>OY728143.1:1875772773-1878272773 GCA_963277665.1 Viscum album | reverse complement strand
ACCATATAAATATATAAATAAGTTGGATGAAAAGGCAGTTTTGAATAAAAAACTGTATTTTTCACTATTCATTAAAAAAATCATTATCAGAAAAATACCAAAAATTAACCCTTTGATATATTTGATATTTCAAATTCAGAAATGATTTCAATTTTACCAAATTCAAAACATATATGTTTCATTAATAAATCATATAGTTAATTCCCACTATCAAAACAAATAGAGGGTTTTTTGGAAGCAATATCTATGAAAATTTTGGCACTTATTTATGTCCATTTTCAAAGTGAAATTAATTATAATGACCACCATTGAATTAAATTATAAAAATATATTCTAATTAAACTTTAAAACCAATTAATAAGATACTATAACCATATATTTATATTAGATGAAAAAGCAGTTTTGATGTAAAATGCAATATTTTTCACTATTCATTAAAAAAATGAACATTGTCAGAAACATACAAAAAATTTGACCAAAGTAAATTTCAATATCCCAATAATAAATAATAATTTTATTTTGACAAATAGAGATTATAAAATTTTCAAAATTTATATTTAAAAATGGATCGCCATCAAAAGGCGGTAAAACAATGTTTTAAATATATTAAAGTATTTATTCTTAAAATTGGATTCATTTGTATTTTAAGCCTCAATAATTTATTGGATAAATGTAAAAATATTTAAAAAACAAATGTATTCATTTTGTAGTTATTTCATTTCATTCCTTCCATTACAACGGATAGGCGTTAACTATTATAATATTGTTATATTATTAGTGTGCAACGTAAGATTTCAAAGAAACTCATTGTTGTGTATTGGGTACGCCATCGAGCATAGCATTCCCTTTAAAGTAATATTAACATTTTAGTCACAAATATTGATAAAAATTACAATGTAATATTATTTATTTACCTGGGATGTTACACTTTCACCGTCTCTAAATATAATGATAAACTAATCATGGTGACACCAAAATGAAGATATGATCACCCAAAATAAAATCTACAGGTCAAAAATTTCTGAATAATGTCTACTTTGTGCTATAGCTACACAATTTTACACCATATAATCATTCATTGAGAACTATTATATGAGACCTACACCCAATATTTTAGAATCCCCTTCTTCCATTCAAAATAATTGAGATCCACATTTCTATACATAGAGATCCTTATATGGTATAATATGAATATTACTCTGAAAACTATTTTTATTAGAGAAATAGAAAAAGAACTATGTGCCTCTCCCAGATCCTATTATAATCAATGTAAAATGACCTTTGTATGTCCTCTAAATCATAAATACTACATTTAAATTTTCTATAGTTTTACTGTAGGAATTTTTTTCCAAAAACATGTGATTACTGAGTTTTTTATATAACTCCCTACATAAGAATGAATTAAAACATGGATCACTATCTGAAATAATACTCTATGGTACCCCATGTAACTATAGTATCTCCCAATAATTAAAGTAACTAAATCTTTCATCGTGGAATAATTCAAAAAATTAAATTAAATTTGAAATTTTCCCAATAAATTTGAAATCATAAGAATATCATCATTCATTCAATGAGAAATCAAGATACCTTCCACAAAACATATTATAACATTATCCCACATAAATTTCATAATTCAAAATGGTTGTAAAATTTCATTAATTCATTGTTGATTAAACTTTACCCACTCAATGGTAAATCATCCTGTAATGAAACCTTCGATATCAGTTTTTATTCCCAGTATCCATGACACTCTATGATGATCATGGTACGTTTTGGTCAAGAAACAGTGCATCTCCTACTTAGAGGTGTGAAAATATCACATCGCCTCTTCCTGCATACAAGTAGGTACACAAAAATGTCCACAAACATGCAAAACATCATTCGCATCAACAAATGAATTTAAATGCATGTTCAAATCATTAAAAATATATCTCAAAGAAAAAAAATATGAATCCCTATATTATATATTCATTACATGGTTTAGAAGATATGGATTTGTAGAAAAGAATATGAGTGTCGTCAACTAATTTCCCCCAAAAACCTATGTGATTATATGTAAATATGACCTCCATAATCAACTCAAATAACGAAACTTGTACCACCAGAGTCTATGTATTCCATATAAAAGTATCTATAACATTTTCCCCTACATTAGCATATAATCCAGATTAATGTAAGAAAGAAAACAATTACTCATCCTCTCTCTCTCCATCCAATTATTCATATCATATTTGGGAAATATATATTATAGGCTCTTATAATCTTTATAAACTACAAAATTATCACCTAGAAGGTAATGAAAACAACATATCACGGTATAGAAAATTATGGACAACTTGAGGTTGTACATTTGAAATTTACAATCATGTGACCTTAACTATCATGATTCATACACCATGACTCGATCTCCCAACATCAGTACTACACCATTTACAATGCAAGATTATTTAAAAATGGTATACACCGTAATAGACTCACGTAAGACCAATTTTAATGTAGTGGTAAAATGTTCCTCTAATCCTAGGAAAAAATTATCACATGCCTCAAGCCAGTTGACCATGACATCCATCCTGAATAGGCCCTTATGAGGAAAATCAATGTGAAAAATGAACTTGATGAAATTTCAATAATAACCAACTAAACGAATAATTCTTTTGATATCAAACCTTCTTTTTGGCCTCTTCCAAGAAACCATTACTATAGACTTCATTGTGTTAACTGGCATAGCTTCTTTCATGGTAATTTGGCCTATGATTTGTAACTTTTTTGTCTAGGAATGGAACATTGAATGTTTTCTTGTAGTCAATTTTCTATTAATTATCTCAATATAATGTCTGGATATTGGGTATGAATGTAACGTTTCTTGATGTACACAATGATTTCATCCCAAAAACCCCTCAAATGTTTGAGGTGTGGGTGAAAATTTTGGTTCATCAAATTTGTAAACACAACATGACTTCATCAACCCTAATTCAATTATAAAATCTCATATAATCCATAACTATTTATGAAATAAGTATATGGGAAATCAAAATTTCCCCATTTAGATTATGAAATCCAAACCTCATATCAATTTTATTGAACATCAATAGTCCTTTATCTAGTAAAAAATATCATCAATATAGAAAATAAGATACTAGTTCTTAATCATCATTAAATTTATATTCTCATAATTAACATATATACAAATAGTTATACCCACATTCATAGTAAAGAACACCATGTATATCCAAGGTTACATACATGGAGGGATGAATTGCATACCATCTAATTCCTCTAGTTGAGATTTCAGCACTTGAAGGTATTCATGATATATTTAATATAGCGTAAGGTTAATAGGTTCTTCTTCTCAAATAACTAACTGAATCATGTACTCGACCTTTACTTTGCATGAAACCCCACAAAAATAATTTGGATATATATGTTACACATAATACACAATAGGAGGGGGGGTATTATACTCCACTACCACATATTCATGTATAATACCTACCACCTGGGTATTGGGGGCACACAATTTCAAATTAATTTACCCTATATTAAGTTATTAGATATCACATTCCCCATATTGAACATAAATTTCACCATTAAGAGATGTAATATCACTCTTATATGGTAAAAATAATTTTTATCCTGTTAAATAAAAAACCCGTAAATTCCTAGTATCATTTCAAAACATATCATCACAAGAACATAAAAGACCCATAGGAGATGGTATCAACCAACATAGAGTGTACCGTATTTGTCATGTCTGATACCCTTCGACCGTATTCTTAATGGTATGTCGATCAACTTTACCCTAAACATATAATATAATATAAAACCTAAATCATTAAAAAACTGCATAGATATAAATAACTAGGAATCTATTATATCAAAAAAAACTATATAGCATGGAAGAAAAAATAATCTTACATCAAATAATTGATTGTCGAGCCTCACAAATGTCGGGTGCTGGTTGAACTACATTTAAATTGACTATCTATTTACCCTATGCTTCAATATGGTCCACCTAGGTTCTACTTCCATGATAATATAGACCCTATTTTCCTTAATTACATCATTTACCACCTATATATATATAGCTTGTAGAACTCCTAATGTCAAATTCATAGGAGGTATCAGGCTAGTCGCTAGTGATCTATACAAACCTATATCCCCCATCACTGACCATATGTCGAGGGTTCTTGTAGATCCTCTATATTTTTACTATAACCCCACCCAATCACAACATTCCCTTAATGGATATATAAAACGACCATACATAAAGAATGTTCTTATATAATGATATAATAACACATCATTAAATATATATGAGGCTGCTACTCTCTATTCGCCAATAATTTTACCACTACCCTCGTGGAAGTTATATTAATAGATCTTCCTACTATCAGAAGATGTACCACCATATCAACTTAATAAAATCATCTTCCCACCATGATTACCCTCTCTTTATTTTCACCTTATAAATGGTTTTATTTTCAACTACCTCAATAAACCACTTCAAATTAAATATTTCTATATTGGAGTTGATTTCAAATTTAATTCCATCCTGAAATTGTCAGGCCACATCATCCTCATATCCTATAAGCATTAAAGCAAAAACAAAAAGAAATTTAAGTGTCTAACATTGTCCACCTCCATTATATTTCCATGCATGAAACATATAAAATGATTCACATTCCTTATCCTCACGGTCTTAAGGGAAAAGATATCCAACCAAATCTCCTTGATGTTCTTCCAATACATGACTTCCATATTATCATACCAAGAATATATATCACTCCAACACCTCATTGTTCCTCATGAAATATATGTTGCATGATTAAGCCTTTACTTTGTAGGGGTCTATTAGTTGTTTGTTATCACCTAGAATGAGTTAATCCAAAATTATTATGCCTTGGTTAGACCCTCTCTAGAAAACACCATAGGGTTCTATATTATAAAATTTATCATTAGATCGAACATACACAGTGTTGTCCTCATAAGTACTCTCTTCATATAATGAATAAAACAAGTGATGTTCTTCTAGAAATGATCTTCTATTTATTAAGTGAAACCAATGAGTTTTATTTTTCAACTATTAAATGATCATTCTTGGTGATGTACACATGCCAAAAAATCATAAAACATCGATATATTAGAACCTATCTGAAATTAAAAAACCATATCTCAAAACACAAACCATATAGTTCCCATAACGTGCAAAAAGGGTAATTACTCTCAAAAAATAACCCACATCATATAGACTATACATGTGGATATAATTCCACCTTGTTCAATACCCACAACTTCACCATCATGGGACATGTGTAACTCCATGTAAACTAACTATAATTTTAAAACCATCCATTTGACACTAGTTTAGATTATCACTTTTAATCTCAAAATTTTTTTAACTTCATTATAATTGTTTATTTTATTAAAACTACTTAATAAAGAAAATGGGTATTCATTTGAAATAAACTAATAAAATCAATTCTTTCATTATTTTTTAATATGATGCATGGCACAAAAATATTGAGTTCTAAAATTGATGCATGCATCTAAAAACCTTGTGACATGTTGGAACATAAATTAAACCACTAACTATAAAAATATGACATTACAAGTGTATCTCCTAAGGATAAATAAAATCAGAATATAACAATAGAATTTCAATAACAGTAATCACACCCTTTTTAATTAGGTTCACTTTCACATGGCTTAGATACTACCATGAATGAGTACATTTTCAGGGAATGACAGACACAATAATCCTTCCTTCCATTACCAAATAGAAAAAAAATTGTAGAATAATATTCTATGACAAAACATTCTAACATCTTGGACTAGGTTCTGCTAATCTTTTACCCCAAGAAGGTATGGTATATGTACTCATACACACCTCCCCATATGCAAGAGGATATCAAAAAATTGTGAAGGTATAATGAGGTATGTGGGGGAGACTATACCCTCTTTACTCGAGTATAAAAACATTATAAAACTATATAAATAATAACCAAAAAATAATAATCAACAACCATGAATCACGTAATAATTTACAAAAAAGGGTAAATTGCCTCATTATACAAATAGTCATTCATGAAATAGTTGTGTAATGTTTTATATGCAGTAAAATACCTTAAATTGGTCTAAATATCACATCATGATCCCAAATTTATACTCTATCCAAAATCCAATAACATTCATCTATCATACCATATTTTTAATTAACTATACATATAACCATGAGCTCTGTATTGGAACCCAATGAATTCCCAATATGTGTGGGATTAAAACTTATTTTGATACCACCAGTGGTGTCTAAAACATTATCCAATCTAATGACATTGTATGCATAATCTTTGTATAAAATAAATAATATCAAATAAATAAAGTTTCATTATTTGAAAATAATTGTATTAACCTTATATGTTCTCAATACCAAGTGATACATGTACCCATAAAACCTATATCGGACCATGGAAGTCATCTAAAAAATTCTTAAATAGGGTTCAAATGTAAACATACGAGGAACATCAATCTAGGTATCGCCCAAGGATTTATGACGGTAGGTCTGACAATATCAACCATGATATGGAATACCATGTTCATACACAAGGAGTTAAAACAATATTTCCATCCTCTAAAAATATGATTCATCGTGCGGAACCTAGAGTAATAATTATATCCTTACCAAGGGATAGGAGGATCATATAAATTCTGACCAATCGTTAGCCACATTTCGGAATGCCACAATAAGTTTCATATTTGTACTAAATAATTACATGTAAGAGCATTTTAAATTTTCACCATTCGATGTTTTATTGAGGGTAATTTTTTTTTTCAATTCCCATATTGATACCATCTCACTATTTAAATGCATTACAACCCTATTTCACCCAATTGATGCGAGTTAACCACATATACATTATTTTATAACCTTTTAACACAATTAAAAATTTAAAATCCAAAAATAATTTAACATATTCAAGTTATTCCAAACCACCTGTAATCTTATATTGATATGATAAATATAGATCTAAATGTTTTAATCTCATAAACCCTTAAATTCATTATTTAAAAACTAAATTCCCATGTTTAACGGAGTTTCATACCACATGGGTGAGCATAGTCCTAGTATAATATTCATCAATGGATCTATTGGTGATCTTGAGTGTAAGAAACATCAATAAAATACCCAATTTATCACTTTCTATCAGTGAATCAAATAAAAATCACAACAGAACAAATAAAATACAGCATACACATGAATAAATATCAAGAATATGAGGTATAAATTAATGACCACCAACCTTAGGATTCTATAAATGTATATGTCCAACCAGGGCCCATGATTCATTCATAAACAACCCATGATTCCCAATTTATGAATATGGTAGAAAAAAAGAGTAAGGTATTGAGAAGGATAGAAAACATTCCACCATGAATATCCTATAAAATAGAAGATTTAGGATTGTAATACACATCCATATTATCAATTCATAACCAATGTCACTTTAAATAACCATGGATCGAAGGAGAGTCATCCTTGAAGGTAGAAGGAGGCCAAAGACTGTGACCATTGCCACTACAGGATTGAATTGGAATAAAATCAGGAATGAACTATTAAATCCTCTAGGGAGAAATGGGAAATTACCCTCTTTTAATAAGGTGTGTGGTTTTTACACATAATTGAAAAAATATGGTTCTAATCAAGTGACACCCTTTGTCCAGGAGGTGGGAGTGACTACATGGTTTATCAAGGGAAACCACATGGTTTGAAAAACTATGTATCGGATTCCATCATTAATTTTTCCATGATTCATGGTTTTATGAAATCCTATTCTGTGCTCCAAGGTTAGTACTAACCATGCACCAACCATGATCCCAACAAATAATTGTATAATTTTTATATTTTTCATCCTCTCAGCACTAGTAAAACCCCTGAGGCCAAATATAATCTCATGAAGTTTTCCATTTTCCAATTTAATGGGATTGAAATCTTAATATTAGAAAAAAAATATATCCTCAATAGGTGGGGATCATGTTTTTGAGGTGTCATGAAATTATGTTAATTCTATATACATTAAAAAGAAACATTCTATTTCACACTATTTAAATATTGTTCAAAATTATCCATTCAAAAAATATAAGAAATAATCGATTAAAGAATGTAAATTCAAAGATTAAACAAATTACCCTCAACAATTAATTTGAAAAAAATGTAATTTTATTTTTAAAAATAATTATGAAAAATATTAACATGGAATAAAAATATATCATATCTAAAATAAAATATTATCGACATTCCATTTAAACATTTATTTTCCCAATTAATGCTTCATAGATAAAAATTGATGTAATGAAAAAATGGATACCACCTAAATATATAGAAAATATATATGAATTATGATTGATATTAATTATATCTATATTATCAGAGACTTAAATATAAACATTACCATATGTCGTTAAATATACCATTACAATGATCGTATCCTTAAAGTGAGACTAATCCAACAAAATGATTTTGTATGAAAAATATAAAAATACAAAAATAAGTCAAAATAAAAAAAATATTACTATGTGTTTAAATTTCACACACAACCACATCATAACATACTTGATGAAGTTAAAGTATAACCCAATGATAGGAAATTATGTTAATAATCCCTAAATAATTAGTATCATTGATGCCAAATTCCCTTAGATGAAATTATTTTAATTTACATATAGAATACAATGACATATGATGTATTCATTAAATAAAATTTAAAATTACAAGTACATGAACAATATAGAATAAATTAGGTTGAAAACATAAAAAAAATGATTAATCAAAACTAATAAAAGATCCTCTACCTCATCCCTGACATGCATTATATGTACATTTATTCTCATTTTTAATAAACATAAATTTATCATTATTATATACCATAATTATTTGAATAATTAAAATTTAATATATAATCCACATGTAAATTTTCAATACACATTTATTGGTAATTATTTTATATTCTTCATTTCATGAAAATTATATTTATTTTTTTTCATAAAAGTTTTTGTTCGACAGATCTCATACTTATACATTTATCATGGTTAAATCATATCTAAAATTATAATCATTATATATATATATATATATATCTTATATATATATATATATATATTCATTTTATACATATTTAAAATCATACACAAATTTTGGATATATAAAAAAGAGTTACACAATTCTTGATGATGGTAGGTTGAACGTACACATGAATGATTTTTTTGAATTTTCAATAAGTAGAATTAAAGAAAGGTAAATAATAAATAAACTTTGAAAAATAATTATTATTTAATTATTTTATCATATTTATAATATATATTTTTATTAAATCTCTTCATATTATAATCCATGTAAAGTGAATTTGAAAAACAAATCACACTGCATCAGGAAAGTAGTGGTCCGCAAATATACAAGAGCAATGTTATCATTTCCAAAAAGATTAGAAGATAAGAATATATATATGATATTGTAATTACACAAAAATAATTATTTCACATTTTCCATATATATTATTTTGTAACCAAATTATTTTTTAAGTGGTTATAAAATACAAATTACATCGCTAAATTAGGACAAAATGTGATATATAACAAAATCAATGTTTTCTATTTTTGAAGGATAGAAAATAGTTGAATTTTTGTTTTTATCATAATAACATATAATTATATTTATTATACCGGACTTATTATATTACGATGGTTAAAAATTAATTATAAGAAGTAAACCAATAAATAATCATGAAGAAGTGGGTAAGGATGGTTATATGTGCTTCGGTAGACTTCCTTTAGATCCAGTCTTAATGACCCATGGATTGTTATGTTAATAAGACCAAAACATCTAATTTATTTATAAAAACCCATAAAAGATAAATTTTCATATTTTTTATCTAGGTTTCTCAATATATTATGATTAAAATAGATAAGAACTATATTTTTTTATAAGTGATGTTAAGGGCTCCTTTGGAATTACTTAATAAATTAAATTAATATAAATTTATTTTCATGGAAAAATGTCTCCATGAAGAAAATGGTTTATAATTAGACGAGATTGACTATTAATAATATTATAAAATAAAATTTAAAAAACATTTTGTTATATATTCATCCTTATCTCTATGTTTTAACCTCATCTAAACCCTTTTGAAAGTTAACATGATATCCATGTTATTTATACATTAGTGGCCATTTATGTTACCAGAAAAGTGAAAATGGCACATAAATAGTCATGGTTGATATTTTTAAAATATATCACATTAATTCTATAGAATATATTATATTTATAAAATTTATAAAATTTAATAATTTTTTTAATTTAAAATATAATTAATGTCATTTTTCAAAATATATGATATATTATAATATAATATATGTCCATCTCATGAAAAATGGTAACAAAAAAATTAAATGAATATAGGTATTTTGTGGTCTTAATTAATAAATACACTCATGTCTAGATAGGTATATATTATATTTCTAACATTAACATCTAGTTTAACCACTTCGTTGAACAATTTTATCCATTGACATGGTAATAGATTAATCAAAATAAAAGGTTTATAATTATACATATATGGTTAAAAATAACTCTTAAATGGAAATGGGTTTAATATTCATTCTATTTATCGTCATAATTTTCCCTTTTATGGGTTTTGATGATGTTAAGTAATTTAATTAGATATTATTTGGCATAAAATATTATAAATGTATTTTTCAAAACTATTCATTTATTTTAACATTGAAAATAATATGAAATGAATTTTATACACTTCTAAACCATTTACACATATCTAATGTGTTATATTTATATAAATTTTTTTTGGTTACTTTAAATCACCCAAATAATAATAAATTTAGTGTTTTTTAAAATCATTTCCATGATATTTTAAGTACATACACAAGAACTGTATTTGTGTTGTGTAAGAGTCTAGGTTAACTAGTTCATAGATAAAAAATAAAAATAAATTATTATCACTAAAAAATAATCATTAATAAAAAAAATTATTACAAAAAATATCCTATTTTAAAAATTATTTTAAAAATTTTTAGATATTAACATCCTGAGTGTGACATTATGGAATTTAATTTACTTAAAATTTTTGAAATTTAATTTTCAATGTAAAATGGGAAAAAAAATTCCTTATATTCTATTTTTTTGCGAATATAGTCTATTTTATCCCATAAAATGATACTAATGGATGATTGGTTTGATTTTATGACCTTATTTTAGGTTATGAACCTTTTTTTAGCAATTTTACCATTACTCATGTGAAAAATGTTATGCCCAATTAAAATTCATAATTATAAAAAACATTGAAGAGAAATATTGTCCAAAATATAAAATCATTATCCTAAATATTTTATTAATTTCTTATTAATCCATTTCTATAAGTTTAATAAATAAATTTTAATTTAAATGTATAAAACACAATTGATTTGTTTTTGAAAAAATTTACATTATGGAAAAAATAACTTATATCCGAACCCTCAAATTATTGATTTTAATAGAATAAATTATATTATTATAAATAATATTGATCATTGACCAAATATAAAACATAATGGTAAACTTAATTTAGTTAATTTAACAAAAATAATCATAGTATTTGTAAATATCATTATTTTTTCACTATTCGGTGAAGAATAAATTATCTATAAAAAATTCCATAATTTCACCCAAGATTAATTTATATATGCTCAAATAAAAAACGGATTTAATTTCACAAAATTGAATTTATAATTTATTTGAAATTTATTTTCATTAACTCAAAAATATTTAAATTTAATTTAATTTGGAAGGAAATAAATTTTTGAAGAAAAAAATGTCTTTACTAGAAATCAAGTAATTATTTACAAGGGAGCATTCAATACATTTTTATTCTGTTAGAATATTATAAAAACTATCACATTATGTATTCCGATATTAATATCCACATATTCAAAAATTATTATTTATCAATAATTTCTAAATATTTTAAATGTATATAGAGGTATGATTAAACTCAGTATTTCATTTATCAAATTATATCAAGGAAATTAAATTTATTCAAAGATAAATATTTTATAAAATCATATGGTTTTACATTCTAGTACCACAAAAAATTATGCCCTTACAATTATATGTCAAAAATCACAGGAATAATAATTTATGTTAACATTGTTAAAAACCAATATCACACTAAGTTATAATAAAACTTTAATCAAAAAGATAAACCGGGAAACATAATAGTTAATAAAAAACTCAAAATCAGATTTCAAGATATTGAGAAGATTATTGGGATTTTAATAGATTTAAATTTTGTAGATTACTACTATCCAAGGAATAAGATAGGGTTATATATAACATGGTTATGATAAAAGTAAGAACCATAATATAAATGATTAGTGTTGTATGAAAATGACCTTCATTTCATAAAAAATGAATGTAATAGGATAAAAAAATTATTTCAATATATTTTTCAAAGATTTGGTGAATTATGGTGTAATATTGACTAAGAATATAAGAAAGAAATTCTATTAAAATTTATAATTTCATCCTTTAATCAATTTACGCTACTATATCATTTTATTCTATAATCATTAAGTATTGAATGTATTTTATTCATTCCTTAAAAACTAAAATAAACTTATTATAGATTGTATAATCCAAAAAATAATAAAGAAATTATTCATCATTTCATCACTAAAAACAAAGTGGGTACAATATATTATGATAATACACAAGATAAATAAACCATAAAAATGAAATAATACATAAACCTCCAAAAATATATAATATTGAAAATATTTCTCATAGATCATTATATAAATAAAAATCCTTGAATCCTAAATAACTAAAAAATCCCCATAATTAATTAATTTTGTTACAGTAATGGTAATTTCATACCCTTTAGCTTATATCTCTAATAATTTCATGTAATTGGTCCCAGATAATATTTTATATCAAACCAAAATGATATATATATATATATATATAATTCAAATATAATGTATCTTGATATAATATTAATCACATATAATTAAAAAAATCAATATCTTTTATTCTTATAATATGCATAAAAATTTAAATTAAAATTTATGTGTCAAATTATTTATGAAAAAATTAAATTACTAACTAGTACATAATGTAAACTAGTGGTTGGTGTTTCACCTTTATCTCCATTAGGATATTTTTTCAAGCCCTGTGGCCTTTCCAGAAGTGACGAGTTATTTTCTTGCCTACTAGTAGTCAATTTTCTAAAACTATATTTATATAATTACAATTATTTTCTAAAAAAAATAAGAAAATCATTTGAAATAATATTAATCCTCACATCATGTCACAACCCGACCCAACGGGGCTCGAGCCGCGACTCCCCAAGCCCGCCTCCAATTGTCCAGGGGTTGGTGACTAGCGCCGAGTAGGCTATCACACACATGGGAGGCATTAGCCTAAGGTACCTGTACACACGCATCCACAAACACCTCCATGCAACATTGCAGAGATATAGAAACTGAAAAGTAAATGCATGCATACAATATATCCCAAACCAGAGTGCAACAGCAAAATTACAAAGGGCAAAACAGGGCCCACCAAAGAAAACTACAAAGCACGTCCAACCTGCTCTGAAGAAGGGGAACACTGCCACAAACACCCGCCGGAAAGATCCCTTGGCACAGCTCCAGTAGACACCCCGGTCCACTCGCTCACTAAGCTTCGCCTGCTCCGGGTCCTCCCGGGACTCCGTCAAAAGGCCTATGGTCTGCACAAGACACAAAATTGTGTGGGCAAAGCCCGTGCAGGGGTGAGTATAAACATACTCAGTAGGCACCCCAAAAACCCAAAACCCAAGGGAGCAACTGAAAGGCAACAATCCGCTCAACCCAGCCAGAGGGAACCCAGACGAGAGAGAAACTCCATCTCGTGACCATCCTCGGCTAAACACAACTAGTCAGCTCAGCTCAGGTGTATGCCCATACATACACCTTGAACAGTCCATATATACTCAGCTCACGCCACAAGGCCACAAGAGGTACCGACCTCATCACCAGCAACTATCCCAACCAGTAGAGTACACCCCATGATCACTGTCATACCAGATGACGCTCATCCGAGAGATACACTCAATCGTGTGCCAAACAAACATCTCAAACGCTCACCCGAGAGACCACGCTCGTCGGATAAAATCACTGAGGAAACATCGCTGAAACAACATAACCACCCAACTCCTCGGATAGGGGATCACCGCTAGGGTCCGCTAGGGGATACCAAGACCCACTCCGGTATACGTAGCTCAAAGATAGGGGATCACTCCCATGGTCCGCTGGGGGATACCACGACCCGATCTGGCATACGTAGTTCTCACAGATAGGGGATCACACCCAGGATCTACTGGGGGATACCACAACCCGATCTGGCGCTCGACAGAAGCTCCACACTCAGATAGAGGATCATCGTCCATATAAATATGGTCATGACGATACCGGAACCCTATCTGGTATAACTCGCGATGTAGGGGATCAAACCGATGATGCCACAACCCTACCGAAACCATGCGCTGAGTAGGGGATCGCATAACCAACGATATTGTAACCCTAATATAAACCACATGCTGAGTAGGGGATCGTATACCTGACGATGCCACAACCCTACTGATCACAGCCCACCACGTAGGGGATCATATTTCCGATGATGCCACAAACCCTACGGGGTTAACCTGCTAGATAGGGGATCGCAGCCAGTGAATGAGCGGTCACAGCGATACCAAGAACCCGATCTAGGGTAAAGATGCTAGAGGGTCCACTCCGGGCCCACCGGAGGGATACCACAACTCTAACAGTTTAAAAATCATGATACCACACGAACCCTCGTAGGAACGAACCAAGGGAGAACTCTCAACCACTGCTGGTCCAAACATCCCTAACTCGAGTGACTCGCCACAACGGCACACTGCGCACCTCCGAAGCCAAAACCGAGACCACCATCGCGTTCCACACGGAGAACAGGCAGGATAGGCTGTTTACTCGCCCGAAACGGAGCACCGGTGAAAAAGGCACTATTCACAGTAGCTAGCTCGTGCGGGGCCCACACAACGATCCCGAAACCCATCGAGTGGACCGTACCACGACGATCCCCTCAGAAAAACAAGCGGAATCGACTATTCTTCGTCCAAAACGGACACCCGGTGAAAAAGGTACTATTCACCGATGGCCAGCTTGGGTGGGGCCCACGCCTGGATTTCCGAAACTCACCGAATGGATCGCACCATTGCGATCCTCTGGAAAAAACACACAGGATCGACTATTCATCCGCCAAAATCAGACTCCTGGTGCAAAAGCTGCGTTCCTCCGCAAACGCCAAAACCCCGCCTTGTGGGGCCCGCACCCCATTCTTAGTCCCAACACCCGGAAACCATCTCAAAAAGTCCGTCGTACAATCAGGGTCTCAATGCCACTGACGGCACGTCAATCGGACACTCCGGGTAGAAGTTACAACGGCCCGAAGTTGTAAAATAATAAAATAATATTATCTTATACAACGTTTCTATCTCCCGGGCCACGATCTCGAACACTTAAAATTCTAAAAGTTAGTTCAAATGGTCCGTCTCGACGCAAGCAGCGCATCGCCGCAAACTGCTCACAAATCGGAGTTACGGTTTGCGAGTTACGGGGGTTTAAAGAACCCCCGGAAAATCCTGGCCGGACCACCGCAAGCCTCGCCGGAAACCACTGCACCGACGCCGGATTCCGCCGTGCCGCCGCCCCCGCCACCGGAAACCGCTGCCGTGCCGCCGCGCTGTTGCCGGATTCCGCCATGGCCGCCGCCCGCCGTCGCCGGAAAACCGGGTTTTCGCCGGTAAACTTCTGGGAGCCCCCTGGAGCACCCCGGTGCTCCAAATTCAGATCCGAAACATGTTTTGGAAAGCTCGGGACCCGAACTATTCAACAATTATGAAAATTTGAAGGAAAATAACACAAAAAATGGGATCTGGGATTTTAAACTCAAACCGCCTACCTTTTGGCGGATCACCGAAGTTTCGGGTGCAGAACGGCGCCTGCGACGCTCTGGAGCTCGATCTGCTGACGATCGGCGCTGGAAACGGACGCCCGGAGCTCGATCTGACGAAGAAACGGAAAAGGGGGAGGGTTTTCGCCGCCTGCGTGTGAGGGATGAGGGAGGTAAGGAGGGGGATAATGTTTTTTTCTTTTTTTTAAACAAAAAATTTCTTATATCTCTGGCTCCCGACTCCCCTCCGCCCGATGCCCGATGAGAACAAAGGTAAGGTCACCCCTAGGGTAAAAGCGCCGTTCTAAACGCAACGGCGGACTCAGATTTGCGATCCGAGACTTCGTTCAGAAGTTATTCGAGCCGACGCTCACACACTAACTTCTTCACTTATTTACGAAAATGCCCCTGGTGGCGTTTCTCACCGCAGGCCCGCACCCGCAAAGTTTACACCCCGCCTAGGGTAAACGACACATTCCGAACGCAACTGTGCCCTCAGATTCCCGTTCTGAGATACCGTTAAGGAGATATCACACCCCCTCCACGTGCATAGTATAAAAAATACTTAATATTTTTATAAAATTAATTCTGGGCACACCAGACCTCGGAATCGCATGCCGTCTTCGCTCCTAGCTCTGGAATTATTCTTAGAAATATTCCAAAGTCTGACAGGGCCAAAAACCCGAGTCACTACATCCTCCCCCCCTTAGAACCTTACGTCCCTGAAAATCCCTAAGCACAAGGAAAGCGACTGGACTCTCAACTGGGTCTCACACACCAGTGAGATCACTTACCAACACCCACACAGGGTCTTACCAACGCCCTGAACAAAACTCGAGCAAGCAACAAAAGGAAAGAGTACCGATAAACAGTGTCTGACAAACTACTGCAGTAAGTAGAAAAGACACAAGGCGTACCTCTATCCATCTGCGGTGCCTCTGGGTTGACTGCCTCCAGAGCAAGCAGCTGTCCTCACCCTCGGCCACCAGCTCCCTGAGCTTGGTGTGGACCACCTGGGGGTGGGGGTGGTGGCAACTGGTACTGCCTACCACCGCCTCCCACTGCACCTACTCCGCCGCCACGTCCGCCACCCTACTGACCTCCTTGCTCGAGACGCTGCCTCTGCCAAGGAGGTCCATCGACCGGTTCCCTCTCAGCAGCACGTCGGGTCGGACAATCTCTAGCAAGATGTCCCCGACCATCGCAAGCGTAACACCGCCTCTCCTACGGCTGACCAAAACTGGCCTGCGAGCCCTATGAGCCCTGAAGCTCAGATCCTTCATCCTGGGGTCGCCTCCTGATACGTCGGCCACGTCCAGACCCCTGAGTCTGACGTCAGCTACCAGATACCGATCCGACCATCGAAATATCAGCTCTCGAGTGCCCAGCACTAACAGGGGGAAATTTCTCAGCCAGAATACTCTCCACCACCAACGCTCGCTCCAGCACTCCAGCATAGGTGGGCATGCACATGGAAACCACACCTGCTCGGATGTCCCTGCGTAAGCCCTGCTCGAAGGTCCGAGCCCTAAAGAACGGGTCTCGAACTATATCCAGGGAGTAGCACGACAGGTCTGTAAACATCGCTGAGTACTCCGACATAGTCATGCTCTCCTATCGAAGCTGCAGAAGCTCCTGGATCTGCACTGACCTCAGCGTAACCAGATAGAACTCCTCCCTGAAGATCCGCTCAAACTCTGCCCACGTGAGCCTCTCCTCGTCATGGGACTGCGTCACCAAACTCCACCATCGCCCGACAGAACCATGCAGAAGGCACGCCGCTTGGACCACCATCTGATCTCCAGGTGTCCTCACTAGGCGGAAAACTTAGGCGACTGCCTCAAGCTAGTCATCAGCTGCCTGGGGGTCTGGATCACCCCGGAACCTCAGAGGTCGCTGCCTCTAGAACTCGTGTTGCGCACTCAGCCTGCG
Organism: Viscum album; assembly: GCA_963277665.1. Taxonomy (NCBI): domain Eukaryota; kingdom Viridiplantae; phylum Streptophyta; class Magnoliopsida; order Santalales; family Viscaceae; genus Viscum; species Viscum album. Next base: position 1,878,254,820 of record OY728143.1, on the reverse strand, counting down.
CGCAACATCGTCCTGCACCGCCGGCACAACCAGCTGCTCGACAGGTGGTGGCTCAACTGGCAGACCACCTGGAGGTGCAACCTCAGAACCTGTGCCCTACTCCACAGCCTCTACACGGGGCAGGTCATCAGCACAATCCTGCTGTGGAACCCTCGCTGGCTATCGTCGTGGAGGCATCCTGAAATACATTCAAGACGCACCACAGTCAAAGAGTATATCTAGAGAGCTGACTCAAGAAGGAAAAGGAAGAACCAAAAACCAAGTCCTATATGATGCATGTACCATTATGTCCCCGCGACCAGTGTACGAATGTCCCGAGTCGAAAGGCAGGTTATCAGAGTCCTGGTGTATGGATACGTCGGCCGCCGCACCAACACTGGAGTCTCTGGCCTGAAAGCCGAGCTCGAAACACCCTAACACTGCCTCTATGCAACCCAAACCAAACTCACAGCTAGACCATCTACGCTCTGAGATCCCAAAGGTGGAACCTCCTCTGATACCACTCTGTCACGACCCGACCCAACGGGGCTCGAGCCGCGACTCCCCAAGCCCGCCTCCAATAGTCCAGGCGCTGGCGACTAGCGCCGAGTAGGCTATCACACACATGGGAGGCATTAGCCTAATGTACCTGTACACACGCACCCACAAACACCTCCATGCAACAGTGCAGAGATATTGAACCTGAAAAGTAAATGCATGCATACAATCTATCCCAAACCAGAGTGCAACATAAAAAGTACAAAGGGCAAAACAGGGCCCACCAAAGAAAACTACAAAGCACGTACAACCTGCTCTGAAGAAGGGGAACGCTGCCACAAACACCCGCCAGAAAGATCCCTCGGCACAGCTCCGGTAGACACCCCGGTCCACTCGCTCACTAAGCTCCGCCTGCTCCGGGTCCTCCTGGGACTCTGCCAAAAGGCATGTGGTCTGCACAAGACACAAACATTTGCGGGCAAAGACCGTGCAGGGGTGAGTATAAACATACTCAGTAGGCACCCCAAAAATCCAAAACCCAAGGGAGCAACTGAAAGGCAATAGTCCACTCAACCCAGCCAGAGGGAACCCAGATGAGAGATAAACTCCATCTTGTGACCATCCTCGGCTAAACACAACTAGTCAGCTCAGCTCAGGTGTATGCCCATACATACACCTTCAACAATTCATATATACTCAGCTCACGCCATAAGGCCACAAGAGGTACCGACCTTATCACCAGCAACTATCCCAACCAGGAGAGTGCACCCCATGATCACTGTCATACCAGATGACACTCATCTGAGAGATACACTTCATCGGGTCCCAAAAAAACATCTCAAACGCTCACCCGAGAGACCACGCTCATCGGATAACATCACTGGGGAAACATCGCTGAAACAACATAACCACCCAACTCCTTGGATAGGGGATCGCCGCTAGGGTCCGCTAGGGGATACCAAGACCCACTCCGGTATACGTAGCTCACAGATAGGGGATTACTCCCAAGGTCCGCTGGGGGATACCACGACCCGATCCAGCATACGTAGTTCTCACAGATAGGGGATCACACACAGGATCCGCTGGGGGATACCACAACCCGATCTGGCGCTCGAGAGAAGATCCAAACTCAGATAGAGGATCATCGTCCATATAAAGATGGTCACGACGATACCGAAACCCTATCTGGTATAACTCGTGATGTAGGGGATCGAACCGACGATGCCGCAACCCTACCGAAACCACGCGCTGAGTAGGGGATCACATAACCAACGATACTGTAACCCTACTATAAACCACATACTGAGTAGGGGATCGTATACCTGACGATGCCACAACCCTACTGAGCACAGCCCACCGCATGGGGGATCATATTTCTGATGATGCCACAAACCCTACGGGGTTAACCTGCTATATAGGGGATCGCAGCCTGTGAATAAGCGGTCACAGCGATACCAAGAACCCGATCTAGGGTAAAGATGCTAGAGGATCCACTCCGGGCCCGCCGGAGGGATACCACAACTCTAACAGTTTAAAAATCCTGATACCACACGAACCGTCGTACGAACGAACCAAGGGAGAACCCTCAACCACTGCTGGTCCAAACGTCGCTAACTCGAGCGACTCGCCACAACGTCACACTGCGCACCTTCGAAGCCAAAACTGAGGCCACCATCGCGTTCCACGCGGAAAAAGACGCAGGATAGGTTGTTTACTCGCCCGAAACAGAGCACCGGTGAAAAAGGCACTATTCACCGTAGCTAGCTCATGCAGGGCCCACACAACGATCCTGAAACCCATCGAGCGGACCATACCACGACGATCCCCTCAGAAAAAGAAGCGGAATCGACTATTCGCTCGTCCAAAACGGACACCCGGTGAAAAAGGTACTATTCACCGAAGGCCAGCTCGGGTGGGGCCCATGCCTGGATTTCAGAAACTCACCGAACGGATCACAACATTGCGATCCTCTGGGAAAAACACACAGGATTGACTATTCATCCGCCAAAATCGGACTCCTGGTGCAAAAGCTGCGTTCCTTCGCAAACGCCAAAACCCGGCCTCATGGGGCCCGCACCCCGTTCTCAGGCCCAAAACCCAGAAACCATCTCAAAAAGTCCGTCGTACCATCAGGGTCTCAATGCCACTGACGGCACGACAATCGGACGCTCCGGGTAGAAGTTACAACGGCCCGAAGTCGTAAAATAATATAATAATATTATTTTATACGACATTTCTAACTCCCGGGCCATGATCCCGAACCCTTAAAATTATCAAAGTTAGTTCAAAAGGTCCGTCTCGACGCAAGGAGCGTGTCGCCGCAAATGGCTCGCAAATCGGAGTTACGGTTTGCGAGTTACGGGGGTTTAAAGAACCCCGGGAAAATCCTGGCCGGACCACCGCCAGCCTCGCAGGAAACCACCGCGCCGCCGCCGGATTCCGCCGTGCCGCCGCCGCCGCCACCGGAAACCGCCGCCGCACCGCCGCGCTGTCATCGGATTCCACCATGGCAGCCGCCCGCCGTCGCCGGAAAACCAGGTTTTCGCCGGAAAACTTCCGGGAGCCCCCGAGAGCACCCCGGTGCTCCAAATTCAGATCCGAAACATGTTTTGGAAAGATCGGGACACGAACTATACAACCCTTATGAAAATTTGAAGGAAAGCAACACAAATAACGGGATCTGGGATTGTAAAACTCAAAACGCCGACCTGTTGGCGGATCGCCGAAGTTTCGGGTGCAGAACGACGCCTACGACGCGCTGGAGGCACTGGAAACGGACGCACGGAGCTTGATCTGATGAAGAAACGGAGAAGGGGGAGGGTTTTTTCCGCCTGCGCGTGAGGGAGGAGGGAGGTAAAGAGGGGGATAATATTTTTTTCTTTTTTTTTAATCAAAAAATATCTCATATCTCCGGCTCCCGACTCGCCTCCGCCCGATGCCCGATGCGAACAAAGGTAAGGTCACCCCTAGGGTAAAAGCGCCATTCTGAACGCAATGACGGACTCAAATTTGCGATCCGAGACTCCGTTCAGAAGTTATTCGAGTCAACGCTCACACACTAACTTCTCTACTTATTTACGAAAACGCCCCTGGTGGCGTTTCTCACCGCTGGCCCGCACCCGCAAAGTTTACACCCCGCCTAGGGTAAACGACACATTCCGAACGCAACTGTGCCCTCAGATTCCCGTTCTGAGCTACCGTTAAGGAGATATCACACCCCCGCCACGTGCATAGTATAAAAAATACTTAATATTTTTATAAAATTAATTCCGGGCACACCGGACCTTGGAATCGCACACCGTCTTCGCTCCTAGCTCTGGAATTATTCTTAGAAATATTCCAAAGTCTGACAGGGCCAAAAACCCGAGTCGCTACACATCACATCTTCACTGATAACATTTTTGATAAAACGTTTATTTCCACAGAATCGAATAATATTAAATTGATATATTTTAATTATCATAAATAATCACATTAACACAAAAAATTATCAATTTCCATAATATTATGTCCATAAATTATTAAATAATTATATCTAAATAACTATATTACTATAACATATAAGAAATCAATGTGTTTTATTTTGATAAATTCCTCCCAAAACATCTTTAATCCTGTAAAACTCACATCACATAAAACATTGAAAGGGGTATATATGAATTTAAATTATTGATAAACGTTATAAAGATCATCCCAAAAAAATTTAGGTTTATCCCATATCATTATGTCATTCCATAGGTTTACATAGTTACAATTCCCTCAATCCTCAGAATATTTCACAATGAAAATGGGTGTTAACCCAAGGGTATATCCCGAAATTGACAAACCATGTTCATATTATGGTCTCACTCACAATGAACTATAATTATTAATGAGATATATTCAACTTTATATTCATAGTTTCATCACCCATGGATTCATTTGTTCCAATACCATGTCAACATATAGTGTCCTGATAATGATATATTTCATAGCAGACCATGGAATCTATAGCTTATGAAATAATTTATAATATTTTCTTTCAAATGAACATACCCTCATTGTTTGGTGTTGGGTTATCTTCCCTACACTATTTTTTTTAGAAATATAGTTTCCATGGTTTCTACTAGACACGATTTTATACATTCTCTGAGGACCCTAAACCTAGTATCCCAAATTCATTTCACGCTTTATTATAGTGGAAAACGATAAAATTGATTTCATCCCATAGAAATGAGTAATTTAATATTATTGGTAATTTAGATAAATAAATTCTTCCAATATTATATGTTTTTTGAAATATAAATCCATAGTGAAAGAAAATAATCTGCAATCATGAACTCAATTAAAAATTCATTCATTATGTATTAGGAAAATGAAAAACAATAATTGTGGGCAAAATAATCACTAAGGGTTATGTATGATAGAAGAGATCAGGAGTAATTATTATATAATAGAAATAGAATGGAAAATAATTGGAAACATATTCACTTAAATCTATATCATCCTCACAAATAAGAATATGGTTGGAACAAATAATAATAATATAATTCTATATAAATAATCAAATGAGCTAAAAAATTATCCCTAAATTTCAAAACTTCCCATATAATCACATTCACCTTAAAAAAATACTTCATAAAAGTGTCATTCATAATCTAAAACATCATAAACTACAATCAATTCATTTTTTTAAGAAATATTATATAAATGTTGAAGGTATCGACCAAATATCTGAACCAGATTTTCTTTAGAGACATATCAATGCAATTATGAGATATAATAGGAAAAAATCATCACATAATAAGCCCAATCCACACCACTTATATTTAAATAACAATTTAATATATAAATAATATGACTAATCAATAACATTCAAAAAATGAAAAAAAATTAAAATATTAGTATTTCAACATTCAATCATTATTGAAACACAATATAATGAAATATTATATGGTTTAGTAAATAATAATATCCATGATGAAAATAATATAGTTATGTTTGAGGAAATATAATGATATCAAAATTAATTATTCAATATAAAATTAATTAACAAATAATTAACTAAGAGATGAGAGACAACTACTAAATCATCAAAAAGAAGATTTTATCATAAAAACATGTGATTTATAGTATAAAAGAAAATGAATGAAGAAGAAATTAAAATAAATTATAATTAACGTAGTCTCTTTTTGAAACCATTATAAATAATGATAAGAAGGCGAATTTCATAAAATTGATGAGGTGGTGGAATCTTAATTTAACTCCACATACGATAAAAAATAAACTTTACGTTCAACTTTTTGTAATGTTTATAATGTCCATAGACAAAAAACAAGAATTAATCTTTTATAACCTCTTAAAAAATCTGGGACAACATAAATGTTCACAAATAAATAGTTTTTTTAGTAAATATTACTTTTGAAAAATTATTTCGAAAAATATGTACAAGGATATAGAATTTATTTAATCAAAAATAAAAGTATGATTATTTTTTATTTTAAATAATTAATTTCTCAAAAAATGTTCCAATGAGAGGAATCATTGGAATAAAAAATGGATACTCATTAAATAAATGGAAAATACATTGGTATTAAGATATTAAGATTAAATAATCCAGAAAATAAGGACATAAATGTAAACAATATCAAATTATATACAGATAATGGAATGGATACAAAAATTATCCCTTTGCAGTGAGAATTAATAAATAAAATAATTATATATGATGGAATAAAATCCATTAAGAATGTGTAAATTTGAAAATAAATTATCAGATGATATATCACAAATAATCATATAAAAACATGGTTTTTAAAGTAGATGCATAACCCAATGAATGGAAATTGAATAATAAAACCCCTCACCACTTGGTAATATTAATGTCAGACAACATTGGATGAAATAACTATAATTTTAACTTAAAATGAGAATAATTTTGATTTATTAATTATAAAAAATGTAACACGAGTATTATATGCACCATATAAAAATATTAGGTGCATAATATTAGAATATGTCTTAATGAAAAGAAATTGGGTGAATATCCCATACCTATTATATAAAATTCTTCGTAAGTGATTTTATCCACTCTTATCATTAATTCACATCTATTATACTGTATTTCATGTTAATTTTACTTTTTATAATTTCATATATGTTCTACATGATATATTTCGACTCCCATTTATTAAAAACTCATTTAAAATCATTATTTCATTGTGTAAACTGTTTTATTTTATAGGGATATTTCGCTCTAAATGTTCTCGTAATTTTACATTGATCATGGTTATATAATCGTGAAAATTATATTTTTTTTTTAAAATAATATATATATATATATATATATTATATGCATATTTTCAGTCATCATTTAAAACTGGAGACTGAAAAATGAACTATACCATTCATAGGTATGGTAGGACTTCTATAAACAAAACCATTGTTTTTTACTATTGGAATGATGGAAAAAATATTGCTAAATAATAATTAACCTTTTAAAATTCATTATTATTTAATTTATATAAAATATATTCAATAAATATATATTTATTCTTATCAATAAAAATCATAAAATGATAAACGGATCACATCGCATTATGGATGTGGTATTCCATTAATAAGCATGAGAGATAGTATTATTTTGAAAGGGAATGGATGTTAAGATGGTATATATGATATTATAATTACATAATAATTATTATGTAAACAATATCATATAAATTTATTTATTACAAATTTAAATTCAGTGACGTAGAGTGGTGATGCATGAGGAATTACACTTTTACAAGGAGGTGGTAAGTTATACATATGCACACGCGACATATTTAATTTTTTTTATGATTGAAAAAAGATAAAAAAGGTTTTTCAAAAATCAAAGTAAAATCTTAGTATATTTATGGTACCTTTTTAATTATTATAATGGTTATAAGAAATTAATTGGGTGTATTAGATGAAATAAAAATGAATGATTCTGTAAAGAAAATTACCTCTTCTACAATTGTTTTCCATTTTATCCATCCTAAAGAACACATGGACGAGTATTTAAGAATGAAAAAACATATACATAATTAATATGATATTTTAAAAGATAATTTTTTCATATTCGGTTCAGATAGGTTGCATAAGATGGTTTATAAAAAAGAGGGAAGGGGTGTCCTTTAATATGTGATGGTAGGGGCCCCCTTAAAATCATTTAATGTATTAAATTAACATTAATAATTTACCATATAAAATTGGATCAATATTGATATAAATAAAAAAATATGAAGATAAATATAATAGTATCATTTGACATACTTTTAATTTATTTGGATTTTCTTATACCCTTATGTCGTAGTTTAAACCCCTCATTAACGCTCTTTATAATTTTGGTGATATAATTTTTTTCTAACTTAAAGAATATAACATTTAAAAAAAATGTGACCATTAAATAGATGATGATTAATATTTTAAACCATATCTCATTCATTTTTATTATTATAAGACTTTTATTAATTTTAAATTCATAAAATATAATATTGTTAATCATAAAATAACATTGGTGTCTTTTTTTGATATATATATAATATTATAAAATAACAAGTGACTAACTCTTGTAAAATGGTTCCAAAATGAAATTTAGTTGATGATAATGAAAAATATAATCATGATTTCATCATAAATTAAAATTTTTTGGGTTTTTATTTTACTATATTCATTATCTTTTGGTTTAACATCTTATTTATACAATGTTAACATTGTCCATGTTAATGTCATTTTCAATATAAAATGGTTATATATTTTCATAAAATGTAAAAATTCATGAATAAATATTAAAAGGATCATATTTTATAAAATATAATATAAAAAATGTAATATTTTATGATATTTATGATTTTTATATAATTTAATACAATATTATTTACCATAAAACATCAATAATATCAATTTTCAAACTACTCATTTAATTTGATATTTAAATGACATGCAAATACTTATATTCAAATATAAACTTTAAAAAAAACATAATATATTATTTTAATTTATATATTTTATGAGGTACTATAAATCTTCCCAAAATTTTTACTTTTTGGGTTTTTTAAAAATCATTTTCATAATTTTTATACTGGTTGCAGAAGCATTATGTTGTAATTCTGAAATCATTTAAGGTAATTAATAAATACCTAAAAATTAAAAAAAATCATATATGTAATTACCCAATTATTAAAATTAAAATTAAATGCAAACATATCTATTTTAATAATAATCTAAATTTTTTAGATATATTAATGTCATGGGAGAGACAATAAGGAATTTTCATTAAATAATATGATATAAATAGCATTATCATGTGTAAATTGAACCAATATGAAATATTTATATATTTGGGATGGATAAGGTAAATGTTATACAATAAAATAAAAAAAATCCAGGTTTTTTATCTTGTGTCCTTATTTCTTTGTTTAACCATATTTTACCTATTTTACCCTCACCGAGGTGAAAAACGTGTACCAAAATCACTATTCATATTGAAAGAATTATGTTTGTCATATTTACCAAATTCTATCCTCTAAATTCTATATATTGTATCAATTTTTAATGATTCAATCTCTATAAGTGGATGAAATAAATGACAATAGAAATGCATAATTTGAAATGAAAATTAGTTTTTAGAAAAAAATTTGTTTTTAGCGTAAAATTTAACTTATATCAAAACCATGAAAATTTATGATTGAAGTGGAAGTAATTATTTGATTCAGAATCAGATGGATTATATACCATAGCCAAAATTTAATGAGAATTTATAGTTACTGAATTTAATGAGACATTCTAATAACTTAATTTAATAAACATGAATGAGACTATTTGATTAAATTGGTTTTTCAATAATCACAAAAAATGAATTATTTATGAAAAATAAAAATATATATTTATATGTTAATTTTTATATCTGCATATAAAAAGTAATGTTCATTTTATAAATTAAAATAAAAAATTTGGAAAAATTAATTATAATTCCCAGGTAAAAAATGTAATAAAATTTAATTTTTTTAAGAAACTACATTTTTAAGCTTAAAATTACATTAGAAACAATTTAGTTTTTACTTCTTAGTGACCTATAAATAATTTTTATTTTCTATGAAAATTGTAAATATAATTCATAATTTGGTTTTTCATTTTTTGTACCCACCTATTCAATGTATAGGTTTTAAAAGTCATATTTAAATTTTTTAATAGTACATTCTTTTTTCTTCAAACTAGGTGTCTCATATAACAAACAATAAATATTAAATAATTATAATTTTATGGAAAATATATTTAAAAATAATTACGTGGTAAATTAGTCACTAAAAATTAACTAGTAGGAGAAAATCAAAATTATTAACCTCTGATGATGAATGTAAAAAATAACTAAATAATATATGTATTAATATGTCTTATAATTTAATATTGTAAATGTTAATAAATGTTAATATGCTTTTGAACAGTGTTATTAAATTGGATTTATAGTGTATTTTAGGAATACCTAGGTAATGGTATGATTTAATGTCTTAATATTCATCTTATGAATGTTAATTGATACCTAATCATCCATTGGGAAAATTTTATGATCATTACATATATACCCTAATTTTTTATTATATTATGGTGAGGTTGTAGATTTATATTTTCTTTAAAATTTCTCCACAATTTATTACAAATTTCATTTAAAATTATATTTATAAGGGGAATTTTATATATCATTTATTCCAATTTGGAGTCTTTCTGTTCTATATCTGCATTCATTATATTTTTTCCATGTACTTATCTTAACTAATATAATTTATCATGGTCACATTATATTGGTATTGAATTATTTAAAAATTTTGGAAATAAATCATCTTATCATTCCTCTATAATTTTCATCAACTAAATTTTATTCTAAATAAATTTAACTATATTTTCTTCATGAATTATACTATTATAAGATTCAATATCTATCAAAGTGATTATTTCATACCTTCCCATTAATTTTCATTTTTTTAAAAACCCATGCCTTTACAAAATTTTGTTAAAATGCAATTGACGATTATGTTTATTTTATATTTTATCACTAGATTCTCTTAAATTGTTTTTTAAAATATCAACATCATTTATTTTTTATTACATTTAACTATGTATATATGTTATTGAAATTAAACAGGTTACTTCTTAAAAATACGTTTTTTAACTATGATGATTTTTATGAAACTAATTTCATTCTCATGGTTTTATTGTCAGGTGATGAATTTATGAATTTAATTATGATCATGTGTCACATATATTAACGATCATCATTATATGATATGTCGGTCCAAAATTATATATCCATCCAACGCATTGAGAAATACTATTTTTCAAGAGATTTTAAATTCCTGTACATGGGATTTTCCACTATATATTGTGACTTATGCATCGACCATGGGATAATGGTATTTGTTTTGATCCATGTAATAAGATCTCAATTTCAATGATTATTTATGGTCTATATTTTCTTTCCATATTTCATACCATATTTATTTTAAATATTAATGTTTTATTTATTTTTATGAGTGAAATTTCTTACTCCTTTGGGTATGATTTTATGATTATCCTCTCATTCCAACATATTCATCCTATTCTCTCATATTATAATTTTTTACCTATGTAGATTGAATTTAAATCACATTAATTATACCCTTACATAGTGATTTTTCTCACACATTTCTCTGTTTTCCATTTTTACGTAATTAATAAGTGTATGATATATTATCTGTGGATTAGGGTATTGTGTGTAATATTTTTTGTTGGATATGACATTCATTTTTATAAATAAGATAGTTATGTATCTATTATCATGTAAATATATTTCTTATGATTATGGGTGTGTTATTTATTTTGATTAGTAAGTAATAAAAAATGTAAATTTTTAGGTTTATTTATGATATGATTGTGTCATCCTAGTTGGTAACAAATTAAGCATTACTATTTTTTAGGTATTATGTTATAAATAATAACATGATTAAACATAAATAAAACATATCGATACCAAAAGGTATATATGTTGATCTTAAGGATCATATGTTGAAATAAATGTGTTATAGGATAGAATATTTGGGGAATGTTTTTTATTATTATAAGGCTCCCAACAAAAAATTTTTACATATAAATATTGATGTTAAGAAATATAATTTTAGTAATCATTTAATACTTGAATAAATTAGAGATAAGTATTCATATTTAATATTCTTGAACTTGTAAGACTGCATTTGATTATATTAATATGAACTAATTCATATCTCGAAGTATTAATATAATAATTAAGACCCCACTATAGTGACTATATATTTACCTATTATTGAAAACCCATAGTGGTGCAGTGATTTTATTCTTAGTTTAAAATTATTCACTAATTTATGTTTTTGGGAACATGATTCCCTCAAATCATGTTATTCTCCCTTTGATCAAATTTGATGAAATTATAGAATGGATTTCATTTTCAATCATAGATCCCATATAAAATACCAGGATATAGAATCACATTTTATATACAAAATTGTATCATTTTTAAATATCATTGAATGAGTGACTAAAAATTACTTATGATAATTACACCCCCTATTTGGGTCGTGATATATAATTACAAGGGATATTTACCCCAAATGATTAGAAGAAATTAAATATTTAGTTTATACTAATTGTAATTTAATATCATGATGTTTTTCATTTATATTTACCTTTTTCCCCCAAGTTATGAAGTTAAAATTTACATTTTACTCAAACCTAGTAATATGGTAATATTTTAGTCTATTAATTTGATATCCCTATTCTAATTAGAATAATTTAATTAAAATATAAATGTAAACATAGAAAAGTAATTTATATCCCTATCTTCTTCCACATGAGGTGAAATATTGATATATATTTTGAAGTAGGATGGATCAATGTGTCAATTTATTGAATATCATGAACATAATGAAATCATCATGAAGAACAACTATTCACTACTCATTTTGATCACTTGTTCAATAAACATTGATCAGATAAAAACATGTTAATGATGAATCACTGATCTATTTTTAATCTATTTGTATTGAAGAGATAGGATATACCTAATATATCCATTTTACTAAATATCGACAATATTAATTCAATGAGATTAAATTTAGACCTGCAAAACATTCTTATATCTTCACAAATTTGATAAATATAGTCTTTATAAACTAAATTTATTAAAATATGGAAGTCTTTAATTATGATATTCAAATATATTCAAAATATAAAGATGAACAAGAAGATAATTTTAGGATTGTCTTGAGGACTTCAAAAATAGATAAACTATTTTCTAAAATTTTCATGTGTGAATTTATTCTATAGAAATTTTTTTTCTTCAATTATGCTATCAGAATCGATGGTATATCCATTAACCCGTAACATATAGATGTTATCTTGTATTGACCTCGACAAACCACTATTATACAGATTTATTATTTTCATGGATTATGTCTACACTAATGAATCTATATGAGAAATGTTTCATAACTATCAAAACTACAAACCATGTTAACATTGATTGATGAAATAATCCTCTAGATATTTGAATTTTTACACCCGTTCATGGAATATAATATATAGTTGTTCACCACACAGGTAGTAACACTATATTGCATTCATGAATGATTTTTGGAATATAGTGAGACATCAATAAGAGTATTGGAATGTATCCTTATAAAAATTGAAAATGGAGTAGCTTTTGCCTCACAGTCATTAATGGATTCTCAGAAAAATTATCTATTATATGATTGGGATATGAGAGACATTATATTTATATTTTTGATATGGATGAATTATCATTATAAATAAATGTGTGATATATAAAATAGTAATAATATATTAATTTATATATTCTTAAAGAAGAAGTTGAACATGCACCAAAGAAGATTATTGGAGATGGTCATAGAATGTGAAGTACTCAATACATTACTACAGTAGTATTGAGAAAAATTATATTAATATGTATGAAATAAAAGTCATTCGACATTTTTCATGATAGATATTTCAATAAACCTAATATGTATTTGTAAAAAACGGAATTTAAATCTAAAGGGAATGATGTAAATATAATCTTCCAGAAAACAATAAAACAATTTCCATTGGTTTGATAATCATGTAGTCAATGAAATATGATATAGATCTATAAATGATGGTTCAAAATAATCAGGATTATAATAATTAAAATGATAGAATTATATGAACAGATAAATGAATAAATATCCTACCATAATTGATGAATTATTTATTGGATTATGGGAACATAACCTCATTCTCCAACCATCCTAAAACTATAATGACATAAAGAGATCTCATATATTATTTATTATGCAGAAACATATGTGATATACTATACATTATAAGATATATTTATTTTCCAGATATTAATTAATGGTATAAAGATATAAATTAAAGAGATGATCTAATCACAACCTATAATTGTATGGATATCAGAAAATATTACCATATATTTTGTCATAGGACTTCCCAAAACATCTCAAGGCTATAAATCCTTTTTTATTATAGATTATCACCTAACTATGTAGTAATATTTCATTTCTAGTAGTGAGTAGTTCGTTCGTAATAAAATATCCATGATAAATATAATGGAATCAATATTAATTGATGGAGTAACTCATTATATTGTATATTATTTCGAATTATTTTTTTCCTTGATATGACATAGAAAAAATCTATATATATTGTATAAGTAGCTATGATGTACTACTATCCTAAAAATGGACAATCATGAAAAACTATTAAAATCATTGAATAATTTTTTCTATAAAACATTATTGATTCCAATGGATGTTTGGATCCAATTATTCTTCTGGTATAGTTCTTATAAGATAATAGTTTTTATTATCAAATTAATATTATACCACATAAGGATATGTATATAAAGATGTGAATAATTCCATATTTTTGGGATGATATCTGAGATAGATTACTTCTGGGAACAAATCCATTTGAAAAAAATCAAATATGATTAAAATATTACATTTTCATACAAATCCACACAAAGTCAGTATATGATTATTTTTATAATCACGATATAGGTGTTGAGTTTAAGGATAGATACAAGGTTATAATTTTAATAAAAAATATAAGATAATTATAAGATTTGATTAAAGGGAATGTTGAGTTGAAGATACATCAGCACATTTTTTATAGATGATCAAATTGATACCTTACCTTATCACCTAGTGATTCCACAAAAACTCTCCAATGTGCATAATGTGTTCTATGTGTTAAATTTGAGGATGTAAATATCAAATATAAAACATATATCAAATTCAAACTATGTAATATAGGAACCTCATATATCTTATGAGGACTGACTAACAATGATCAGGGATTACTAAGTTGAATTATTACCATATAAGAGCAATCACCTTGAGAGTTTCCTCTAAAAGAATTATATTATTATATAACTGAATTGGGAACATTAATATGTATTTAAGAAAAAGTACCCTGAAATTAATTTTTCGAAAAAATTAAATTATTAGGGTATATTTTTAAATGGTGTAGAACCTAACATACCATTTTTATCATCCATTTATATGGTAGTTGGTTTGTGGGAATGATTCAAAATGGATATGGATATTATATGAATTCTTCGGGTTTGCCTTCCCCAAAGCAGAATTATGATAGTCTTATGGAAAACTCATGATGTATGGTATGTGAGAACTCTCCAATGAACTGTTGGACAACCCCTTGGTTGTACCGACCCATTTGTGAGGAAATTATAATTCATCTATCTCTAATGAAACTTTCAATTACTGATATTTGTATTACTATGAACATGAATGGCTTCTTACCTGTCAAACATTTCTTGTAGATCTCAGATTACATGTATGTGGATTCTGATACTCTAGTTTGGATGCACAATTTGAATGGGATCTTTCCTAAGAATTATTGTTATAGAATTATTTGTGGCCCCTCCATGAACCCACTCTCTGGGATCAAGGGTGTGCAGAAATATTTTATCCTTCCTGCTTTAACAATTATTGTGTGGAAAATTTTGAAACAACTCCTTCCATGCAGAATCTATTGCAGCGCATTGGTGTTAAGTTGACTCCTATCATTCTTCTATGTAGATAGGTTGATGAAACTCGACATCATCTATTCATTTACTATATATTCACATGTAGGATATAGATGTATTTTTAGGATGATTAAACATTATTCTTGAACTTGCTGTCCATGGAGGATCTTTTAAATTCCATGAGCAGAAAGGTGTAAGGGGAACAGAATCACTACATTTGGCTGGCTACTTTTGTGAGTGTATTCTCATTCATTTGTAAGGTAAGAAAATTTTTAGTTTCCAACAACATAAATTCCTTCTTTCATAATGGTGTTCTATTAATACATCATGTAATTTGGACAACCTCCATCATTCAAATACGATCTATAGATAATGATGTTTCTGACATTGTTATTTTGATATCAGTTGGTGTGAATGGTAGGTTCATGAAGTTTTTATTGATGAAATTTGTTTGATGGATACTACTTATCTCCCAATGGCTCAAAGTCAATGTTGATGGACCATCCTTGGGTGCTCTGGGCCCTGCTGGATGCGGTGGTATTTTTCAAACATATGGAGGTTTGTGGAGGGTTAATTATTTTATTTTATTGGAAATGTTCATGAAATCAAAATAGAGATTTTGGCGATGATTAAAGAAATTCAATATTTTATTCATTGTAACTGGAATCAATTATAGTTGGATTCTGATTCGACTACTTCTATTCATATTTTTTTTGGATCACTCTGGGAATGTGCCATGGTAGATCCTTCCATATTGGATTTAATGTCTTCTGCTTGCAGATGTTCTTTCCCGTAATGTTATGCATGTTTATCATGAGGCCAATTTGGTTGTTAATACACTTACTAAGAGATCAATTTTGGAGTTCAGATGTAGTTGGTCCTACATCATACCTAACTTTTGTAATGATCTTTTCCAGGATAACCTTTGTGGTGAGGACTATACCAGCCTTTGTATAGATGTTTTTTGACTTTGTTATCATGTGCATTAGTATTATTATTTAATAAATTTTTCTAGGACCTGGTTTCTTCCCTGCCATCTGAATTTTTGGGTATATTAGGTTATTTTTATTATAAAAAAGATTGAATAGAATGTAAAATCTATTTATATTAATATGATAAAGTATTTAGAATCATGATAAACATTAATAAGTTATTATAAGGAATTATAAAACATCAATATGAATATTATAGATGGAATACAACAACATGTAAACAAAAATAACATAAACATGAAATATATATCCTAAATTTACCATGATGATCATACTATCGATACACTAATAGAATGATGTGAAAAAATAGAAATATAATAGACATGTTGAAAGAGAAATAAATTCTCATTATGAAATAATTATAGTGAAAATGTAAGGACATATATAATAATGTAATAAGACAATTATATATATAGATATTTATAATTAATATTGATGTATGAATTGTTTGATTTTTTTGGCCTTTTAGATATAAGTTCATAAAATTTGTGATCAATGGGTATGCATATATATTATAAGAATATTGATTATTTTATGGATATAATTGAACAATGAGTTATATGTGAAATATTTTTCATTTAATTAATATAAAATATAAAATTTTCCAATAATATTAAACGATGTTATTTATTTTTTAAAAATATCTCTTAATTTATGGAAATTATATTTTAATAATATATTTTATTTTAAATTAAATGTAATATGATTAAAAATAATTTTATTCAGATAAATTAATAATAATCTAGAAATTATTTCTTCAGTATTTAAATAACAACCAATGAGAAATTATGATATACATGGAAAATTAATTTAATGATTTATGTTCAATGAAAATTATTGATTAAAAAGAACTATTTATATTATATATATATAAGATATATTATAAATATTTTGGTTAATGTATTTAACAAATTTTATATTTTATATTTAAAATAAAAAAAATTATTATTAATATAATGATTATTAATTGTTATGAAAAAATAATAGTAACTTTTTTAAAAAAATATTGGTTTCGAAATATTATATTATGTTTTTTTGGTTTTAAGATAATTTTTATATATTTTATAAATTGAATGTCATAAAATATATTTCTATTTTAAATTAGGTATTTTAAATTATGTATAATGTAAAATTTAATTGTGGGTAAAAAAATATTTACAAATGGAAAAATTGAGTTACCACATTAATGATGGAATGAAGTAAAAATAGTTTAATTAATGGATAATTACCTTTAGTTTCTTCATATCGTTGTTTTGATTTTTTATATGATTGTATTAATAAAATATCCCCATTACATTTCATCTTTTTATTATCTTTACATCTAAAATATAATTCCAAAATCAGTAATATATGAGAATATGTGAAAATTATGCTCGAACACACCAATATAAGGAGAAATCCTCAACAAACATCAAACCATAGATTACAGTGAATTTAAACATTAATACCTATCCAAAATCAATATCATATATTATTATTACATATTTGGATTAATCTTGTCAAAATAAGTATGTAAAAATACTTCAAAGTAAAATAAACCCTTTTGATGAGAGGATTCATCCAATTTAATACACATTTCTTCGTTTTTTACAATTACCTTCTCATATACACTTTATCTAATTCATAACTATAATTTATAATTATAAACCTCAATATGATTATAAAATTTGATATTACAATAATATAACTATATACTTCTACTCGTTCATTAGTATAACATGTTCTTATTTGAGACTATTCAATATATAAATTTAATATAATATATTATCATTGTTGTTTCCAAAATTAATGAATATAAATACATTAATAGAAATAATTTAATATATGATAGATTAATTAATATCATGATTTCAGTTTTTTAATCATGAAAAAATGAATGGTTATTATATGATAAATCATTGTCATTATTAAATTTCCCAAAACATGCTTGTTGAGAAGTCACTTATCACAAATCATGCCCATAAGATCCACAAAATAAATTTTGGAATACATTAATAAAATCATAAAAATGATTTCACTACCATGAAAAATATAAAAATTAATAACATGTTATAAATTAATAAGGATTGACATCACCATACCGATACTACATTGATATAATGAGAATTCATAAAAATTTGAATAATAAGATAATAATTAAATAAATTATATATATATATATATATTAAATATTTATAATTGAATGGTGTAAAATTTAATATATGTAAATCATATTATGAAATATATCACCATGTAAGAAATGTTTTTATAATAGAAGATAGAGTGAGTTCATGGATGTTGTGAGTAAACTTTCTTGTCTCTCACTCAATATTTCTTCGTACTTGATCTCACTAATTCCTAATATTCTGTTGAGATAATATAGATAATGTTTTTTATAATCCCTAAATTTTTTTACAATTAATGTTTTATTGGGTATTTTCATAGCATAATAATATTTATGTACTCAATGATTAATAATTCATTATAAATTGAATTTGTAAGGTTTGTTATTTTTATATTAATGTTTCAATTGGGAATCAGTCTTATCAATAGGATAATTATTTATATTATTTTTATTTCCATGTATATATATATATATCTAGGATTTATTGATGACTCTTCACATTAGTTTTTATAGGTTTCAAATTGTGTATCATGAATATTTAATCTCACATTATTTATATTTTCATCATAGACACCTTTTCCAATTAATTTAATCTATTTTCATCAAGTACATTATTATTCAAGATTTAATGATTCTTAAACATAATTATTGTCAAAATTATAATTTATTTTAAAACCAATTATTTATTAATTACATTTTATAAAATGTAATGAAAAATGAATTTGATATTTCATCATATTTTATATTTGTTTTTTTAATATTCTTTTAATGTGTTTTGATATCAATAGCAATACATGTTAAGGATTCATATGTTTTACTAAGGACATGTTTTAATAAAATCATTCAGTTTATCACTGTGGATGGTTTATTTTAGACTTGTTTTAATGTTTATGATGGTTATTTAATTTTTAATGTTAAATTTTTTTAATGAATATTTGACTATTTATATGTCCATGTTATGCAATAGGTGGGTTGAGAATTATATATCCCTCCAACGCATTGGGTTATTCTTATATGTAATTAATTTTTATGTTAAAGGACCTATGACATTTTTCTATCCACTATGTTTTGTGATAGGACTTTCCACTATGTGATGATGGTCATTGAAGTGGTCCTCCATAGAATATATGATTTTTATTATTATGTATGTTTCCCATTTATAAGACATGTCACAGCCGTATATCAGGTATTATATTAATGTTATTATTATTTTTTAATTCTATATATATTACACTATTAGATATATTATTATGGTTATATTCTCACACACATGTGTTCATGTTTTTATTACTTATAATATTCAATTGGTTTTCTTATGATGACTCATTTCAGATCTATTTGGTTTTATTGTTACAACTCTTTTTAGCTCATCCTTTTCTATTGTTATGTTTCCACTAATATTGATTAATATTATTAGGTATTATATGTTTATAAGGATATCATGTATATAAATTATCTATTGGATATGATAACAACATTTTTAAATAATTTATTTATGTACCTAGTATCTCTAGACACTAATCTTAGTTGTTAATTGAGAATTATTTATTATAAATGTTAATAAATAATAAATTTTCATGATAAATATTTATTTATGCTATATATGGGTTATATAGCAGAAATTACATCACATTTACATTGTATTATCATTGAATATGAACATGGGTAATTAATCTAGATTTATTAGAACAATTTATCTTGATAATTGATTATGAGAAAAAAATAGAATAGAAAGAAATGGGTATAATATAATTGATAATGAAACCAATCAATAATAATATACCATATATAAGATTCTATAATCACTATAAATAACAATTTAGAAAAGATTATAAAAATATAATCATAATTGTATATAGAATATAAATGTATATAAATATTTTACATTGTCATGGTTTACATTTTAAAAATTTTATAATGGTGTTGGATGAGAGGTATATCATGGATAAATGATAAAAATTATGGTAATAATATAGAAAAATTATAATTGAATTCTATGAATAAGGATTTTATAATGGATTTAACAAATTAATTTGGAATGTAAAGTAGAGAATTATGAATTATTTACATTTTCATGGTAACAACATAGGAAATATAACATAATAAGAGTAAGGAAATTATTAATCCAAGTAAAAAACATAAATAAAATAAAATATTCTAGATACAGTATAATATTCTCATTGATTTATTATTGTGAAACATATTTTTATAAGGGAATTTCATTAGAAAAAAGGATGGTTCAGAAATAGGAACTATTACCATACTTTGGCTTCACCATGTATAACCAGTCCATGAAACCACAAATCCTCCTAAATATATTATATATAATGATAGGAAAGACTCATGGAGGGATCTATAATGTTTTAAATTAGATATTGGAGTATCATAAATTAGTATATGTGTGGGTATTTATAACTATGACTGGTTGAATTACATGAATATAAGTATATGATTTTTTATTATTCCATTATCTCAACAGCTCCACTACACCCATAGTTCCCTATAATCTCTTAAAATGATAAAATATATTTTTTATATCCAATATTTGTAAAATATAACTAATATAGTTCATATTTTTCTTGATAATTTATATATTATCTCAGAATTTTGTATTTTTATATGTTTCATCATTTATTATGGTGTTAAACTTTTCGTACTAAAAAATACAATATTCATCCCCATAACAAATTTCAATGTCTTGATTACAACTATATATTAAATTTTATCAAATTAATCTTCACACAACATTAAAATCATCTTTTAAATAAGAATCTATTGTTTTATGAAATTGTAGAACATTGATTAAAATAATTGTATTACAAAATCAATTTATAAAATGACACCATTATCACCTAGAGGTATATAATCAATTATTACTCTTCAAAATATCAATAAAAGTAATGTATGAGATGGTTTTATAGTTAGTGGGTTGTTTAACAAACAATAATCATTTCATGACATCTAATAACTCTATTTTATCCTAAAGTCAATTATTTTGGAACCTCAACTATTAATGTTACGATTGAGCATGGTCCTAAGTAATCCATAGTAATACTTCCACATTCTTATGTTCTGATAAATGTTCCTATTTTAGGATGATAATAATTGTGAATAATATAAAATCACATTTCCAACTAATTAACTTATACCATTACACTTATAATATACACTAATCTTAATTTCCTAATTATACTGAATATATTATCAACAATCATGTTACCTAATGGCCAAAAAGAATAAATGGTATTAATTTTCAATAGCTATAATGGAATACTATAAAATTATTCCATTATATAAAAATTCATATTTCAAATATTTCTTTTCTCACAATTTCTCTTCCATTTAATGCATTATTTATATTTTAAACAAAAATTTTATTTGTTATTGTGTTTTTTTGGGAATATATGAAATGATACATTTATATTATTATTATATTATTTGTTTTTTTATTTTATATTTAATGGTTATTATACTATTATAATTCATTCTCATTTATTTCTATTGTATCACTAATAAAATTGAAATATTTATATCTTTAGATTTCATAAGTATTATAATTTTTTTGAAAACAAATTTCGTAAGAAATATTACAGTTTTTCAAACAAACAACCAAATTGGATGGGATTTAACAAAGAAAATCAAATAATATTCTATATTTCTCATGTTATGATTAATAACCTAGACAATAGTGAACTCCAAAATTTACTATCATATAGATAAATAGTGTTTCATGTATATTTTTTACTAAATATTATAGAGAAAATATTACTCAATTTCATACATGTAAAATACATGAGAATATAACTTTATGAAATTTAATCCAAGAAACTACGGATGTTTTACATGTATAAATAGACTTCATCAAGTATAAGATCATTGAAGAGATATGATTCTTCTAGTTAACATGATAGATGAATGAAAATATTTTTCTAATGTGCCATAGGAATATAAATGTTCCGGTTGTATGATAATTTTGACCCTATTTAGATGAATGAACCCATGAAAGGGTTTATTAATTTGAATAAACAAATAAATAATTAAGATATAAATATATTATGAGACTAGTATAACATAAGTATAATTTTTAATCGTAACAGTTTGTGGTATTTGATTATATTAAAATAAGTCTTACTAGTAAATAAAAACTGAAATGTACATTTGAAATTAATACTATTATAATAATAAGAATATTTTTAAGGGAGAAATGGAATGACACTAGTCTTATATTACTATTAATGGTTCTGTTATCAAAATAGATATTATATGGTGACATAAAAACGTTACAAATACAATTATATATTTTTCACTATTATATTTTAATTTATATTGTAATAATGATAATTATTTACAAGTGGTGAATATTCCCAATCATATTTTTGATTAATAAATTATAGTTTTTTTATTATAAACATTTATAAGTGTATTAAATAATTTTATTGTAAATTAACTTTTAATAAATTATATATTTAATGATACAAATGAATAAAATAAAGATAAATATAACAGAAATAATATTTTTATATTAAATTAAAAAATAAAATATATACAGTCCGTTATTATTTCATGGAAGTGAGCATGAGCCAAGGTATCTTATTACAAATCAATGTCTAATGTTGGAAAGATTAGTGGATTTGGTGTATATGGTGAACTGGAATCTCTTGTGGTCATCCATAATGAATTATGAGTCCTTGGGGGAAAATCATACCCAAAACAATAATCCAAAAATACAAGGTAATGAAAAATATTATTTAACCTGGGTGTTCTCTCAAAGGTCAATGGAAAACAGAATGTGGAAGACTTTCTAAGAAGGTACTTTTTCCTTTATTTATCAGTTTGTTTTCATTCATAATGATTTACATCTTGATTCTGAGATGGAAATTGATACTTTTAATGATTTGTATATGGATTTTTTATAACATTTGTTCCATGGGTTTTTAACTCTATAATTTTGAACTTTCTATGGTTCAGACTCAACCATAATATGATTTATAAAAACAAAAAAAATATTTTTCATATGAATTATAATATTTAATAATTATAATGGATGGAATTATTTTTAAATAATATTCGAATAATATTTTCTATGAAATTGATATTTCTCTACATTCATCATAATCATTATTTTTTTAAATCAAAATATAATGTTATAAATCTTTGGTAAAATTATCATTCATTTTTTAGCAATAGTATATACTAAAAAATCATTATTAATATTGAATATTATGACTAAAATAACATGATAAAAATAATATGTTAATAAATACATGAGGAAAAATAATATAGGTCTTCTTTCAACACACAACTGTATATTGAAAGCATGCTAGGAAGATTCCACATGACCAGGGTGCTGGGGTGGAATATAGAATTCTACTGGTAGGACATCAAGTGTTGGTATCACACATACATGAAAGATGTTGTGTAATGATATCTTTTAACAAGGGGGTGTAATTGGGGGTTTTAGGTAATGTATAGGACTTTGGTAGGGATTCAGTTTGTGTAATGGAGGATGAGCATGGTGATAGTGATAAACTTCAATATTTGGTCGAATGAGATGGTGTGTGAGCAGGCGACTATAGTGGCCTCCAATAGTGGGATTATGGGAGAGTGAAAAGATAGGAAATTTAAAATAAAGTGATCATTATGTGGGTCTAATGATGTCTATGGATAGTATGGTGTGGTCATACTGTGTGCACCAATGGAACCATTTTAGCAGGTTAATTGGGCACATGATCTTGGGCCTTAAGGCTATCTTCATAGGGTTTAATACAAATAGATACATCCATGGAAATATAATAGAATCCATGTGCCAAAAAATATAATAGGGTCTCTTTTCCTCAATTTAAAAATGGGGATTACCTACCTATTAAAATAAATCTTATCAAAATTAAATCAAAAGTGAAATGAATCTATGAAATTCGATTAAATTCTCATTACAAATATGGTCTTAATTGATAACTATGTTACTTTTCTTAATATTTGTTTCATAAAATTATTTTATTTTGATAAATTCATTATAATATAATTTTAATTGAAGTAAAATAATTTTTTTCACATTCACAATCAATATATACATCCAATGAAATTTATATGGTATCTTTTTGTGTCATATATGTGAAAAATGAAAAAACATGTGGTTATATTTAATTTTAAACTATAACTATATATTATTAGACATTTATAATTATAAATTTGTTCTAATTGTGTTATCAACGATACCCCACCTTTTTAGTTATACACCCTCCCCCCCACATCCACCCCCTCTTCCAAAATAAAAAACAATATAATTTAGCACATTTCTACAAAAATCCACCTAAAATGTCCCATATTAATATTCCTAAGGTCCTATTCTAGAAAAAAAGTCCCCCTATCATTGGAGATTACTAAATTACAAAGGAGGTGACTCAAAAGGGAAATGTAAGGGTTATAAAACCCATTTCCTTTATTTCAACTCTCCTCTAAACCCATCAAAATTCTAATAGCTCATTATGTGTGGTTAATTTAATATAATAATTATACTCCAATGTTATTATAGTAAATGGTTTTAATTATTTACTTTCTATAAATTAATATTCTTATCACGAAATCATATACATATTGTGGTTTTATACTACCTTTGTTATTTCACTGTTATTTAAATAAATATTGAATATCCTTCACATGATATATTAATATTTGAACTTCAATACGTATCACAAGTGACCAGGAGTAGTTATAAGTTACATCTATGTTTATATACTATATTATTGTTATATGTTTCTCTACTAATTACAATATTTGATGTTTCAATATATATTGAGTAGTTTTCCATTTTCTAGCCTAGTATTGTATACTTTTTTTACTATAGTGATAACATTACATGAGGTATCAATTTGATGTATTCTGTTGATTTATTTTCATTATTTTATCTATATATTTTGTCTCCCAACAATAATTTTGATTCCCCTGCCTTCATGATGATTGGTTATGGTTATTCTATGATCAGTTTCCATTTCATTTATGATTCCATTGTTTTTTGTTTTCTTTTTAATGTTACAATTTAACCTTCTCACTATAAATATTTCATTTGATAATTGTATTAAGTATTCATTTTTCATCTTTAAAAATTTTAAATAGATATTTTGAAAACCTTTCCTATCATAATGGTTTATTATTCATTATAGTTCCATCCTTCCAAGATTTTTTCTTTACTTTTTATAAATTTATGAAGCACCTAACTTAAGTAAAAAAATTATATATTGATTTATGTGAGTTTATTAAATTTAAATGTATGGATTAATTTTAAAAATATATGTCAAACTAGAATTAGCAGATTTATTTTCAATAATTATTTTGGGGTGTTTAGAGAATAAAAACATAAAATTTATTCTCAATCTTGTAATTATGAGAATATTAGTATTTATACCATATTAATACATATTTTATTTATAAAATTTTTATTCGTGTTCGTTTGTGGTGATATGAGTATATATTTTTCTTGGTTGATAGAGAATGTATATTTTATTTTTTTTATAATTTTGTATTTCCATTATTGTTTTGAAGACACATTATATATCCTTATTATAGTTTTTTTTTCCAAGAAGACCCTCAATATTATGTTTGGGGTTATCAAATTTCTTGATAGAAAGGAGTCACATAGATTAGTTTTGTATAATTAACAAGTTATTTTTTATTTTATAGCTTCTTTGGTTTTATTTATTTAGGAAACATATTATTATATTTTTGCATGGATATCCTATTTAAATATTTTTCATACCAGAATTTTGGGATCAAATTATGTGTTCAATATGGTTTATTAGTAAAATTATTCCCCTATTGAGTTTTATATGGGTCCTCGGAACTAGTATCCTTCCCACAATGATCAATTTCATCCTTAAATATTTTTGAATGATAATATTGGGTGCACGAATCGTGGGTAGCCTAGGGATGTTGATGAATTTTTTTTATCCATTTTAGGTTGTCATTTAGAATGTCATGGTGCATTGGAGATATGAATGTTTAGAACCAGTAGGTCAGTGCATGGAAATTATATCTATCATTTTTTTATTTGGATCCTCTATTTACCAAGGAGTGTTTAGTTGTGAATATTGGATATTAACTTTTTTGTTTTTGGTATTTTCAAATGTATATTGATGGTGTTTTAAATATTTTTAGGTTAGATATATGGTTTATATATGTTTTCATCCCATGTGGTGAATGTGGGAGAAGTAAAATACGATTCTAAATTATGTCACCTAATTAGGAATGCTATAAAAATCACATACACATGGTTTTGAGAATTTTCTTATGTAAAAATTATGGTTGATTCATATTTATCCAAACCATGTGACCAAACTATATCGATCATATAAAAACCATTAAATTACTCCAAAGATCGTAATTTTATTTAATTTTTTATTTATTTTTTTGTATTGATTGATGTAGAGAATTATAAAATGTTTTATAATAATTTGATTTTTTTGTTTTATAAATTTTATTCAATGAAGAATATGAGATTAATTTAATTTCTCTATTTTGAAACAATTATAAATTATTTTGGTCTACATTTTATAAGGGTTAAAAATAGGCACAAATATTTTAATTAGGGTTATTTCTTAACAAAATGGGTCTAATTTTGTAGAGTATTTGTTCTCTCTCAAATAGATGTTCATGTTTAAGGTTTTGGAACATATTTTGAAAATTTTGATAAAATATTTTTTGTAATTGAGAGTGTTAGGTAAAAGATGTTTTAGAAAGGTGTTATAATTGGTTATCTGTTGATATTTTGATATTGATTAATTAGTTTTAATTTATGTCTTGGTATTTAGTCTCATAATTCTTTATATGTTGTTACATTTTTTTACTGTATTATGGTTTCATTATTTTAGAGTTTTTACCACCATACATTGACGGATTCTCAGGGGGGAGTTGTAGATGATTTTCCACATATGATACCTTGAGTTGATCAACCTAGAAAATATGTTTTAGAGTTCATTATGATAAATCACCCTCTTTTTTTAAAAAATTTAAATTCCCATGAAGTGAAATTATTATATGTTAATAATGAACTAATCTTTTTTCTTTTATGATTATTTATCCTTTTAAGATTAATATCGACACCTTTATGAAAAAGGGTTAGAGTTGGAAGTGGTGGTAGTACATTTTGTATATTATTTCATATCAATAAAATTAATTGGATAGTTTTAAATATTTTTAAATGAAATATTATTTATCAAAAATAATGGTTTGGGTTAGGTAATAGGGTTTTATTTCTTTTTCTTGTGAAATAATATAGTGTAAGATCATGTTTATCATATCATTAAACTAGAACCATATCTACCTGAACATGAATAAACTTATTATCTGAACGATTAGTAATTTAAAATCATTTTTCACCCTGATCATCAGTTATGTGTATATGAGCTTGGTTTAACCAATTATATGGAAGAGGTGAACATATACATTAGAGTTGAGTTAATGATTTCATGAATGGTTGATGTGATTAATAGTTCCTCTATTCATGGGAATAGAGTATAGAATTAAGGAAGCATAAAGGGGATGCAATATGAGTATTATTATATGGATTGTGTGATAAACATTCCATCGTGTTTCATCACTATTGTATCTTTTATAAATAAGTTAGTTGTGTTCTATTATTGTAGTAATTTTGGGTTATAAGAAGTCATATTTTCATATATCTCTAAATAAATTTTTTAGTTTTGTTCATCTAGACCATCAAAAGTGATACTATATAGGAGACACACATATTATGAGAGGATTTAGATATACAACTATAGAGTATACAATGGTTAAAGAAGATCAGGATTCAATGGATGATTCAGTTATGAATTTTAATTTTTAGTTACATCTATTTATATTTTATTGAGTATCTATTATTTTATGATATAACTATACCAAAACATTTAGTTTTGACAATTTTTTTAAACATTATTGTGTATTGTTCCTAATTAATGTAACTAATATCATTTATTGGTATTGTATACGGTTGATCAAGAAATTGAATGTCTATGTACAAGGTGATTGCGAACCATGATATTGTAGCTTGTATCTAGTATCTTTAACTTGTTGAATTCTATTTATTAATGAGATTTTAGTGGAGTGATTTATAATTTCAATCTTATTAGTAATAACCCCTTAATACTAAACCTAATGATGGGGGATTAAAGACCCATTGTGTATTAATACCTCAACTATATTGTAGTAGGGTTTTTTTGTAGCACATTAGAATTGAAATAACCATAACACTATTGAAATTGTAGTAAATGAAGTACTTTAGTGGTACTATGATATCCTTGGAGGTGTATTAGTTCTATTAGATAGATTGGAATATGGTATAAAATTCATAAAGGTGGGAATTAGGGAATCCTGCCCTCATTTACTTTGATAAATGATGATGGGTCCTTTGGATTATGATGAAGAAACCCTTCAGGCCATTAATCATCAGTACTTGTAGGCTTCTAACAAAATTTAATGGGTTAGGTTGGATGAGTTAAACCATGGGGGATATAACCAATCTCTTATCATATGGTTGTCTATAAGGGGATCTATATAATTTTATTTATACGCCCATTAAACAAATGGAATTCTAAATATAGTGATAAGATAAAAATAGTTGATCTCCTACTATTGAGTGTTTATTTTCATTCATATGGTGGTAACAATGTATGGTTTCCAACTAATGTATTCAGTTTCCTTATCCCAAAATTTATTAGTTATGGGTTATACATTCAGAAACCTTGGGTATTTTTATGGAATATAATTTCTATTCCTTTGTGGTGTTTTATATCTATATGTTTGTTGTGTTTGTGCTGTGAACTCATCCCAAATATTAATGATAAAGAATCTAGTTTTGAATTTATTCCTTTATGGTTTTTTTGAGGTGTGCTGCTGGGTTATTTCTTTAAATTTATTATGGTCTCTATAATAGTACTCATCTTGATTGATATCGATATGTTCCTTAGGTTTTTGGATTTGAGAA
This sequence comes from Viscum album, assembly GCA_963277665.1. Classification (NCBI taxonomy): domain Eukaryota; kingdom Viridiplantae; phylum Streptophyta; class Magnoliopsida; order Santalales; family Viscaceae; genus Viscum; species Viscum album. The sequence goes on along the minus strand of OY728143.1, from coordinate 1,878,225,214 downwards.
ACAAGTGAGTAAATAGAACCCCAATCTATTCCTTATTGATCCTTTTCTACATAAACATTATTGAGGAGGAATAAATTATTATGGAGAGAACTTCCACAACCATGATATTAATTTCATTATATTTTATTTTATTTTTCAGTTTTTGAGTTTCAATATTTATTTGTTTTTATTCCTTTTTTGTTGATCTACACATAATATTATTGTGGGCCATATTGTGACAAGTTGTATTTTCTCCCCGACACTACTGATCTAGTTGGTAGATAATTCATAGAATGTTTATCATGTCATGTTGTGGTGTGGGTGTTTCAAATTGAAGTGATTTTGTCAAGTAGGCATGCCTTTCCACAAAGGGGTGAGGTTGCAACAAGATAATGTTTTCACATGTGTCACGACCCGTCCTCGGGGCCCGTGATGTGACTACACCAAACCCACCTTCCATAGGCCAGGGGCTGGTGACTAGCACCAAGGCGTAAATCCCGGTAAAAAGGGAAGGTATTGCCTTTGAAAAGTAAACAAGAACCACAGAGTAAGCAAGAGGAAAAAGTAAACACTAAGTAAAAAACTGAGTACAACTGTAAGTGCGGAAAGTAAGTGGGCAAGTATACAAACCCAAACTGAAAGTAAAGTACAACTCGAAAGGTAAAATAGCAACTGAAAAGTAAAAGCCGCTACGCCGAGCTGTCCACTTGAAATCACACCTAAAGGGTGGGTACAGATAGCTCCACTGCTCCACGGGTCCCACCATCCGCTCCGAGTGCGTCCTGCCCAGTGGTCCACCTCCAGGTATCGTCCTGCTCTGCAAGCCTCAACCACGATCAACGCTATCCGTCGTCTGCAACCAACACAACGTAGTGCGGTCATAGCCCGTGCAGGGGTGAGTATAAGCTACACAGTAGGGACCCCAAGTCCCCCGAAGGTCTCCCAAAATCTACAAAGGATAAACCACAATGGAAAGATACAATCACGAAGTATCAACCGACACTACATAGGTATATGCCCATACATATACCTAAGTCATCAATTCCAATACGCTCCAACCTCCGAGCCCAAGTACAACCCAGTCCACATAGGAAAGTATACGTATTCCACACAGTAAAGCAAACGTAATCCACATAGGATAGCACAACACAATCCACATAGGAAAGGAAACAGGATTCAGCTCACAGAGGTATACTTCTTCAAAAGAAGATAGAGATGATCACTGATCCATCTAAGTCGTCGGACCCATAGAGGATCGATAGGTACTAACCCCCGCAAAGACCCACAAAGGATCGGACCCACACAGGATTTGTAGGCGCTGGCTCACAAAGAACAGCTGAGCGCTGACCCACACAGGATCGGACCAACACAGGATCGGTAGCACTGATCCACACAGGATCGCTGAGTTCTGTAGTCGTCGTCGTCGAATCCACTGAGGATCTCTGCACAGTCGTCGTCGTAGTCACAGTAGTAGTCGCAGCCAGCTCTAGGGTTCCCGCACACAGCAAGCTCATTCGGGAGGGTCCGCTCCATGAGCCGAGAGGCTGATACATCAACTGACACATATTCCAGAGTTGATGTATCCAAAAGTTCTGTATCATCAACAGGAACTCAACGTCGCAGACGGCGCGTCAATCAGACACCCGATCTGAGAGTTATTGGCTTTTTTGTCCAGGGGCCCAGTTGGTTTTTAAGGCAAAACCAACCCGACCGTACTCCACCTGTGTCCAAACCTCGGGCGGAGTATGCCAGAAGATCCATCTCACTATGTGGAACTCAACAAAGTTGAAGGCATGTCAATCGGACGTCTGTAGCTCAAGATATGAACGTTTCCGCTCCGAGGGCTCGGTTGGTTTCGTGTACGAACCAACCCGGCCGAACTCAAAGTATTTCAAATCCTTGAGTTCGATATGCCGAAACGACCGTCTCGATCCAAGGATTGCATCGCCCCGGACGGCGCGTTGTTTGGAGGTCCGTAGCCTGAGTTATGGTCATTTGATCCTAAATAGTCTGAAAAGAGGGGGTCTGGGCCCGGCCTGGCCCAACCCAGTACCCCCTGTGTCGGCCGAACCGGGTCGACCCAGCCCGGGCGGCGACCCGGCCCGAAGACCCAGCCCAGCCCGAATGCCCGGCCCGGTCGGCGGCGCGGCCTGCGCGGTGGCGCGGCGGCGCGACGGCACGGCGGCGTGGCCTTTGCGCCGCGCATGTGCCAAGGGAGGGGCGTTGCCCCTCCTTTATGAAAACGGTGGCCCCTTAATTGGGGCCGCTTGAAATCCAGCAGGGAGAATTAATTCCCCCGGCTCCCCCTTTTCCAGCAGGCCCGACCTGGTCAGCCGGTTTCTGCTCAATGGGACTGGCGATGACCGGTCCCCTTCCAGCTCAATCGCCGGCGGCCCGGAACCGGCCGCCGGTCACCCTGCTCCACCGCGGCCCAGAACCGGCCGTGACCCTTGTCATCCGGCGCGGTGCGACAGCACCGCACCCCTCTGCCGCGGCCCCGCTCCGGCTACGGCGTCTTTGGTTTTCTTCAACGCGGCGTGACGGCGTCGCGTCCTTGAATTTCTTTCCACGGCGTGGCGCAACAGCGCCACGCATATCTTCCGCATGAAACCACGTGGTGCGACGGCACCACGCTTTCTCGTACCAACCACAATGAAACCAACACGAAAAATAAGGAGGAGGGTCGGCCGTGTTTGTGCGGTCCGACCCCCTCACATTATTCGATAACATTTGGTTTTAATCCACGAAGATCACCAAGTTGATATTCACAAAAAAATAACTAAACAAACCCTTACCTCGGTTTCAAGAACGGTGTATGTCAATGAGCCGCAGAAGGCGAGCGTCGAGGAGGTCGGGCGTCGCGGAAAAAGAACGTTGACGTCGCGAAGCGCGGATTCGAAGTCTTTGATGGAGATTTCGTCACGGAAAACCATCACGGGAGAGATGACGCGGAAGAAGAACGTCTCATCGCGGATTGAAGTCATGGAGAACGAACGTCGATTCTATTATCGTCGAGGTGCGTCCGAAGAGGTAACGTCGCGTAAGAAGTTCTCCGCATTCTTCGGCGGAGATGTTCTTCATTGAAGAAGAAGATGTTCTTCCCGAACCTCTCAACGACAAACTCTAACAACCCAAATAAAATAAGTTCCCACCACCCTCATAACCTCCAAAGGGGGATTTGAGGGGGGTTTTAGAGGATATGAAGGGGTGGGGTTCGTGTGGGCCCCACCACCCTCATAACCTCCAAAGGGAGGTTGGGTGGTTACCCAACTTCCATTAAGAACTAAACACTTAGAGTAAAAATAAAAAAAATTGTAGAATAAAAATAAATTAACTTCCACAATTTTTATCATCCACACCCGTGATAACGCAACTCCATAACAGGAGTTCCTAAACAATTACTGGTGATGCGGTTCCATCGGTGCCCTTGGAATTCGATTCTGGCTATCGGTTCAAAAGATAGAAATTCCTGCTCGTTCGTTCACTGAATGTACCCGAGCTAAACTTCGGAAATTTATTCCGGGCACACCAGGCCTCGGAATCCAGTGCTGTCAGAAACCGCGTTCTTGTACAATTCCAAAGTAAATTAAGAATAAAATTTCCCTTGAATTTTTCGGGTCTTTACATTACTCCCACCTCAGGGGTTTACGTCCCCATAAAGATACATCAAAACTAGGGAAACAATTGTGGGTACTGAGAACGCATCTGAGCCTACCGCTCCTAAGAGCTCTCCTGGAGGTTCTCGTGCAGCCATCTGATGCAAACTAGAGGAATCGACCGTCCATGTAGGACCCGCTCTTGTCGATCCTCGATCTCCACTAGGACCTTCGCAAAAGTCTCCCCATAATCAACATCAATCTCCCCATGGTCAATGATATGCATCGGGTCGTGCACGTATCTCCTCAGCTGAGACACGTGGAAGACGTCGTGCACCCGGTGCAACTGAGGTGGTAGAGCCAGGCGATAAGCCACCTCGCTAATCCTGCTGAGGACCTGGAAGGGTCCGATGAAGCATGGAGATAACTTGCTACCTCTGCCAAATCTCCGTAAACCACGTCTTTGTGAGACACGCAAGAAGACATGGTCGCCATCCTTGAACTCTAGTGGCCTCCGCCTCCTGTGAGCGTATGACTTCTGCCAGCTCTGAGTTGTGATCGTCTGCTCTTGAATGACCTAGACTTTCTCTGTCGTGGCCTGGACCATCTCCGGTCCCAAAAGTGCTGACTCCCCAGGGTATGTCCAGCACAATGGAGATCTTCAAGGTCGGCCGTACAACGCCTCGTATGGTTCTATCCCGATGGTGGAGTGGTAGCTGTTGTTGTACACGAACTCCACCAAGGGTAGTTGGTCCTCCTAGCTGCGACCAAAGTCGAGGACACATGCGCAGAGCATGTCCTCGAGAGTCTGAATGGTCCTCTCAGTTTGACCATCCGTCTGAAGGTGAAAGGATGTTCTGAGACGTAGCTGCGTCCCAAACGCCTCCTGAAATCCCTTCCATAGATGGGAAGTAAAACGAGCATCTCGATCGGAGACGATATATGATGGCACACCGTGAAGCTGAACAATCTCCTGAATGTAAAGGCATCCCAAGCTCTCCATTGAGCCCCGCTCTGTGATGGGTAAGAAGTGAGCCGACTTGGTGAGTCCGTCGACAATCACCCAGATGGAGTCGTGACCTCTGGATGTGCGTGTAAGTCTAGTCACGAAGTCCATAGATATCCCGTTCCACTTCCACTCCGGGACCTCCAAGGGCTGTACCAATCCTACTGGTACTTGATGCTCTGCCTTCACCTGCTGGAAGGTGAGGCATCGAGAAACGAACTCTGCCACAACCTTCTTAATGCCTAGCCACCAGTGCTGTCGTCTGAGATCCTGGTACATCTTCGCCACTCCGGGATGTACCAACAAGGGAGAAGTGTGAAACTCTCTCACCACCTACTCCCGTAAAGCAACTGGTAGCATGGTACGTCCTCTGAAAAGGATGTCATACTCTTCTCCAAAGGAGAAACTATCAGGTGCCTGTACTGAGGATATCTGTGCACGCCGCGTCTCACAGTCAGCGTCCCCACGCTGTGCCTCTCTGACCTGCTGTAGTAGTGGAGGAGTGACTATGAGAGACTAAAGGAAGGCTGCTCCATCTCTATCCACGAATGATATCTACAAAGAGGCTAGCTGCTCTGTCGCCTCCTCATGTAGCTAAATGCCCGTCCTCCTACTGAGAGCATCAGCTACCACGTTCCCCTTCGCAGGAGTATAGACTATCTCAAAGTCATAGTCCTGGAGGAACTTGAGCCATCGCTGCTATCTCAGATTCAGATCCTTCTGAGAGAAGATGTATCTGAGACTCTGATGGTCAGAAAATACTGTAAAGCGCTCGCCCATCAGATAGTGTCTCCATGTCATTAGAGAAAAGACCACTGCTGCTAACTCCAGGTCATGGGTAGCGTAGTTCTGCTCATGCGGCCTCAACTGACGTGATCCATAGGCGATCACTGCTCGCTCCTGCATTAGGACACAACCGAGTGTGGTCCATGATGCATTGCAGTAGACTACGTACCCTACTCCCTCCTTAGGCAACCTCAAGATAGGTGCGCTAGTCAATCTCTATCTCAGCTCTTAGAAGCTCTGCTGACATCTGTCTGACCACTCGAGGGGTTTCCCATTCTTCATCAAAGCTGAGAGTGGTGCTGCAACTCTGGAGAAGTCTGGCACAAATCTCTGGTAGTATCCAGCTAGTCCCAAGAAACTCCGCACCTCAGTCACGCTCATGGGTGGCTCCCAGGCTAACACTGCCTCGATCTTCATAGGATCCACTGAAACTCCCACCTCAGAGATGACATGTCCCAAGAAGTGGACCTCACGTATCCAGAACTTTCACTTTGAGAGCTTACCATAAAGTTGGTTCTCTCAGAGTGTGTCTAGTACAACCCGTAAGTGGAAGGCATTCTCCTTCTCAATCGTCGAGTAAATAAAAATTTCGTCGATGAAGACCACGACAAATTGATCGTGGTATGGCTGAAAGATCCTATTCATGAGGGCCATGAACACTGCTGGAGAATTGGTTATTCCAAATGGAATAACCAAGAACTCATAGTGGCCATACTGACATTTGAAATCCGTCTTCGGCACGTCCTTGTCTCGAACTCTAAGCTTGTGATAACCTGACCTGAGGTCTATCTTCGAGAACCACTGTTTTCCCTTGAGCTGATCAAAGAGGTCATCAATTCTCGGTAGCGGATACTTTTTCTTCACTGTCACCTGGTTCAGGCGACGATAGTCAACACACAGTCGCAAGCTTCCGTCCGCCTTCTTGGCGGACAATATCGGGGAAGCCCAGGGTGAAACACTAGATCGGATGAACCCCTTGCCCTGTAAGTCCTCCAACTGTACCCGTAGCTCTCGAAGCTCAGCGGGGGACACCCGATATGCTGGAGTCGATATCGGGGCTGTCCCGGGGTATAGGTCAATATAAAATTATACCTCTCTACGAGGAGGTAGCCCTGGAATGTCTTTGGGGAATACGTCCGCAAACTGATCCACCACTGCAGGAAAACCACGACTCCGCACGTCAACTGATCCTAGGATGAGGCTAGCCAACTGATGAGTGATGGGATATCCTCTCCTCCGCGGATGTCCATCCTGTGCTGCAAAGGCTCCCTTCTCACCGGTGAAGGTGAACCTGCTCCCATCGGTGCGTACACATCGCACCTTGCGCCTAAAACAGTCAATATGTGCATGGACCGTAGATAACCAATCCATGCCCAATATGACGTCGTAAGGCCTCGACGCCGCTACAAGAAGATCCCAGCCGAAGCTCTCGCCTCCTAGAGTAAGCTCACACAGCCGGCACTAGTGCGTAATCATCGAGTCTGCTCCCGTAGGAGTCTGTAGCCGTAAGGATCGAGCCAACGGCCCTGTCGGAATCTCCGAGCTCCGAACAAGGGCAGCGGCTATGAAATAGTGACTCGCTCCTGTGTCTATAAGTACTGGAGAAAGGGTGGAATAAACATAGATAGTACCTCAAATAATCTCGGGCACGCCGTGGTCATGGGCCTCTGCCTCCTAGAGCTGTGCCTATCTCTGCCCGCCAGCTCCCTGTGGTCGGGGTGGACCTCCTGGTGGTGGTGGTGGTAGAGCCTCAAAGCATCACCCACCACCTGCTACTCGGCCAGCTCCTCTACCTCGTCCGCCTCCTCCCTGCGGACCGCCACGGTCGACCCTCTTCCTCTACCTCGGTGGTCCCTCAACCGTCTACTGCTCCTCGGCATGGCGGGTCGGGCAATCACGAGCCATGTGGCCCTACCCGCCGCACGAGTAGCACTGTCTGCCTCTCAAAAGACTGACTCCTTGTTGTGTGCCCCGCACTGCTGAGCCAGTGTCCGGAGGTCATCTGCCTGAGGTTCTGGTCTACCTGGACCCAAGAGTCATCCGTCGACTGCCTTCTGTAGAAGACTCTGCTACGTGCCACCCTGCAGTGGGGCTCTACGCTGGTGTAGACTCAGCAAGAAAGATCTCGATCAAAAGGGCCCGCTCTAGTACTCCTGCCTAAGTCAGAATGCATAGGGAGATCAGCAATGCCCTGATCTCGTTTCTAAATCCCAGCTCAAAGGTCCGGGCCCAGAAGAATGGGTCTCGTACCATGTCGGTCGAGTAGCGCGAGAGATCGGTAAATCTCGCCGAGTACTGAGCGACCGTCATGCTGCCCTGCCGCAGTTGAAGAAGCTCCTGAATGCGCACCGCATGGAGGGTGGCTGGGACAAACTCTGAGCGAAAGAGGCTCTCAAAGTATGCCCAGAGTAGAGATGCCTCATCGTGCACCTGGAGCATCATGCTCCACCATCGGCCCGCTGCTGCGTGCAGTAGGCTCACAGCGAGGATCACCATGAGGTCTGCTGGTGTCCTCACTAGCATGAAAACTTGTACGACTGCCTCCATCCAGTCCTCGGCTGCCTGGGGGTCCGTCTCCCCGCAGAACCTGGGCGGTCGCTGGCGCTGGAACTCATGCAGTGCACTAAGGTGACGTACATCGTCAGCGGCTGGTGCTGGAAGCATCGGTGGCTCAGCGGGTAGAGCTACCGCCGGTGCCACTGCTAACAAAGGGCACGACACCGAGGCCTCGTCGCTCGGTGGGCTATCGTCACGCTCGACTCTCGGAACCCTTGCTGGCTGCCATCGTGGGGCCACCCTGAAAAGGTAACAGGTGCGCCACGGTCAGAATAGTATTCCTGGTGAGTTGATACAAAGTAATCACAAAGAAAACATGAAACACACACACAATCAAGGTTTTCGTGCATTAAGTCAGAAATCAGAAGTCAGGGTCCTGGTGTACGGATACGTCGGCCGCTGCACCAACACTGGACTCCCTCGACTGATAACCACACTCAATACGCTAAACACTATTTCTTTACATAGAAAAGATCAGAGTTCACGGTAGAACCGAGCTCCTTTGATACCAATTTGTCACGACCCGTCCTCGGGGCCCGTGCCGTGACTACCCCAAGCCCGCCTTCCATAGGCCAGGGGCTGGTGACTAGCACCAAGGCGTAAATCCCGGTAAAAAGGGAAAGCATTGCTTTTGAAAAGTAAGCAAGCACCACAGAGTAAGAAAGCGGAAAAAGTAAACACTAAGTAAAAAACTGAGTACAACTGTAAGTGCGGAAAGTAAGTGAGCCAGTATACAAACCCAAACTGAATGTAAAATACAACTCGAAAGGGAAAACAACAACTGAAAAGTAAAAGCCGCTACGCCGAGCTGTCCACTGGAAATCCCACCTGAAGGGTGGGTATAGATAGCTCCACTGCTCCACAGGTCCCGCCGTCCGCTCCGAGTGCGTCCCGCCCAGTGGTCCACCTCTAGGTACCATCCTGCTCTGCAATCCTCAACCACGATCAACACTGTCCGTCGTCTGCAACCAACACAACGTAGTGCGGGCATAGCCCGTGCAGGGGTGAGTATAAGCTACTCAGTAGGGACCCCGTGACCCCCAAATGTCTCCCAAAATCCACAAAGGATAACCCACAAAGTAAAGATACAATCATGAAGTATCAACCGACACTGCTTAGGTATATGCCCATACATATACCTAAGTCATCAATTCCAATACGCTCCAACCTCCGAGCCCAAGTACAACCCAGTCCACACAGGAAAGTATACGTATTCCACACAGGAAAGCAAACGTAATCCACACAGGATAGCACAACACCATCAACATAGGAAAGGAAACAGGATTCAGCTCACAAATGTATACTTCTTCGAAAGATGATAGAGATGATCACCGATCCATCTAAGTCATCAGACCCACAAAGGATCGATAGGTACTAACCCCCGCAAAGACGCACACAGGATCGGACCCGCATAGTATCTGTAGGAGCTGGTTCACATAGAACCGCTGAGCGCTGACCCACACAGGATCAGACCCACACAGGATCAGTAGCACTGATCCACACATGATCGCTGAGTGCTGTAGTCGTCATCGTCAAATCCACTGAGGATCTCTGCATAGTCGTCGTCGCAGTCACAGTAGCATTCGCAGCCAGCTCTAGGGTTCCCGCACACAGCAAGCTCAATCGTGAGGGTCCGCTCCACGAGCCGAGAGGCTGATACATCAACTGACACATAGTCCAGAGTTGATTTATCTAAAAGCTCCATATCATCAACAGGAACTCAACGTCGCAGACGACGCGTCAATCGGACGCCCGGTCTGAGAGTTATTGGCTTTTTCGTCCCAGGGGCCCGGTTGATTTTTAAGGAAAATCCAACCCGACCATACTCCACCTGCGTTCAAACCTCGGGCGGAGTATGCCAAAAGATCCGTCTCACTATGAGGAACTCAACAAAGTTGACGGCACGTCAATCGGACGTCTGTACCTCAAGATATGAGTGCTTCTGCTCCGAGGGCCCGGTTGGTTTCGTGTACGAACCAACCCGGCCGAACTCAAAGTATTCCGAAACCTTGAGTGCAATATGCCGAAACGACCTTCTTGATCCAAGGATCGCATCCACGCTGACTGAGCGTCGTTTGGAGGTCCGTAGCCCGAGTTATGGTCATTTGAACCTAAACAGTCTGAAAAGAGGGGGTTTGGGCCCGGCCCGGGCCGACCCAGTACCCCCTGGGTCTGCCGAACCGGGTTGACCCGGCCCGTGCGGCGACCCGTCCCGACGACCCGGCGCGGCTCGGAAGCCCGGCCCAGCTGGCTGCGCTGCCAGCGTGGTGGCATAGCAGCGCGGCGGCGCGGCCAGTGCGTGCGGCCAGCGCGGCCTTTGCGCCGCGCATGTTCCAAGTGGGGGGGCGTTGCACCCTCCTTTATGAAAACGGTGACCCCTTAATTGGGGCCACTTGAAATCAAGCCGAGGGAATTAATTCCCCCGGCTCCCACTTGTCCGGCCGTCCCGACCTGGTCGGCCGGTTTCTGCTCAACGGGACCGGCGATGGCCGGTCCCCTTCCAGCTCCGTCGCCGGCGGCCCGGAACCGGCCGCCGGTCACCCAGCTCTGTCGCGGCCCAGAACCGGCCACGACCCTTGTCGTCCGGCGCGGTGCGACGGCACCGCGACCCTCCGCCGCGGCGTCTTCAGTTTTCTTCGACGCGGCGCGACGGCGTCACGTCCTTAAATTTCTTTCCACGACGCGGTGCGACGGCGCCGCACATATCATCCGCATGAAACCGCGTGGTGCGACGACACCACGCTTTCTCGTACCAACCACAAAGAAACCAACATGAAAAATAAGGAGGGTTGGCCGTGTTTGTGCGGTCCGACCCCCTCACGTTATTCCATAAAATTTGGTTTTAATCCATGAAGATCACCAAGTTGATATTCACAACAAAATAACTAAACAAACCCCTACCACGGTTTCAAGAACGGTGTATGTCAACGAGCCGTGGAAGGCGAGCGTCGCGGAGGTCGGGTGTCGCAGAAAAAGAACGCCGACGTCGCGAAGCGAGGATTCAAAGTCTTTGATGGAGATTTGGTCATGGAAAACCGTCGCGGAAGAGACGATGCGGAAGAAGAACATCGCGTTGCAGATCGAAGTCGCGGAGAACGAACGTCGATTCTGTTGTCGTCGAGGTGCGTCCGAAGAGGTAACGTCGCGGAAGAAGTTCTCTGCATTCTTCGGTGGAGATGTTCTTCGTTGAAGAAGATGATGTTCATCCCAAACCTCTCAACGACAAACTCTAACAACAGAAATTAAATAAGTTCCTTCCTTATTTTATTAACACAACAACTCTTTTGAATTTCAAGAGTTTTAAATTCATAACCACACACAACTCACCTCATTAAACTTATTACATTAAAGTCATAAGTTATAACTTAAGTTAACAAAATTAAAGTGGGAGTTGAGGGGGTTTTAGAGGATATGAAGGGGTGGGGTTTGTGTGGGCCCCACCACCCTCATAACCTCCCAAGGGAGGTTGGGTGGTTACCCAACTTCCATCAAGAACTAAATAATTAGAGTAAAAATAATAAAAATTGTAGAATAAAAATAAATTAACTTCCACAATTTTTATCATCCACACCCATGATAACGCAACTCCAGAACAGGAGTTCCTAAGCAATTACCAGTGCTGCGGTTCCATCGGTGCCCTCGGAATTCGATTCCGGGTACCAGTTCAAAAGTTAGAAATTCCTTCTCGTTCATTCACTGAACTTACCCGAGATAAACTTCGGAAATTTATTTCGGGCACACCGGGTCTTGGAATCAGGTGCTGTCAGAAACCGCGTTTTTGTAAAATTCCAAAGAAAATTAAGAAAAAAATTTCCCTTGAATTTTTCGGGTCTTTTACAACATGTTTCTGAAATGGTGATTTTACATTTCCCCATATTCTAATTAAGAACCAAGAGTTTCCAAATATCATCTCATACAATCTATAACTCATCTAGTCATCATTACCATTTTTTATTCACTTATATGATCCTCCATAGGATTTTATCCACTAATGAGGCTGATTATACTAAGAAAGCTGGGTTTTATTCAATTTTCCTTAGAAATAAATGCTACTTTCAAAATATTTTGGCCCAAAAACCGTTTTCATATAACCATGAAAACTGTGTGATAATTTTTATAACTGAATAGACCATTAAAATTGCATTCTTTTACATATTAGATTTTTTAGTTTGAAAATAGATTTTAAAGGCGTTATCATAAAATATTAGAGCTTCCATGGTTTCTTCAATGATTTTTTATATTCATTTATTATTCATTACACATGAAAATGTCTATTAGATTTCATTTTTAAAGAGATATTTCATAATAAGGTATCAAAAAAATTTATTTTCGAAGTATTTATTATCATACTGTAATTTTTTCAAAACATTAATACCCCTTTATATATTAACTATTTTATTTTCGAAAATAGATTAATATTTACTTATTAGGGTTGTGTTATTTGTATATATATATTGTTTCTTTATAGAAGACTGGTTTCCACTATAAAAGGTGTATAAAGGTGAGGGTGTGATTTTTTTTGTTAAATATGTTTACTATTAACATGTCATGTTGGTTTCTTACCTATATCTGAAATCAGGGGGACCATGATAAGAAATATATATTTATCTACATTTAAATTTAATATATATTTATGATTTTCTTATACTAGTGGCCCCATATGAGGGTACACCCTATATCAGGATGGTTCCCTCTTATTTGAGATTGTTATTGTATGACCGAGTGTTAGGGTACCCAAATTGCATCAGGAATTGTATAGATGGATTAAGTCATGTTTTCTCTATGATGGTCTCTATATGTCCATGGTCTCAATGGTTTTTGTGATTTTTATACCTTATGATTATTTTTTAGGGTTATTATAGGATCATTATTTATTCTAGTTTATGAGGTTATTAATTATAGTTCTTTTTTAATTTAAATTGTAACTCACTCTCCAACTTGTTTCATTTTATTATTTATTAATATTTATTTTTATAATTTAATTTTACCACATAGATATTTTCAATGAATATTTTTTAAATGGATTTATTTTATTTTATAGTTTCATCCTATAAGAAAAATAGCTTCTACGTATATTTCAATATTATTGGGTAAATAAGGTTTCTTGAGTAAAAATAAAATTAAGAGATGGATTCATTTGACTTATTTTAAAACAAATAAAATAATTACTTTCCAAATTATAAAAGAAAGTGGTATTAAATTTATTTATTATTAATGTTTATGTATAGACTATGGGTAGGATACCTAAACAAATTTTTTTCCTTGAACCTACATATATAAAATATTCAATGTAGGGTCTAAATAGGTGTGATGATTGATTTTCATATTTTTTTGAATTGGTAAGAAGTCTTAAGTATAGATGCTTCACATGTTGTTTGGAAATGAGTGGTTTCATTTTTTTTATTTGGAATTGTCTCTACATTTTCTCATGGAACATCATATTTAATTACTATATATTCTTTTCATTATGATTATATTATATCCTTCAATGGGTTTATCATAATTATGGATGTACTGGATTAATTAGGTTGCATTTTTTATTTTCTATGATTAATATTTTGTGTTGTAATTTTTCTAAATCTCTTTAGAAATATTATTATTATATTTTATAATGGATATTAAATATAAATATTCATAATGTGAGAAATATAGGTGTAGATTTCATGTTCATTATTATTTATCTAGATAAATCATTACCACATGTGTATTTTTTAAAAGAAATATATAGTGCCACATACCTACATTCCAGGATTTGGTACGTGGCTAATAAATATTAAATATAGTAATTCAGAGAAAATATTGATTCTTATAAACTCGTATCCTATATAATAAATTTTTAATCCATAATAACCATTCAATATTTCTCAAAAATTCACTATACATGTTATTCATTTTGATATATCATGTGTAATACATTTTTTCATAATGTGAGTAGATGAAAATATTAAAACTAGTGATGTTAAATGATCGGTAATGGTGATCATAAGTTGTGACCACAAAAAATAAAAAGGGATAATAAATTATCATAAAAAAATTCAAAAAGTAGATTACAAAAAAAATCCATAATATATTGAACTAAAGGCATAATATATCCACAGATAACAATATAAATTAAAAGATCATATAGCTAACATAAAATGGTTCTTGTTTATGAAATTAATAATTTATAAAATCTAATTAAAATAATTATTCCATCAAATCATGTTCAATGTCATCATGTTATTACCATCATATCCTTCTGTATAGGAAATATTTTGTTCTGCGAATACAAACACTAAAATATGTAAGCTAGTTTATCGTATATGACATATCAATAGGTCGAGGTGATATTTTAAGACCAAACCATCAAAAAAAATTACACAATTAATTAATTAATTAATTAATTAAATATGATTCATAATATATAAAATACTTCCTATAATAACTAATTAATAGTCTATTGAATATTTAATTTACATTCCTTGATATTCTCCTAATAAATAAATAAAATATATTTCCATATAAAAACACTCAAAATAAGACCACACATTTTATTGGTAAATTGTAAAAAAAATACATAAAAAAATTTGAAATAAATTAAAAAATAATGAAATTGTGGATTATAATGAACCTAAATGAGTGTCGCTAAAGAAGATTGTATGTGACCCAATTAAAGGATATTGGGTCAACCAAAAACACATACAATTTTGGTAACATTGGTTTCAAATTAAATTGAGTGAGGGATTATTATATATGTGTGTAAAAACAAAACATAAAATAAAATACATTCTTATCATTAGGTATAATAAATTAAACATGGAAGAAAAAATTTCAATATGAAATTTTTTATCTTAATGGATAGAAATTAAGTAAGCACAAACAATTAAAATTTTCAAAATTTTAGTAAGAATACCATTAATTATGTGATTTAACATAAACATTACCTATCATGACTAATGAATTAATATTGATAAAACATACCAATGGTGAATTATATATAGAATTCCTAATGAACTATGTTGTATAATAAGAATTTTTTATCATTTGGTGAATATTTGTGAGAAAAACCCCTTACCTTAATTACTCAAATAAACTAGGGATCCTAAATATAATATAAAAAAAATAACTAAGCTAATAAACTATTTTAGATCCTATTATATATATATATATAATTTTAAAAACATGATTTATAATTTTTCTCAAAATGGATATTGGTTTTCTAGTACATATATCTAATATCATGTGTGAGTAATCTTGATTGTTTTAAAATAGTATCATAATATCTATGTTGTTATTGATTTTCCTCAAGAATTATGAGATTTATATACAATACAAGGTACTAAAATGTACGTGTTATGGTACTTGTATAGTTATAATTTCTTTATTTTATAGTTTTTGACATAGTTATAATAGGAACAATTGGAGATATAAATTTTTTTTTGGTGATCTTTAGCAATCAAATTATTGTATAATTTAATAGGAGTTCATTATTAAGGGTTTATTATAGAAAAAATATGTATTTTCTAAATCATTGCATATATTACCCTGAATTATGTTCTTATATTCATCCATGATATTAAATAATCTCATTGCTTAAGTATGCAGTTAGACCAACCCAAACATGAAAATATTATAATTAATATAAGATATTGATTTTAAATCTGGATTATGATGTATATAATATAATTATTATTGAATAATTTTTATATTAATTAGATACTTATAGTTGGTGGAATCATATTTTATTTTTATAATAAATATGAATTAAACTATATGAAAACATGATATGATATATTATGGTGGTTGTAGTCAGCACAAATGTAGACTATCAGTTACATTTCATAATAATTTAGAAGAAAATAGTGTGAATTATAATTTTTATCTTAATAAACATGAATATATTATATATTCATAAATTAGTATTCAATTTTATCCTTATACTCTGTGATGTTAGATGCTGGTGATAAATTGAATTCTTTTAATCATGAAGTTAGTATTTCACTCAACACATGATTGTTGTTTTCATATTATTAATAGAAATTGGGAAATGTGGTTAATAGTTATTCTATTACAATAATAATATTCAATATAAAAATAAAAAATAATTCAATATTAAGAACATGAAAAGTAAATTTTGGAATGTATAAAAGAAAAGTGATGAATATAGGAACAACAAGAGTACATACATTAAAGACATTGTATTTCCCATGAAATCTCTATGGAAATGTATGTTTAGGCCAAATTCATGAGAGAAGAAGATAAACGATTAAAAGGGTGTCCATAAGAAAAGTAAAATAGGTTGATCATCATGAATAAATTTAAAATTTATTGTTGTATTAAAGTTATAATGATAGTCCCTATTTATATCTAGTAAGAATGAAATTTTGGCGATTATTTAAAATTTATATTAAGATAGCACATGTTTCACTTGGTAAAAAGACTTAAAATGGATAATAATGGACTGGGGGATGGTATCAGGTCCATAAAACATCAAAAAACTAGTTTACACCTATATTAAATTTCTATTTAATTCATTTACATCAATAATTTTATCTTTTAATATCACCGGTTTTATTGTGATAAATAATTTTTAGATAAGATGTCTAATTTTAATTTTTATAATAAAAACGAAACTGATTACATAATTTTTACCTAATGATTAAAAATATGAAATCAATTTTGTTTCATAAAATTTCAAGGTTTTATGAAAATATAATTTTATCATTTGCACATGTATCATGTTAAACCCAATTTTTAGATAAAGTGTAATATTAAACATAGATTTTTGGTATAGGATAATATTATCAATATTAATTTTCTAATGATATAAATTTTTTTATTATAAAATAAATAAATTTATTTGTGTTTATAATAATTCAAAACCAAATTTCTTCCAATATATTATTTTGTTAAAGAAGATTCCATAAATAGTTTTTACTAGAAAATATTAATTAATTCATTTAAATGATAATCCTAGGATTTAAAAATTAAACATGATATTTTAAAATAAATAGTTTTTTTCCATAAATAAATAATTTTTTTAATTATCTAAATCAATATTGTCTTATGAAAATGTTATAAAAATTATTGTTTTGGTAAAACCTATAATTTTTAATATTCACCATAAAAAATTTATGTTTTAGAATAATTATAAAATTTACCATATAATAATGGGGAAATAAATAATCCAAAAAAAGTATATTTTTATCAAATTAAATTTCTATAATTTGATAATTTTTATTTACAAAAATACATAAATATATAATGAAAACATTTATTAATTGAAAATTTTTATTTTAAAATATTAAATATATTTTTTATTATTTCTTATAAAGTAATAATAAAATTGGTGTTAACATTTTATTCATATAAAAAATATATTTTTTCTAAATTAATGTTGTTTCTAAAAATTAAATACATAAGATAATTTTTTTTATGGTTATATTTTAGTCCATAAATTATGCATAATAGTTATTTCTCTGTAGTAATTGAAATTTAATTAATTTCATTATATTAATAATAACATTTTTTGTATTTATTTTTATATTTCATATTCTGGGTAGATATACTGTTACACATAAATTATATGGATTCATCTTAATAATTATATACAGTATGCTGTTTATTTTGGTTCAGTGCTTTCTGGGAAGCATGCTATTGAAACAATTTTTTTTAAATTAAAATATATAATTTGACTCCTAAAGTGTATCACATTTTTTTATAGTTCTGGTGATTAGAGGATCCCTTGATGAAATTTCATAAAAATAAATAGGTTCCTTAATCATGGGTAGCCCAGGATGGTACTATATATTATACTAGTTGAAAAAAAATATAATCCACCTAATTATAATTTTTATAATAAGTCTCGATCCTTATGATATGTTTTTATGTGAATTTTTATTATCCTAACCATTATTGTTTTTATGTTATGTTTATTGGCTCACATTATATCTCCACTTAAATTTATTTTTTTTACACCCTTACTATGCATTATCACTAAAACATTTTTTATGATTTTTTTGTGATATCCCATATAGTGCTAGACATATGGAAGAATATAGGAGAATATTATGATAATGAAAATAAATAATGTTAGGAATATTTTAAAAATTGTTGTATTATGGTCATAATTTAACAACAACACTAGATTTCATAATTTTTTACAGTGAATTAAGAATTTTTATTTTATAAATGAGGTAACACTCTCAAAAGTGGAAAAATTTATCTTTCTCAAGGCTATAAAAGTAGGTATGTGTCACCTATATGGGTGTGACCCCTTCACCCAACCTTATTTAGTTAGCACGATCTAGCACATTTTGACACCTCATTTGTTGATGCAAGTATAGTATCCCACCCCAATACCTCATCCCATAGTCCAAGTGTGGGGGATTAGTTAAAAGTTATTATATCAAGAATTATTGGATTCATTATCCAATTTCACATATAAATAATGATACAACTAACCAAAAAACATAATAATAATTCGAGATAAACATAAATAAACTAACTATATAATATAATTTATTTGGTAATCTCTGACATCCCTAAGGATATGACAAGCGAATAAGACATACTGTAAAAAGGGATATATACATTCATTCTAAACCCAAATAAAAAATCCAAATAAAATATCATTTGTTACTATATACTAGTAACAGACAATCACCATGTATAAATAGTGTTTACTACTACCACATTTAAGTACCATTAATCACCACAAACATTATTCCCACATATGAATTCATCAAAAATAAATATAATATGAATATCTTGAGACATGTTTGTGATTATATTATAATGTAGGGATGAATATATATACTCAACCTAATACCCTAGAAACAGAAATCAATTATAAAAAGACCAAAAGACTCATAAGTATAGTGAACGGATAGGGAAACATCTAAAAAGATAAAAAACTATTATATATTTAAAATATATAAAATATTAGATATGATAAATTGAAAATCTTTATGGTATAGACATTGGATAATCCAAAATACATTCAAAGAATATGATATAACCAAATATAATCTCTCCCAAAATATTTGTAACTATAGTGGAGACCTCATGTCTCGATAAATATTTTTGAATTTTTTGAAAGATTAACCAAACCTAGAGTTGGAAATATTCCCATATGGTGACATTATTTGGGTTATTTTTTACTCTAAATTCCAAGGACATATAACCCATGTATGTGTGGGACTACTAACCCATATCTAATATGTTTGAGACCCATGTGCTTCCATGAAAATACTACCAAGGGATTACCATCCTTGAGAGTGCTCCCATCGCCATTATTGATCCCATTCCTCAACCTTGAAGAATTATGAACATTAAATTATTCATATGACGTTTTATCTCACAAAATATGATTAAGAAAAGTTTACCATAATATTACACATGAGAAAATGATCATAATGTACTATATTCATTCTTAAATCTAAGTCATAACTATGATTGTATGAAAACTAACAATTTTTAAAATAGTTTTTGAAATGTAACATATAGGTGTAGGGAATTTAACACCTCACAAACCATATATATATGTTTTTTATCACTGTATATAATGTAAGGGTGTACCTAAATGAATATTTTAATAGGGTGAATTATATATGGGACTGATAGTGTACTTGGAAATTGTCGTTATGGAAGATTTTATTTAAAGATCACAATAAAAGACATTGCAAAGCGGGTATATAGATTATAGACTCAAATTATTCAATATTAATATTATAATAGCTAATTAGAGTCATTTTTTGGAATAGTTTAGATAATAAATTCAATAGAGGGTAAATAGGCCAATGAAAACTCTTTTGAAAAATATATTCTTAATCAGATGAAATAATTTAATGAAATATAAAACAAATAATATGTGAAAAATTATATAAAAAAATTGTATTAAAGTAATACTCAGATAAAAAAATTATGAGATAAATTAATAGACATAAACATAATAATTGTATATTAGTTATTATCCCTTTAATACCACATCAACTTGTCACTCCCCAATAAAATTGGGAGAGGATTTGTACTCACAGAAAAATGGTTTCAATTTTGATAGGTGTCAAAAATTATTATGAACACTTACTTTTTATCAAATAGAGGAACAACCAAAATAATATAACAAAATTTTATATAGAAAAAATGATACCAAAACCCATAATTTTTTTAGGATTCACAACCCTTAGATGTACCATTTTATAAGAAGTAATAACTAATAACATACATTTTTCTATTGGTAAAAGCATATAATAATTATCAATAATAAAATTATATGATGCTAAATATAATAAATAAATACAAATAAGAGTTCCTAAGATGATATAGCTTTGAAAATATTATTTTAAATGGAAAAAAAGTGAAGTTACTTTATGGTGTCACAATAATATTGAAATTTTTTTATGTTACGATTTAATAATGTACAATATCTGTTGAATTATATCACATATTAAATATATAAATATATAACAAATTCATTGGTCATGATACCTTGAGTGACCAATGTTGACTATTTAATATGTTTACCATGTTCATTAAATTCAATGGTAAATCACTTATTATTAACACTACTAACTTCTTCATGTGGATGTTTTTTTATTACCAGTCACATGATGGCTTGGTTTCATGAAAAATAATAGAAAATAATATAAACACTTTCCAATACACTTAGAAGTTCCTTTTGAATCCATCCATAGAAAAATTAAAAAAATATATCTTCCATAGAAGATATTAGTATTCTAGAATTTAATAAAACTGTTAAAAAATTAACGTAGACATGAAATGATACAAAATATAAAACTGGTGTGAAAATAGAGTATCCAATTTTTTTAAAAATCTAATATAAATTTTGTATAATCTTATGCCTCAATTATATCACATTCAGAAATTTCCAAACCCTTTAAGTATTAATAGGTCCAAAAAAAATTTATGATTTTAATATTTTCATATGAAATCAAAAAATAATTTCTTATAAATTAAATATAATAATATTCCTTCAAAACTATTTAAAATGACATAAAATATTTAATATAACTTCAAAAAAAAATTTTTTAAAATCAAAATTATTATATGACATCAAAATATTTTTTTAAGACTTAAATTTACATTTTAAATAAAAACTAATTACATATTCCTCAAAAACCATTTTCTTATTATATCCCATAATTTAATGAAGACACTAAAAATAAAAACTAACTCTTATTTTCTGTAGAAAAAATTATAAAAAAACATTACAAACAACAATAAAACATAAAAATGGAAAAGTATGATTTAAAAATGATGTATAAAATTATAATTATCCAATTTAAACTCCTGAGATATTTATAAATACTATGTAATGTGAGGTATTTATATAATTTAATAAAACTACAAAATTATCAGCACTCAATAAAACATAATATCCTTCATGGTAATGAATATTATCAATGAAAAAAATATTTTTTGAAATTATCTAACAAAACAATCCAAAATAGATTTCATATATATTTTGTAAAAACTCCTCCCAATATTTAATTTTTTTTAGAAAGATAAAATTAAAATAATTTGATGTTATATCCATTATTTTATCATAATAATTAATCAATTTGAGGGAAATAAATAATTAAAAATAATAGGCATACTAAAATAAATACTAAAACTGATAAACAATTGAAACACCCAATAATGTGATGCATATAATTTTTTTAGAAAAAATGCATACCCTATAAATATAATTCCAATAATTTGAAATCATAAATCTCAATTAATTATTGTCATTAATATTCCACATAAACATAACTATAACATCTATTTGGTCTTACATGATCTGTAGAGAAAAATATTTAAGTTCTAATATATTAAATCAAGTACAAAAAAACATATTCAACCATTATCTAAATATGATTTTTTACACCATTAAAGGACTAATTTTATTTTAATAATTTAATATATTATGATATATATCCATAAAATCAAGTTCAAATTTATTTTATAAAATGACATTTCATTCATATGTGTATTAAATGTATCTGTAACATTTAATCTATATGGAATAAATTCATAAACACTATATACTTTATTAATGTGTTCTCTTTGAAGATGAAATATAATGCCTATATTTTTTTATGTTATGTTACAAAGGATTATTTAAAATTCTAATTTAAATATAATTATCATATAAAATATTAATTTTATAAAAAATGATGAAATCATATAATGTTTATTTAATTATTATAGTTGTGAAAAAAAAAACTAGCACTATAAATATAATAAGTGACAGTTGAGTATAATGAATTAAACACATTTTTTACTAAAATCGTAGAAATTAATCGTTAAAAAGAAAATAACAAATAATTAATGTGTGTTTTTTTCAATCAATCCTATAACCATTAAAATTTGAATAAAAAAATATAACATGTCCAAATAGATCAGATTAGAGTAAAATAAACCAATATTACTCCTTCTATTAATGTATCTTATTATATTTTAACTATAGTAAATTGATTTTTCATAGGATTGGACTGAAATATATCACCAATACATAGTAAAAAATTATATTATATCTATATCCACTGAAATAAACAATTATTGAAGTCATGCATTTATATACGTTAACATGAACATATATTACATATTTATCTGAATAAAACATAAAATTCGTCTATATAGTTATTTCAAATGTTTTATCTAAACAAAAAATAATTACTAGTTTGGTATAAATTAATTGGGTAAATTATAAAACAAATTTTTTTTGGAAAATTTAACATCAATGATTAATTTCAATTCACGCATTTGGATAATCTGAAATTTTATTTTCAAAAAATTAGAGAATTTATTACAATGAAATTTATTTTATCATCAAAACAAAATGTAATCAATCTATATTTTCATAATAAAAATAGAATTGGATATTTTATTAATACCCAAGCTAGGAATAGCCATTTTATTTATAATAATTTAACCTTCTTAGGCTCAAAAAATGTTTATCTAATGCAAAGGTTCTCTATTAAAACTATGGATAGCTGCCTAGAACACCAAACGTGATTTCTAAATGTTTTCTTTTATATAATTAATGAATGTTCCCATTAGACAACACATTTTCATTATGTTTTTTTTTCTGATGACTCAGACATCCCTTCATAATATTCATAAGAGGTCACCCATAATGATATCATTCTAGGCCAATCCATTTTTAACTATAGATTTTTGATCTGATTGGATCCAAAAATGAAAGGTGAGCCTTGTTGATATGTGTAGTGAAATTTTTTATATTAAGTATCAATTTTATATGGGTACTACTTAATATCATCCTTTAAAATCAAACAACCTCATTTTAAACCCCACACCTAAATCTCAATCATGAGCCACAACACTTGTAACATAGTGATGGTTGTAATACTGTTAGTCACCACCCCACATAATTTGGGCTCGAACTAGATCATATGGCCCCTTGAGTATCTTATAATACCATGAATTGCATCACTAAAAACTATAATCTAACAAATATTGGGGGTATTTAACAAACTAATGAATATCCTTAAATGTAAATACATATTGAATTTGTTTGATTTCTCTTCACTCACACACATCATGATAAAATTCCATAGATTCAACCCATCATGACACTAATACATTTTACACATCATTTAACTATGGATTTCAAATTAGATAGGGTACTAAAAATAATGGTTCTCCATGTTGATAGTGAAAGTAATATTTTGTATTTTAAATATCACTATTAAAAAAATGTTACTATATTTTTAAATTCTTTTTAAATCATTTTTTTTATAATACCATGTTCATAAATATTATATCTTACCCTATAATGATTTTAAAAATTTAAAAACAAGATTATTAAATGTATCATTCTCATAACCAAGGGGTAGATTGAAGAACATTTTATAAATTCGTCCATATTAAATTTAACATTTGAAATCAATATTTAAAAATTTTATTTTTTTAAAAAAATATAATATTATCTTAATTTATTATATCCTATAAAAATTATTTAATAAATAATAATAATAAATTCATTTATTTAATTTCTTCTTCTTAAGATTCTTATTGGCCTTAGAATACTACTCAGTACAAGTATTGACCCAAGGATATACATCAAAGATAGAGGTGAGATAAAAAACTAAAAATATGATAGATAATAACATTAAAAAATATAACTTGGGATGGGAATAATCAAAACATCATCCTCATAATCATTATAGGAAGCACTAGATAAAGTCACAAAATGTGAAAATGAATATAAATGAAACATTATTTCTTAGTGGAAAACTACCATATGTAGTTTTCAACAATTATAGAATCATGTTCACACATATATATCTTTTCTCATGAGATATATCAAATTAACCAATGAATTGGAGGCCTATATAATTATTATTTCCCTTCTGACATCATAGAATTGTCTTTGTGTTATATAATTCTTCGTGCACCCAACACATCATAACTTTTATATTATCATGCATGCCATTAAAAAATAAATAACTATTGGACATAAAATAAGTCAGGGAAAGGAATGGGGTTCATTTCACATGAATATATTAATAAACATTGGTTTCCCAAATTAAATAAGGAATAACATTCTTTATATTTGATTCGTCAATATTGATCGAAGATGAAACAATATTGAGATTTAAAATGTTTTTTTATCAGAATAGTTATTTTAGTAAACATTTTGTTCATCAATAAATTACTTATAAGACATTATATCAAAGAAAATATAATATAATGATGAATAAATTATTTTCAAGGAATAAATATACTGAAATTTTTGTGAAAGAGGGAAACCCCCAAGAATTAGTGTTGGGTCCGAGAATTCCCCATACCTCATGTCTGAATGGTTTCTTCTCATTAATTTCATGTATAATATCATTAGTTTCATTAATTAACAATTACATAACAACTAATACAATAATATGATTCATTATGGTTTTATTAAGTTTATTTATTGTCCTTTCAATGAATTATAAAGTTTAATTTTATCATTCAGAAGCATTCGTTTTCATGGTTTTCACGATCAATTAAATTATATTCATGAATGGATGTTCATATATAATGATGATAATTATCCAGAAAAATTATTATATGTTATTAATGATATTATAGAATATTTAATTATCTTATAATTACTCTTTTAATATAGTATAATGATTAATAATTAGATGAAAGTTATTGATGATCGTTTTAGGTTAATGTTGGCAGTTTTTCGATCGCAAGAAAATATTTTAGTTTTATCATTTATTATTATGTATAAATGATAGAAAAATAATTTAATGTGGAATGTATCATAAAAATTATTTTTTTAATCCATTTTACCATTTTATTAGCATCCTTGAAGGTGTTTAAGGAAAATGAAAGTGCATAACCCACAATGTCAGTAAATTGACACATTAAGGGTGATGAATATATTTTTATAATACAATAGTGAGAGGGAGGATATTATTGATTAATATTCCAATAAAATGATATAATACCATTATATTAAACATAATGGATTTGTCAATCCATTTTTATGAGAGATGGTGAGGAAAATAGATGAAAAGAAATGAAATTTTAAAGAAAGTAAATAAATTCAGAGAGGATATACCTCTTGAATTCTCCTCTTGAGATCCCCATTAAGGCCCCTATTCTAGATATTTTGAGGAGATAAAGATATATTAGATGAGGGTAAGGGTCTAGGAATGATTATTGGGTTGAAATTAGGAAATTATTAATTATTTGGAGGTTTGGGGATACGAGGGAGTAAGGGGAGGTATTTATAGTGGAGGAGAGGGGTGTTTTATCACTATTTAATTCATTAGTTTATTATTATTCCCAGGAAAAATAATATTGATGATTCATGAGAATAAATACAGTAATTAAAAATTTAATTTTTAAATAATGGTTCTTGCACTAGTGATGACTCAATGTATTGTATATTTAACTTATAATGAATTTATACCTTAAAGTGTCGTATTTCATTATTTACCAAAAAAATCATGTATTTCAAAAAAAATCCCAAAAATTCACCATAACCATTTTTAGACATTCAAATTCATAAAATTAACTCCCTTATATAAAAATGATTTTATATACATGAATAAATTAATTTTTAATTTACTTGGAAAATACATATTTTAAAATTGTAATGGATTTTATAAAATTTTAGAGAATTTAAAAAGATATTATAAAATTATATTAAATTCACAACACAAAAAAAATATTAATATATGAATTTAATTTATGAAAATAAATTTTCTTTTAAATTATTAATACTAATCATACAATTTTATATTAATATTTATGACATATAAAAATACCAACACTTAATTAATAATTTTTAAAATATTTACTTACTTATGCTATGATATAATGATATCATATTTTAAATTACAACATTCATAAATTTTATCATTACATTCGTGGGTGATGGTTTTATTCATTTGGAAAGTTTACTATTCATAAGGGTATTATTACTACTCCTATGGTCAAGGTACTATTTAATCAGTATTATATCCTTAACATCTAGAAATGATTCTTATTCCATTTATTATTCACTTATAATGTTTTCATTGTTGAACATAAGTTATTATATGAGATTTATACTCTATGAAATTACTATAAGATTTAAGAAGTTCCATTGATAAATGATTGGGTCATTATATTCATCTCCCCATTCAAAATTACTTGCTTGAAACATCGTTTTACATTAAAAGGTTATGAATCCACTCCTTGATTACCACCTCGAATTAAAAATTTCTTCTTCATAATTATGGTTCCTCCAAAAAACATTGAAAAGGTTGTTTGTATTATTGCATAGATCCTTATCTCTCTCGTCCAAAATCCTTACTTGATACACCTCATTAATGAAATCATGTTCTAGTTGAACCAACTCTGAGTTCGATATATGTGAGATACATGTTATGTCCATCCTCTAGAAAGATATGTGAAACACCTCATGAACTTCAAACATATTATATGGAAGTTGAATCAGATAATCCATAGATCATATGGGATCAAGGAACAAAAAGTGTCCAATGTACCTTGGGTTTAGCTTCAATTTTATTCCAAACCACATGACTCTCTTCCACAGTGATATTCTAAAAATACTTTATCCCTAATGTAGACATCTATGTACCTTATATGGTTTTCAACATAGCTCTTTTTCCAACTCTAAGAATCTCAAATATTTTAATGGATGTCTTGAATAGTCTTTATTATCCCTTTTACATGATGAGGTTCAAGTAGCTTTATTTCACCAACATCATCCCAATAAGATGGTGTTATACATTGTTTTCTATACAAAGGATCATATGGAGGAATCTAAATAATCGAGTAGAAGTGGTTTTTGCATGAGAACTCAATAAATGGCAGATTTTTATCCTATCCACATTTTAATTATAAAGATCAGACAATTAAAATATCTGCATGTCTCTAAATAGTCATTTTAGATTGGCCATTAGGGTGGGGTTCTAGGGCATGCTGAAATTTTACTCTGTAGTCAAAACATGTTGAAGAGTCTTCCAAAATTTATATGTGATCCTCATATCGTGATTAAGGAAAACTATGTGTGGAAATCCATGTAGTCTCACCACATCCTTCACATATATCTAATAATGTTTTTCATGTGAGATATCTTCTCAATTAGTGATCAATAGGGAATCCTTGGTGAGTCGATCCACTAAAACCCATATTTTAATATATCCATTTGGATTTTTTTGGAGACCTATGATAATGTCCACAGTGACATTCTACCATTTACACATTGGTATAGGATATGTGATCATCATCCCTTAAGAAATCTGTTTATCTATTATAACATGCTTACATATAAAACACCTTGACATATACACAAAAATCGTCTTCATAATGTACTCTTACTAGAAGTGTTCTCGGAGATGAAAGTACATCTTGGTACTCTTACGATGGATAGATAATTTTGAGTTATGTGAATTATCCAATTAGTCCTTATTTATCCTAGGTGATAAAGTAACTCAAAGCATCATTAATAAGTGGATTACATCATCATCGTCGATATAGATCTCTTCTAGATTCCCTTCCATTAATGAATTCACCTTCCATTGTAACTCGAGATCAAATCTTTATGCCTCCTTAGTCATTTATGTTATAGGTGGTTGGGAAATAATTTTCCCAAGGTAATATGTATTCCATGCAGTTACTATTTCAAAATAAGTTGTTTTCATATCAATGAATAAATGGTCATTCTCAATTCACAATATGGACAGAGTAGTCTGTTCATTTATTCTAAGTGAATTAGCTACCTTATTCACCATTCCATAATGATAGTAAATAGAAAAATAATCATCTTTGATTACCACTTACCATCTCCATTGACCCACGTTGATATCCTTTTCTGTGAATATATCATTTAGGATCTCACAATTAGGATATATGTCAAAATTAATTACATAGGGATTAAGCCGCAATATTTTCTAGGAAAAATAATAGATTCTAGCTATAGATCATGCATCAGGTAGTTTTACTCATGGATATTCCACTTTTGTATGGTTTAGGCTATCACATTGTCATTTTAAAGGATTACAGAACAAAATAATTTTGTTGAATCATCACTATAATTCAAAAATCATTCCCAACCTTTTGGTAATGGGATTACATGTTCAGTGATCAACCTCTTCTATATCTCGTTGAATCTTTCCTAAAATTATTCCAACCATAAAATATTTACCTCTTTCTATGTTAACCTATTTTGCAGGCTTGAAAATCATGATAAAATTCCTCACAAAATCTCAATATTAACCTTATATACCAAGAGAAAATATTGATTTCTATGACATTAGAGGGTCTGTTTTATTCCAGAATCCATTTTTTCAAGGGTCCACAAAACTTCCCTGACTTGTGATTACATGTCCCAAGAATTTTACTTTCTGCAACTAAAATTCATACTTTTTGAACATGGCATAAAACTTCTCAATCCTTAATTTCACTAATAGAATCCCAATATAGTCTTCATGTTTCTATTTTCTCTTGTATTAGATGTGAATATCCCTGATATACACTACAAGTAATTTGTTGAGGTAATTTATATAGACTATATTCATCAAATCTGTAAAGATTGATGGGGCCTTAGTAATTACACAGGGAATCCCCATAAAATAATTGTTCACATACATTCTATGGATGGTAGTCTTCTAAATATCTTCCTTATTATCCTTATATGATGACATCCAGAATGATGATCCCCCTTCGAGATTTACCGAGATCCTCGTAATTGTCTAATGATTCATAAATCAATGTAATAGGATACATGTTCTTTATAGTCATTTTTCAGTTCCTGATAGCTAATATATAGTACCATTAATGAAACATTCTACATGTATACTATAACTAGAACACCCTATGGAATTGAATTCTGGAGTATGAACCCTTTGTCCAAATTCTCTAGTATCTAGTTATTTATCTCTTTTAGATCGATGGGAGGCATCCACTATGGACACTTTGATATAGGAGGGACTCTTTGTATTATTTAAATTGATAATAGTACATTACAATCTAGGGGAATTCTTGGTAACTCTTTAAGAAATTCATCACTATATTCCCTCATGAGGTGAATTTCCCCTATCATGAAAAATTCCTTTGACTTATCCATTTGAATGATGAATGGTTATTCATAGGGAATCAGCACCCATAACATCAAAAGATTTTTTAAAGTATACTCATGATCTTCCTAAAATTTATATTGGAGTGTGGGATGGTTCAATATCGGAAAAGATATTTCCATTTCACAACATTTTATGGGTTATTTATATAAAGATATCCAATCGATCCCTATTATATCATTAAATTCAACCAAGGTAAGTGTTACACTATTCACTATAAGAATATTCCCACCTAAACGAACATAAGAAAAGTACAACACATTGGTTTCGATGATTGATCCACTATATCTTTTAATAGATAACAATTCTTTATGGTTTCAAGGATTTTATTCAATAGTAAGATAAAACATTCAAGATATAATGGAATGTGCTGAACCATAATCAAATACGAAGTTTTTTGTTATTGACTGGATATTATGTATACCTTGTACAAATTTGTTTTCTATTTACACTTCATATACAATAATATAATAAAACATCCCATGATCCTTTGTATTACGGGGCTAATGAAGCTAATTACTTTGGACAACTAAAGGTTTAGTGCACTAGCTTGTGTAGTTCCCTTTCTCCCGATAGTTGTAGCCTTGGACCACGGGTGGTCCTCTTCTTTCCACTATTAATTTTTTCAAAATACTCGTGGATTATCATTATTCATGAGTTTTGTGGCCTTCTCCCTCATGATAGTTGCATTTCCCCATACGATTGAGGAAGTTCCCATGATGCATCTTCCCACATTTTTTACATGTTAGTGGTTAATCGTTCATTCCACCTTTCACATTGGATCATCTTATGTGAAACTACATCATTCATTTCATACCACCATAGCCGTAGAAACATTATCCAAACTCCATCTTCACATGGAGATCGCATCAAAAAAACACTTTATAACTCCAAAATTCTCTATTATATAGTGGCTTTTAAAGGTGTGGGTTTAAACCACTAAGGAATCTATTAATTTTTGAACCACTATTGAAATAAAACTTGAATAGTATCCTAGAAGCCTTATTAACATTTATTTTTCAGTCATTATATATTATCATTACTTTTTTAGCTCTATGAATTCTCTATACATCATTTATCGACTATTTATAGGAAAATACATGTTATGAACCATTAGATTATAGTATTCCCAATCGATGTCTTAAATTTCATAATGCCTCTTTCTGTTCTTAATCAAATCCATCCACTGATAAACCTCTCCATATAGAAAATAAACAATGAAATTCACCTCCTCCATTTCAAAATAGTGAATAATAAAATTGATTTTCTAAATTGAGTTGAATTGATGTTCCACAACTGGTGGATCATAATATCCACTAATCATTGGTGTTTGTTTCTGCATAAAACACTCAATATGCAGTCTTTACCTCTTAGGTGAAGGTGGATGTTCTACCTTATTTAGGATATTGTTAATAATCAAAGAGAGATGTGTAATAATCACCCTGAAATTATGAAATCCACCTCGTTAATAATTGGGGACATCGTTAGGGAATTTTTTTGGTGTTCTTCACACAGGTTGTTGGCCTAGTTTCTCCTAGTTCCCACTATTTTTAAAAATAAAGAAATGTTAAAATAAAACATAAGTAAACCATTCGTGAATTACAAATTTATTTATTTCTACAAAAAAATTTCAAAATTCATATGATGTGGGATCCCTATGTTTAGAATTTTATATAACAAAAATTATTGGGTGATTACTTATACATAGTCTTATATTAAGTTTTTTTCACTAATTTTCTCTAAATCATAATTACCAAATTAAATATGTATCCTATGATACCAGCTTCAGTGGCACTGACGTCTCTTACATATCTTATTTCACCATTTTAAAGGCAAGAAACTTAAAATCATTACACAGTAAGGATCCAAAGGTTTTGTTTATTCAGAAAATTATGACCAATATATAACATTTAAAAAAACATAAACATTTATTTAATTTATTCTTCTATAGATTCTTATTTTTCATTGAATAATACTTATTTCATGTAATCATCATAGTATATACATATATAAAATGGGTGAGACAATAGACCAATAAGAATATGTATAAGAACATGAAACAATATAATATTGGATAAGAATAATCCTAAAATCATAATCCTAAAAATGCGAGGAAGAATTAGATAATGGAATGGAATGTGGAAATTCATAAAGATAAAACTTCATGTCTTAGTGGAAAACTACCACACATAGTTGTGAAAAAAATATAGAACCAAGTTGAAATAGATTTCACTATTCTCATTATAGACATTCAATTATCCAATTAATTTTAGCACTATATAATTCTAGGTGCACCTGTTATATTATAACAATTACTTTGTGCAATATAATTCTATGCACACACATCACAACATAACATTTACATTATAATGTATGTCACAAAGAACATATATCAGTCATATATATAAAATAACACGTGGAAATGTATGTATTTTTTGACATAATAATACATTCATATAATTAGGGTTTCCAAATGAAAGAGGTAATTACATATTTGATATATGAATCATAAATCAGGAATGAAGATAAGACATTCTTGAGAAGAAAAACTTGTTTTTTTGAAAGAAGATTTATTTTGGAAAACATTGTGTTTGTCAGAAATATAATTTGAATACATGAGTATCCTATAAATTATAATATTATGAGAAATAAATTATTTTCATGGAATAAACAAACTGAAAATTTGGTGAAGCGGAAAACCCCATTGAAAGAGATTTGCGTTCAAGAATTTCCCTTTCCTAGTGTCTGAACACTTTCTTCACATTAATATCTTGTATAATAATATTAGATTCCTTAATTAAAATTTAAAGAACCATTTATATGTGAAATTGATTAATCAATATTTATTATGTTCTTTTAAGGGCCTTTAGTTGAGTTATAAAGTGTAATTTCATCGTTCAGGGTCATTAGTTTTCTTAGTTATCATGATTAGTTCACTTATATTTATAAATGGAAGTTCATTTAAAATGAAAAAAATATCAAAAAAATATTTTATATATTATTAATGATATTAAATAATAATAAATCACCTTATAAAGATTTTGGTTATATGGTATGATGACAAATCATTACATAAAATCCAATGATGATCATTTTAGGCGAATGTTCGCGTCTTTTCATTCACAACAAACTCATTTTGTTTGATCATTTTCTATTATGTATAAATAGTAGTTATATAAGATAAAGAGGGCTTGATAAAACATATTAAAAAAATTTATACATTTAATGTTTTTATTAACATCCCTGATGGGTGTTTAAAGAAAATGAAAGGGCATCGCCCACGATGTCGGTAAATTAACACATTAGAGGTAACACTTTCATTTTTATAATACATGAGTGAGAGGGAGGATTTTATTGATGGATATTACATTAAAATAATATAATTCCCATATATAAAACAAAATATATATTTATTTCCACTTGTAAAATTTATTTTTTGGATAATATAATAAAACTAATGAAATTAAAAAAAAATTTAAAGATAAAGTGTAACAATTCACCCCTTGAATTCTCCCCTTAAAATCACCTTTAATGAACGTAGTCTTCGTATTTTGATGAGTCCAGTAGTTAATATATGTGGGGAAGGTTCAAGACAATAGTATTGGTGAAGAAATTAGGAAAGGATAAAATATTGATATGTGTAAGGAGAAGATGATGTGAGGGGTATTATTTATAGTTGAAGAGAGTTGAGTTTTCTTATTATTTAATTCATTCCATTATTATTTTTCCCATGAAGTGAAATAATGTAGATTATTGAAACTAAATATAGTAATTAGATCATGTAATTTTCAACCAATGGTTCTTACATTAGATATGACTCAATGAATAGTGTATTCAACGTATAATGTATATAAACTATAAATTACCGTATTTCTCTATTCACAAAAATTCTCGTATTTTTGAAAAATCACAATAAATCTCCCTAACCATTTTTTTGATGGGTAGAATATTAAAATGAACTCATTTTTATGAAAATTATTTTCCTAATTTAATTAATTTAATTTTTAATTAAAATCATCATTTACATAGAAAATTCTAATTTAAAAATTATATCTGATTTTATGACACTTTGAAAAAATTACTTAAGGTCTCACAAAATTATCTAAAAACCAAAAGAAATCAATATATTAATTTATGTATACATTTTTTGAAAATATTTTTTTTATTAATTTATTCAGAAAAATTTAATTAAATATTTATGACTTATAAAAATGCAAACACTGAATACATAATTTTTAAAATTTTTACTAAGTTATACTATGATATAATTATATAATATTTTCACTTATAAGATGTTTAAATTTTAGTTATTCATTTATGGGTGTGGGTACTTTTCTTTAGGCAGGTTGACTATTTATATAGGTCATGTTACTATTCCTATGGTCAAGTTAATATTTCATTGGTATTAGATCCTTAACTTCTAGAAATATTTCTTAGTTCATTAATTCTTTATTTATAATGTTTTTGTTATGGTCCATAAGCAATTATATGTAATTTATACTATATGAAATTACTATAATAGTTGATAAAGTCCGTTGATAAAATTTTGGTTCATTACAAGAAAACATTTATGGATTCATTTATATTAATAAACCCATAATGAACATCAATGGTTATATTACCAAAAAATATCAACTATTATTTATAGTTTGAATTATAGTTTTAATATTTCTATATATTTCTTCAAGAGGATAATATCTATGAGATTTAGAGTTTCTAGAATCATATTGAGAAGTGATATGCTTCCCCTAAGCTAATATTATTTCATTTTTAGGTACATCTTTAGAAAATTTTATTTCTTATAATTATTCTTTAATATTATCTTAATATGAATTTTTATGGTTAGTACTTTGATTGAATATTACAAACAAAAAATTTAAAAAAATTGTGATTTTTTTATATACAATATAGTCTTTGATATTTTTTTGTACCCAAGAATAATTTCTTCAACACTAATATCATCAAACATACCTAATAAATCCTTAGTATTTAATATTAAGAAAAATATACCCATAGAATTTAAATTAATAAAACATGGGTTTCTTTTAATTATGTTTTTCATAAGTGGTTTTATTTAACATAGTTTTAATGACAATTTTTAAAAAAAATAACATTTTGTATTAACATATTTAGCCTAATTTAATTTTGGTAATTTAAATTTATTATGAACTATCCATTACATTTACTAAATCGTTTATTTATTCACTTTCTAAAAAAATTTATTATGGTGTTACTTATGTATAAATATAATAAAATTATCCATTTTCATCACAGAGTTTCAAATTATGGATTATAAAATTCACTAATTAATAAATTTTGGTTGAAATTATAAAATTTTATTTTTGAATTTGGACCCATATACAAGATTAAAAAACATTTTCAATGATTAACAATTATGTGTGATGAAATAATTACCTGTGAACCTAAAAATCATCCAAAATAAAAAATGAACTTTTTACCTCCAAAACCAAAACATTTAATGACTTAATAATTACGGATGTTAGATAACTAGATATATAACTATATTAACATTATTTATAAATATAAATATATTATTTAATATTTACTGAGATTTAAATTTGAATAAAACGCGAAAAATATATCTATATTGATCATAGGTAGTTCAATAACATGTCCTTGTTTTCCCAATTTTTGATGTTTCCAAAAATAAATATGGTCAATGATTTATTGAAAATAACATTTTCTGCCTCTAAATTATTTAATCATATTACATTTTTTTGGGTAATTTTGAAAAAAATAGTTTAATAAATGTTTTATTTTATATTTTCAAAAAATAAAATAGATCTTTTTATTAAAAACAAATAACATTTTATCATCAAACCTAGCCCATATTCCATAATATATAAAGTTATGAGATGCTGATTATGTTCGATTTTAATCCTTCTCTATGAATTCATTTGAAATTATAATATATTTCAATATAGTTTACTCTATAATGACAATACCCATACCTTTACATTTATCACTGAAGATGATAGTGGCTCCTTCACAAAAATTTAAATATATTAAATTAAATACATCACTATCCATGTGTCTATGGAAGTATTTTTTTCATATAAAATATAAAATTAACACTTTTAAGGTATATTTCTTGAAAAACAGATAATGTGGGATTTTTTTGTGTTACTCAAACCATCTTGGGTCGAACCATATCAGTTATAAATCTCAAAATAACCCATAAATATTTAATCTATTCATTATAGGGTAATCAAGTAGATAAATACTAATAAATAAATTTATTAGTATTACATAATTATTGATTACAACTCATTGAGAAATAATTTTCAGAGAGACCATTAAAATTACTTTAAAATCCATTGACATTAGAAACATTTCCTTTAGTTATTTTCACAAATGATGTTCTGTATATCTTGGGTATTTTATATTTTTAAAGAAAACCTATTTTAAATTTGTTATGATTTTTCTTAGTAATCATTTTATTAAGAAGTTTTATTGAATAGATATGGTCATGGTTTATTTCAATCTGGTTATTTTCATTTCAATATTCTCATTTTTTAATAACTTCTATTTCATGAAAAATATTATCATTTTATCATGAAACTATATTTCTTATTTATTCATTCTCTTGTTTAAGATTATTATATTCATTCTCTATTTCAGTAATATCATCAAAAAAATTATTAAACATCATTTTTTATTTCAATATTCATTGATATAAAATATTTAGTTTATTATTCATGTCTTTATTATTTCCAATATGTTATCCATGTATTTCATATCATAATGAACATTATTCATGTCTTCAGTATTTATTATACATACATCATTTTTTTAATTTTCCTCTTCAAATGAAAATTTTTAATTAACATGGGTTTATAGTTTAATTTTAAAATTCCTAATGTTATTCAGTCATCATTAATATTTTTTCACGAATATTTTCATTGGGTTTAGTTTACTCTTTATCGTGATTTTTAAAATCTGATTCTTAAATAGAAAAAAATCAGAATTAGTGTAGACCTCCTTAATATTTGACTATTTTAAAAAATTATTTATAATTCTATATATATATATACTCATTCATCTTATTTTTATAGAAATATTGTTATTTCTTCAGTATTAGATTGTCAAAACTAATGTGTCTCATTTTACTAACCTCTTAAAATGTTATTTTATATACATTATTTTGTTTCTACAATTTCCATTTATAAAAACCTTCTGGTTATCATTATCATGATATCTTCTAAATATCTTATTATATTATATCATTCATTTAGTATAATTTAAAACATATAATTTTAGGTTATCTATTTCCAAATTCTCAAATTTCAGTAAAAAAATAATTAGTTAAAATATTTATATTTTACTTAAATGAAATATGTTTATTAAAAAAATTACACAAAAAAGTATTTAATTTCAATTCATAATAAATCAATTAGTTTATTAGTTTATATATTGTGTAAATTTAAATAATATATCTCATGAATCACCACATTCATTTCATTTCAGTTCTTAGTAACTAACTGAAACACTATTTTAACCAATACTATATTATATAATTCATATTTTAGTGAAATCGTTTAGTCCATAATACTTGATTATATTTGTAACATATAACTTATGGATTTGTATTATCCTATTAAAAAATATGAGTACCCTAGAATTTTTATTCCCAAATTTGAACTTGAATTATTTTCTGATTTATAGGGATTTACATTATATATTGTCAATAAATTTTGGACTTTATAACTTGCTGAGACATGCATACAAATATAGAGACTAATATTACTATAAAATATATTCAATAACAAGTAATTGAAAAAATAATTTATTTTTTAACTACTTATAATGGTATCTAGTTCAACATTAGGTAACTTATATTAATTAATTGTGACTATACAATGATAAAAAATGATGTGATTCATGTATTCCTCCATTTTAGACTATAAAAACATTAGTCACTTATATCAATGTAGAGTGGATGTTTTGGTATCTAGACATCAATGACATGCAGTTAACCATATTAAAATATGAATTCCTTAGTCTAATAGGTCTATGATATAATGGTTAGTATAAGATAATATAAACAAAAAATATTATGTCCACTAAAAATAATTATTTAAAACTAATAGAGAAAAAGAATATATTCAAAGAAATTTTTTTCTTATGATTGTTTTCTTTGATAATATAAATAAAATTACAAAGAGTACGTTGAATGGATAATTAATAATTATTTTTAATAACTATAACATTTGTTAAATTTTAGTAAATTTTAACATGACCAAGTAACATAATAAAATAAGAACATCTAACAAGATCAAGTATAGTGAAATAGTGTTTAAAATAAAATTAAGTAGATAATTTAAAGACATGTGCCCATGACTATTATATATTTTTTTATTTCCTTGATCTGGAATCTATTCATCATTAATCTATAAGTTGGTGTGAGTAAAGATATGTACCAAAAAAATTAAATATTTTTTAAAAAGTTTGATTACATTATATAGAAACAATATTTGGTTCACATGGACCCAAGAACAAATTTATCTAAACTACCTTTCTATTAAAGAAATATAATCTGAAAATTAAACATTAATTTACGTGTCAAAACCTTACCACATTAAATTTTTAGATGATATAACCTAAAACATGCATTTTTTTTATTATAAAAATAAAAAACCATTCATTAATAACAAATAAATAAATAATGTAATGTTCTGAAAAAACATAAATAAATTTAGAAAATAATTTCCAAGATAATGTAGCTTGATGTAGCCACATTTACATTGGTGGAACTTGATGAAATATTTAATTTACATTATGATCACACACTAAAAACTGAAGTTGTATTTTAAATGTTTTAGTTATAATTTATATTTCTCAAATTAATTTTCTTAAAAAAATATATTATCATTTTGCGTATTTTTTGGGAGTTCTACATTGAATGATTTGTGTAAATATTTCTATCAAGCTCCCATAATAAAAATATTCAACCACTTATAAATTTTTATAAACAATGGGGACATCTATTAGTTTATGTTTTCTAATTTCCAGTCTCTAAAATCCAATACATCTGTAATGCCCCGACCCTAGCTACCTAGAGTCGGTGCATTACATCGTAACATTGGCATGATCACAAAAGATCAAGTCTCGAAAGACCGATTAGTTTAGTAGCCTTGGAAACACTAGATACATTCACAAGTATTTAATTACATCAAAAAGTAAACAAACTACAATAACATGGTCTTCATAGTCCACAATCATATCCCTTTCTGACTACCCCTGTAGGTCATTTATAAAATACTTCTTCACATCCTGGAAAAATATTAAAACATTGAAAGGGGTGAGCTCAGATGCTCAGTAGGGATAACAATATTGCGGAAGCTTTCATAAATAAACATAAAAATTCAAGGCAATGTATAACGAAAACAAAAGCCTTTTAAACATGAACTTCAACATAATATGGAAAAAGTAAAATGAAATAATGCCATTACTTACTCACATGGATATTCTACTAGACGAATAATCACATGAAATATCAATAACCACTTTCATAATGAGGGAATGTATAATGCCAGATATTCTGAAACATTTTGTCAAGGCCTCGGCCAAGACGTCTAAAATGATTAAGGCCTCGGCCAAAACCATAAATCAAATTGGGAAAGGGCCTCGGCCAATTCCACATCTAGTTATCTCATGAGACCTACTGATGCATCGAGGAGCTATAGCGGGCTCCACCCGTCACTTATTAAGTCCAATACATTCCTCATATGAACAGGTTTAACCATCTCATAAACCATAACATAATCGTATCACATAAAACTTGC
Source organism: Viscum album (assembly GCA_963277665.1). Taxonomy (NCBI): domain Eukaryota; kingdom Viridiplantae; phylum Streptophyta; class Magnoliopsida; order Santalales; family Viscaceae; genus Viscum; species Viscum album. Next base: position 1,878,185,898 of record OY728143.1, on the reverse strand, counting down.
ATAAAGGAAACATAACATTTCCACATTTCAATCACAAGATATCAATACAACACATTGATAAAACAAAAACTCTTTCAAAACCATTTTCAATACCAAAAGAAATGAAAAGTATAACATGGTATTTATTCTTCATTAAAAAAAGGGTATGGCTTGTAGAGGAAGCCGAAAATCAAATAGTGGTCACGGCGGCGGAAAAGTCGTTGTCGCCACATACGTATGACAAAAACATTCCATTTTGTCGTTTAGTAAACGCTTCGTATAAAAAATATTCCTTTTAAATAAACGTAAAAGTCAAAGTGGTTTATACACCGTATAAAAGTAATTTGTGTATAAAACCAAATATGCCTCAATGAAATGAGATTGAGATGAAGTCCTTACAAAGATACTTTTTAATATAAAATAGAAATATTATGTTTATTCACTATAGGTACACATAAAGAATACAAAATAAGACATAATAATGTCATGACATAATTTGAAAGTAGGAGATTAACCCAAAGAATGGAAGTTGGGTTAAGAAGTTCCCTTACCTTGTGTCCGACTTGATTCGACCGTTCTTTAACCTCTGAATAATAAACTAGAGTTAATATCTACTTTATTAAGAACCTTTTAAAGTTCATTATCCCTTTTATATCACTTATTACAATGTTATGAACATTATTTAATTATTTAAGTTAATAACGGTCGTTTTGTCGATCTTTGGTACTTGAGTCAAAAATAGACTTCTTATAATTACGAGTTGTTCATGTGGTGACATATCCGTTATATCCAGAATTATATTCATGATATAGATATCATATATCTCATATATATCCAGTATATACATTCATTCATAATATTACATGACATTTAGAGGTAAGAAATGAAATGCACCGTTCATGGAGACGGTAAGCCGTACATACGCATGAACGCTACTTTCATTTCTATTTCATATTTAATGGAATGAAGTTATAATTATATAAAGGTATAATATAATTCTAGTATAATATAATTTATAATACCATTTACTCCATCCTTTATACATCCCACATATGGCATTAACGATTCAAATCACTTTGAGGGGGCGGTAGTCCGCACTTCCTAAAATGAAATTATCGCGTTTACCGATAATGGAAATCATAAAGTATGCCATAAATGAGAAATACAGAAGGATAAGGAAGACATAAACATAATATATATATCATATATGAAAATAGTGTCATCAAAATGGCCACCATTATAGGTGTTAAAAGAATTTGAACAATCATCATTTCGTGAGGCAGAAATTCGCCATCGACAGAAACAGTATGTTCATTAACCATTAGATGTAGGTGTGTGTAAGTGTAGCTCGAATCCTTCTTATAACAACATCCTAGTATATTTAGGATACTGTTGTTGTTACAAAAGAAAAGAATAAAAAGAGTTTAGGGGGTTGGAGAAGCAAAATAAAACAAAACAACATAAGAGAAAACACTACCTTTAAAACGGGTAACACTTTTTGATTTGAGGCGAAGGCTTCCTTGGGAAGAGTTCTGCCCAAAGTGAGGCTTCTAGGAGTAAGAGGGGGAAGTTGGGAGAGTATTTGGGCAGAGTTTGGCTGAGCCAAATGGCTTGAATGTGTGAATAAGGTGGTAGAGGAGGGGGCCTTTTATAAGTGGAGAGGAGGGGCACTCTTGGAAAGTAAAGAAAAGTTACTTTATTATAAAATTAGTTTCGGATTTTAGAGGTCCCACACTTATATAATTCGAGGATAAGGTGACAAGGGTTCGAAATATACCCATCCAATAGTCTTTGGACAAGTTTAAGCCTTGGATTTTACATTATCTTCTCATTTTATTTAAATCGTTAAATAATGAGGTCATCGCTGCATCATCATGATGTCATAAATAATTTAATTTATTTAATGTCTAAAAATTATAAAAAAATACTATGATGTAGGAAATATTCTTATATTTCCAATGAATATTTATAGTGAAAAATATGACTTGTATAACTCCACGTAAATTTTTTTTTAGTAAAACATTTTATGTTTGTGTCATTTTTTACTTTAACATTAAATAAAAGGTATTTATGTCATTTTCTAACTAAAGTGGCTCCATGGGGTCCCCAAGTTGACCCATGGGTTGTCTTGGTCGGCCATGAATCATCCAATAGGAGTAGGACAAGTTTCAAGCTCATATCATATTATTAAAACATTATTTTTACGTTAAACTACACTAATTACCTCTAATCGCGATTAAGAACTTAAAAGTTACTATTCACCAAAAAAATTATTTTAATCTCATTAAACCCCATTTTACTTCTTCATGACAACCATGTTTGTCAGATTTTTGAAAATCAAATCACAGAAGTGGTAATATTTCATTTTAACGAAAAATCAGTTTTCAACAACCACTTAGTGGTTTCACTATTCATCAAAAATTGAAGTTTTTCAGAATAAGGCCAAAATTTCACCCAAAGCTATAATTGATATTCCGAATTCAAAAATGATGTCTATTTTACAAAATTCCAAACATATAAGTTGGATTAATTAATTTTATAATCAATTACCTCTGTCACAACAAATAGCGTGTTTTTTAAAAAATAATTTATATCAAAAGATTGGCAATTGTTTATGTCCAATTTCAATGTTAAATTAATTCTAATGTCCACCATTGGATAAAATGGTAAAAATATATTCTAATTATATTTTAAAACCACTAAATAGTATAATTTATCATAATAAATTATTTTGATTAAAAAAGTTGTTTTAAGTATTTATCACTATTCATAAAAATTTAGAAGTTCTCAGAAAATACCAAAAATTCAAAATAGGCTTATTTCAATATTCCGAATCCAAAAATGAAGTACATTTTGATAAATAAAATTTATAAAACTTCAAAAAGTAGGTATTACTATTCACAACTGCTAGTTTAATTAGTTGTGGTCTGTGTTAGAGCTCGAGGTTGCGTACAACACACGATATTGCATTATTCGAAGGGAAACATACCGTGGAAGCTTGGGGTGTTACATTCTCCCCTCCTTCAATAAATTGCGTCCTCGCAATTTGAAATTTTTCTTTGAAAATAAAAGGTTGAAAATAGAAAATACCTTTGTGGAAAACCCACATCGGAAATAAGATTAATAAAATTTAGCCTCAATAAGAGGGAAAGGGAAATGAAAGAGTCACCACCCAATTATGATCTCGATTAGGAGAAAATTGGTGGCAATTAGAGACATATAATTGGAGGAAAAACATAAATATTTGTAGGGAGTGATTGAGGTCATCAATCACAATCAACTGTCAAATTGAGGGCCTCAAAGCCTTCAATCAATGTTGATTTAAAATATCATCAGTTCAACAAGACATAAGGTATTAGGATAACACAATTTTTTGTTTTAATATCCCTTTACTAAAGTTTAAGAATTAATTTATTCATTTAATAAGAGATAGTTATATATACTTTTATGCTTGACAATTAGAGTTTTAACCTTCAACTCATCTTTCACTCAAAAAGATAATAGAACTCAAAAATATTATACTTATCCTAATTGTATAAGGTTCCAAATGTTAACACATACCATTTAGATTAGTAAAATTATTTTGTAATAACCGGGGACTTCTTGTAGGCTAGTGGTAGGAAATAAAGGCCTGTCAAACTATGGTTGTGGGTTCGATTCCTGCAGCTTTGTCCGACGCGACTGTTTATGCCCCACCCTGCAGGTTGTCCTTTTCCAAAAACTATAGTATTCCAAAAATAATCTTCAGAAATTTTTTAACCTTAAATTTACTATCCAAGGTTCAACTTAATCCACTCCAACCTTTATAGTTATCCAAAATACCTCTGTCCAGACGTTCTCTAAAAGGTCTCTTAATTCCAAAATCAATTTATCAGATTCCCCAAACAAAGTAAAGTTTCTCTTATTGTCACATACTAAAAATATTATTACCTTCATCATATTAAAACCTTATTGAAATTAACAAGTACTGCAGTACAATCCATATATATATATATCACATTATTCTAATAACCAGAATATAATCCATGAGTCCAAAAGCACCAATACATTAGTTATTCTGCTTCAACTGTAGTAACAGAATAAGATTGTCCTTGATCCCTTGGCCTTTTCTGAGGTAATTTTCCCTGACTCTTAGGACATTCATTTGCATAATGCCCCATTTCCCTACAATTGTAGCATTCATCATTGATAGCCTCTTTCTTTCCCTTGCAATCACGTGCCTGGTGACCTTTTTCCCCACATTTATAACAAACTCCCATTCCTTTTAGGCAAGTACCAGGGTGATTCTTCCCACAATTATCACATAATGGAAAATCCTTCTTTCCCTTTTTCCCTTTATCTGTCTCTTGTTCCACCGTTCTCTTCTTCTCTTGCTTTACTTTGTTGTCATAAGACTTAGAGAATTCCTTTTCTGTCTTGATAGCACATGAGACAATGTCTTCGTACGACGAGAAATATTGTGAGACTAAGGCTCGACGGAGAAAAGGTTTTAACCCATCAAAGAAAAGATCAATCTTACTTCTTGGGTTACGTATATAATCTGTAGCATGCCTTGCTAACCTTGTAAAGTTAGCCTTATACTTTGCGACATTCTCATCCTCCTTCTGCCTCAGACTCAGAAATTGCCTTTCCATATCCGCTCGATGGTCTCGAGGAAAGTATTTTTCTATGAACAGCTCTTTGAACTCCTGCCATTCCATGTTTGTTAATTAATCATCTTCCTTTGTGTTTTGAATTAGTGACCACCATTGATCGGCATCTCCAGTGAGGCGGTAAACTGCCATGACAACTTTCTCCCTTTCACTACCCCCAAGGCATGGAATATTTTTTCTAAGGAATTTATCCATTGCTCAGCTACTATAGGATTTGTACTCCCATTGAAGGATGGTGGTTGTTGCCTCATGAAATGGTCTAGCATTGATCCTCCACGTTGCGGATCAGGGTGCTCCATATGAGTAAGGTTATTATTCATAACCTGCGTGAGTTGTCCCAGTACGGTGAGAAGCTGATCAGCACCAGTTGTATCACTAGCTCCACCATAATTATCTTAAGTAGGAGGGAAATCCCTACACGGAGTGCGTGCATTGATACAGTTTCCATTCCTTCCACTAGGCGCCATTTCTAAATAATGGCATAAACTTGATTAGTTTATGAATCAAAATACATAATTCCATACTTGTAAAACCCTTAACATAAATTGAACTAATTATGGATATAATCCATAATTATAAAAATGTTTTCTTTGAGGAAGTATATACTCGTAACCCTTCATAGTGGTTTGTAAAGAAAAAGGGAATTATCCTAAGCATATCCCCCGGGAGTGTCGTAACCAAGAGTGCAGCAAGGCTCGTTGTTGTGCACCAGTTCCCGTTCGAGTCTAGCTCAAAGCGGTGTTTTCAGGTTTTACCCCTAGGTACATCTGTGCCAGAGCCGCCTCTACCTGCTCGTATCCAGACAGGGATGTATTGCTCGGAAAACTCACAACATCTCTACAATACCACAATTCTAGGAAGTTATTCTATACTAATCCTCAAAGTCTATCCTTGGGCTATGTGCCCTAATCAGAGTTTATCTAAATCTAGCTTCCAAGGTTTCTACTAAACTTCCTCTGATACCAACTGTAACGCCCCGACCCCAGCTACCCAGAGTCGGTGCATTACTTCGTAACATTGGCATGATCACAAAAGATCAAGTCTCGAAAGACAGATTAGTTTAGTAGCCTTGGAAACACTAGATACATTCACAATTATTTCATTACATCAAAAAGTAAACAAACTACAATAACATGGTCTTCATAGTCCAAACTCATATCCCTTTCTGACTACCCCTGCAGGTCATTCATAAAGTACTTCTTCACATCCTGGAAAAATATTAAAACATTGAAAGGGGTGAGCTCAGATGCTCAGTAAGGATAACAATATTGCGGAAGCTTTCATAAATAAACATAAAAATTTAAGGCAATGTATAACTAAAACAAAAGCCTTTTAAACATGAACTTAAACATAATATGGCAAAAGTAAAATGAAATAATGCCATTACTTACTCACATGGATATTCTACTAGACGAATAATCACATGAAATATCAATAACCACTTTAATAATGAGGGAATGTATAATGCCAGACATTCTGAAACATTTTGTCAAGGCCTCGGCCAAGACGTCTAAAATGATTAAGGCCTCGGCCAAAACCATAAATCAAATTGGGAAAGGGCCTTGGCAAATTCCACGTCTAGTTGTCTCATGAGACCTACCGATGCATCGAGGAGCTATAGCGGGCTCCACCCATCACTTATTAAGTCCAATACATTCCTCATATGAACAGGTTTAAACATCTCATAAAACATAACATAATCGTATCACATAAAACATGCATAAAGGAAACATAACATTTCCACATTTCAATTACAAGATATCAATACAAAACATTGATATAACAAAAACGCTTTCAAAACAATTTTCAATACCAAAATAAATGAAAAGTATAACATGGTATTTATTCTTCATTAAAAAAAGGGTATGGCTTGTAGAGGAAGCCGAAAATAAAATAGTGGTCACGGCAGCGGAGAAGTCGTTGTCGCCACATACGTACGACAAAAACATTCCCTTTTGTCATTTAGTAAACGCTTCGTATAAAAACAATTCCTTTTGAATAAACGTAAAAGTCAAAGGGGTTTATACACCGTATAAAAGTAATTTGTGTATAAAACCAAATATGCCTCAATGAAAGGAGATTGAGACGAAGTACTTACAAAGATCCTTTTTAATATAAAATAGATATATTATGTATATTCACTATAGGTACACATAAAGAATACAAAATAAGACATAAAAATAACATGACATAATTTGAAAGTAGGAGATTAACCCAAAGAATGGAAGTTGGGTTAAGAAGTTCCCTTACCTTGTGTCCGACTTGATTCGACCGTTCTTTACCCTCCTGAATAATAAACTAGAGTTAATATCTACTTTATTAAGAACCTTTTTCAAGTTCATTATCCCTTTTATATCACTTATTACAATGTTATGAACATTATGTAATTATTTAAGTTAATAACGGTCGTTTTGTCGATCTTTGGTACTTGAGTCAAAAATAGACTTCTTGTAATTACGAGTTGTTCATGTGTTGAAATATCCGTTATATCCAGAATTATATTCATGATATAGATATCATATATCTCATATATATCCAGTATATACATTCATTCATAATATTACATGACATTTAGAGGTAAGAAATGAAATGCACCGTTCATGGAGACGGTAAGCCGTACATACGCATGAACGCTACTTTCATTTCTATTTCATATTTAATGGAATGAAGTTATAATTATATAAAGGTATAATATAATTCCAGTATAATATAATGTATAATACCATTTACTCCATCCTTTATACATCCCACATATGGCATTAACGATTCAAATCACTTTGAGGGGGCGGTAGTCCGCACTTCCTAAAATGAAATTATCGCGTTTACCCATAATGGAAATCATAAAGTATGCCATAAATGAGAAATACAGAAGGATAAGGAAAACATAAACATAATATATATATCATATATGAAAATAGTGTCATCAAAATGGCCACAATTATAGGTGTTAAAAGAATTTGAACAATCATCGTTTCGTGAGGCAGAAATTCGCCATCCAGAGAAACAGTATGTTCTTTAACCATTAGATGTAGGTGTGTGTAAGTGTAGCTCGAATACTTCTTATAAAAACATCCTCGTATATTGAGGATACTGGTGTTGTTACAAAAGATAAGAATAAACAGAGTTTAGGGGGTTGGAGAAGCAAAATAAAACAAAAGAACATAAGAGAAAACACTACCTTTAAAACGGGTAATACTTTTTGATTTGAGGAAAAGGCTTCCTTGGGAAGAGTTCTGCCCAAAGTGAGGCTTCTAGGAGTAAGAGGGGGAAGTTGGGAGAGTATTTGGGCAGAGTTTGGCCGAGCCAAATGTCTTGAATGTGTGAATAAGGTGATAGAGGTGGGGGCCTTTTATAAGTGGAGAGGAGGGGGACTCTTGGAAAGTAAAGAAAAGTCACTTTATTATAAAATTAGTTTCGGATTTTAGTGGTCCCACACTTATATAATTCGAGGATAAGGTTATAAGGGTTCGAAATCTACCCATCCAATAGGATTTGGAGAAGTGTAAGCCTTGGATTTTACATTATCTTCTCATTTTATTTAAATCGTTAAATAATGAGGTCATCGCTGCATCATCATGATGTCATAAATAATTTAATTTATTTAATGTCTAAAAATTATAAAAAAAAATACTATGATGTAGGAAATCTTTTTATATTTCCAATTAATATTTATAGTCAAAAATATGACTTGTATAACCCCATGTAAAAATTGTTTTAGTAAAACATTTTATGTTTGTGTCATTTTTTAATTTAACATTAAATAAAAGGTATGTATGTCATTTTCTAACTAAAGTGGCTCCATGGGGTCCCCAAGTTGACCCATGGGTTTTCTTGGTCGGCCATAAATCATCCAATAGGAGTAGGACAAGTGTCAAGCTCATCTCATATTATTAAAACATTATTTTTACGTTAAACTACACTAATTACCTCTAATCGCGATTAAGAACTTAAAAGTTACTATTCACCAAAAAATTATTTTAATCTCATTGAACCACATTTTACTTCTTAATGACAACCATGTATGTTGGATTTTTTAAAATCAAATCATAGAAGTGGTAATATTTCATTTTAACGAAAAATCAGTTTTTAACAACCACTTAGTGGTTTCACTATTCATCAAAAATTGATGTTTTTTAGAACAAGGCCAAAATTTCACCCAAAGCTATAATTGATATTCCGAATTCAAAAATGATGTCTATTTTAAAAAATTCAAAACATATAAGTTGCATTAATTAATTTTATAATCAATTACCTCTTTCACAACAAATAGCGTGTTTTTAAGAAACAATTTATATCAAAAGATTGGCAATTGTTTATGTCCAATTTCAATGTTAAATTAATTCTAATGACCACCATTGGATAAAATGGTAAAAATATATTCTAATTATACTTTAAAACCACTAAATAGTATAATTTATCATAATAAATTATTTTTATTAAAAAAGTTGTTTTAAGTATTTATCACTATTCATAAAAAATTAGAAGTTCTCAGAAAAATACCAAAAATTCAACATAGGCTAATTTCGATATTTCGAATCCAAAAATAAAGTCCATTTTGATAAATAAAATTTATAAAATTTCAAAAATTAGGTATTAATATTCACAACTGCTAGTTTAATTAGTTTTTGTGTGTGTTAGAGCTCGAGGTTGCGTACAACACACGATATTGCATTATTCGAAGGGAAACATACCATGGAAGCTTGGGGTGTTACAACATCCACCACAGTGTATAAAAATATCCTTGATCATTTTATACATCAAACAACCTTGTGCAATATTCCCCCACATAGATTTTCGATGATTGTGGAGATGGAAATTTCCTTGAGAGATTTAAATAGCTCACTATAATACCCATAAATGTAGAAAATAATATCACATAGTTCCATGTATAAGGGAAATCTATCACTTTGAAATGGACTCATAAATTATTTATTGGGTTTAAGACACATTAGTCGGGGCAGTGAATCAAATGTAGCTCTTAATTACACTTCATTAGGCCTCCTTAAACAAAAAAATAGATTGGGATGACATGAACTATAATAGGAATTTCATAAATTTTATTCTATATAAACCACATACATAGGGAAATTAGTACCTCCTTAAGGGCTAAATGACACATAAAACGACAACTTCACATACTCATTTGAAGAAATCACATCAATTTAGGGTATGCATAAACACCTATTTTAAAAATCATATCAAATTTCACATCTACGAATCATAAAAAATGAAAACATAATTAATAATTATATTATTTTGATTGAAAACAAAATAAATGGAAAGAAAATATTCAGAATAAAATTACTTTAAATGATGAAAGATATAAAATCCAAATATATGTATATATTTATAATTAAGTCAATTATATAAATTATAAATTTAAAAACAAATATTTTTTACCCTTCAAAAATAAATTCAATATTTATGTAATGTAATAAATATAAATTTACTTTCCATGTTTTATTCAAATTATGCAATCAATTTCCAATGAAAAACTTTTAATAATTTTGAAAACATTGGTTCTTGTCTATATAAATGAATAAATCCCATCAAAATCTTTCATTATACAACTCAAAATAGTATGAATTAATTTTATTATGTATATATATATATTTAATTTTATGAAACCTATTAGAACTGATGACATATGAATGTGGTGATTCAAATAAATTGATGTAAAAATAGTGTATCCAAATTAATCAAAATGATAATATAAATTTCATATGTCATTATGTCTCAACCATATTAATTTTAAAAAATTAATTATTTTAAAATTTGTATGACTTTATTAATAAATTAAATAAAACCATAATATTTTTCTATTACTATAAAAAATTCATATAAATATAATATTTTTATATGAAATCAAAAAACATTTATATGAATTCCACAAAATTTCAACAAATTTGAAACCATTTTAATTAGACTTCATTATTTTCATATTACTTTAAAAACTACATAGTATGACATTAAAAATGTAATATAACTTTAAAAACGTTTTCTATGACTTCAAAACCAGTTTAATGTATAATTGATATTTTTTAGAAAAACTCTTAAAAACCACATCTAATATACAATAAATAAATAAAAATATAACGGTTGTGCTTTAAAGAACATTGTAGAAAGTATAATAATATAATTAATAATTTTGGGATATTTTTTATCAATGTGACATATGACATATATGTAATATTAAATGCAATAAACCACAATATTAAAAAATTGTCTCCCTAAACAATAATTAACATTATATTAATAAAAAATTACATGAACATCAAATACATCCAAAGGTATTAAGTGTGTGGTCCTTACCTACATAGTATGTATAGCCAAATCACTACATAGAAACGTACTCATTGTACACACCATGATACTCATCATATGAAAACACATAGTATGTACTAATTTTTTATTCTATATGATCTTTAAACTTAGAAAAAACCTATCCTCTATAAATATGTAGGTACATGAGGAGTGTTCATATAAACTACAGACAATGTATTCACATTCTTTTACCAAAAATGATAGACTCTTCTAACTTTCATTCCAATACAAGCATATTGATCCATAATTGATCTTGAAGCCCCATTAAATGTTTTTTCTTGGGGTTTTATTCCCTCATTGATTGATTTATGGATATATCTAACAAGAAAACAAAGACTAAATTTATTTTCATGTTCTTCCTTTTCCACAACATAACTATATTTATTTAAAAGAAACACCCACAAGAGTGATCCCTCATTACCCAATGATCCTCATATAAGACTTTGTACTCATAGTGAAACACAAAACAATTTATTATTATATGTGAATTTTTCATGCATTAAACCTAACATATATTTCTTGAAATTTTGGAAAATGTTTAGATTAGAGATGAATAAAAAATGATTGTTGAATGGAAAAAGAAAAAAACTTCTAGAGGTAAATCTATAAATAATCTTGATTCCCAATCACTAGTCATTGATGAATAATCCAAAGGATCAATCCAGGTAGAGCTGAATCATCCACATGATGAAAAATCAAGGGAATAACAAATTTAAAAGTGAATAATTTTATAAACTAATTTAAGAACATGTAATTAATTCTATAAATAACAAATAATACTGAAATATGAAAATAATGAATCCCTATCAAATTTTTTGATATATTTATGGGGATGAATGTATCGATTTCCTACTCCATCAATGCTTCTCCCTCAAGAAAGTGTTCAATTAATCCAATGTAATCTCTAAATTATTAACCCCTCAAAATGTATAGATATTTTATCCTATAGAGACCAACACAAGAGAGATGTGGTTAGGTAGTCTTAGTAATGAAGGATTAGGTAAAGTGGGTTAATTGAGATAGTTATTTAATTAATTATTTATCATAATCTAATTTTTCATTTCTACCCATGACAGCCATATTCTATTGACCCATGATAAAATAAAGGTTATATAACCCCTAATTAAATCCCCCTCTTGTTAATGCAACTGAGATGCTTATTTCATCATCTGATTCTCTATTTATAGAAAAATCCATTTTCCCAATAGGAATGAATCTATAGACAAAAAATATATATTATACATAATATATTATTTTGGAATCCCCATGTAATCACCCCAAAAATAATAAAATTATTATTTGAAGCATTCTAAATGTTTAAATAATAAAAATGTGTGTTGCTATATCCATCCAAACCATAAATTGTTCCACCCAACTATTGATAACATACTCGAAAAGATGGGGGAACTGAGTGTACATATGCTTCTCAAGCTCCCATGAGATCCACTAAAGAGTCTCTTAATATAATGGGACACAAATTAATAGTATATATAGACCACCAATATTCCTTTAAATATGGTCCTTAATGACCATTAGAAACTCTAATAAGGTTCCATATTCCTTAATGTATTGTTCACCCAATTAAATTAAATATGGTTGGTTATGAGCATATCTAATATATCGAGACACATATAAGGAATCATGAACAATATACAACATTGAGGGAAACACCTGTTGATAAGTAACATAAACAATCAAACACAAGATAAAAAAATATACTGATTAATCTTAGGGGTAGATTAATATTCATAGAATGTAATCCCATAACATGCCAACAATATACCATCACGAGCACAAGATAACCCTCTTAAAACTCAAAATTAATTTTTCATTATCTTATATTGGACATATAATAGAACAGAATGGTCCTCATCTAGTTGTGTATCACCTGCAAATTCTAAGTTGTAACTGACACTATAATATCCCCCATCATTAAAGACTCCTATACCTCTATCCATCATATGGTAGACAACATAAATTATTATATATGGATTCAAAATGATACATACAAATGGCTTAGTAGTAAATATTATTGTATTAAAACTCCACATAAATAAATTAGTCCTCTTGTATCTGGTCAAAATCCAATACACATATAGGGACCCAACCATACAACATTACATGATCTTGATTTAAAGGAATAATTCTTATTTAGGATATTTTCAGGTTTAGAGTTTCAGAGAATTATTCCATAACTATTAATTATCGACATTAATATTACATTTAGACACTACTTCTCAGTATCCATTTTTTTAATATAATAAAAACTCTTAAAATGAAACATGTATATTTCCATGTGTTAGATAGAATAAATTTTCCTTGATCCCATCCTTGGTCCTTGTTCATCTGTAATTCCTATGGAAAACAATTCAAAAAAACATTGTTTGAGCATAAAATTCTCATTATGGTTTATAAAATAAGGAGGGAAGACATTATCCCATCAATAAATACCAATCAATGAAACTATACATTAAAATCATAACATACATATGAAATTGTAAGATTTATGAATAAAATATAGAAACCAAATTTCATAAAATTAAATTGTGGAATCCCTAAAATACATACATTGTAGCTTTCATTGCTATGTAGGGAGTTACATTTGGAATAAACATCGCATTTTATTCCCAAAATCTCTGGGGATAACCATTAACGTTTACCTCTATCATGTTACCCAATGCATTAGAGAGTTATCTCGAGCTCATCCACCATAATTTTATCATGGAACCACATGTATACGTAAACAATGCTTATAACATAATCATAAAACATAACACAAGATTAAAAAAATAAAACATTTCTATATTACAATCAAAATATATCATATCAAGATATTGAAATAAACAACACCTTATTAAACCATTTTCTAAACCATTTAAAACATTTAATAATGTGATTTTTTAATCAATGTGTCCCATACCACTTTGGTGATTTTAAAGTAATTAACATTTTACAACATTGATTCCCATATAAATAAACCCTAAAACCATGTTTAAACCATGTAAATTATTCAGAAATATTTAGAATAATAAATCTTGAAAACAATTAAAATGATATTTTAGTTAAAGAATATTAAACAAAATTAGAGATTCTTGAATAAAAATAATTGTGGAGTAAAATTTAATCAGGAAATTATAATATCATGAGAATAAAGGGACTCATGATATAATACTCTAAAGTATAGTATTTAAACCATATAAGAGTGAATTGGTTCATAACAACAATGATGTCTCAATGGAATGTAAATTGAGACAACATCCCTTATAAAAATTTTATCCATAGATTAAAGATATATCAATAATATAATAATGTGTGAAAAATATAAATACACTTATTATGATTGGATATTCATTTTAAATCAATCACAGAAGATTCACACATATTTTTTTAAAAACAACACAAACGACTTGGATGTTTAAATCAATGAATGGAAATTGGGATAAAATTACACTTATCAAATACATATCGATGACTTGAGAATTCATCAATGGAATGATTATATGTATCAGAAATATATCCAATCAAATGGGAGTGTAAATTACTACATAAGTAAATAAATAGTGATTTTAGACATAATTTTAGAGTAAAATTATCAATGAAGTTTGTGTAGAACCCAATGAGTCGTAATTGAAATTAAAAACTCCCTTATCGATTTTGTAATACACAAAAACTAAACCCCATGAAAGAATGATCATAAAATTAAGATGTAAATACCCATAAAATAATTCATGTCTCACTAATAATACAATCATGGTACGTATATTCACCGTACAAAAGGAAATAGTTTCAATATAGCAAGAATTTCACGGGAATAAACAGTGAAATGAAAAACTCTTACCACATTGTAATCAATCGAGTCGTATGAAAAAAAGTTTATAAAAACAAAATTAATAATATAATACCATGAATATATAGAGAATAATGATAATATATATCAAATGGAAGTACAATATACAACACATTCAATAAATAAGTGGAGAACAATTAAAATCTAACAGAATTAAATGTGAGATAACAAACCCCTAACCTCGTGTTTGACATGACTTGTTTATTCCTTGTTCTTTCTTAATAATAATCATAATATAATTTATACATTCATAAATAAAATTCAATTATATTATTCCTTTTATATAATTTATTATCTTTTTATAACAATTAGATAAATATTTGAGTTTAAATTGGACATTTTGTGGATGTTCGGAACTTGAGTCAAAATTAAACATGTTATAATTAAAAATTGTCCATGTCTTATAAATTACATTATCTCCAGAATAACATTCATGATTTAGATATCATATGTATCATATATATCATGTATATATGTATTTATAATAGTACATATCAATTGGAGATAAAAAATTAAATGCATCGTTCATGGAGACGGTAAGTCGTACGTACGCATGAACGGTACGTTCATTTCTATTTCATATTTAATAGAATTAAAACCTAATGATAAATATGTATATAAAATTACAGAATAATATCATATAAAATTTTATTATCTCCATCCATTATATGTTTCACATATTTCATGAATGAGTAATATCACTTTGAGGGAAAAGTAGTCCGCACATTCTAAAATTAAATTATTGTATTTATCCACTATGAATAACCATAAAGGTATTATATAAATGAAAAATAAAGAAGCATAGAAACAATATAAATTTAATATATACCACATATAAATATATTTCCATTTTAATGGCCACCACACGATGTGGTAGGAGAATATTTAACAATCATCATTTCGTGAGGTAGTAGTAGGCCGTCCATAGAAACAATATGTTCTTTACCCATTAGATGGTGGTGTGTGTATGTTTCGTTTTAATACATCACATATAAAACCAAGTATATTGAATATATTTGTGGTGTTATAAATGAAATGAATAAAAATTTATTATGTGTAGGTGAATTAAAATAAATTAAAAAAACTTAAGAGAAGTCATTACCTTTATATCGTGTATCCCCCTTTTGTTTAAACCAAAAGGATTAATTTAATTCCCTTCTTCCTTAAAAAATGATTCTAAGAGGATGATATGAATGTAGGGAGATTAATTGGGCATAGTATGGATGAACCATGGTGCTTGATAAGTTTTATAAATGGGTTATAAATGAGGGCTTTTATATGGGGGGAGGACGGTCTCTTTCAGATTTTTTGAAAATATTATTTTATTATATAATTATTTTTGGTTTCTAAAGGTCCAAAACAAATTAATGTAGAATAAAAGATAACTAATGTCATAAATAAAATAATCCAATAATAATTGGATAGTTTTTGGTAATTTTATTACACTTTAGAATCTTATTTATTTAAATCATTCATTAATGAGGTAAACATTGCATCATTATTATGTCATAAATAATTATGTTTATTTGATGTATAAAAATTATGAAAAATATAATGATGTTGGAAATAATTTTATATTACAAATTAATATTTAATGTTGAAGAGATAACTTATATAACAACATGTAAAAACTTATTTCTAATAAGATATATGTTTAAGTCATTTTTTGTCTTTACATCAAATTAATTAATATAATGTGTCATTATCAATCACAAGTGGCTCCATGGTGTCCCAAAATTGACCAAAGGATAACCATTATCAGAAATGTATCAAAAAAAAGGATTATGATTCATGTTACAGTAATTTCATATTATTATAATAATTTTTTTGTAACCCTTATTTATCAGATTTTCCCTTTAACCATAGTAAATAAAATTTTTACTAAAGTAAATATTCATAATGTCTAAAAATAAAAGAGATCTATTTACATAATTTGTACCTATGGATTCCAAATATGGAATCCATATTTCCAAATGCAAAACACATAAGTGTCAGAAATTAATTTATAATTAATTCATGATGTCAATGTAAAAAGAGTGTTTTTAAGAAATAATAACTATCAAATGATTAACGCTTAATTATGTCCAATTTCAAGGTAAAATTTCATTCAAAGACGAAAAATGGATTAAATAGTAATAAAATAACATAATTACACTTTAAAACCAATTGAAAATATAATATAACCTTATAAATAAATTAGTTTAAAATGTTGTTTTGAATTAAAATATAGTATTATTCACAGGTCATTAAATAAAGGAATTTTATCAGAAAAATACATAAACTTTTCCCAAATTAAATTTTGATATCCTGATTTTAAAGAAGAATTTTATTTTCTCAAATAGATCATATAATAGATCCAATGATTAGATTTAATTAGGGTTTTCCAATAAAAGGCAGTAAATCTACTTTTTAATGAATATTAGAATATTTATGCATAAAATCAGATTTGTCTTATATTAAGTAGCTAAAATTTATTGGATAAATGTAAAAACATTTAGGAAACATATTGAATCATAATATGGTTATTTATTTTCATTTTCTCCAATAAAACTACTATGAGTTAACTACCATTTAAAATAAAAATATTATATTAATATTTTCTTGTATAACTCAACATTCTGTGAAACATAAGTTTTCATCGAATCGTGTTGTAGCATATCAGATATTCCATTGAACATAGTATACCCTTTATGGTAAAATTAATATTTAATTAACATATTTTAATAATTAAAAAATTTGTATACTTTATTTACCTACGATGTTACATCCTTCCCCCATTTGGGAATTGTTTAGTCACAATTTTAAAATTGGGATTGGAAACATCATTGAAAGTTGCACATTAGAAAAATTGTCTTTAATAATATCACATTAATATAAAGAAAGAGAAATATAAATTTCAATCAAGACATGCTATACTAGGATTCCATGTAAGAAAACATTGATATGGAAGAGAAACAAGCCATCTAGGTTTGATGGAGTGTGGTAGAAAAAATGATTAGGATAATTTCAACCATAAGAAAATTACAAACATGTGATGGATTAAACGGTCTTTGATACCCCATTATGAAAAGTTAACGGAAAATGATTTTGATTTAATTTACTTTTCATAATGTTGAGGAATTTATTTATGAGCTTAACTAAAAACACAAGAAATCCCAGTTACTTATCATGTAATCTTTCATCCTTTACTATATTTCTACAACAAACTCATATTTTATTCAAATGATGAGTATTCAAACTAACTTCGTCAAATACAAATAACTAGAATGAACTTCTAGAGTATTAAATTATCTAATAAATATGAACTATAGTTTTCCCTTAGACATTAACCAATACCAAAAAGGTTAATACAAGATCAGATAATCCTCAAAAAAGATATTATTTTATAAAAAAGAAATTCTACTCTTAATCTCAAAAAATGAACAAACAATAAACAATGTTCAACAAAGACAATTCTATAAACAAATGGCCTTAAAATTTTTCATAATAACCCAATCTAAGATTGATATCCTAAAATCAAGAGGATTTAATCACATAGTCTTTCATAGTAATATTAAAATTTATCTCCAAATAACAATGGATACTTTTAAAGTCTCATACTAAAAAATTAACCTAATCACGTATTTTCTATTATAGGTTAATTATTTCTATAAATAACCAAAATCAATATTTTTCCAGCATAAAAACATAGATTCATCCAAAATAAAATTTAAACCATTACTCCACAAATGAGATCCCATAGTGTTCCATTTTACTTAAGTATATAGTGTTTCTAAAAGAGAGAATTTCTTCCAAAATAACCATTATCACTTAATCACCAAATCATTTTATTATAATAAGGAAATCCATTAGATAAAATATATGCATAAAAAATTAAAATATTCTTGATCCATAAAATCAGTTAACAAAAAAAACAATAAGTCATACAAACCCAAGACTTCACCAAGGCTAGTGGTAGGCGATAAATCCCAATCTCACTTTGGAAGTGGGTTCAATTTCCTAATCTTTTTTTGATGCGACAGGTTGAACACAGTCTACGTGATTTGATTTTTATAAACCCCAAAAATAACCCTGACATGTTTTAACCTAAAATTTTTTCTTATACATTTCGTTTTCATCCCAAAACATTATGACCTACACATCATAATTCATGAAGCCATATATATATTGTTCTTTTTTTAGTCCACCTCCATATGATAACATATAACTATTTTTAATAGGAATAACATTATACCATTATCACAGTGTCTATATGGTTTCATTTTCATCTTGTTCACATAGGTAGATGGTCCATTCATTTCAAGAATGAATTTGAGATCCATAAAAATAGCTTTCTTTCTTCATCCAAATATATCATGTATTACTTGGGTCATATTGGTGTTTTTAGAAGAATAGTTTCCTAAAATAATCATATATGACATATAATTTCAAAACATCTGACAAAACATGATTTTTATAAAATAGTCAAACCGAATATGAGTTTAAACATTCAACTAAAGGTACTTTTAAAATATCGTATGTATGTGCAGAGATACTATATTGTGAAAGAAAAAATAAATTTGTTTCAAAAGGGTCTCCTTCTTCAGTATCATTTTCAAAATCATAATATGTTTCAAAATCTTGAGATAAGGTGAAATATCTAAAAATACCTTGATAATATTTTCCTTTCTGAAAAATATGAAAATATTGTAAATATATGATTTCATTAAATACAACCCATGATCCATGATGATATAGAGGTATAGTGTAGGTTTTTGATATCTCAAAACACTTCTTGCAATTGATTTGTATGCTAGAAAAAGTTTCGCAATCGTCAGAACATGATTTTTCCATAATTATTGCAAGCATGTCATTTGGAAGGAATATGAATGTTGTTTGAGATCCTTCCCCTTCCATTTGTAACCGACATTCCTTGATCTGAAAAATTTATACAACAAGTATTGAACTGAAATAATAGACATAGGGACTAACCATGTGTTTAACTAAATCTCTTTATCCGTAATGTTGTCTAAACCGACCTTTGATACCATCTTTAAGGACCCAACCATAAAAAATTACATAAACATGAATAAAATAAATAATTGAAAATGATGATCTTTTCATATTTTGAGTTTTAGAGAATTATGCCATAAATATTACATATAATCTTGAATATTACCTGTATACACAACTACCTTAGTATCCATTTTTTCATAAAATAAAAAACACGTAAAAAGAATCATGTCTAGTTTCTGTTTTCGATAGCATAAATTTTTCTTTATCCCATCCTTGACCCATATTCCTCATTAATTCAGGTGGAAAACATTTCAAAAATATTGGATTATCATTAAACGCTCAGTAAGGGTTTTAAAATAAGGAAGGAATACATTAGTGCATCAATAAATAAAAATCAATTAAACCATACTTTTCAATAATAAAATACCTTATGAAGTCATAAGATTTTTGAATAACACATATAAATCATTAATTGTAAAGATATATTATGTCATCAATAAAATACTTACGTTATAGCTTTCACGTCTACAAAGGGAGTTACATTTTGAATGTCCATCACAATATATTCTCTAAATCTCTTAGGAGAAACATTAACTTTACCTCAATCATGTTTCCCAATGCATTAGGGAGATTTCTCGGGCCTCACTCACCCTAGGATTATCACAAAACCACCCATATACATAAACACATAACACAAAAATAAAGTAAAGATAACATTTCATATTACAATCACAATATATCATATTATGATATTGAAATAAGCAATGCTTTATGAAACCTTTTTCAAAACCATTTTATACATTTCATAATGAGATTTTTGAATCCATGTTCCCCATACAAAAATTAATATTTTAATGTAACTAAAATTTTAAAACATTATTTTCCATATCAATAAATCCTAAAAAACAATTTTTAAATGTGGTCAATAATGATAAAAATTGAGAAGAATAAATCTTTAAAACATTTAAAATGATATTTTAGTTATTGTTTTTAACAAAATGTGAGATGATTGAATAAAAATGATTGAGGTGTAATATTTAATAATAATTTATAATATCATGAGAATACATTTATTAATGTTGTAATTTTACAAAAGAAAAGATAAAAACCATATAAGAGTGATTTGGTGTATAATAACAATGAAGTCTCAATGGAATATAAATTGTGACAAAATCTCTTATACAAACTATATCCTTAAATTAAAGATCAATCAATTACATAATAATGTGTGAAAAATATAAATTATCTTAATATGATTATATATTTAGTGTAAATAAATCAGATAACATTCACACATTTTTTTAAAAAACAACACCAATGACATGGATATTTAACTCAAAGAATGGAAATTGGGTTAAAATTCCTCTTATCATGTTCATATCGATGACTTGAGAATTTATCAATAAAGTGATTATTTGAAACAAAATTATATCCACATTAATGGGTGTTTAAATTACTGAATAAAAAATAAATAGTGATATCACACATAATCATGGAGTAAAATTATTAATGATGTTTGCATATAACCCAATGAGTTGTAATTGAAATTAGAAATTCACTTACCAATTTGGAAACATTCAAAGCATACACCCCATGAAAGAAATATCATGCTATGATGATGTAAATACCCGTAAATTAAATTATATTACACAACTAATAAAATCATGGGTAGTACATACAACACACAAAAAGAAATAGTGGAAATAGAGCATGAATGTCATGGGAATAAAATGTGATATGAAAACCTCTTGCCACATTGTAATCAATCGATTCATATGAACATACGTAAATAACCACCATATGAATCACATAATACCGTGAATATAAATATAATCATGTTAATATATAAGAAATTTCCATACAAAATACACCACATGCAATAAATATGTGCCAAACCATGTAAATCTCACTGAATTAAAAGTGAGATAAGAAACCCCTTAAATTGTGTCTGACATGACTCTTTTGATCCTTATTCTTCTAGAATAATAAACTAAAGTTTATTAATACTTTATTAAGAAATTTTTTCTAGTTTATTAATTGTTTTATATCAATCGTTACCTTGATATGAAAATTAGTTAATTATTTGAGTTCAAATTGGACATTTTGTCGACGTTTTGAACTAGAGTAAAAAAATGAAATTA
This sequence comes from Viscum album, assembly GCA_963277665.1. Lineage (NCBI taxonomy): Eukaryota > Viridiplantae > Streptophyta > Magnoliopsida > Santalales > Viscaceae > Viscum > Viscum album. The sequence continues at coordinate 1,878,163,960 of OY728143.1, read as the reverse complement.
TTATAGTTACAGATAGTCCTTATCATAAAAATTCCATTATATCCATAATAATATTAATTATTTAGATATCATATATATAATATATATCCTATATATATGTATTTATAATAGTACATAAAATTTGGAGATAATAAATGAAATGCACCGTTCATGGAGACGGTAAGCTGTACATACGCCTGAACACTAATTTCATTTATATTTCATATTTAATAGAATGAAAACATAATTATAAATAGGTATATTATAATTCCATTATAATATCATATATAATTTAATTACTATATCCTTTATATGTTCCACGTATGGACTGAATGAGTCGTATCACTTTGAAGGGGCAGTAATCTATCCTTCCTCAAATGAAATTATCGTATTTAAAACCCCATAGAAAACCATAAGGGTATTCTATAAATGATAAATAAATAAGAAAAAAACATTATAAATATAATATATATCACATATAAATACAGTTCCATCTTAATGGCCACCATCAGTGGTTGTAAAATAATTGTTATGAATCATCGTTTGGTGAGGCAGTAGTTCGTCGTCTACAGGAAAAGTATGTTCTTTACCCATTAGATAGAGATGTGTGTATGAGTAGTAGGAATAATTCTCATAAAATACATAGTATATTGAGGATAATTTTTTTTATAAAATAATGGAATAAAAATAGTTTAGGGGTTGGATATGTTAAATAAAACAATAGATATTAAGAGAAGACATTACCTTTAAATCAGGTATCTCCCTTTAATTTTAACAAAAAGGTTTTATTAAATTGCCTTATGCCTAGGTTAAGGCTTCTATAAGGCGGATAGGGACGCGGAGAGCTTAATTAGGCATAGGATGTACCATGTAAGAGGCTTTAGTAGAGTGGTAAATGGGTTATAAGTGAGGTAATTTTATAAGGGGGGTGAGGGTATAATTAAGAATGTTTGGAAATATTATTTTTTTATATAATGATTTTCCATTTCTAAAGGTAAAAAACTCATTAAAGTATAATATAAGATTCCTCATGTTTTAAATAAAATCATCAAATAATAATGGTATAGGTTTTGTATAATTTTCTTAATCTTTATAACATTATTTATTTAAATCATTCATTAATAAGGTAAACACTCTATCATTATTATGTCATAAGTAACATTCATTATTTGATGTCTAAAAATTATAAGAAAATACAATGATGTAATAAATATTTTTATCTTTCTAATGATTATTTACAGTCATGGAGACAACTTATATAACACCATGTAACCATTGATTTACACAAAGATATATGTTTAAGTCATTTATGTCTTTAATTTAAACTAATTAATATAAAGTATCATTATCACTCCCAAATGGCTTCATCGGGTCCCAAAATATACACATGATTTCCATGGTTGGAAATGTATCAATAATTCGGATTAGGAAACTTGTTAGAGTAATTTAGTATTTTTACAGTAACATTCTATTACCCTTATTTTCTAGATATACACTTTATCCATGGGAAATAAAATTTTTACTGATGTAAATATTCATAATGTCTAAAAATAAAAGTTACCTATTTACACAATTTGTACCTCCTGATCCCAAATATGGAATCAATTTTTCCAAATTATAAACATATAAGTTTCATAAATTAATTTAATCTTAATTCCCACTCTCAAAACATAAAACAAGGTTTTAAGAAATAATATCTATCAAAACATTCACACTTATTTATGTCCAATTTCAAAGTAATATTACTTCCAATGATAAAATTTTGATTAAATAGTAAAAATATAATATAATTACACATTTAGAAAATTCAAAAAATAATCAATAATTTAAAATAAATAATATTAAAAGGAATTTTTTAATTAAAATATAGTATATTTCAGTATTTCTTAAAAATGAGTTTTATCGGAAAAATACAAAAAAAAATACCCAAAGTAAATTTTGATGTCCCGATTCTAAATAAGAATTTTATTTTGTCAAATAGAACATATACATGTTTTTAAAACTATATTTATTTAGTGTTCACTATCAAAAGGCGAAAAAACAACCTTTTAATGAATTATATAGTATTTATGCTTAAAAGCATATTCTTGTATATTTAAAGCCACAAAAATTTATTGGATAATTGAAAAACCATTGAAGAAATATATTTAATGGTAATACGGTTATTTTTTTAAATTTCCTTCAATACAATGGCTATTAATTAGCTACCATTTAAAATAATAATATTATATTAATATTTTCAGTATAAATCAATGTTGTGTGCAAGGTAATTTTCCAATGAATCATGTTGTTGCGTATCAAGTATGCCATTGAACGTAGAATCCCTTTTAAGGTAAAATAAATTTTTAATTCTAAAATTTAAAAAAATATAGAAAATTTATATTCTTTATTTACTTGGGATGTTACAATACAAGACCCCATCATATACTTATAAACCTGGATGGTTTTCTTTGTTTAGATATATGTTAAGATTTGAACACTAATCTCATACACAAATTACTGGCTTAGTTATTCTATAATTTCATCAAAATCTAAGATATAAATTGAGAATATCATTTATATCTAATACATGACAGTATCACATTCAACTAGGTGATCTCATTTATATACATGTGTCCCCAGATCCCCATAAAATACTATAATGAAATATAAAGTATGTGATCCAACATAGTTAGTATTTTGTTAATCACCGTTATAGAATCAATATCTCACATAGACTGGTTAAATAGAATCATAGAATCTATTGATATAACGTACCACATCCACTCTCAGTTCTCAAGGGGTTGGGAAAAACCTGATATAACCTGGTACTCCTTTCTCACCTAAAAATAGGTAATGTATGGGAAAACTCAAAAAAACTATTCTTCATTAACCCCACAAACATAACATATGATTTCATATTATATCAGTATCATTATTGGATACATTGATGATGGTATGGTATGGGAGTACCTTAACACCTTGTCATGTGATAATATATGAACCACATTCCATTCCACAAATTATATGTAACACACCACACCATTGAAATATCTAAATATTGATTTACCTAAAGATATCAACTCATATAAAACCTCATAATATATGTCTCATAGTTATTCCTCCCTCACATTATAGATAATTGGATATATCACCACGATCAATTAAAGATAGGTTAGTTCTCCCTCTTCTACTAAGGATAATTAAAATGTGGCCACCTACTCAGATTCCTCTCCCATTAACTAAGAATGACACTTCATGTTAAAGGAATAATACAAGAACTTTCCCTTTATAAAATTATAGAAAATCTAGATGTCATAGTCCAATAAAAAATCCCTAAAATTCTTCTACCTAAAGATAATATTTATATGATTATAGTGGTACCTAATAAACTTATACATTGTATAAATTAAGAAATGAAGGAGAAAATTTATGATCCATACTCTAAGTCATGTATTTCGTTTATTTACACATGATCAATCAACGTTTTCAACCAATAATAAATAAATTTATATTGCTACAAAAATAATTAATTATGCCTAGCTCTATAAGCATTGCATAAAACCACATTGTTAACCCAATCCTATGGAATCCTTAGGATAATAGTTATCATGAATCATCACTTTGTCTACTTGATGTATCTCTATAATCCTTTTGAAATAATTAATGGATAATCATTTCTATAATGGAAATTCATGTCCCTCCCAATCCTAGAGTATCCAATAACCTTTTTTTGAAGTTATACACAAACCAAAAAAAGTATCTACACATAAAAAATACTCTTCAATAGATCTAAATCACACTCTACAATGATATTTGTTGAAATTTATAGATTATAAACACTTTTATATTATATAACCTAAAAATTAGAAATATCATATATACAAAAAACACTTTAGGATGTCATTGTATATCTAGTTCATTGAATGTATGTTCATTAAAACACATGGATTCTCATTATGAATATGATCTAACTGTGAATATATAAGGATATAATTGATGATTATTTCCATGAAACATTCCCTGAATTATATATTGATAAATAATTTAAGGCCCATTAATATATTTGGGTTTTTTATACTAAAAAACATCACCAAAAACTCATAATGACTATACTGACAAGCCCATAAATGGGAAATAATATATAGAAAACCAAATTGTGAGACAACTTATCCTATTAATAATCTTTTAGAACCACATCAATCCCTTCACCTTATTTAAGAGATAATTAATCCTGAATATGGATAAATTTTATTATTTATTACCTGATATTGTTGATTATTAATAACCCAAATCCTTGAGATCCTACCATTTTTTTAGTGAACAACATATGAACTACCCATTGAGACACATTGGGTCTAATGAAAACAATACTCATAAGGATATCTAGTAGTTACCCTCACTCCCTAAGATCATTTGGGGCTATCTGATAAGATATATAGGACATTAGAGTAGTCTCAATGTAAATTTCTAAATAGAATTAGACCATTCCTCAAAGGGTAAACCCTGGTGATTCCTTATGGAAATATCCCAAGTACTCTGTTAATAATGAATTAAATGGTCATATAAATATTTTTCCAAACATAATTTTATAATAAATAACTAGTGGTTTATCAAATGTACCTTCCAATACACAAGGCTGAATTTCCTTAATTGAATCTCCCAACTCTCATGTAGGGGAATTTCAATCCATAATTATAGAATCACATCACTCTCAAACGGTTTTGTTATATATAAAAATATAATATATATATATTATAGAGCTTGGATTTTATCATAGGCATTCATCAATGTTTCTATGAGGTACCATTCAAACATTTCTTTAGTAATCCCAAGAACTTTTCATCAATATAGTGAGTGATTGTGGATTTTATCATATATTATTCTCTATACATATTCTTTGGGTTATTTTAACCATCTAGTTTTTATCACTCCATCATGAGATACATCAACAAAGACTGGTATTTAACATTATCTATGATCAAATGTTCCAATGTAGTGTAAGAAGATATCGTACCATACAATATATTTGATTCTAACTGATCATAAACAATCATAAATTTTATATGGATATTACCCTAACTTCTAGTAAACCAATATTTATGTTTTCCTCATAAGGGTTTTGGTGGTGGAAGTATATTTTTGTATCAACCTCCTCCTTTCACTCGTTATAGTGCACTACTTGCTCCCCCTCTAAATGCATCTCTAAAATGACCACCTTGACTATCTTTGGGATGTACCCAATAACACTAAAAAAATTAACATGTTTCTCTATCAAAAACATGATTTTAATATATTATATAATAGTACATGATGATTCACACTAGATAACCTCATCCTTCATAGGACTAAAAGTTTGTATTCCCTATCAAACTAGATACATTGTGCAACCTTATAGTTGTTAATTCCATGGATTGAGACTACTTATTAATTTCACTCTTATATTCTAAAATTATTAATTTATTCTAGTTAGCCACATCTGATTAATCTTATCATGGGTAACTACATCAAATAGTTACTTACATCTGCACAACTTTCATGAATATTTCCTTCACAAAGGCTTTCAAAAAAACTAGAATTAGAGGGAATATATAAGGGAGTGATGCTTAGGTGAGTGTATCTATGGAGTCTACTATAGAAATTTTTTTGTAGATTAATCCATGATGGATAATGTTGAAGGAGTATCTCATTAGATTCATAAATCACAAATCATACTACACAATAACATGATACTCAGCTATAACCCCAAAATACCTTCGACTCACATAGATGACAATATTATTTGGTAATAATCATGGATAAAAAAATAACTTCAAATACATCTATGGAGGTGTATCCTCATTGTTGGTTAAGAAAATCAAGACCCACCACCAACTCAATGATCTATTATGAATACTACATTCTAACACCACCATCAAGTCAGTATTCTTCCAAAAAAGCGATAATAGTAAAACAATCATAATTATCCAGTACATGGAAACATAATGATCTTTCTCACATCATAACCAAGGTAGTAACTATCCCTAAAACTATTTATGTGTACTCATATTATATGTATCTTCATTCTATATGATACGAATAATCAATTTCATAATTTAGGGATGAATTTCATGATTTACTATAGGAAGATGATTTTATTAATTCATAATGGGTGGAAGAATGTAACCCTCCATGAATTGTGGAAATAAATAATAACATGATTCCTATATAGAATCCTAATAAATTTTTTTTTAAGAGATAGTTTTTAATTACTATAACATGTGTGAAATGAACCTACCATGGAATCCTAGCTTGCTAGCTATATGATATAATCCTATATTTTTTACAAGATTCAAAAAGTTTAGTAAATTATATTTAGTATGAAACATAATGAGGACGGGGAAATATATGAATAAATATTATATGTTGGATGTGCCATTTATTGTACCTTAAATATCGTTCATTAGGTACCATGTTGAAAAATAGGATATTAGTGTTTTAGTGAATGAATATTTTGTCCATCACTCTAAATATAGATTCCCCTATGATGTCATAACAATAACATAAATATACCACCACAAGGTTTTGGAAATAAATATTTAACGACATAAACACTAATTCCATAAAAAACAATAATTTGATATAAACTAGTCATTAAACATAACTTCTCCAATAATTTGTTTTCAATTTCAAAAAAAATTATCTAAAGTTGTGATCCGTAAGTTATTTGGAGTCAGGGAGAACCAAGTATATTTTTTGTGGAATAGTAACATAGTAATCTGTATATTAATATGATAATTATGAATAGTAAATCATATTATTATTATATTATCTTAAGGCTATAATATAATGACATCTTATTAAATTTTTCAAGGTGATATAAAAAGAGTTATAGTTTAAAATTACTCATTTTAGAATAAAGTATAATTTTATATAAAAACTAAATAAATCATATTTAGAAAATTATTTTCAAAAAAGGGTTTTCATTTTTAATTACTAAAAGTCGTAAAATGGATAGCGTGAATTTTTGGGATTTTTTTGAAATTCAAAATAAAATAATAAATAGTGAAATACAATAAAATACAATATATACAAATTATAAGTTAAATAAACAGTTTATGACATCATTAAAAATATAGGCACACATGGTTCCAAATCGCATTCTCTCTTTACAATTTTGATCATAATAACCAATACTATTCATTGTCATGAGAGAAAATATTAAAATAATGATTAAAATAATGTAACACCCCTTCTCTCCTCTACTATAAATACCACCCTCATTCCCCTCTTCTATTTACACCTATAATCCTTGAATATCGTAAAATTTCTACCCAAATACCCTTCTCTAGTAACTGAACATGTGTAAGAGCTCTTGGTCTTGACAAAAGACCAAAATCCCTTCCCTCAAGGAGGTTCTCAAGGATGTTATTTTAGATGGTAATAATTCTTTCTATTTCATTTAGTTTCATTTCAATTTATCTTATTTTATTATTATCTCTTAACATCTTATATTCATTTGATCCATATAACATTATGATCATCTATATACTGGAATTATATCATGTATTTTTAGTAACCGTTATCAATCATCTTACTATCTCTCTCTATCTCTTTTATAAATGAAAACATCCTCCGGTTGGTTCCAATTTAAAACATTCATGGATGACACTGGTTCGTCCTTCAATTTATGCTTCATTATTGGTCCAGAAACCATATTTATGGTTGAAAAAGACTAAAATATATGTATTATAACCTATTTAATATTCATGAACTAGTATATTTACATAGTATTAATTCGTTTGATGAAACTAGTTCACAATAATTCAAATACCGCAAAATAATCTATGTGATTGTCATTTCATCTAATGATTCATCCTTATACAATGTAAAAACCCAATATATAAACATTAACACTTATGGATGCTCAAAAATTATATATAATTTCAATTATGTATATTTACATCATTTCTTCATGAACATCCATACTCACATACAAATATACTGATCATGAAATCCAAAGAAAGAACACTCTGGAACAATGACATTCAATCTTATAACTTATCAATAAATAGATAAATGAACTAAATTAAATTATGGTAAACTAAATAAATTTATAATATGTTCTGAATTATGTTATCAATAAACCTCATTTCATATTCTCGAAACATAATTTCAAGAGCGGAACACATTTATACTTAAGTTAAGGGTTTTCCACCCGAACCTCCACATTAATTCAAGTTCATTTTATTGTCTACTTACCTTAATGAAATTATTACGTATTATTATTTACACATCATAAATTATATTTTAGTGCTCTATATATTATTACCAACAATATTCCTTCTTTATTTTATGGGGAGTTATACGTTTTAAAAGTAACATTCAAAATTAATTCTGAAATACATTCTTGTTTCAAGGGAATATATCAAATTCCATCTTATATTGAAGGGAGCTCAATAATATTTTTTTAGAAAAAAATTAACATTTTAAAATCAGTCATTTTATTATGAAAATATTATATTACATAAATTATAGTCTTATAAAAAACATTCTCAAAATAACTCTTCTTTCTAAAGTAAATGAATATTTATCTCAAGAATTACTCGATTATTAGTTTATTATCATAATTTTGTTTACAAATTTTCCAATTTATCCAACCAAATGACAAAGCATAAACTTAAAAAGGTTAATTTCATATTGAAAAATTAATTTGAGGAATTTTTTAGTAATTCAAGAGGATATTATCTAATTCTTTGATCTTAACTTAACCATTATGGAATGGTTGATTTGAGACCTATAATGATGCATCAAAGAAAGAACATTGTTGTGTACTTATGTAGAACGATAGAGTTTTCTCCAATGCAAAAAGGGAAAGAAAAATTGATGAACAGAACTATCATACTCAAGATTTTTATTTAGAAACATTAATATATGTATTGAGTATATGGAGACATTATCTTAAAGGAAAATGATATGAGATATATATTGATCATAAGAGCGTCAAATATATGTGCTCATAGAAGGAAATCAACATGAGGAAAAGGTGATTTATTGAAATATTCAAGGATTATGATTTTTCCATACAATACCACCCATGAATTGAAAATATGGTAACTGATGCATTGAGAAGGAAGGATCATGGAGACGTAAAAAATATGAGGATTGAAAGGGATCCTTATTTTATAGATATAGTAATTATAGATATGGGAATTATCAAGGAAGGTAAAATATAATTACATTTTATATTTTATTTTCCAAACCAGATTTATTAGAAAAGATTAAAAGTTCTCAACCTCATGACGAGAACCTTAAAAATATATTTAACTCTATGAAGTTTGGGAAGGTAGATGACTTTTTGAGCGAAGATATTGTTTTGAAATATGGGAAGTGGATTTGTGTTCCATATATACAAGAACTAAAAAGGGAGTTATTGGATTATTCCCATAGATTTAATTTCTCCATACATCATGGTAGAACATAAAAGTATAAGGATTTGAAGGAACATTTCAAGTTGAATTACAGGAAGAGGTAAATTATGGATTATGTATCATGATGTATAGTATGTTAACAAGTGAAGACCAAAAGGACAAATCAAAAATGATTCATGAAACCACTACCTATTCTTACATGGAAGTGGGATGACATCTCCATGTATTTTGTCATTATATTTCCCAAAAACCCAAGGATGAATGATGAAACATGGGTAATTATTGACCGACTTATTAAATATACACATTTCCTCACAATAAGGGATGAATTTCTACTAGAGTTCCTAGAACGACTCTATACCATTAACATTGTGAGAAATCATGGGGAACCTCTCTAAATATTATCTCATTGTGACACATGATTTACATTGATATTCTAGAATTTTTTTTAGAAAAATTTGTATGATGAACTTCATTGAGTACTTCTTATCAACCTCAAACTCATGGGAAATCAAGGAGGACAATTTGAACCATAGATAACATGTTGAGGTTATCTTCACTTGACTTTCAAGGTATGTGAGATTAATATTAACTTTTGTGAAAATTTCTTACAATAATATTCTCCATTCAAGTATCCAAATTGCACTATATGAAGCATTTTACGGGTAGAGATGTTGAACACCAACATGTCAGGATGATGTTAGTGGAAGGAAGCTTGTGGGACCAGAGCAGGTGGATGAAAATAGAAATGTTAAATACTATTAAATACCATGTCAAAGTAGATCAATGTAGGAAGATGGTATATGCTGATAATTAAAGAAGGATTGGGCATTTCAAGTATGATATCATGTTTTCTTGAAGGTATCTCAATGAAAGGGTGTTCTATGATTTGGGAATAAAGGGAAATTGAGCCCCATGTATAATGGCCCTTTTGAAATCCTAGAAAGAATTGGAAATATTGCATATCATTTGGTAATGCCTCATAGCTTGAATAATGTACAAAATGTGTTCGAAGTCTCACTGTTGAAAAATTAAATGTCAGACCCATTGCATGTCCTCACTTATGATGGTATAGAATTGAAACATGACTTATCGTATGGTGAAGAGCCTATCTCGATTCTAAACACTAAATATTATATGTAGAGGGATTATAAAAATCTATTGGTAATGATACTATGCATAAATAATAATATCAAAGAGGAAACATGGGTTCCCGAGGAGCTTATGATGAAGACATACAAAAACAATATTTGTGAGGTAACATTCTGTGAATTTTGAGGATGAAATTTTTATAAGGGGGAGAATGTAGCACCCCAAGGGTTTAAAGATAAATATTTTATTCATGAATCACTAATTCCTTATAAAATAACACATTTTCATAAACTGTCTGTTAAAAATATCTTCACCTCTACTATGTTTTGAATTATGATAAATAGTTATCTAGAGTTGGGATTTGTAAGTTATTTTTAGTCTGATATAACCAACATGTTTTTTTGGAGAAAAATAAAATACCCATATGAATAGTAATATGTATTTGAATATTACCCTTGTGAATAGTAAATCATATTATTATTTTATTTTCTTAGTGTTATATGATAATGAAATATTGATTAATGTATTAAGGTGATATAAAATGAGTTATATTTTTTAAATTGTTAATTTTTTAATAATGTGTGATTTTATTTCAATATTAAATTAAATATATTTATATAATCATTTAAAAACAATGGAGTTTATTTTTTAATTATACACATCGAAAAATGGTTAGGGTTAATTTTTTGTATTTTTATAATATTCTGGAATTATTTATGAATGGTTAAATACTGTAAAATACCGTATATACAAATTATTAGTTAAATACACTATTTATAAAATCATGAATGGTTTCAGAACACTTGGTTTGAACTCACATTCTCATTATTACTATTTCGTTCACATGAATAAGGAATACTACTTTTCTTGAGAAAAAATATTAAAATAATGATTAAAATAATATAAAATCCCTCTCTCATACACTATAAATACCACCCACATTCCCCTCTTCTTTTCACTCATCAATGCATTGAATCTCCTCAATGTTCTGTAAAAATACCCTTCCCTAGTCACTCCCCACATCTAGGATCTCTTGGGATTTCCAAAAGTCCAAAATCCCTTCCCTTAAGGGGGTTCTTAAGGAGGTTATTTCAATAGTTAAAGCATCATCCTTTTTCATTTTGTTTCATTTCATTTCATTTCATTTTATTATTCTATCCTAAACTCTCCTATCAAATTTATTCATATTACTCCAATATCATCAATATATATTAATTATACCATTTTAATTTAGTAACAATTATCATTCATCAGACACACACACACACACACACACACTCTCTCTCTCTCTCTCTCTTTTATAATTGAAATCATCGTCAGTGATGTTCCAATTTACAACCTTTGTGGATAGCAATGTTTTTTTCTTCAATTTCCCTTTCATTTCTGGTCATGAAACCATTTATATGGTTTACAAATACTATTATATTGGTATTATAACCTATTTAATAATCAGGAACCAGTACATGTATATAGTATTAATCTATGTGACAAAACTAGTTCATAATAATCCAAATACAAAAAAATAATCTAACTGATTGTCATTTCATCCAAGGATTCATCATTATACTATGTAATCAAATGGTATATATAAAAAATTATCACTTATAGATGTTAATAAATAATAAATAATTTCATTTATAGATAATTACATCTTTTCCACATGAACATCCAAACTTATATACCGATATACCGATCACAAAAACCCAAGAAAGGAACACCCAGAAACAATAAAATCCAATCTTATAACATATCAATACAGACATAAATGAACTGAATAAAGTAATGATAAAATAATTAAATTTATAATTCTATCATAAATATGTTATTAATAAGTAAAATTTAATATTCTAGGACTGTAAGTTCAAGAACAAAACACATTCAGACATAAGGTAAGGGTTTTCTACCTGAAGCTCCATTTTTATTCTGGTAACTTTTATTGTGTACATACCTAAATGAAAATACAATGAATTAAAATTTAATCCTCATAAATTATTTGTGAGAGTTATATTTTTTTTACCAAACATATTCCTTCTTTATTTTATGGGTGTCACGTTTTTTAAAAGAAACATTAAATAATTTTTTCAAAATAAATGCTCGTTTGAAGGAAATTTCTCAAATTCATACATATTTTCAAGGGCACAATATAATATGTTTTTATATTTAATTATATTTATAAAATTATTCATTTTAATATTAAAAATTTACCTTACTTATGATCTTGTTTTATACAAATTATTTTCCAAAATAACTATTCTTTTCAATGTAAAATAATATTTATCTCAAGAATTAGTCGATGATTTTATAAGATTATCTTCATCTTTTTCAAAACACATTCTGGTTATTCTATATGATAACATATACCATATTTAGTTGAGTGATTCATTATTATTTTAAATAATTATGTTCTATACAAATACTATTCACCAATTTACACCAAATGGTTAGTGATTATGCTTAATGTTCAGGGAAAGTTGTTGGTATTTCCTATGTGAGTTTTAATATGAATGTATAAGTGGTTTATGTTTATCCCCACTCATATGAGAAATGCATTGGACATATTATGTGATGGGTGGGGAACACTATGTGAACTCTATGCATTGGTATGTATAATGAGAATAATATATATAGACTTGGATGTGGCCTTGCCTATTTTTAGATATATTTTTGGCTATGGACTTAATAATATTTAGATTTCTTGGTCGAAGCCTTGATGGTATGTTATAGAATGTCTAGCATAGTAATTTCCTTCATTATGAAGATATAAATTCATATTTCATGAGATTATTAAACCTTTATTATGAAAATTATTATGTTTTATTGTGGAAATATTCATCAACTCACACCCCATTCATATTATGTTCGTATTTATTTTTAAAGGAATGTGATTTAAATTATTCACCATAACTAATGTTTATGTTATAACCTATTTTTTTCTTACCCTTATTCAGAATTTGATCTCACCAATTTCTTATGTTTCATTTTTCTATGACATTAATATGTATAATATGAATTACATCTAGAAATAACCTAGGTTTTGTAAAAGTTGTCAAATAATTTTTTAATTTTTTTTCCATTTAAAGGTGTAATGTTGAACATATGTATGTATCTTGTTTCCAAAGATACAAAACTACTCAGCCCATCAAGATGAATATTTCTTTTTTATTTTCCAATTTTTTAAAATAAGCACCATATCAAGGGAACTAGGGTCAGTTCATTGTAATAAATACATATTTTATCATTTTAGTTGAATAATACTTCCACATTAAAATAAATCACACACCAAGAACCCATGGGTTTTGTGTTTATTGAGATTGGATACATTGAACACTTATTTTGAAAAAAAATTTCAATATATCACACAATTGATCTTAACATATGATACACTTGTATTAATATTACATGTAATACTCTTCTACATTTCATATGAAATGGTTGATCACAAAATTATGATCACATATCCTAAGTAAATGTAATCAAAATGGATAACAATTAAAAATAATCACAGAGAACAATAAAAAAATTTGAGTATGATAAAATTACCACTAGTCATGAATATAACATATTAAAATCAGACCTAATGAAATATTTATAACAAATAATGTGTCATGTAATAAGGATTTTGATATATTATAAGTCATGAGTCATAGGACTGTCGAAACTTGAGTCAATAATCACGAGTCATGAAAAGAATATCATATTAATATTACTAAGAATACATTATCATAATAAATCATTTCTTATGTAATGTATCACTACCAATTTCACATCACAAAGTGCAAGTAGCCCCATAGTGGATTTGGTTCAATCCATAGTCCCACAATTGTGGTTCAAATAGTTCAATAATATATTAGGTTCACTCAACATAATGTTACTGTCAAAAAATAAGAAGTAAATCTTTACCAAATGCATAAGAGGAATATATAATTCTAGGACATCATATAAGATAATGAAAAACTACATATATTTTTATTCTAGAAGAATAAGAAAACATTCAAAATTCTATTTTAGATTAATATACTACTGTGAAATAATTGGGTTTCGTTGTAATTTCAAAAAAAATTATTTTAATCTATCTAATAAAGAAATTATATTTAATCATTTGATAATTAATATAGCGTTTCATAAGAGATTTTAAATATTTTTTTAATATATGAAAAACACTATAAAGTCATTATAAATTTACATTTCAAAATAAGAATAAATCCCCACTACATTTCTAATAACTTATATTTTAAAGTAAATAATTTATCAAAAAATATTTTTTTATTTTATTTTTAGAAGCATGAAATCATTGAAAAGAATATTCATATTAATAACTAAATATTATGGTGGAAAAATGGGAACATGAAAAAAAATTTAAAAAGATATTTCTTTCACATTTGTGAAGATACACAAAGTGTGTTGAAAACAACTTGCATGTAAAATTTTACAAAGATAATAGTTTCATTATATTATAAAATATTCAATGAAATTTGAAAAGGACCAAATGTAATAGTTCATGTACATAGAAATAAATCATTTCCTTTAATAACTCATTTTATTGATGGATCCACTTATATACACACACATGAAATTATATGACCCAAAAATGATAATTTTTTCCCATTTTTTTACCTTCTATATTATTCAGTAAACATCTCCCTCTTAAGGACGTTAGTACAATACATAAGTGATATTCACTATCTTACATGATTACAATATATTTAGAAATATATTTTTTAATACTTTCGTAAATGGATAAAGGTAGAATATAAAGATTCAACTCCTTAAATATATGATGATAGAAGGGGAATTTGTAAGACCAAATTTCATCACTATAAATTCAGAGTGTCTATACCTCATATAGAAGTTTATATTGGGTATGTGTTCATTATTGACCCTCAATTGATAATATCCCTACTGAAGATCATTCCTAAAAAAAATATCCCAACATAATGGGTCCAAAAAATCATTAATGCATGGTAGAGGATACATACTATTTATTATGACCATGTTTACTGATAGATTATCAAAACAGAGATTCATTGATCTATATTTCTTCATAATAAAAATAAATTACCAATCCCATGGTGGTGGACATGATTGAATAAAAATATTTATCAATATTATCCAATAGTTTTATCTTAAATACTTATTTTTCAATTTGGGAGATTATATTTGTGTTCATTAAAATTGGTGCAATAATATATATGAGTTATATTGAACACTCAACATGATGAATTGGTGGAAAGTAGTTAATTATTCTAGAAATACATCAGTATAATATGAAAAAAATATGAATATAAATGATGTTAATTTTCTTCCCCACAGAATGAGATTAATACCACTCCTGAATATGTTTTAAGACCAATAAAATGAACATAGAACCCATTAGAAGTTCATATTAATATTCACATAGTAAAATTATCAAAGGTAGATTTAGAATATAAAACATGAATTATGTTACTAAAAAATTGACATGGTCTCTATATAAATAAAAATTACATAGGAATAATATCAAATAAAAATTAAATATATATGGAATTATAATATTATGATAAATCACATTCCCAAAAAAATAATATCATAGAGGTTAAATTAAATTTAAATGTGATCATCATACAATTATGTGTTTTTTACTCATAAAAAACTATACATTGAGTTATTGATGTGATGCAGTTAATAATTTATTCAAATATAAATGAGTGGGAACATATATAATAAAATAAAAAAATTTCAACTATAGAGAATATTGTAAGATTACCTTTAACAACTTTGTACTCATGAACCACTTCAGCTATTTTGATTTCATGAGATTTCCCTTTTTATTTACTATTGACAGTCTAATAAAATTGATTATCATAATTGAACATCAGATTCAACCACATAACTTTTCAATTACCATACCTCTTCAAATTAAATAATTTTATTTTTTAGTGGTACATTATGGTGAGATTTTTCACATCTCCTTTCATTAAATGGACTCTTCACAATACGTCATCATTATTTTTCTCAAATTACTTATCTTCATAAGTCAAAATAATAATTAAAACCCATATGTCCCTATAATTTATTCATTCCATCATGATTTTAGGATGAATGAAAATTAATTTTACATCCACCATGGAGTTTTTAAAATTTCCCTATAATTACTTATTTCTCATTTTTCCCTTAAATTCATACGAATAATGAAAATATATAATTTCAAATTCAAAATTTTCAATACATACAATGATTTATCCATATATATATATTCACTTTCATCATGTTCTTTTTGGTGAATTGGTCTTTATTGAGTGAATATTCCATCAATGATTCTTTCAAGATCAATGGTATATTGTTGGATGATTTCATGGAAAATAAATATTCAGAAATAACTTATTAAAAATTTACCATATGATGGAGTCAAAATATTCCTCTTTCCTAATATTCTTTACAAGTGATACACCATTGATTTGATTTGGCTCCCAAAAAATATATTACTAGTATAAATTTTTGATTTTATAAATAGTAAATAATATAAAATATCATTGTAGTGGTACTGATTCATTGCCTAGGAATTACATGATTTGTGTAATCACTGATGTAAGGGGAATGTTTCAAAAAAAGATATTCAACAACTAGTAATTCTATCCATTAAAAATTTGGATGATTATAAGGATTTATATTACATTTCTTATATAAAGTGTATTGACTGATAATATATACAATATTTCCCATAATAGGTCCCATTTAATTTGGTTGATCATGTGGATGGTCATTAAATTTCATATCACATTTATTGTGAACAAAATTCATCATAGGATTATCCATTAACTAGGATGAAAAAATAATACTTTGTGAAATAAAAATTATAGTTATTTATAATATAATAATGAAAAATAATTTATAGGATGTCTACATAATGAAAATTTCTTTTGAATATATAACACCATAGGTTTTACATAGGTCATTCCTAGTCTCATTTATTCATATCCATCATAATGATTTATAAAGAAATTATTAATTAACCCATTAAAATCACCAATGATTTCCTATCAATGTATACAATCTTAATCAAACTCATTGTGTATTGGTGATCATTACGTTAATACCCAATATTCCTATTCCAATTTTTTTACCCCAAGGTGAATTTTGGCTATAGATTCCTCCACATTCTCGTATAATGACTGAGATGTATATTCTAAGAGAACTAGTTAATGTCTACGTTACTAAAGTTTTAGTATATTATCCTATACATAGACTCAACCAAATGGATTTATATAATTGTTATCCATAATAACCAATGATTAACAAAACTGTTCCCTGATATTAATTGAGGTGACCCAAGAAAAACATAAATATATATTATAGCATTTAAAATAATATTCAATATACCTCTTATATCATCATTTTGGAGGACTATAAAGGAATGTTGTAATTGAAGTCTAGTTACATAATATCT
The DNA here is from genome assembly GCA_963277665.1 of Viscum album. NCBI lineage: Eukaryota > Viridiplantae > Streptophyta > Magnoliopsida > Santalales > Viscaceae > Viscum > Viscum album. Next base: position 1,878,146,077 of record OY728143.1, on the reverse strand, counting down.
AATTTATGTGAAATATTTATCATCTAAAAAATATATCATTACATAACATATCCCTATATAATCATCATACTTAGTATTTGTCATCATAATTTTTTGAAAAATTAAAACCTAAGAAGGGATGAATATAATATGCATAGAAAGGGAATTCATGGGATAAGTCAATTTATGATCATCCTAATGGATAATATATGTATAGGAGTATGAGATCAGCATAATAAATTTGAATTTTCAAACATTATATTTAATTGATCATAAACATGTTTCATTGCATAAAAATTATTATTTCAAAATTTAGGAATCAATATAATGAACAACCATCATAATAATCCATGATCTATTAGAATATATAATAAGAATAATACATATGTTTTTTTCAAAAATTTACTATATAAAATAATTTCCTTAGTCATCGGTCACTGTATAGAATATCATAGTGGATTGGGTTTACTCCAAATTCAATTTATTCCTTATTCATGGTTAACTCCCAATAATATCATAGAGGAAAGGGTCCTATACTGAAATGGTTTCATGCCCCATTTTGTTCCTTATTATCTCATTAGATATCCATATTTACACAATTCATTTGAGGATATTTGTTTTTAGGTTTACCCATTAAATAATGAATCCCATTTATATATGTTCCATAATATTATATAAAATCATCATATCATCAAATCATATCCTATAGAAAGGAAACATATTTCCTAATAGTTTTATCATTTCATCATAGCATAAATCCTAAAAATTAGACATATTTTCTCACGGCCCATCATCGGGACCCGTTCCTTGAAAATCCCGTGCTCGCCTTCCATACGCCAGGGGCTGGAGACTAGCACCAAAAGTGTAAATCCCTAATTTAGATAGGCATTTCCTTTAAAAAAGGTGAACACACACAAACAGAATACACAAATAGAAGGAAAACACTAAGAAATATTGTATACAGGATAAGTTCTGGAAAGTAAAACAGGGATTGAAATATAATCCCAACAGTAATGTATAGGTACAACTGAATGTATGTACAACTAAAATCATGTAAATTTGATACTAGGTTGTAACACCAGAGACTTTTATGAGAAATATTTTGTTTTTATGTTATATAAATCATCAAAGGAATATTTCACTACACACAACACTATCTTGGCTTGCTTAACATGCAATCACGACCTTCCTTGATAGCTTGCGTCGTACGTAATACCGAGTTTCACTAAACAACGTTATGCTATTAAAATATTATTAAAACTAGCCATTATGAATAGTAATAACCACTTTTTGAAATTTTGTAAATTTTATTTTTTAAAATGGACATTGTTTTTGGATTCGGAATATCGAAATTATCCTAGGGTGAAATTTTGGTATTTTTCTGGAAACCTTCAATTTTTGATGAAGAGTGAAAACACTGGGTTACTATTTAAAAACGTAATTTTTATTTAAATAATTATTTATTTTATTTAAATTTATTTTAGGTCAAAATTGATACATAATACCTATATATGTTCAATGTAATTCATTGGTGTAATTTTATAATAATTTCAGATATATAAAATTTTTATTGAACTTTTCACCGTCTTTTACCCACATCCTACGAAAATTTGCAAATTTACATAAAACATAATTTTACCACTTCTGTGAGTGGAATTTCAAAAATCCTAGAGACATGGTTGATGTCATTAAGTAAAATGTGGTTCAATGAGATGAAAATAATTTTTGGTGAATAGTAACTTTTTACTTTTATTTCTCACGGTTAAAAGTAAATAGGATAATTAAGGGTAAAAATGATATTATTATTACCCTAAAACATGTCCTAATTCTATTGGATAATGTAATTCGACCAAAATAAACCTTAAGAATAAAATATGACAATTTAGGCCCACTTGGATTATATAGGGACATTTATTATTAATTTATTTAAAGAAGGGTTAAAATAGTTAAAATCAAAGTTTAATAGGTAAATAATTTTTAATATATGTTTATACATAAGATAAATTCTACTATAAATATTAATTATAAATCTCAAAATATTTCCAACATAATGGTATTTTATTTGTAATTTTTAGACATTATATAATTTATTTTATTTTTGACACAAAGATGATGCAGTAATTATCTTATTAATGAAATATAGACATAATTGATGTTATAAATACCAAAATAAATATAATTTGAGACTTTTTATGAATAAAACAAATTTTATAGGTTAATATGACATGTTAATTTTGATTTAATTTACTTTTTTTCGAACTAATAATTCTTTTTATGATTTTCACAAAAATCAATTACTAAATAGTGTCAAAATTGACATAAAATAGTTTTTAACACAAATATTATATTATTATTTGTTATTTTATTCCTAAAAATATAATTGTCTTCCAAATGACTTATATAAGGTTATATATATTAATAATAAACAACTTTTGGTTCGTTTTTCTTGTTATAGTAAATTTATTACCCATATAGTGCAAGAACACAAAAAGACACGGTAAAAGTAAAATTATCTAAGTTAAAGATAAATCTAAATGATAAGGTTAAAATAGTAATCTAAACTTGTCCAAATTCTATTGGATGAGATAATTTCGACCCATCCCCGCCTTATCTTTTAAATAAATCAATTTGGAGCTATTTAAAACCGAATATGGCTTTATAATAAAATAATAATTTTAGTTTTTCCAAAGGTGCCCCTCTCCTCCCTTATAAAAGGGAACCTCCTCCCTCTCTTCCTCATAGCAATTTGAGCCTTCAAGCTTGGCCAAACCCTGCCCATATCTCCTCTACACTTCCCTTGAAACATCCTAGAGGTCCTGGTCTTCTTCAAAGTCCAAATTTTGTGCCCTAAAAGGAGGTCGCAAAGAAGAACTTCAAAGAAGAGGTAATGTTTGTTACTGATTCTTTCAACTTTATTTCTTCTTCCACTTATTCTTATTTAGTTGTTTCATTATTAATTAACAAGATCAGTATCACTCATATACTAATATATTCTTATAAGTATGAAACAACACTATTTCACCATCTATCCATCCTACGGAAAACGAAATCATCGCGCGTGCGTACGTATGGAATACCGTCTCCATGCCGTGGTGTAATATATTTTCCTTACTTGAATGGGTATAATGGGGTAAGTAATAAATATATATGATTATTGTAAAGTTATATTTATTCTAAAATAGTATACATACACTCTAATACAATTCCACGATCATGGGAACGATATCATCACTCGTGCATACGTACGGAATACCGTCTCCACGATGTGATGTGACTCGTTCTACATGATTTTCATTCAATAATGATTACATAAATGAATTGAGTGAATAAATATGATATATATTACACTAACACCATTCTGTAAATGAGGTATCTATAACCTAGAAAGAAGAATAAGAATTTATTCGACAAAACACGCATAAGATCAAAAAGTAATAAACACCTGAATAACAAGTAGCAATGAAATTTTACTAATAATAAGCTAATAATATGACCATATATGATATCATAACAATGATTATGATTCTGGAATAAGTCAATAACATTATTTAAATATTTATACAGGAGCTTCAGACACATACGAAGCAAATCGGACCTAAGGTAAGGGAAATATCACAATCTCATTTTTCTCCGAGATTTTTTATACTTCGGAATTTACGGGGGTGTATTTTATCATCCACATCCATTTTTCCTCAATATGTAATGTTATTTACATCCAACAACAATTTTTTAAATCCAATTTTACCCTTCAGTGAGTTTTTAGTAAAATAAATTAAAGGAATCTTTTGTCGTTTTTCGTACGAGGTACCTTTTGACTTTTCCGACATAAGTACGAGAAGAATGTTTTTTCTAACTTATACGGCATGAATGGATTTTTAATACATTATTTCCAAGAATCTTCCTTTACAAGTTTTCATGTTTATTTTTAATAAACTTATTTTATTTTAGAATTGTATGACATGTTAAGAAAGGAAAAGTGTTTTTGAAGTAGAAAGGATATTTTCCTCAAGAATGGAGTTCAAGTGTTTTATCAAAATTATTTTACATATAAGATAATAAAGGGTTATTTTCTATCCCTATTATTACATTGGTTTTATTATGTTGTGATGGAATTATTTTTATGAATTGCTTTATCTTATATGAATTGTTTTATGATGTCACGATGATTAAGAATCCCATTTTTATTACATGGGTTATGCTATGATGTATGATTTATGATTTTGTGGAATAAATAAGAATGGTATCATTATGAGATGGGTGGGACCTATATCTCCCTCTAATTCATTGGGTAAAGATTTTATATCTCATGATATAGACATGGCTGGAACGGTAGGTTAAACTGGTTTAGTGAAACAGGACTGAAACGAGGAATGAACTCAGTTCAGAAATGCACTTTGTCCACTAAGATAGTCTTAGAAATGAGTATTGACTAATAAGAAATGATTCTCTTTGATTATGTGTGTATGCCACAAATATTCATGTTTTATGTTATGATTATTGTGATTACATTTCACTACCATGATTTATCCCATGTTATGAAATTATGATCTCTTTTGCAGGGTAAGATTTCCAGAATGTTATGTTCTTATGAATATGATGTGATTGATATTTCTTTTGTTTACCCTTACTGAGCATTTGAGCTCACCCTTTTGTATGTTTTCTTTCCCCATGCCAGGAAGAAGGTTATTAAGTATGATATGCCAAAAGGGACTATAGATACGATGAAATATTGGGAGACAGTGTAGATGCTTTATGAACCAGTTGTTTATGTTTCCCAGTTTCTAAAGACACTATACCTATATGGTCCTTCCATGGTTTTGTTATATGTTGTAATACGTGTGCTTCAATTTTGAAGTATTAACACTGTATGTAATGTATGGGTCATTATAGTTGGTATCATAGGAAAGGTATATTCAACCTTTTGAGAATAGGATGTGAAAGCCTTAGTAAGAATCCTAAGGATAAGTCTAAGCATAGAACACAATCTTAGTGTTTTAGAAACGGCCATGAATAACCTTGGATAAGACCTTAAGTGTGAAATTTTATTCTTGATTATGTGGTTTTCCTATTATATTTAGTGTTTCTCACACTATTCTTCTTGGTTTTAGTCAATGGTTGGAACCCGAAGGAACCGTTTTAATGCGGAATGCGACAGGCAATGCAATGATTGTCCTCCTGAGCAACCAAACGTTATGGGAGCTGGAATGAAAAATCTTGTATCCATGCTCACACAAATTTCTCAAGCTATGAATCATGAAGGACTTCCAAATGAGCAAAGGAAGGAGCAAAATTCTATTGAATCCTTCATGAGACAGCGTCCACCTTCATTCAGTGGATCTACTGATCCATTAGTTTCTAAACAATGGATCAATACTACTGAAAAGATATTTTCAGTTCTTCAATGTTCTGAACATGATAAAGTCATCTTATCAGTGTATCGTTTGTAATGTGATGCTGATCAATGTTGGAATCTTATCAAGAATACGAGGACAAGAGTTGAAATTGAGTCCATGGAATGAGACAAGTACAAGAACTTATTTATCAATAAGTACATCCCTTGTATTCTCTGAACAATGATGGAGAAGGAGTTTCTTGAACTAAGGCAAAAGGATGACGAATCTGTTGGTACCTATGAAGCAAATTTTACAACACTTCCAAGGTACGCTTCTAGTATTATTATCTAACCAGAGATTAAGATCGATCGATTCTTTAGCATCTTAAAACGAAGTCTTCGAAGGGCGTTAGCCATAAGGGACTTCAATAGCTACGAGGAAATCATTCTATGTGCTCTCAAAGTTGAGATGGAGATTGGAGTAACCCATTAGTCATATGGGTTTGATAAGAAGATGAAAATGGAATTCAAAGAAAAATATAAAGAGAACACTGAAAAAAAAAGATGAGTTTTCCCTTATTCTCAAAGTGTGGAAAGAAACATGGAGGTAGTTGTCTTAAAGGGACAAGTAAATGACTCAAATGTGGAAAGGAAGGTCATCGGGCATTTGAATGCCGTAATGATGGGAAGAAGATGTCTAGTGATGCGAACAATGAAAAGGCTACACAGAGTGCACCTCCTACACTTAAATGTTACATGTGCAAGGAAATGGGCATTATGACAATCAATGCCCTAATCCAAGGGTTTTTGATGATGATCAACATCAACAAACTCTTATGGCTAAAGACAATGGAAAGTCACATGCAATTTCTATCAGCAATGTGGAGTATGATAATAGAGTGGTGAAAGGTACACTTACCATCCACTCTAAAGTAGAAATTTTTTTAATTGATTCTAGATCCACCCACTCTTTTATTTCTGAAGAATTTTCTAAGGGTATCACTATATTACCACAACAATTAGATGTTGAGTTTGCTGTGACAACCCCTAATGGCACAACAGTCACATCAAAAGTTTATAATTCTTCTCCAATTTAACTTTTTGGGAAAGTTCTTCCTGCAAATCTTGTGATCCTCCCTATTGTGGAATTTGACGTGATTCTTGTCATGGATTGTATTTCCCTATATGGAGCTCATATCAATTTCCAATGAAGGGAAGTCACATTTCATATTCCAGATCAATCATTGATCATCTATCAATGCAAGGATGAACATAACCTTCCAGTGGAACATTATTCCATCTTATGGGTCTTGATTCCACTAAATGAAGGTTATTTATCTCAAATGGTTGGTGACAAACTTACGATTAAGAATATGCTCATTGTACGGGAGTTTGATGATTTCTTTCTGGAGAAATTTCCGGGTCTTCCACCAAATCGTGAAGTTGAGTTTTCAATAGAACTCATACTGGGTGCTTCAACTATTTCAAAGACACCTTATAGAATGGCCCCGATTGAGTTGCAGGAATTGAAGAAGCAACTCCAAGAGAATCTTGATAAGGGTTTCACATTCCCTAGTGCATCACCTTGGGGAGCACCTGTTCTATTTGATAAGAATAAAGATGGATCAATGAGACTGTGCATTGATTATCGAGAAATTAATAAGATCACTATCAAGAACAAATATCCTCTCCTGCGCATTGATGACTTATTTGACAAACTATGCGGAGCTCAATACTTTTCCAAGATTTATCTTCATTCTGGGTATCATCAATTCAGGGTCAAAAGGTTGGATATACTAATGACGGCTTTCCATACAAGGTATATACACTATAAATTTATAGTGATTCCATTTGGTCTTACTAATGCCCCTGCTATCTTCATGGACTTGATGAATAGAGTCTTTAGAGACTATCTTGATCAGTTTGTGGTAGTCTTTATAGACGATATTATTGTATATTCAAAGAGCAAGGAAAAACATGAAGATCACTTGAGAATTATATTGAAGAACCTATGAAAGGAGAATCTTTATGCCAAATTTACCAAGTGTGAATTTTGGATTTAAAAAGTTTTATTTTTGGGTCACATAATCTCAAAAGAGGGGATATCTATGGATCCAGCAAAAACAGAGGTTATGGAAAGATGGTCGAGACCAACAACATTAACTAAGATCTGATGTTTTCTTGGTTTGGCTGGATATTATCGACATTTTGTGAATTATTTTTCATGATTATCTAATCCACTCACCAGGTTGACTCGGAAAGAAGTTAAGTTTGTTTAGACGGAGGAATGTGAAGAGAATTTCAAGGAGTTGAAAAGACGGTTATCCAATGCACCCATGCTCACACTGCCTTGTAGTGGAGAAAGGTTTGTGATCTATAGTGATGTATCCAAGAAGGTATTGGGGTGTGTTATTATGCAAAATAATATGGTGATAGCTTATGCCTCACGACAGTTGAAAATCCATTATCAAAATTACCCGACTCATGATTTGGAGTTAGCTGCGGTAATCATTGCATTAAATATTTGGAGGCATTATCTTTATGGAGAAAGGTGTGACATTTATACTGATCATAAAAGTTTAAAGTATATTTTCACAAAAAAGGAGCTGAATATGAACCAAAGAAGATGGTTGGAGCTGATTAAGGATTACGACTGCTAAATTCATTACCACCCTGGGAAAGAAAACAAGGTGGCAGATGCATTAAGTCGACAAGACCATGCCAGGTTATGCATGATGATGATCACAAAAGATCCAATATTTATGGATTTACAAAGGATGGATCATGGAATTATAATGAAAGGGAAAAATCGTATCTTTCTCAAATGAATGTTCAACCATCTATACCTATTAAGATTAAAGAGGCAAAGAAAGAAGATGTAGAGTTACAAAAGAAGGTGAGAAATATTCCTGAATTCAACATTGATTGTGATGGGATAATAAAGTTCAGGAATCGGGTTTGTTTTCCTCCCATTCCCCGAATTAAATAACGAGATGCTAGATGAGGCTCATAGTTCTTCATTCTCTATTCATCCTGGAATCACGAAGATGTATAGGGACTTGAAAGAGTACTTCTAGTGGGATGGAATAAAAAGAGATGTTGCTGAATATGTCTCTCGATCTTGGAATGTTAGCAAGTTAAAGCTGAGAGACAGGAGTATAAGGGTATGTTACAACCATTACCCATACCCGAATGGAAATGGGAAAACATCACTATGGAATTTTTCAAAGGACTTCCTAAAACATCCAAAGGCAATAATGCTATATGGGTCATAGTTGATTGTCTTAAAAAGTCTTCACACTAAATTTCTTTTAGAGAGGATTTCTCTCTGGATCAGCTTGCCAGGATATATATAAATAAAGTTGTAAGATTTCATGGGGTACCACTTTCTATTATATCTGATCGGGATCCAAGGATTACCACAATGTTCTGGCGAAGTCTTCAGCATACTCTGGATACAGAGTTGAGTTTCAGCACTGCTTATTATCCTGAGATAGATGGTCAGTCTGAGAGGAAAATTCGAACTCTAGAAGATATGTTGAGAGAATGCTTTATGGATTTCAAAGGTGGTTGGGATCAACACCTACCTTTGGTGGAATTTTATTATAATAATAGCTTTCACTCCAGTATTCATATGGCTCCTTATGAATCTCTCTATGGAATGAAATGCAGGACTCCAACTTGCTGGGATGAAGTTGGGGAAAGAAAGCTATTAGGACCTGATCTTATTGATGAGATGGCAGAAATGGTCCGATCTATTCAAAAACACATAAGACCAGCTCAAAGTTGACAAAATAGTTATGCCGACATACGAAGAAAAGACGTAGATTTTGAAGTGTGTTATAAAGTGTTATTACGAATATCTCCTTGGAAGAGAGTAAAGAGATTTGGAAAGAATGGAAAGCTGAGCCCTAGGTATATCGGTCATTTGGAAATACTAGATCGTGTTGGGAAGGTAGCTTACCGATTGGCTCTTCCACCGAATCTCTCTCAAGTTCACGATGTGTTCCATATATCTCTCCTGAGAAAGTACATACCTGATCCTTCACATGTACTCAGCTCAAAATTTGTACCACTGGAACAAGATCTTTCTTATGAAGAATAGCCGATAGAGATTCTAGATCATAGTGAAAAAGTCTTATGGAACAAGACCACTTTCTTGTTGAAAGTTTTATAGAGGAACCACCAATTAGAAGACGCTACATGGGAGTTTGAGGATATGATGAGGGAGAGGTATCCTCATCTGTTTGTTACAAGTGATGAATTTCGAGGGCGAAATTCATTTTAAGGGGGGTAGAATATAACTCCCGAGACTTTTACGAGAAATGTTTTGTTTTTATGTTATACAAATCGTCAAAGGAATCTTTCACTACACACAACACAAGCTTGGCTTTCTTTACACGCAATCGTGACCTTCTTTGATAGCTTGCGTCGTATACAATACCGAGTATCACTAAACAACGATATGGTATTAAAATATTATTAAAACTAGCCGTTATGAATATTAATAACCACTTTTTGAAATTTTGTAAATTTTATTTTTCAAAATAAACTTTGTTTTTGGATTCGGAATATCGAAATTAGCCTAGGGTGTAATTTTGGTGTTTTTATGGAAACTTTCAAATTTTGATGAATAGTGAAAACACTAGGTTACTATTTAAAAACCAACTTTTTATTTCAATAATTATTTATTTTATTTAAATTTATTTTAGGTAAAAATTGATACATAATACCTATATAATTTAAATGTTATTCATTGGAGTAATTTTATAATAAATATATATATATATATATATAAAACTTATTGAACTTTTCACCGTCTTTCACCCACCTCCTAGGAGAATTTGAAAATTTAAATAAAACATAATTTTACTGCTTCTGTGAGTGGAATTTCAAAAATCCAAGAGACACAGTTGATGTCAGTAAGTAAAATGTGGTTGAATGAGATGAAAATAATTTTTAGTGAATAGTAATTTTTTACTTTTATTTACCACTGTTAAAAGTAAATACTGTAATTAAAGGTAAAAATGATATTAGTATCACCATAAAACATGTCCTAATTCTATTGGATAAGTGTAATTAGACCAAACATAACCTTAGGAATAAAATATGACAATTTAGGCCCACTTGGATTAGATTAGGACATTTATTATTAATTTATTTAAAGAATGGTTAAAATAGTTAAAATCAATGTTTAATAAGTAAAAAAAATTTAATATAGGGATATAAATAAGATAAATTCAACTATAAATATTCATTAGAAATCTAAAACGATTTCCTACATAATGGTATTATATTTGAAATTTTTAGACAATAAATAATGTAATATATTTATGACACAATGATGAGGCAGTAATTATCTTATTAATTAAATATTGACATAATTTATGTTATAAATATTCAAATAAATGTAATTTGAGACTTTTTATGAATTCAACTAATTTTCTATGTTAATATGACATGTTATTATTCATTTAATTAACTTTTTTCTAACTAATAATTCTGTTATGATTTTCACAAAAATCAATTACTAAATAGTTTCAAAATTGACATAAAATAGTTTTTAAAACAAATATTATATTTTTAATTGTTACTTTATTCCTAAAAATCTAAGGATTGGCAAAATGACTTATATGAGGTTATATATATTAATAATAAACAACTTGGGGTTCGTTTGGCTAGTTATAGTATGTTTATTAACCTTATAGTGTAAGAACACAAAAAGACATGGTAAAAGTAAAATTATCTAACTTAAAGTTAAATCTAAATGATAAGGTTAAAATAGTAAACTAAACTTGTCAAAATTCTATTGGATGAGAGGATTTTGACCTATCCCCACCATAGCTTCTAAATAAATCAATTTGGAGCTCCTTAAAACCGAATATGGCTTTATAATACATTAATATTTTTCGTTTTTCCAAAGGTGCCCCTCTCCTCCCTAATAAAAGGGCACCTCTTCCCTCTCTTCCTCACACCACGTTGAGCCTTCATGCTCGGCCAACCCCTGACAATTTCTCCTCTCCCTTTCCATAGAAACATCCTAGAGGTCCTGGTCTTATTCAAAGACCAATTTTAGTTCCCTAAAAGGAGGTCTCAAAGAAGCGCTTCAAAGAAGAGGTAATGTCTATTACCGATTCTTTCAAAATTATTTCTTCTTCCACTTATTATTATTTAGTTGTTTCATTATGAATTAATAACATCAGTATCAATCATATAATGATATGGTATTATATGTATGAAACAACCCTATTTCACCATCTATCCATCCGGCAGAAAACGAAATCACCGCGCGTGCGTACGTACGGAATACCGTCTCCATGCCGTGGTGTAATATATTTTCCTTACATGGATGGGTATAATGGTGTAAAGAATGAATATATATGATTATTTTAAAGTGATATCTATTCTGAAATAGTATACATACACTCCAATACAATTCCACGATCATGGGAACGATATCATCGCTCGTGCGTACATACGGAATACCCTCTCCACGATGTGATGCGACTCATTCTACATGATTTTCATTGCATAATGATTACATAAATTAATTGAGTGAATAAATATGATATATATAACACTAATAACATTCTGGAAATGAGGTATCTATAACCTAAAAAGAATAAAAAGAATTTATTCGACAAAACAAGCATAAGAACAAAAAGTAATAAACACCCGAATAACAAGTAGTAATGAAATATTACTAATAATAAGCTAAGAATATGACCATATATGATATCATAACAATGATTATGATTCTGGAATAAGTAAATGACATTATTTAAATCATTATACAGGATGTTCAGACACTTACGAAGAAAATCAGACCTAAGGTAAGTGAAATATCACAATCTCATTTTTATCCGAGATTGTTTATACTTTGGAATTTACTGGGTTGTATATTATCATCCACATCCATGTTTCCTCAATATTTAATGTTATTTCCATCCACCTACAATTTTTAAAATCCAATTTTACCCTTCGGTGAGTTATTAGTAAAAGATATGAAAGGAATCTTTTGTCGTTTTTCGTATGAGGTACTTTTTGACTTTTCCAACATAAGTACGAGAAAAATGTTTTTTTAACTTATACGACATGAATGGATTTTTAAAAAATTATTTCCAAGAATCTTCATTTAAAAGTTTTCATGTTTATTTTTAATCAACTTCTTTTATTTTAGAATTGTATGACATGTTATGAAAGGAAAAGTGTTTTTGAAGTAGAAAGGATATTTTCCTCAAGAATGGAGTTCAAGTGTTTTATCAAACTTATTTTCCATATAAGATAATAAAGGGTTATGTTTCTATCCCTATTATTACATTGATTTGATTATGTTGTGGTGGAATTATTTTTATGAGTTCCTTTATCTTATATGAATTGTTTTATGATGTCACGATGTTTAAGAATCCCATTTTTATTACATGGGTTATGCTATGATGTATGTTTTATGATTTTGTGGAACACATAAGAATGGTATCATTATGAGAAGGGTGGGACCTATATATCCTTCCAATGCATTGAGTAACAATTTTATATCTCATGAGAAACACATGGCTAGAATGGCAGGTTGAACCGATTCAGTGAAACAGGACTGAAACGAGGAATGAACTCGGTTCAGAAATGGACTTTGTCCACTAGGATAGTCTTGGAAATGAGTCTTGACTAATAAGAAATGATTCAATATGATTATGTGTGTATGTAACAAAGCCTCATGTTTTATGTTATGATTATTGTGATTACATTTCACTACCATGATTTATCCCATGTTATGAAATTATGAACTCTTTTGCAGGGTAATATTTCCAAAATGTTATGTTTTAATGAATATGATGTGATCGATATTTCATTTTTTTAACTTTAATGAGAAATTTAGCTCACCCTTTTGTATGTTTTCTTTCCCTAGGTTAGGAAGAAGGTTATTAAGTAAGATATTCCAAAAGGGACTATAGATACGATGAAATAAATGGGAGACATTGTAGATGCATTATGAACCAGTTGTTTATGTTTCCTATTTTCTAAAGACACTATACCTATAAGGTCCTTCCATGGATTTGTTATATGTTTTAATAAGTGTGCTTCAATTTTGAATTATTAACAATGTATGTAAAGTATGGGTCGTTATATAGGTTGACCTCTAGGGGTTCTACCCAAAGGTTAGGTAAAAATGGCCTCCTCAGCACTCCACGTCCATCCGTCCGCTTCGTGCACCGTCACACTAAGTGGTACAACACTAGGTACCATCCAGTCCTTCTACTCTCTGCCTCAGTCTATGCATTCCGTCGTCTGCAACCAATACAACGAGGTACGGGAATAGCCTATGTAGGAGTGAGTATAACGATACAGAATATCCAACAAGGATAACCATAAATTAAAGAAACAACAGATAACTCTTACTTAGTTATATGGCCATAAATATTCATATGTTATCTAGTAACCCATCTCAATAATGAGGTAAACACAAAAGTCACTAACTCAGCACAAACCAAGATTTCATTCCTGGGGTAGTAGCAAATAACATCCACATTCAAACTGTCCGAATCTCACCTAATGGTGTGCTCCTCCTCTATAGACTATTGTTTTCCTACCACATCACACAATGGTTCTTCCCACCTTCCTGAACTTCTATGGTACTCCTCATGTTGAGTGTCATGGGACTGCTACGTCACTCAGAGGCTCTCCCCACTGTGGGTCTACCACATCACCCAAAGGTGCTCCCCTTCGTAGCCTGCTGAGTTACTCCTCCTATCAAGTACCATGGGTCTGCTGTGTCACATAGAGGCACTCCCCACAATGGGTCAACCCTGTCACATAGAGGTGCTTCCCACTGGGCTAGTCAAAACACTCTGAGTCGAATTGTCAGTAGTCGTCAGATCTCATCCAGCTACTAAGTCTTCGTACTCCGCTTGCTCGTCTCTAGGAAGATCCACACCATGAGCTATGGGTTGACACTCCAAATATCATGAAAACCAACTCAATATTATCTCAAAGGTCCTCCACATAAAAGGGATCTCAACACAATTTACGGCACATCGATCGGACGCCCAGTCTGTTAGTTGTTGGCATTTCCGTTCCTGGTGCCCAGATGGATTTTAGGTGCAAACCAACCCGACCGTACCTCAACTGCATCCAACCCTCAAGTGGGATATGTCAAAAGAAATGCCTCCTTCTATGATTTATGTCATAATAGATGGTTCATCGATCAAGCACCCATAGCCCATGATATGGGTGAAAAGGTGTATTCGGGTTAATTGAGTCCGGACTGGGGTCCGACCTGGTCAGCGGGTCCGACCCGGCCCGGGAGGGAGTGTCCCGACCCGAGGGGTGGCCCGGCCTAAGATGGGCCGGCCCAAGGGAGTGTCCTGGCCTGAGTGGTCCAGCCCAAGGGGGGTGGCCCGACCCGAGGGGGGGCGGCCCGGATAGGCAGACCACGTGGCCCGACTGGCTTGCAGCCCGCGTGGCCCGGCTAGATGGCGGCCCGTATAGCCGGCTGGCTGGTGGCCCGGCGTGGCCGGTTGGCTAGACCACATGGCCCGGCTTGCCATGCATGGGGGGTTACACCCCCTATCATCCGCAACAGCTGGAACGTGGCGTTGGCCCAGTCACAGAAGGACCTTTTGGTTCCCGCCTGTAGCGCGCACCGGCATCCGGCTCAGCCGTCCGCCCTCCTCTATCCCCCGCGGTTCTACTCCGGGGTGGTGCGATGGCACTGCGCCGAGCCTGTCTGACCTTCATGGCCTACGTGGTCGCGGATATTTCTTCTGGTGTGGTGCAATGGCCCCGCACCCCCCTTGAACCACCGCAACCTGCGTGTCTGTGGCCCGGTTCTCTGCGTGGCACGATGGTGCCGCGCCCCTCCTGTGACCTGGTGGCCTTTGCGCCACTAGTTTTCTTTGTGGCTGGCCCAACGTCGGCTGGCATTGCTCCGCCTCCATCGTCAAAAAACGAGAACAACGAGGGGGAGGTTGGGGTCATGTTCGTGGGTCCGAGCCCTCCACATTATGGTGATATCAATCTGCAATTCTCAAACCATAAACTGAACGACGATGAACATGAATAAATTCTACTAAAATCCACTTCCATCTTTTATCGATGATCGTTGATGTCGGAAAAATAATTGGATAACCATCGTTGGTGAATGAGTGTTCAGAGAGGATGTAGTAGAATATTTCATTCTTCGTGGTCGTCTCCTTCCCTTTTAGCACGGTTGAAGATTGATGAAGGAGTTCGATGATCCTTGGTGAACGATGAAGAGGCATTCTTCACGTTCTTCATTGAGAGGATAAAGTTTTCCAAATTATTCCAAGTCCTCTCTCAAAGTGCCACTCAAAATAAATTTTCCAAAAAAAATAAAATAATAGCTTTTTCTATTATATAATATTTGGCACGAAATCAAAATTTTTCAAAATGAATATTTTAAATAATTTTTGAAACATAACAAAACAAATGAAGCGGGATGGCTCAAATAAATGGATGAGGAAGGTGAATAGGCTCTCCACATAACTAGGGGTTCAAAGGGGTAACAACCCACAGGTGTTCCCCACCATGGAATATCCTACCAAGGGAGGTTATGTGTGGGTGGGCCCCACATCCATAACCACTCATGGGAGGTTATGGTGTGGTGGACCACACCACTAACCTCCTATTGGAGCTTTTATCAACAGCAAATAAAAAAATGTAACACTTTATTTTTATTCAAATCAATTAAAAACCCCAAAATCTATCTTCCATTCTCATTAGAACGAAACTGTGGTGAAGGTCTCACTAAGCAATCCCTGATGCTGTGATTTCAATGGTGCCCTATGATTTTAGCTCCAAGAACCGATTCAAAAGTTATAAAATCATACTCGTACGTTTATTGAACGTAGCAGAACAAAACATTAGAAATTGATTCTAGGCAGACCGAGCCTCATAATCAGGCGTTGTTAATTTTCACAGACTCGTAAATATACCATGTATTGAAAAAAAAATCTATCAAATTTTTGAGTCTTTACATCTTTCATAAATGTTTTTCCAAAACATAATTAATAAATGGAAAATGAATAGTTTTAATAGAATCATTATTAAATAATTTTCATCATGATACATCTATATAAATAATATGGATTTTACCATCATATCAAATACATATTTTAGAATAAAATATCATAGAGGATGTTTTCATGGATTAAAAACATCATTACAATGTTATTAGAACCATTCTATGAAAACAGGAGAAAAAACACACATCCTTTTCCCTAATTTTTAATAAAAATTATTATAATTTTTAAACAATAAATTTATTTAAAAATAAAAATGAATATTTTTATTAAAACTTTTAAAATATTAATAATAATTATACTGTGAACTTTTTTTGAAGACATATATGTTAAAACAAAACACGTATTCCATGTATTTGTAAAAATACGAAAATCACATGTTTACAAAAACATTTTTTCAAAATTAATAATATTTAATAATTTTAAATAAATTTATTGTTACATAAATTGGACATTTTAAAAAAAAAATTGTAAATGTAAAATCATCCATACCATAAATTTTATGACTATGTAAATGGAATAGAACATCATCGAAGGAAGAGTAAATATATTCGAATTTTCATTAAACACACGTTCATAGTCATATTGAGTTCAAAAGAGAGGAAATTGGTTCTAAGGAAATAATAATACTAAAATAATTTTAATATAAAACAATATTGTGTTTAATGGTTAATATCTATATAATTTCCCAAAAATGGATATTTTTGATACATAATATCAAAAATAATTTAGAATATAACATGAACACCATAGGTCATGTGGATTATTTCTTTATACACATTTAAATTTACTATATAATAAATATAAATTTATTATATATATATATATTACAAAACCATATTTATACCCAAAATAATTTCAATCATTACTTTATTGATTATAATTTTTCCTATATTAAAAACTACTTTATTAAAGTAAAAATTCATATGAAAAAATGTTCATTTACCATATTTGTTTTCGTTCAATGCTTCTATTACTTGAAACTTGGTCATAGTTTCATTATGCATAAAATATTAACCATTAAATATACATCATCTTAATTCCTCATATAAACATATATAATTTTTTATATAAAAAGGTGGTAAAAATGAATTAAACAACTTTGGGGATATAATAGTATATACATGCATGTGAGTAATGATTTCAATTTATACTAGATCAGATGAAATAATCGTAAATTATAATTATCATTTTTAGTATTATTTTTAAATCAATAAAATCGTATATTTTCATTCCTGGTATCCTTATTACAATCCATGTAAATCAAAAATGTAAAACTAATCACTTCACTTTGTCAAGGTGGTAGTCCACCTAATGGAATAATCTATGTTGTCATTTTCCAATAGATGGAAAGGTAAGAAGCTCGATAAAATCATATAGTTATAGATTAATAATTATGAAATAAATATTAAATAAAAGTAAAATCATTCATAATAACAAACCAAAATGTATGGTGATGGTAAATCATTTATATCACCCTGTAGATGAGGGAGTCCACTTGTATGCCCAAGCGGTACATTAATTTTCGCTTTTCTGAGGATGTAAAAATGAATTATATATCATATTAATATAAATTGTGTTTGTTTAAGATAACTGAATATTTATTTTAAAAATGATTCCAAACATTTATTTGTTGTAGGAGAAGAATTAAAATTGAAATTACTCTATTAAGAGTCATTCCTCTACATTGAGAAACCTTATTTGGGTTAGAAGTTAAGGCTTGAGTGGATGGTATTCTTATTAAAAAAATATATCTAATGCATGGTTAGAGACGTTAAAAATGAATTTTGGTTGTCCATTGATGATTTAAGAGGCTGAAAATGTATAGAAAAACTAGAATAGTGGGTGTCCTTTTATTTTTTGGGGAGAGGACACACTTTGATATTATTATAAAAATAGAATATAATAAAATCATACTGTATCCAGATGATCATTAATAGACAGGGATTATAAGGTAGGATAATATAGTTCCAATATATGTCTATAAAATACTATTGGTTAAAGGTTAATAAGAAATATTACAAATATTACTTTGTCTAACCCCCAGGGTAAACACGTTTTCACCATAACCATTCTAATGTTTTTATGTCTTTAGCGTTCAACCAGAACCAAAATGAAACTACGCTACCTAAAAAAATATAATTTCATATTAGAAATATATAATCCATTTTATTGAATGGTACTACTATATATTCTAGAAATTACATTAAAAATAACCCACAAAATCCATTAATAATTATTTTCCCAAACAATTCATTTTTATGTATCAAAATGTTTTCATATAAAAATTATGATTAAAATTAATTATAATGAAATTAAAAGGATTTTAATTAATCAGTATTTAATAATAAAATTTTTATGATATTCAATATTTAATGGGACATTTTAAAAATAAAATGGAAAATATTGTTATCAATTATGTCAATGTTTTTTACTATTCACAGAAAAATCAATATTTTTAGGAAAATCCATAGATTTAACCATATTTTAAATTAGATAATCTAATTTTAAAAGTGATACAATTATAATGTAATAAAATTTATAATTTTTTTGGAAATTAAATATACATTATTTTCATATAGAATATAATTAAAACTCATTTTTATGAAAAAATATTATTGTATAATAAAACAACTTTACTAAATATTGAGAAATACTTTATTAATAATTAAAATCTATAGTTTTATAATATATGAATTAATACATATTTTTTATGATTTGGGAATTATTATTCTGAAAATTAATTTAATGGATAGTTCGTTATGGTATACTACATCTATTTTTCATTAAGACTCAGGGTTCCTTATAATTTGGAGTTAGCTGCGGTAATCATTGCATTAAAGATTTAGAGGCATTATCTTTATGGAGAAAGGTGTGACATTTATACTGATCATAAATGTTTAAAGTATATTTTCACACAAAAGGAGCTGAATATGAACCAAAGAAGATCATTGGAGCTGATTAAGGATTACGACTGCTAAATTCATTACCACCCTGGGAAAGAAAACAAGGTGGCAGATGCATTAAGTCGACAATACCATGCCAGGTTATCCCTGATGAGGATCACAAAAGATCCAATATTTATGGATTTACAAAGGATGGATCATGGAATTATAATGAAAGGAAAAAAGCGTATCTTTCTCAAATGAATGTCCAACCATTTATACATGTTAAGATTAAAGAGACAAAGAAAGAAGATGTAGAGTTTCAAAAGAAGGTGAGAAATATTCCAGAATTCATCCTTGATTGTGATGGGATAATAATGTTCAGGAATCGGGTTTGTTTTCCTCCCTTATTCCGAATTAAGTAAAGAGATGCTAGATGAGGCTCATAGTTATTCATTCTTTATTCATCCTGGATGCACAAAGATGTATAGGGAACTGAAAGAGTACTTCTGGTGGGATGGCATGAAAAGAGATGTTGCTGAATATGTCTCTCAATCTTGGTTTTTCAGCAAGTTACAGCCGAGAGATAGAAGTATAAGGGGATGTTACAACCATTACCCATACCCGAATGGAAATGGGAAAACATCACTATGGAATCTGTCACAGGACTTCCTAAAACATCCAAAGGAAATAATGCTATCTGGGTCATAGTTGATTGTCTTACAAAGTCTTCACACTTCATTGCTAATAGAGAGGATTTATCTCTGGATCAGCTTTCCAGGATATATGTAAAGGAAGTTGTAAGATTGCATGGGGTAACACATTCTATTATAACTGATCGGGATTTGAGTATTACCTCAATTTTCTGGCGATGTCTTCAGCATACTCTGGATACAGAGTTGAGTTTCAGCACTGCTTATTATCCTCAGATAGATGGTCATTCTGAGAGGAAAATTCAAACTCTATATGATATGTTGAGAGCATCCTCTATGGATTTCAAAGGTAGTTGGGATCAATACCTACCTTTGGTGGAATTTTCTTATAATAATATCTTTCACTCCTGTATTCAGATGGCTCCTTATGAAGCTCTCTATGGAAAGAAATGCAGGACTCTGACTTGCTGGGATGAAGTTGGGGAAAGAAAGCTATTAGGACCTGATCTTGTCAATGAGATGGCAGAAAATGTCCGATCTAGTCAACAACACATAAGAGCATCTCAGAGTTGACAAAAAAGTTATGCCGACATACAAAGAAAAGACTTAGAGTTTGAAGTGGGTGATAAAGTGTTCATACGAATATCTCCTTGGAAGAGAGTAAGGAGATTTGGAATGAAAGGAAAGTTGATCCCTTGGTATATCAGACCTTTCGAAATACTGGATCGTGTTGGGAAGGTAGCTTACCGATTGACTCTTCCACTGAATCTCTCCCAAGTTCACGACGTGTTCCATGTATCTCTCCTGAGAAAGTACATACTTGATCCTTCACATGTACTCAGCACAGAAGTTGTACCGCTGGAACAAGATCATTCTTATGAAGAAAAACCGAAAGAGATTCTCGATCGTAGTGAAAAAGTCCTACAGAACAAGACCACTCGCTTGGTAAAACTTTTATGTAGGAACCACCAATTACAAGAATCTACATGGGATCTTGAGGATATGACGAGGGCGAGGTATCCTCATATGTTTGTTACAAGTGATGAATTTCAAGGGCAAAATTCATTTTAAGGGGGGTAGAATGTAACACCTGTGACTTTTACGAGAAATATTTTTTTATGTTATATAAATCATCAAAGGAATCTTCACTACACACAAAACTAGCTTGGCTTTCTTTACACGGAATCACGGCTTTCCTTGATAGCTTGCGTCGTATGCAATACTGAGTATCACTACAAAACGATATGCTATTAAAATATTATTAAAACTAGCCATTATGAATAGTAATAACCACTTTTTGAAATTTTGTAAATTTTCTTTTTCAAAATTAACTTCGTTTTTTGGATTCAGAATATCGAAATTATCCTAGCGTTTAATTTTGTTATTTTTCTGGAAACTTTCAATTTTTGATGAATAGTGAAAACACTAGGTTACTATTTAAAAACCGACATTTTATTTAAGTAATTATTTATTTTATTTAAATTTATTTTAGGTAAAAATTGATACATAATACCTATATAATTTAAATGTAATTCATTGGGGTAATTTTATAATAATTTTATATATATAAAAATTTTATTGAACTTTTCACCGTCTTTTACCCACATCCTAGGAGAATTTGAAAATTTACATAAAACATAATTTTACCGCTTCTGTGAGTTGAATTTCAAAAATCCGAGAGACACGGTTGCTGTGAGTAAGTAAAATGTGGTTTAATGAGATGAAAATAATTTTTGGTGAATAGTAACTTTTTACTTTTATTTACCATGGTTAAAAGTAAATACGGTAATTAAGAGTAAAAATGTTATTAGTATAACCATAAAACATGTCCTAATTCTATTGGATAAGTGTAATTTGACAAAAAACAACCTTAGGAATAAAATATGACAATTTAGTTCCACTTGGATTAGATTAGGACATTTATTATTAATTTATTTAAAGAAGGGTTAAAATAGTTAAAATCAATGTTTAATAAGTAATAAAATTTTAATATAGGGATATAAATAAGATATATTCGACTATAAATATTAATTAGAAAGCAAAAACGATTTCCTACATGATGTTATATTAATTGTAATTTTTAGACATTAAATAATGTAATTTATTAATGACACAATGATGATGCATTAATTATCTTATTAATGAAATATTGACATTATTGATGTTATAAATATTCAAATAAATGTAATTTGAGACTTTTTATGAATTCCACTAATTTTCTAGATTAATATGACATGTTATTATTGATTTAATTAACTTTTTTCAAAATAATCATTCTGTTATGATTTTCACGAAAATCAATTACTAAATAGTTTCAAAATTGACATAAAATAGATTTTAAAACAGATATTATATTATTAATTCTTATTTTATTCCTAAAAATATAAGGATCAGCCAAATGACGTATATGAGGTTATATATATTAATAATAAACAACTTGGGGTTCGTTTGGCTTATTATAGTATGTTTACTAACCTTATAGTGTAAGAACACAAAAAGACATGGTAAAAGTAAAATTATCTAACTTAAAGTTAAATATAAAGGATAAGGTTAAAATAGTAAACTAAACTTGTCCAAATTCTATTGGATGAGAGTATTTATACCCATCCCCACCTTAGCTTCTAAATAAATCAATTTGGAGCTATTTAAAACCGAATATGGCTTTATAATAAAATAATATTTTTAGTTTTTCCAAAGGTGCCCCTCTCCTCCCTAATAAAAGGGAACCTCCTCCCTCTCTTCCTCACACCACATTGAGCCTTCATGATCAGCCAACCCCTGACAATTTCTCCTCTCCCTTTCCATAGAAACATCCTAGAGGTCCTGGTCTTATTCAAAGATCAATTTTATTGCCCTAAAAGGAGGTCTCAAAGAAGCGCTTCAAATAAGACGTAATGTCTGTTACCGATTCTTTCAACATTATTTCTTCTTCCACTTCTTATTATTTAGTTGTTTCATTATGAATTAATAACATCAGTATCAATCATATACTGATATGTTATTATATGTATGAAACAACCCTATTTCACCATCCATCCATCCTGCGGAAAACGAAATCACCGCGCGTGCGTACGTACGGAATACCGTCTCCACGCCGTGGTGTAATCTATTTTCCTTACATGGATGGGTATAATGGTGTAAATAATGAATATATATTATTATTGTATAGGGATATTTATTCCGAAATAGTATACATACACTCCAATACAATTCCAGGATCATGGGAACGATATCATCGCTCGTGCGTACGTACGGAATACCGTCTCCACGATGTGATTTGACTCGTTCTACATGATTTTCATTTAATAATGATTACATAAATTAATTGAGTGAATAAATATGATATATATTACACTAATACCATTTTGTAAATGAGGTATCTATAACCTAAAAAGAAGAATAAGAATTTATTCGACAAAACACGCATAAGAACAAAAAGTAATAAACACCTGAATAACAAGTAGTAATGAAATATTACTAATAATAAGATAATAATATGACCATATATGATATCATAACAATGAGTATGATTATGGAATAAGTCAATTTCATTATTTAAATCATTATACAGAAGGTTCGGCCACTTACGAAGAAAACCAGACCTAAGGTAAGTGAAATATCACAATCTCATTTTTATCCGATATTGTTTATACATCGGAATTTACTGTGATGTATTTTATCATCCACATCCATGTTTCCTCAATATGTAATGTTATTTCCATCCACCTAAAATTTTTAAAATACAATTTTACCCTTCGGTGAGTTTTTAGTAAAAGATTTGACTGTAATCTTTTGTCGTTTTTCGTACGAGGTACTTTTTGACTTTTCCGACATAAGTACGAGAAGAATGTTTTTTTTCAACTTATACGACATGAATGGATTTTTAAAACATTATTTCCAAGAAGCTTCCTTTAAATGTTTTCAAGTTTATTTTTAATCAACTTCATATAGTTTAGAATTGTATGACATGTTAAGAAAGGAAAAGTGTTTTTGAAGTAGAAATGATATTTTCCTCAAGAATGGAGTTCAAGTGTTTTATCAAAATTATTTTCCATATAAGATAATAAAGGGTTCTATTTCTATCCCTATTATTACAATGATTTGATTATGTTGTGATGGAATTATTTTTATGAATTATTTTATCTTATATGAATTGTTTTATGATGTCACGATGTTTATGAATCCCATTTTTATTACATGGGTTATGCTATGATGTATGATTTATGATTTTGTGGCACACATAAGAATGGTACCATTATGAGATGGGTGGGACCTATATCTCCTTCCAATGCATTGGGTAATGATTTTATATCTCATGAGAAACACATGGATGGAATGGCAGGTTAAACCAGTTTAGTGAAACAGGACTGAAACGAGGAATGAACTCGGTTCAGAAATGGATTTTATCCACTAGGATAGTCTTGGAAATGAGTCTTGACTAAAAATATATGATTCTCTATGATTTTGTGTGTGTGTCACAAAGCCTCATGTTTTATGTTATGATTATTGTGATTACATTTCACTACCATGATTTATCCCATGTTATGAAATTATGAACTCTTTTGCAGGGTAATATTTCCAAAATGTTATGTTCTTATGAATATGATGTGATTGATATTTCTTTTGTTTACCTTTACTAAGCATTTGATCTCACCCTTTTGTATGTTTTCTTTCCCCAGGTCAGGAAGAAGGTTATTATGTAAGATATTCCAAAAGTTACTATAGATACGATGAAATAAATGGGAGACATTGTAGATGCTTTATGAACCAGTTGTTTATATTTCCAATTTTCTAAAGACACTATACCTATACGGTCCATCCATGGTTTTGTTATATGTTATAATAAGTGTGCTTCAATTTTGAGGCATTAACAATGTATGTAAATTATGGGTCATTATATAGGTTGACCTCTAGGGGTTCTACCTGAAGGTTAGGTAAAGTTGGCCTCCTCAGCACTCCACGTCCATCTGTCCGCTTCGTGCACCGTCACACTGAGTGGTACAACACTAGGTACTGTCCCGTCCTTCTACTCTCTACCTCAGTCTATGCGGTCCGTCTTCTGCAACCAATACAACGTGGTGCGGGAATAGCCTGTGTAGGAATGAGTATAACGATACACAATATCCAAAAAGGATAACCATAAATTAAAGAAACAACATATAACTCTTACTTAGTTATATGCCCATAAATATTCATATGTTATCTAGTAACCCATCTCAATCGTGAGGTAAACACAAAAGTCACTGAATCAGCACAAACCAAGATTTCATTCCTGGGGTAGTAGCAAATAACATCCACATTCAAACTGTCGGAATCTCACCTGATGGTGTGCTCCTCCTCTAAAGACTATTGTGGGCCTACCACATCACACAATGGTTCTTCCCACCTTCCTGAACTTCTATGGTACTCCTCATGTTGAGTGTCATGGGTCTTCTGCGTCATTGTTTTGCACGGAATTCGGGGATGACCTCCTGGATGGGAGATTCAAACGTTCTGATCGGTTTATAGCGGGTTTATTCGTAGAACCGGAAACATCCAATGATTCCACATCCATTTGGACCTACTTTCCAAAGGTAGGCGCTCCTTAGCTTGTGGACTGATGAGGCTTAGGAATTTTCATTGGTCGATAGGATGAGATATCGGACTCATCACACCTTTTTGAGGGGAATTATTGTCTACTCCGGGACTCTCTTTATAGATTTAAGTTATATTCGTGAATCCTTATTACATTACCAAGTATAAAATGAGCTTTCCTTTAGTTTTAACAATCAATGATTAAATATGTAAGAAATTTAGAGAATCTATTATATGTATTCAAGGTTCTTCATCAATAGAGAATCATCTATATCTATTTAGAGATTCTTGGTCAATGGTATCCTTCAAAACATTTATATAAAAGTCTCTTGGTCATTTATGATGACCAGGTTGGTTTTAAAGCCACTCAGTGGAGCACTTGAAGTTTATTGTCATTCATAAGGACATGGATTATTTCAGAGTTGGGATCAAACCCATAAATGGGCTACCTACGTATCCTTTGTTTTGGAAAAGGAATCAAGACCCACGTAGTTTGAGTAAGGGAGTATGACGTTTATGATTGATGGCTCAAAGAAGGATGTCATAATTACTTTTACACTCTAAGCTCACGTGAGTCATGCTCGGTGTGAGAAACAAGAGGTATTGGTAAAAATTAGACAATTGTACCATGAAAGATGCAATCATAAGAAATGGTTTGGAGCTTATGTATGTATGACTGCCTAGATAGATGAAGGTTTAGGATTTACTTTTAGGGAGAAAATCCAGGAACAGGGTTCATAAAGGTATATGTGCTTCATGGAGATTTGAATACTCTAACTTGGGACTTCTTCCTGAAAAGAAAACCCAAATTAGGAGAGGATTGATAACTGGGTTTTAATCCTGAGAAGGAATCCCAGATCAAACAAAAATTAGGACTAGTTAAAGAGAAATTAAGGGACTTGGGACTTACTTCTAAAGAGGATGCCCATAATTATGACTGGGACATATTCCTAAAAAGGAGGCCCAGGTTAGGGGACTTGGGGCTTATTCCTGAAAAGGAAGCCCAAGATTATAACTGGGACTTATTCCTGAAAAGGAGACCCAGTTTATGAGATTAAGGTTTGGGGCTTTCTCCTAAGGAGGATGCCCATATTTGGGAATTTTAAGAATTTGGGGCTTATTCCTGAGGAGGATTCCCAAGTTTGGAGGACTTAGGACTGGGGTGTATTCCTGAAAAGGAGACCCAGATTAAGGATTCTCTCATCTTAAAGGATGAGGTTGAATGAATGAACTTTCAATCTTTAGTGACATAAAGTTGTATAAATCACTA
The DNA here is from genome assembly GCA_963277665.1 of Viscum album. Classification (NCBI taxonomy): domain Eukaryota; kingdom Viridiplantae; phylum Streptophyta; class Magnoliopsida; order Santalales; family Viscaceae; genus Viscum; species Viscum album. Next base: position 1,878,119,348 of record OY728143.1, on the reverse strand, counting down.
TGTTTTGAGAGATATTCCACATAATTCTTTTCAAATAAGGAAGTCAAATCAAGAAATCATGCCATAAATGGCTTCGAAGAGTATCTTGAAGACCGAATCTTGAATAGGAAAGGTGAAATGGCTTAAGAGGGGTGAAATGGGCAAGATGGGCACCCAAAAAGGAAGGGGCGCACAAGTCTTAGAAGGCGCGCAGGTACTGCGGCGGCGCGCAAGTATTGGTCGCGCAGGTATACGTGCGCGACATGTGGGGTACTTGCGCGATTTTCAACCAGCATTAGAATACTTGAGAGACTCTTTATTAAACCCTTTAGAATCCTTCTTGAGGTTCTTCCAGAAAAGGGAAACGCAAGTTCTATTGAAGGAATAAGGCTGCGCGCAAGTGTGGTCACTTCCCTTAAGGGATGACCACTAAGGCGCGCAAGTGTTGATGAGTTTCAACACTTAGGCCTTCCTCCTTCTCTTTAGATCTTCCGTTCTAGGTAAGAAATTACCATAGAAGTGTTCCGGAAGTTTTGAGAAGAGACTTGGGCGTCGGGAGCTTCAATCCGAGTTTCTGGAAAAAGATCCTCTCGAATGGGGGGCCCACAGGGTCTATTTATAGGCAGGAGAAGGCCCTGGGCGGTTACCGGGCAGTTATCACTTAGGTCGTGCAAGTCACTTGCGCGACCATAAGGGCGTCGCACAAGTGGACTTGCGTGACAGTGATATAACTTGCGCGGTGTAGTTGCTTTTGATCCTTTGTTCATGCCTTTGTCGATTTTTGATATTTTCTTCAAAGGTTGAATCACTTTGAGCTCAGATATTCCCCTTTTCCGATCTTTAGATTCTGTGACGAATGGAGCGTCAACAAATGTCCCCCCTCAGAGTTGGATCCGGAGAGAAATGAGGATTTGACTCTTAAGGAAATTGAAAATATTCAAAGGAAAATGGGGCGCGCAAGTCTTCATGGCACAGAGGGCGGTGCGCAAGTGCGCATTGCGCAGGACTTAAACGCACTGGATATGGCGCGTAGAGTCCTGGCCGTGTCTATAAATAGAAAGCCTCACTTCCGTACAAGCATCTGGATTTCTGGACTTCATACCTTCGAGCTCTCGCCGCGCAGGTTATCTTAGCCGTGCAAGTTGCTCTGTTTTCCAATGTTTTCCTTGTTGTCGCGCTATTGTAAAGGTATTTGTACCTGCGTTCTTTCACTACCTGCTTCAAATTTACTTAAGCCAATGGGCCTAAATCATGCAAAAAATGTATATTTAGTGAGCTGGAACTTGACTTTTATTCAGAGTTCCTTTGTCTTTTGTGGGCAGTTTAAAGTCATGCATGTCGGTACATAAAGGGGATAATGTTTAAGGTCGAAATAGCTTTGACCGAAATGGATTAGAATTGACACAATTCCTTGAAAGTTCATCTGAACACATACTACCATACTCAAGTATGAGGGAAAATATGTAAACTATGGCTTAAGAATATTTGAATCCGAGGATTGATATGAAAAAGAGCTAAAAGGCATTAGAAGAAGTAGTTTCCAAGAATGAAGTTACTATTATTTAACAAACCTGTTAGGGGGTTGAAATGTGCAGGGCCACCTAAGGGCATTGGCTGCATGGTCAAATAAATAGTATCTTTCGGCTGACAAGTCTGTTATGTGGACTGTTTATGCAAGGCCACCTATGGGCACGTGCTGCATAGTCAGGCAAAAGAACTCCCAGAAATTTACTTTCCTAGTGCTAAAAGCCAGTGAATATTTATGGAGATTCAAATTTTCTAATGTATAGAGTTTGTTGTATGGAAAGATGTACTTGAATATGGAGAAGATATTTCCAGACAAGATTATCAAAGAACTAGATGAATATCACTCCCACGAAGGTCTGACCCAAATGTAGGGAGGGAGAATAAACCATAGACTTGAATACTTTCAGATCATGAAAATGGATATGGGAAAAAATATGATAAGGATGGCAATTTTTTTTGTGGATCCCTACATACTGTAGTTTAAGACAAATAAGGACAAAAGAGGAATTCTTCCCAAGAATGAAGTTAAAATTATTTAACAAACCCGTTAGGGGGTTGAAATATGCAGGGCCACCTAAGGGCATTGGCTGCATGGTCAAATAAATAGCATCTTTTGGCTGAGAAGTCTGTTATGTGGACTGTTTATGCAAGGCCACCTATGAGCACGTGCTGCATAGTCAAGCAAAAGAATTCTCAGATGTTTGACATTTTTGTGACTAGAAGTCATGAAAAGGGTTATGAAGATCTGAAAATATTTAAGGATAGGATTATAACACATAAAGATGGGTATTGTACAATGTATATAGAGATACATAGGTCAATGATAACCGTAATCGTGTTGTGGCTGGGTCTTGAATTCAAATTTTTGACTTCACAACGTATCTCATCAGAATGAGAATCAAGCCATACGTAGTTCTTGAAATGCAGTTTAACGTCGTGCTGGACGAAAATATGAGAGATCTTAGTTTAGGGTCATAGATTTCGGACCATAATAATGAATACACAGTGTGTGTTTTCATGAGGACTTTTCAGCTAAGGGACTGAAAGTGAAATTTGGGGTTAGGCCCAAAAGACTTGGGGCTGGATTCGAGGGATACTCGAACGTTCCTACGTATCCCATAAGGATGGGAATGAAGCCCACGTGGTTCTAGAACTATCCTTTGTACAAATTTGGTTTGTACATGTGAAGGGTGAAAGGGGACTTTAGTGCAATGATGGTTTAACCCGAGATAAAAAAGTTTAGGCATTACCATGTATGCACGTAGTCTTTTGAAATGAAACATTATTGAAAAAATCAATGTCAATAATAGTTCTCTCTCAAATGAGGAAATCAAAGAGTATTGTAGTTTATTGTCGTACCGGACAAAAGTTTTGCATAGTTTAACATCATATAACAAGGATGAAAGTGAACCAATGAAAAGATATTGATTCCAGGGGCGGTTTCACGAATCAACATCATATGAGATGGTGGTGAACTGATGTGAAGAGATTGTTTTTGGGCTTGAACCCTGGGAGGTTGCCTACATACCCAGCCTGGAGGGCAAGGATAAAAGTCCGTGTAGTTCAATTAAATAATGAATTAATGATCAATTTGTTCTTGGGGACAATGATCTAATAAAAAATGTTGTTGGGACTTACACATGGTTAGCGGCCCAAAGAGAGTGTTATGGTTGAGGTTTGCTCTAAGCTCACGTGAGTCATACTCAGTGTGAGAAACAAGAGGTAACAAAAACCTTAATGATGCACAATTTAATGTCATGTAGGACATATCAAGGGACTATGCAGTTTAAAGTCTTGCAGTTAGGACTATTGGTGCTGCACAGTTTAGTGTCATGTAGCAGGGACAAAATACAGTTTAATGTCATGTAGGACATATCAAGGACTTTCTGTATAGTTTAGCGTCATGTAGTGAGGACAGAAGAGTGCATCATTTTAACGTCATGTTGGACGCATTGGGGATTTTTTTCTACAGTTTAGTGTCATGTTGGACAAAAGTGTGAATAGTTTAATGTCATACAGGACCATTGATGATTATATATTTTAACGTCTTTCCGGACGTAAGGGACTTTTATACAGTTTAGCATCATGTAGTTAGGGCGTCACAGTTTAATGTCTTGCTGGACATAAGGGACTTGCAAATAGTTTAGGGTCATATGCATGGACCGTTGATGATGCAGTTTAATGTCATACAGGACCATGGTGTCGTTTAAAGTCATATAGGACTTTTTAGGGAACTTTTTCACGGTTTAATGTCATGTGGGACAAAATTGCAGTTTAAGGTCATACTGGACCATTGTTGTATAGTTTAACGTCATATAGCAAGGACAAACTGGTGCCGCACAGTTTAGTGTCATGTTGCGGGGACATATTCTTTCCTACAGTTTAATGTCATGTTGGATGAAAAAGGGACTTTTCTACAGTTTAACGTCATGTTGGACGTAGTTGCAGTTTAAGGTCATACTGGACCATTGCTGTATAGTTTAACGTCATATAGCAAGGACGAACTGGTGCTACACAGTTTAGTGTCATGTTACGGGGACATTTTCTTCTCTATAGTTTAACGTCATGTTGGACGTAGTTGCAGTTTAAGGTCATACTGGACCATTGCTGTATAGTTTAACGTCATATAGAAAGGACGAACTGGTGCTGCACAGTTTAGTGTCAAGTTGCGGGGACATATTCTTTTCTACAGTTTAACGTCATGTTGGACGTAGTTGCAGTTTAAGGTCATACTGGACCATTTCTGTATAGTTTAACGTCATATAGGAAGGACAAACTGGTGCCGCATAGTTTAGTGTCATGTTGCGGGGACATCTTCTTTTCTACAGTTTAACATCATGTTGGACGTAGTTGCAGTTTAAGGTCATACTGGACCATGGTGTATGAACCAATTGTATGAATCTTGGTTCTGGGGACCATATTTTTTGTTTATACAAAATATTTCTTCAGAAATCTGGCAATGGTTGGAGTCATGATGAGTTCTCCATTCATTGAGATTAATGAATAAGCTCCATTGGAGTAGACCTTATGTATTGAATAAGGTCCTTCCCATTTTGGTTCAAGCTTGGGAGGCTTCTTTCCTAGTATCATTGGTGTTCTAAGAATCAATACCAATTCTCCCTAAATGAATGAACGAAGATGAACTTTTTTGTTAAAAGCTCGTGCTATTCGATTCTGATAGATTTCCAAGTGGTGAAAAGTGCACAATCTTTTCTCATCTAACTGTTCCAATTCATTCAATCGCTTTTGGGATTACTCATCTGTAGATAACTGATCACAAATGGCTACTCTGAGTGAGGGCAATTGAACTTCAATTGGAAAGACTACTTCTGTTCCATATACCAACGAATATGGAGTCGACCGCGTTGTATTGCAGGTGGTTGTCCGATAATCCCATAAATCATGGAAGAGTTTATCAGGCCATGACCTCTTATCTTTATCCACCATCTTTTTCAGTATATTTGAAAGAGTCTTGTTAAAGGCTTCTATTTGGCCATTGGTTGCCGCATGATACCGAGATGAATGGTTGGATTTAATGTTGTGTTCTTGATACAATTTCTTCACCTCAGACGAACAGAAGTTGGTGCCGTTGTCCGTAAATATGGTATGAGGGACACAAAATCTAGTATTGATGTTAGACTTGATGAAGCTAACAATGAATTTAGAACTGACTTCTTTGAAAGGTACTGCCTCTGCCCATTTGGAAAAGAAATCAGTAGGAGTAAGAATGTACTTAAACTGCTTGGCCGTAGCTGAAGGGTAAGGTCCCACCACATCCATTCCCAATGTGGCAAATGGCCATGATTATTTAGCTGTATGAAGCAACTCTGGAGGTTGAAGAATGAAGTTGGCATGTACTTGACATGAATGACACTTCTTTGTTAAATCAACACAATCTTGTATCACTGAAGGCCAAAAGTATCCAAACCTTCGAATTTGATCAGACAATCTATGTCCAGAATGGTGGGCACCACAGACTCCTGCATGCACTTCTTTCATGAAAGCCGTTGTCTCTTCACCGTCAATGCATCTAAAGAGAACTCCATCAAAACCACGTTTGTAGAGAATTTTTTCTAGGTGGTTTGGGCCATCATAAAGAGTAAAATTGACCACACATCGCCAGATTTGTTTTTTCTTGGATCTATCAGGTGGAAGTGTTCCATTTTGAAGGAATTCCCTGATAGGTTACATCCATCCTGTAGTATGACCATACAGTTCAGGAATGGGACTAATTTCATTAATTTCCTCTGTTCTGGCTTGAACATAAGGTGAAATTGCATGACGGTGGGCAATACTGATGGTTGTCTCATCCCGATTTGGATCTGCTAGAGTTGTGGCTATATTAGCCAGTGCATCAGCTTGAGCATTTTGTGATCTTGGGACATAAGAAAATGTCGATTCTGAAGGGAATTCTGCCATTAACTCTCTGACATAATCATACAAAGGGATTAATTCTTCTTTTCTAATGGCATAATCCCCATTGACTTATTTCATTACCAGGTCTGAATCACCTTTCACTTTTAAGTGATTCACTTGTGCTTGGAGCGCTAACTCCAAGCCTGTAATGAGAGCTTGGTATTCAGCTTCATTATTGGTACCACCTTCCCACAAAAAAAAGGAATAAGGTAGCACTGCCTAATCTGGAGAAATGAGCACAATTCCTAAACCAACTTTGTTGAATTTAGGATTTTCCATTTTCCTCCCTGTTGGACTTCTGGAAGCACCATCAAAATACATTTCCCATGTTTGAGGATTCTCTTGAATAGAGAAAACTTCCTCATCAGGGAGTTCAATATCTGAAGACGTGTCTTCCATTGAAGGATGTTTAGCCAGGAAATCAGCCATAGCTTGGCCCTTTATTGCCTTTTGAGACACATACTGAATGTCGAACTGCTGCAAAATAACTTCCCACCTTGCTAGACGTCCTGTAAGCATTGGACGACTAAGGATGAATTTGAGAGGATTATTGCGAGATACCAATTGGACCTCGTGATTTTGCAGGTAGTGTCTCAGTTTCTGAACAGCAAAGATTAATGCCAGGCAGCACTTCTCAATACTTGAATACCAGGTTTCTATTTCAAGCATAGTTCTACTGAGGTAGTAGAGGATATTTTCATTCCCAACATCATTCTTTTGAGTGAGAAAGGCACCCAATGATCGCTCTAGAGCTGTCACATAGAGGATAAGTGGTCTACCTTCAACATGTGGCATGAGTAGTGGTGGAATGAAGAGGTATTTCTTGAGAACATCAAATGCTTCTTGACATTCTTCAGTCCACTGGTAAGTGACTCCATTCTTCAATAATTTGGTAAAGGGTAAAATTTTGCCTGCCAAATTGGCGATGAAATGCCTAATATAGGCTAAGTGTCCTTGAAGTCCTCTTAATTATTTCAAATTCTGAGGAGGTGACATACCAAGGATTGATTTGGTCTTCTCAGGATCGACTTCAATACAATGATGGCGTACAACAAAGCTGAGGAATTTTCCTGACGTTGCCCCAAAAGCACATTTACGGGGTTCATCTTCAAATTATATTGTCGAAGCTTGTGCAATATGACTTCTAAATCAGCCAAGTGATTAGAACGTTGTTTGGATTTAACCACCAAATCATCCACATAGCACTCAACAAACTTTCCTAAGAAAGGTTTGAAGATACGATGCATGGCACATTGATATGTTGCACCTGCATTCTTTAAACCAAAGGGCATCACCCGGTAACAAAACACACCTTGAGGAGCTCTGAAGGCTGTAGATTGCTCATCTTCTAGGGCCATTCAGATCTGATTTTATCCGGAATATCCATACATGAAAGAAAGTACTTCATAGCTAGCCGTCACATCAATTAAGAGTTCTGTAATCGGAACTGGGAAATCATCTTTAGGACAATACCGATTAAGATCTCTGAAATAGTGCAAACCCTAATTTGTCCGTTCTTCTTCTTTACAGGGACAATATTAGCCAACCACTTGGGATACTAAACTTCTCTGACAAAGTTAGCTTTGATCAGCTTCAATTTTGGAAGCATAAGTTGGGTGTGTTCTTCTCGCGGCTTGCTTAAATCCTCGATGTTCTTTTGGTAAACCCAAATGATGAGTAGCAACATCAGGATCAAGCCCAGTCATTTCTGTATAGCTCCAAGAAAAAATATCTTTATTTTTCTTTAGAAATTAAATATACATCTCTTGCTCTTCAAGGGTCATGGCCGCACTAATTAATGTGGGGCGTGGATCTTTCTCTGTACCCAGATTTACTTCTCCGAGTTCATCCACAGTGGTAGAGATACCTTCTTCAAATGCTAGAGGAGAATCTCTAAGATCTTCCTCTTCCTCTTCATCACGTGCTATTTCTTCCATTTCTACTTGCAAAGTAGATGACAAAACCAAATTCTCATGATCATAAGAGATATCAAAATTTTCACATTTTGAAGAAGAAGCTTCCATTTCCGACCCTATTGATGATAAAGGGCCTTCTTTGGGAAATAAAGAGGAGATGATGGATTGAGAATCGACATCATTATTCACCTCTGGTGTTTCTATAACTTCTTCTGGCCTGATTGGCGAAGTATAGACTTGTTGGACTTCAGCAGATGAAATGAAAACATCACCACTTAGGCTTTCATCACTATTTGGTAGGTTACCAATTTCTCCCATGTTGTCCGGCTCAATTGCCGTAATTGACATTAAGGATCTTTCCATAAGGGTATTTTTATTTTGTCTTATTTTGTCAATTTGACTGATAGGTAACACATAATCTATACTCACATGTGTAAATGGATTTATTGTAATTTTCCCCAAATCATATGGAGCATTAACTTTGGTAATTTCCTTCATTGTAGATTTTTCTCTTCCCTTCATGTGATAAAATTCTGCCTCAATCTATTGAGACTCACATGTCTTGAACGGGGTCTTATCACCATACAATGTTCCAACTTGACCATCGAAATGGTATTTGAGACATTGATGGTATGATGAAGAAATAGCTGCATGTTGATGTAGCCATGGTCTTCCAAGCAAGATGTTGAAAGGTGAGTCTTGATCAACAATCATGAAATCCGAATTGGATACAAGATCTCCAAACTGAGTTCTGAGTGTAACTTTGCCCCGTGGTTCTTGTTCATTTTTATCATATCCTTGTAATATCATGGTAGAAGGAGATAAATCAGATTCTGTGAGGCCCAATCGACAACATGTACGAATGGGCATGAGGTTGACTCCTAAACCATTGTCAATGAAAGCTCTTCGGATATCTACACCATTGACTTTTCCAGATAAGTACAAAGGTTTTGTGTGCCCATGCACAACATCATCATCATATTTATCAGTAAAAGATATTACTGCATGGCATTCTGCAGGATTATTCTCTATGTGATAGACTTCAGCTGCAACAATTTCAGCTTCAAACTCATGAGGACATGACAAAGCTTCGATGAATGATTCCCGAAGATCTTTTGACAGATTCAAAGAATCCAAATTGATAACATGGCTGGTACTTGGGCCAAGTGTTTCAATATATCATACTTTTGATCTAAAGGTCTGTGTTTCCCAACAGGAATATGCGGTCTAGTAGGTACCTTGGAAGCTGATGATTTGGAAGCTGATGCATCTTGTATTGAAGTTGGCAACATCCTTGGTTTTGGAAGATTAGACTGATTAGATCCATTTACTTGCTGAGATAAAGAAGATGGAACCTTTAATCGGTCTTCCAAAATAACTGTTCCAAAACTAAGTTGGCCATTGGCAGAAGAACCTGCTTGTTCTTTTTGAGCTCTCTGAAGGGCTCTACCACGAGTGTCTGCTGCATACACAGTGCTAGCAGGGGTAGAATTGGAGTAGTGGCTTCGGAAAGATCCACGTCTTCCCCTATATCCTGAACCTCTAGAATTTCCTCGGATTCCCTTATTTGATACAGGGAATTTAGGCTCATCAAGACTGGAATATGGATCTGTTAATTGAATCATATTCACAGAACCGAAGATTAATTCTTCGTGTGATAAAGACTCTGCCTGATTAGCCTGTTTAGGCTGTGCCGTTTGGTGGGGCGGTGCCTGTGGCTTTGAAGTAGATGGCATAAAGTCTGCCAGAGTCAAAGACAATTTAGGCTTTGACACATACTCATCTTCTTATGATTCTTTTTTCTTCTTTGAATCAAGCGGTTTCTTTGAGGATTTTCCCTCTGATGAAGAGGGTTTTACCACAATATTCATGGTAGAAGACACAATTGGTTTCTTTAATTGTGTCCGCAAAATGGCATGCGTCTGGTTGATTGTATTTCTGACCATCCAATCATCATACTTCTGTACATTTCTGCTTTTGACTTCTTGCCATTCACCTTCCTCCTCTGGAACTGTAGCATTAACACATGCTACCTGAGTCGAAGAACCTTTCAACTTGACTTGTCCCAAGTCGACCATCTTTTGTAGGAGGTCTTTAAAGACAAAACACTCCTCGATGGGATGCCCTAACATTTGATGAAAGGGACAATAATTGGGATGGTCTTGATCTCCTTCCTTGTTTGGCCTCTTGGGCACTGGTAATTGAACCAAATTATTTTCCAGAGCTGAAATTAAGTAACCAGGAACTTGCTCACTTCGGAAAGAGTATGTTTTACTCTTCAATTCATCAAATTGTTTTCGTCGTTGATCTCTTTGATCATTTGGAAGAAACAGCCTTTGTTGTTGGCGTTCAAGAGGTGGATCCCTTAGAGAAGATGAAGGTCTCGAAGTAGAAATAGTTACAGGAGCTTGTTTAAGCATAACTGTAGCAGTTTCTGCTTTACCCATTCTCCTTCCTGGAGCTGATGGAATTACACGAGATTTAGCCTTAGCCTGTATAAGGGAATCTTCAATATGTTGAGCGATTGAAGTAAGAACTCGAAACCCTCCTGTGTATTTCACAGGGATCAATGGCGTGCGTAATTCGTCACGCAAATTTTCCACACAGATTGGCAATAGCTCTTTCTGAGGAAGTGCTAAACTCAGGGAATATGTTAATCCCTTCTAGAGAGCAATGAAATCAGAGACTCTTTCATTCTCCCTTTGCTTACAGTTTTTAAGATAAAAAACTGTCGTTTTTGGCAAAGTTGACCTGAACTGAAGAAGGAATTTTTTCAGAAAATCCTCCCATCCGATGATTGACCGGGATTGCAAGCTTGTATACCAGAAAAAAGCTGGTCCTTGCAAGGTTCACACGAAGCATCTGAGTTTCACTGCTTCTTGCTGCTCCGGAGTTCCCATCATAGGATCACAACAAGACACGTAATGTGTCAAATGTTGTTCAGGGTCACCTGATCCACTGAAAGTAGGGAAAACAGGGTTTCCAAAACTAGATGGAGGAGAAATTGAATCTACCCATTCAGGGTAAACTTTCTTTTCTGGTTGAACTTGCGCCCGTTTTCCTTCCATAGTTCCTATCCGAGCTGTTAATGACTCAATAGTAGTTATCAACTTTTGAGAAACATCAGGTTGAACTTGGTTTTGGGTAGGTGCAATGAATGGAGCTTGGAAAGACGTGGTGGTCGGTGCGGCAACTGATGGTAGTGCTGCCAACCATTGTTGTGTTTGACCCGTAGGATTAGACCTATGAGGGTGTACTGATAAAGGAAGATATTCCTGATCTATCTCAGTAGTTACAACAAATTCCTTTGGCTATCGGACTTCAACATTCTTAAGAAGAAGACTACTCTGAAGTAGTTCTGCATTCAACCTTCTTAATTCTTTCATTTCTTCCTCCTATTGTGCAAACCTTTTCTCTAATGAGAGCGATTGACCTTCTCCAGAGGAAGGATATGTAACCTGATTCTTTTCCTTCCCTTTGTTGGATACCTTTTGGAGGGAGAGAAGTAGATTACCTAGGTTCTGAGTAATCCTTTGACTTCGTGTACGCACAACTTCTTCATCTGTATCAGTGCGTACATTTTCTTGAGCAGGACGCTCTTCATCTGAGTCCCCTGAGTGAGTCTCATCTGGTGGATTAGCAACAACGACATTGATGACATTTATTGATGTATAATGCATCACATCCCTTTTATCAACATTTCTGTGATATTGTCTTCTTTCATGTCTTTGATGAGACATTTCCTTTTGTTGATTTAATCTTTTAGGAACTTCTTGACGAGATATAACTTGGAGGGAATCTCCTGATAATTTGGCTCTTCGTTCCTCTTGGGGCTTCTTCCCGAATCGAGAAAAGGCCGATATTCTCTGAGAAGGGGATTGATGATTTGAAAGAGTCCCCAGTCTCGAGAACTGGGGATGTTCCTTCTGCTTCCGCTCAACTCATTGAATCCCATTTGGTAAATTTGAGGGTTGGGTTAAAGAAGTCCCCAGTCTGACAAGCTGGGGTGTCTCTTGACATGATATGTCTGGGATCTTCTTAAAATCTCTCTTGATCTTGTGAACATTAGTTCGGAAATTACCTGGATGCATTAGCATGTATCCACATTTATCACCTGGTTCAATAGACCGTTGGATGATTTCTGAAACTTCTGTCATTTGATGACGTGTTTGCTCCATACGAGAGGCTTCTGCAATATTCTCGCCTGCTTGATGAAGGAGAAATTCAACAACTTGTTCTCTATATGCTTGATTTTGAGAGGAACTAGTTGAAGCCTGTTCTTGAGCAAGCTTTTGATTACGAACAAAGCCCATTGACTGTGGCCGGCCATGGGAAATAAAATTGCATGTGACCATTTTCGGCGGGCATTGCTGACTAGAAAGCACTGTGAAATGTAGTGCTCCGTGAACACCCCATCCTCTGATATGAACACCATATGGAGCATTGGCAATTAACTGACGCAATTTTCGTAGTGCGCCAAGGCATGAACGTTGAAGGGTTCTCTGTTGCTTTTCAGCCTTTGGATACCGAGAGACTGATAGAGATGCCAAATCAATCTGACGTTGTAGCCCTTATATTATCATAAAATGATTTTCATATTCATCATAAGATAATACCTTCTTCTTCAATTGACAAAGAGTTTTCCATATGTTGAGACGAATATCATGGACTCCATCTTCCGTCAAAATCTTTGGAATATCATACTGGGAGTCAGCCAAAGGCCAAAACATGACTGGTACCTCACCTTTTTCCATTTTTTTCCTCATGTTCAGCATTTCTTCTTTATCATTAAATGAAGATTCTTCTACCTGTTTTGACCAGAGTTGGTGTTTCCTTGTTGCTTCATCGGATTCAACAAGATTGGTAGAGAGATCATTGATCAAACTAGAAGATGCATGACTTAGGGGTGGTTCGGAGAATGACCTACACCCTGGGCTATCTTCTGATTGAGAAAGTATTTCACTTGTTAGCGATAAAGCATCAGACATGACTGGTTTCGCATTTGAAAGTGCCTCAAGATAAGAGGGCTTTCTCGGCACTACATTGTCCACTGGAGTATTTTCCAGGCAATGTGAATCACTACTGCAGAGAGGACTTTCACAGCGAAGTTCATCATCATGGGGAGGACCACCATAATGGGTTACAGCAAAAGATGAGATCTCTTTCTCCTTGGTCTTCTGACCACACAGAGGGTTCCTGTGGCTCTCATCTAAAGATGAAACTTCAAGATTGACTGAATTGTCACAAAGCAAGCCTTCATGAGAAAGTGTATGTTGAAGACTTTTGGAATTAATGTTCCAAATATTGGGAACTGAGGGAGTAGAATCTTGAGTTCCAACAGATAAATGTCTAAGGGCTTCAATAACTCCAGCATCGAGCAAGGCCTTGTTGCAGATTGGCCTTTGATCTCCTGAATGTGCTGGGCGGATCTTTTTCTTAGATGCCTTCTTACTCGCTTTGGAAACCACTTGTTGACGAAAGTGGTTACTCTGATCAGGTTTCTATTCCTGATCAGGAAAGATGGTCAGGTTAGGCTAACGATCTCCGCTCAAATCAGGTGTATGTGCCTGACTTGGTTGTCCGTATGATATGGGGGAGTATACCCCATAACCCTCTTGGACTGGAACAGATGTGTGTGTCTGTTCCGGAGTGAATCGTTGATGTGTCACTCCACTGCTAGGGATAGATTTATGTGTATGTCCCTAAGATGATGCTGAAGCTGTTATGATATCCTGGCAAGCGTCCAAAATATGAGCATGAATTTTCTTCTGCTCTTTCACCATTGACAAAATATGTTTGGTGACTTCAGCCGCCGGAACGGGGATGTACGTCCATTCCGGGCTTGGAGTAGGTGTATGTGCCTGCTCCTGTCCTCCTTTTCCTGTCAGTGAATCCTGACAGTACTCATGTGTGGAGGCAGAGAGTTGGTTCTGCCTCCTGTTTGTCGTCAGGGCTTTCTGACTGACTTCTCTGTGCGCTACCAAGCGAGACTGTTGGTAGGATTGATTAGTATTAGCAGGTGTATATGCCTGCTGATTACACTTCACCAAACGCGGTTGACGAGATCCATCATATGTAGTCAGGAAAGCCTGCTGACTAACTGATGATGTATAAGTAGTTGTATGTTCCTACCTATAGTACTCCGCCGGAATTGCCTGGCGGGATTGGCGTGATGCTGCCAGATGAGTCTGCTAGACAGTGGAATTAAAACGGACAGGTGTGTGTGCCTGCTCGTTGTTTTCCACCAAGTTAGGCTTGTGGACTTCTACGGAGATGGTAGGGATGAAAACCTACCCATTGTTAACCGGATTCCGTCTCTAGCGGTTCGTCTTGCCTGCTCGGGTTCGAGGAACCTGAGCTGAATGCCTGGAGTTGGTACCCTCATCATGTTGAGGGCGCACTGCCACACGAGTCTGGTGGAAATTGTTGATGGGAGCCCTCGGGAAGGACTCCTGTATTTTTGAATTAAGGCCCTGAGGGACCTGCTCATTCACTTCCTCAGAGTAAGGGAGCGAATGGAAATTCTGTTCCGGGGATAATGACCCGAAACGGTTGGAGATGGTAGTCAGCACCGCCTGCCTCTTAATCACTGGTCGTCGTTGTCCGGACGACCTGTGTGAGTTGTTTACTTGGAGGGCCTGTCGGGCAGCCTCCAGAGTTGGGATGGTACCGTGTTGACGGTACTCCTTAACCAGCGCATTTGATACCCAGCATTGAAGACGCTGACTAGGTGATGTCATCCTCAGAGCGGATGGCGATCCAGTAGGAATAGCAGCAGTGGTATTTGCAGCAGTAGTATTCACAAATGTGAATTTGAGAGCAGCCATTATGGAAATACAGAAGTTCATGGAAAAGATTGCATGTTTGATATAACAGACGTAATCAAGATATATTCAGCCACTTCATCCTTAGGATGAGCACATATGTCAATGATTGTTTGTGTTAGACCTCTTACTGAGCTTTAAATAGGGGCTTAACAAATAGGTAAAACATCATTTTAACTTGGTTAAGTATTCATGTCGGGTTCACCATTTTTTTTCCGCACGGAATTCGGGGATGACCTCCCGGATGGGAGATTCAAACGTTCAGATCAGTTTCTAGTAGGTTTGTTCGTAGAACTGGAAACATCCAATGATTCTACATCCATTTGGACATACTTTCCAAAGGTAGGCACTCATTAGCTTGTGGACTGATGAGTCTTAGGAATTTGCATTGGTCGAGAGGATGGGAGATCAGACTCATCACACCATTTTTGAGGGGAATTATTGTCTACTCAGGGACTCTCTTTATAGATTTAGGTTATGTTCGTGAATCCTTATTACATTACCAAGTATAAAATTAGGTTTCTTTTAGTTTTAACAATCAATGATTAAATATGTAAGAAATTTAGAGAATCTTTTATATGTATTAGAGGTTCATCATCAATAGAGAATCATCTATATCTATTTAGAGATTCTTGGTCAACGGTATCCTTAAAAACATTTATATAAAAGTCTATTGGTCATTAATGATGACCAGGCTGGTATTAAAGCCACTCAGTGGGGAACTTGAAGTTTATTGTCATTCAAAAGGACATGGATTATTTCAGAGTTGGGATCGAACCCATAAATGGGCTACCTACGTATCCTTTGTTTTGGAAAAGGAATCAGAACCCACGTAGTTCGAGTAAGGGAGTATGTCGTTTATGATTGATGGCTTAAAGAAGGATGTCATAATTACTTTTACACTCTAAGCTCACGTGAGTCATTCTCGGTGTGAGAAACAAGAGGTATTGGTAAAAATTAGACAATTGTACCATGAAAGATGCAATCATAAGAAATGGTTTGGGGCTTATGTATGTATGACTGCCCAGATAGATGAAGGTTTAGGATTTACTTTTAGGGAGAAAATCCACAAACAGGGTCCATAAAGGTTTATGTGCTTCATGGAGATTTGAATACTCTAACTTGGGACTTATTCTTGAAAAGGAAACCCAAATTAGGAGAGGATTGATAACTGGGTTTTACTCCTGAGAAGGAATCCTAGATCAGACGAAAATTAGGACTGGTTAAAGAGAAATTAAGGGACTTGGGGCTTACTTCTAAAGAGGATTCCTATAATTATGACTAGGACTTATTCCTAAAAAGGAGGCCCAGGTTAGGGGACTTGGGGATTATTCCTGAAAAGGAAGCCCAAGATTATAACTGGGACTTATTCCTGAAAAGGAGACCCAGTTTATGAGATTAAGGTTTGGGGCTTACTCCTATGGAGGATGCCCATATTTGGGAATTTTAAGAATTTGGGGCTTACTCCTGAGGAGGATGCCCAGGTTTGGAGGACATAGGACTGGGGATTATTCCTGAAAAGGAGACCTAGATTAAGGGTTCTCTCATCTTAAAGGATGAGGTTGAATGAATGAACTTTCGATCTTTAGTGACATAAAGATGTATAAATCACTATGTTTTGAGAGATATTCCATAGAATTCCTTTCAAATAAGGAAGTAAAATCAAGAAATCATGCCATAAATGGCTTTGAAGAGTATCTTGAAGACTGAATCTTGAATAGGAAAGGTGAAATGGCTTAAGAGGGGTGAAATGGGAAAGATGGGCACCCAAAAAGGAAGGGGCGTGCAAGTCTTGTAAGGTGCGCATGTACTGCGGTGGCGCGCAAGTATTGGTCGTGCAGGTATACCTGCGCGACATATGGTGTACTTGTGCGATTTTCAACCAGCATTAGAATACTTGAGCGACTCTTTATTAAACCCTTTAGAATCCTCTTGAGGTTCTTCCATAAAAGGGACGCGCAAGTTCTATTGAAGGAATAAGGCGGCGCGCAAGTGTGGTCACTTCCCTTAAGGGCTGACCACTCAGGCGCGCAAGTGTTGATGAGTTTCAACACTTAGGCCTTCCTCCTTCTCTTTAGATCTTCCGTTCTAGGTAAGAAATTACCTTATAAGTGTTCCGGAAGTTTTGAGAAGAGACTTGGGCATCGGGAGCATCAATCCGAGTTTCTGGAAAAAGATCCTCTCGAATGGGGGGCCCACAGGGTCTATTTATAGGCAGTAGAAGGCCTTGGGTGGTTACCGGGCAGTTATCACTTAGGTCGCGCAAGTCACTTGCGCGACCATAAGGGCGTCACGCAAGTGGACTTGCGCGACAATGATATAACTTGTGCAGTGCAGTTGCTTTTGATCCTTTGTTCATGCCATTATCGATTTTTTATATTTTATTAAAAGGTTGAATCACTTTGAGCTCAGATATTCCCCTTTTCCGATCTTTAGATTTTGTGACGAAAGGAGCGTCAACAGTCACTCATAGGCTCTCCCCACAATGGTTCTGCCGCATCACCCAAAGGTGCTCCCCTTCGTAGCCTGCTGAGTTACTCCTCCTGTCAAGTACCATGGGTCTGCTGTGTCACACAGTGGCACTCCCCACAGTGGGTTTTCCCCATCACACAGAGGTGCTTCCCACTGGGCTACTCAAAACACTCTGAGTCGAATTGTCAGCAGTCGTCAGATCTCATCCAGCTACTAAGTCTTCGTACTCCGCTCGCTCGTCTCTAGGAAGATCCCCACCACGAGCTATGGGTCGACACTCCAACTATCATGAAAACTAACTCAATAGTATCTCAAAGGTCCTCCACATCAAAGGTATCTCAACACAATCGATGGCGCATCAATCGGATGCCCAGTCTGTTAGTTGTTGGGATTTCCGTTCCTGGTGCCCGGATGGATTTTAGGTGCAAACCAACCCAATCGTACCTCAACTGTATCCAACCCTCAAGTGGGATATGTAAAAAGAACTATCTCGTTCTATGATTTATGTCATCATAGATGGTTCATCGATCAAACACCCATAGCCCATGATATGGGTGAGAAGGTGTATTCGGGTTAATCGAGTCCGGACTGGGGTCCGACCTGGTCAGGGGGTCCAACCCAGCCTGGGAGGGAGTGTCCCGACCCGAGGGGTGGCCCGGCCTGAGATGGGCCGGCCCGAGGGAGTGTCCTGGCCTGAGTGGTCCATCTTAAGGGGGGTGGCCCGACCCGAGGGGGGCGGCCTGGACAGGCAGACCGCATGGCCCGACTGGCTTGCGGCCCACGTGGCCCGACGAGCTGGCGGCCCGTATAGCCGGCTGGCTGGTGGCCCGGCGTGGCCGGTTGGCTGGAACACATGGCCCGACATGCCATGCATGGGGTGTTACACCCCTATCATCCGCAACAGCTGGCACGTGGCGTTCTCCCAATCACAGGAGGACCTTTTGGGTCCCGCCTGTAGCGCGCACCGACGTCCGGCTCAGCCGTCTGCCCTCCTCTATCCCCCACGGTTCTACTCCAGGGTGGTGCGATGGCATCGCGCCGAGCCTGTCTAACTGTCATGGCCTACGTGGTCGCAGCTATTTCTTCTGGTGTGGTGAAATGACCCCGCACCCCCCTTGTGCCACGGCAGCCTACGTGTCTGCGACTCGGTTCTCTGCGAGGCGCGATGGCGCCGCGCCCCTCCTGTGACCTGGTGGCCTTTGCGCCACCAGTTTTCTTCGTGGCTGGCCCAACGCCGGCTGGCGTTGTTCTGCCTCCATAGTCGACAAACGAGAACAACATGGGGGAGGTTGGGGTCATGTTCGTGGGTCCGAGCCCTCCTCATTATGGTGATATCAATTTGCAATTCTCAAACCATAAATTGAACGACGATGAACGTGAATAAATTCTACTAAAATCCACTTCCATATTTTATCGATGATCGTTGATGTCGGAAAAAGAAGTGGATAACTGTCGTTGGTGAATTAGTGTTCATAGGGGATGAATTAGAAGATGGAATTATTCGTGTTCATCTCCTTCCATTTTAGCATGGTTGAATATTGATGAAGGAGTTCGACGATCATTGGTGAACGATGAAGAGGCATTCTTCACGTTCTTCATTGAGAAGATGAAGTTCTCCAAATTATTCCAAGTCCTCTCTCAAAGTTCCACTCAAAATAAATTTTCCACAAAAAAATAATAGGTTTTTCTATTATATAATATTTGGCACGAATTCAAAATTTTTCAAAATGAATATTTTAATTAATTTGTGAAACATAAAAAAAAATGAAGCGGGTTGGCTCAAATAAATGGTTGAGGAAGGTGAATAGGCTCTCCACATAACTGGGGGTTCAAAGGGGTAACAACCCACATGTCTTCCCCACCATGGAATATTCTCCCAAGGGAGGTTATGTGTGGGTGGGCCCCACCTCTATAACCACTCATGGGAGGTTATGGTGTGGTGGACCACACCACTAACCTCTTATTGTAGCTTTTATCAATTGCAAATAAAAAAATTTAACACTTTATTTTTATTCAAATCAATTAAAAACCCCAAAATCTATCTTCCATTCCCATTAGAAGGAAACTATGGTGAAGGTCTCACTAAGAAATCCCTGACGCTGTGATTTCAATGGTGCCCTCTGATTTCAGTTCCAAGCACTGATTCAAAAGTTATAATATCATACTCATACGTTTATTGAAGGTAGCATAACAAAACATTAGAAATTGATTCTGGTCACACCGAGCCTCATAATCAGGCGTAGTAAATTTTCACAGACTCGTAAACATACCATGTATTGAAAAAAAAATTCCATGGAATTTTTGAGTCTTTACATGTTTCATAAATGTATTTGCAAAACATAATTAATTAATGGAAAATGAATAGTTTTAATAGAATCATTATTAAATAATTTTCATAATGATACATCTATATAAATAATATGGATTTTACCATCATATCAAATACATAGTTTAGAATAAAATATCATAGAGTATGTTTTAATGGATTAAAAACATCATTAAAATGTTATTAGAACCATTCTATGAAAATAAATGAAAAAACACACATCCTTTTCCCTAATTTTTAATAAAAATTATTATAATTTTTAAACAATAAATTTATTTAAAAATTAAAACAAATATTTTTAGTATAACTTTTAGAATATTAATAATAATTATACTGTGAACTTTTTTTGAAGACATATATGTTAAAACTAAACATATATTCCATGTATTTGTAAAAATACGAAAATCACATGTTTACAAAAACATTTTTTCAAAATTAATAATATTTAATAATTGTAAATAAATTTATTTTTACATAAATTGTACATTTTAAAACATTTTTTGTAATTTTAAAATCATCCATACCATAAATTTTATGACTATGTAAATGGAATAGAACATCATCGAAGGAAGAGTAAATATATTCGAATTTTCATTAAACACACGTTCATGGTCATATTGAGTTCAAAAGGGAGGAAATTGGTTCTAAGGAAATAATAATACTAAAATAATTTTAATATAAAAGAATATTTTGTTTAATGGTTAATATAAATATAATTTCCCAAAAATGGATATTTTGGATAGACAATATCAAAAATAATTTAGAATATAACATGAACACCATAGGTCATGTGGTTTCTTTCTTTATACACATTTAAATTTACTTTATAATAAATATATATTTATTATATATATATATATATTACAAAACCATATTTATACCCAAAATAATTTCAATCATTACTTTATTGATTATAATTTTCCCTATATTAAAAACAACTTTATTAAAGTGGAAATTCATGTGAAAAAATGTTCATTTACCATATTTGTTTTCGTTCAATGATTCTATTACATGAACCTTGGTCATGGTTTCATTATGCATAAAATAGTAACCATTAAATATACATCATCTTAATTCCTCATATAAATATATATAATTTTTTATATAAAAAGGTGGTAAAAATGAATTAAACAACTTTGGGGATATAATAGTATATACATGCACACGAGTAATGATTTCAATTTATACTAGATCAGATGAAATAATAGTAAATTATAATTATCATTTTTAGTATTATTTTTAAATCAATGAAATCATATATTTTCATTCCAGGTATCTATATTACAATCCATGTAAATAAAAAATGTAAAACTAATCACTTCACTTTGTCAAGGTGGTAGTCCTCCTAAATGAATAATCTATGTTATCATTTTCCAATATATGGAAAGGTATGAAGCTCGATAAGATCATATAGTTATAGATTAATAATTATGAAATAAATATTAAATAAAATTAAAATCATTCATAATAACAAACCAAAAATTATGGTGATGGTAAATCACTTATATCACTATGTAGACGAGGGAGTCTACACGTATGCACAAGCGGTACATTAATTTTCACTTTTCTGAGGATGTAAAAATGAATTATATATCATATTAGTATAAATTTTGTTTGTTGAAGATAACTGAATATTTATTTTAAAAATGATTCCAAACATTTATTTGTTGTAGGAGAAGAATTAAAATTGAAATTACTCTATTAAGAGTTATTCCACTACATCGAGAAACCTTCTTTGGGTTATAAGTTAAGGCTTGAATGGATGGTATTATTATTAAAAAAATATATCTAATTCATGGTTAGAGACGTTAAAAATGTATTTTGGTTGTCCATTGATGATTTAAGAGGGTGTTAATGTATAGAAAAGCTTGAATAGTGGGTGTCCATTTATTTTTTTGGGTGAGGACACACCTTGATATTATTAAAGAAATAGAATATAATAAAATCATATTGTATCCAAACGATCATTAATAGAAAGGGATTATAATGTATGATAATATAGTTCCAAGATATGTCTATAAAATAATATTGGTGAAAGGTTAATATGAAATATTACAAATATTACTTTGTCTAACCCCCAGGGTGAACACGTTTTCACCATAACCATTCTAATGTTTTTTATGTCTTTAGCGTTCAACTAGAACCAAAATGAAACTACGCTACCTAAAAAAATAAAATTTCATATTATAAATATATAATACATTTTATTGAATTGTACTACTATATGTTCCAGAAATTACATTAAAAATAACCCACAAAATCCATTAATAATTATATTCCCAAAAAATTCATTTTTATGTATCAAAAGGTTTTCATATAAAAATTATGATTAAAATTAATTATAATTACATTAAAAAGATTTTAATTAATCAGTATTTAATAATTAAATTTTTATTATATTCAATATTGAAAGGGACATTTTAAAA
Source organism: Viscum album (assembly GCA_963277665.1). Lineage (NCBI taxonomy): Eukaryota > Viridiplantae > Streptophyta > Magnoliopsida > Santalales > Viscaceae > Viscum > Viscum album. Next base: position 1,878,097,462 of record OY728143.1, on the reverse strand, counting down.
ATATAATGGAAAATATTGTTATCAATTATGTCAATGTTTTTTTACTATTCACAGATAAATCAATATTTTTTGGAAAATTCATACATTTAACCATATTTTAAATTAGATAATCTAATTTTAAAAGTGATATATTTATAATGTAATAAAATTTATATTTTTTTTGGAAATTAAATATATTATTTTCATATAGAATATAATAAATACTCATTTTTATGAAAAAATATTATTGTATAACAAAATGACATTACTAAATATTGAGAAATACTTTATTAATAATTAAAATATATAGTTTCATAATATATAAATAAATACATATTTTTTATGATTTTGGAATTATTATTATGAAACATCATTTAATGGATAGTTCGTTATGGTATACTATATCTATTTTTCATTAAGACTCAGGGTTCCTTATAAAATAAGATATCAAATTTATTGTGTTTATTTCAAGGGAATATATATATATATAACTGCAATGTGTTACATACCCCCTTAAAATAATGTCAATATAAAAATTACATTACTCTAGTGAAATAAATAATGTCAGTTCTATGACATTATATTTTTGGGTTCACATTTATTGTAATATCCTGGTTCTGGAAGCCACCAAGAGGCACCTCGTACCCTGTTGGTCAAATGGCCTCAAGCGCATTTCCCCAAATGCCAGAGGCGTCCGACTAGCAGCAAGGGCCTTGGGTGTGATAGTGGAGAAACTATTCCCTCATTGAAAAGTAACACAGTGTAAGGGAAACAAATACACAATAGCATAAGCCATAGATATAACAACAATAGTAATAGTGGATGACTGTAATAGCAAACTACTAGAGCACATATATATGTCTGATGCATGGTACATATTTCTAGGAAAGAAACCAAAAAAATCACACTACTGGAATGTAAACATTACTAAACCAATGTGCAAAAGAAACATATAAATAGCTCCATAGCATTGTAAGATTACGCTTGGTACCATGCTCTCCTGCTCCATAGCAAGTAAAGTACCTAATGTAAAAGGGTGATTCCCCTTATATATACCTGTAGCAATATAATCGGTTTTGGCCCAAAAGCATGGCCCAAAGAGTTTTTGGGACTAAATTCCAATAGGAAAACACCCGTATATCTGTGCCTAACAGTCAGTGAATATATGGTAGGTAAAATTACAAAAAGCAGAAAACAGGAAAGTTCTTAGTAGTAAACAATCCATAATTTCAATATCAAGACACAACTATACAAGAAGCTAAACACAAATATGTAACCCTCTAGGAAGTACTCACAACCCATCCCCTCGGGACTTACCTAACAAGTACAAGCAACCATCTGGGAAGTACACTCAGTCCAACCCCTCTAGTTATGTCATAAGAATATTTTTAAATAGAATCTCTAAGGGAGAACTCATAGTCAATTCCCCTTATAGTCATAAGTAAAAAAAGACTCTCTGAGGAAGCCCACACAGTCAATTCCTCTTAGAGTCTATGTTAGTCAAGTAATCTCTGAGTAAGAACACATGGTTAGTTCCCCGTATAGCCCCAAGGTCAAAGACTTTATAAGTAAGCTCACTCGGTCAATTCCACTTCTATCCATAAATTCGTTCATGTAATTTAACGACTCTCCGAGGAAGATCACACGGTTAATTCCCTTTATATTCTAAAGTATTCAAGGACTCTCTGAGGAAGCTCACTCGGTCAATTACCTTATAGCCCGATGTCATACTAGGCTCTCTGAGGAAGCTCACTCAGTCAATCCCCTTTATAGCCTAATGTGCTCAAAAACTCTGTGGAGAAGTTCACTCAGTCAATTCCCCTTATAGTGTACTACACCAGGATCTCACATCCCGGTGTAGGTCAACGAGCATAGAAATTCAATATGGCCAAGGTAAACCTACAGAACTACATGGATAACCACTCTACAACATAACAAGCATGTCAGGATACAAACTTTCCACCCTGTAGTAACAGGCATGGAAAACAGGCAAGTCGGCCAAAAGGCTAAGTAGGACCAACCAATCACAAACAGATCATGCATGGGTAAAACATTCAAAGCATAGTAATCAACCTAATTCATATCCAATTAATCTCTAAACAACCATACAAGCCTGGTAGGAAATCAAAAGGGGTAAAATGGTAAACATGCAATACCCCGTTCAAGGGTATTGGTTATAATTGAACATTATACTCAAAGACATTCAACCAAAAGTCACAAAACACCTTCCTCGTTTATGGGAGATATATATACTTTGGAGATGACCCTTGGGTCGACCTAGAACACGGTAGATCTACAAAAATTTCTAAAACGCTCACCCTATAATATATCAAGAGAGAGGATAAAATGGAAGATTGTGCTCTAGGAGAAGAGAGATCTCACCGATGAAATTACAATGCAACTGACGATGTTCGATTTGGAGGATGGATGCTCTCTCTGGGGTTCGTCTAAGATTTGTGGCCGTACAGAGATCTCTGCTGAATGAGACCTAGAAGGATAGTGTCCTAGCAATTTGACATGACACCAGTGAGTCTAATGAAAAAAAGAATGTACATGGCATTAACTTTTGATGTACACGGAATGTACTCACCATTTCTATACTCTGCTTTAGGTGGCCTCTAGTTCACCCCACACAGTGGTGTTCATGGCTGCTACATGGCCAGCACCCGGCTACCTGCGGTAACCAAGTACACAGTGGGTACTCATAAAGTACACGGTGTGTACTTTGAAAATATCCAGAATTTTCTCTTTTTCTCAAAAACAACCAGAGAAGGAATAACATACCTTAAATTATTTTATGGGTTCTTAAAAACTTCACCCCTTAATGAAATTTGTCCCCAAATTTACCTAGCATGGAATAGGGGAAGAAACCCAAAATAGTTTTGTTCGCTGTGCTCGTACATCATCCTCCCTCTCCCAAGCTCGTCCTGTACTCGCCCGTGCTGCCATAACACCCATACTAGGGGGACCGACCGGCCATAGAGAACCTTTGAACTGGGATCAATAATCCATATAGGTTGCTCCTCGAATGACGCATCAACTTCGAGTTCAACCTCCTCAGTTTGAAAGATATGAGACGAGTTTGAAAAGTAACGTCAGAGATGTGAAAAGTGATAAATGTCATGCATAGCCCAGTACCTATGAGGTATTTGCAACCGATAGGCAACCGACCCAACTCTCTCAACACCACAAATGGCCTGATGTACCTTGGAGAAAGGTTACCCTATCTTCTAATCCTCATGTGTCCCAACCTTTGTGTAACAAGTAGGAAAACCTGATCCCTGACCTTGAACTCCAAAGGTCATCTCCACTGATCAGCATAAGACTTTTGTCGAGACTATGCAGTGGCCATCCTCTTCTGAATCAACTCTATGTGATCTGTGGTCTCATAAACAAGACGAGGTCCCATCTCATCAACACTGAAGGTCTCATTAATTAGAAATTAGTGAGAAACCTCTGAAATACTATCGATTACAACCAAAACTGCATTATTTTCTCATGGTGACCTCAGAAACCCCGTCAAGAAATCCATTGCAACATCGTTCCACTTACACTTGGGAATGGGTAACTGTTGAAAAAGTCATGATGGATGTTGATGCTCCGCCTTCACCAACTGACAAGTGGATCACCTTATGAAGAAACTAACAACATATATCTCCATACCTGGACACCAATACAAATGTTGTAGATCATTATACATCTTAGCAACACCAGGATGAACTGACCAAACTGAGGAATGAAAATCATGCATCAGCTCCTCGCATATATCTGTTGTCACCCATACGCGCCCCTGGAAACACAATATCTCATCCATGCTTATTGTTAATCCAAGAATAGGTTCCTATCATGACATGCTCTCCTGTATGAATATGCCTTCTTAATCTGATAGCTGCCACATTTGCACTCGATCAAAGAAGAGTAGAGGTAATAGCTACATAAGAAAGAAAGGTCTACCCCAAACTGTCTGGCACCTCCAAATGTTTCTCAGAGAACAGATCCATAAGCTTCCACTCATTATAGGGCTCTTGAACTTCTTGTATCTGAGTCCTCCTTCTCAATGAATCAGCCACTACGTTTCCTTTTCCAGGAATATAGGCAAGCTCAATTTCAAAGGACTGAAGGTACCCAACCCACCTCCGCTGTCTCAAATTCAGGTCACGATGTGTGAAAATTTTCTTGAGACTTTTGTTGTTGCTGAAAACTACAAAATAATCTCCTAGAAGATAATATCTCCAACAGGTCAAGGCATGAAAAACTTCCACCGACTCGAGATCGTGTGTCGGGTAATTCATCCAATGTGGCCTCAACTACTAAGACCCATACGCAGCGACTCCATATCCCTGCATAATCACATCTCCCAGCCCAATACCTGATGTATCGTAATAAACAGTATAGATACTTCTCAGCTCTGGAAAGAATAGTATCACTGCTGAAGTCACCCTCTCTTTCATCTATTGAAAGGATGACTTACAATAATCAGACCATAAAAACTTCGCACCCTTCTAAGTCATACCCGTTAGTGGTGCCTCTATGCGTCAAAAGTCCTATATGAAATGTCTTTAGTACCCATCATGCCCTAGAAAACTCCAAACTTTAAAGATATTCTTCGGCTACTCCTAGGAAACTACTGCTCTAAGTTTCTCTAGTTCTATTGATACTCTTGTCTCTGAAATAACATGACCTATTAAATAAATCTGATCCACCCAGAAGTGGCATTTTGAGATATGATTATATAACTGATACTCTCTCAGTGTACTCAAAATGATCTCAAGATGGGTAGCATGGTCATGTCATGTGTGATAGTACACCAAGATATAGTCCACAAAAACTACTATAAAGGAATCCAAATATGGATAGAACACTCAGTTAATCAGTTCTATGAAAACTACAGGCGCATTCGTGGGACCGAAAAACATAACCCTATAATCATATAGACCATACCTAATTCGTAAGGTTTTAAGAAGTATATCTAATGGTCTAATGTGCAAATGAGGGAACCAGAACTCAATTCAATCATCAAGACCACCCAAGCTCCATGAATCTGATCAAAGAGAACATCCTTCCAAGTAAACGGATATTGGTTCTTGACCGTCAACTGGTTCATCTTCTGATAATCCACACAAAGCCTAAGGTTATTGTCCAAATGTTTCACAAACATGACAGGAGAACCCCAAAGAGAAGTATTGGGGTTAATGAAACCCTTTTCCTACAGCTCCTACATCTTATTCTTAAGCTCCTCCAACTCAGGTGTATCCATTCTTGAAGTAGGAATGTACATCAGTTCTACTCCTAGTACACGTGAAATTGAAAAGTCTACCTCACACTCTAGAAGCAAACTTGAAATTTCTTCTGGAAAGACATCGCTGAAACGATCCACCACTAGAGGAAAGTATAACTGTGAAGTCCCCTATACTTCCAGATATATACTAGAAATATTCTTAGTATCACCTCCCAACCCATAATGCTCGGGCCTCGTTCTGCTCGCAAGTACACCCCAATTGCCCTTATGAATAAATGAACTACCTTATGGTGATGTGAAACTCACCCTATGACGATAAAAATTTGAAAATTCCTAGAATGGAACTTACTAGTACATCCAGAGAATGAAATTATAGCTTGTAATATCTTGGATATAGAGGTCCCATAAAATGTGACAACCACCAACCTATAGAGGACACTCCCTGCAATGACCTACACTAGCCGTTCTAGTCCCCAACGGAGTGTCAAGAATCAAGATATTAGAAGAGGAAAATATGAAGAGGCCAAGGTTTCCACAACAGTAACATATATAAAGCTATGGGAAACCCCTGTATTAAAAAGAGTAGAAGCTAAAAATGAGGATACTAATATCGTACCTCGAACTATAGAGGGTCTGATAGCTTGCTCTTGTTGGGTATACTCCACTGCAAAAGTCTGTCCTATGATGATTCCCTATGACCCTACCTGACCACTCTGAGCTGATACACTCTCCTACCGCTAAATGGATGGGGAATGGACAACACAGCCATGACCTCCACTTCGGGCTGAACGGCTGGAAGAACTCCATTTTTGTGACTAGTGAGAAACTGGTGGTGCTGTTCTGGATCATGGAGTCATAGCAGAACCCCTGTCACCAGCTTCTAGTGGGAAGATCTGACAGAAGCGCTGAAGGTGACCCATATTTCCACAAAACCTTCAGTCCATTGGTTCTCTCGGGAAATGTGGCCATGTATACCCACTCATCCACACAGGTAGCACACCACCTGGCTACCAAAAGATGCATCCCGCCTACTCTGATCTCCTTGTTCAGTCTCCCTGCAGTGCTTCCTGTTATCAGTGGGGGGACATTAACTATGGATGTTGATCTTCCCTGGGTCACAGATCCATAATCCCTCAGATTATTCTCTATGATCAGTGTCTTGTTGACGATAGAGGATATCGATGTCAACCTGAAGATGTTCACCTGAGATCGGATGTCATGCCTCAGACCATCCTCAAACATCTGTGCAAGGGACAACGTTCCCCTCCGGGAATAGGTGTGAAACACTGCAACTTTGTGAATCAAGAGGAATACTTTATAACAGTTAGAGTACTCTATTCCAAACTCATGATCTCTCAGGCTTGATCGGCCCTCATGGTCTCTAGATAGAAGTAATCGTAGAAGATGGGCCGAAACTCATCCAAAGCCATATTCTTCTAGCGTCCTGCCTGTGAGATCACATCCCACCACCTTTTTGAGGTGTCTAAAAGCATGTAGGTAGTGAGTTTCACCCTATTCACTAGAGGTATCTCCATATACTTGAAAAACCTCAGTGTGTCTTCTAGCCATGAATCTGCAGCCTTGGGTCCTACATCCCCTAAGAAAGTGGGAGGATGCTTCTGTTGAAATACCTGTGTCAATTCTTCCATCGACGGGGCATGTGGGGGTGCTCCCTAAAAGTTCTGCATCATCATTAAAAATCTTGCCATGAACAATGAATCATCACCTATGTCAGGTGCAACGGTTGGTGCAAAGGCTGGATTGACTGGAGGATCCGCTGGGAGTCCCTGATCAACCTTGTCCGGTGTCTGATCACCACCTTGCAACTGGCATACAACCAAAGGATGTCTTGGTGACATGACTCTACAAGCCCAAGTGAACACCATAAAACAAGATTGTCAAGGACTGAAAACTAGAAGTGTAATAAGGTAATAGGATAAAGTAAGAACTCATGTTTTACAAAACATTACTACACGGCGTGTAGAATTCTTACAAAGCGTGTTCACTTAGTTCATTTACATGGGTGTGTACTCATGCCTAAAACTAGTTGTGTTACACCCCAAACACACGCCATGTTGTCTTAACACAAGGTGTGTACTTGAATCATCTTTCTCTACCCGAGTCCTTCTACATGGTTAAGCCAGATGGTTCTCTTAAGACAAGACTACACAGAGTATTCACAGTAGACACGAGGTGTATTAGAAAATCTTCACTCGGCCCATGTTATTAGTGACACAGAATGAAACACGCCTCACAATACATGGCATGTTCATGGAGCACACGACATTTATGTGAAAGGAGAGAATTGACCCGTGATGTTAATAACACGGCTGGGTACTTGGGTAAAACTAAACTATATGTTCGATCCCGACATGGCGTGTATGGCTTAAGGTTTATCTGTCCATGTTTTTAGTTACACAGGTGGACACATGGTCAACATGGCATGACGTGTTCAAATAATACATGGTGTGTACCCACCTGACTTTCCCAATACCATGTCTCTACCCACATATCCTATGACACAGTTAGAGACTACATGAAGTGTAAATAAAGTACACGTCATGTACTTATGAAAAAACAGTTTCTTCCCAAGCATAAGAACACACGGTGTGTAGTCAAAACTACACGGCTTGTATTCTGGGTTTTCATCGACAGTATGTCTTAGAAACTACTTTGGGTCCCAGAAAACACTGAAATGAACATCAAAGTTACAAATTCTGATTTGTGAGGACTCATACTCCTCAAAAATTAACTTTTAGAATCTTACACATGTTATAACTAGGTAAATAAAGCAATGATCCACCAAATTCCGGTCTATGAGGGCCCATAACACCCCAAGAACCAAAGTTTCTCATTCATTCATACAAAACCACACACAAACAATACCCTATCAAATAGAAGGAATTTTTATCAAAGGCATCTATTATGACATCATTCATATTTTACACAACATATATCACAACAACAACCAATTGCTATTGCATCCAAGATGACATGGAAAGAATGCATGACATGTGATTTCTAGAAAGTTCATATATGATGCATTGGATCGAACATGCTCATCACAACAGGTGTTGATAGAAATATAAACTCAATAACATTAAAAGTAATAACACAAACCATGTGAATCAACCAATGGTGAAAATATAATCAACGGTAATGTTGGAAAACCAGAACATTTTCATTAAACGTGGTTGATTGGATTTTCCCAATACACCGGTTAGCTACTCCCATGCACAACTTATTAGCAAGTACCTATTTTGTCCTATCCTTGGATAGAGGCTCCACACAGAAAGTCAACAGAAAATAATTCCTCTAATACCACATTGTAATGTCCTGGTTTTGGAAGCAACCCAGAGGTGCCCCATACCCGTTCGGTCACATAGCCTCATGTGCATTTCCCCGAACGTCAGAGGCTGCTGACTAATAGTGAGGGCCTTGGTTGTGATAGTGGGGAAACTATGACCACATTTCCAAAGTAACACAATGAAAGGGAAACAAATACACATTAGAAGAATAATTAAATATACCAAAAATAGTAATAGCGGAAGACTAAAATAACAAACAACTAATGCACAAATATATGTATGATGGCTGGTACATTTGTCAAGGAAAGTATCCAAACAAATCACAATGCTGCAATACAAACAATACTACAATAATGAACAACTGAAATAGATAAAAAAACTCTTTAGCATCGCAAGCCGAAGCTTAGTCCCATGCTCTCAAGCTCCACAACAAGTCATGTACCTGAAGTAGAAGGGCGCTTGCCCTTATCTATACCTACAACAATATGATTTCTTTGGGCCCAAAATCCAGGCCCAAATAGGGTGTGAGACTAAATCCCAATAGGAATCCACCCAAAGATCTGTTCCTAAAAGTCTGTGAATATATGGCAGGTAAGAGTAAATAAAGTTGTAAACTGGAAAGTACTCTGTAATAAAGAGTCCACAATTTAAATATCAAGAAAAAACTAAAAAAGCATCTAAACACAAATTGGTAACCCTCTGGGAAGTAATCACATCCCATAACCACTGGTGCTACCTATGATGTATAGGAAACCATTTGGGAAGTACACTTAGTCTAACCCCTCTAGTTCTTTCACAAGAATATTTATAAATATACTTTCTGAGGAAGCACTCACACTCAATTCCCCTTATAGTCATATGTAAAACAAGACTCCCTGAGAATGCTCACACAGTCAATTCCCTTTATAGTCTAAGGTAGTCAAGGAATATCTAAGGAAGATCAAATGTTCAATTCCCCTTATATCCCAAAGGTCATGATATCTCTAAGGAAGCTCACTCGTTCAATTCCCCTTATAGCCCAAAGTCGTTCATGTAATTCAAAGACTCCCTATGGAAGGTCACATGGTCAATTCCCCTTATATTATAAAGTAGTCATGGAATATTTGTGGAAGCTTACTCAATCAATTACCCTTATATTCCTAAGTGGTCTTAGGCTCTCTGAGGAAGCTCACTTGGTCAATCCCCCTTATAGCCTAAAGTTCTCAAAGACTCTCTGACGATGCTCACTCGGTCAATTCCCCTAATAGTTTACTACACCAGGTTCTCGCAGCTCTGTGTAGGTCAATGAGAATAACAATGAAATATGGAAAAAGTAAACCTATAGAACTACTTGGTGAGCCAGTCTACAGTATAACAAGCATTTCAGAATACAAACTCTCAACCCTACCGCAACAGGCATGGAAAACAGGAAAGGCGGCCAAAAGTCTAAGCAGGACCAACTGGTTACAAATAGATCATGCGTGGGTAAAAAATTCAAAGCATAGTAATCAACCCTATTCATATCCAATTAATACCTACACAAGCATTAAATCATGGGATGAAATCAACAGTGGTAAAACGATAAACATGCAATAACACATTCGAGGGCATTGGTAAACATTTCCCATAATACTCAATGAATTTCAACAGAATAGAATAAACCACCTTCCTTGGCATAGGGAGATCTATATACTCCGGTGTCAGCCCTTGGATCGACCATGAATGCGGTAGATCTACAAAAACGTCTAAAATTTTCAACCCATGATATCTCACGAGAGAGGAGAAAATCGAATATGGTGCTCAAGGAGAAGACAAAACTAACCGATGCTATTTCAACACATCCAATGACGTTTGATTCGGAGGACAGATGCTTTCTTGGGGGTTCATCAAAGATCCACGGCCGTACTGAGATCTCGGTCGAACAAAACCTAGAAGGATAACGTTCTTGCAATTAGATGTGTCCTCGATCTATTTAATAAAAAAAGACAATACAAGGCATGTACTTTTGAAGTACACGGCATGTACTTTCCATTTCAATACTCCATATTAGGTTGCCTCCCAATCACCCCACAGGGCCATGTGCATGGCCACTTCATGGCTAGTACCTAGGTACCTGCAGTAACCGAGTACATGGTGTGTACTCATAAAGTACAAGACGTGTACTTCAAAAATTTCTAGAATTTCCTATTTTTCTAAAAAATGACCTAAAAAGAAGAAAATACCTGAAAAAAGGATCAGGTTTTCAAATTTATCTTCCTCAATGATATGATTTTTTAGGGATCTTTAACAAAGTGAGTGATCTTTTTTCATAGTAATTCTTATAATTGATATATTTACAATAGTTCATTCTTATATGAAAGAGCATGTTTCAATTTTAATAAATATGATTTTAGTTCTTATATGGGACATGTGTAACGAAATAGTTAATGGTAGAATAAATCATTTTCATAGTTATCAATATGAATTAGTTAGATATATTAGTTATAAAAATTTTATGTAATTTTTTTATTATTTAATGATTTTATAATAAGAGACTTTTCTTAATGGTGTTATTTTAAGTATTTTTTTCTAAATTTTAGGCTTTTAATATTCATTGAATAAAATTATTTTTTAAATAATAATACAAAAAAACATTGGGGTAAATTTTGGGATTTTTTGGATATTACTTATTTTTCAGTGAATAGTGAAAAATAATGATTTTTTTAAAATGTAAACTATCTTTCACAAATAGAGTAATTTAAAAGAAAATTTATGTTTCTAAATTTTTTTTAATAACTCATTTATTATTTTGTTATATAAATTAAAATAAAATACTTTTTTATCCAATTTTATAATATTTTTTAATATAAGTTTGTTTCTACTTTAAAGAAGAATTTTTTTAACACTGCTCTAAAATGAATAATGATTCACCTTTTCAATTAGATAAGATAATCCCTAATGTGGAATATAATATATAAAATTTAAAAGATATATATCTTTAAAATTATTCATGTTTCATGTTATTATTATTATTATTCATATAATTAATATAGAATTATTTTTTTCTAACAAAATACTCTTCTTCAAAACCTCGTTTCTCGTAGAAACTACCAGATTAATATTAAAATGATATTTTTATTCTTATTAGAGATGAATTTGATAAAAAATCCATATTAGGAATAATTATAATTTAATTTTTTTAATGGTAAAACTAATTTTTTTTCTAATTTCATTTGTGAGAACAATTAAAATTATTTGTAGTGATTAATGAAAAAAATGAGTTTATTGTGTCGATAGACATTAAAAAAGGATATTTGATGTAAAAACATTTCAATAACAAATTATATATCCATATTTAAAGAATATTCCTAAAATTTCTTTGTTTGGGTCCTTATGAAAGCCACATTACATACACAAATTATAGGTTCAATCCCTAATTTAAAAATTTACATGTTTTCCACTCACATCCCTTATAAAAATAACCCATATTTCCACCTCTATTCAAAGCTCACAAGCCCGTTGGAACAGAAAATAATTTCACAAATAATCTATAAACATAATTATAATGATCTTAAAAAAATTATTTTTTCAATAAATCCAACTAAGTAAGTCTTTCGTTGAAAAACAAATTACATTACCCAAAGAACAAGTAAAATTCATCAATACTCATTTTAGTTTAATTTACACCAAAACCCCCATTAATTCTTCCTATATCGAGACTATATAATGGAAACCATATATAAAATGAAATTATTATTTTTTTCTATTATTTTCAGTACATAAACTCACCCACACATCCACAATAGATGGTTAAGAAATCATCATTCGTGTGTACGGTGGGCTACCACCTTATGGAATAATGTCTTTCCTTTTTCCAAAACCACCCATAATGGATGGGAATAATTATTGACATAATATTTATATATTAAATTAATGTAATTTAAAAATTAATTATATATATATTGTAATTATTTTATTTACACACCTTTTCCATTTCATGTCATAGGGGATAGAATAGCATTTCTCGTCTGCATGGAAGACTATCATGCCACAAAGTGATGTGAAGAAACATTCCATAACCTGTTACATGGAAGGTAATTATTGTATATATAAGAAATATATATGATATAAATAAAATAATTATGATATTAAATACATAATTTTATATCTATAAATATAATAGAAAATATTTTTCTTACTGTTTTACACATCGAAAAAGTGATAAGGTCATTCATATAGGTTTGAACTACGCCACCTCGAGTGTATGTAAGTAATTTTACACCATAATAATGATATATAGTTAAATATCATGGTATTAATGATATAGTTACCATTATTTAAAGACCAATTATTATATACCCTATTTTAATAATGATCATTGAGGAATCAGAATGTTACTCAAGTATATGTATGACCAACCCTCTCTATGATTGTAACCTTTGTTCATTTTGGATAACCATATTTCTTGATTGGTTTTTATATTATTATTTATTTATAAACATGATAAATATTTAATTATTATGATTCTTTATATTTATAAATAATATCCCATTTGACATTAGTTTACCTACTGAAGTCAATTTATAAACATTTTCCAAATACATACCAACTATCCGACTTAAACTTAACTGATTATGTTGTTTTTTATAAAATGATAATAAAATAAAATAAAAATAATAATATACTTGAAAATATATATAAATCATGTAAATAATTAACATATGATTATTATTCATGATGATATATATACACGTGATGAATCAAACTCAATGTAATGTATTTTTTCTCGATTTCCTTTCATTGAAAAATTATTGATTTTATGAATCTTTATCAATTAATAAGGTGAATATAAATCCACATTTATATTATATATCATGAAATTATATAATATAAAGATATTTAATGTTTTTTATTTCACTATTTAATTGATTTACATTTCATTTATTTCCCTTGTGATATGGAATTTCATTAATAAAAATAATCCTTTGTTATTTTTCATCATACATTATTTATCTTCCATTAAAATCTTTTAAAATAATTTTTAAATTTTTTATTTGAGAATAAAATATATATATAATTAATATTATGTCTCTGATACTTTATTATAATGGTTTTCAAAATTATTATTTTTATCTGTTTTAAATTTAATGTTTTGAAAAGTGATAAATATAATGTATTATTTATAAAGTTTGATGACAAACAAAACATTCATATCATCATGAATTATATATAATTTCATGATTAATTTTCGTTTATAAGACTTTTATTAAATTAAGAAACCACTACAAACATTTATTGGTATTTGGTATTGAAAATGGTTTCTCAAAATGAAGGTGTATTTTGTTTAAAATGAGATTTCGAAAGAAAAAGTGATTTTAATATCTAAATGTTACATGTATACAATGTAAAAGAGTTATTAAAATGATGAAATGTTTTTTTTCATGTTTTCATTCATTTAAATTATAATCATTGTTATTCTTTGGTAGCTCTGGGTGATCTCGTTATAGATTAAATGATGGGTGTTACTAGATACTACTCTAATGCATTGGTTAATGATTATATTCTCTGGAGAAATATATTAGAAGTCATTGTATGTTTATTAAAATTTGTAATGGTTCTACACAGGTTCTATGAGATGATGTTCCAAGGTACCTATTTGAATTTTTAATGCATTATAATTATTTTTCATTGTAATCAAATTTTTTCAAATAGAAAAATAAACGATTTTTTAAAGAAATTAAATTTCCCATTATGGGTCAAATGTTATGTTTTAATGTATGGGGTTTTTCATATGTTTTCATTTTTTTAGTGGACAAACAATTTCCTTTTTTTATCCCAATACTAGTTTTTTATATACCATGTTTTTTAAAATTATTCATTATATTTTAGAATGGGTATGGGGTTTGAAGATGTTATTTTGAAATTAGTGAAGAGTTTTAATGAAATGAGATTATAAATTATTTTAAAAATTTTATATTATAGGAAATTAGATTCTAAACATAACTGTGCACTTATTATTTTATGTTTTATTATACATGAGTTGTGGACTTATTATCAAAAACTATAATCCTAAAAAAGATCACCAATTTGAAATAAAGTAAAATTATTGAATTAACTCAATAATATGTAATTTTTTTGGATGGGGCATTATTTTTCATATCAAAGGTTAATTTAGATGACTTGATATTTCAGGGTAATATAAATACAATGACCTCAAATATTTTACCTTATGATTTAGTTAAAATGATTTAGATTTTCAATATCTCTATACTTATTCATATAAACTATGTATTTTTATATAGATTTTTTATAAAGGATTTAGGGAAGAAATATTCCAGAGGAACTGAGAGGATGATATCCTTCCAAACCGTGTTCTTGAGATGGTTGGAATAGGAAGAGAATATTTTTTTATATTAATGGATAAATTTATTCAAGAGCTAAGTGGTGGTGGTATACATGATAGAGATGAACTTGATCTATGATGACGAAAATGTCATTTGTGAGGAATTTAATGAGAAAACATAACCCATATTTTTGTAGGTCACCTAACCCTGTGGTATCTGAAGGATGGATCATTGCACTAGAAAAGATATCTGATGTCATGGGATGTCTGGAATATGAAAAGGTATCCCTTTATATTTATTTTTTGAAGGTGAATATTTTTATGGTGTTTTTTGGTTACTAATAACACAGATAATGATGATCTTAAAAACATTAAATAAGAAAAATTAATGGATATTTTCCGTGAAAAAATTTCCATGTGTTTTTTAGACTTTGGAAGGAAGTAATTTCTATAATTGAGGAAAAAAATATGGATATTATATAGAAACATAGGTGGAAAACATTACAATATTGGATATTTATGCTCCTAATGTTATTCAAGACATTGGTAGTAAGGTTAATAAGATTTATTCATAATTTAATCGAAGTCTGTAAATATATTTTTCCAAACAAGAAAAAAAAAATCTATGAGAACATTGATCTTTGTATTTAAATGTTTGAGATAATGTTTTCTATCTCTTATGTTCCTCATGAAGATGAAATTAATAATAAGTTATTATGGTAGGTTATGTGGAAACATACATTAAATAAATAAATAGTTATGATTTGATGCTGTAAATATGTTTTATGAGTGGAAAAAGGTTCTCAGAGTAATGACATATGTTGTTTGGGAAGTGTAACCAATGTTTTATGTTTAGCCACATGGAATAAAAATTCAAGGGAAATAATATCAAGTTATCAAATAAATGTAGAAACTGAAATCCATATTATAATGATATGTTTTATTTTCAATGAGTTGGTTCTTTATGCTACTGTGTTTCTAATGATAGCTGGACACGATGGAAATTTTCCTGATTATAAATAGGAGGGTGGAGTGAGGCCAATTTCAAATACTATAGTTGATGTAGGTACAGGAAATAAAGTGGTTACATGTATGTTACATGTGTATTAAGATTATACCAATACCACATTTGAATACAGATCATTTCATTCATTCATTTCTATTTAATTTTCTAGTAAATTTAGAATATTACTCAATGAATGTAAGACAGTACATTTGGGGAAAATTTGTGTGGAATTATTAAAGAAACCATGATGTATAGAAATATTATTATTATTATTAGTGGTATGTAACTTCTTGAAAATATTGTGTACCGGTCATTTTATAGTTTATTATATTTCATTGTTCATATTAGCTTTTAGTTTATCATGAAAATATAGATTCCAGTGCTATGAAAGTTGTGTTAAATGATTTTATACCTTTCTATACATACCACGAATAAGAAAAACTAATTATAGATTTATATGAAAGTTATGTAGTTTATATTGTTGAAAATATAGAAACTATTCAAATTATTGATGTTATGGTATTAAATGTATACAAGGATGATTTTAAGAATGATTTTCTAGGTGATATTCCCTATCGAGAGGTTATGTTTTCTATTGACTTAGTGACTGATTCTACTACTATTTTTGAACCCCCATATCATATTAATCAACTGAAATTTTTTTAATTGAAAAAATAATAGTATGATTTATAACATAAATTTTTCAATTGACCAAGCACATCACCATGAGGTGATCCTATTTTTTTAAAAAAAATAATGGTAGTTCAATGAGACATTTTATTTATTATCACTACATGAATAAAATTATTGGTATAAACAATTATCATTCTTGTCATGTCAATGAATTATTTGATTATCCCAAATAATTTCAGAATTTTTTTGAAGGATGCCCTGAGTTTGGGGAACCATTAGTTCAATGTGAAGGATATAAAAATTCTGAAGACTTTGATTTGGACAAGATATGGGAACTATGGATTCTTATATATGATATTTTGGTTATATAATTAACTTAATATATTTATAGACATCATGAATAGTATTTTCCATGAGTTCATGGATAAGTTTGGCATTTTGTTTTTTGAGGAAATTATGGAATATTCTAATATTAAAGAGGAATATGAAACAAACCTAAGGGTTGTTTTTAAAACCATAAAATCAAATAAATTTTATGGAAAATTTAGAAATAGGGAATTTTTTTCAATATATTTCATTCCATCGACATGTTGTTTCAAAATAACAAATATTTTTAGACACTGCTAAAATAAAACTTGTTAATGAATGGAAAACCCCCAAAAATACTACATATATTCATAGATTTATTGGATTACTCGGTTAATACAGGAGGGTTGTTCAAAACCATTCTCATATGTCAAGCCATAGACTATGTTTAATCAAAAATAATTTACGTTCATTTTTATAAAATAATATAATGATTGTTTTCAATAACTAGAAAAAATATTGGCCAGTGCTCTTATTTTAGACCTACCTTTATTGAATGGTGGATTTTTATCAAATGTGACGATCCATTTAAATTTAGTGGTTTTATTCTAATGCATAATAATAATATAATAGATTATTCTTAAAATTAGTTGGATCCTTTTGAGTTAAATTACCCTATGTTTGAATTACAATTAGTAGTTTTTGATTCTTTATTTTAAACATTAGAGGCATGAATTATAAGTATTAAACTGTGAAATATATATTGATCATAAAAGTTTGAAATATATATACACATAGAATTAATTCAAAATTTTATAGATAATATGGCTAGAAAAAATCGAGGATTATGGTTGCATGATTCATTATGATTCTAGAATAAGAAAAAATATAAGGATGCATTTTTTTGAAAAAGTAATGATACATAACCATGTTACATTTTGAAACTATCCAGTTGGATACCAATTAGTTGAATTTCAGCATAAAAGTTTTGGATATAAGTAAATCCTCTTTTATTATTATCTTTTAGTGTAGTCTACTTTTTTATAAAAAATTGTGAGAGAATAAAAGGAGGATCAATCTATTTATTAAAAGATAGAATTGATTAATAAGCGTATGTTTCTTAATTTTCATTTTGATTATGAATGTTTTTTATGTTTTTGATGAAAATTATTTTTAAATTATGAATCCATGTTAAGGGAAAATTTACTCACTAAATCTTATATTTCGTAGATTTATATTCATCTGGGTAGTGTTAATATATAAATTAATTTTCAAGAGGATTATTAGTGAGATTGAATGAAAATATATATTGATTAATTTACAATGATGTGTTGTAATTTATAGCATTTTAAATTAGATAAATAGTTACTGAAGGGGATTTTGTAAATTTTTATAGTGTTGGGGTGTAAATGGGAGATTATATCATTGGATTTCATGTGAGGATTTCAAAGTATTCCTCATTGTAATAGTGATATTTTTGTTATTTTTGTTCAATTTACTATATCTACACATTTCCTTCCCATTTGAGATACAATATCTTTATATTGAATTTCATGAATGTAGAGAAAGGATATTTATAGGTTACATGAAGTTCCTATTGGATTTTTTCATCAATACGACGGAAAATATGAGAGGAAAATTAAATACGATGGAAAATATGAGAAGAACATTTAATATTTTGAGTATATGTTTCTTTTTTGTCAATGTATTACCATGAAAGATATGATCAAAAATATTATTTTGTTGAGCTTCATAAAACAATAGTTTTCATTCCATTATAAAAGTGTCACCATTTGAGTTATTATATGTAAAGCGCGGCCAGAAACTTGATTTTTGGGTTAAATTTGGCGAAAATAAAATTATGATACTAACTTTTGGTGAGGAAATTGAATAAAAGGTTTAGTTGATTTAGCGACACATATGGATAGCTCAAAGTATGAAAAAAACATAAATGCATATCCAAAGGAAATATATTTAAGAAACCTGTGTATTATTTAGTTTTATTTAGTCATATCAATTACTTTGTAATCATATTTATTTTGTTTTTTAATATATGTTTCTTTTTGTGATTAAAATTGGATTCTTCTTGATCCTATTTAAAAATGCATATTATTCAAAAATTTAATTAATTAATATAATCCCTTATTGGGAAGGATTTAAATAAAATTTATAGACTATATATAATTCTATATAATTTTATTTTCATACAATGATTATTATAAATAAGAGAGTTAATATAGAATCATTGTTTTCTAAAAATGTATTGTTCTTGAAAACCCATTGTCTCAAAACAACAACATAATTGATATTAAAATTAATTTCTTCAAAGTTTTTAATTTAATTTTGATACATGGATAGAATATTTTAAATCATAATAATTTATAATTTTAAATAATGTAATGATAACTTTTTACAAATGTTATTAGTGAAGAAATTATAATTAATCAAAATGATTAAGGAAAAAAGAGAGATTACCATATGACTTAACATTAAACTTAATGGATAAAATATCCTAGAATCTTTTCAATTAATGATTGTTGCATATATTTATACCATATATCTTCTAGGATCTTGTTTTTTTCAATATTTAATACACATGATATGGAGAATATGTGGGTACAATTCCCTCTTTCAAAAATATACATGTTTTCCACTCACATCCCTTATAAAAGGCCTTCACATGTCCTAATCACTTCACTCATCTCAATCCCAATGACTCAGCCAATAAATTCCCAAATAATTTCTCACTTGTATTCCCTCGTCCTATAATCCTTACATTGGTCAGAAATTATTCCAAGTAATTTCTTTTGTTCAAAACAAAAGGTGTTACCTAAAGAAGAGGCAACATTCATCAACATATATATTTGTTTTATTTCAAACTCCACCAACATAAATTATTCTATTACCATGATTATATACTAAACATTTGATAATAAATATACTCAGATTTTTTTGTTAATGGTATCACATACACCCATGCACACATCCACCAAATGATTTATAACATTTTTATTCATGTGTTCGATGGTCTACCGCCTCACGCAAAGATATCATTCATTTTTTTATTACCACTTCTCATGGTTGGGAATAATCATAAACATAGTATTTATATATGGTATTTATTATATTCTAGCATTATTATAACTCTATATTCATTATATAATATACAAAGTTTTTTATTTTATACATTAGGGGATACAATAACATTGCTCACATGTAGGGTGGACTATTGCCTCAAAAAGTGATGTGAATTGTTTTTCACAAACTTGTTACATAGAAGGTAATAGGGTAAAATATAATCAATATAGGGGATGTAAATAACAAAGTTATGGTATTCATGAAAAAATTATACTTCTATAAATATAATATTTTTTTTCTTACCATTTGATTAATTGAAAATTTGATTACACCATTCATGCATGTGTGGAATACTTCCTCTATAAAGTGATATGATTTCTTTTACATCATAATAATGATCAATATAAGTATTTATCATGCAATATCATGTTATTTTTTAAATAATTATCATTTTGTAAAAATAAAATATGAATATCATCTTATTATAAGGATCATTGTGAAATAGAAATGGTAATAATGCTTATGTACAACCTACCATCTTTGTGATCATAATGTTGGTTCATTTTTCATAGCCATATATAGTAATTTATCGTAATATTATAATTGATATATAAATATGTAGATTATTTTTTCTCATAAACCCCTCTTTACTGTTTTTTGGGTGGATTGTGTTTATTGATAAGTCTTGAGGGTGTTGGTGAAGGCTGGTTGTCGAATAAGACATGAAGAGTTAGCATGGATGTTTGATGTCATGAAAATCAGGAATTTATGATCTATCACAAGGTGAAAATGATGAAAATGTATTGTATAGTTCTCATTATTGTCTTTGGATCTCATGATATATCACAAAAATCAACTGAATACCCAAACAATGAGAAATGAAATTTTGGATTTTGAATACACAATGGGATCTCACAAATCTTATGATTGTATTTGAGTCTCGCAATGAGATCTCATACATCGCTCATGATTGCCTTTAGATATCACGATGGGGTCTCTCATATTGATCATGATTTTCTATGGATTTCATTATGAGATTTCACATAGTGTTCATGATTACCTTTAAATATCATGCTTGAATTTTTCCAAAATGGAAAATAGGACTCGCACCTGGATCGTGCACAAAGCATGAACAATAATCTTAATAGGATCTCACAAATAGAATAATAATATCTCTCACTTGGGTCTTGAGTATTGTTTGATTCCCATTGGGTGTATGTTTTTTTTAATTTATAGAGTTAAGTTGGTGGAATAATGAAAATAAATCCCTCCTAACTTATCCATAAATATTGATTATTTTTTTCATAAAATATTGATATGAGTAAACATATGGGAAGAAGGTTCATGAAGAGATATGATGAATAATACAAATGGATATATTTAATGGAAGAGGAATATGGAGAGATCTCACAAAGGATAATATGAGGTTAACATCATGTAAATGATTCACCAAATTTGAATAGGGTCATATGCTAGGGTATTGTGGAAGGGTCTCTTCGTATTGTCTCACATCCTGATCTCACATAAAGGTTTAAACAATGGGATCTTAGGAAAAGTTAGTCACCCATATACCATGCAACAAGATACACACCGGCACCTCATGTAGTAGTATCACACTAGAGTCTTGGGCATGAATATTCACAGCTACATTTCCCTTTGAGAATTGTCATTTCTATATCTAAATACTTATTAAGAAGAAGAAGAAAAAGGATCTGAACTAGCTTATATTACTTTCATAAAGAGTTTATTCACTTTTAAATTCATGGATGTGAATTGAAAACTTGTAACCTCTTGTAATTAAAGACAAATTATTGGTAATTTCTTTTTCTATAGTTAAGATACATTTTTTTTAGTTTCATGGATAGTGGATGTGTTGCATCCATGTGTTACAACATCAGTGATGGAGTAATCCCGAATGTTTTTTAATTGATTAATGACCTAAAATTGGGGATAAATTAATTATTTATAATTAAGGGACCTATATTTTCATAATATAAATGTGGATCCTTCCTATAGTAGGTTAAAATGAAGATTAAGAAGGTGTTCCTTTCCACTATGAGTGATCCATGTAATGAGAGTTCAGAGTGAACATTAATAATGTATTGATCTTATCCAGAAAATAGTAAAAGCAGTGAGTCTTGGAATAAAATTGATTTATCCCTAACATTATATTTTCTAAGTGATCCTTAGTATATTTGGTAGGTTGGTATATTTTCCTCATACGCTTCATGTGCATAGATGAGTGAGGGAGAATCAAGTAAAAATTTTGTGTCTCATGTATGCATCCATTTATGTTCATACATTTCTACTGGAAATGGAGATAAGAGTGTTTTTTTAATGATGAAACAATATCTAAAGGGTCTATCATTTTAATAATTTATACCCCAATCCACCCCCTCTCGATGTATTTATCCTAGTTGGGATAACAATTGGTATCATAAGTAATTACTAAATGTTAGTGGTTCTCTCTCAGTATAAGACATCAAGTTTATAAATCGTAAATGGATCATGATCATTTATAGAAAAAATTATCAATTATGGATGAATCTGATATATCGATACTTCTAATCATTAGGAATTAGTGTCTTCACAGTGGCGATTCTTGGAATTATGGCCAGAATCGACAGTTGTGCCTTAACAAAAACTAACCGAATGTAGTGGGATGGTGATACCAAATCAATAATCTTTTTATTAAGATCCCTATTAATTTATATCTATATACTATTATGTTTTTAGGTCATAAAATGATATGAATGAAACTTTTCGAAATATCTATTAGAGTGACTCAAAAGTCAAAGAGGTAAGGTTTAATATTCCATGGAACAAGTATGAGGATCTCACCATGTAATCTAATGTTTCTGTTGATGCATTATTTAATCAGGTGAATTTTATTGTTGAATATATTGATGTTATTATGGAAATTTATGAAAATATAAATATTGTATTGCACATCATTAGATTAGTTCCATCTTCGTTCATTCCAAATGTTTTTGTATTTGAAGATAAATATCCAATTGAGATGTCATTGGTATCATGCACAATAATGTTATTGCATACGAGATGAAAAATGAAGATAATGAGTCTATGGAAATTGGGATGTCTAAATAAGTTTAATTCAATGATATGAATAAGATCATTATTGATTATGGGTAGGAATAGAAAGGTATATATGGTGTAATTTCATTCCTTTTATCAAATCTATGAATAGGGAAAGGATCATTCAGAGGGAAACATCCCCTTGAAAGATTTTAATGTGTAATGGTTGTAAATATTTCAGCAAGGTGACCTAGTGTGTTTCAAGTTGATGATGATTATTATATCACAATTATAAGGATTAATTCATCAGCATATGTGAAATTTAAGAAAAAAATTGTCAAAAAATTTATATACTTTCAAAAGAATATGATTTTTCAAAAGAATATGTTGCGAGGGAGTTGGATGATTAAAAGGATCATAAATTATATTCTATGAATATATTTTTAATAAAATAAAATACAAGGGAATGAAATGAAAATGACAAAGGATAGGTCAATGGAAGAGTTTACCATCAAGTCTAATTAGAATTTTCACTTGAAGAGATGAATGTTATGATAGAAAAAAAATAAATCCAACATGGTGGTTCTTGATTCCCAACTCTTTATAAATGATCTTGATGAATTTAAGTCTCAACTAATAGATTAAATTGAATTGATTAAGTCATCTTATCTATAGAACTTTGATACGATCAGTAAGAACAATCTAAAAGTTGAAAAAATGGTTATTGATGTTTTCAATAATACAAAAAAAATATCAAGACGAACTCATCAAAAATATTTAGGAGGAGGTTTCAAACCTATAAATAAAAGTGTAAGATCAAGAGAAACTATTTACTCCTATAAATAAGGTCACACATGTAGAATTTATAGGAACCATAAATCTCAATGAACTAGTGAAAGAGACAACTGAATGTCAGGAGAAGATAAAATATATTAGAAAGTTACAGCAGGTATATTTCTTGATCGAAAATAGAAAAATTAATTGTTTATGTCAAAAAATAATAACCCACTATATGATTGAATATTTATATGTTTATTAATTTGAACCATAATATTAATTAATCCCATGGTATGAATATTATTGCAGTAGTGAAAAAAATGAATTCACCCCACAGTAGATGTTATTGTATTGGAAATATGAGACACTCACAAAATATTCGTTCTATTTTCAAGTGTTATTGATGGAAACAAGACCAATAGAGGAAACCAAAAAAAGGTCAATATTCCTGGAAAAACGTTTATGGTCAATATTTTACTTGTAGATGATCTAAAACATAGAAATATATTTCTCATCAATAATGAAATCGAATATGCTGATGCCGGATGGATGTGATCATTAGTAAGAGAAATATGTATCATCAAATGAGATGAAAATGAAAAATAAATTTAGTGCTCCACAAGATAAATCTAGTACATCATAATCAGATTTAAATAAATATTATCAATCTATACTACATATGAACTCTAAAACATGGATAAAAAATAAGAGAGATGAAGATGTAGTGGTTTTTGAAATTTCATTCAAAGAATCATATCAAATTGGAATATGGTTCTTTAATAGTGGGTGAAACTCACATATTCTATGAAAAAATAAACTAGTAGAAGGAATCATATATGATAAGTAATGTATTATGAGATTTAGTAATGATGAAGTCTTAAAAAATTTTGTATCAAGGAAAAAAAAAATTGGTGAAAAGAACTAAGATGTACATATGTATAGGGTGCTGATGGCCTCAATCACATCATACTACGTGTCTATCAATTATGTAATTCAGGACATAACTTAAGTTCTTCAATGAAAATAAGTTCCATAAAAGAAAAAATATGGAGTATTTTTTTATATGGAATGTTTCTCAAAGGGAATCTCATCCATGAGAGTGTTGAATAAGTTATGTGCCTTATGTTCGAGGAAGAATTGTGGAATACATATCTTAGTCACATGATCCAAATTCCATTAGAATATCTTGTGAAATATGATGTCTTTGATGAACTCCATGGGTTATCATAGGATCATACTCATAAATTAACTTCTTTTCAATAAGGAATATCATTCTAAATACAAGTAAGTAAATGGAACAATGGTTAAAACATGTTATTGGGATGGTGCATATTGATGTGTGCAGACCTAGTTTTCCATGCTCTATTGATGATAGGAGAAAATAATTCCTATTAAATTATTATTTGAGCATAATGATATAGATATCTATCATAACTCACAAGTATGAGGTATATAATTTCAAAAAAAACATGTAGAAAAGGAATTTGAGGATATTATTGGTGAAATAGTATTTAAGTTATGAATATATAATATACTGGAGTTCAAAATATTCCATGTGTATGATTATCCAAAGAATGATGGGATAAGAATCCATGATTTATTTGTAAGGACTCTGCATCATAATGTAGTATCTTAGATAAGAAATCTAATTATAAAGTTAAAGGACTTGGACAATTCTCATAGAAAATAAATTTTGTGATGTTTTGGAATGAATTAATAATGACATCTCTCTATACATCAAATAGATATTCATAATGTCAAAAACTATAAGAGACTCTATATAAATTATTATATAGAAACAATCCAACATTGAAGTGCATTTTAGTATTAATAAGTAAGTGTTTCATTCTCTAAAAGGATAAACAAATGTTGTTTGAATCCTACTTAGCGGAAGAGATATTTCTTAGCCACTACAAGAAAAAAAGATTTATAAATGATTAAATCACTGGTTGGGAATTAAAATTTAATGAAATGACATAACTAAAATAGATAAAGAGAAAAATCATCAAAAAATACATGACATGTCATAGGAGGATATTGAGAAAGAGATAGGAATATTAGTGGATTTTCATGTTTTATATGATTATTTATAAGAGGATTAAGATAACGAAAATGATGATAATTTAATATTACCTAAAATTATAATATATGATCTAAAATTGATATACATAACATAATTAGGGATTAGAAAGTGCCAATTTAGGCAAAGAGGATGATGACTCTATAGAAAGCATCATTATTATCATGGGTAGAGCCTAAATATGTTGAGGTGGTATCTAGAGGTGAAAATTGGAATTATTATATGAATATTGATCTTGAAAAAATTGAATATAACATGATATGCTAAATTTTTTTGATATTAAAAAATATGTATTTCATTGGGACCAAATTGGTCATTCGCAACAATATGAAGGATTATGAAACATTGGCTCATGGTAAAGCATAATTAGTGTGCAGTGGGTAGTCCCAAAAAGAGGGTGTTGAAACTAATGATACATTTTCACATATTTCGAGGTGGTAGATAATCATATTATTCTTCTCTTTAGTAGTTTAAAAAATGATTGTTGTTTTCCAAATGTACATCAAGTCATATTTACTTAATGGGGTTTTGGTGAAAGAAGATTATATTGGGAAGCTAGATGGTTTTATAATTCATTAATATGAGAATATATTTTTTGGACGAAGAATACACTATATGGATTGATGAATTACCAAAATCATAGTATTTAATACTACATTATATTTTGAGGAATTTCAGTATTCAGTATTATATAGTTGATTTTAATTTATATGTAAAAAATGATAGTAAGAAAAGGATGATGGTACTAGTATATGTTTATGACATAATATTTCATGGATCCAATGAAGAGTAGTGCAATCAGTTCATTTAATTCATGAAAAATGAATTAGAAAATTCTATTATTGATAAACTATCATTTTCCTTGGTCACAGGTGACAGAAGGAAATAATAGAACATTAATTTCCCAGTCAATATATTCCAAGGAGGTTCTGAGAAGATTTTAAATGAATAATTCAATGGAGATGACAACATTGTTGATTAATTAGATAAAAAATTCATGGGATAATGAAGAGAATTATGTTAGTGTTAAAAAATATAGAAAAATTATTGGTAGTTTATTATACTTTATAGGGACAATATCTGATATTGTTTTTTTAATTCCATGTAGCACAATATTAAATCAATCTGAAATAAATCCACTTACGTTAGGTAAGGAATATTATTAGGTATATCAATAGGTTGTTGGATATCTATTTGGTAAAAATTAAAAAATATTAGAAAGTGTTATTCTGCTAAACAGATATAGATTTAGCTGGTTCAGTTGATGATAGAAAATCTACATTAGGTGATGATTTCTATCTTGGTGTTTTTTGTATTTCCTAGCTCTAAAAGAAGAAATAATGCATTTCATTGAGAAGTATAGAAGAAGAATTTATCGTGTCACTAAATATTTTACATTTTTATTGTGGATGAAGTCAAATCATGGTTGTATGGGAGTTTTAATGAAGTCTATAATTAGAATCCATTTTGATAATTCATGATATTTAAATGAGATAAAAACCCCATTTCATTATTCAAGAAACAAGAAAATTGAAGTGATGTATAATTTTATTAAGTATAAGTGGATAAATTTCTTGAGAAGTTGGAGTATGTGTGTATATACTTATATGTTATAGACATTATAAAAAGGGCCTACCCAAGAAATCATTATAACACTATCAATAGAATGATGGAGTTTAGTTGAATCCCCGAATATGAAAAGGTGTGGATATGGGATCCCTTCTCCCTGAGGTATGATGTTTTTTCCCTGATATAATGATTTTTTTCTTTACCCTATTACATTGAATAAGGAAATGACCTTTCAAATTTGTTTACAATGGAGGAGAAATTTCTATTATGGATTTAAAAGGGAATAAAATATATTAATTGAGATATCGGTAGAAGCTGATAGGGGATGTATCCATGTAGGGAAAGCATTAAATCTAATTTTTCTAAATATGATCGATCATAGGTTATATATAATGATAGATAAAGTTCATTTTGAAAAATGTGTATGGATTTTTTAGTGAACTGATTAATTGATGAATATATCATGCTACTCTTGTTTGACATGCTAACAATGGATCATATAGCACTAGAATGTGTTTTCAAAACATATATGATCACTATCAAATATTCAAGAAGTGATGTTTTGGATGAATATGGAAGAAATGTAAATGTGGTATCAAAATGTTCTAAGTTTCAAATAATCCCAAAGAGGAGGATTATTAGGATACAAAATCTCATGATGGTTCTTTTGGGTTAATTGTGTTTTTTTGACAATGTGTGATGTTCTTAGTGAATGCTATTTTTCAAATAAGGCATGAACAGTAAGCATTGATTTTTAATCTCGTGAAAATCATGGATGTTTTTTTAAGATCAATGTGGGAATGGTGAATGTATCCCTCATAGCACTCATACTTTTCATTGGATCACCTAATGGATCATACAAATAACTAGAAGCAAAAACACTAACGATAAAAAAATTGGTCTATGATCTCTGGATAAGAACATATAAAGAGGATGAATTTCTTTGAGTGTTGTGATTGGATCTCACACAACAATATTTATTGTTATTAGATCGCATTGTGGGATTATGAAAATTTCCCATGACTGTCTTTAGATGTCACGGTGGAATATCATGCAGTGATCATCATTGGATTTAATGATCATGCTATAATATTCTCCAAATACAAAATTGAACTAACACCTAGATCATGTGAAAGGTGTGGACATGAATCATTCCTAGATCTCATAGAAATCATGTGAAAATCTCACAATCAGTTCTCATGGTGCACATGATACCCATGAGTTGTTTTTCGTCAATAATTTTTGGTTTTAAGGTGGTAGATTTATGAAAATAAACACCTCATAAACCTTTATTAAAAAATGATGATGTTTTTCATAAAATATTAACCAATAAAAATGTTCAAGAATAATATTTGTGGAGATATCTAAAGAAAGTGACTTGTAGAGAGATCTTGTGAAAGAGGTTTACAGAGATATATCGTGAAAGAGAATTTATGACTGACATGATGTAAGTGCTGTGAATTATCTGAACAGGGGCTCATGATAGGGTATCACTAAAGTGTATTATTCCATGGTCTCGCAATCATGTCTCATGGCAGGGTTTCACATAGGTTCTCTCTCTAGAGTCTCTCACTATCATCTCATGCTAGGTTATCAGCAAAAGTGTAATGTGTTATAATCTCATGTAATGGTATGTGCTAGGATCTCATGCAAGGGGACACACACTAGGGTCTCATAGAAGGTTGTCACACTAGATTATTGTGGAGGATGATCCAGGCCTACATTTCCCTATGAAATGAATGATTTTCATATTTGAATTTTGAATAAGAAAAAGATGTCATATGATTTTCACCATCAGACATTATATGAAAATGGATTTTATTCACTGCAACATTAATGGTAGGAAATGGATGTCCGGGAATATAATAAAAATTATTCCAATGTGTTGGTAATTTCTATTTCTATAGTAGTAATAAGTTTATTTCAGTGTCTTGAATGTGGAAGTGTTACAATTAGGTGTCATCACATAAGTGGAGGATAAACCTAGAAATATCTTCAACATTGTATCTACCTACAATTTAGGATGCATTCATTGTTTATAACGAAGAGACCAAAATTTCCATAAAATTTTTTTGGATCCTTTCCAGAGTAGTGAGAAATCAATGAAGAATAAGATGATCCTTTTCACTAGGAATGATCCATAGAAAGAGAGTTAGAGACTGACCCTTGGTAAAGTAGTTAGCTGATCCTAAACATCGTAAAGGAAACAATCCTAGGAATGTAAGTTATCTATCATAAACCTTGTATTCCGAATGTGATCCTTAGTGTATTTGGTTCATCAGAACATTTTCATTGTATTCTCCATGGTTGTAACATAGTAAGGGTAGACCACGAAAAATTGTTTTGTCTCATGCATGCTTTCATTTTAGTTCATACATTAAAATTATAAAGGTATAGAAGAGTGTTTTTTAATAATGAATCATGATCCTAAGAGGTAGTTGTTTTAATCCTCCATACCCTGATTCACCCCAACTCTCCATGTATTTATCCTAGTTGGGATGAAAATGTGTATCATATGTAATGTTTGAATGTAATTTCTTCTCTCTTAATAAAAAAATGGTGTTTTTCAATCACAAAGGATTCTATTCTTCATTAGATACAATTTTCCACTATGGAAGAATCAGATGTTGCAAAATATTTGGTCATTAGAAGTGCATATATTTACAGTAGTGATGCATGTAATTTTGGCTACTATCTACAATGGTGATTTATCAAAAATTATTTTAACAGACTTTAATACTTATTCCAAATAAATCAATGATTTATGGAAACCCATATAAAATGTTGTATATATGAAGATGATGTCATGAAAGTCATCACATGATATGTGTGTGAAGAATATAAAAATATTTTTCGGTGAATCCAATTTTAGAGAATAATTGTTTTAGGTTCAATGAAAAAAGTACGAGGATCTAAAAATTCACCATAATTAGTATCATGATGCATTATATAACTAGGTGATTATTTTTGTGGAATAAATTCATTGTATTTTAGAAATTATTGACGATTTAATTTTTTTTCCAATGCATCATGAGAAGACCTCCAACTCAGTTCAATATGAATGTTTATATATTCAAAGATAAAACTCCAAATGATATGACATTAGATAGCTCTCACAGTACTCTCATTTCATATGATTTGAAAAATGATTATAATGAGTTTGTGGAAAAGAGGGATTCTAAAGAAGTGACATTCCGATAAATGAAGAAGCTCACTATTGATCATGGTAAGGAAGAACAAGATACATATCCATCACACCATTCCATCATTCAAATATATTATTTGTTAAATTAAATATCATTTTGGAACATCCACCTGCATGCTACTAATATAGAGAGGTTTGACATCTTGCAGTGATGCTCCCTAATAGTTTTCATGATGACGATGAGGATAAAGTAAAATTCATAAGAATAGGTCTTTAGCTTTATGAAATTTAAGTAAAATTTTAAAAAAATAGAAGAAACTAATATTAAAAGAAGATGATAGTTTGAACGAATCTAAAGAAGAAGTGTTAAAGTATGGTGTAGATAATGAATTAGATGCTTTGGTGGATGTTTTCAGAATTTCCCAAAGAAGGGAAGAAAGTGAAAATGAAGAAGGGTAATTCAATGGAAGAGTAGACCTTCATGTGAAAATAGATTCATCACTATAAGAGATAAATTTATTGTGATACAAAAAAAATAAATACAATATGGTGGAAAATAATGACAAACACATTATGTAGGAGAAATAAAAAGATAAGTTTGAGATGATATTTGAAATTGAAAAGGTTATGTCTTTAAATCTAGAGAACTAAAATACAATCGATGAGTACACGCTCAATGTTAATGTAAAAAAGGTTGATTCGTGGTTTGAATAATACAAAAAATATCAAGAAAAACTAATCAAAAATATTGTGGGAGAGGTTTTCAACATATGAAGTAAAGTTAAATATATGGAGAAACTTTTTATTTGAGAAAATTATGTCACCAAGGCAGTAGAAACAAGGAAAGTAGAACACTAAACATTAATGATTTAGAAACTAAAGGATAGATCAGAAAAATAGATATGGTATGGTTCTTGATTGAAAATGGGTAAAATTATTGTTAAAGTTATACCAAATGCACCCACTCCAAAATTGAAGATTGATATTGGTACAAATTTTAACCTGAGGATTCCGGGAACCTAACAGAAAAAAATAGTGAAATAATGATGAAGAGGGATGAACACCACAATACATTATATTGTTGTGGAATAGTGGGAATCTGCAAAAATTACTTTGCTTTTACCAATAGTATAAAATGGAATGAGACCATAAATGGAAGCCATATAGAAATAAATATTCCATGACATCGTTTGATGGTAATATTTTTTGGTGTCCGGTATTCCAACTCATGTCAATATATTTCTCATCAACAATGAAAAAGAATATGTTGAAGTAGACTTATTGTGATCCTAAGAAGCATATGAATGTATTAGAACTAATCTGAAAATGAAAAATTGATTCGCAACACTATAAGATGACACTACTCTATTTCACACTGAGGAAGATCATGATTATCAATTTTTACTACAAATTAAGTAAAAACATGGATAAAAAGAATAGATATTGACATGATGTGGTTATATAAATTTATTTCAAATAATCACATCCCATTGTGATATATATCATTGATAGTGGATGATACTCTCTTATGAAATGATATAAAGAAATAGTGATAGGGACAAGGTACAATAAGGAAGGTATTATGAGATTTGGTAATGATGAATACCATAAAATTATTGAATCATGAAATGATATGGTTGGGGATAAGACATTATATGTGATTATGTCTTGGATGTTGATGATATTATTCAAAAATTACGAAGTGTTATACAATTATGTGATTCAGTACATTCCATAGGATTTTTAGATATGTTATGTGTAATGAATGAGAAATATTCTGTATTTGTTTTATGTGGAAAGCATATAAAAGGGAATATATACCTTTCTTGTGGATAAGATGACATGTTCTTTATATCTAGATAATAAGAAAAAAAGTTATGGAATAAATATCTTGCTCACATAATCTAAACATCCTTGGAAGAATATGTGATATATGATGTTTCTCATGACCACCATAGATTGTCATGTGATCATACTCCTATCTGTAATTCTTTTTCACAATGGAAGATCATTATGAATACATAAAATAAATGAAAAAATGGAACCCAATGTGATTTTTATGTGAAGATTGATTTTTGCAGCCATGTTTCACCAAGATCTATTGATAGTAGGATATAATTTGTTCACTTATATTATGATTTTGGTATAATGGGTTGGATTTTAGTAATAATCACAAGTATGAGGTGCCAATTTTCATAAAAACATATTGATTGGAAGTTGAGAAGATTCTATGTCTAATAATTAATAGGATTTTAATAGTCAATGGAATAATGTTCAAACATTAGAAGTAATTAATTGAATTGATAAACATGGGATAAGGTACCATGTGTCAATAGTCAAAAATCAACAAACAAATGGATTAGTTGAGGGAATAAATTGAATTATCAACAAAATGGGTAAAATAATGATCATTGAGATACACCATATAGAGATGGTTTGAAAATAAATAAGTGATGACATTAGTCTACACAACAAATAGAGAATTATTATGTCAAAAATAATAAATGAATCTATATGATTTATTGTATTAAAAGAAACCAATATTGAAGGTATTTCTAGTATTCAAGAGATAGTGCTTCATTATAAATAAGGAGAAACACATTAGGTTTTAATATAATGGAGCTACATGGATATTTCTTGGAGAATCTATGAAAACTAAAAAATATAAATCTTTCAATAAGAGTCTAGGAAAGGTTTTTAAAATCCATGATGTTACTATAAAATATAATTAGAAGAATATTAAACAAATACATGATCAATCTCAAAAGAAAAGTGATCAATAGTTTTGAAGATCATGGGTTGTTTCAGTTCCAGAGGATAATTTAGTAGAATATTAAGATAATGAAAAAGATTAGAATAAACTAGTATCTGTGTAAAGTATTATGTGAAGATTCAAAATTGATAGATTCAATGTAAACGGTGATTAGACATCTCCAGTATAGATGTAGAGGATCATGACTCTATTAAAAGAGTTTTTATTATCATGGGTATAACCTAAATGAGTTGAGGAAGTAGTGAGAGATGAAAAATAGGTTCAATATATGAATTCTAAGCTTTAACAAATTGATAAGAATCATGCATGGTTAATTGTTTAGATTCCAGAAAATCATAACTTCAATGACATCAGATGGGTATTTCATAACAAGATGAATTAATATGGAATAGTTATCCGAAACAAATCAATATTAGTGTCAAAATGGATCTACAAAATAGATCATATTGATGTTGATGAAACATTTTCACATGTTTCAAATCTTGATACAATCAAACTAATTTTTTCCATTGAAGTAAAAAAAGGTTCACATTTTTTCAAATTGAAATTAAATTGTAATTTCATAATGGGGATAATAACAATAAGTTTCTATTGCATATCCAAATGGATTTTTCTCATTCATGAATATGATAATAGATGTTTTCAGTTCATGTAATTTATGAAAAATTATTTCTAAATGTCTATGATTAGTGAAATATATTTTTCACTTTGTTTACAAGTGACATGATGAAAGAATGGAACATTCATTTCTAAATATAAATATGACAAGGATGTTATTATAATACATGCAATGGATAATTTTAAGGATATGAAAACTTGGGTGGCTACCGAAATGAAACTGTCATGAGATGATGAAGGAAATATAGTTATTATAACAAAATACAAGAATATTATTGATAGTATATTATACATGATAGAAAAAAGACCTGATATTGTTTTTTCCACATGAAAAGAGTCATGGTATCAATTTATTACCAAATTATGGAAATTAATTTTAGTATAAAAAATAATTTGGTATATCAATGGGATGGTGGATTTTTATTTTCCACAAAATGGTAAATATTATCAAGAGTTATTGGGATATACAGATGTAGATTGGGTCATTTTAGATGATGATAGAAAATCAGCATCAGGTGTTGAATTATATATTAATGGTATTTGTGTTTCCTAGATATTAAAGAATGAATTTTTCATTTCAATGAGCACCATAGAATCTGAATATATTTTATCTATTAAATATTTCATTTAGTTACTATGGAAGAAGTAGAGGCTTGATGATGTTAGAGTTTTAGTGTACTCTCTGATACAAATCCATTTTTATAATTCAAGTTAAATAATAATTGAAAAAAATGATTTCATTACTCAAGGAAAGTGACAAGGAAATCATGTATCATTTTATCATGATGAATGTTGAGTATGTGCTTGTGAAGTTGACGTTTGAATCTACAGAACTACAGGTTGCGTTCATTCTAATAGAGGCCTTAACCAAAAAAAAATTAATGAAATTAAGTAGATCATGGAGTTCAGTAGACTCCCCAAACAAGAATTTTTTTTTCAGATGGACCACTTCTCATTGTGGTTTGATGTTATTTTATTGATATACTTATCAGTGTTCTTTATTCTACTGCAGACCACAATAAAGATACCTTCTGGTTCATTGAAAAATGGAGATAAATTTCCATTATATCATTAATATAGGAAAAACTATCTTAATGAAGACTAGGGGGAAGGTGATAGGGGAGAAGAAAAGTAAATGGAGGTTTAAATATAGAAAACTTAAATATGATTGATCAAAGGTTATATATCATGTAAAATGAGGTTCTTGATGAAATAACATGAGTGGGTTTTTATGAGAAGTGATTAATATAAGAAAATTTCATGGTACTCTTTCTTCTAAAGCATAACATGGATCATGTGTGATTATTTTATGTGTGGTGTAAATATTTGATTTCTATTGGAATTTAAAGAATTGAATTTTTTTTAGAAAATAAAAGAATATTTAATGTGGTATCAAAATGTGAAGGGTTTTCAACAAACCAAAACATATGCATTTTCCAGAAAATAAATCCCTCACGATTAGTTAAAAGTTATGAGTTCATTGAAGAATGATAGATTCATATAAAAAAATAGAGAGTTGGCATGGATGATGGATCTTGAAAAAATAACGAATATCTGATCTCTCATAATGTAGGAATTCTGAACGGTTCTGGCAGAGTGATCATGAATGTATTTGGATCTGATGATGGATCATGTAATTCAAAAGAATGGAAAAACAAAGACAATCGAAATAATGACATGTGATCTCACATTAATATCTCATAATACACATGACTACCTTTTAATATCATGATGGGATCTCAGAGAGCACTCTTGAGTATCTTTGGAACATGTGATGGGATCTCACGCATCACTCATGATTGTCTTTGGATATCATAATGGGTTCTCACGCAGCAATGATGATTGTCTTTAATGATCATGCTCGAATCATTTTCCAAAGGAAAACAAGACTCGTGCTCGATCCATCACAAAGTATGAACAAAATGGGTTATTGAATTTCATGAAAAGTGAGAGTAGATATCACACCCAGATCTCATGGTGCATGAGATTGCCTTGAGGTTGATAGTTTTCCGCTATTTTTGGAGTTAATGTGGTGG
The DNA here is from genome assembly GCA_963277665.1 of Viscum album. NCBI lineage: Eukaryota > Viridiplantae > Streptophyta > Magnoliopsida > Santalales > Viscaceae > Viscum > Viscum album. The sequence goes on along the minus strand of OY728143.1, from coordinate 1,878,061,578 downwards.
ATTAATACCTATAAATAACCCCTACCAAATTTTTAAACATTTATTTCCTTTATTAAATTATTAATATGATGAAAAATCAGAGAAGAATGTTCATATATGGATCTCATGAACGATACCCACAGAGAGATATCATGAAAGAGGTTCACTGAGAGATCTCATGATGGATGACACACAATTGACATCATGAAAGTGTTGCACATGATCTTAGAAGGGTCCCATTCTAGGGACTTAGTTAAGGGTATCATGGAAGGGTCTCACACTAGGGTCTCATAGTAGGGCTTCATGCCAAGGTCTCAATGTAGTGTATCCCTCCAAGGTCTCATACTATGGTCACATGATACGATCTTGTGGAAAGGTTTATGAACAATGATCTCATTTAATGCTATGAATTATGAACTTTCACAAGGGATACAAACCAGGTAATTGAATATGGGTATCTCACTAGAGTATTGTTCGTGAAAATACTTGCCTATACTCCCATATGATTATAATCATTTTCATATCTTATTTTAGAATAAGAAGATGAATACATTGCATATTCACCATTAAACATTACTTGTACGAAGAGATTATTCAAGGAAAATTTCAAGAAGGTTAAACGAAGACATGGGATCTGTTGAAGATCATAAAAAATTAGTTGTATTTTTTGATTCAATAGTTAATAGAATTATGTTCTAGTTGTCAAGAATGTGGATGTGTTCCATACATGTGTCTTAGTAGATGTTATTTATAAACCTATAAAGAGATTCATTAGAGAATATAACTACATTTGAGGATGAATTCATTATTTATAATAAAGGGAACTAAATTTCAGTAAACTATATTTGTATCCTATCTAGAGTACTGATCAATGAAAGAGGTAGACGGATATTATTTCCACAAATAATGATCCATAAAAATATAGTTAGGGAGTGACCCTCATGTAATCAGTGAGCTTACTGTAGTCATTGTAAAGGTAGTGAGCCTAGGTATATAAGTGATCTATCATGAACAATATATGTTGGAAGTGATCCCTTATGGATTTGGTATATCAACACATTAATGGCGTATGATCCTTATATGTAGCCTAGTGAGGTTGAATGATGTATGCTTGTTGTTTCTTCTGAATTAATTAATTTATGTACATACATAGTGAACAGAAAGAGGGAGAATAATTGTCTTCTTAATGACAAAATAAGATCCAAAGGGGCACATGTTTTAATCATTCATAAAGTGATTCCCCAATCCTCAAATGGTATTTAATCTAATTGGACTAAAAATTAATTCATGATAATTATTCTTGATATGTATACATATTTAACCATTCCCCTATAGTCTGCCTACTAAATTTAGTTTGGAGACAAGAGATGATTATGTTCAAAACATCAGACATAATATTAATAGATTAAGTAGTTCTCTATAACCATTTAACCAATAAAATGAGAGTAATACTAAAATTAAAACTTTATATAAAGAATGTAAATAATTAACATAATTTTATTATTCTATAAAATAAAGACACACGTGATGAATTAGACTCATGGTTAGGTACAGTGTTCCAATTTCCTTTCATTGTCGATAATATTGATGTTAAATGCCTTTACTATTTCATGGGGTGTATATAAATAACCTTTGACACTATATATATATTTTTTATATATTATCATCATATTTAATGTTTTTAATGGAATAATTTAATGGTTTTAGGATTCATGTGTTTTTCAAGTGATATGGGGCTTTTCATTTAAAAAAATCATGTATTAAATGTTTCCATCAATATAACATTCCCTTCCATGTCCATGTTTTGAAGTTATTTTTAAAATATTTTCTATTGAAATAAAATCTTTCAAATGATCAGTTTATTTCACTTATACATTATTTCAATGGTATTCAAAATGAATATATTTATGTGCTTTAAACAAAATTTTTGGAAAAAAAGGAAATGTATTATTTTTCATGTATGAAGAAAATGATCATCAATACGCCATATTTTTTATTTTAAATCTAGATTATGTTTCATAATAACATGTTTTATTAAATAAAAATCCCACTTTCCAATAATTTTTTCCCCTTTTGGAATTGAATATTTTTTTTTTGAAAATGAATGTGTATTTTGTATTAAAAATGGAATCTTAAATTAAAATCGTAATTTAAAACCTAATAGTGAATGTAATATGATTTTAAGATAGTTTTTCAAATTATGAAATGTCAGATTTCATGTTGTGGTTCTTGGACATTATATATGATGGGTCCTCCAAAATAGCACATGGTAATCCTGTTATATCATAAATAATAGGTGTGTCCAAATATCACTCAAATGTATAAGGTGATGATTATATTCATAATATAATTATATTTTATGAATATCATATTGTTATTATCTTTTAATTCTTATTTATGGGTTTTATAGGGGTTTAATGAGAAGATATTTCAAGGTATGTACATGAATTTTTATCCTTTATAATTTGTTTTCATGGTAAAACTTTTTGTCAATAGTTAATATAAATGATATTTTATAATTAATTATATTTTATTTTTATTTTTAAAATTATATATTTTCATGGAAGTGTTTTTTCATAAGATTACTGTTTTTAATTAGAATAAATGTTTCATTTCTTGTCTCGTGCTAATATTTTTGTTCCCATATATCGTTTAAAATGTTTTTTCACAAGATTTAAGGATGGGTAAGGGATTGGATGTGCTATAGATGTAATTAGTGAAGAGTTTTTATGAAAATATATCATGATTTTTTTAATGTTTTATGTTATTTTAAAAATTAAAATAATATGTTGTTTACCGTTTCTATTTTATGGTTTTTATCTTTGATTTATGGCCAAATTATCTAAAACACTAAACCTAAAAAGATCTATAATGTGAAAGAAAGTAATTTTTTTGACATTACTCCTGATTATGTAATGTTTATGGTTACAGATTTATATCAGGTATGGGAATCCTAAAACGTGATACATGGAATACACTACAAACATGGTAGTGCATTAGTACAAGTTCAATATGATAAGCCATTATCCCCATATGTTCTATTATTTGTAATGGGGATATGTAACATGTGATCATCATTTCATTATTATTATATATCATAAACCTCAATCATAGGGATATCTAAAATTAATACATTATCTATATCTTTAAAATCAAAATCACTAATGATTATCAACATAGATCTGTTGTTTTGAATTTTGTATGATTAATGTGTTGAGTATAGTCAAAAATCCAATATAATATTTCTTGAACATGTTCTCGTCCTAGAATATTTTGTGCTCGAACATCATCCCATCATGTTCTGGTTGTGCATAACATCCCATATAGAGCCTTGTATGGTTTTATTTGAATATGAAACAATAAACTGTGGTTATATGAGAACTTTACAATTGGAAATTTTTTATCCCAACCTCCTTCAAAGTCTATTTTATAGGATCTTAGAAAATATTATAGCATTTTAACACTACTTATATATTGACCATCAGTCAAAGGATGATAAATATGGTTGATGTACAAATATTAATCTAATGATTGATGAATAATTCTCAATAACATGCCATAAACCTTCTTTAATGTTCGTAATGAAATGTTTATCATTGAAGAAATGTTCATAAATAATAATGAAATACATAAATATTATTATGAATCCAAATCTATATTAATTTTAATTATATCCATTATAAATAATAAGGAAACCTATATGGAAATCCAAAGTGATATCTCTCATTTCCATATGGGTATGGTTAATAGTGGAATGAACCCCTTAAGAATATAATATTTATCCTTAAATATTTTCAATTTTTTATATATATAATTTGTAATCTGCATCTTCTTGTTGTCCCAAAAAAAATGATACAAGAAATATCAATACATCTTAAGGCTTCCTCTGTGGATATAGAATGATGATCTATATGCATCATCCATCATTTCAAAAACAACCCTATATTTTTTCAATGGAAATACCTTTCTTATAAATATATTGTATATTATAATCACAAAAAAGTGCACAAAGAACACAATAACAACACTCTAAATGAAGAAATAAAGAAATAATAAGTATTTCTAGAAGTTAATGAACCACAACCGATGAAATTGTTACATGACCTTTGGAATATTAATATGACCCTTGAGAATGGTAAACTAGCCAAATGATTAGTGATATCACACATGTAATTATAAATAAAAATTTTTCTTTTTATAAATTAAGGTATTATATAATTATATCATAGTGTAAGTAAATACATGTTTGAAAAACTCTTCATTAAATATTGGTATTTTGGAAAGTTTTAGATTTTTAATGATAATTTTAAAACAAATATAATTGTTTAAAACATAATTATTTTCCTAAAATATATTCATAAATATATAATTTGTTTTCTTATGACTATAAATGATTTTTATGAGACCGTAATTATGTATTTAAAGTGATAGAAAATCAGTATTAATTGTTAATTTTTTATATTCCTTGGGAATGATGATTTTAATTAGAAATTAAATTTGTCATATTTATTAAATTATCTTCATAAAATGGAGTTCATTTTTAAATATAAAAATCTAATAATTGTTAGGGCGAATTTTCTGAATTTTTCTAAAATAGATGAATTTTTGTTCTATAATTAAATATTTTAATTTACGGTATATATACATTATAAGTTAAATAAACTATTCCTGGAGTCATCTCTGATGTAAGCACAGTAATTTCAAAATTCCATTAATTATTTTATTATATTTTTTGATAATTCTTAAACAATTATTATTCATGAGGAATAATTAAAAATACAAGAGTAAAATAAGGAAAAAAACACCCACTCATCCACTATGAATACCACTCATCGCTACATCTTCTCCTCACACATCTAATGATTTTTTCCTTTCTCAAATTATTCTAAATTACGATTCTATGTACCTTTCCCAAATCCCAGATCTCTTGGTATCATAAAAACACCAAAACCATTTCTCTAAGTAGTTATTCATGGAAGATATGTTCAAGAGGTAAATTACTCTTTCCATTTCTTTAAATTTATTTTCACATTCATTTACTATTTTCTCCCCACATCCTCTTATACTAATGGAATGATAACTCCATCACCTTGAATTTATTTGAATAGTTTTATGATAATGGAATAATCTATCATCAGACCCCCTGATACCCTTCCTCCTTCCATAAATAAAACATCTTTCATGAGGTGTTAATTTATCACATTCAATGGAGAAAAAGTTTCATTTCCATTAATTTTCATAACCCAATCATTAATATTTTTTATTTTACAATTTTCATGGATTTGGATATTCTTTTTATGGATAATTTTGATTAATAATTATAATTTTTTAGTTTTTATTTTGAAATGGGTGTTTTGGGATTGGTAGCATTTAGCATATGGGGAGATAACTGTTTGGGAATCAGTAGGATTTTCCATGTAACCGTGTAGTCCACCTATTATATAAAATAAAAAATAATAATAATAAGTAAATATCTTAATAAAAATATCATAATAATATTTTTTTATTATGAATAAAATTGTTATTATTATGTTTATCCATCATTATTATTGTTATTATTATTAATAATATAATAAAAAATTTAGGGTTAGCTGTATTTTTTAGATACCCCATTGGGTCTCCTTCTTCCTCCCCTCTTACCCCCTCACACAACCCGACCCCCCCCCCCCTCCTCTCCTCCCTGCGTGGGTAGCCACCACCTCTTAAGGCACTATGGAATTCCTCCCTCCCTCCTCTGGTGGTGTATTTTCCACACATGGTCGACCATCCCCCTACCATTTTTAGGAAACCCATCCCCCATCTCTTTATCAAATGATCAAGACATCCTCGAGGGTTCTTTCTTGCTGCTCCATTCGTCCGGTTGACTATTTTCCTCACAATTTTATGTGTGGACTCTCTAGTGTGTCCCCTCTCTCTTCTTCTCTATATATTTCATGGGTTTCCTGTCTTTCTGGGTATTCTTTCACCGTGGATGAAGAATAATATGTTTTTGGGCTTTTTTTCTAGTCGATTATTATTATTTAGTGTTTGCTGGGTCCTGTTGATGTCAGTTCTAACCACAATAATCGATGTCAGTGGATGGTCAATAGTTTTTGTTAAGGATTTGTAATTGTTTTTACTTAGGTTCAATTTTAATTTAGGTCTTTTTTGATATTTGAGTTATTAGCAATTTATTTCATAATGTGTGTCTTTTCACGTAGTTTTGAGATATTTGTTATTGTTTCTGCTGTGTGTTGGACCTTTCTACAATTTTTTTTGTGTTGTGGGTGTCGATAATGCCTATATGAACATTCATAGTGTAAGGCACCTATATATATTTTCACTCATTGTGAATATTCCTTCATGGAAGGGGGAATATGTGAAATTCAGTTAGGTGTGTATATATAAATATATATGTCTAAATTCATGTTTGTATATGCACCAAGGGTAGTATTAAGTGGTTTTAGGAAAATAACAGCATGTTTTATGTAGGTCCCCTATTAATATTCCTTTAATTTTAATCCCTTTATTGCTTTCTCAGTTTAAAAACATATTTTGTATTTATTCCATATTTTTTATTTATTTCCAAAGTGGATTTGAATTTATTATTAATATTACCAAAGTAAATTGGACATTATATTGGTTTTGTTAAAAATTTGTACTGACATGATTGATTTTCCAAAAAAATTTATAAATGAATTCTAAATATGGGTTTTTGTGTGAACTCATGGTCAAATTATGGTTTGACATTCTTGAAAGAATTTCATCACTGTAAGCATGGGTTCAATATTTTTTAAATGTATAGTACTTTGGATGTTCAATTGAGCATTTAAATGTTTTTGTAAACATAAAGTTGTTGGGTTATTATGTGTTCTAAAATAAAAAGTATTCCTTGTAATTAATAAATCCCATTTCGAACATTAATAATGGTTGGTGAAAACGAAAAACCACTCTTGGGGAATGCCCCCTTTTTTAGAAAATTATGTGTATATTGAGTATGTGGGATGTGATTTGTGCTTAGTAAAGTGGGTTGTTTAGTTTTTTTGGACTAAAAAAGTAGAACGTGATCAATGAGAGAGATCAGTGGTGACAGGGTGATTGTGTTTTTGAATTAAAAGAATGATATGTTCATGTATGTTAGTTTGATGATAACTCCCCACCTCCTAAAATAGAGCACTTGGGAAGCCTGAGGTATCTATGTGGGCAGACTAGGACTAGTACATTGGATGATTGGGAAGTTGTTAATCCCAGTTTCCTCTTGTAGGATTGACATAACATAACTAACTAAATGATTATGGATGATGATGAGAGACCAAAATGTTTTTGGGGTGTCCCCTACTAGTGGATTATGAAGGATAATGCAATTCTCTATGATTTCTATACCACATTTCACTAATTTAATACGTTCATAGGGCCCCATTTGGGTAAGATACCAATAAGGATTGACCACATTGCTCGCTAATGACCTAGTGTTTGTTAAATGACTTCCATTCTAGATACTTTAATTTTTTTCACTTTTAAAATTATTTATTTTAAATTTAAATTTTTTTCCTTCACATTAGAATTTTTAATACATTCCTGGAAACTATTTTGAAAATTTTGTGGAAAAGAAACACTTTCCATATAAATGTAATCATATCACAAGATTTTTAATATATTGAAAAAAATTATCTTATTATGTCTTATTATGAAACTATAATGACTTGGATTCTTTTTTAACAATATGTATTAGGGAATTGTTATTTTTAGCATTCCTACTAACCATCTCCTTGCTCAAACCTTGTTTTTGTTTTTTTAGGGTTTTAGTTTTGGATCACTCTTGCAATGATTGTGTTTCCGTACATGGTGGTGATCCATGAGGTAACGTAGAGGTATGTATAGCCAACTAATTCTATTTAATTTTCTTTTTCTAGTGCTTGTTTATTTTTATAGTTTATATTTATTAATCAGTATTTTATTTATTGGCTAAACCATTCCCAATTGTCACATTAGGATAGTCGACACTAGTTTTCATCCCCTGGAGATTGGGAGAGCCCTTCGGGCCTTGTCATTAGCAGACTTGGGTGACAAGTTTAGGGTTGATCTGAGTTTTTTCCTAACAAAATTGTATCAGTGCCAGCCCTTATTATTTGGTATTTTTGGTGGCTTGAAGATTAGGATTTTCAAGAATCTAGAGGTAGGTGTGGGAAGGATGTATTGGACCCTTTCTCATCCCAACCCTTGAGATTCCAACGGTAGTTTGGGATTTGAATTTTAATTTGAATTGGTTTGGGTGGATAAGGGATGAAAATGGGATGGAGATGGTGTCTTGTGACAAAATTGTAGGGTTTAACGACCCATGTGTAACCCTAGTGAATGGTTTATGATACCTCATATGAGTGATTCTCACTCAGAGTTTGGTCTTCTAATCCATTAATCTTGGTTTTCATATCTACTAGTTCTGTATTATTGGAAATTTGATGCGAATTATGGTTATCCTTCACTTTTTTTGGCATGAGCGGATCTCAAAAATAAAAATTGATTTTAGTGAAAGGGTATTTAAAAAGGTAAATTAGTTTTTAGAGTAGAAAATTAGTTTTTGGGATGGAAAGTGTTTTCTTTAAATTGAATGTATAGTTTCAAAGGTAAAAATATAATGTGTTTTTAGATCATTTTTTGATTTTGGAAATACATTTTTTAGGTAAAATAAACATTTCGTTGGAATTTTGGATTTATGTTGAATGATCTGTTTTGTAAATTAGAAATGTTTGGAACACACCCGTGGTATTTCTATGAATTATCACATTTATGATTGTATGCATGTGGCATGTGTATAATTTTTAATTTATGAGGAAGATTTATCGAGTTAGCACAATGATATGTATATGTTAGACTTCAAGGAATAACAATGGTGAGTATTTATGTTTTTTTCATTATTAGTTTTTTTTCAAAATAGGTTCTTTAAATATTTTAAAATTGTGAGTGATAAATTGTTTAGCTTTTTATTTGCAATGTTTATAATCCTTTTTCAAATGCCTTAGTTTTTTACCTATTGAGAATGAGGTTGAAATTGTGATTTCTGTTTGGTTTTTGGTTTATGACTGAAATGTGGAATTTTTATTTAGGATAAATATAGATTTAGATTTGCACTACTTGTTTTTGAGTTTGTCATCTAGAAAATGTCATGGATGATTCTAGTGAATCTCTTGTAGTTTTTGGTTCTACCTAGATTCTTATAGGAGTGGTAGAATTTAGATACTTTCATTTTTTGTTTTTATTCAGTGGTGATTGAGGTCTATTTAAGGAAGAGGACTCGCTTGGTGAAATCATTGGAATTTTTAGGTTGTGTGAGACTTCCAAATCTATTACAGTCTATATTGGATTGGGTTTGTTTGAATGTTTGACATTCAATTGATGGAAGTATATGATCCCAACAGCATTTCATGATGGGATTTCTTCGATGGTGATTAAGACAAATTTCATCTGATGGTTTATACTCTGAGAGGTGAAGGTGAGGAAAGTGGAAGAACTCATGAGTTTAATATAAGTCCAATGAGTATTGAAGCCCTACATTGGGAATTTTTAGTGGTTTATTCAATTTTATCGAAAGATAGAATCATAGAATCAATTAAATTTTATCTTATATGGGGTCTTCATCCAGGGTTCAAGGAAATAATGTTTTTATGTTTTTTATGGTTTCACATCTGGCGATGAAAGTGAATTGAAAACACCTATTTTAGGAAAGACATTTCATAAATTCTATCTTCTATTAGTCAGGGCACACTCTTGTTTGCTTCTGGTGTAGCATGTTTGGGAACATTATGTTGACTTGTCATCATCCTCTTCATAATTTCCATCGATGTGGTTGTTTGATAAATTATGAGAGGTTCCTCTAGTGGCATCATCAGAATATGTTTGGGCAAGGATGATAGGTTCTTTCTACAATGTAGAAGATGATTTAGATATCAGAGCTCTAACCACTGTTCCGAGAGTGATGCTTGCGCACAGTCTTGAATCATTTGGTGTATGGATACCTTACCCTATTATTTCTATAGTGTTGAGATTGAGATATTTTGTGTTTCTCTATTATGTATTCTTCATTATGAAGGATCCTTTTTGTTGAAAAAGGTACTATAGGCCTCTTCAACTCATTGTGTTATTTATTTTTGAATGTCCTTCATTGGTTGCAAGAATGATGGTTGAACTTGTGTCTATGTGAATCTATATATATGAAATTTTTACTTATAGAAGAGAACCCGTTAAATGATACATCTTATTAGATGTGATAATTTGTACATTTTTTTGTGTGTTTGGACCTTGTCGACCAGTTTTTGTTTTAGTAATGGTTTGTACTCGTTTTGGAGATTCATACATCTTGGGGAACAATGAATAGTAGTTTGGTCAGCCGTTTGGTATAAGGTTTTCATCAGGGAACCCATTTTATGGGGTTTGGATTATGTGGAGAGATTTCGAATTTCATTATTATATGGTTTATGTGTCCATGTTGTTGAGAAGGTTTAGTTTTAATAGAGTAGAGACCTTTCAATCACTTTTATGGTTCTCCCTTTTGTGGGTCGCTCTGATGCTTATTGAAGATTATACTTGTTTGATTTAACTTTTGATATGTTTTTAGGGTTTTAGAAGAAAATTATAGATATTTGTGTATTTTGGTATGTGTGGAGAGATTGTGGGTTGGTTTTTTTGGGTTTCCAATATTGGCCAATATTGGGTGGTCAAAGCTGGTCAGTTACAAAACAGTGTGGATATCATCCATAGATCTTGTTGCGGTTCATTTTCGAGTGCTTGGATCTAGTTGTTTTATTGTGGTGGGGAGAACCCCCCCCCCCCCCACCAACCCTTTTTTCCAACGATTCTAGTCATTATGTTTTCCATTAGAGATGGATGGATGTTACATGTGGAGTGAAACGTGACATCGAGTTCAGGATTTCATTGCCATATTCAGTTTTGAACTAGAGTTTGATTCCTTGTTTGGTTGGCTGACTTTATGGGGGAATACTGTTTTCTGGTGTGGAGAATTGTCACATCCATACCTTTAAAATTATTTATTTTATTATTTTCATCCCTTTGGATATTCTTGACGGGGTTTGAGTTGAGCCCTGGTTTGAATTTTTTAATTTGTATTTGGATGTTGTTGTTTTGGGCATGGCAGCATCTGGTACATGGGTAGAGCATGGTTTGGGAACCATGAATCTTCGCCAGGGTTACTGTGTAGTTTTCCTATGTTCTAAAATGAAATAAATTTTAAATGTAAAATAAAAATAAAATTTTATTTCTTAATAAAAGTAGTAATAATATTTTTTTATTATGATTATGATTATTATTTGGTTTTATATTAAGATTGCTATTATTATTGTTATTATTATTATTATTATTATTTATGGTTAGTTATTTTTTAGAGACCTCAAAGGGTCACCATCATCCTCCCCCTAACCTCATCATGCTACCCAATCCCCTTCCTCTCCTCTATCCAAGCTACTCCCATCAGTTGATGCCCTCCATCTCACCTCCCTCATTCCTCCGATGGAAGATCCTCCCCAAATGACCGGCCTTCTCCATCGCTATCTCGCATGACTCGGCCTCCACACTATCTTTCTTAGATGATCTGACTGGATGAGAGAGCTTCAGCACACCGCTCCCCCCTTCGAGCCACCCCTTTTCCTCAATATTTTTTTCCTGGATCTCTCCAATAATTCCCCTACCCCATATTCTCCCTCTATTTAATGGGTTTCTTATCTTTTTTGTTTATGTGTGGGATTTTTATAAACCCTAATGAGTTTGAGGGTTATTATTTTAATCATTTTTTACTATTTAGGGTTCACTGGATCCCAACAAGTCTGGTTCTAGCCACTGCCATAATGGGAAGTAGTTTGAACATGTTTTTCGGTGTGTTTTATTATTTATTTCACATAGGTTCATTTTTAATTTAGTTCTTTTATTATATTTGATTTATCAGTAATTTATGTAGGGTGTATGGTTCTTTTTCAGGGTGTTCTGAGTTTTTGAAAAAAATTTCTAGTTTCTGTTGGACCTTGTTGTGTTTGTTTTGGGATAATGGTGTCGAGAACACCTATATGTACATGCATAGGGTAAGGAGTATATATATATATTACCTCTTTATAAGTATTCCTTCATGGTATAGGGAATATATGCATTATAGCGAGGGGTATATATGTATATATATATATATCCATGTGCGTATATTCTCCAAGGGTCGGTTTGACTGGTCGATAGAAAATAGTGAAATGTTTGAGTTTTTTCCCCCATTCAAATGCCTTTAATTTTTTATCCCATGATTTCATTCATATTTTAATAACATGTTTTATATTTATTAAATATACATGTGATATGAAATCTTATTGCGGATGCTAGAAATGGAAATGATTTTGTTTTGGAAAATGATATGTATTTCTGACACCCACTTATTCTTAAGTGTTATTTCTTGAAAACTGATTTCATATTTCATTTTAAATTTTTAATGGATATTTTAAAATTGGTTTTTTCTTTTAGCCGGTTAAGTGATAAAATTTTATTGACAAGTTATTTTTTTAAAAAACTCTATTTTGATTTACCAAGACGGGTTTTAGTGTAAACACATGGTCAAATGGTGGTTTGAAATGAATGAATGAATTGAATCAGTATAATCATTGGTTCAACATTATTTTTAATTATGGTGTACATTGTTTGTTCAATTGATGATTTAAATTATTTTAGAAATATAACAGTTTTTTGTGATTATTTGTTTTAAAATGAAAATTATTCCTTATAAATAATAAGTCCTATTTTGTACTTTAATAATTGTTTATGAAAACGGAAATAACTTCGTGGGTAATTCCCCTATATTTTAGATAATAATTTGTATGTTGAATGTTTTTATTTTGATATGTACCTAGTAAAGAGGCATGTGAATTTTTTTTATGGAGAAAGGGGTGACGTTCTCAAGGAGGGAGATCATCGGTGAGCGGGTGAGTGTGTTTTTGAGTAAAGAGAATGATTTTTTCATGTATGTTAGTTTTATAAAAAATCACCACCACTTGAAATTTATAACATAGGAAGATCATAGTATCTATTTGGGTGAACAATTAATAGTATGCTGGATGATTTCAAAGTGGTTCTCCCTATTTTTTCTATCATTATTGACACTATAACAAATCATAAACGATTATGGATGATGATGAAAGACCACTTGGTTATGGGGGTGTCCAAAACTAGTGGCCTATGTATGAATACATTTTATCTTTGTGGTTTATAAAAAATATTTTATTAATGTATGGGGTTACTAGGTCCTTATTTTTTCTAGTTACCTATTGGGATTGACCATGGTTCTATCTTAAAAAATGGTGTTTGTGAAATGATTTCCATTCTAGTGACATCAATATTGCTTCCTCATTATAAAATCTAAGATTTGAATTTAAATTGTATTCCTCTTGTTTTGGAATTTTAATTCTTTCTTGGAAACTCTTTTGAAAATTTTGTGTATTAGAAATTAATTCCATAAAAATATAAACTTGGGACCTGAATTTTTATATAATGAAAAATATTCTTTCCTTTTTTCTTTTTTTCAAACTAGTATGATTGAGTTTCTTTTTAAAGGCAATGGAATAAAGAATTTTTGTTCATTGGTAGTCCTAATGAGCATATGGATGCTCACACTAACTTTTTCTATTCAATTTCATGTTCTAGATTGACATCACTCTTATAGTTACTGTGTTTTAGTACTTTGGGGTGACCTATGAGGTCACATGGATTAATGTTTAGCCACACAGTTTTATTTATTTTTCAACTTATAATGATTGTTTATTTTGTTCAGTTTATATTTATTCTTAAAACTTTTATTTATGGGGAAAAAAATTCACAATTATATCATTTTGATCCTCTGCATTAGTTTTCGGCCTGTGGGGATCAAGAACGCCCTTCAGGCCTTGTCGCGGCCCGACTCGAGTGACTAGTTCAGGGTTGACCTGTGTAGGTATGTGACATTATCACCTTCAAGGATGGTTATAAAAATATTTTTATTGATTGATAAAATATAAAATATGTATTTTATCCTATTTAATGTTATAGAATAATTATATATATTTGATGTTAAATTATAAAACATAACATGCTTGTTGTGAGTGAATCTCACCCAAAATAATCTTAACGATTTTCAGTGCCATGTTATCTAATGAATTATCCTCACTGAATATAAAAAATTGATTTATAAAACTGTTTGAAATTATTAATCTTAATTAATAACATATGTAATTTATTATATAATTTCATATCCATTTTCCATGAACATACATACTCTTAAATAAGTGAACCGATCTTGATAACTAAGAAACTGAACACTTCATATTGATGATAATTGAGAATTATAACTCATAAAAAGGGAAATCAATGATTTTAATACAATTATAATAAATAAATCACATCTATAAATGGTTATGAAATTATTAATTAATTATTTAATTTCATCATTCATGACATTAAGATCATGTGCAGAACAGTTTCATACAAAAGGTAAGGGATTCTACATGTACCTCCAATTTTTAAATTGGGTTAATATTTTTCTCTCTAAACATTAATGTAATGATTATTTATTTTTATATAATTATTCTAATTTCTTTTTATATGTTCCAAAATCATATATATAGATCATATAACCCCTTCATTATTGGTAAATACATGTTTTAACAAGCTTTCCTTTTCAATTCTTCCCAACAAGAAATCCCCATTTAATGAAACTTCCTAATTTCTTACCCATTTTCAAACAAAATCTTATTTTAAGTCACTATTAAATTCCTTAAATCACTCATTTTATAATGAGAATACGATATTAGTTCAATTTTAGTTATAAACAAACAATTATTCCTTTTCATTTGAAAAAATCCTGAATCTCATCCCTTAAACTTTACTAAAATGTTTTATTTCTAAAGATTCATAAACATTATTTTTACTTGTTTTCACTTTTGATTAACATAACATATCATGGTATATGATTATATTCCCTTACTAATTACCATGTATAGAATAAATAACTTCTCTTATTGAAACCATTATGGTACTCCCTTATGTAATGTTTTTGACATGATTGTGATACCACATTATTACCATGGGAAATCCTTTGGTTAATATTAGATTCATTAAGTATGATTATTAATGTGGAACACATTTTCATGAACATGTAATGATTTGTGCACTTAGATTAAAATCCAATGCATTGGGTATTATTTAGTCTCTTGAGACATCATGTGCAATCGTCTTAGTCATTATCCTTGACTCTGGATCAGTGTGGAATGGTCTTGGTGGTTAGCCTTTACTCATGCTCTTCTATGTGCAATTACCCATGAATCATGATAAATTACTATTTTAGGTTAATTATAGATTACTATAATTTTATTACTATATTATATTATGTTATATATGATACAATTCCATATGTTTAACCTCAGTCCATGTATTTTTATATAATTATTTTATTCATGTTGATGCTCCTTTCCATCAGAGAGTCTAATGAATAAAAAAGGGGAATACCTTATCACAAAGAGATTCATCCTTTGAAAAAACATAGAAAATTTACAAAGGAATGAACATGGATTTCTTTAAGCATGGGTTGTTCAACTTTCACCATGGTCGCACAAGTATACTTTGAGGCCACATATTGGTCACACAAGTGACTTGTGCACCTTAAATTTTTTTCACCCAAGGCCCTCATAGGCCTATAAATACCCCTTGTGGGCCCCCCATTTCAGGGACAAAAAATTCCAAAAGTCGGATTTATGCTCTCGGCGCCCTAGTCATTTCTTGATGACTTAATAACACTTCTATGGAAATTTCATGCCTAGAATGGAAGATCTAAATAGGGGAAACAAGGCCTAAGTATTGGAATTCGTCAACACTTTCACGCCTAAAGGTATAACCCTTAATGAAATGGCCACACTTGTGTGCCACCTTATCCATTCAATAAAACTTGAACGCCACCCTATTGTAAGCCTTTAGGGATAATACTAAGGGCTTGACCCAAGTCTTGCCCAAGTATTACCCTATGGGTTAATCGTCGCCCATGTACACCCATGTCGTGCATGTACTTGCATGACCAAAACTTGTACACCCAAACAAGACTTACACGCATGACTTTTTTTGGGTTCCCCTACTTCCTATTCAACTCTTTACTTCAAATCCACCTCTCCTCATCAAGATTTATACTTCAAAACCCTCTTCGAATCCATTTATGGCATGGTTCCTTTGTTGGCTTCTTTATCTAAAAGAAATTCTATTGAACATCTCCCAAAACCTCGTGATTTACATATGTTTATGTCACTAAGGTTATAGATTTCATTCATTTCAACACCTCATCCTTTAAGATGTGAAGTTCCCAAAAATGGGCATCCTCCTTAGGAGTAAGCCCCATATTCACTAACATGGGCCTCCTTTTACGGAGTATACCCCAGATCTCAAATTCCCTAACCTGGGCCTCCTTTTTATGAGTAATCCCTAGATCTAATTTCATTTGACTTGGGCCTCCTTTTTATTAGTGATTCCCAAGTTATAAGTCCCCTTTTACTTTGGGCCTCCTTCACAAGATTATGTCTGAAGTTATAAATCTCCTTTACCTGGGCCTCCTTTTCAAGAGTAAGACCCAGTCATAGTTTCATTAATTTTTGGGCATCCTTCTCAGGAATAATCCCCAATCATAAGTCTAACATAATTTTAGGAATCCTCCTTAGGAGTAAGCCCCAAGTTAGTGTATCCAAATCTCCATAAAGCAAAAATATCTTTATGGACCTTTTCCTAGGATTATTGCCAGAAATAAATCCTAATCTTCATCTACTTGGGCAGTGACACATATATAAGCCCCATATAATTCTTTGTGACCACATCTTTCATGGAAAAAATCATCAGGTTTACTGATACATCTTGTTTCTCACACCGAGCATGAATCACATGAGCTTAGATTGTAAAAGTAACCATGACACATCTCTTTGGGCCATTAATCATAATTATGCCCCACATTTCTTAATTGAACTACGTGAACTTTGACCTCTTCTTTAAAAGTAGAGTACGTAGTAATCCTTTCTAAGGTTCAAGCCCATCACCCATTAATTATCAACTGTCCCATATGATGTTAAATGATATCTTAATTCCCAAACTACATGAGTTCTGATTCCTTTTCTAACAAGGATACGTAGGTATCCCATCTGCGAGTATGATCCCAACACTAAAATAATCCATGTCCTTGTGAATGACAATAAACTTCAAGTGCCCTGCTGAGTGGATTTAAAACCAGTATGGTCATCATAATGACCAAGATATTTCTACATAATATATTTAAGGATCCCACTGACTAAGAATCTCCAATACATATGGATGATTATCTATCAATGAAGAACCTCAAATACATATAACATTTTCTCTAAATATCATACATATCAATAATTGATTTCCAAATCTAATGGAAGACTCAATTTCATGCTTGGTAAATTAATAAGAATTCACAAACATAACTCAATTCCATATAGAGAGTTCCGTAGTAGATAATAATTCCACCTAAAAAGGTGTGATGAGTCCGACCTCCCTTCATTTCGACCAATGAAAAATTTTAAGCCTCATCGGTCCACAACTAATAAGCACCTACCATTGGAATATAGGTCCAAATGGATATAGAATCATTGGATGTTTCTGGTTCTATGAATAAACAATTTAGAAACCGATTGGAATGTTTGAACCTTAAACAAACAAGGTCATCCCCATTTCTAGAAGATACAAAAAAATGGTGAACCCGATGCGAATCCTTAACCAAGTTAAATAATGTTTTACTTATTTTTTAGTCCCCTATTTAACTAAATGTTTGGGCCAACAAAGAAATCAATAACATATGTGCTCATCCAAAATATGTAGTGGCCAAACTTATCTAGATCATGTCTATTATATCAAACAGGCACTCTTTTTCATGATCTCTCTACGTTAGAGAAATGGATTCGCTAATGTTCACACATGTGAATGCCTTTGCTGCTACTTTTGTAGGATCCTCCTTTCGCTAAGGATGACATCGCCCACTTGGAGTCTGCAACGCTGGTTCTCAAATTCACTGGTTAAGAAATACTATCAACACAGTACCATTCAGACTCTGGAGGATACTCGATAAGCCCTCCAAGTTAACAATTCCCCCTGGATTTCCGAAGAGTGACGACCAGTGATCAAGAAGCAGGTTGTGCTAACCACCGTCTTCAACCATTTTGAGTTGTTATCCCTGGAATGCAACAACTAGTCTCTCCCATTTTACAAGGAGTTAAATGAAGAGATCACTCAAGGCCTTGGGTTCAGAAGACACGAGTCCTTCTCAAGGACTCCCATCAACAATCACCGCCATACTCATGTGACAGTGTGCCCTCAACATGATGAGGGTATCACATTTATAGGTTAGGCTTAGGTCCCTCAGACACGAGTCCGCAAGACGAACCGCCAGAGGAAAAATCATGTTGACAGGGAGCATGCTCTTACTTCTACCCCCTTTGGATAAGTCCATCAAGAAAACTTGATGGAAAGCAATGAGCGGGACTATACACTCGTCCGTTATAATCACGTTGTCCAGCAGACTAGTCTGGAAGAAAACCCACCAATCTCTCCAGGCAATTCGAGCAGAGTATTATTGGAAGGAATATACACCTGTTTACAATCAACAACTCTGTCAGCAGTCTCATCTTCTAGTGTTGAAGTAAAATCCTAAACCATACTTAACGAAGAATACACAGCAGGGACAAACACCTACTAATGTCTATCATGCCTGCCAACAGTCTCGTTTGGTAGCACCTGGAGAAGTTAGTCTGAAAGCTCTGAGGAGAAATTTAGAGAAAACTCAACTCTCTACCCCCATGCACAAGTACTATCAGAATCCACTGACAGGAAAAGGAGGACCGGATCAGGCACATACACCTACTCCAGACAGAGAATGGACGTATATTCCCATTCTGACAGCTGAAGTCACGAACCACATTCAGATGATGGTGAAAGAGAAGAAGAAAATCCATTCTCATATTCTGGATACTTTCCAGTATATTATAACAACTTAAACAGCATCATAGGGAAAGAAACATAAATCTATCCCTATCAGTGGAGTGACTCATTAACATGTCACTCTGGAGTAGATACACATCTCTGTTCTAGTCCAGGAGGGTTGTGGGGCATACTCCCCCATGTCATGCGGACAATCAAGTCAGGTACATACACATGATTTGAATGGAGATCATCAGCCTAACCTGACCATTTCTCTGAATCAGGCACATACACCTTCCTATAATAACTACTTTTCAATAAGTTGTTCCCATAGTGAGTAAAAGGAATCTAAGAAAAAGACCCATTTAGCACAGCCGAGGAATCAATAGCCAATATGTAATAAGGCCTTTCTCGATGCTGGAGTCCTTGATGCACTCAGAAAATTGTCTATTTCAAATCAAGATTCTACTCTTTCATTTCCCAATAGTGTGAACAATAATTCTGAAGGTCTTCATCTAACACTTCTTCATGAAGACTTGCTTCATGACATTTCGGTCGATCTTGATGTATCATCTTCATATGAGAGCTACAAGAACCCTCTGTGTGGCTAGAAGGCCAAGGAGTAAGAGGTTTCATCTTCTGCAGTAACCCACCATGGTGGCCCTCCCCATGATGATGAATTTAGCAGCGAAATTCCTCTCCACAGTAGTAATATGCATTTATGGGAAAATTCTCTAAAAGCCAATGCAGTAATGAGAAAACCCTCTTATCTCGAGGCAGTTGCAAATCTGAAACCAGCCATGTCTGATGCTTTACCAATAGCATGTGAAATAATTTCTCAGCCAGAATATAGCCTAGGGTGTAGGCCATTCTCTGAACCACTCCTGAGTCTTTCATCTTCTAATTAGATAAATGAATTCTCTTCAAATATTATTGAATCTGTTGAAGAAACAAAGTAGCACCATCTCTGGTCTAATAAGTTAGAAGAATCATCATCGAATGATAAAGAGGATGTACTGAATATGAGGAAACAACTGGAAAAAGGTGATGTACCAGTCATTTTTTGTCCTTTGGATGAATCTCAGTACGATATTCTAGAAATGATGATAGATGATTGTATTCATGATATTATTCTCAACATGTGGAAAACTATTTTTCAATTAAAGAATAAAATATTATCTTATGATGAATATGAAAATCATGTAATTATAATAAAAGGGTTGCAATTCCAAATTGACTTGGCATCTCTCTCAGTTTCCCAATATCCAAAGGTTGAAAAGCAGCAGAGAGCCCTTCAGCATTCATGCCTTGGCTCACTAAAAATATTATGCCAGTTAATTGCCAATGCCCCATCTGATATTCATATACGGGGATGCGATGTTCAAGGAGAAATTCATTTCACTGTTCTCTCTAGTCAACGAAGTCCGACAAAAGTTTTCTAATGCAATGAAATTTCCCATGGATGGCCACAGGCAATTGGATTTGTGTGTAATCAGATGATTTATTAGGAACATGCCTTAACTAGTTCTTCCCAAAGTCAGGCATACATAGAACAAGTTGTCAAATTACTCTTGCATCAGGAAAATGATAATATCAAATATCCTTCTCTTTTAGAGTGTGAGAATCAGGGAGAGAAAAAAGTATTAGAAATCATCCAACGGTCGTCTGAGCCAGGTGATTTGAGTGGATGTCGGTTGACGCATCTGGACAATTTCAAGACTAAAGTCTGCAAAATCAGGAGATCTTTTATAAAAGCCTCATATGTATCAGCTCAAGAGACACCTCAGCTTTCCAGAGTGGGTACTATTTTAACCCAACCCTTAGAATCAACAAATAAGATTCGAGGTGTTGAGGAGAAATAATCCGAGTCCACCGGACTGGGGACTTTTTCAAATCCTCAAACTCTTCCTTAGTGAAAGTCAGTCTTCTCTCGATTAGGGAAGAATCCATAAGAGGAACGAAGATCTAGATTATTAGGATATTCCCACCAAATTAAGGTTCATCAAGAAGATTCTGAGGGGTCAACTCAATAGAAGGCAATGTCTTATAAAAGACATGGAAGAAGACAGAATTGAAGAAATGCCAATATAAGGGACGTAATGCATTATGCATCAACAAATTTCAACAATTCCATTGTTACTGATCCTCAAAAACATGAGGCTCACTCAAGGGAGTCAGATGAGGAAGTTCCTTCTCAAGAGTCTGTACACACAAACATAAATGAAGAAGGTGTGCGTACACGAAATCAAAGGCTTACCCAGAATCTAGGTATTCCTTCATACAACCAACTCCCCCCTCTCTGAAAGGCGTCCAATAAGGGGAAAGGAAAAAAGTAAGGTTGTGTCACACCCTACCTCTGGAGAGGGCCAATCACTCTCATTAGAGGAATGGTTCGCACAACAAGAGGAAGAAATGATGGAGTTAAGGAGGATGAATGTAGAACTACATCAAGGTAGTCTTCTTCCTAATCGTGCTGGAGTATGTCAGTCAAGGGAATTTATTGTAGTTATTGGGATGGATCATTAATAGCCTCCTTTATGAGTACACCATCACAAGTCCAATCCTATGGGTTATATGCAACAACAACTGGCAATACTACCGCGAATAGCAGTCCCGGCTGCCACAACCGTCCAAGATCCAGCTCTTGCACCTGTACAGGTCCAAGCCCAACCTAATGTTTCTAAAACATTAATGACTATTATTGAGTCATTATAATCTCGGTTGTAAACTATGGAACGAAAGTGTGCACCGGTTCAACCAGAGATGAAATCTTACCTTTAATGGGTAGATGTAATTCCTCCCAAGACCTAGAGGGTTTCCAACTCAGTAGTAACTACAGCCTGACTTTGTTTATTAGGGTTTAGTTAGGTTTTAATAGGTTTTTTATGGTGTGTTAAGGTCTATTAACCCAAAAAACTACAAACCATAAACAACGATTAAAACCCTAAAAAGGTGTCATTCCTCCCCCCATCAAATTTTCCAAGTACCAAATTCCCAATTTTTAATGGTTCGGGAGATCCAGAACAACACTTAACACATTTTGATTCTTGTTGTGATCCCATGAGGGGAACATATCAACAATAAGAAAAAGTTATGCTCAGGTGTTTTTTACAGTCATTACAAGGACCTGCATTTGCCTGGTATACAAGCTTGCAATCCAGGTCAATTACTGGGTGGGAGGATCTTCCTTAAAAATTCCTTCTTCAATTCAACTCAACGCTTCCAAAGACAGTAGTTTTTTATCTTACAAATTGTAAGAAAAGGGAAAATGAAAGAGTTTCAGATTTCATTGCTCGCTGGAAGGGATTAACATATTCCTTAAGATTAGCACTCCCTTACAATGAATTTTTTCCCATCTGTGTGGCAAATTTTCGTGATAATTTATGCACACTGTTGATCTATGTGAAATACATAGGAGGGTGTCGAGACCTTACTTAAATCGCTCAGGATATTGAATATTCTCTTATAATGACTAATGCTAAAACTCATGTAATTCCACCAGTTCTAGGAAAGAGAATGGGGAAAGCAGAGACTGCTATAGTAATGCTTAAACAAGCACATGTACCTGCTTCTACTTCAAAACCATCGTCATATTGAAGGGCTCCACCTCCTGAGCATCAACAACAATGGCCTCCCCGTCAAAATGATCAAAGAGATCAAATGCAGAAACAATTTGAAGAGTTATAGAATAAATTTTGGTTCTTTCCGAAATGAAAAAGTTCCCGGTTATTTAATTTTGCTCTGGAAAATATGTTGGTTCAGTTGCCAAGGCCAAAAAGGCCTAACAAGGAAGGAGATGATGACCTTCCCATATTTTTCCCATTTCATCATATTTTGATGCAACCCATTTAGGACTATTTTGTATTCAAATACCTCTTACAAAAGATGGTGGACTCGGGATAGGTAAAACTAAAGGGCTCTTCAGCCCATGTAGCATGTGTTACTGCTATAGATCCAAAGGGACAATGTGAGTGGCAAGAAATTAAAAGAAAAAAATGCACAAAAATATGATGATTGGATAGTCAGAAAACGATCAACCGAACTCATGCCATTTTATGAACAAATTGAAGAAACTAATTGTGTCTTCTGATATGAATTCCACAGAAAAAACCTCTTCATCAGAGGGAAAATCCTCAATGAAGCACCATAATTAGAAGAAATAAGAGTAGTCAGATAAAGATGAGCTCATGTCAATGCTCAAGTTGTCTTTTTCTCTTGCAGATTTTATGCCCTCCGCTTCGAAAGGACGGGCACTGCCCCCCCAAATGGCACAACCTAAACTGGCTAATCAGGAAGATTCTTCGTCAGATGATGAGTATATTTTTTTTGTTAATATGATTCATTTAACAGATCCTTATATCAGTCGTAGTTTTTAGCTCAATGAGCCTGAGTTCCCTATAACAAACAGAGGAATTAGAAGGAGTTCTAGTGTTATAGGATACATGGGAAGATGTGGATATTCCAGAAGCCACTATTTCAATCATACCCCTTCTATAACTGTATATGCAGCCGAAACCCATGGAAAATCCCTTCAGTGGGCTCAACAAGAACAAGTATGTTCTTTTACACAAGGCAGATTCAGTCCTGGTACAATTATTTTGGATGATCGGTTGGAGGATACACCTTCTTTCTCTCAGTTAATAAAAAGACCTAGTAGGTCTAATCTTCCAAAGACATTAGTATTTCCAACTCCTACCCCGATACAAGATTCATCTACTTCCAAAGCATAAAATGATATGGCACCTGCGAAACCACATGTTCCTGTTGGAAAACGCATACCTTTGGACCAAAAGAATGATGTCTTGAAACATTTGTCCCACGTACCGACCAAGTCATCATTTTTTGATTCCTTGAATCTATCCAAGGATCTTCGGTAGGCACTCATTGAGGCTTTGTCATGTCCTCAAGAGTTTGAAACTGAAATTACTGCGGATGAAGTCTACCTTGTAGAGAATGGTCCTACAGAATTCCAAGTAGTGATATCTTTTACAGATGAAGATGAAGATGATGTCATGCATGGACATATCTGACCATTGTATTTATCTGTCAAGGTCAATGATGTAGACATCTGACGAGCTTTCATTGATAATGGCTCAGGAGTCAATCTCATCCCCATTCGTACACTTCGTCGATTGGGCATCACTGAATCTGATTTATCTCCTTCTACTTTGATATTGCAAGGATTTGATAAAAATTAACAAGAACCTCTGGGCGATATCACACTCAGAACATAGTTTGGATACCTTGTATCCAATTTAGATTTCATAATTGTTCATCATGACACATCCTTCAACATTTTTCTTGGAAGAACTTGGCTACGTCAACATGCAGTCGTACCTTTGTCATACCATCAGTGTCTCAAATATTGTTTCAATGCTCAAATTGGGACATTGTAAGGTGATAAATCCCAATTCAAAACTTGTGAATCTCAATACATTGGGGCATAATTTTATCACGTGGAAGGTAAGGAGAAATCCATGATGAAGGAGGTCACCAAAATTAATGCTTCATATGGTTTGAAAAGATTCTAGTATACCCATAGATACTTGTGAGTACAGATTATGTGTTACCTATCATTCAAATTGATAGGATAGACCCAAATCTGAATACTCTTATTGAAAATTCCATAATGTCTATTACGGAAACCAAGCCAGATAGCATGGGAGACGTTGGTGATTCACCAAGCAATGATGAAAGCTCAAATAGAGATGTCTTCATTTCATCTACTGAAATACAACAATTCCATACATAATCATCCATGCCAGAAGAAGTTATAGCAATTCCAGATATGAATGATGATGTCGATTCTCAATCCATCATCTCCTCTCTATTACCCCAGGAAGACCATGCATCATCAATAGGGTCATAAATGGTAGCCTCTTCTTCAGGATGTTCAGGTTTTAACATCTCTATTGATCATGGAAATTATGCTTTATCATCTACTACGAAAGTAGAAATAGAAGAAATAACACATTTTGAAGAAGAAGAGGGAGATCTCATAGATGCTCCTCCAACATTTGAAGTGGGTATCTCTACCACCATTGATGAACTCAAAGAAATAAATTTGGGTAAAAAAGAAGATCCATGCCTCACTTTATTTAATTCGGCATGAAACTTGAAGAAAAAAAAATGTATAATTCCTTTCTAAAGAAAAATCAAGATGTATTGTCTTGGAATTTTTCAGAAACGACAAGTCTTGATCCTGATGATTCCACTCATCATTTGGGTTTGCTAGATGAAAATTGAGGATTCAAGAAAGTGGCAAGAAGAACACACCCAACTTATTCTTCAAAAATTGAAGTTGATGTGGATTAGCTTATCAAAGTAAACATCGTCAGAGAAGTTCAATATCCCAAATGGATTGCTAATATTGTCCCCGTGAAAAAGAAGAATGGAAAAATTAGAGTTTTTGTTGATTTCAGATATCTTAATCGGCATTGTCCCAAGGATGATTTTCTAATTCCGATCACAAAACTCTTAATTGATACAAAAACTAGTTATGAATAACTCTCATTCATGGATGGATATTCTGGGTATTATCAAATCTAAATGGCTCCAAAAGATGAAGAATATATATCCTTTATATCACCTCAGCGTTTGTTTTTATATTGGGTAATGCCCTTTGGATAGTAGAATGCAGGTTCAACGTATCAATGTGCCATGCACTATATCTTCAAACCATTTTTAGAGAAATTTGTTGAATGTTATGTGGATGATTTGGTGGTTAAATCCATACAACATTTTAATCACTTGGCTGATTTGGAAATAATATTTCATAAACTTCGACAACATAATTTGAAGATGAACCCCTTAAAATGCGATTTCGGGGTAACCTCAGGAAAATTTCTCATCTTTGTTATATTCATCGTGGTATCGATGTCGATCCTGAGAAAAAAAATTCAATCCTTGTTATGTCACCTCCTTGAAAATTGAAAGAATTGAGAAGAATTGAGCAACACTTGGCCTATATTCGGAATTTAATTTCCAATATCGCTCGAGAATGTTTACAATTTTGAAAATTGATGAGGAAGGTAGTCACTTACAATTAGACTGAAGAATATCAAGAAGCATTCAATATTCTCAAGAAATATCTCTTGAGTCCATTGGTATTAATGACACCTGTTGAAGGAAGGCCACTTATTATTTATGTAATAGCTTTAGAGCGGTCATTGGGTGCCTTCCTTGCCCAAATGAATGATGTTGGGAATTAAAATATCTCATTTACTATTTAATTCGATCTATGATTGAAGCAGATACCTGATATTCAAGTATTAAAATGTGCTGCCTAGCTTTAATTTTTGCAGTTTAGAAATTGAGACACTATTTGCAACATCATGAGGTCCACTTGGTATCTCGCAATAACCCGCTCAAATTTATCATTAGTCGTCCAATGCTTATAGGACGTCTGGGAAGGTGGGAAGTTATTTAGTAGTAGTTTGATATATAGTACGTGCCTCAAAAGGTAATAATGGGCCAATCTCTGGATGATTTCCTTACTGAACACCCTTTAGTAAAAGAAACATATTTAGATACTGAACTTCCGGATGAGGAAGTCTTCTCTATTCAAGATAATCTTCAAACATGGGAAATGTACTTTGATGGTGCTTCCAGATGTCCAATAGGGAGGAAAATGGAAGATCCTAATTTCAATAAAGTTGGTATAGGAATTGTACTCATTTCTCTAGAATTGGCATTGCTACCCTATTCCTTATTATAATTGGGAGGCAGTACAAACAACGAAGCAGATAATCAAGCTCTCCTCGCAGGCTTGGAATTGGCGCATCAGGCACATGTGAATCACTTAAAGGTAAAAGGTGATTCAGACATGGTAATCAAACAAGTCAATGGGGATTATTCCATCATAAAAGAGGAGTTAATCCCTTTTTATGATTATGTCAGAGAGTTAATGGAAGAATTTCCTTCAAAACCAACATTTTCTTATGTATCATGATCACAAAATTCCCAAGTTGATACATTGGCTAATGCAGCTACAGCCCTGGAAGATCCAAACCGGGATGATACAATCATCAGTATTTCCAATCATTGTGTATTTTCACCTTATGTTCAAATCAAAATAGAAGAAATCAATGAGATTAGTCCCATCTCTGAACCATAAGGTAATACTACATGATGGATGCCACCTATCGAGGAATACCTTCAAAATGAAACACTTCCACCTGATAGAGTCGGTAAAGAACAAGTTTGGGGATGTGTGGTCAATTTTACTCATTATGATATCCCAGATAACCTCGACAAAATTCTCTACAAAAGATGTTTTGATGGAATTATCTTCAAATGTGTTGATGGTGAAGAGACAATGCCTATCATGAAAGATTTACATGCAGGAGTCTGTGGTTCCCACCAGTATGGACTTTGAATGTCGGATCAAGTTTTAATGATTGGGTACTTTTGGCCTTCAATGATACAAGATTGTATTGATTTCACTAAAAAGTGTCATTCTTTCCATGTATATTCCAATTTCGTTCATCATCCCCCAGAGTTTCTTCATACACCTATATATTCATGGCCATTCTCCACATGGGTAATAGATGTAGTAGGACCATACCTATCATCTACATCCAAGTAGTTTAAGTATATTCTTACTACTACTGACATCTTTTCCAAATGGGCTAAGGCAATACCCCTCAAAGAAGATAGTTTTAAAAGCATTGTTAGCTTCATCAAGTCTAACATAATTTCCATATTTGGTGTCCCTCATACCATTTTGATGGACAATGGAACCATCTTCTATTCATCAGAGGTGAGAAAGTTGTGTCAAGAATTCACCATCAAATCCAACCATTCATCTTGGTATCATGCAGCGGCCAATGGCCTAATAGAGGCCTTCAATCATATTCATTCAAATATACTACAAAAGAATGTGTATAATGATAAGAAATCATGTCCTGAGAAACTTTTTCATGCTTTATGGTCTTATCGGACCACCACCCGCACTGCTACACAATCAACTCCATATTCATTGGTATATAGAATAGAAGCAGTCTTGCCCATTGAGGTTGAATTACATTCGCTTAGAGTAGAAATTTTTTATCATTCATCTACATATGAGCAATATCAAAAGTGATTGGATGAATTGGAATGATTTTATGAAAAAAGATTGTGCACCCTGCACCATATGGAAGTCTATCAGAATCGAATAGTACTGGCTTTCAACAAGAAGGTTTGTCTTCATTCATTCATTCAAGGAGAATCGGTATTGGTCCGTAGAACTCCAATGATACCAAGAAAGAAGCTTCCAATGCTTGAGACAAAGTGGGAAGGAACATACTCAATACATAAGGTCTGCTCCAATGGAGCTTATTCTCTAATCTCAATGTAAGGAGAACTCATTACAACTTCAAACAATTCCAGATTCTTGAAAAGGTCTTTTGTGTAACACAAATACATACATCCAACAAGATGTTAAATTGTACAACCACGTCCTAGCTACATGATACTAAACTGTACAGCACCCTTTCATCCAACATGATGTGAAACTATGAAAAAGTCCCTAACACGTCCATCATGACGTTAAACTGTGACCATTTTTCCTCACTACAAGACATTAAACTGTATAGACATATGTCCTAGCTACATGATTCTAAACTGTACAACACCCTTTAGTCCAACATGACATTAAACTGTGAAAAAGTCCCTAACATGTCCAACATGACGTTAAACTATGTCCCCTTTTTCCTCACTGCAAGACATTAAACTGCATATCCATATGTCCTAGCTACATGACGCTAAACTATACAACACCCTTTTTTCCAACATGACGTTAAACTATGAAAAATTCCCTAACACATCCAACATGACGTTAAACTGTATCCCCTTTGTCCTCATTGCAAGAAATTATAATGCATAGCCATACATCCTATCTACATGATGCTAAATTGTGCAACATTGGTCCATGAATATAACCTTAAACTATTTTAGTCCTCACTACAAGACTTTAAACTGCATAGTCCCCATAATATGTCTTATATGACGTAAAACTGTATTGTCCTACATGACATTAATCTTTTTGCATATTCATCCTAAATGTCCTAAAACTAAAAAGTCCCTTAATACGTCTTACATGACGTTAAACTATATTTTGTCCCTGCTACATGACATTAAACTGTGCAGCACCAGTAGTCCTCACTACAAGCCTTTAAAATGCATATTCCCCTCTATCATCCAACATGACGTTAACCTATTCGTCCAAGCCGCAAGATTTTAAACTACCAAGCACCCTATGTTTGTGACACATTTCATTTAAACTGTGAAATAGTCCCTTATGCGTCATATATGATGTTAAAACTGTGAATAGTTAGGGTTTTCGTTACCTCTTGTTTCTTACACTGAGTATGACTCACGTGATCTTAGAGTATGCTTCAAACATAACACCGTCTCTGGGCCTCTAATCATGCATAAGTCCCAAGACCATTTTTAGTCATTGTCCTCAAGTACAACATGATCACCAATTCATTCTTCAATTGAACTACACGAACTTTGATCCTTGCCTTCTAGTATGGGTACGTAGGAAACCTCTTGAGGTTCAAGCCCAAAAATAATCTATTCACGTATGTTCACCTCCGTCTCATATGATGTTCATCCATGAAGCAGTCTAAAACCAATCGCTTCACATTGTTTCACCTATGTCCCACATGACGTTAAAATGTTTTCATCCTTCTTTTATCCCTGCTACATGACACTAAACTGTACATCACCATCTTCATCTCTATATGATGTTAAACTATACAGCCCCCCATTGACCCTTTCCTGAGAGGGAATCATCATTGACATTGATCTCCAATTTTGACATATTCCAAAGACTAAATGCATACATGGCCATTACCGAACCTTTAACCTTGGGTCAAACCATCATTACACTAAAGTACCCTTTCAAACTTCACTTGTACAAACCAAATCTGTACATAGGGAATTTTTATGAACTACATGCGGCTTGATTCCCATCCTTATGTGATACGTAGGAATGTTCTAGCATCCCTCGAACCCAGCCCAGGTCTTTGAGCCTAACCCCAAATTCCACTTTCAGTCCCTTGGCTGAAAAGTCCCCACGTGAAAACATGAATGTTGTATAAAAACCCTAGTCTTCATTCACATCAGGTTTGTAAAACACACAATGTGTATTCCCTCATTATGGTCAGAACTCTATGACCTTAAACTATGATCTTCTACATTATCATCCCACATGATGTTAAACTGTATTTTAAGAACTATGTATGGATTGATTACCATCCTTATGGGATACGTAGTGAAGTCTAGCACCTCAATTCAGGACCTAGTCACAATATTATTATGGTCAACAATGGTCTGTGTATCTTCTACATGCATTGGACAATGCCCATTTTGATGTATCATACTCCTAACCTTAAATACTTCCAGATCTCCATAACCCTTTTCTTGACTTTTGGTCACAAAATGTCTAATACCTGGGAATTCTTTTTCCTGACTATGTAGCACGTGCCATTAGTTGGCTTTGCATAAACAGTCTACATAACAGACATGTTAGCGAAATGATGCAATTATTTGATTATGCAGCCAATGCCCTTAGGCGGCCCTGTATAATTCAACCCCCTAACGGTTTTGTTAAATAATGGTAATTTCATTCATGGGAGAAAACCCTATTTTTGTCCTTATTGGTGTTAATGAAAATATTTAGGGATCTGCAAAAATAGCCATCCTTAACATATTTATCCCATATTCATTTTTCATGATATGAAAATATTCAAGTCTATGGTTTATACTTCCCTTCCCTACGTTTGGATTAAACCTTCGTATGAGTGACATTCATCCAATTCTTTGACAATCTTGATTGGGAATATCCTCTCCATATACAAGTACATCTCTCTATATAGAAAACTCTATCCTTTGAAAAATTTGAATCTCCATAAACTTCCATCAGCTTTTAAGAAATAGAAAAGTAAAATTTCTGAGAGTTCTTTTTCCTGACTATACAGAATGTGCCCTTAGGCAGCCTTGCATAAGTAGTATACTTAAAGGAATTTTCAGCAAAAAGATTATAATATTTATCTTTCCAGCCAATTCCCTTAAGCGTCCCTATAAAACTCCACCCCCAAATGGGTTTATTAAATAATTGTAACTTCACTCTTAGGAAATATTTCTTCTAATTCCTTTTATCCATTTTTCCATATCATTCCATAGATTCAAAATTTACTATGTAATAGTTTACATGTTTTCTTCTATATTTGAATGTGGTAATATGTTTTCAGATAAATTATCATGGAATTAAATCAATTTTAATCCATTTGGTCAAATCTATTCGACAATATACATTATCCTTTTTATGTCCGACGTGCATGACTTTAAACTGCCCATAAAATAAAAGGGAAATATAAACAAAAGTCATGTCCGAACTCACTAAACATACATTTTGTATGATTTAGGTAATATTGAGCAATAAAAATATTCAATGTTTGTAGGTTTATTCTTTTAATCTTAGTAAAAATCAAACCATTCTTACTAGGCACATTGGCTTAGGTAAGATTTAAAGCAAGTAGCAAAAGAATGCATGAATAAACGATTGAAGATGAAACTATTTTTCATTGATACACAAGATTTAGAAGGACATCCACAGATTGGAGTCTCTTCTCTTTTTCAAGATTTACAAGAGGCTTTCAACATAACTCTACATTTGACTTACGACATCCTGAGCTTCATCAGTAGCCACATAGAATTATTTCTTTCAACTGGATACAATAAGAGACGCAGTGATACCAGATCTTCTAGGAACAATTGTAAAAGAATGTTCTTGAGTGTGGTTTGAGAAAATTTTCTGCTGATCAAACAGTGACTCTGTTTTTCCCTATCAATTGGACTTGGAAGATGGATACATGGATTTGAGAAAGGAGCATTGGAAGAAAAGAGCCATTTGGAGAGGGTAATATTTTAAGATATTGTTCTAATGTCATGATAGTGTTCTCTCCACCAACTGGAAGTGAGATATGATATTTCTTAAAGTACTTGGACAAATCTAGGGGAGTGTTGTCACATATATTGTAATAATCATTGCTAAAGAGGTTCATCATGTCATCAATCTGCTTGCTAGACAACTCATTAGTCATTCCAATTCTTCTGGGAGCCATTGAATCTGCACAAACCTCAGATAATTAACTTTTAAGTAAGTTGATTTTCATAATATTTGTGAATAAATTAAGAAAAATGGATAATGAATTAAGGAGTTCAATTCCCATATTAGCACACAAGTCCACTTTGGACGCACAAGTTTGGGTGCGCAGGTATCACCACGCAAGCCAACCTACCTCTGCAGAAGTGAGACATGAACAGAAGCAATGAACATCAGAAAATCAAGACACTTGCGCGATGAGAGCCACTTGCACGACGAGAGTGAAGTGCTTTGAGACCCGGGTGCTTTGCACGAGAATGAATGCATACTTATAGACAAAGGCCACACCCAGTATGTCGTACCTTGTGCAGGTCAAACCAGCACATCGTACCCTACAGGGCTCATACCTTCACACTGCTACCTGCGCGTCCAAATTTCCTTAGGTTTCTCCTTTACATCAGAGTCAAATCCTCTTTTGTTTTTTGTTTCTAACTCTGATGGGGGACTTTTTTTGATGATCCTTTCTGTCCTAGAGTCTAACGAATAAAAAAGAAGAATAACTGAGCACAAAGAGATTCATCCTTTGAAGAAACAAAAAAAATTGACAAAGGCATGAACAAGGACTTCTTTAAGAATGGGTCGTGCATGTTCCTCTATGGTCGTGCATGTATGCTTATGCGCCACATATTGGTCACGCAGGTGACTTGAGCACCCTACATTATTTTCACCCAAGGCCCTCAATGGGCTATAAATACCACTTGTGGACCCTCCATTTTGGGGACGAAAAAATCCAAGAGTAATATTTAGGCTCTCGGTTCCCTAGTCTTTTCTTGAAGTCTTCTGAACACTTTTAAGTTAATTTATTATCTAGAATGGAAGATTTAAAGAGGTTAAACAAGGCCTAAGTGTTGGAATTCATTAACACATGTGTGCCTAAAGGTCAAAACCTTAAGGGAAATGAACACACTTACACGCCGCCTTATCCATTCATCAATACTTTCCCGCCACCCTTTTGGAAGCCTTTTGGGATAACACTAAGGGCTTGAGACAAGTCTCGCCCAAGTAATACCCTATGGGTTAACCGTCGCCCAAGTACACCCATGTCACGCAAGTACTTGTGCGACCAAAACTTTTGCGCCCAAACAAGACTTGCATGCCTGCCTCTTTTTGGGTGCCCCTCCTTCCTATAAAACACTTTTCATTAAATCTAACTCTCGTTTTAAATATTTAGCCTTCAAAACCCTCTTCATATCCATTTATGTCATGGTTTCTTTGTTGGAATATTTATCAGAAAGAAATTCAGTGGAATATCTCCCAAAACCTTATGATTTACATAACATTATGTCACTAAGGTTAGAGATTTCATTCATTTCAACACCTCATCCTTTAAGATGAGAAGGTCCCAAAATGGGCATCCTCTTTAGTGTGTAAGCCCCAAATTCCCTAAACCGGGCCTCCTTTTCAAGAGTAAACCCCAAATCTCAAATTCCTTAACCTGGGACTCCTTTACTGGAGTAAGTCTTAGATCTAATTTCTTTTGACTTGGGCCTCCTTCTCAAGAGTGAGTCCCAAGTTGTAAGTCCCCTTTAAATTTGGGCCTCCTTCTCAGGTGTAAGTCCCATGTTTTAAATCTCCTTAACCTGGGCCTCCTTTTCAGCAGTAAGCCCCATTCATAATTTCTTTAATTTTTAGGCTTCCTTCTCAGGAATAAGCCCCAATCCTATGTCTCACCTAATTTGGGCATCCTCCTCAAGAGTAAACCCCAAGTTAGAGTATCCAAATCTCCATAAAGCACAAACACCTTTATAGACCCTGTTCCTAGGTTTCTTCCCAGAAATAAATCATAATCTTCATCTACATGGGCAGTCACACATATATAAGCCCCATATCATTCCTTTTGACCACATATTTCGTGGCACAAATCGTCAAGTTTATTGATTCCTCTTGTTTCTCACACCGACCATGACTCACGTGAGCTTAGAGTGTAAAAGAAACCACGACACATCACTTTGGGCATTTAATCATACATAATCCCCACATTTCTTAATCGATCTATGTGAACAGCGATCTCTTCCTTAAAAGTAGAGTATATAGGAAGACTTTATAAGGTTCAAGCTCATCACCCATTAGTTATCATCTATCCCATATGATGTTAAACTATATCTTAATTCCCAAACTACATGGGTTCTAATTCCTTTTCCAACAAGGATACGTAGGTAGCCCATCTATGGGTACAATCCCAACTCTAAAATAATCAATGTCCTTATGAATGACAATAAACTTCAAGTGTGCCGTTGAGTGGCTTTAAAAATAGTTTGGTCATTATAATGACCAAGCGATTTATACATAATGTATTGAAGGATACCTTTGACTAAGAACCTCCAATACATACGGATGATTCTCTATCGATGAAGAACCTTGAATACGTATATAAGATTCTCTAAATCTCATACATATCAATCATTTATTGCCAAATCTAAATGGAGACACATTTTCATGTTTGGTAAATTAATAAGGATTCACGAACACAACTCAAATCTATAAAGAGAGTCCCAGGGTAGAAAATAATTCCCCCCAAAAGGTGTTCTGAGTCCGAGCTCCCATCCTCGCGACCAATGAAAATTCTTAACCCTCATCGGTCCATAACTATTGATCACCTACCTTCGGAAAGTAGGTCCAAATGCATATAGATTCATTGGATGTTTTTAGTTCTATGAAAAAACCCATTAGAAACCGATTGGAATTTTTGAACCTTAAATAAATGAGTTTATCCCCATTTCCAGCAGAAAGAATTTCATATAACCCATGTGCTAAGATTTATTTTAATGTTCATTTCCATATTCAGTTTTTTAGATCATACCTTTGATCATGTATTCCCTCAGTTATACTATGCAATTATAGGATCTCAATGAAATTTTAGAGCACATTAGGGATATTAAATAAAATATTTCTTCAGGGTGTTTAATTATGTACATAATATTCCAATGAAACTACACATTATGATCCTTGTCTTGGAATATTATTTTTAATTATTCCTAAAATAATTTAATGATTTTTAAAAGGGATAGTGTCATTATATTTGGTATTAAAGGAAATATTTAGTTATTTATAGGATTATTAGTGGAAAATCTAAGGAAATACTTAACCATAAGACTATATATGAGAAAAAATCCATAAATTTTGGTTAGTATAGAGAAAGTGGTTTATTAAGAAAATGAATCCATGTCTGGATACTAAAATTGGACATAGTTATGGAACATATATACCTAGGAGTAAAAACTCTGAAACAATGTTCTGGGCCTAATTTGAGGTAACCATGTACATGACAATGGGCTTCACTCCACACATATTTTGACACTCCCAAGGGATATGCTTTGGTAAATTCACAAGGCCATTATGAACCATTATTAAGGGAATAAGGAAAATGAAAATAATAATATATTTCAGGAATAAGATCAATGTTAACCTATTTTGAAACCTAAGAGATCACATGATAGGATATTATTTTCCTTTGTAATTTTATCATCTTATCTTTAAATTTTCTTTTCATGATAAATTTTTTATCCCCCTAATTGTAAATTATTTTTATTATTTAATGGTGGGAAATTGGAGAACTTCTGCTAACTATCAATGTGATAGGCAATGTGATGACTTGCGTAATTAAATTCAAAATATGATTAGAATTATTGATCAAATCATTAGGACAACATCTGCTCAACTAGCTCAGGTTATGAATATTAACATGAATTTTTGGGAACACCAACATTCTCCTACAAAATAGAATTTTTTATTCAAATCATCCTTATGAAAATGGAATCCCATGATTGGTGTATCATTCAATCCCTTCCTCACAAAACAATAAAAAAATCTTTTGAGAATATATTCATTTTCATCTAGTGGTTAGAAGATGATAAAGTGGTGCTATAATTTTATCGTTTAGATGTAAAAGCTAATCATTTTTCGTCACTAATCAATAAAGAAATGTCTATGTGGGAAATTTATTCCATGGAGTTGGAATATCTCTGGAAAATATTTTTCAATATATATTTTCCCCATACCCTCCATGTCATGATAGAAACGGAATTCCACATACCGAAGAAAAAGAATGTTGATTCTATAATAGCATATAAAGATAAAATCACATTTCCTGCAAGAAATGCCTCTAGATTTTTCATGAAAAATGAAACCAAGGTAGATTTTTTCTTTTACAGACTAAATCCATGACTACAAAAAATTATGGCATTTCATGACTTTGATAGTTATGATGATGATGTTGGTTATTCCCTTAAGGTTGAAATTTATATTAGAGACTCATAGTGGTCTCGTAGTACCAGTTAAAAAATAATGAAAAATAATTCTATCAGGGTTGGATTAGTAGATAATTACCAGGATAAAAAGAAAATGAAACATCCCATTAGTAAATCTTTTAGAAATAGGAATCCAGGGAACAATCTAAAGGGAATCAGAAATGGATCAAAAGTAGAAGAATGGGGAATCATGCTAATAATTGATGAATGGATATGAATAGACCCAATAAATAGTTAGAAGAATGGGTCGTTCATATAAACACTCAACTTGTATTTGGTGTTACAACTACAAGAAACATGGGAATTATGTGAACCAATTACCTAAAACAATGGTTGTGGGATGAAATCAACAACAACAGCCTCTCATGAAGAAATCAAGTGAATATGTTATCACTACTTCTAAAGTGATGCCCAAAAGTTTTGTGCTGATTGGTCCAATAATTATACATTAAATATTAGGGAACATGTTATTTTGTTATAATAATATTAATTATATCGTTTCTTTCACTTTTTGTAGAACTATTCAATCACTACAACAAAATATGGAGGTCGACTTATTTGTGAGAACCGCAAATAGGGAAATTATTGCACAGAAAGTATATAACACGCACCTATATATTGTTCTTGGACTAAAAAATCCTAAAAAAACTATCATACACCATTTGTAGAGTTTTACTCTATTTTGTGGTTTATTAACTATATTTATAAAAATCCAACATTGACTGTCGGGGAATGGAGGTCAGTCATTAAATCCCAAAGCGTACACAAATTCTATATAAATTTAAGGAGGAGGATGAATCTTCTTCAGAATAATTTCCTCAATTAAAGATATTATGACCATTTGGGAAATAAAATATAAATGAAATGGTTTATAAGAGAAGAAAATCATTCTTAGTGACATGCCCATAATGAGGGATTTCAGTAATGTATTCCATGAAGAGTTTTCTAGACATCCCATTGATCGAGAGAATGACTTATCAATTGAAAATATTCATGGATCTCATAATATATGAATGATACATTATAGGACGGAAACCATTGATCTAGAATAATGGAGTTTGTATTTATTGGGAAGTCTGGACAAGGGTTTTATATGCTCGAGTGCTTCACCATGCGGTACACCAGTCCTCTTCTTCAAGAATAAGGATGAATCAATATTCCTCTTCATTATTTATTGTGATATCAAAAAAATCATGATAATAAACAAATACCACCTTCCATAGATATATTAATTTATCAATTAAAAACATGGGGCTAATTATTTTTCTAAAGAGGACCTCCGGTTGGGATATCCCCAATTAAAGGTGAGGAATGCAGATATTTCCAAGGCTCTATTTCAATTGATGTGTCTATTCTACGAGTTCATAGTTATTCTATTAGGAATCACTAATTCTCTAGAAATACTCATGGAATTAATAAATTTAAGCACTAGATATTACCTCAGCATATTTTTGGTACTATGTATTGATGATATTTTGATATATTTCAAGATTAAGGATTAATATGAGGAGAACATCAAAACTACGTTGATAATTTTTTGAAGGGAGAAAACAAATTCATTGTATTATAAATGTGTGTTCAAGATGAATGAATCTTTTTGGGGGAATGTTATCACCAAAAAAGGATATTTGTATACCATTCCATTAAAAAGGAAATCTAAAAGTTTTCTACACCAACATTTGTAACTGAGATTACCAACATTCATGTTCCGACTTGTACAACCGATGATTTGTAAAAAATTTATCATGGTTTCCAAACCCGCTAAACAGTTTACTTGAAGGGGAGTGGAGTTTTTCTGGACTAGTGAATGGGAAGAAATATTTAAGGAGTTGATTAAGAGGATAATCATTACACTGGTGCTCACACTACAAACAAGTGGGAAACTCTTTATGGGGTACTACTTTTCTTCAATGACTGGATTTGGATATTTGCTGATTCTAAATGATATAGTGATATCTTGCGCCTCATGGATGTTGAAAATACATGATAAAAATTATCATACGTATGAAATGGAGTTAGAATACGTGATCTATGAGCTTAAAATATAGAGACAGTATCTCTATGGGGAGAAGTGTGAGATATATTCTGATCACAAGAGTTTATAATATATTTTCACATAGAATAATATTCGTATGCACCAAGGAAGAAGGTTATATCTCATCAAGGATTATGACTACTCAATCCCTAACCATACCTGTAATGTGGATAATGTGACAGATTCTCTACAATGAATGGATCTTGCAACATTATCATTGTTATGAATTTAGATGGATCTAATCATTAAATTCTAAAAGGATGGTAATGGGAATCAAAAATAGAGGAACATCACCAATCATTGATAAAATTATTTATCATCTATCCCTTTTAGAGAGAATAAAAGATTCTTAAAGAAAATGATCATTAGTAGAATAAATTGTTTTTATCATCCAGTTTTCATGACATTTATTTGTTAATGGCATGAAATTTTATTCATATTACTTTTTAATGTTGGGTTTTAATAAACATATGTGAAAAAGTATGTATTCTCTAGTCTTTCACTTTTGTTATACAATATAACCGACGTCAAAGAGTGGGGTTTTATTTCATTTATACTATAAATAACATAAAATACATAGAAAATACATTTTTCACATTGGTTATAATATATCTGAGGTAAAAAACGTTTAAAATTTTATGTATCAATCAAGGGTATTATTATGCAGTCTACATGTTTCATGAAGGAACTCTCGTTTTCACTCACCAAAGCTGCATATTTCTAGATTCATGAACATTTTTTTTCTAAATCTCTCCTTACAATCTAAAATGAATAATAGGGTTTCTTCGTCTCGGGGTTATGCATCCGATGTAAGCCTCAAACAATTTGGTTTCTTTTTTTTTGGCCATAAATTTGATTTGAATCTCTAATCAACAATTTTTCAATGAGGTATTCCTCATTCTCACATTACCATCTTCATACATTCAGGGTTTTTTCATCTTCATCATATTGAATTAAATTATAGTTCTTCTTATCTCTAACAATCTCACTTCACATTTTTTATTTTTTATTTGATATACATTTTATATGTCATTTTGGTTTTTTAATGTAGATTTATGGTGATTGATTCAGAATATGTTCTATACAAAACATTTGAGTATTCATGAGTTTTTGGATGAAATTATAGTATCAATTAGAGGTGATTGGTTAGCATACATGGTCAAATCAACCATACCGATACAAGACAAAAATTCAAAAAATAATTTATAGGCTATAATATGATTTGAAAATATCCATCAAATTGTGTGGAAAATATAATGATAGTAATTCATCTCTATTGTGTGTTTACATCATCCTAAATTTACTCTTCAGATAAAACTAATAATGTTTATCCATTACTATGGGGAATTAAATATTGATTTCAATTTTATTTGATCATATTAGATAGTTTTTTTTTATTTTTTAGTAGGTACTTATTTATGTGGTCATTATTAGAAATGTTTTTTTATAAAAATTGGATTTCGTAAAATGATAATGGATTAATAAGTAGACATTATGGTTGTGAAAATAATGATCTTTACATTGTGTGAGTGTATCTGATATTAAAAGTATATATAGTTAGTGTTTACAAATAACTGATGATCATTTATTTTCAAAATAAATTTGGGTGCTTTGCAGTATATTTTATTGTTTAAAATTTTTATTAAAATTTTTATTCTTTCATTTTTTTAATCAAACATGATAATTAATTGTAAATTAATCTTAGTGACAAATTCTTATAACATATTGGGATCATAATATTTTGATTTCCTAGGCCTCCAATGATTCAATTTAATAGGGTTTCTCCTAAATTGTTGACAAGGTGATATAAATTACATTTTAATTTATAATACCATTTATTATTTTCCCAGTTTATTTATTCAATTATAATAATGTAACATTAGAATAATTTAACATATTAAGAAAATAAAATGTGGTAGCTAATATTTAGGTTTTCTTCTTGATCAAACATGTTAAAGTTCAATTCTAATTGCATTCCTCACATGATTTAGATGGTATAATCTACTTTTGATTTTATATTGCATTAATTAGTCCATGATTTTATTAAACGTGACATTTTTTAAACTAAGACTCAACATATGATTATATTATATTGTTAATTACCATATGGATGAAATATTTTATTTTTATACATAATCATCAATGAATTAATTGTTCTCATTATAAATATTTTTTATAGATATTGTTTTATGAATATAATTGTATATATTTTTTTTATAATTTCATAAAATTTTATTAAATTATTTTTACCTCTAACATTTTAAATGGAATCAATTTTGTAATTCCGTATATAAGAATTAATTTTCTCACCAAAATTTTGTATTTTCCATTTAATGTTTTAAATCTTGTATTTTTTATATATATTTTGATGTCATTTGTAATCTCAATATATTATAAAATGTTACATTTTTTATATTTATTTTTTATATTTGTTATAAATAATTAATCGAAGTTCTATTAATGTAAATCAAATAGGTTCTGAATATACAGAAGGTGTCGATACATTTTTGAAATTTTTGAAACGCAATGTTCCATAACATGATAATTTTATTACCTATGCCTGAAATGTTTAAATTTGATGATGTTAAAAAACAGAGTGATTAAAGATAATTGTAACAGCCCGAGATTTTATGAAAAATGTTCCTTTTAATTTTATTTCTGTCTGGTGTTGTACGCTACACCAAAAGGATCTTGCACAACACACATCCTTGACTTGCCTTGCATTACACGCAATCGCGACCTTCCTCGATAGCGTGTGTTGTACGCAACGCCAAGTTTCGCTAAACAACGATATGCTATTAAGATATTATTAAAACTAGCTGTTGTGAATAGTAATAACCACTTTTTGAAATTTTGTAAATTTTATTTTTCAAAATGGACTTCATTTATGGATTCGGAGTATCGAATTTAGCCTAAGGTGAAATTTTGGTACTTTTCGGATAACTTTCATATTCTGATGAATAGTGAAAATTACTAAATTATAATTAAAAACAACTTTTTTAATCGAAATAATTAATAGTGATAAATTATTAATTTGAGTGGTTTTAAAGTATATTTAGAATATATTTTTACAAATTAATACAATGTTGGTCATTGGTTGTAATTTCACATTTAAACTAGACATAAACAAGTGTCAATCTTTTGATAGATATTGTTTCTTAAAAACACGCTATTTGTTTTAACAGCGGGATTTAATTATAAAATTAATTAATGCAACTTTTATGTTATGAATTTGGTAAAATAGACTTCATTTTTGAATTCGGAATATGAAATATAGCTTGGGATGAAATTTTGGCATTGTTCTGAAAAACATCAATTTTTGATGAATAGTGAAACTACTAAGTGGTAGGTTAAAAACTGAATTTTGCATAAAACGTAATTTTACCGCTTCTGTGAATGGAATTTCGAAAATCCGAGAAACACGGTTAATATCAAGGACTAAAATGTGGTTCAATAAGATGAAAATAATTTTTTGGTGAATAGTAACTTTTTACTTTTTTTACCGCGGTTAATAGTAAATAGGGTAACTAAGGGTAAATATGATATTACTATTACCCTAACACATGTCCTAATTCTATTGGACAAGTGTAATTCGACCAAAAACAAACTTAGGAATAAAATATGACCATTTAGGCCCACTTGGATTAGATTAGGACATTTATTATTAATTTATTTAAAGAAGGGTTAAAATAGTTAAAATCAAAGTTTAATAAGTAAATAATTTTTAATATGGGGTTATACATAAGATAAATTAGACTATAAATATTCATTAGAAAGCTAAAAAGATTTCCTACATGATGGTATTTTATTTGTAATTTTTAGACATCAAATAATATAATTTATTTATGACACAAAGATGATGCAGTAATTATCTTATTAATGAAATATTGACATAATTGATAATATAAATACCAAAATAAATGTAATTTAAGACTTTTTATGAATTACACTAATTTTCTAGGTTACTATGATATATTAGTGTTGAT
This sequence comes from Viscum album, assembly GCA_963277665.1. Lineage (NCBI taxonomy): Eukaryota > Viridiplantae > Streptophyta > Magnoliopsida > Santalales > Viscaceae > Viscum > Viscum album. The sequence goes on along the minus strand of OY728143.1, from coordinate 1,878,019,221 downwards.
TTAATCAACTTGGTTCGAACATATAATTCTGTTATGACTCTCACAAAAATCATATATCAAATAGTGTCAAAATTGACACAAAATAGTTTTTAAATCAAATATTATATTATTAATTGTTATTTTATTCCTAAAAATCTAAGGTTCGGCCAAATGACTTAGATAAGGATATATATATTAATAATAAACAATTTGGGGTTCGTTTGGCATGTTATAGTAAGTGTATTAACCATATTGTGAAAGAAAACAAAAAGACATGGTAAAAGGTAAATTATTTAACTTAGAGTTAAATCTAATTGATAAGGTTAAAATAATATCCTAAACTTGTCTAAATTTTATTGGTTGATAGGATTTCGACCCATCCCCACTTTAGCTTCGAAATAATACCCTTTGGAACCATTATAAACCGATTTTGACTTTAATATAAAATAATATTTTGAGATATTCCTAAGGTGCCCCTCTCCTCCCTTATAAAAGGACACCTCCTCCCCCTCCTCCTCACACCAATTTGAGCACTCAAGCTCGGCCAACCCCTGCCAAAATCTCTTATCCACTTCCCTAGAAACATCCTAGAGGTTCTGGTCTTACTCAAAGACCAATTTTATTTCCCTAAGAGGAGGTCTCCAAAAGGCGCTTCAAAGAAGAGGTAATTACCGTTACCAATTCTTTCATATTTATTTCTTCTTCCACTTCTTCTTCTTAGGTTGTTTCATTATGAAGTAATAACATCAGTATCACTCATATAATGATATGTTATTATAAGTATGAAACAACCCTATTTCACCATCTATCCATCCTACGGAAAAAGAAATCACCGCGCGTGCGTACGTACGGAATACCGTCTCCACGCCGTGGTGTAATCTATTTTCCACCACCACCTTACATGGATGGGTATAATGGTGTAAAGAATAACTATACATAGTTATTACAACATCATATTGATTCTGATATATTGTATAATCCACTCCACTCCAATTCAATATTTATAGAAATGATATCATCGCTCGTGCGTACGTACGGACTACCGTCTCCACGACGCGATGAGATTCATTCTCCATGTTAACCATTTAAGAATGATTATAAAGTATATATAAAAAAAATAATGAAATATATGACATTTTAAAGCTACTGGATTTATGTATAAATATATATGTATGTCATCTACTTACTTCCATTTCAAGACAATAAGGAAAGTAAAACAGCGTTCATGCGTACGTACGGACTACCGTCTCCATGAACGGTGTTTTTCATTTTATTTATCTATCTATTATATATATATATACTGAATATATATGATATATAAATCATATTTTATATTCTGGAAGTAAGTAAATCATGATATAAGTAATAATGATGTCAAGAACAACAAGTCAAAACACCTACGATAAATGAAACGATTTTACCCAAAACGCTTCTTTAACATGGAATTTACAAAAGAACGGGTAATATAATGTCATAAGTGAACCATATATGATATCATAACAATGAATATGATTCTGTAATAAGTCAATAACATGATTTAAATCATTATACAGGAGGTTCGGACACTTACAAAGCAAGTCGGACCTAAGGTAAGGGAAATATCACAATCTCATTTTTATCCGAGATTGTTTATTCGTAAGTATTTACTGGGGTGTATTTTATCATCCACATCCATGTTACCTCAATATTTAATATTGTTTCCATCCACTTGCAATATTTTAAATCCAATTTTACCCTTAGGTGAGTTTTTAGTAAAGAATATGAAAGGAATCTATTGTCGTTTTTCCGTACGAGGTACTTTTTGACTTTTCCGACAAAAGTACGAAGAATGTTTTTTTTAACTTATACGGCACGAACGGATTTATACTGTTTTATAAAGCCTTATTTTCATGAAGCTTCCTCTAAAATATTTCATGAATATTTTCAATTAAATCTCTTTCTTTTAAAATTGCATGATGTTTTGTGAAAAGAAATTGATTTTGAAGAAGAAAGGATATTTTCCTCAAGAATTCAATTCAAGTGTTTTATCAAAATTATTTTCCATATAAGACAATAAAGGGTTCTATTTCTATCCATATTTTTACATTGATTTGACTATGTTGTGATGGAATTATGTTTATGAATTCCTTTATCTTATATGAATGGTTTTATGATGTCATGTTGTTTAAGAATCCCATTTTTATTACATGGGTTATGCATTGATGTATGATTTATGATTTTGTGGCACACATAAGAAAGGATTCATTAAGAGATGGGTGGGACCTATATCTCCCTCCAATGCATTGGGTAAAGATTTTATATCTCATGAGATATACATGGCTGGAGTGGTAGGTTATACCGGTTCAGTGAAACAGGACTGAAATGAGGATTACTCGATTCAGAAAGGGACTTTGTCCACTAAGATAGTCTTGGCAATGAGTCTTGACTAACAAGAAATGATTCTCTATGATTATGTGTGTATGCCACAATGAGTAATGTTTTAAGTTATGATTTCATTTCACTACTTTGATTTATCCCATGTTATGAAATTATGCTCTCTTTTGCAGGTTAAGATTTCCAAAAAATGTTATGTTCTTATGAAAATTATGTGATTGATATTTCCTTTGTTTACCCTTACTGAGCATTTGAGCTCACCCTTTTATGTTTTCTATTCCCCAGGATATAAAGAAAGGTTTTAGGTATAAAAAGGAAGATCTTTATGGGAGATGTTGAAGATCTTCCACCACAATTAGAAGTTTACGTTCCGAGTTTCCAAAGACACTAAACTATTAAGATCCTTGTGTGTGTGTTTTTGTTATGTACTAAGTATTCCGCAAAAGTAATGTAATGTCAATGTACGATAAGCTTCGGGTCTCTACAGTTGGTATCAGAGGAAAGGTTTAGTCAACCTTTGGAAACTAGGATGTGAAAACGTTAGTGAGATCCCTAGATATATTTCTAAGGTATGTCTAGGGATGTCCCTAAGGATAAGTATACGTATAAGATACAGTCCTAGAACTACGGTAACGATCATAGAATTTAACCTAAGAAGTTAGATATTGAGGACACTTCCCCTTTACTAGATTGGTTTCTCTAGCATGATTTTTGCCTCTCACACTATTCTTTTTGGGTTTTAGACGATGGCTGGAACCCGAAGGAACCGTGTTGATCAATGAAATGGACAATGCAATGATTGCCCTCCTGAACAAACAAATGTTATGGGAGATGGAGTGCAAAATCTTATTGCTATACTTACACAAGCTATGAATCATTCTGGACTTCCAAATGAGCAGAGAAGGGAACAATATTCTATTGAGTCCTTCATGAGGCAACGTCCACCTTCTTTCAGTGGGTCTACTGATCCATTAGTTGCTGAACAATGGATTAGTACTACTGAAAAGATATTTTCAGTTCTTCAATGTTCTGAACATGATAAAGTCATCTTAGCAGTATATCGTTTGGAAGGTGAAGCTGATCAATGGTGGAATCTTATCAAGAATACGAGGCCAAGAGATGAAATTGAGTCCATGGAATGGAACGAGTTCAAGAACCTGTTTTTCAGTAAGTACTTCCCTCGTATTCTTCGAACAAAGATGGAGAAAGAGTTTCTTGAACTGAAGCAAAAGGATGATGAATCTGTTGGTACCTATGAAGCAAATTTTACAAGACTTGCAAGGTATGCTTCTGGAATTATCATTCAACCTGAAAGTAAAGTTGATCGATTTTTCAGTGGCTTAAAACCAAGTCTTCGAAGGGCATTAGCTATAAGAGACTTCAGTAGCTATGAAGAAATTGTGCGTTGTGCTATCAAGGTAGAAATGGAAGTTGGTGTTACATATCCATCTCATGGTTTTGACAAGAAACGAAAGATGGAGTTCAAGGAGAAATCTCATAATAATGATGAAAAGAAGATGAATGATTCTTTATGCACAAAGTGTGGGAAGAAGCATGGTGGAGATTGTCTTAAAGGGACTAGAAAATGTTTTATGTGTGGAAAAGAAGGTCATCGAGCAGCTGAGTGTCGAAGTAATGGAAAAAGGGTTTCTAATGATGTGAATAAAGCAAACACTGCAGAGAACGCACCGCCAACACTTCAATGCTTCAAGTGCAAGGAAATGGGGCATTATGCTAATAATTGCCCTAATCCAAGGGTTAGTGATGATCAACATGAGCAACCACTGAAGGCAAAGGACAAAGGGAAATCACATGCGATCACTATTGGCAATGTTGAATATGACAACGATGTGGTGGAATGATTAAGTGTTTATGTAATGGGATTCCAAAATAATGTTGTATCATTGAGTATTGCAATATTTATTGATGTGGTATTCAAAGTGATTGAGATATTTTTTTTGGAAATAAGATGATATGCGAGAAAATGAAATGTTTAATAGTATTCATGAGCTCATGATTAATATAAGGACTAAGTGATATCATGGTTTGAGTATATAGAATTTTGAGGATTTTGGTATGTGTAAAGTGTTAACTTTTTTCACTAAGGTATTCAAGAGAATACACGATTAAGGACTTTGAGTGTTTGGAATGTGACCAACAAGACATATCTTATGATATGTGGGGATCAACGACAATATTAAATCTCTGGTAATCGTTGTCACTATATTATGAGAGTGGACTGCAGTATTATGTATAAGCCTAAAGATTAGACTGGATTATGTTGGACATAAGTTAGTATTGTTTAAGGATAGAAGATGGGATGTTATAGTAACGTAGTTTTAGAAAAAGGGACAACCTGTAGGACGGGCGACAACCCATCGCTTCGGACAAGGCTGTAGGAATCGAACCCACAACCGAAGTGCGACTGGCCTTTATCGCCTACCACTGGCCTACAGGAAGTCCCTATTTAGTAGAAACTAGTTTTATTATATTAAGCAGTATGATATATGAAGTATAAGTCAATTTTAGGAACCATATATGATTAATCTCACTATAGAATGACTTATGTATATTTAATAACTTTTTCTAACCTTTTGTTTGAGACAGATGGAATGAACAGTCATTCTATCACATGATCTGCTAACACTTCACGAATAACAAATTCAACTTCATTTATTTAAGAGATGAAGTGGAAATTGTTCAAGGCACGAACAACAGTGAGATTGTACCAAAATAAAGTAAGTATTTATTCTAATTCAAATTTTCAACTTTAGGGAAATGATCTTGAAAACCAAAAATGTTGTCCTAGTGATCTTATACCTGATGAATCAGATGGTACCTTAGATCGTCACAAATTTATGGATTTGTGATTACTGGCTTTTCCATAGCCATGTTCTCTACCACTCTCCATCAGAACATTATGGTTAGATTTCTCTTCCATATCCATATTTTCACCTATGTGGAAACCCAGTGATTAGTTTATTTGGGTAATCGTTACATTTCATACTTTAGTTTTTAAAGCCAAGTTTTGGTATTCCCTTTTACGATGTGGGTTTCTATTAAAGAAACTTTCGAATAGTAAACCATTTATAACCCCGACGAATTTCGAGGGCGAAATTCATTTTAAGGGGGGTAGAATGTAACAGCCCGAGATTTTATGAAAAATGTTCCTTTTAATTTTATTTCTGTCTGGTGTTGTAAGCTACACCAAAAGGAGCTTGCACAACACACATCCTTGACTTGCCTTGCATTACACGCAATCGCGACCTTCCTCGATAGCGTGTGTTGTACGCAACGCCAAGTTTCGCTAAACAACGATATGCTATTAAGATATTATTAAAACTAGCTGTTGTGAATAGTAATAACCACTTTTTGAAATTTTGTAAATTTTATTTTTCAAAATGGACTTCATTTATGGATTCGGAGTATCGAATTTAGCCTAAGGTGAAATTTTGGTACTTTTCGGATAACTTTCATATTCTGATGAATAGTGAAAATTACTAAATTATAATTAAAAACAACTTTTTTAATCGAAATAATTAATAGTGATAAATTATTAATTTGAGTGGTTTTAAAGTATATTTAGAATATATTTTTACAAATTAATACAATGTTGGTCATTGGTTGTAATTTCACATTTAAACTAGACATAAACAAGTGTCAATCTTTTGATAGATATTGTTTCTTAAAAACACGCTATTTGTTTTAACAGCGGGATTTAATTATAAAATTATTTAATGCAATTTTTATGTTATGAATTTGGTAAAATAGACTTCATTTTTGAATTCGGAATATGAAATATAGCTTGGGATGAAATTTTGGCATTGTTCTGAAAAACATCAATTTTTGATGAATAGTGAAACTACTAAGTGGTAGGTTAAAAACTGAATTTTGCATAAAACTTAATTTTACCGCTTCTGTGAATGGAATTTCGAAAATCCGAGAGACACGGTTAATATCAAGGACTAAAATGTGGTTCAATAAGATGAAAATAATTTTTTGGTGAATAGTAACTTTTTACTTTTTTTACCGCGGTTAATAGTAAATAGGGTAACTAAGGGTAAATATGATATTACTATTACCCTAACACATGTCCTAATTCTATTGGAGAAGTGTAATTCGCCCAAAAACAAACTTAGGAATAAAATATGATCATTTAGGCCCACTTGGATTAGGTTAGGACATTTATTATTAATTTATTTAAAGAAGGGTTAAAATAGTTAAAATCAAAGTTTAATAAGTAAATAATTTTTAATATGGGGTTATACATAAGATAAATTAGACTATAAATATTCATTAGAAAGCTAAAAAGATTTCCTACATGATGGTATTTTATTATTAATTTTTAGACATCAAATAATATAATTTATTTATGACACAAAGATGATGCAGTAATTATCTTATTAATGAAATATTGACATAATTGATAATATAAATACCAAAATAAATGTACTTTAAGACTTTTTATGAATTACACTAATTTTCTAGGTTACTATGATATATTAGTGTTTATTTAATCAACTTGGTTCGAACATATATTTCTGTTATGACTCTCACAAAAATAATATATCAAATAGTGTCAAAATTGACACAAAATAGTTTTTAAATCAAATATTATATTATTAATTGTTATTTTATTCCTAAAAATCTAAGGTTCGGCCAAATGACTTAGATAAGGATATATATATTAATAATAAACAATTTGGGGTTCGTTTGGCATGTTATAGTAAGTGTATTAACCATATTGTGAAAGAAAACAAAAAGACATGGTAAAAGTTAAATTATTTAACTTAGAGTTAAATCTAATTGATAAGGTTAAAATAATATCCTAAACTTGTATAAATTTTATTGGTTGATAGGATTTCGACCCATCCCCACTTTAGCTTCTAAATAAGACCCTTTGGAACCATTATAAACCGATTTTGACTTTAATATAAAATAATATTTTGAGATATTCCTAAGGTGCCCCTCTCCTCCCTTATAAAAGGACACCTCCTCCCCCTCCTCCTCACACCAATTTGAGCACTAAAGCTCGGCCAACCCCTGCCAAAATCACTTCTCCACTTCCCTAGCAACATCCTAGAGGTTCTGGTCTTACTCAAAGACCAATTTTAGTTCCCTAAGAGGAGGTCTCCAAAAGGCGCTTCAAAGAAGAGGTAATTACCGTTACCAATTCTTTCATCTTTATTTCTTCTTCCACTTCTTCTTCTTAGGTTGTTTCATTATGAAGTAATAACATCAGTATCACTCATATACTGATATTTTATTATAAGTATGAAACAACCCTATTTCACCATCTATCCATCCTACGGAAAAAGAAATCACCGCGCGTGCGTACGTACGGAATACCGTCTCCACGCCGTGGTGTAATCTATTTTCCACCACCACCTTACATGGATGGGTATAATGGTGGAAAGAATAACTATACATAGTTATTACAACATCATATTGATTCTGATATATTGTATAATCCACTCCACTCCAATTCAATATTTATAGAAATGATATCATCGCTCGTGCGTACGTACGGACTACCGTCTCCACGACGCGATGAGATTCATTCTCCATGTTAACCATTTAAGAATGATTATAAAGTATATATAAGAAATAATAATGAAATATATGACATTTTAAAGCTACTGGATTTATGTATAAATATATATGTATGTCATCTACTTACTTCCATTTCAAGACAATAAGGAAAGTAAAACAGCGTTCATGCGTACGTACGGACTACCGTCTCCATGAACGGTGTTTTTCATTTTATTTATCTATCTATTATATATATATATATATACTGAATATATATGATATATAAATCATATTTTATATTCTGGAAGTAAGTAAATCATGATATAAGTAATAATGATGTCAAGAACAACAAGTCAAAACACCTACGATAAATGAAACGATTTTACCCAAAACGCTTCTTTAACATGGAATTTACAAAAGAACGGGTAATATAATGTCATAAGTGAACCATATATGATATCATAACAATGAATATGATTCTGTAATAAGTCAATAACATGATTTAAATCATTATACAGGAGGTTCGGACACTTACAAAGCAAGTCGGACCTAAGGTAAGGGAAATATCACAATCTCATTTTTATCCGAGATTGTTTATTCGTAAGTATTTACTGGGGTGTATTTTATCATCCACATCCATGTTACCTCAATATTTAATATTGTTTCCATCCACTTGCAATAGTTTAAATCCAATTTTACCCTTAGGTGAGTTTTTAGTAAAGAATATGAAAGGAATCTTTTGTCGTTTTTCCGTACGAGGTACTTTTTGACTTTTCCGACAAAAGTACGAAGAATGTTTTTTTTAACTTATACGGCACGAACGGATTTATACTGTTTTATAAAGCCTTATTTTCATGAAGCTTCCTCTAAAATATTTCATGACTATTTTCAATTAAATCTCTTTCTTTTAAAATTGCATGATGTTTTGTGAAAAGAAATTGATTTTGAAGAAGAAAGGATATTTTCCTCAAGAATTCAATTCAAGTGTTTTATCAAAATTATTTTCCATATAAGACAATAAAGGGTTCTGTTTCTATCCATATTTTTACATTGATTTGACTATGTTGTGATGGAATTATGTTTATGAATTCCTTTATCTTATATGAATGGTTTTATGATGTCATGTTGTTTAAGAATCCCATTTTTATTACATGGGTTATGCAATGATGTATGATTTATGATTTTGTGGCACACATAAGAAAGGATTCATTAAGAGATGGGTGGGACCTATATATCCCTCAAATGCATTGGGTAAAGATTTTATATCTCATGAGATATACATGGCTGGAGTGGTAGGTTATACCGGTTTAGTGAAACAGGACTGAAACGAGGATTACTCGATTCAGAAAGGGACTTTGTCCACTAAGATAGTCTTGGCAATGAGTCTTGACTAACAAGAAATGATTCTCTATGATTATGTGTGTATGCCACAATGAGTAATGTTTTAAGTTATGATTTCATTTCACTACTATGATTTATCCCATGTTATGAAATTATGCTCTCTTTTGCAGGTTAAGATTTCCAAAAAATGTTATGTTCTTATGAAAATTATGTGATTGATATTTCCTTTGTTTACCCTTACTGAGCATTTGAGCTCACCCTTTTATGTTTTCTTTTCCCCAGGATATAAAGAAAGGTTTTAGGTATAAAAAGGAAGATCTTTATGGGAGATGTTGAAGATCTTCCACCACAATTAGAAGTTTACGTTCCGAGTTTCCAAAGACACTAAACTATTACGATCCTTGTGTGTGTGTTTTTGTTATGTACTAAGTATTCCGCAAAAGTAATGTAATGTCAATGTACGATAATCTTCGGGTCTCTACAATAATTTAATTGGTCATTATTTTAATTTGAGGAAAAACCCTTTGATTTTTCATTGTAAAACAAGGTAGAATTCTAAATCTATTGATGTTGGTGCTTTTCAAGATGATAAATATGACAAACATGATGAAATGATTCACGATATTTAAGTTGAGTCTATTGAGAAACATCTAAAAATTTTGTGTTTATATGATGATGCTAAAAACCCATTGTATATAGGTTGTACGATATATACGATTTTATCAATAGTATAATTATTTATAAACCTGAATGAAAAAAATGGATAGAGTGAAAATCGTTTTACAAAGCTTCTATAATTGTTTAAATACATTCTTCTTAAATAAAATAATCATCCAATATCACATTATAAGGATAAATAAATATAATAACTGGTGGGATTGGGGTACAGAAAAATAAATACCAAACAAATTTATTTTTTTAATATAAATATGAATACTAATTTATTTTAGAGTTCCCTAAATTTGGGATATCAAAGTATAAGTTGAAACAAAAATCCCAAGTTGATTCCAAAGATTCAGAGATGCATTCCTAAGAAAATTGGTATCTTTTTATAATTACACATTTGAGAATTTTATTTACTAATTAAAAAAAAGAAAAAAATGGTTAATGTGGAATTATTATGCCTGGATATGTGATGTTAATATACGTCATTGAGTTGATTGTACACAGTGGAAGATCATTGATCCCCAGTTTCCTATATTCAGAAGTGAAGTTCAACGTATCAAACATTGACTATGAATAGATGCAATAAATTCATATCAAATCCTTAGTAGAATACATAATCTATAACCTATTTTATTAGTAATTTACCATTTATCTCTTTAATTTTATATGAAGTGAAAATATACCATGTTGATTTTAATAATTAGTGGACCAAAACTGCCAAGAAATGACATTGACGTTTAACTTTCACTATGAATTGTTGATTTGAAACTATTATTGGAGGATGTTAAAAGTGTCTATGATTATTATAAAATGGAGTAATTTCAACTTCATGTAATAATTAAGTTCACTATAAATTACTTCTCATTATGTGGAATTTATTTTTGATAGAGTGTTAAGAATCACAAATCATGTCCAATTTGTGAACTAGACACATCAAATGTAAATAGCATCTCAGGGGGAAAAATTATACCGGGGTCATCAAAATCATTTTCCAATGGATCACTCTTATAAAAGACTAAAAAAGGCATTGAACATCTTAATGGAATTTGATATTTCCCAAAAACCATTTTCCACTAATAAGTATTTTGAGATGATGAAAAACATTTATGTGATAAAAGACACATAATTCATGTAATGATCGAAATATTTGGATAAAATAGTCAACTTATTTTAGCAGCCATATTGAAGATATAATGAGGTGAAATGAAAAATTGAAGTCATGCATGTGGATAAGAATATATATGAATATTTTATTTGAACACTAAAAGATATTAATGGAATGACTAAATATTTTTTGGATTCAATAATGGATTTACTCTCAACGGGAATGCATTTAGATTTGGCTCCCATTCCTTATAGAAGGTGAAAATTCCGACCCCTGGCATGTCATACATTATCAAAGAGGTAGAAAACGATTTTTTTTCAATGTCTTCATAATATCAAAGTTCCACATGGTTATTCTAAAAATGTTAAAAAAATTGTCTTCAAAGGATTTGAAGTTGAATGGTATGAAATCCCATGACTCTCACATCATTATGTAACAACACTTACTAGATGAATTACGTTAAATATTTTCCACCCATGTTAGAATTAATTTCATGAAGGTGTGTTTTTTTAATAAAATTTTTAATAATATAATGGATTTTAATGATTTGAACATGTTATTGAATGATGGGGTTTCTATACGTTTTCAATTGGAAATGTATTTTCCTCTATCCTTATTTGATATCATGATGTATTTAATGTTATATTTGGTGCAATAAGTAGTGATTTTCAGATTTCTATAACTGTGTTGGATGTACACTTTTGAATGGTATATGAAAATAATTAACGCTTATGTTAACAGTCCATATCCACTTAAAGTATAAATTATTGAGAGGTATATTTCTAAGGAGGTTGCATTGTTTTGTACATTTTATTTCTATGATGTAGAGAACATATGGGTGCCTATATATTTCCATGGACGAGTTCTGTCTTGGGGGAAGGGGATTCATAGCTTGTATGTCAATTCATTGCAAGTTGAACACATAAATAAGGTACAATTATACATATTGAATAACATAGATGATGCATAACCATATTTAAATTTTTATATTAATGAGTTGAAACAATGTTATCCAAAGAATATAGATATGTGGATTCTGGATGAGAATAAAGAAACATTTTTTCCATTTCTTAAAGAGTCTATGAATCTATATGAATCAGAAACATTGATATCATTAGTGGGATGTCCATGTTTAAATTTGATAACATTATCTGGGTATGACATTAATGGATATACTTTTCATATGAAAGATCAGGACAAAAAAGTGTGTTTCAGAATAGTAATGTGTCGGTGTTCGCTGAAGAATGCATTTTTCATGTGGAGAAGGCAAAAAACCAAACTATGGATCAACAACATATTATAGAGTCACAAATTAAATATAGGATGTTGATTACATCAAATTTTAATTTCTAGTGTTTATGTGTTAATGGTTTATTGGTAACAACAATGACCAGAATGATGAATTTGCAATGACACTAGTTAATATGAATAAATTTGACTAAAAAATGATCCTTTTATCATGGAAGAACATGAAAAAATAATTTTATATATTCTTGATCAATCCGATATGTATTGGAATATTATTTGATAAGGAAAAATAGTATGTTGGTGATGATAGTCTTGGAAAAGATGGAAATTTATATGAAATCCCTAAATCCATGGAATCATTAACAAATAATATTGATGAACCTGTCCAAGAAATAATATGTCCATTTGGAATGATCATGATAAATATATCTAGGAAAACATTCTTTATAACATTCAAAATATTACTAGGAACATATGTTTAATAATGGTTTACTTTTCTAAATTTTTTATGATATATATTTTGATTTTATATTATTTATTAAAAAATGCAATATACGTTAAATTTTATTTTATATTAGTTTGGTTTTTTATCGTTTTCCATTTCTAACATTCAATAACATAACTAAAAATTAATTTCTTTGAAGGCTAGTAATTTTAAATTTTAAATTTTTAATGAAAATGAAATATATTTTATATGAGTTTATTATGAAATAATTATTTTTTTGTAAAAATGATTTATTTGGATTGTGAGTTTTTACTATGTCATTTAATCTCTCATGAATATTGTGTATCTTTTATTCCTTTATGTCATATCATATCAGATTAATATTATTAAACTTATAGTTATTTATAAAAAATATTAATAAAAATGTGTAATGTTTGATTTACTTTTCTTTTTTTATAATTTTTAATTATTTCTTTACATCTGTATATAATTGTTGGATCTGTATATTTATGTACTAATAGATGTTTCTTTTGTTTATAGGATAACGATAGATTGATATTATGATCGATATATTATTACTTGAGATGATCATACTCAAACTTATATGAAGGAACTTACACAAGTTCATGTTGATGAGCCTCCTCATTCTTATTTACAAGAGACTTATTATTCTATGAGGGAAAAATTGTTCGAGGGTCGGTAAACATGGCACCACACATTTACCAAAATTATAAATTTCCTATACTTTGGAAAAGAGGTTATAAATACACTTTTATGATAATTAAATTATAATATTTTCAAAGGAAAAATAGTTTAGGATTATTTTATCAGTATAGGCTAGATTTAAAGTTTGTATTTTGTTTCAAAATTGGTGAAAATTTGTCAAAGTTACATTATCACTATTGTAGAGGACCATTTTGTTATGATTTTTTATTATTTTACTTATATTAAATTTTTATTTAATATATGTTTTCCCCATTCTTCTAATATGACATATTATATACCAGACACTGGAAGAGTCACGATGAAATGTTTAGCATTGGCGGCTAGGAGATGTTGGGATTTTAAATCATCCCTCATGTCATAGTTCATTTTTTGGAATAGGAAAAATGAAAATAACTACTTTATATATATGTATATATTCATTTATTGATGAAGATACAAGGGAAAAATTTGTTGAAATTAGAGGATTAGATTTATTTTGTTATGTGAATTCTTACCTTTTTAGATGTTTTTTATATTAATTACCATGTTAATGATATCTTTATTCATAATCCTTAATTTAAAGTAATCAAGAATATATAATTAAGAAATTAAATATATAAATGTATACCCTCATTTGATATCTCAAGGGGGTGTCAATTATTGTAAAAACAAATGATAGAAGACAAATATACAAAGTTGAAAGCTGATTAATCATGATCTAGAGAGGTTTCCACTCCTTCCCACCCCCCACTAGACATGAAAATTGGAAGAGGGATAGAATTGGAAAAAAATCAGACCATAAAATTTGGATAAATCAATAGTCGTAGTGGATAAGCTTTTAAGATTTTTATTTTTTATTGATTTTAAATAAATTCATTATATAATGATATTTATTACATATTTTTTCAAATATTCCATATAGGATTCTCGCGAAGATCATAACACATAGGGGGTCTTTATTGTTGAGGTTAGACCTGATATTTTAGATGCATCATTTGGAAATCTTGACCACCTAGGTCATGTACAATGATAACCGATAGGTGTATCTATAAAAAATGTGTTTCCACGTTCAGAATCATATTCAAAGGATTGTGTTTATAAAAAAAGAATCTTTGAAAGCAATATTTTATAACATTCAAGGGATGGTGGATGACAGTACTAGATCTTCCATATATGTGATGTTTGTAGACATGCAAGGAAATTTTCAACCTATCGATCTGAGTCATCCACCTCTACTAGAATATCATACTACTTCTTATCCTACCCAAACAAATGACTTTCGTGACCCCAATTCTTCATATCATATGACAAAAAACACTCCTCTATAGCTGCCAAGTTACTGTGAGTTATTTTTGATGATCCTTATCATATTGTTTCGTATGGGATGATATATTATATCTATGATACCATTCATCATCATCATGATGGAATAGTGAATCTAGGGTCACTACACAAGATATTATAGAATGATCACCAAAAATTCCATTTCTTACAGATGAAGTGAGTATATTTAGAAAATGTATCGATCATTTTTTGGTTTTCCCATCTAGAATACATCGATATATTATAATAGAGGTATGTATATATGTTATATTAAATTTCATTTTCATAGTAAAATTATTTTATCATTTTATATTTTATATATTTCTCTATGAATTTTAGATGTATTTCAAAGGTAAAGAAACACTGTATAACACAAACAAATTCAAAGAGACATGACTTCACATAAAAATTATACTCATCTTGATCGGTTCTCAACATACTCAAATTTTTTATTGAGAGTATATAACATTCCATCTGATTCTTCTATTTTTTGGATTTCAATTACTATAAACCATTTACAAAATCATATTATTAAGCTTATAACAAGAAATGAATTGAGAATCAACAAGATGCCACTTTTTTCCATATAAATCGATTACAAAATTTCTTTCATTCCATTATATTATTAAAAATATCGAATTACGTAATCTTTTTATTATATATCTATATAAAATTTATACAAATCATGAAAAGGATGATATATTTGGATTTATGGACCCACAGTTTATTTCTACTATAGCATTGACAATGATTGATGTGAAAAGAATAGTTTATATAGCTAAAAAATTTTAGTATAATGTCATCCTTAAATGTTGGATTTTTTCATATAATGATGGTTATGAAATATATTTTCTCACAAAGTGTTATATATCAATTAACATATTGAAAATTCATATTAAAATTTTATTTAATGTTAGTTGTTATTAGATGTTGAGTGTTTTGTATCTAATAGTGATGAAAATATATTGGTTGTGTTCTATTCATGGCGAAGTTAAAAAATCAATAATTAATTGAATATATATGTTTTATCATTTAATATTTGTTAATATTATAATTAATAAAATTTATTATATTTGTATTAGTTTAAAATAGGGAGTTAGATTTCGTTAGAGAGACTACAGGAATGAAGAGAAGAAATATATCCAATATCAAATTTGTAAATGATATAGTGAATTATCATTTACAATTACAAAATTTTGGTTATATTAATTAAAAATTTATTTTGAAATAATATATCATTGAAATGGTTTAATGAAAAACAAGGTGGAACCGAATGTGGATATTATATTTTGAGATTCATGTAAGATATAATTACATTTGGGATTGATACAAAGTTTCTTAATGATATATTATAGTATAATAATTTCCATAATATTTAATATGGTTTATTAAAAATTCAAGTAAAATATTTTCTGTATTATTATCATGAATTTTTAATGAAGAATATTTATATAATATACATGATTTAAGTCATTTATAAATTAAAGGGTCAAACAATTTTTCAGGTTTTATTGGTTTATAATTTATTTAAAATATAAATGTATTGTGTATTGTTCTTGATTTTGGGATGATTTTTATGTTTCAACATGTTATTTCTTCTGGGTGTTGTTGGTGGAGGAGATTAAATAATGTAAAATTCTATATTTTTCTGGATTTTTTGTTGTTATCTGCCCAATATTTCTACATCCAGTTGGGATATTTAATGCCTTTTATATTATAGCTTCTTCTAGTGGAGGATAATATTCATTATATGTTAAAAAATCATATTTTTCATGTCTTTTATTTGATAACTAACATGAAAAATACATTCAATCTATTTCGATTTAATTTATCCTATAAGTGATGTGAAAACCCATTTATCAAGTTAGGTATTTTAAATAACTGACGTGAAAAATGATTTGTATATTTTTAACATTTTTTCTCAAATAACTGATGTGAAAAACAAATTACCGAGGGTTTTTCATGTCGATTATTCAATAACCTACATGAAAGCCCATTTATCACGTCATTTAATTAAAATAATAGACATGATAAAGGGTTCATAATTTTTTTTTTCAAATAGGTTATTGGATAAATGATTTTAAAAACCATGTGAAAATTATTTATAACATTGGTTTCATGTAACTGAAATGAAAAACATTATTTACTACATCACCTCTCACAAAATCACTTATATGACGATGTGAAAATCAAAAAAACCCGATGTAAAAACCCCCTATATACACTAGTGGATGTGGAAATATAGAAGAAGGTGCATTCTATGTGGAAGGGGAAATCCTCAGTGTTTATAATATATGTGGATAAAATTGTAAAAGTTGGGTTATGATTATGTGTATCTTCTAATCTATAGATAAAGAAGGAGCTTCTGAATGGGACACATAGCCGAACCTTCCCTATTCACTCAGGGAGCACAAAGCTCTATCAAGATCTATGGGAGAACTGTTGGTGAGAAAAAAATGAAAAATGAGATCGGTCATTTTATATCAATGTGCCTTATATATCTGTAAAAAATTTCAAAAAGGATAATTTCTAAGGGGATTGTCAAACCACTACCCATACCAACATGGAACTGGGATAACATTACCATCAAATTTTCAAGTAGACATCCAATGAAATCCATAAGAAACAATGTTATATGGTTTATTGTGAATAATCTTACAAAGATAGAAGACTTTATTTCAATCCAAAAGTTTTTCTCACTGTATTATATTCTTATGATATATATAAAAAAATTAGTCTTCATGGAGTACCACTATCGATTATATCTGATAGAGATCTTGGGTTCACCTCGATGTTCTGGAAAAGTCTCCAACATGAAATATGAACTGAGCTGAAGTTCAATATATCTTATCATCTTCAAATAAATGGCCAATCTAAGAGGATTATTAAAACACTAGAATAAATATTTAGAGCAAGGTCTATGGACTTCAAATGAAGATTTGACCAACATCTTCATATGTGTTGAGTTCTCATACAACAATAGTTTCTACTCAATCATCCAAATGGCTCCCTAAGAATCCTTTTATGGGAAATGATGCAGAACACTAGGGTGTTGGTATGAAGTCGGTGAACATAAGTTACTAGGACCTAAAATGGTCGAATTAATAGTAGAAAGGGTTATATTCATTCAATAGAACATCAATGAAACTCAATTTCTGCACATGTTTTATTAAAATAATCAACGATGAGACCATGAGATTATGTCTAGAGATATGGTATTACCCCAAATATATCAATGGTATAGAATCCATAGAATTGGGAAAAATGGAAAAATAAGTTCTAGGTACATCGCCTCCATCAAGATTCTTGATCAAGGTAGGGTTGAGGCCTATCGACTAGAACATCCACCTTCTATGTCTCAAGAAAATGATGTATTCCATTTATCCCACTTGAAGAAGTACATACAAAATTCATCACATGTACAGATTTCATAGGTGGTATAGTTATTGAATGATCTCTCCTAATTGGAGCATCAAATTATGATCATAGATTATAGAGATAAATTTATATGTAACAAGACCAGTCACATGGACAATGTACTATGGTAAAACAATATATATGAAGGGGAGACATGGGAACCTGAGGAACCAATGATGGAGAATTACACACACCTGTTTTCAACATACAAAGTAAAATGAAATTTTGAGTGATTAATTTTATAAAGGGGGAATAATACATTAATAAAAAATATTATCAATGTAAATCACATTCTCATAAATAGGTTATATTTTATATTCACAAAAAATTGCATTAAGAGCACAATAAATACATTATAAATGAATAATTAATGAAATAAGAAGAATTTCTAGAAGTTAATGAACCTATAACGATGAAATAGTAACTTAACCTTTGGAATAGTAATATGAACATTATGAACAATTAGCTGGCCAAATTAATTGTAAAAATACCCATGAATGTATAAATAAAAATTTTCCATCTTATAAAATAATGTATGATATTTATATATCATAGTACAAGTAAATAATTGCTCTAAAAATTCTTAATTATGTTTTATTATTTTTGTAATAATATATATTTTATTAAATCTTTATAAATAACATAATTAAATAGAAGAAAATATATTTTCATTTAATCTATTTATAAATTAATATTTATTTAATGTGATTAGAATGAAATTTAATAAGACCGTAATTAAATTTTTAAAGTGTTAGAAAATATGTTTTTATTTTAAAATTTGTATTTTCCACGTAAATGATGTTTTTAATGAAAAATTAATTTTTCATATTTTGGAAAATATTTTCATAAAATGGAGTTCATTTTTGAATGATACTTGTTGAAAAATGGTTAAGTTTAATTTTAAGATTTTTCTAAAATAGGGGAATTTTTGTTGATTAGTTTTATATAGTAATTTATGATATATAGACGTTATAAGTTAAAAACACTATTCCTTGAGTCACAGCTAATGTAAGATCCTTAAAATATATATTATATTCATTATTTTATTATATGTTTTAATAATTCTCTAACTATTTATTTCCTTGAGGAAAAATAATAAACTAATGAGTGAAATAATGAGAAGACACCCCTCTACTCAACTATATATACAACCCCTCACATCCACTTATCCTAAAACCTCTTATGCTTTGATATTAGTTCAAATTATTGTCAAATACCTTCTCAACCATCTTTCCCATAATTGGGAACTCTTTGTCTCAAAAAATACCAAACAATTTAACATATATATGTTTTATAGGGAGGACAAATTCAATTGTTAAATGGCTCATTCCTTTTGGTTTAATTTTTTTGAAATTCCATTCATATTCTCTCCTCACATACCTTTATCCAAATGTTATGATATCTATACTACCTTATATATAATGGAATATTATTATTCCAATTAATTAATCCATCATTATACCCTCTTATACCATCCCCTTATTATAGAAATGAAAATTTAGTTCATGAGGTATTAATTTATCACATTCAAAGATAAATGTTTTTCATTTTACAATAATGCCTTAAACGATGGTCATAAACCCATTTTTATGGTTTCAGAAATTATAATATATGTATTAAATAATATTTAATCTTCTATAGTCATTATATATGAATTATGTAAAATATTAAAACCAAAAAAGTTTGTTCAATGGGAATCCGACAAAAACAATCCATACCATTATCATTTACATATTATCTAATGAATTATCCTCACAAAAAAACAATATAATTAATATGATCATTAATACTATTGGATAATAAACAATAACTTATTACTTTAATTTCGGATTTACATTTATATTTTCTCTTGTACTTTCATACTCTTATATAATCAAACTGATTAGGAAAACTCTGAAAATGAACACTCTTGAATGATGACATTTATCCTTATAACTCATCGAAAGGTCCATAAATGATCAAAATAATATAATAATACATAAATTAAATGATGAATAGGTTAATTAATTATTCATTATTTAATTTAATCAATTATTAAATAAATTAATATCGAGGGATTTTCCATTTCATACAAAAGGTATGAGATTCTTCCCAAACCACCATTTTTTACTTCGGGTTACACATTCTCTCAGTTAACTTAAATATAATGCTTATTTGTTTTTATATTACTCTTAAAATTTCATTTTATATGATAAAAAATCATATATATATATATATATATATTTCAAATATCATCCCTCTTCTGTGGGGAAATACATGTTTTAATAAAGTCCACTTATCAATTCTTCCGTATTAGAAAGCCCCAGTCAAGGGAACATCCTCATTTCATGCCCATTTTCAAGTGTGCTCAGTAATCTATTACATTAAAAAACATTTTTAATAAAATCACTCATTTTATCCTGAACTATACACTTCGTTAAATTATGGTTTTAAACAAAAAATAACGCTTTTTTATTTTAAATCTTCTTGAATGGTCTCCCTTAAAATGTCTTCAAAATCTAATTAAAAAATTTTCTAAATGTTTCCACTTTATTTTTTTCATAATCTATCATGTTATATTCCTATATTCCCATATTAATGTTTATTTATTGTTTAAATCCTTTATTTCATGGACATCATTATGATACTCTCCTATGTTATGCCTTTTGACATGATTATAAACAGTCTTACTTATTAGCCTTGACTCGTACTCTATGTGTAACGGTATTGGGGGTTAGCCTTGACTCATGCTCCTCTATGTGAAATGATCCTTACGCATGGTAAAGTCTATTTTAATGTTAACTCCAATATGCAATGATTCGATTATTATATTATCTCATGTTCTATGTGTTATGGCTCCATATGTTTAATCAAATTTTATTCCTGTTTATATCATTATTTTATGCCTTCTAACCAATTTTCTAACCATCATTTTAATATTCAATTTCTTAGTGGTATTTTAAGAATATTCATTTGTTCATGTATAACCAGGTTAACCTATGTTGTTATAGGAGCATAATCTGAGCTAGGATTTTATTATTAATATTAAATAATAAATTCTTAATGTTTAATTATGTACCTAATCATCAAAAAATACTAGAGATTATGATCCATGGATTGTAATTTGATGTCTAATTATGCCAAAAAAATCAAGTACTAATTTTTTAATATGGTAGGGGATCTATAATATAATTATTTAATTATGGTATTTATGGAACATATATTTTTCTCTTGATTCTTATAATTCCTTCATTTTTAAAATTTTACTCTAGAACATTCTTTTGTAGATTTATATCCCCCTCTGGTACCACATTGATCTTCACATTGATAGTTGTTTGAGAATTAATTTTGGAATGATTTGATTTATCCCCATACCTTTTTAATTTTAGATAAATAATTTTTAAATCTATGAGTATTCGCCTCTCTCAATATTCTTTATAGATAAGGAATCATGATCCATCCTATTTTATATTACAATCACCTTATCCCCCTTCTAATTGTTTTATTTTTCATGACAATGATCGTCATTGATGATCTTTAATAATCTCATTAATTTCATCTTAAACTCCTTTATTGTGAATATATACTTTGATATTTTATATAAAATATATATTTTAAACTCTTCATGATATAGATAATAGAAAAAAATTTATATATAAAATAATACCATTGTTAACTCAAAATAATGGTTGATGTAAATTTTCTCCAGAATCGTTAATTTAAATGATAAAAAAGATACCAATAGAGAATTTTTTATAAAAAAATGTCATTTCCATCTATTATGATTTATTAAATATAAAAAACACTTCTCCTCCCTATGTTATATAGAGTATAGTGACCATCTGTTTCTTAGGGTCCTTAATATATTATACAAATTCATCTATATTAAGGAACATAAATCTCTTATACTTAACTTGGTTATTTTATTTGATGGTCAAGATAAATTAACCACAAATATTAAAATATATCAATCTAAAAAAATAAAAGAAATAAATATCTTAAATTTTTGTTTTTCTGGGCGATACTTTAGTAACCGGTTTCATTGATGGATTGAAAAATATTCCCTTTCATAGGAATACCTGACACATGAATGATATATTATATAGAAAAAATTTATAATTATTAAATTTTGAATATATTTTATCGTTTTTAATTGTTTTTCATAGAATAATTGAATTATCTTAATGATATTCTTTAATTTTTTAATATATGATAATTACATGTTTAAATACTATAACAAATTTATCATTGTAATTTGTAATGGATGTATTCATAAAAAACAATATACATGAAGTGGTAATTATATGTATAAATGGAGTCATGATGATTTGAGAACATATATATATAGCATTTTAACAACCCTAAAATTTATTATAATAGAATAATAAATTTTATAGTTTGCAAAACAAACAATAATGTGATTTAAAGAAAATTCACATATATATATATATTCAAAATTATTATTATTTAAATGTGGTCATTATAACCAAACTATTGAATTGGTAAGTATGAATTTGAGTAATAAAATTACAAAATACTTGTTAAATTGTCCAAGGGGTATGAATTTATTGATTACTTCTTAAGAAATATGAAATATTTTTTTCAATTCATTTTATGCATTAAAATGAAACTTATTTAAAATAGTTTTCATTATATTTTATGCATAGATATTATATTTAAATTCATCCCCTTTTAGATATTTCATTCTATAAATTTTTCTAAATCATCATTTTAAAATTAACTTGGGGTAAAATATATAGATTTTAAAGAAATGATTTAATTTTTAGTGAATAGTGAGAAAACCTAATTTATCAAATACATTGAATTATGTTCATTAAATAAAATATTATAAAATATATATTATATATATAATTTGGTTTTAAATCTATACATGATAAATTTATTTTTTAATAATCTAACTAATTCCCTTTTAATATCCAATATTTTTGTAGTTTATATAAATTAATTTTATGCTTAAAGCATTTTTTCTAAAAGTTTGGTTTATTTTTATTTTATAATGTTATGTTAAAATATAGATTTTCCACTTCCAGAGATTAAATTCTAAAAAAATTTGTACCATTTAAAAATTAGTACGTTGAAATTTTATAAATAGACACTTATTTATTAGAAATTATAAATTTTAAACTTTCTAAATATTTAAAATTTTACTAAGGGAAATATAGGTTTGACTTGGTTAAAACAGGAGATAAGGGACAAAAATTTACAATACACTTTTCATTACTCATTTGATATGATTAATTAGAAGAAATACATCTAAAATTATATATATAGTAACTTGGTATCATTTTTCCTTCATAATGATATTTATTTTATTTCAAGTAATGAAATTTCAAAAATGTCACCCTCTTGTTTAAAATTTATTTTATATGTTTGCATTAGGATCATAATTTGTTTTAAATAAATATTAAATATAAATTCACTATTGTTTTATTTATTTCAATTCTGGTGGTTTTAATATATATATATATATATAGCAATGGTATAAATAAATGAATTTATTTTACAATACAAACACAGTAAGTGGGAAAACAATAAAAAAATAAAAGTAAATGATTTTTAGTACATAAATGTTAATATTGTTGAATTTATTATAGTTTCATTAAAAATTTATTGTTAAATATTATTCGTAATTAATGTTTAAATATTTTATATTTTAAATATTTTTTTATTTGTGTCTTTAAAGACAAATTAATTTAATAGTATCAAAAATATAATTAATGATATTTTTTAGAAATTTTTTTAATTATTTAAATATCATAATAAATTTTAAAGAAGAAAATCATAATGATATGTTGTAAGGTCGCAAATTTTTTTAATGTATGTTTTTTTATGTTTTGGTTTGGGTCTCTATTTTTGTCTAAATAAGTGTTTCCTGATGTTCATGTGATGGATCGGGGGTACTCCGAGGGCTCGGGGTGAGAAGTGAAGAGCAATCAAGAAAGAAAATTAAGGTGCATAGTTTGTGCATTGTTTGGAGAAACTATGTGGGTAAACCATGAAGACCATCAATCCTTGGATAAAATCTTTCTCAAGGTCTGAGCAAGGTTATGGAAAAATGTACTGGCTACCACGAACTATGAGAAATGTTTGTTTTCAGAGAGTGGCTCATGCACATTTTGTGGAAGGTTTGTGAAATTGCGTGGGTAAATTGTGGGCCCTAGAAATGTTGGAAAATTTTACAAAATTGCCACGCTGAGATTTAAAACACCAACTAGGGATTTTCCTTCATTAATCCCCTATTATTCCTAATGACGAACATGGATGAACCAAGCTTCCAAGAGGTGTTTCTCTATCAATTATTGGATATTTTGGACACCATTGGTTGTGTTTCAAATCTCTTGTTAAGTCTAATACTCTACACCCATCTCTTCATTAGACTAAGTCTTGTTATTACTCTCATCATCTTCAGAATCTCTTAAACCCTTTGTCTTCCAGTGGAACCTATGTTGGGGCTTCATGGGATGCCTGAATCCAGATATAAGTCCATGATTAATAGTGTATTCATCTTCAGATTCGAGGTAGGTGGTCAACAAGTATTATTCCATAGATTTATTTTGGGTTTGTGCGTGGATGTTTGAGTTTTATTTTCTTTTTAGTTTTCGTGGTTCTGTTGAGGGGTTTAATAAAAATGGGTGTCTAATTGACCAATTACAACCCTTATGATCTTCGTGGGATTTGTAGATAATGGATTGACCATTTCATGGCCTCCCATAGGGTGCACCAGATTTTCTGAACCTATTAAATTATAGGGTTAAATAAAGGGTTGCCGAGTTATAATGTTGAACCCATGTAGAACATGTGTTAATTGTTGATTAAGTGTAAATGGAATGATAATAGAGAGTCCTAGGGTGATAAGGCATAAGTTGTTTTTTGGCAGGAAATTGAAAATGGCAATTTTAGTCGAATGAGATCATGTAAATTGTTTAACGAATACAGGTTAAAATGTCTAAGGGGTAGATAATATTAAATTCTAAACATGTAATTGTACAATTGAATGAGGAAGGGGGGATATGTTAATGAGATTTAATAAGGGTATGGATGAATTTATGGAAGGGGCTAATACATGACGAATAGGTATTACACCTAAATAGTTGAATAAAATAAAGGGATTGTGTTATGTGATATGAGAATAGTACATTAAATGCATAATATGGTAAATTCTTGTGAAATGATAAAGGGATTGAATTTTTTAATGAATAGTAAAAATTGATTTTGGCTAAGGCATAGGGGTTGTTGAGTACACCTAACAGGTTAAGGCACGGGAATGTGAATTTCTAAAAATGGATATGAATTGTAATTGGAAAATGTGTTAATGGGTCAAGGAATAGTATTAATTCGCATGTTCTTTTCTATGAATTGGGAATAATGATTTATAATGGAATTAGTTATGTTGTGTTGTTTTATTTTATGGTTATAGTGATTGATAAATAAGCATGTGCACATGCCTTGGTACTGTGGGGTATTGACTTGAGGTTTTATGCCCACTGGTCAAGTTATGGACTAAGGCTCTAAACTCCACCCCAAAATGCACAGGTTAGGGAAGGGTATGAAGGCTCTATTACCCTAACAGTTGAATTCAACCCAGACTGAGTGTTCGAGGAGAGGATAATGGTTTTATGTGATATATGTGTTCCTATTGATATAGAGACTTTATTGATTTCCCCTATACATAATGATTGATATCCTTTGACCCATGTAATAATGATATGTATTCCAATCTTAAAGAGAATATGTATAAATGGATTCTGTGTGAAAATGTTATATGAAATGAAATTGGGATGAACTCTAGTCACGAACTAAATGAACATTGTTAACTAATGGCACCCAAACATTCCCTTGTTTACATACATTTCATTTTGGTTCACGAATGAAAATTCTATTAGAATATAAATTTGGTAGACACTATTGGTGTTGGCCGACTAAGTTTTGTACCCACACCCTACCCTGTCCATTGTTGGGTACCTAAGAAGACTTCTTGTTTGTAGGTTAGGACAAGGGAAGGTGTACTACACTAATCTGTTGATTTGGGATTGATATACTTAGGTAGAGGGATCCAGACATAGAGTTGGGACCCATAGGAAGTTTTTGGCCATTTTTTATTTTGAGTTTCTTCCACGTGCAATGTAGCATGACATGACATATTTAGTTTTATATATTATTGTACAATTTTTTGGTAATTGTTCATTTATGCATGTTTTGGATTATTTTCTATTGTTTCCATTATTTAAATTATTACCAGTTGAGGATTTCATAGGGAAAGAGGGTATATTCTCCCCATGAGACTCATTAGACTAGCTATGCTGGTCGAAAACCTCTAGCGTATGAGGAGGCGCACTTGAGGTTATGTGATGACCCATCTTTGAGCTCCAGTTTAGCGGCTTTCAGATCTGGGATGTTACAAAGTGGAATTCAAGGGGTTCTTTTCCCTTTCTTACTATTATGGTATGATAGAAAGTATTTTATGATAATGTCAAGTATTTGTAATGACCTCATTCATGGGAGTAGCTAATCGATGTATATTGGAAAACCCAAGTCACCCTAGGTGGGTATCATAGTTATTGATATGTGTTGTTATAGTAGGATGATATTTAATCATTCGGTGATGCACATTTTTTTTGATTTGAATAAATTATGATATTTTTATCAGGGTTGGAAGGACATTCGGTTGTGAATTCAGGCATCATTTTTGGAACCAAGGGATGTAGGCAAGATGCATTTTTATAGGTACATACACGAGATGGGTGTGCAATGAATAAGGAGTAGAATTCATTTTTTGATTCCCTGATAAATGTAAAGAAAATGGTGCCTAATAATAGTAATTTATTTGGTTGAATGAAAATAACGTAAATGGATAATTAATGAAAATCATGTATAAATAAATTATGTTACCATGTTTAAATTTTGCATTGTGAGAGGTTGTAAATTTTATTTTGGTGTCTAAAGGGAAAAGGGGTTCATAATGATGGTAAAAATGTTAACAAATTTTTCCCAATGAAAGGTATAAATGCGTTAAAATGGTGATAGTAAGAGGTTTTGAAATGTAAAATGTCCCTAAGAGGGAAGTAATTATGCCCTTAATGAAAATTTTGTTTGACCAGGTGTTGAAAATTGAATTGTGATTATGTAAAATGGTCACCCCATGTTGACCATGACCATAGTTGGTATGGTGTGGGTAGTTTTGAGAGTGCGATTTTGACTTTTGTGATACATTAAGATTAAAGGTATTTTTTAAGGTTTATGGAGAGAAATATTTTCCATATATGGTTTGATCCTCTCAGTTTTTCTTTAAAGCATCTGGTGGACGATATGTTTAAAATTAGAATGTTTAAGTCCAATGGTGGGTATCCTTTTTGTTGTCAGTTTGACCCTTGAATGTGTGGGATGGGTAGTGAGAGTTCCAAAGATTGAGACTTTCGTTATGGTTTGTGAGGCCTTTCCAGTTAAGATATGTATCAGGGGGTGTGTTTATGGAATTCCTTGGTGGGGTTGTGGCCTTTTGGTAGTGAGGCATGGTTTGGAAATGTGATTGAGTAAACTCTCGTGGATCATGATTGTATGGAGTGAATGATGGACCATAGGGATGGTACATGGGTTTTTGTGACCTTGTGAGTAGTGGCCTTACATGTTGTGTTCTAGATCCTAGAGGGGATTTTTTTTCTCATTGTGCTAAGGGATTTGTACGCCATTGGTGTGAATCATAGATCATATGGTTGTTCACTGTGCTAGGAATTGATTGAATTGGAATGGGAGTGAGAATTATATTCACATGCATAACCTTGTTCGTGTCCTAATAAGTATGGTTTGGAGAGAGGACTAATGGATTCTCCGGGATTTTACTCTAGTCTAGGGATTTGGTATCATTAAACCTTTAAGGGTACCCATGAGTGATTTATGACAGAGTCCCTTGTGAATTTGTGTGTGTCTCACACATGTTGCTGTCTAGAAATGATAGTGGGTCTCAGAGTGTTCCATGGTGTAGGATTGGAATTGAGGCCTAAGTGGCATGGTTGATGGTATAGATATTCCTTGTTCCTTCATAATAGAACCCTAGTGTTTGTGATAGGAGGTATGGTTTGTTTCAAGGTTTGTATCATATGGATGCATGACTCACATATTAGGATGATGATTTACTTAGGTATGGACGTTGTTTTTAGTATAAATGATAGGGGTTGCTAGAGTATGGTTATATACATTCATCGATGGTGTCATCTTGGTGAGGGTGGTCATGCAGCAGAACTTGTTAGTAATAATGGGTTGGTTGATGGGTGAGATGGAGAGGTCACCTCAGGGATGATGTGATTCGCTAACTAGTATACATGGTTAGGTATGTAAGTTGGTGGTGGGTTAACCACATGTTCAGGTTTTTTTGTGAGATCGTTGGTTTGATTGGTGCGGTAGACTTTTGTGCATCGGTTTTTATCCATAAGGGATGCATTAAAATAACTCAAGTGGTGTGCTGTAGATAGTGCCCCATGAAACATTGGTTTACACCTGTTTGATGATTTGTTCATGGTGTGATGGTTAAACAAGGGTGTCAATCACACATGAGTTGGGGGGGGGGGGGGGTTGTGTGTTGACATGATGTGTTTGAAAGGGAGTCTGGAATTCATTGGAAAGTCCTGGTGTCCCATATTTTGACATCATAAATGGATAAGTGGGTGAGGGTGTTCTTTGAGAACTTCTTAGAATACCTCACCTAGTGACGAGCATATCCAATATCTTGATATCATCTCAGGTATGTTGAGAAGTAATGGATTTGGCCAAGATACATGAAGGTGTTTGTTTGGATAAGAAACATCATGGATGATACAAAAATTGAAACAGTATATGGGGTTCTTGATGGTGGAGTGTGTGCTCTTTATGGTTTTGGGTAAGGTCCTCATGAAGGACCAAATGGGGAATAAAGTCATGGGAGTTATCCACGGAAGCTGGGAGCAAGCTCTAGGTGAAGTCATTTTCTTATATTGGGAAAATGTTGGATGTCCATATATATATTTATGGTTTAGTCTGTGATCGGGAATATGATTTGGTGGTTGGAATATCCATTGGTGAGAAATAGTAGCGACACTCCTAAGTTTTGGAGTGATATGAAAGTATTGGGTGCGGAGAGGAGAACATCGAGCTGATGTTGTGGCACTGGAATTCCAATGATGAAATATTAAGGTTCTTGTTAGGTATTTTATGTAGGGAATCTAGGACCTTGATGTGATGTTTGGTTAGCCATGTGTTGGCTTCTTGTTAAGGGTGGATCCAAGAAAATCATGTGAGATCTGTGATAAGTCATACGGGTGTGTGGTTAGATATTGAAACAGGTTGTGGAAAAGAATGTTTGGGTCTTTTAACCACAATGATTATTGGGGTTAGACATAGGTAATTTTCCCTTGTGTGGTTTTGGAATTTCATGATGTTTGGTGGACTATGGCAATGTGATGTGATATCGTGCCAAGGGTGAAATATGATGACGGTCTAGAGGGTGGTAATTTCTTGATGATGGAAATTTAATAGAATTTTCAAAATGACCTTAGTGAGAGTGTGAGATGGTAATGATAGGCTTCAATTAAATATGAAACTTGTAAAGGTGAGAAATGGGTAGCGTCAAATCAGTGGGAGGGGGTGTTCTGGGACAATCCAGTCAACAATGGTCTGACCATAGATGGTGAACTTGAATGGGTGCAGTGTGAGTGACCCACCTCTGGGTACATGTTATAGAAGAAAGATCGTTCTGAAACAAAGTTTTTTTTAAGTGTGGTTGTGTTGATCTTAGTCCTTTAATGGATAGTATGGGAATGTCGTTTGGAATGGGTTCGACGGAGAGGTTGGATGTTAATGCAGTGTAATTATCTTATGGATACATGGGCACAATGCGTTGAAACCTATTAGGTAATGGGGAAGTTGGGTTGAGTTTTGGTAGTCCTTCATTGAGGGGGGGAGGTACCCTATAACTATAAATAGTAGAGAGATCCATACCAGATAAATGGTTGGATGATGGTGTGATCAGTGTTTCAGGTTGGAAGGACTTGAGTAGTCACTATTCTAGTGAGTTGGCACTGGTAGAGTGCTTGGGAAACGTTTAACTAGTCAAGTAACTGAGAGTTTGGAGTTTCATTTTGATGTATAGTTAGGGAGTGAAATAATTATGAAAGGTGTAAGAATGATCACAGTTTTCCTTCAGGTGATATCAGGTTTGGGTCACATTCTGTGATTGAATAACATGGGAAAATGATGCCAAATGAATTGGGTCTTCAGTTGTGTTGAGGATTGGGCCGATGAGGTGTCGATTGTTTCCCCCAGGACGATATGATGTGTTTTCTTATGTTTCAAGTGTTGTGGATTAGGTGTTGTCACCTAATTGTTTCCATTAATTTCTCATGGTGGGAACTGTTGAAGTTGATGAATCCTTGAGGGGACTTCAGCTCGTATTGTGGTTGTAGTGGGGAAGGTTTGTAGAGAAAGTCTATGAACATTATTTGTGTTTGTTAGGAATTTTTTTGTACAGCATAAATAAGGAAAGTAGGAGTAGATATGTAGACCTTGTGGTATGATCCCTTGTTATGGAAGATAGTGATTCCCGGAAGAGCGGCTCGAGGACAAGTTGTAATAAGGTGAGGAGGTTTGAAAATCTATGATTTTTTATGGTATGTTTTGATTTCGATATGTTTTGGTTCTATATTTTTGGATAAATATCTTTTCCAAAAGTTCATGTGAAGGCTCTGGGGTGCCTCGGGCACTCGGAGTGGGAGGAGAAGGGAAATCAGACCAAGCAGTGTATGGTGCACGGTCTGCGCACAGTTGGTAAAACCATGTAGGTAAATTGTGTGGACCATCCATCCTCAGATAGTCGTCGCCGCACAGTCTGATCATAGTTACAGAAAATAATTTGAGATCCATGGAAACCATGAAAAATTGGTGTTTTCAGACTGTATATCACACATGGTACGTGCACAGTTTAGAATTATGTTTGGGTAAACATTTCATCCTAGAAAAGTTATAAAATATTAAAAAAAATCCATCCCATGATTTCAAACCCCAAATCGGTAATTTTATGAAATCCTCTCCTCTCTACTTTTTCAAAGAAATCGGAAGACCCTAGCTTCCAAGTGGTGTTTCTCCTTCTATTAATAGTAGTTTTAGATTTCATTGGTTGCGAATCAATGATCCAAGTATGTCTAATCCAACCCACTTCTCCCTTTATTGGATTATGACTAATGGTTTCTCCCATATTCTTCTAAACCTCTAAACCCCTTTTCTTCCCTCAAACCTTTGTTGGGGATTACTGAGATGATCCAATCTAGATCTAAGGACATTATTAAGAGTGTTTTCGTCATTAGATTCGAGGTAGGTGGTCTAAAAGTATTATCCCATAGTTTTATTTTTGGTTTTTGCATGGATGTTTGTGTTCATTTATTTCTCTATTTGGTGTTTTTGGTTCTTTTGAGGTGTTTGATAAAAATGGGTGACTAAGTGACAAATTTCAACCCTCATGATCCCTGTGGGATGTGTAGTGGATGGCCTGACCATTTAAGGGCCACCCATGGGGTGCACCAGCATTTCCAGACCTATAACATAGTGGGGTTAAATGATGGGTTGACAAGTGATTATGTGGAACCCATGTCTAACATGTGTTAATCATTTATTAAGTGTAAATGCAATGATAATAAATATTCTTATGATGATAAGGAATAAGGGAAAGTTTGGCATGGCATGGAAATGAGAAGTTTGGGTCAAATAAAATTATGTCAATTATTTAACAAAATGTAGTTAGAAATGCCTAAGAGGGTTAGTGTATATTAAATTCTAAACGTGTAATAAGACAATGGAATGAAGAATGGGAGATATGTTAATGAGATATAATAATGGAATTGATGAATTTATGGAATTGGTCAATATATGATAATTATGTGGTACACCTAAATGGTCGAATACAATATAGAGATTGTGTTATGTGATATGATAATATTACATGAAATGAATAATTTGGTTAATTCTTATGATATGATAAATGGGATAAAGGGGTTTCTGAATAGTATGTGATGAATTTGTCTAAGTCAAAGGTGTTGTTAAATACACCTAACATGTTAAATAATGGAAATAGGAATTTCGCTAAATGAATATGAATTGTAATTGGAAAATGTGTTAATGGGTCAAGGCATAGTATTAATTCCCATGTTTTTTTATATTCATTTTTAATGATGATTTACAAGGCCATTGGTTATGTTATGTTGTGTTTTTCTATGGTTTTGATGATTGATAAATAATCATGTGCACATGGAATGGTAGTGTGGGGCATTGAATTGAGTTTCTATGCCCATGGGTTGAGTTATGGACTAAGACTCTAAAATCCACCATAAAATGCACGAGATATGAAAGGGGATGAAGGCTCTATTCACATAAAGGTTTCATTCCACCCCAACGAAATATTCGAAGTGAGGATAATAGTTTGATGTTATTTGTGTGTCCCTAGTGTGATAAGGACTGAATTGATTTCACCAATGCATTGTGATTGATTTCTTTAGACCTATGCATGGATGATATATATGCCTAACCCAAAGTGAATTATTAGATTTTTTTTTGTGAAAATGGTATAAAAATGAAATTTGGATGAACTCTGGTCATGAACAAAATGAACCTTGTTAACTAATGGCACTCGAATATCCCCATGATTACATACCATCCATTTTTTTACATGCATGCATTATCTATTAGACTTGATATTTTGTAGACACCGTAGGTGGTAGACTGCTGAGTTTTGTACTCGCACCCTTCTCGGGTCGTTGTTGGGTACTCGAGCGGACTTCTTGGTTATAGTTCAGGACAAGGGAAATGGATCTAAACTAAGATATCTATTTGGGCTTGGGATTTTCATGGTGAACAATCCGGAAGTAGAGTCAGGACCCCTTGGATGTTTTTGGCCATTGTCTATTTTGGGTTCCTTTAACTTACACTATGTCATGACATGACATATTTACTATTGTATATTATTTTACACAATTTTTGGAATGGGTCATTGATTAATGTTGCAGATTGTTTTCTATTGTTTCTTTTTTTAAAATTATTATCTACTATGGTATCCATTAGTAAAGAATGTATAATATCCTAATCTAAATCATTAGACTCTCGCCACTAGTTAGAAACCTTTGGCATATGGGCAGGTGCGCTTGAGGTCATGTGATGATCAGGCTTGGAGCACCGGTTTAGTGGCTTTCAGGTCAGGGACATTAGAAAGGTTGTAAAAAATAGCATATCTTGGCCATTTATCCTCCAAATAATGAATTATAATATAAATTATAACAATTTTATAAATATAATAGCATGCAACTTTTATTGGGAATTTAAATACAAAATTACTATAGTCTGAAGGACACGATTTTAAAAAAATTGTCTTTGGAAGAGAACTTCCAACTCCTTATGTAATACTATAGAACTTGTGAGATTATTATAGATAAACCATTAGATTAAAATTCCATCAACATGTTCATTTTAATCTGGAAAAACATGAGTGATGATGTAATTAATGTTTCAGAGAAAGTCTAATAATTTGATCCATTGATAGGTCATCTTCCACGATAAAAGAAAATTTTCAGATCTAACAACATGCACAATAATAGTGTAGTCACAATTTAACCCTAAATTGTTATATATTTTTTTCATTCCAGGTCAATTTCATTGATCAATCCTTTTTCCTCAATAGATGATACTAATCCAAATTTTTCAAAATGATAGCCCATGATGTTCCTATTATGATCTCAGAAAACTTCCCCAAAACCCACATGACATGGATTTCTTTATCAAACCACTTCAGTATTATATTTTATTAATCTAATAATATGTGGTTTCCATATGAATTCCAACATTATTTTATGGTTATAAAAATTTCCTTCAATTTAAAAACGTTTTAGAAGGAAAAATAATGAACAATGTTGTTACAATGTTAAATTTATATAGCATTGTCATCCCGTACAACACCTATAATATTGGCCAATGTAGAACGCTTTTTGAATTGTGATTGGACATGTATTATTTTAATCTTGAAGAAGTAGATGATGTTCATTTGTTATGAACTATCCAATATGATAAGGTTAATAATTTTTCTTTAAATTTGGAGGTTATTTTTTGCCATTATAATATTTTTTTATTGAATTATCATACGGTGGTTGCACCTAAAATAAATCAAAAAGAATCATTAATAAGGCTAAGGATGTGTTCCAAAAATGAAATATATGGTTAATATATACTATATTATAATGGAATATACTAAATATAGATAATAAGAAAATATATATTGACTTAATAAAATCATTAACCAGATGTTTGGAGAAGGAAATCCTCCCCACCTGTTTGAATCTAGAGGGTTTCACAGAATTATTTTTAAAACATTTAAAGAAATTATTGACATGCCAAGTATTATAATACTTATAAAAAAATCTATAATTAAGAAAACAATTCATTTAAATATTGAAAATTATAATATCCACTATCATGTTGAAATTATAATTCCTTATAACATAATTGATTTCCATTGGGAGGCTATCCATATTGCTTATCTATTCATTGTTTGAGTTTTTGAGATTTCCCTCCATGTCCAAATTTTTTAAAAGATTCACCAGCAGCATCCATAACCAATTTTGAGTCCTAAATTTCGAATTTGATTTTACATTTATAGGAAAATTATAATTTATTGCAATGGTGGAGAATTGTTTTTTAAAAAATAAGTGAAACTAAAGATTCAATAAATTTATTGTTTTTTGATTTCATCTTTCTCACAAATATAGATATATTAAATTGATTAGAATATTATTTTCTCTTGATAAATAATAAAATAAAATGAGCTTGTTGGGATTCTTAGAATCTATCAATGTTCTTAATTACATGTCAACAAAGAATATATGGCCTACAGAATTTACTACAAAGCATATTAATGATCATTCCTTAAAATATTTAACCACTTTATAAAAAAATTATTGGAGGTACTAATGGTTTTGAACAATTTGGTTGGCCATATGTACATAATTAAGGATTTTAGATACATGGAAATAATTTTTTGATTCACAAGCCACAATCTTATAAAAATTGGAAGATATTTATATTTTTATGATTCCTAGATCCTTCAAACATGCCCCAATATATGACTGAAAAGTAGGGATCATTGTGTTTCCCAAAAAAGCATAACGCCAAGGTAAGTGAATGGTTTAACCCCTTATCAAATTCTAAGAATTTTCATCATGTCATATTCTATTCTTAAAAAAATATTTTTCCAAGTATGATAAATTATTTTATATAACTGATGAGAAACCCTGTGAATATTTTGTAGTGGAATAGGGAATATTTATTATGTATGATATTCCTTTTCCCCATTTTGTAAGTAATATAATTTCATCAACATCAAAAAATTATTCAAAAAGTGAATTTCAGGAATCCCTAATGGTATTTAGTATAACATTATCCACAATGTTATGAAAAATCATATTAATATAATCCTCTAAAATGGAAATGATTATAGATAAAAGATGATTACCTTTCTTAACCCCTCATTAAAATATCAAATATCTGTCATCGGAATTATTAATAAGGATATAGATTTGTGTAGATGATAAAATTATTTTGATAAAATGAATAAATTCCTCTAGAAATCCGAAATTGGTATTTATATAATTATAAAATTTTTATATATCATTTAACCATGATCAATTTAGAATGATTGAAGATTCCAAACGGAAACTCTTATGAAAATTAAAATAGAATACAATCAGAAAAAATTATGTTAATAAGGAATAATGAATAATTTGGTGTTGATATGTTATAAGGGGATCAAATATTATATTATAAGTAAATAAATTATTTATTTTCATAATTGATAAAAATATAAATTTATTATACCATAAGTTAGGATTCTTTCGAAGTAATTATAACTTAAGGTAAGGGTTTCTCATCTCTTCTTTATTTTAGTGTGGCATATGTAAAATACACAACATGTTTCATTTGTGTGATATATATATATATATCCCAATAATTTAATTTATATATTTTTTCATTAAAATTATGTATATTTAAAAATCCTTATAATTATCCCTATTTCATGTGGTTATTATAGAAAAATTACCAAATTCTTAAGGGTTTATTATCTAAAATTGTCTTCTTTGAGACATATGTTATCTAATAAACCTATATTATTTTATTAGGTATATAAGAGACTATTTTTCAGGTTATATCATCAATATATTCATGATATATTCATTTCATGTTTCATTTTAGCTTCAATGCACTTGGGGCATATGATTCCAATTTTATTAAACCGGAAAGGGATTTATGTCACAATCTCATTGTTTATTCGTATTGCTTATATTTATATTCCAATTATTAAAATTTTATGAAATAACACTAAATTATCCAAGTAAATTTATTTTCCTATAGTTATTTTTTATATTAAATGTTTTCATATTATTTCACTCTCTTTAAACTCTTAAGATATCGAAAGATACCTTTTAAAGGAAAAAGGTATTATTTCCCACTTCGGTTGGAAACAAATTATCATTCATAAACATGAAATTTAAATATATTCTCAAGAATAAGCTTTTATATTCTCCTATTAATATTTTTTTAAAATATTAAACAATGATGTAACTTTTTAGAAAATATTTTTGATGTAATATTCTTATAATTTTATGGACATGGTACTTCTGACTTTTTTAATGAAAATATGAAATGATTATATATTTTAACATACATAGAATAGATCAAATTTACTTCAATCATTAAATTTAAATAATTTGATTAATAAAATATATGTTTCTAATATTTATTTAAAAAAGAACAATACTTAATATTTTGAGAATTTTTATACTTTAAGTAAGTGATTTAAATGTTAAAAAAAATATTTTCCTCAAAAATGTTCTTGTGAACTTTTAGAGGTTTTGGTTAAATATGATGACATCCTTTTATTTTAAATTAGTTTTTATAGGGTTATGTTAAAATGATACTATCCATATTTGTCATTTGTATGTCTTATAATGATGATTATTTTAGTATAATCATATATACCCCATTTTCATTCCAATATATTAATTTAGTTAAATCAAAAAACTTATCAAACCCATTTACTTTTTATAGGAAATATTATGATAAAAATATGTAATTTTTTTTAATCCTATTTATTTTCCACTGGTTATGCTATGATTAATGTTTTAGGATCTTATTACACTCAAATATATGATTTCAATATTTTTATGTGTGGAATTATTATTATATATATCTATAATGTATTGGGTTATGAAGGAAATCTATAGATAAAATAAAGACATGAATGGTTTGTAAAACTTCTTAAATAATAGAATCTTTCAACTATGATTGTATGCAGTGTGAACAGTGAATTTTGATATGATGGAATGTGGAGTGAACTCAATCGACTATGATTGTCTTCATCAGGATCATTGACTAAGGAAATATCTTATATGCTTATATTTATGACATACAATTACGTCTCCTTCTAGTTTTAAGATCTCAAATATTATGCTTTTTATTATTTTATGGTTCATTTCATACAAATTACCATGAATTATTCTATTATTTAATATTTTGATATATGACATTATTAGTATGGAATAAAAAATGTTAATTTCATGTTCTCAAACCATATTTCTAATTTTATGTATATGTGATCATTGATATATCCCTTGTTTACCCTTAATAACTAGCTAAGAACACCCTTTATTACATTTCTTTTTATACTAGAGATGATGATTGGTTTTATGTCTGATATGTCTATGTTGTGTTCCATTTATGAATAATTAAATATGAGATGATATATAACTTTTAAATTTTATTTTTATATATTCAATTATCTATAGAAAATAGTTCTCTATATTACCAGAGTAGATCACACTATTATGTAATAAATATTTATCTATCAAAATATAATATCTATATATGAAATTCATTATTAATTATAATTTGTATCATAACGAGGATTAGTGGATTATTGGAGATCATGAATAGATAAATTTTTTGAAAAATCTAGGCCTAAGTATAATTATAATATAACATATCAAGTATTTGATAAGGTAGAGAATATTTGTTCTTCCAACAAACACATCCTTTTGTGGATAACATTAGTGGAAATGGTTTTTGGAATAGATGAATCTAAGTTTAATAACCCAAAAAATAATTTTTTAATGTATCTCATTAATCCTTGTATAACATGGTTATGTTTCCTTTACAATATAGTTGGTTTGATACTTCTACTGAATTTTATATGGTTACTTTACATTTTTATTTCAAAACATCATGCGGTATTTTAATAGATTTTGTTCATGGTTGAATAAGGTTAAACCTTATCTAACATATATTTTAATCAATGTTTCGTGATTTAGAAATTCAATAAATAATTTTTCATGATAATGTGGTTTCCTAGTATATATAATATTTCTCATATTATTCTTATTAATTTTACTTAGTGAATTTAACTAAAAATAACCCTACTAACATTTACTATGATGGACAGTGTAATTATTGTAAAAAGGGGAAACCAAATGAAAGATGATTTTGAGTGTAAATCCTTGTGATTACTGATAATTATTAATCTCTTTATTTTCTTTTCAAAATCAACATGGATTAGTTTTTAACGATCCTATTTAGAGAAAAATTGACATTTTTAAAGATGGTGGAGAGATGATGATTCAATTTTCTCATATCAAGTATGTGGGATGAAGAACTGTGGAGAATGTATCAAAACAAGGAGAACATGTTTCATATGTGGAAAAAAATGGAATATAGACAATAATTTACATGTAATTTGATGTCTTATATATGGGGAACTTGTGAATTATTAGTTTCAATTCCTAAATCCATGGGTTATCACCTATATCAAGTAAGATCATATATCAAGAAAATAATTAAGTCAAATTATTAAAGTGTTTATGTATTTGGATTTGATATTTATATTGTATAAGTTTTATTTCAATGATATTATGATCACAATAATCCGAAATCATATAAATATTATTCCATTATATTTATTCATTAACTAAATGAATATATAAGTTCAATTCTACCAATAACCATGGAAATTAATTTAGAGTTAAAGTTGTTTCTTAGAGAAAACATGATTTCGATAAAAAATTTCCCATTTAATATCATGATGTTGAGATAATATTTGTTTTTTGGTATAGGGTGATGATTTACATTGATGAATTAAATTACATAGTATTAGTTATAATTATATTGGTTAGTTATTTGATGAAAAATTAATTTAGTCCATCTATGATGATGTTTATTTCATTTTCAGATTTTTGGATTGTATTTATTAATAAATTTTTTTATTTTTGATGTAAATATTATGTTAATTTTTTTAGACAATAAATGTTTTTATTGTTTTTGTATAGTGATATAGGTTCTTAGTATTTTTTAGATAATATATGATATGTGTATTCATATAATTGGTATATGGTAGATCGGATAATTTATTTATTTGGGATAATTGTTAATGATGATCTAAAAAATTTATGTTAAAAGATATTTCAAATTTTTGGGTTTTGAAGTTTATTACTAATATTTTTTATGATCATTAAGTTTAAATATTTATGTAATGGATTAATATGAACTCTATGATTTATTGTTTATATTTCTCATTTTACTATATTATATTTATACATATTAGAAGAATCATCGTAGACATTTTAAATTTATTAAATATATATCAAAATAATTATTTAATTGTCATTTTTTCATGTATATAATGATCTATTAAATGTTAATTATAGTCCTTAGATCAAGAAAAAATCATCATTAATATTTAATTTATAGAGTAAGAGATGATTTAAAAGTTGATCAAATAAAAACTACATGATTAAATTGTGTTTATGAATTAAAATTATATCTGTTAAGTTTTTTTATGTTCTATATGTTTTTAAATAAATATATCCTTCATCTATATTAATATGGTCTTTAAATAAATATGTTACCATTTTACAATAATATATGTAGAATTTACTTCCTTTTCACCCATCGATAATTTTGGGTTTTTAGAACATTATTTTTCTCATGAGAATATTATTAATTACTCTCTATTATTCCATGTAATGGAGCTTTATCCTCTATGATTATATATTCACTACTCACCACTAATATTTTTATCTAGTAGTATAATGTTATGTCATTTCAGATAACCATTATGTTTCTCAATTTTACTTTCCATGGAATGTTTTATTAGCCATCTATATGATGTCAGTAATCAAAATGTTATTTAGAAATATTTAAATTGATGCAAATAAGACTAAATTGTGAGATATAATTTAATTTTTTTGGTTGGAGGATAATGTTACACCCTAAAAAAATAGTTTAAATTAATAATAAACTAAATATGTTTCTTAACAAGAAACACCTTATTTTAATCGAATTGATACATATTATAAAACTATTTCTATATAAATGAGACCATTATAAAAAAGAAAAAAAATTAGAGGGTGTGAAATGGATTAATAACATTATTAAATTTATGTAAAATTGTAATACTCATTAAAAATTTATTCGTTAATTCTTACGAAATAATGACATTTTTTAGAGATCATTTAATTCATGAAAAAATCATTTTCATCAAATATGATATCATTAAATTTTTATCATTGATTTTATAATTAATATAAGAAACATTGAGTAATTGTATTTCATTAAATAAGAATTATTTTTTAATTTATCATAAGAAAATTAACTTTTGTTTTGTTTTTTTATGTTTTCAATAATAATGTTTTTTCATAGAAATATGAAAAATACTGATTTTTCAAATTCAACCTTTTGTTATATTAAATCATGTAATTTAAAAACATAATTATATATTTTAATTTTTGATAAATCTATATATGATACTTTATATTTATAACAATCATAGTAATTTAATTTTAATCATTAATCATCCCTATTGTTATATATGTAAAATGTTATCCTTAAAATAAATTATATTAAAAATAGTTTTCCTTCATTTTTATGCATTTATATAAAAATTTATTTATGATACTTATAGATATTGAATCATAAAAAATGGATACAAAATTAGGAATTAATGGGTACAAATTTATTTGATAGGAAGAATGTATTTTTGGTTATTTTGAATAGTAACCTTGGAAAATATGTTTCCCCTTTATGAGGGTAAAATGAGTAAATCTATGATAAAACCAATAGATAATGTCTCAAAATCAGAAAAACATGTAATTATATCCTTTTATGGAAATAATTGGACTATATACATAATAAATTATAATTTAAATAATTTTTTACCATTTTTTGTTGATAATGACATTTATATTATTTTATGTAATGAAATTTTCAAAATGCCAGTCTCATAGTTTTAAATTTATTTATACGATATGATTGGGATATGATATGTTATAATTGAATATAAATGATTATATTTATCATTATTAACTTATTTTAATTTGTGAAAATTATGTATAATTATTGAAAATTTATAATTACATCAAATGTTTACCCAATTCCCAAACAATACAAATGAAAATAGCCGAAAAATATAGGTAAATCAATTTAAAAACATCCAATGTAATATTTATCTGTCCATTATTGTTTCATAAAAATTTTAAGTTAAATGATTATTTATATCTTATTTCTAAATAGTTAATAGTTTACTAATTTTTTTATCTATATTTATTTAATGCCAAATCAAAATAATTGTATCAAAATTGACATTAATGAAATTTTATAAAATAGAATATTTAATTAAATTATTCAAAAACTATAAAATTATGAAAAGTATAACATTAGTATTATACATAGTCTAAAATTTAATCAATTTTAAATTTATATTCCGAATATTTCATTTTTATTAAAATTATAAATCATTAAGATTGCTAGAATTGTTATCATGTTTAATGATAAAATTATTTAAGAATTTCCTTAAAACAAATGATAAAGTTCAAAATAACACATAAACCAACCAATTTTTTTGATTTAATTTAAGCAATATAATATATTAAATTATAATTTATGGATACATGGTTCCACTTTCAAAAAAATATACATTTATTATTTATAAATATTTTTATCAATTCCATTTCTGACACTTCCCTCCAACAGAGAAATTACACCGTCATTTCTATTTTTTACACCATATAGAGCCCTCTAGTTCCAGAAAATCCTACAAAAATATCGTATAAAATTATTAATCAATTATTTATAGGTTTTAGTATCATTGATGGATTATTCTAAGGGTCCCTAAGAAGGGTCATATTGGTTGAATGCTGAAGAAGAGGTTATCATCTTAAAATACTATTTTAAAGTTATTTATCATTATACCTAATATAAATATGTTTTACTAGAAATGAAATAATAAATATATTCTTAAATATATAGTGAATGTTTATTACATTAATTGAACCACATTTATTTACCCTCATTTTATGAAATTCAGAAGCGAACGTATTGCTCATGCATATGTGTTGACTACCGACACCATGTAGCGATATAATTCATTTTACGTCCCCATTTTTCATAGATGATTAAAATAGAGATTTTATTTTTTATATAAAATATTTATGAAATAATAATGACACTATAATTACATTATCATATATATCAAATAACTTTTAAATATATTGGAAAATGATAACATTGTTTGTACCTATGTGCGAGAAACCACATCCAAAATTAGATGTTATTTGGTTTCATTTATATTTTAATTAGATGTTAATGAAAAATATTTAATTTAAATATATATATATATATATTATTTATGATATAATTATGTTTTTCAATCATAAAATAATATTTATTATTATTTCTATCTTTTCTTTAGAAGGAGACATCATCAATACATTCATTTGACCTACCACCTACATGAGTAGTGTAAATAATAATTCATTAACAACCTTTTATGGATATATATATATATTTTTTATAATTATATGTTATTATTTCATGAATAAAATTATATAGATGAAGTTTACATTATCAAATTACAGGACAATAACTTCCTAATGTAACCTCTGAGGAAAAACAATGTAGTCAACTCTCGCAAATGAAGACTTTAAT
Source organism: Viscum album (assembly GCA_963277665.1). NCBI lineage: Eukaryota > Viridiplantae > Streptophyta > Magnoliopsida > Santalales > Viscaceae > Viscum > Viscum album. The sequence continues at coordinate 1,877,976,058 of OY728143.1, read as the reverse complement.
AAATAATTATTAATAAATGTTAGTGGAATTGTTATTAGGGGATCATATAAGATATTACAAGTATATAAATTATTCCAGTATTAAATAATATCTAATTAAAATTTTTTATACATGAGGTTATAGTTATTTTTTATGCAATTAAATCTAATGGTATGTATTTCTTCTCCCAATTTTTTTACATGAGGAACATGCAATATTCACTACATGTTTCCTTTTTGTGGTGTATATAATACATGTGAATTTATTTAATGATATATTATATTGAAATTATGAATATTAAAAATATGTATAATTATATATATATATCATGTTGCTTTTTATAATAGATTTCAATTGTTGTGGAGAATTATCTTCTAACATTATATTCTTTATTATATACATTATATTATGATCCTAATTTATTTTATGACATGTACATATATCCTCGTTCACTAGATATATCATTAATGTTTGTATTATCATTATATTTGAATTTTCATTTTATTTTATTCATTTATAAGGATTAAAATACAAAATTTACCATAGTTCTATGGGATTTATGTCACAATGATATGGTTTATTGAGATTGATTGCGACAAAGTTTCTGATCATGAAATATTAAATACTCTATTTTAATAATCCAATGAATTTTTTTTCCTATAGTTATTTTCAAAAAATCCATGTTTTCATTCCATTTTCCTCTATTTATGAATTCAAGTGAATAAAATAATATTTTTAAGGAAAAAAAATTATTTATCTCATCATTTATAAATCCAAATTCATCCAAAACAATGTTTTCTAATTTTTTTAAATAATGATTTTATATATTATATTATATTTTTTAACTATATTTTTATGCACGATTTATGTTTTCTTTATATTTTTGAAATGTAATATTCTTATCCTTTATAAATGAGGTTATTTTTATTTTTTAATGGAAATGTAAATGAAATAATTTTTTTAGCATACCCAACATGAATATAATTTACAACTCTAATGACCACTCAATGTTTGGATGTTTTTTATATGACTATAATATTCTTTTAAAATAAATTATTTTCCTTAATATTTGTAAAAGTATTATGTTTTAAATAACTTATTTTAAAGGGAAAATAGTATTTTTCTCAACAAATATTCAATTGATTTTTTGTATACAATTTTCATCTTTGATAAAATCCATTGAGGTTATATAACATATACTAGGGATATGATCCAATTATAAAATCTAATATAATTCATTATATGTATTACGATGATAATTATTTTAATATTATTATTTGAATCCAATTAATTTACTGTGGTTTAATTATGTAATGGGGAAACCCAAATGAAACCCATTTCATATATATGGGTTTTTCACTGATGAAATGATGAAATGTTTATTAAAATCATTTAATTTAGAATATTTATACTATGATTTATGTTTTATGATCTTCGATACACATAAATATGTCATTAATTTTGTGATTAATGGTCCTAGAATTATATATCGGTCTAAAAAATTGCATAGAGAAGGATATTTCATGACAAAATTATGACAAGACTGGGGAGTTAACATGGTTCAGTAATGGATTTTGTCCACTATGATAGTCATGGGAGAGAACCTTGTTTAATGATTTGATTTTATGGTCAGTGACACCAATATAATATTATAATCTTGTGAGTGTGACATTACTAATGAAATTATTTTATATGCTTATTTGTATCCCAAGAAAACTATTTTAATCAAATGGTATACTCTCATGGCACATTTTCATTGATTTTATTATGTTTACAGTCTTTTAATTTTCTATCATTTCATCCATGATTCAAGAAAATTATATATTATATGATGGATATCTAATTTAAAATTTAAATTTCATGTTATTATACCATTATTCAAATGTTATTTTTATGTGGTCATCATTATATCCCATGTTTTCCCCAACTGAGAATATGAGCTCACCCTTTAATATGTCTCCATTCCCCCTAGATATGAATAATGGTTGAATTTATGATATGTATTTGGATGGTTCAAGTTGTGAAGAAAAATGTTAGACAAGATGAAGATATTTTATAATCCTATATTTTCATCCATGTTTCCAAAAAGGCAAATCATTTATAGTTCAAGAATAGATTATATTTTTATATAAACATATTAATCTAATAAAATGTAATATCTATGCAATGTAATTTCACTATATGTATGGAAGGATATCTTAAGTAAATCCTCTTGTATCTTCCTTAATTAATTATATCAATATCCAAGGTCAGTATTGGAGAAGTGTTGATCCCATCCGAGTTAAACAAAAAAAGTCATTTGTATGGGACATATGATACTTCTTCTTGATCATTATCATGTTATGATCAAAATAATAAATATGGAGATGCATAGATCTATATTTGTTATATAAAAATAGGTATTTTACACACTATGGTTATGTAAAAGGGAATTTTAATCTCTTATGCAGGTTTTCTTTATACTGATTCTTGAATTCTTCTAATTAAATTAAGGACAATCTATACAATGTCTTAAAAATAGGAACAGTTTCATGGATATGTTCTTTTTCACACTCGACCTTGTCATCTAGAGGAATAACAAAACAAATTAGGATAAACATAAATATATTTATTCGCAATCATAATATCATAAATATTTGTTTTTTCTCCAACTAATTTAGTTAAATAACACTCTTGGTTTGTAGTTAATACCATTAAGATGGATGTTATCTTATTAGGGGATTCACAGTAAACATTATAATAATCAATGATAATTGGTTGGTTCAAGATATGAAATGTGACATCCCTTTTTGGTAAATTAGCCAGGTCAATACCTAGAGAGATTAAATCCATATGCAATATCTAATTAAATTTTATTGGAGAAAAATAATAATAATTTCATGAATGAAATTCCCCAAAACATTAAGGAGGAAATATTGATGTTCTCGACAGTAATCATTGTATTGAGATTTTTCAATGAGAAATCAATGCCTAAAAATTATGATGATTATTTGATGAACATATAAAACATATAAAATTTAAAGGATTAGATAGATCAAAAATTAAATAATAAATTTTTAATTCTTATATAAATCATGTGTTTACTTTTTAACATTTTTTTATTACCCACTTCAGTTGTTCTGATTTTACATGCTTTCAATTTCACCATTATCATTCATGGTTTATGATAATAATTTTGTATATTAAACCTTGTATTAGTAAACAGGATGATTTAATGTCAATAATAAATATTATTAAATCATTTAAATTTGGTTATTAATTTTGTATTATATTTATTTTCATTCTATATAATTCATTGGAATTTAGTTTCATGATGGACATTTCTTCCACAGAAAAAGAACGTACCTATTCCTTGGTGAAAATTACCATTATGGTAATTTAAATATATTATTTATGTAAGAAGATAATTATATTTTCCATAGTGGTTTTTTATTTTATTTTCAAAGAAACAAAATTTTCCCTTCCCATTCCCTAGAAATATAAGAATAATAATTGTTTCCAATTTCAATTTCCACCATGATTTTTCATCAAGCAATATATTTATATATATTGCATTCCCTTTTAAATTATTAATTTTAGAGAGTGTGTTTTGATCCATTAATGAAAATTTTATTTTTTCTTTCTGGGTCAATGAAATACAATAAGCATTCCATAATATTTTTTTATGTTTTTTGGATGGATACTAATAGATTTAACCTCTTTCATCATGATTTCTATGAAATCATTCTCTAATTTACCTTAATGAGTTAGAGGAAAATATTAATTAAAAAATACCATCTTAAACACCCCCATTTCATTGAGAAACTTTCTTCATCATGTATTATATTTGTAATTAGATTCAACCATTTTTCATCTTTATCTTCCAAATGTTAAACAAGTAATAAAATATTTTCATGCTACAAGTACAGGATAGTGGGGAATACCTTTTCAATTGTTTTCATCCATTTAATTATAATTATTTTATTAAGAGAATTGATGGTGGGAGAATTTTGTAAGATTAAGGGATAAATAAAGGTTTTTTCATTCCTTACAACATTATAGAGTTCAATAAGGTTCATGTGATCATGCATATCATAGTAACTATTTTAATTGTATTTTATATTGTAGACCATATCCTTTTTTATTTCCCTTTGGGAAAATAATTGTACTATCCATTTTAATCATTATTTTAATTATTACATTAGTTTCGTATCATTGAATAAAACCATGATGGGTTTTTTGAGTATTAAAAAATAATAACTAGAGATTGAATTTATATAATTATGAAAATCTATTCTAAGATGTCCTAAAAAAGGACACCTTCGTTTAAAACTATAGAATATTCAGATCATCCTCCATCACTTTTCATTCTATATAGGTTGTTTAAATTTGATCCCATTGTACATCATAACCTAATATGTGAAAATAAGTAAAACCTACTATGATACAAGTATAGATAGACCAACCATAATATACATAAATAGTAAATAATTTTATACAAAAAATTCCAAAAATTGATCATTTTTATGGGTTATTTGTGATGGGCTTCCATCCATAAAAAATAACTGAAAAGATTTACATTTCTATAATATAAGATAGAATCCATAAAAATATATTAATGTTATGAGTAATAAAAAATATTATTAAGTTATTTACAATTGGACATATATGGATTACATGCTTTTTTGTGGGGGAATTTTATTAGAAAAAAAATAATCTTCTCTTTAAAAATAATTTCTATCACAAATATTTCAGTAATGGAATATTTGTTATTAATACTCAATCATTAAAAACTAAAAAATCATGCAGCTAAATTTTCCCCCCAAACCCTATTTTTTATTTTCCCGCATCACAGATTCCTATACAAATATATCCCATCCTTCATAATTTATTCCCATTTTTTATAGATTTATGTTAGAATCCACTCTGTATAAACTCTTATTCCCCAACATTTTTTATTTTGGTGATTCCTTGTTCCCTATCATTATAATTTGTTCTGATAAACCATATGTATAATTATTTTCATAATTATTGTGTTTTATTTGGTATTTACTGTTCATGTGGATTTATTCATCCTTATATGGGTATATGCTATCGCGGATAGAGAATTCTTGCTCCCCATAGTAGATTACACATGATGTGTGGTAGTGTGCCCATTATTTGACCATTAGATTTTATACAATTCTATGATCATTAATTGATTTTTTTTATTACGAGTTTAATTTATATTTTCATCATAATATTTTTCAATGTTGTTTTCAAGGGTGGTTTCCTTGTTTTTCAGGATTACGTTAAAATTAAATTCTTATTTGAAAATTTCATAGAAAATATTTGTTTTGATATGTTACATGCTCTGTTCATGCCGCATATTATTATTGCGTAATGGAGATTTGGTATATTTTCTGGTGTGATTGATTAAAAATATATTATTATGTAATTCAAAAGCGTTTACTTATTAATGTATTAGAGAAATTAAGGTGTGTTGAGATAGTATAAGCATCATTTGGTGCATTATACCATGCAATCCTTATGTCATTTAATATGGTTCTTGATTTATATGATAAATTATTTTATTCATATATGTTTAAACTATGAAAACCCGTGATACATAATTCTTAACATCGTTTAACATGTTCATTCATATGGATTGTGATAGTTATCTTAATGTTGTTTATCATTAATTAAGGAAATTAGATAATAATTATTATGGTATTTTATCATTTCACATGTCTGAGATAACTTTTCACGTCTTAGTAAAATTTATTAAAATTTTAGTTATATTTAGTACATAACTAGTTTTCCTTAATTAATATTTCTATAAATTATCCTAATGTTAGAAATAACTAGTAAATATTTTTTGAAAATAAATGTTATCTGTAATTCATAATAATATGTAAAATTATATTAATAATTTAAATTTTTTCATAATTATTAAATTATTTACTATAATTAATAAATTCATTTTTCAATATCATTACACAATATAAAATGTTAATAATAATTATTACATATTATAATATAACTATAAATTTATATACATTGAAAAATAAATATAATATTTTTAATTTTAAAACAGATATAATTTTTTTTTAAAATGATTTATAGTTAATATAATTAATTAGTAAAAACTATTAAATATTATTAAAAATTAGTTAATATAATGCAATCACTTTTGAAAAATATAAAAAATAACAACAATTATAAAAATCTACAATAATTAGTGTACATATTACAATAATTAAAAATAATAGTAATATTTATTAAAAAAAATATATAATTAATAAATAATTAGTCATTATTAGAAATAATTTTAAATTGTTAGATATAATTAGTAAATATTAGTAATAATTTAACAACCTTAGTAAATCATGATAATTTCCACAAAAATTACATTATATATTTCACAACACCCACCTACAAATACCTCAATGAGGGGAGGGAGATAATTACCCATGATTCCTACCTCTTATAGGTCATAGTTTGGTGACTCAAATCGAGGGTATAGAAATATCATGTGTTAGAGATATTACCCTAAATAATATAAATAGAATAAGGGATTAGTTGAATCATCCACAAACAACTCCACAACATATATATAATAATAAAAAAAAATCCATCCTAGAATACATGTGTAAAAAAATGATAAAAATAAAAAGTCTCCAGGAAAAATACCCAAAATTAAATCTAGATAGGGAAAACATAAAATTTCTAAGGGCATGGGATATTAAATTCCATCATGGTCCTCATTTTCCTCCTTAAATCAGAAATATATGTTTTTATACATAGTTTTATCATATAATTATACTCAATAGAAAATCTAATGTATATCATGCACATGTGGAAGGAGTAAACTAATGCACCTATATGAGAATAATAGAACCAACCAGTACCAAAACAAGTATACTAACCAAAACACCAACCCCAATAAGGCTATATCACCCAATAAAACATACATGATTATAATATAAAATAAATCAAGTGAATGATATAGTAACTCTCAATTCTATCCAATAGATTTTCCACTCTCACTACCCATTTTATATTTATTATGACTCCCAACTCATCCATATGACATCACAAAAAATCACTTCCCACTCACACTCACATGGGATGTCAAATAACATATCACATAGACATACATGTTCCGCAACATCTCACCAAACCGCAACTCGACAATGACACATTTTAATTGTATCCATCAAATCATGTTAATATTGTTCTCATATCCTAGAATATGGAGGGAAATATCAAAAAACAATCCAATAGTCCTCCAACCGTGATTTTTGTTAAAACACACCAAATTTTATATGTGGGTGTTACCACATAGTTCTCAAAGAGTGTATGGTTCATATTGAAGTCACAACAATATAATTGTATATACAACACACAATACTGATCCTAAGGGTTCACAAAGAAACACAAAAACTCACTATAACTTCCATTTATGTTTCTAAAAATAAAATAAAACCCCATTAAAAAAACACAAGACACAATTCATATTTCAATTTTTTGTTATCATTATTCCTCTTTCCAGATTATCTATTACCATCCCATTCTATTAAAACACTCCCATTTTCTTATCACACAACAAGTGGAATAATATTTATTCATTAAATATGTGAAATATTTTCATTTAACCATCTATTAATAATTGGAAAACAAACACAATATAACAAACATGAAGAAGAACAAAACAATATACCAACAGCCATATCTAGATACAACATATATCGTAGCCCCACTCCACAACCACATCACAACCCCATTGTTCAACCACACTGTAAAAACCATCGCTGCCCCGATGAATAACCATATATAATTCTCTTCCCCTGTCCACATGACATTACATACCATAGATCCAAAAATATTCCTATTCATCAAAGGGTCTGTTATAAAATTCCACACTATTTACTATGTGTGTTATCATAGAACCCCTAAATAATGGTGGACCCATTCTATTAACCAAAAATATGATATTATCCAGTTATATATGATGATATCAAACAATCACAAAAATTTGTGTTTTCCAAGAAATGGACACTATAGTATAATCTATCCACCAATATAAATTATTTTCATCAACTAATTATTTCTATTCAATTTACAATAAAAAAATAAAAAAGATATTATATAATGCTTTATATTCCCCTCACACCTTTTTGATTTAATTTAACCCAATTCATTTATCTTTATTAATTTTGATGCAACCATGTACACAAAAGATATAAATAATAATAAAATCCCGCATTATATATAAGGAGAAAAAATGGTAATACTACCATGATAAAAGATTATTTTTCAAACTCTGTGTAGAAAAATAGAGGGCACACATACAAGTGGGAAACCCCTCTGAGGTAACTCAAAACAACTCCAACAAAAAATGTCAATTACACAAAGGGAAGAAGGATTTTAAACCACATTCACCAAATAAAATATTAATAAGGGAAAAAAAGTAAAAATATTTACATTTGAACGTTTAGATCCAAATATAGTTCGATTTGAAATGTTTTATATTAGACTATAAAGAAAAAAATCATTAATTCCATGTATTTTAAACATTTGAAAAGTCTATGGACATTTTAGAAACTAAATATATAAATCATCACCTTTAAAATGGATTTAAAACCATTTCATTGAGTAATCATTCGAATTTTTCATCATCAATTTTTTCAAAATAAAAAATATAGAAAATTTGGGGAAAATGGAAAAGATTTGGAAATGAATCAATATTGGAAAAGGCTCACTGTTGGAAGTTTTCTAAAAAATAGGTTTTTTTGGAAATTAATAATCATTGGAAAATACTCACTGTTTGATATTTATAGAAAAATAGAAAATTGTTAGATATTCCATGCCATTAGAAGAGAGTAAAAATTGAAACTTTCTATAAAAATGGAAAAATATTAGAAATTAAATAATGTTTGAAAAGAAAAACCAAATAATTTTTTTAAAAATGTAAATCCATTAAAAACGACTCATCATTTGAAAATAATAGATTTTGTAAATTTTAAAAGAAATGAAAAACTATTGGAAATGACTAACTGTTGGAAAATACTCACCATTAGATATATTCTATAAAAATAGAATATTAGGGAAAATTAATCACCAATAGAAAAGACTCACAATTGTAAATTTCATGTAAAAAATAAAAACTATTAGAAATAACTCTCTGTTGGAAAAGAATCCCTGTTAAATTTTTTAAAAAAAATGACAAATTGTTGAAAATGACATACCATTGGAAAATTCATAGCATTTTAAATGTACCACCATTGAAAATACTAGCCATTGGGAATTTATGAAAAAATGGAAAAATATTGGAAATGACTCGTCATTGGAAATGTCTCTACGTGGGCAATTTTTTTATATATGGAAAACATTTCGAAATTAATTACACTTGGAAAAGACTAACAATATAAATTAATTGAAAATAGAAAACTCTTTGAAATGACTCATAATTGGAATAGAATCATCAATGAATATTTTTGGAAAAATGGTAAACTATTGGAAATGACTCACCATTGGAAATGAATGAAATTTCTCAAAATTTCACGGACTTGTTGGAAATACATAAATAATAATATTTTTAGAAAATTAGAGGGATATATGTTTTATGAAATTACATAGGATTCCTCTCAATATATTTTATCCCTTGATACTTCATAATAAACACTTAATGAATGAGATATAGGTTCTAAACGACCATCCTTTGTGATACCTATCAAGGATCTCACAAAACCTGAAGCATTGCCGTCCACTAAACCTAGTACCCCAAATTCCCCTAAAACCTAAAGAAAAAATACTTCCTATAATGTATGAATAAGGGAATATCATCCTATATTTCAATATATTATCTTCTCTAGATGGAACTATCTCACCCACACTAGTTTAATAAAATCATTGTAAAAAAGGAATCTTGATTGGGAATTGGGTCTTCCCTTTTATAATATTAGAACATAATCACAGATCATGCAACAAATCAAGGGTAAAACAACATATCTAATGAAAAATAATGGTCTGAAAAACACATGACTATGAAAATAGATAATAAAAAAGTCAAAAATAATCTAAGTACATGGCTCACTACTGTGTCTCATGCTCCCACATACTCTCCTCTAAGAAACCATTCCTCCATATAATACAAAATAGGGGAAGGGTTCATCCTCAAATAACCTTATATCAACGGTCGTGGATCTCAAATAGATTCCCTATGAATATTGCAACATCCATGATATACAAATACCCCTAGTCAGTGATATGGGAGTTATAATGAAGATACCAATGGAGCTAAGAGATATTAATGAAATCATAGATCTGGTCTAGTAGAGGTAGATGTTATAATTGGTAATCCACCTCACCAATACATCACAACACCTCAATAATCCCAAAAAATCAAAAAAAGAACATATATCCTTCTTCAATCCTCTATTTCCTATTTCAAGGGGAAGCCTTCAAGAAAACGTTGTCCCCAAAATCAATCACCAAGGACCAACTCCTATGATCGACATAATAATTCTCCCAGTCATGTACTGCTTTCATCCTCTCTTTATCTAGCCAAACAATATTTTTCATGCTTGTCTGCACATCGGGTCCATGAACTGATGCATCCATAACCAACATCTAATATAATGGATAACGACACAACCTCCCACACAATGACTCAAAAAGGTCCATTCCAATTGAATACTGATAGCTATTATAATAAGAGAACATGACTAAGGGATGATGCTATGAAAATTATCTACAGAAGTCCAGGACAAATGATGATGACATATCCTATTGCTCTTGGATAGTTCAATCTATATTTCCATCTTACCAAGGGTGGAAAGCATTGTTGAGTTGAAAATGAGTTCCAAAAGAATTATGCAATCTCCTATAGATTCGTAAGGTGAAACATGATTCTAAATCTAAGATAATGGACCTAATAAGTATTGTTAGCCACAACACATCCTCTACAAAACATTTTTTAAAAGACATCAACTATTTAAGGCTACTTTATTACTAGGAAGTGAGCCGATTTCATTAACTGGTCCACAATCATCTAGATAAAATCGCATCTTCCCTGATATCTTAGAAATCCTTTGAAAAAATCCATCCATATAACATCCCATTTCCACTAATAAAACATTTAAGGGATATAAAACATGTCTAGTAACATGATGCCTAGCCATTACCTTTTATTAAACTATACACTGACCCTCAAACATTTCCACATAAAATTGCATATTGGTAAAAAACAGTGTCTTCAATCCATGGTACATATTGGAAACTCTTGGGTGTATCAAAAAAGGTGATTTATAAAGCTCACTAAAAACTCCATCAATCACCACTATTATAACAAAAAACATCCCATGAAACAAAATCTGGTTAAACATCCCCTAACAATCCCTTCTAAGTGTCATTATGGAAAACAAGATCATAAAACACCTTTACCTCTACATCTCCCCATTAAAATTACTCTACCATATTCATTAGAGAAGAATAAACTACAATATAAAACATAAAAAATAAAACCCCATCAAACCTTATATTTAAATAATGGTCTTTCAATTGTTTCATCACTCTACAATCATTTGTAAACACCCAAAAAATATCCTTCTATGACTTTTTTCAGTATATTAGTCCTAAAATTCCTCTTTCATAAGGTGTATTAGATACCAAAATAATTGTCATGATGAAAATCCATCCACATTCACTACCATAGGTTCATATCACAGTGAAAAAATACATACCTCAAACTATTTTGACCAGGTAATACAATAATGTTCTTCCCAATGAGGTAATGTCACCACAACATTAGCACAAACAGAACTTCTACAAGCTCAAGTTCATAGGTGCCATAGTTATGTTCATAATGGGATAACTTCATATACCCATAAGAGTTCACATTCTTCTTCTTTATCAATAAAAAACATAATCCTATATGGGTTGTGTTCTAAAAATCATCAAACGACAAAGCCTCTTTCTATATATTAAGCACTAGATCACTTATTAACATCCCCTTAAGGTAACAATATACTATATAGGACATATCATTCCATAATATATATTTTTCCTTTCTATTAAATTAAATTAATTGGTCTGGAACATGAGATAAATTGGGAAAAATACTCAGATAATATCCCATGAGACCAAGAAATCTATAAACTTACACCATATCCTTGGTTGTTGCTTGAGAAATAATTTCCTTGACCTTTGATAGTTCCTCTACCACACCATATAAGGACATTGCATGCTCTAGAAATTAAACTTATTAAGTACAAAACATAAACTTTTACAACATTCCATAAATATGGTGGGATCACGAAACCTAAAAAATATCTATAAGATATTTGACATGCTCCCCATCAGACCTTGAGTAAATCAGTATGTCATAAATAAACACACAAATAATCTAGTTGTGTGAACCTAGTCTTCGTGAAGGCATGAATTGATTATCTTTTTGATTTAATGTCATATTTTTGGTTAATTAAATGTTTCTTATAATTAAGGGGATCCTCAGGGGTGTTCGAGGGGTTTATGACATGGGATGAATGAAAACCTAGAAAAACTATGCTTAGAGTACTTTTGGCACACAGTATGTAAAATATGTTGCCTTCCTAGTCAAATTGTGTTGTCTTAGAAAATGAAATATTACATGATTAGATCATGGTTTGTAAACAATGTTGATCATCCAAGGTAACCATCTGACCTCACCTTACCTGGAAAGTGTCGTGACCATGGTTTTACCATGGTTTTGCTAACTATGTGGTCAAACCATTTGACCAAGTAAAAATTTCAAAAATTACAATTTCTCAATTGTGGGATTTGACAATACACCTAAAATTCCCCACCCATTTCTTCCTACTATTGTTGTAGATATTCTCTATTTAAAAAAAACCAGATTCAAATGGGTCAATCTCCTTGTCTTCTATGTCATTTTTAGTGCTATGGGTTATATATAAAATCTCTGGGTATGTCTATTTCATCCCTTGATTATATTTTCTTGATTTGGGTTTATAGTATCTATAGCCTTCTCTTGTACCAAAAAAGAATTCCTTTTCTAGTGGAATTTATACTATGTTTTCAAATGGTTTTTTATATGAATCTATTTTCATGATTAAGATTTTATTCACCATCAGATTCAAGTTCGGTGTTCTACAAGTTATACACAATTGTTTTGTTATTTATTTGTGTATGTATATTAAGATATTATCTCCCAAATGTTAGGAATTCATTACCTTGAATAATAATCACTAAAATGGCTCTCTAATTAATGATTTAGAACCCTCATAATTCATGTGTGATGTTTTGAGGATAATTAGAATGATTTAGGGCTACCTATAGAGAGTTCTAGTATACCTTAACCTAGATATTGGTAATGTTAAGTTTATATTTGACATGAAACAATGTATATACCATATTTATCATGTTTAATATGTTTATTGGTGTTCAAAATGGAATATTTATAGTTTTTTCCATGTTTTTATGGAGGCATAATGGGTTTCATGGCATCACATGAAAAAGGGTTTATTAGGTGAATTGAGACTTTGTCGAATGGCTTATGAATTGTGTTGAAATTCTAAAATTGGTTAATATATATATATATATATGAAATTATGAATTTGTTAAATTGTAAATGAATTTTTAATTTAAGATCATGAAAATAGGATTGCACAAGGGATTTGATGAATATGTGAAATAAGAAAAAACATCATAATTATGTGGTTTAACTGATATATTGAAGGTAGTGAAGTTGTCGTGCTATGAAATATAAGAATTGTACTTGAATTTTGAAAGTTCTAAACTAAAAGTGAAATGATAAAAGGGATAATATAATGTATTTGGTGAATATTGGTTAATGTATGTGAATTTTTAAATATACAGAATGGGTTAAGGCATGAGAATGGAAACTGGGATAAATTTCTATGTAATTTAAATTAAAAAGGTCTTAATAGGTTGTTGAAAATTATTAATTCAAATCTTTATTTTCATGTTTAAATATTTTTATATATATATTCGGTTATGATATGGTTTGTGTCCAGTGAATGGATTAATAAGCTTGTTAAAATGACAAACGGTGTGGTATAAAGAACCAAGGCACCTCCAACAAGTCAAGTTAGACTGACGCTTGAACTCCACTGACAATGCAAAGGTTAGGGAAGGGGACAAATCTATGTTCCCTGAACACTTTCATTCCAACATGACTAATGATTCAATGTTTGGAAATTTTGATGTTGTGATGTATTATCCATAGTAAGACATGGAATTGATTTATTCCCTTATTCATATTGATTTATTGCCTTATCCCCACATAGATATGATGTATGTTCCTAATCTGTGGAACACATGATGAAAAGTTATTATGTAATGAATAAAATATAAATTATTAAAACAGTAATAAAATATTTCAAATGACTATGTTTACATGGTAATCTAATGGAACCTGAGTTATCCTTTTGTTTATCATACCATTTACTTCGTACTTTCATGCACAATCTATTTGGACTATATTTTATTTAGACACCACTAGGGGTGTACTAAGGTGTTGTAATCAGACCCTTTTTGGGCAGACATTAGGTACCTCATCATACATCATTAATGTAGGTTTGGATTAGGGAATATTCATGATGCTAGGGTGTTGATTCGGTCATCAGATATGAATGGATACAGATCCAAACATGGATTTAAGACCATTTCTGGGATTTATATGGATATATTTATGTGGAGTATCATTAATCTTGGAACTATTAGCATAAAATGACATGACTATTGTGGATTTCTGGGCTATACCCAGTTTTGGGATATTCTTTTAAATGAATGTTTCTTGGATATTAAATATTGTTTCAACTATTTATGTGGCCAATTGTAATGGAATACTCTATTTAAGAGAGTATAGTCTCCACGTGAGGCTTTTTAGACCCCCACTAATATTCGGAATGCTCTAGCATAATAGGAGGTGTGTTTTAGTTCATTTGATGACCTGGATCAGGGCGCCGGTTTTGTGGTTCCAAGTAAGGGAAATTAAAAAGTGTTATTAGATATATTATTTTATGAGGTCTCAGTTTTTGGGATTGTATACATGAATTTAATATATTTCGGTAAATGGAAATGAGATAAGGCTTGGGAGTAGTTATCCCATGTATGATGGAAACCCCATGTGACCCATAGTGGGAATTGTTTTCATGGTATAGGTCATTCTAGTTGAATGATATTTCACCATTGGGTGATTCACTTATTGTGTGATGTGACTATTTAATGATATTTTTCACATGCATAGAATGGAATGACATTGTGAATTGGGGCATAATTTTAAGGATCTATGGATATGGGTGGAATACATCATGATAGGCACACATAGGAGGGGGTTGTGTGTCATGGTGGGTAGAATTAATTACATTCCTTCATGAATTTAATGAAAATAGTGTCAATTAAAGATGATGTGAATGGTTAAAAAATGAAATATTAAATAATTATTAAATAAATTTATTGAATAAATTTTATAAATGAGTTAAAATAAGGATTATAATAGGTTGTGAAATGGTTAAGGTGACTAAGTGGAATGATTTTTATTTCATAATAAGAAATGAATTATGATTTTTCTTAATGAATGTCTTCTGATTAAGTAATTTGGTTTACCCCATGTTGATCATGACTTGTGGTGTGGATAGCATAGGGTAGTGTTATATGTGTGATGATAACCATGGAAATAGTTCATATGGAGAAGATGTTTTATGGCTGATGGTATACGATATTTTCCATCTATGGTTTAAAACTTGCTGATCATTCATTGAAATTAATCATGAAATTTTTTTTGGATCATGTCCATTAATAATGTATGGAATTTCAAAATTTTGGGTGGAATAGAATTTTAAAAAGATAATTATGGTTTTCAAAGATGGGAGAGTTAATTATGAATGTAAGTGTAATGATGGATCTTTTAGTGAACATGGTAGTGAGAATTCAATGTTTTGTCAGTTTTACCCTTCACATGGGTGGTTTGGATATAGAGAGAGTTTTGTAGATTGAGACCTTAGATTTCAATTTTTTGGACTTTCTAGTTATGACATGGCATAAGAGATGTGATTAGGTCACTCATCGTAGGGTTATATCCATCGGGTCATGAGGAGTGGTTTGATAATGTTAGTATTGAAATTCTCCAAGGTTATGACTGTACGAGGAACTTGATAGACAATAATTAAGGTTCCTTGGATTTGGAGACCTTGTGATTATAGACCTCGTAATTTGTGTATTGGATTATGGAATGTTCTAGTGAAAAGCATTTTAGTCCGGTGATGTGGCTTGAATAGTGGTTACATGTTGGATGTTTCGATGGAATAGGGGTGGCTTAATGAAAGTCTAGCCTAGTGATACAGGTTCCATAGAGTTAAAAGTGTGGAATATGATTCAAAGGTGTAATAAATGTATAATGAGTACCATTGAGTTTTATTAAATGGTATAGTTGTACCTTGGTTCATTTAGAAGGGAACCTAAGAGATTATGTAGAGTTGTAATGTTTTTTATGAATGGTAGTATCATATGAATTCATGAACCATCTATTTGGAAGATATTAAATGATTTAATAGATGTTATTTTCATTTGAATGAAATAAGGTTGACTAAAGCACAATTTGATATTTTTTATGAAGGTGACACCTAAGGTGAGGGTGGTCTTGCAGCTGAGTTGGTTTGTACATATGGTTTAGATGTGGGTGAGATGTTGATAATTTCTTGGGGCCATTGAGGCAAATTTTCTATGTGGAATATTTAGGTGGGTAATTAGGCATTTTGTTATGCTTATGTGATGGTTGTCCTGTGTGACTAATGTCATTGTAAGAGTATTCTCATGAATGTGAAAAATATTGAAGGATCTAATGAATTCCAGACATTGGAATACACTGTTAAGGTGTGATTTATTTTGGGATATGCATCTTTCATTATCAATGAAACCATGGAATGAAGCATGGTTATATGGGGGACTGTTAATTTAATTGGTGTGGTGAACCATTGTTTTTTAGTTATTAAATGTTATGGGTGTACTAAAAGATCTCAGTTGGTGTAGTAGACGTAGTGCCCCAAGAAACGCTTCTTCATAGCTGCTTAGCAGATGGTCATGGAGCAGTGTTGATCATTCATCAGAAATAATGCCAGAGGGGTATGGGTTATGTGATGTTCGGATGTGTCCTGTAGGAAATCTTTACATCCCTTGTTTTTCAAGGTTCCCCATAATTGGAGGTGACAAAAACAATGGATAAATTTTGAGGTGATTGGTTATGAAAACATCTTATAATTCCTCAACTAGTGATAATCATTACAATTATCTTGACATCATCCCAGGTTTTTTGAGAAGATATAGATTTACACTAAGTGGATTGAATTTGTTTTGGTTTTATTAGGGTTATCGTATAGTTTATCATCATGGGAGCAGTATGGGTGGAGAAACATGATGGGATCTATACCAAAAATGTTTTTTGGGTTAGGTTCTTGGGAAGGACTGAGTGTTGAAAAACATTTTGGGTGTTGTTCAAAAAATTAAGAATGAGCATGTGTTGAAGCTCATTTACTTATTCTGGGAAAAGTTTGATAGCCATTGTAATATTTGGGGTTTGTCTAATAATCGAGTGTAAGCATTGTGGTGAAAATCCCTCATTGAGATCAACTGAAATGACACTCCTTTGGTGGGGAGTAATAAATTATTCCTCTATATAGAGAGGAGAATGTAAAGTTGATGTAGTGTCACCCATATTCGAATGAGGAACTAGTAGGGTGCACACTAGGTCTCTCAGAGAGACCAAGTGGACCTTTATTATAGTGGTTGATTGAAAAAATGATTTTCTTAGAGATTAGGTTTGTTCAGAATGAAATTTTGGATTCCCATTTTTATTCATCAAAATGGGGTGCTTATACGTGACAATGGTTGGTGGAATGAGGGTTGGGTTCTATAACTCCAAAAAATTGTAATTACATAGGATAATTGCCTTTCAAATTTTTTTAATTTCTTGATATTTGAGGGAACCTTTTCCATGATATGTAGTGTCTACCAACGGAAAATCTAAACATTTCAGAATGGGTTATCCAAGGATTTCTCAACTCAACTAGGAGTGGTGGGAATATAAGGAAAGTTGTAAATCAATGTCGGTGGATGTTTTTGTTGAGATATCCCTTTCAAATATTGGAATGGGTGGACTATGAACATATCATTATTTAGTTGGGTTATGGATGGTAGGAGTACTTTTGTGGGGAATGTTGATGGGGGAAGTGGAGCTCGATGAATGTTTGGGGGCAGTGATGGCATCTGGGAAGATTTAAAAAGGAGGACCAATGACTACCTTAGTAGGTGAATTGGATTTTAGTGATGGGATTAAGTTTAATAATCACCTACGGAAGATTGGTTCAAGTAATGGATGATGGGTGTTTAGGGATAATCAAGTCGGGGGAGGTCCGACCTAAAATGAAAAACATGAATGGGTGTGGTGACGGTGACCCACCTTTAGTTTGATGTTGTAGTGATAAGTGGCATTTGGAAATGAATTAATACTTCATTAAGGTGAATTTTATATTTTTATTTGAATTTATAGTGTTAGAATGTACTCTTTGGTTGTTTCACTGGAAAGGCTAGATGCCAATACAAGGTAATGTCTATATGGATGTTCGGTCTCGATGAGTTGGAAAATTTCAGGTATGTTGTTAATGTTTATGTGAGATTCATGGGGCCTTTTACTAATATTTTGGTCCCAAATATTGGGTGATGTAGAGGGAACCATAGCGGTCAAATATTTGGTTGATGACATGATTAGAATTTAGTGTTTGAGGGACTCATGTTATCACTATTTTGGTAAGTTTTCTTAGATAGAGAGTATTGGGATGGGTTTAGTATGTTGAGTTCCTCTGATATTTTCTTCTATTTGGATATATAATTATGGAATGGTATCATCATGACATGAGTGGTGGTTCTATGTAACTCGAGAAATTTAGTTGCAATGATCAAATGTTTTCTTTTTGGTGATATCATGTTTAGTGACCATTAGAAATTTAAAAACTTATTAAAATGATGCCAAGTTTCATGGGTCATGAGTTATGAATTGTATCGAACTGATGGGATTTTGATTGGTTCCTCCACTATGGTATCATGTTGTGCATGAAGTTCCCATGTGGTGAAAATTTAGACGTGTTGCCTAATTTTCACCTATGATGTTCTGTTGGTTGATGTATGGTTAAATATGATGTATCCCTTAAGGAGTATAAGATTTTTGTTATGGATTTTGGTGAGTATGCCTTTTTAGGAAATATCATACCTTTGTTTCAAATTTTTTGATATCATGGTATTGTTCATTAAAAACCATAGAAAATGGGAATTAATGAGAAGGCCTAGTGTATTGATCTCATTGTTACAGAAGCTCAGTGATGCCTGGGAATGCATATTAGGGAAAGCAGTTATAAGTTGGGGAGGAGGTAAGATACTAATCTTTGTGAAGATGTGACTTGTTTAACTCATGGATTTTAATAGTTTATTTTTGTTTAATGAAATTTTTATCTATACTAAGGGGATATTTAAGTGTGTTTTAGGGGTTCAAGACATTGGAGGAAGGAAAACAAGGACAAACTATGTGAGGAGAATAGTTAGAGCACAGTTAAGTAATCCATGCAACATTCCCTTGAAAGCCATAAAGTCTTGAATGATGGAATTTCACATGGTTAAGGCACAATTTTTAAACCTTGTGAAGCTTCCTAGACAACCACGTAACCTCAACTTCCTTTGATGGTGCCTATTATATGATTTTCACACAATTTGGATAATCGTGTGGGTAAACCATGTGACCCAGCAAAATATGGAAAAATTAGGGTTTTCCATTATAGGATTTTAATATCCCCATCTAATTTCTCACTCATTTATTCCTCCTCCATCCCCAGATACACCCCATTTGGAAATAATATTCAATGTGGTTTATCTCATTCATTCCTTAATTTTTTGGAGTATTGTTGGTTGCTGACCAAAGATCCTGGTAAGTCTATCATATCCTTTTCTTCTCATTATCGGATTAGGGTTTGTATTTTCTCATATCTTCATATGAAGTATAAAACCCCTCTTTTTATGGTGGAATAATGTGTGGGGCATTAAAAGGATATTGATTTCTGATCGAAGTCCACAATTTAGAGTGTGTTCATCATCAGATTCATGGTTTGTGGTCTACATGTTATATACCATAGATTTTTTAATGATTTTTGCATGTTTGTTAACATCTTAATTCCCTATTCTTGTGAATTTGTTACCATGAAGAAGAATTTCTAAAATTGTCTCCCAAATAATGATCTATACCCCCCATAATTTCTATGGGATGTGTTGAGGATAAATAGAATGAATTAGGACTACCCATGTGGTAGGGTTGCATTCCAAAACCAAGATATTGGTAATTTTAAGTGTATAGTTGACATAAGATAATATGGATCACATATTGATCTTTTTTAATTTTTTTAATTAGAGTTCTAAAAGAATTAATGATATTTTTTCCTTGGATTTGATGTGGCATAAGGGGTTATTTGGCAGGGCTTGAATTTGAGACTGTGTCGGATGGCTTATTAATTGTGTGAAATTTATAAATGGTTTAATATATATATATATATGAAATGATGGAAAAGATAAATTTGAAATGGGTTGTCAATTTAATAACAGATAAATTATTTTTCATAAGGGAATTGATGAATTTGTGGAATAGGATAATAAAAGGGAATTATGGGGTATACCAAATTGGATGAAGGTAGTGAAGTGGTTGTACTATGTGATATAATAATTGTACATGAAATTCATAAGTGGGAGAAATTATTGTGATATGATATATGGGATAAATGGGATAATATATTATAGTTAGTGAATATTGGATAATGTAAGGGTATTTTTGAATATACATAATTAGATAAGGAATATGAATGGAAATTGGGGTAAAATGTTATGTATTGTAAATAGAAAATGTGTTAACAGGTTATGAAATAGTATTAATTATTATATCTATTATTATGGATTATGATTGTTATATGTATTTATTTTCAGTGGCTTTGATTTGGTTTGTGTGTGGCGAAATGTTGAATAAACATTTACACATCGATTGAGGTCTGGGAGAAAGGAATGAGGCTACCCCCAAAGGATGACTTGAAATGATACTCTAACTCCACCCCCAATGCACGGGTTAGAGAAGAAGAAAATTTCCTATTCCCCTAATGATTGCATTCCATCTAGGATGAGGTTTCAAGTTGATTACATTGTGATGTTGTGATGAATTATCCCTAGTGATATGAGGACTTGATTTAGTCTCATAGGCATAGTGATTTATTTCCTTAGATTATTTGTAGATAATGTATGTTACAAACCCAAATAACCCATGATGAAGAGGGATTAATTAGTTAAGATGGTATAAATGATGAAAAAGGTAATTATTTATAGTAAATGAATAAGTGTAGTTGGTTATCTAATAGAACATGTTTTTTCATTTTGTTTATCTTGACAATTATTTTATACTTTCATGCACTATCAGTTTAGATTGGATATTTTTTTGACACCATTGGTGGTGGATTATATAGTTTTGATCACACCCTAATAAGGATTCTATTTCAGACATGAGAATAAGTCACTTTTATAAGTTCATATAAGGGATTTTTAATGGTTAAAGGGAGTTGATTCAGGCATGGGTTATTCCAAAACAAGGATCTAAACATAGATTCGGGACCATTTTGGGGATTCATATAGTTTTATTTTTTTTAGGTATCATTCATTTTTGATATATTAACATCATATGACATGGTTAATGTTGATTTTTAGTTTTTAAATAGTTTTAGGAGATTTTTCTCAATGCATTTTTATTGGTTAGTGAATATGGTTTCAGCTATTTATGTTTCTAACTATTATGGCCTACTCTAGTAAAGAAGGTTTTTGTCTCATCAAGTGTCATTTTAGAACATTGCTAATATTTAGAAACCTTTGTCCTACATGGAGGTGTGTTTGAGGTCATTTGATGACCCATATTAGTGTACCAGTTTTGTGTCTCCCAAGTCGTGGATATTACACCAGTCCTGGAACTCACAAAACATGGAATTCATAAGCCCCATGAAAATGGATGTTTCATTCATAACACTGAATGTAATTTCCATGAACATATATTGTCTATACCTAAATCTATAGGTATTAGTATAGATATATCCAAACATCACCCTTAATTGGTGATATCTATACTACAGATCAGTCCTGGAGAAAAAACAAGCTCCCCTCAACTGGTCAAAAAATCATCGATCATTGCTATAAGGTAGAGATTCTTTGTTGTCACTTAGTTTAATCTCTCATAGTCTATGCACTACCTTATACCACCATCAACCTTCTCAGAGAATAACACTGGGGAACCCCATAGGGAAACACTTGGTTAGATGAAGCCCCACTACATTTGATCATCTATCTGAATCCTAAACACCTTTACATCAAAAGGTGTCACCCAGTTTGGAGCCTTAAAAATTATAGAAGAACTGGGATGATAGTATTTCCCATAATGAACAGCACACCAAGGGATAGTGTCAGAACCTCCTCAGGGAAAACATACAAGAATTACCTAATAATCATAGGATCTTCCATTGTCCTTGTGTCTTCAGATTTCATAGAAGACTCTAAAACCAATGAATAAATGTTGTCCTAATGCTAACTACCAACATTGAAACCCATATCACTAATGAAGTCCTCTCACCGAAAATCTTAATATGAGAATACAACTCCCCACCAAAATCATTCAATAAAATCAAACCTATAATTCAACCATTCAATGTTAAGGATGATATCATATAGTTACATCATAAGTATGGCAAGGTCCATACATGCATTATTCTTCCCCATAACCTGTGCACATCCCCTACACACATCAAACAAGTTGGTATGGCCTCCATCTAGAATAGTTAACATTAGGGGAATCAGATTAATCTCTATGTCTATGCCAATATCATGCACTAGATATGGAGAAAATAAGAATATAGAGATACTGAATCATTCAATGCACAAACAAGGTTACATGGTAATCTAAGTGTAACTAAAATGGTATTTAGCCCCTCTTGTGATGTCACCACCACTCCCATAAACTATCCACACCAAACTCCTCTCCCCATCGTCATATGTCCACCTCTTTGATCATGATCAGGTCATATTACATGAAGAAAAGGTTAATTCAGAGGGCATCCTCTAGTGTTCCAATCTTCTTTGGATTGAGAATAAGCATGATTCCAATGATGGTTGAATTGTCTTAATGGAAACTACTCCTTGGGATGACACTAACTCAGGCAACCTCTACCAAACTTGAATCTTGCATCAAATAGGCATCAATCACACTAATATACATAAACCACATAGATGAAACACACTAGTTACAAGTCCCATGGATTGGTATAGAATCTACTAACCCAAGATAGATGGAAGGGAAGCTTCTGAGGTCGACTGCATGTTGGTAAAAACCTCAAAGGACATGGAAATTGAGACCTACCACTGACAACTCTACTAATTGAGGTACCCATTTGGTTCCACCCTTGTGATGATCCTCCTTATGAGTGCATACAATCAATCATTTCTTCTATATTTTGAATCTCGAGATACATTGGCAACAAAAAATGAGTTACATAATATTTTATCGAAGGACCTAACGATTCCTCATGATGAAACTCTTGAGATAACATATCGTGGATAATATATGGGTCAAAGAATATAAGGTCCTTATACATCATCCCAAGATCCCATGCATAAATTCTTCTATAATGAAGGGAGAGTATCTCTTTCCTCCTTTCAACCGTAGTGGTTGATAAAGGGACCTTCGCACGAAACTCTTTTTAGAAGTTGAGCCATGAAACACCTATCATCTTCTACTTTCCATTGCATAATGTCCCCCATTGACAGACATATTTTCACATCTGACTGACTTCCAAGGGAACCCAATACTCATTCAGTGCCAATACCAAACTATAATTTATCTCCATCTCCTCCATCTAGACCTTGGTCACCACATCCAAAAATTTACCCTCATACGTTTCCAAATACTATCACAGAAAATCACATAATTTCCTATACAACTAATTATCCTCCTCAACTAGATCAACCTTCCAACAATAAATTGGTTCATCATGTTTATCCTCCACTACATGAGCCACAAGTGAATGAAAACCAAGATACATTTATGTATGTGAAACAGTTATTTCCTAATCCCATTACTATTGATTTTTTATGATATATTTTAAATAAAAATTAATCCATTTTATTAAATTTATTTATTTTACCATTCCCCAAAAAACCTAATTCAAACAAGAACACAAGTCATTATGATGCACGTACCTCTATTAGGTCCATATCCCACATGCAGTTCCATATCACCTAATTTTTTCAATAAGCTAACAGTTTATGCACAATATCAAAGGGGACCCTAAAGTACCATGTCCTAATAAATCTACCTAGCCTATGTCATGCACAATAGTCAACTGGTATTATTTATATACCAACCCATGCATTCTTTACTATCCATATAACTAACCTCCATATTTTTCTCAACCATAAGATCTGATACCACTCTATCATGATCCCTCCCTCTATAGATAC
Source organism: Viscum album (assembly GCA_963277665.1). Classification (NCBI taxonomy): domain Eukaryota; kingdom Viridiplantae; phylum Streptophyta; class Magnoliopsida; order Santalales; family Viscaceae; genus Viscum; species Viscum album. The sequence goes on along the minus strand of OY728143.1, from coordinate 1,877,951,524 downwards.
TACAATTAGGGGATAGAGGTAATGAACCTCGAGTCCCACCTCTATTAGACCCCAGGTTGGAGATTAATAGTGAGGGTATAAAAATGACATATATTGGATATATATTCCCCTTTAATGTAAATAATATTGGGATATAGGATGAATACACCACAAAAAAATCCATTAAATATATATGAGAAATAAAAAAACCATCCCAAAATTCTTATTTAACCAAAACTTATAAATCTAAAAAGTATTTAAAATAAATGCCCAGAATAATCACTAGACTAATAACACACAAATTGTCAAAGGTCTTGGGATATTAATGTCTAGCATAATCAAAAAAGATCACCTTGAATCCAGATAACTATTTTATATAAGTATGGTGAGCATCCAGTTATACTCAGAATGAAACCCAATGTTTCTTGTGTACATTCGAAAAGAGAAAACTAATGAACCTATGTGAAAGTAGTAAAAACACATCAATTAGAAAAGTATAATAATGAAAAAAGAAACCCAACCAAGTCACTAACACAAAATTTCACTTCCAATAATATAATATATATATATATATATATATAATTTATGATAGGGTACCTCACATCACTATAACACTAATTTTCCCCTCTCACGCACCAGCACTGGATGTCCTAACACTCCAACCTCTTCAAAATAAAATAACAACAAATCACATCCCACCCACTCACACCTAGGTTCTAACATCACATATCACCTAAAAAATCATAATATATCACATCTCAGGACATCACAACATCATAGTGATGCTTTTGAATTATGGACAATATTCCAGGTGTGTGTATTTCTCATTTCCTAGAAGGTAGAGCATGGAAGAATGGGTAACCATCCATTAATTCTCCCACTGGGATATTAGAGAAAACACCCCCACATGATTATGTTAGTGTCATTATATATTGCTCAATGAGGGGGGGGGGGTTCATATATAATGAGAATATTGTATAGGTATATGCATATAGATAAACAGTATAAAAGCCCCATCCTAAGGGTTTAAAAATACACAAGAAAAATCACAGGAACATCCACTTCTACTACTAAAACTAAAAGAAGAACCCCCATAAGGGAAAAAAAGCCACAATCCAAAATTCTTATTTCAATTTTATAATTATAAATATGAAATCTCCCAAATTCTACCTTACCAACTCATTCGATTAAAACATTTACTTTTTCATAGAAGACAACAAGAATCATAAAATTTATTCATTAATACTGCCCATAATTATCTATTTCACCATCCATAACACATTGGGAAAAAATAATAATATTAAAAAATAATCACAAAACAATATATTAAAAATTATTTCCAATTCCACCTTCTCTCAATTCCCTGCTGCACAACTACATCACAGCCCCCATCATAGCCCCGCTACACCACCTCACCAAAACAACCATTACAACCTCACTGCACAACCACATCTCATTTACTTAACCTACTGATATCACGTCACATACCATATTACCATAGTTTTTAATATTCTACAAAGAGTACATTCTTCAATTTTTCTTTTTTAATTAAGGGTGTCATCACAAAATCCATTGAATCATGGGGTATAAATTATATTGAAAATTAATATGTTGTTATCTAGTTACTTATTATTGTATCAAAAAATCAAAAAATAAATGGTTTTTAAGAAAAGGTCTCTGAAACATAATAAAACCACAAATAGAAACACTTTTCATCAATTCATTGCACCAAAAAAATTAACATTATCAAAATAATCACAACGATGTAAGATCATGTTTTACATTCCCTTGTCCAATTTTTTATTTAATTTAAACAAATTAATTTACCATTTTTAATCCTAATTATACCATTTATATAGAAGAAAATAAAAATAATCTCATAGCACATTATATACATAAGAAGAAATAATGTTTATCCTATCTCACTAAAAGAATATTTTCCTAACTCATTGCACCAAAACAAGGGGAATCTATACAAGTAGGGACTTGTTCATGTGTAACTCAAACCAAATCTAGTAAAATAATTTTATGACTCCCATGGATGAAATATTTTCATCCTCTCACCCCAAAAGATATATGAAATAGGGGAAAAAGGAAGGACCTTCTCGTTAGAAAGTTTACATCTGAAACATGCATGATTTGAAATGTAGTCGATTAGACTTTAAAGGTAGACATTATTAAATCTGTATGGTTTATATATTTAAAACAAATTAAGAAATTTTATAAACTAATGATATATATAATAACCACTGAAAATTATTTTAAAACACATTATCAAGTTATTCAACCTGTTTTTCATCATAATACATATTATAATGGGAAATCTAGATAATTTTGGAAAAATGGAAAACTATTGGAAATGAATCACCATTTGATAATAATAACCATTTGAAATTATATTGAAAAATATAAAATTGTTGGAAATGACTCGCCTTTGGAATGAATCACTGTTGGATATTTCAAGGACAAAGGATAACTATTGCAGATGACACAAAAATTGAAAAAGGCTTAATATTAGGAATTTATGGAAAATAGAAAAATATTGGAAATGACACATAATAGGAAAAGAATTTGCATTATAGATTTATGAGAAAATAGAAAACTACTGGAAATGACCCACCATTTGAAAAACTAACCATTATAAATTTTTTGAAAAATGGAAAATTATTTGAAATGAATAACCATTTGATATTTTTGGATAAATATAAAACAATTGGATATGAATTACCATTGGAAAGGAATAAATGTTTTAAATATTCTCAAAATATTTAAAACTGTTGGAAAATACTAACCATTTGAAAAGAGACGCCAATTGAATTTTTTTTGGAATAATTGAAAATAGATGTAAATGATTAACCGTTGGAGAAGTATCACTAATAGAAATTTCTAGAGAAAATTGATAACTTTTTGAAATAAATAAATTTTTTAAAAGGATCATCATTAGAAATTTATAAAAAATGAAAACTATTGGAAATGTATCAACAGTTGAATAGACTCGTTGTTGGAAAATTTTGGAAAATATGAAAATTATTGGAAATGAATCACCGTTGGGAAAGAAAAACTATTATATTTTTTTTAAAAAAAATTCCAAACTTTGTAAATATATTACTATTGGATTTTTTTTGAAAAATTGAAAACTATTAAAATAGACTCACCATTTGAAATGACACACAGTTGAAAATTTCATGAAAAAATGATATCCATTAGATATGACTCACTATTGGAAAATAAAAATTATTTGAAATTTTTTGAAGAATGGAGAGCTGTTAAAAATGAATCACCTTATTAAATGACTGGCATATATTAATAACACCCCAACAATACTACAGACATCTTAATTAACATATTTGTTTTTTAGTGTAATAGGACAGATGGTTTAGGCCATTAAAATATATATGAATTACTACTAATTATTAAGAATTAGTAATGTTTTTTAATATTTTATTTATAGTTACTAAATAAATAGAATTAAATAAATAATATTTAAATTAATTAGTAAAATAAATAAATATGAGTATAAATTTCTATAAATTTCTTAATAACCTTAATCAATTATAAAAACTTTTAAAAATTATTAAAAATTCATAATAATCTGTAAAGATTTACGAATAATAAAATATATTAGTAATTATTTCAAAATATTTCTTAATAATAAATATATCATTTTTTAACTATTTGTAATAACTATTAAGCATCAATAATACATAATAAATTTTGATCATAATATAAATTTTGTTAATATATAAAAAAATTATCAAAAAGAAAAAATTATTTATATTATTAATAATTCTTAATTTTCATATATAAATATTTTTAATAGTATTTTAAATTATTATTCATCATTATATAATGTGTAATAATTATGAAATAATTACTCAATATTAGGAATAAATATAAATTTTTTTAATAATTATTACAAAATATTAAAAAAAATTAAACAAATATAATAATTATCATAATTAGTTATAACTTTTGAAAAACAAAAAAAATACTAATAACTTTTGAAAATTAGTAATATTTATTAAAAAATAGTTATGAATACAAAAAACCCATTACATAATGAATATTTGTACTAAGTAGAAATAATTATTATATATTAGTATAGTTAGAAAAAACTAGTAAGATTTTTTGATAAGTAGTCATATTTAAACATAATTATAAATTATTTATTGTTTATAATAATTATATATATTGAGTAATTGTTATTCAAATTATATTCCACATTTATACAAAATTAGACTCAGTAAGTAGACACCAACTTGTATAATGCGATTGTGATTATATAAATCATCTTAAAAATCCAAACAGATTAAGTAAATATATTTTCTAAATTATAGGTGGGGAAATATTTATATCATTTATGTCATTAAATTTATAATTTATTGATAAACAAATAATAAAATACCCATGATTGAAAAGTGATATCATGAGATTTGAAAACTATGAAAATGATGGACATTATCTACCATGTTTTTATTTTCAAGAACTTTATATTTAATATTATCATCATATTGAAATAAATTTAGTAGAACATATCATATTTTTTGGTTTCATGTCCATCATTAGAAAATTTAGTAATGAGTAAGACAGATGAATTATTATAGAAACAAACACACAGAATTAAATTCAATATTCTGAATCAGATCCATTTAAACTTTATAATTTTTTAAAAGTTTATATGGATGCATTATATCTAGGATGCAAGATAATAAAACATGAATATTTTGTAAAATTTAAAACAATTAAAACATATTTGAGAATGTAATGTAGTTTTTTCACAAATAATTTCTTTGGTTAAATAATCTTTTATAAAAAAGAATATATTACCTATATGTTTCTATAGATGTAAGATGTTGTTGATTAATTTGGTTCTTAATAATCAGAATATCCATGCACATTAAAATAATTATATCTGATATTATAGTGATAATGAATTTCTTTCTACTATTGCAGCATTTAATTTATTAATGTATGATGAGATAAAATAAAAAAAAATTCAGATTTCCAATGAATCCATAGTTTTTCTTCTAATTAAACTCTGTTTATAGAGATTATTTCTATCTCACAACACAATTACATTGTTGAAATAATATCAATATGATATTTCTATAAGAAAAAAGTCAAATCAACAATTTGATGGTGATTCAAGGGATCTCATTGATCGAGTGGATCATTCATTTTCTACATTACCTCATATAATATGATTGAGTCTTTATACATAATGTTTTTTATAGTTTTTTCTTTTTATAGTCAATGTTCCAATTTAAAATTTTCCAAAACATCATACAACATACCTACATAGATGATGATGATGAAACATTATATATATTTGACACTATTAATTCTATGACCTATGATAAAAAATATCAAGTTTTTTTAGATACACATATTGATGTGTTAATTTAATCATATATTAAAACTGTAATAATATATGTTATAGTCATGTATCAAACTTTTACACTAAAACCTGTATTAATATATAAAAACATTAATTTTTCTGGGGTATAATATATTATCTATATAGAGTACACATGTACTCTAAATATTTATATACTAAATTGATGACATAAACGAATATATTCGTGATAATATAGAAATATATATATTATATTAATAAGATATTTCTTCATGTGTACCAGCCATTTCAAAGGAACAATAATAATCCTAAAAATTTATATTTTTACGAGAATATCTTCTAGTAGTAATATCAATTATTCAGAAAAAAAGATCATCTCCACATTACATCATTTAACTTTTTTACAACAATAAATGAATAAAAATATACTGTTTTTCAAGAAATCATTATTGAATAAAGTGATATATTTATTGAAGCCTACAATATTGGTTTGATTTTTTTTGGTTTTTCACAATTTATATAAAATTCATATTGATTATAATTTTATTAATGACATATTTTCAACCATTTTAGACACAATTTTTTACACTATAGATAATATAATGGAATGGTTATATCTTTTCCAAATATAAATTCATCCAAAAAATGAGTTCTTTCGAAATGAGTGATTGCACCATTTAATGAATCCAAAAGAAGGTTCTACGCATTATAAACTAAAACTATTGTCATTTTGTCTATTAATTTTTTATTTGAGGTTACCATTTGTTAATTTTTCGTATTTAATAGTTTCTAACATAAATTAACATATTACTCGGTTTAAAATTCTGGATTGACATTTCTTAATGGAACGCCTAATTCAAGTTATTTTTTGAGTTCTATTGAATTATTCTATATAATATGTGTTAAAAAATATCATATTTGTTATGGGATATTTTTTAAATTTCATATTATGTTTCTTTGTGTATGGTTCAAAATGTGATTTAATTCAATTTAAATTAGATAAAATATTTCTACTATAATTCATTGATGCAATGGAACATTTAATATTTCATTTTCCATATAAATCTAGATGTGGAAGGATATATAATTACTATTGGTGTACCCATTCAAGATATATATGTGTAAAATGAAGAACAATGTGTGTAACAAATAATTTTTTAAATGTTCATTTATATAAGAAATGTTTAGATGTATATACCAATTTTGTTCTCATAATATTTTTGACTTAAATATCCTTCGAAACATAATATAGTAGTCTGAAATAATGAAAATGATGATGATGTCATTGTACATCAATCCATATAATCATGGTTTATGTTTTTATCATGAATGAATCTATTCATATGAGGAACATTATAAATATCATAAACATGTTTTTCTCAATTTTGATGAAATGGCATATTTTTTGTAGTAAGTAATTATTAATACTATTTTTTATAATTCAATTAACCAATAAGATTTTTTATATTTCTGTATAGGCCTATATGATGACTATATCAGAATAATTTATAAAAAGTACCCTTACTTATTATTAATAATGTTAAATACACAATTTTACATATCTGATTCATAGACTGATATGATAATTTATATATTGTTGAACATTAATAAATTGTTTTAAAATTATCATTTATTATCATTCATTATAGTTTTCAATAAGCGAAACATAAATTTAAAACTAATAGTATATTATGTTTGCTAAAAAGACCCTCTATATAAATTGTTAAAATCTTATAATGGGTATGTGGTTAATATATTTTTATTTCATACATGCACATATGGTGAATGATGGAAATATAAAAATAGTGTTGATTATTTCATAGGATATAATCATAATGAATTTGAATTTATTTTTTACAGAAAGCTAGATGAAATATTTGAGTTCTGTTATCTAGGACTAAATTATGTATCAATGATTAAATTATGTTGGTTTAAAATCGATTGATGGTTGTCAGTTCATCCATGACATGGACTTGTTGACATTAAAAAACAACCTCCCTTCTATAAATGAATAATTTATTTTTTCACATCAAGAACATCTTTATTATTATGGGAGTTATTATACAATTTAATCGAATTTAACTGACTTTTAGAGTATAATAAAAATGAAATATCTTGAAAATCTATTTCATTAATTTAAAAATGGATTCGTTGAAGTGGAACTTATAAATTTTCCTCTAAAAACATTGAGAAATACTTATGTTAGTTGATTATAAATAAATATTGATAATGAACCCCCTTGACTTAATGTGTGGTGAAACTGATAATTTCAATGGACTAACAAGGAATCATTAAAATAAAATTCATATGGATGTACATGATGATGAATATGAAGATGAAGACATATTCATTGATGAACATGTGGATGATGATGAAGAACAATGCACTGAATTCTTTTTTTTCATTATTTTTTTATATTATATATCTTAATAAAAAAATTACATATAAGATTATATTTTTGAGAAGGTGTAAGATTGGCCTAGATCATCTATTGAATTATATAACTAATTTTTATATTCCCAATGATGGGATAAAGAATCATTCAGATGACTTATATGATACTAACACAAGAACACATATTATTAAGGGGATTATTTTCTGGATGCATTATTCAATAACCTATCAAAAATATAAAAATCTCTCTATTTGACCATTTCTTATGGATGTATTTTGAATTATTTAATTTATTTATTTTACATTATGTTTTTTTATTTTTATTATAATTGAAGGAATATTTTTTATTTCCACGTTTCTTTACATTTAGTTATTTATTTTCCCAGTGTGATTCTAAAAAATGATTCTATTGTTTCATGGGTGTCATAGGATCTGGTTCCAATTGATGTTAATGATTTTATATTTTCCCAATAGGATGTATGTTAGTAAATAATATGTAAATGTGTATTTAAATTTATTATATTGGTAACATGATTTTAATTATTTTATTTTAAAATACGAGGTCTGTAATAGATGAAATCTTGAAAAATATTTTCGGTGGGTATGACAGATTTACATACATGACTATTTTCATTAGTTTTTACACAATATAAGAATATGAACCCTATAGAGAGCTTTAGTTGCAGTTTTGAAAAATTTGACTTCTCGCATTGAACTGACTATATTTTATCTTGGGTGTGGTATGGATTGTGCTCTTATTGGATAAGAGAGACATTTTATATGATTTTATCATCTCATTGATGGATTCAGGGGAGTTAGAATTCCACACATAAGGCTAAGGGTCAAGAAGACAAATGATGAGTTATGTATCTTATTAATGTATATATATTTGAAATGTAAAAGTTTTATTATATGATAAACACCACTACTAACCTGTCTATTATATATTTTGATGACTATGGTAAGATTTAAATTGATCCCAGCATTGGAAAACTTTTTGGTGATCGAAAATATCAGAGTTTATATAATATATTTTAAAGTAATTATGTGAATTTATTTGATTATTATATAAATTTATAATTATATTTGAAAGGAATATATGGCACATCAACATAAAATTCAGAATAGATTATAGGTTGGACAATATTATATAACATGTGTGAGTCATGTTTTTATTTGTGGTCATGGATATGGGTGACCATGCATGTTTTCATGAAAGGCTAAGTGACTAATATTGAATAATGATTGACACTAACTAGTAATTATGATACTTCTATGATGTTATAGTTTGTATTAAAGGGAGAACATGAATAATAATCCTCTCATTCATAGTATTAATAATGGTTGAGAGATCATTATGAGGTTGTTTAGATCATGCTGAGAGTGGCCGGGGAGCATCAGATGTATCATCAGAGATATGATCATATGTTACATTACATGTGATGGATTTCATGTGTTGTTGACATATAGATTACTCCCCTTGACCGTTTGGGTCATCCTACCCATAATACTAGCATATAAAAATTTAAAAATAGTTATTTATATTGATTTAAAAAACATATTCTTTGTCAATGGTATAGTTTTTTAATGAACGATTTATTTATTATTTTTTTATATTACTATTTTTATTTAGTTTTTTATATTATTAATATTTACTAATACTAACATATATTCAAAATATTATAATTCCATCATAATTATGTTTTTAATCATTTTATAAAATTTTTTATATTTTAAATAACATGTCTTCATGAGTATATTTTTAGATGACTATTAATAATACTCATACTTATGATTCCATTTTCTTATATGGGTTTTTGGTGATGGAAACCCATTACAAATGAATTTTATGAAGGATAATTTGCATAAAAAACCAGTCAAAAAATAAAAATATCTAGATGTGGAACATTAATTTCAGCACTCACAAAAATCATAAATCCATAAACATTGTGCTTATTTTTTCTTTCTGTTGATAAATTCAAAAAATTGTTATTTTACAAACATCATTCGTAATCAATAAAATATAATATTCACACATGAAACTATTTTAGAAATATTACTCTTAATACACCGCACTTGTTTCTATAAAATTGAAACACGATAAAAGGGCCTTCTTAAATTACTAGTTTGGTTAAACGTATGAGATAAAAATAAATGATCATAGGTATGGTATCCTCCCTTTTTATTACACGACTTTTCAATACATTTTACATATAGAGGATCTTTAAAGTCTAGTGTCCTGGAAATAAGGAACAATAAAACATTAATACAACATAAAAAATCCTTATAATCAACCTATAAGGCTTCATCATAAGATCATCCTAAGTACAATTACTATCTTTCAAATCCATGAGAAATAAATCAAAGGAAAGGGTGAGCAGAAGGCCCAGTAAGGGTAAACAAGGTAATCAATGTACTTGCGGTATCAATAAGAACATGACTAAAAACATAAATACCTGAGAAATGGAAGAATATGAATATCATAAAGAAAAGATATTGGAACAAAACATGAATATGTGGCTACAAAATTTCATTTAGACATTCATGAACATATCAACAATGTCCACCCCCAAGGTTTCATAAAAATTAACAAGGTTATTCACCTAGGTATCATGAAACATGTCATCTCTAGAGATTAAATCATTACCCAATGCATTGGAGTGATATAAGAGCGCACCATTAATATTTCATTACATTAATGTGATCCACATAGATCATAATCAAACATTTCATAACTAACCCATATAGAATAAAATTAACGGGTTTCATTTCAAAATTGTGACGTTTTGAAAGCTCTTAAAAATGAGATCATTATATCATTTATAACCCATAGAAAGGTAGTTAGGGTTATATGTATGTCAATTATAGTATCAAATATATCATATTTATATATTTATGAACACCCATAGAAATGAAATAGGTCTGGGTATTCACATAAACAACGGAATTTCATAAGAGAAAGGGATAGAAAATTTGAGACTGAAATTTCCACAGCCTAATGACTATATAACATGTTTTTAGAAAACATTTATAAGAGAGGGGACATGGGTCACCCACTCATAAATATCTCATAATACAGTATGGGTACTGAATAAGATCATGATATGGATATTTTAATGACATACCACATGAAAAGGAATCATGAAAGAAAAGAGAAGATGTGATTTCTTTTATGAGAAATTCAGCAGCCTAATGGCGTCACATAAAAATTTAGAAATCAAATTGATGAGAGAAGAAAGGGTATCTCATCATTTGAACATGAAATGGGATGTTTTATGAACATATAACTAAAAACCCTCAACACAAAGAGATGGAAAATATAAGACACAACATAAAAGAAGTCATGACTTAAAAGAGGAGGGTGAAAGAATCCCTTACCTTGAAGAGTACCTTTGAATGCTTGAAGGACGGGACAATGGGAGGCTTGAGGGAACCATGATAGGACTCCATGGGAGGTAAGGAGACCGTAACATCGTTGAGCAAGATTTGGAAATGAAAATAATGAGGCAAAGTCTTGGTATTTATAAGAGAAGTGAGGGGACAAGTCATTAATGACCAAGGGACACCTCATCAGTGGTATTGGAAAAACCAATGGAGTTCCCATGGTATTGGCCAATTGGGACACCACATACCTTATCATACTATTCATAAGTCCATCAGAATTATTTCATAATTATTTCATCCTTAATGATGTCATTAAACTCCCGAAACTAAAAATTGTATTTTCACTATTCACCGAAAATTCAACTTTCTCATAAAAATCCCAAAATATCATCGTAACAAAATATCAATGCACTGATATCAAAAATGATCTCCATTTTATGAAAATAATTTCAAAAATATTTTTAATTTAATATATAAATAAAAAACACTATTCACACGAAAAAACTAATACTTGACTAATAATTTCTGTAATTGTCATATAACCATTTTATTGAATCACATTACTTAATCATGGTGCCTAAATTATATTAGAACTTTATCTATGTGAGATTACTAATCCATTTGGTCACATTTCTAATACTAAGTGTAAAATCACTATTCATAATTTACTATTCACAAAAAAATAAGTAGATCTTATTAGATTCTAAATTTCATACTGAACACATTTCAAGAAGACCATTTTTTTAAAATAATTACACGTCATTAATTATTTAAGGTTTACACAAATATTTTAAAATATCCCCTTTTTCCAAAGTTCATCAATATACATCCTATATTTATTCAAACATCTAAAAAACACTAACATAACCATAGGAATAAATAAAAATTTTATTTATCTCAAAGGATTACAAAAAGTAGCTATGGTCATGTTACATAGCCCCTTATAACCCCAGTATAGTACCTATGTGTAAGGTGTGCTAAGGTGAGGGAATCTGAGGGTGTCTCGGCCAACATTTCCTGAGTAGTGATTTTTATAAGCTTGAACTTCTCCCGAAGGCGATTCCTCTCCAGCTTCACATGATTAATTTTCTCTTTGGTTTGGTCAAGTGTAAAGCCCAGTGGTGCTACCTCCTTCCCAAGTTTCGTCCGATGGGCGTTGATCAGCCCGAGACTACTGGATGAGGCCATCGAATCTTCATTCTATATTAATTAACCATGATCACTTGTATTTATAGACAATAATCACAACATTTAGTTTCCTACGGTCTTATTGACAAACAGTCATATGACAGTCGAAACCCAATGGTCTAATTTTATTTATACTCATATTATTAATTAATTAATATAGTTTTGTTGAGTATAAACAAAAATAACACACAAAATTAGGAAAAAAAAATTTATGGAAAATTTCAGGTTGTTAAATTCTTCCCCCCTTAAGAAATTTCATCCCTGAAATTTGTAACTCGGACCCTTAGAGGAGAAGTGGTGTGGGTACTTTTTCCTCATAGACTCTTCTGGTTATGATGTGGATTCTTCATATTTGTGGTTTGACCGCAACACCTTAATAAGGTGGGTAGTCTTGTTTCATAGAACCTTGTCTCTACGATCCAAGATCTCCACCGACTGCTCCTCATAAAAGAGGTCATGTTCTTGTTGTACCACATCTGGGTTTAATACATGTTAAGGGTCTGGTATGTACTTCCTCAAGAGGGATATGTGGAAGACATCATGAACTTGTGATAGATTTGGAGGAAGTGAAAGACGATCGGCCACTGCTCCCACACAATCATAGATTTAATAGAGGTCGTTGTACCTATGGTTGAGCTTCCCTTTCTTCACAAAACTGATGACTCTCTTCCAAGGTGAAATTCGAAGGAAGACATTATCACTGACATCAAACTTCAAGTACCTTAGACGGTTGTTGGCAAAGCTCTTTTTTCGACTCTGGGTAGCCATAATGTGTTTTGGATGGCATGGAATTTTTTTGTCATCTCTTCCACAAGATCAGGCCCAAGAAGCTTTCCCTCAATAGCATCATCCTAACAAGTTGGAGTTCTACATCACTTACCATATAGAGATTTATAGGGTGCCATTTGAATGCTCAAGTGGAAGCTGTTATTGTAAGAGAACTCAACTAATGGGAGATGTTGATCACATCCACCCTTAAATTCCACTGATCATGTTCTCAACATGTCCTTGAGTGTTTGAATAATCCATTCATATTGACCATCAGTTTAGGGGAGATAGGCCATACTGAAATTCAATTCAGTGCTCAGAGCTTGTTGAGGATCCTCCAAAATATTGATGTAAACCGTGGATCATGATCAGATATTGTAGAAAGAGGAAGTCCATGCAGCCTTACCATATCCTTCACATAAATCCTGGCATGTTGATCAAGAGATAAATCTTCCCAGATAGAGATAAAATGGGTTGTCTTGGTCAGATGGTCCACATTAACCCATATCGCATTGTTTCCTTTGAAGTTCTCGGAAGACCAATGATGATGTCCATAGTGATATTTTTCCACTTCCATTCTAGTATGGTTAGTGGTTGGAATACCCCTTTATAAAGTTGTCGCCCTGATTTCACATGTTGACATACTAGGAACCTTGAAGTGTAGTCTGTAATCTCCATTTTCATATTATCCCACCAATAATGATCATGAATGTCCCTATACATTTTTGTGCTTACAGGATGTATAGAGAAAGTAGAGCTATGAGTGACATCCATGAGCTCCTTCTTTATTTCAGTAATAGATGGAACACATAGTTTATTACGAAATTTCAGTACACCTTCTTGTTCAATATTGATCTCGGGAAACTTTCCATCCTTTACAGCCTCAAACTTCCCTTGTAACAAATAATCTTTTTCTGATCCTTCTTAATCTTCTCTAGTAATGACGGTTGAGAAATCATTTGGGTTAGGGTTGATGATGTCCCTTTCCTTATAATTACCATTTATAGCTTTACTATGTCATTGATCAAAGGATCTTTTTGAATCCTTATGGTGGAAATAACAACTAGGTTTTTCCTACTTAATGCATAATCAACTTTGTTTTCTCTTCCAGGGTGATATTGAATTGAACAATCATAGTCATTAAGAAGTTCCAACCATCTCCTTTGTCTCATGTTCAATTCCGTTTGTTTAAAAATATACTTCTAACTTTAATGGTCTGTGTATATGTCACATTTCTCCCCATAAAGATAGTGAATCCATATATTCCGAGAATAAACGACTGCAGCCAACACTAGATCATGCGTAGGATATTTTTACTCATGAATCCTCAATTGTCGAGATTCATAAGCAAGGACCATGTAATTTTTCATGAGGACGCACCCAAGACCTTTTAGATATTCATCACTAAAAATAAAGAATCCTTCTCTACTTGTGGGTAGAGTTAACACAGGTGCAGTAAATATTTATTCTCAAGATCTTGGAAACATTTCTCACACTCCTTTTTCCGGATGAACTTGACCCATTTTCGAGTTAACTTCATTAATGGATTAGAAAGTTGTGAATTTTTTTTCACAAATGTCCAATAATATCCTGCTAATCCAAGAAAACTACGAATCTTAGTTATTGTTGTAGGTTGAGTCCACTTCGATACAACCTTTATATTCACAGGGTCAACAATGATTCCCTCATTGGCTTTAATGTGAACTAAGAAACCAACTTTTTGTAACCAGAAATCAAATTTACTGAACTTTCCAAAAATCCTCTCCGTCCGTAGAGTTTTCAAAATAAACCTTATATGATCTTCATGCTCCTCACGACATTTGGAATATATCAGAATGTCATCAATAAAAACCACCAAAAAGATATCAAGGTAGTCTTTAACGACTCTATTCATCAAATCCATAAAAATAGAAGGTGAATTAGTCAGTCTGAAGGGTATAACAATAAACTCATAATGCCCATATCTTGATCGGAAGGTTGTTTTTTGGAATATCTTCTTTCTTCACCCTCAATTAATGATAACAAGATCAAAAATCAATCTTATTGAAGATTTCAGCCCCACAAAGATGGTCAAGTAAGTCACCAATTATTGGAAGAAGGTATTTGTTCTATATATTGATCCCATTCAGTTCTCTATAATCAATGCATAGCCGCATTGATTCATCCTTCTCATTTACAAAGAGAATAGGTGCTCCCCAAGGAGACTCACTCAGTCGGATAAACCCCTTATCCAAAAGATCATGGAGTTGTTTCTTTAATTCCTCTATCCCCACATTCACCACCCTATATGGGGTCTTTGATATCAGAAGAGATCTAAGTACGAGTTTGATGGTGATCTCTACCACTCTTTCTGGGGGACGTCTAGGAAACTCCTCCGGAAATACATCAGCGTATTCTTGGACATGGGGAATTTTTCTATCATAAAAATCTCAACTCCTTCTTCTTATTCACTGATCAAATCCATAAAGAAGGATATAGG
This sequence comes from Viscum album, assembly GCA_963277665.1. Taxonomy (NCBI): domain Eukaryota; kingdom Viridiplantae; phylum Streptophyta; class Magnoliopsida; order Santalales; family Viscaceae; genus Viscum; species Viscum album. The sequence continues at coordinate 1,877,935,976 of OY728143.1, read as the reverse complement.
GGGTTCTTTTAGACAAATATGATGCTAAGATACCTCTCCTTGGACGATAACTTTATTTTTTCCATTCAAGACTACTGATATTTCCTTTCTTATTAAATTGATCATTGCATTATAATTTGAGAGCCAGTCCATCCCTAGTAAAATGTCGAATTTTAATCATGGGAATGACTACTAGATTTGCGATAAGATTGTGCTCAATAAATTACATTCTATAGTTTCTAAATACTGACGATGCTTGGATAGTCCCACGAAGAGACTTGACTGACATCTGAACTTTTAGAAATTCAGGAGTTGATTATATATTCCTTGCAAACTTGGAGGAAATAAAGCAATGCGTGGAACAAGAATCAAACTATGTACTTTCTAGCTTTGAGGGGAAAATAAGAGTACCTGCTACCACATCACATAGAGCATCGACTTCAGCTGTCGTGATAGAAAAATCACGTCCTTGATCCCTTGTCCTTTGTTGAGGCTGATGGTGGTTCCCCTCCACTACCCTTGGATTTGGACAGTGATTGGAAAAGTGCCCAGGTTGTCCACACCTGATTCACTAGACATAAGGTAGGGCTTGCACCATCTTCCCCTTGTCGTTTATGATTGGAAGTTGAGGTTTCACCTCACCATTAAAACTCCACACAATGTGGCCATTTCTTCCACACATGTAGAACTTCCCACTCCCGAGCAGGCAGTTCCCTAATGTAACACCCCAAGATTTATCTAAAAATAAATATAAATGAATGGGCCTTTTTTTAAATATATATTTATAACTAGCCTTTTAATATAATTTTCCACTTCTATGTTTTTAATTTCAAGAAACTGTCATCTACAATTGTGTTCAGTATGTTATTTGGAGTCTATTGTAACCAACTTGTTTTTTTGGTGAATAGTAACATACCCTAATGAATAGTAATATGAATAGTAATATTACCCTAATGAATAGTAATTTTTTTTATTATTTTATTTTCCAATGGCTAGAATATAAAAACATCGTGGTTAATTTTTCATTGTGATAAAGAAGTAGTTCAAGAATTAGAACTGTTAATTTTTAAATTAAGTATGATTTTATTTAAATATTAAATTATTAATATTTAGAAAATTATTTTCAAAAAATAGGCATCATTTTTGAAATCTACACGATGATAAATGTTCAAGGAGAATTTTGGAAATTTTTCTGAAACATTTGAATTTTCGGTGAATAGTAATAAAATATTTTTTTTAGTTTCGGTGTATTAATGACATCATTAATGATATAATAATGATTTCATAAATATGTCTGACTTGTGTATAGTTAGATAAGGTGTGAGGTGTCCCAAATTGATTTTACCATGTGCAAATACCATGGGCAAGCCCATCGTTTTGCAAATACCACCCATGAGGTGTCCCTTGAAAATTATTAAAATAATCCCTCACTTTTCCTATAAATACCAACTCTTCCCTTCATTAAATTCATTCCCAATTCTCCCTCAACAACGATCTTGCCTCCCTAACATCATAGTAGACCTCCAAAGGTTTCCTCAAGCCCCCAAGGTCCCAACCATCTTGTTCTAAGGGTTACTCTACAAGGTATAAAAATTCTCAATTTCTTTCTTTTTTCCTTTCAAATTATCTTTTATATAGTATAATTTTCAAGTTTCCATACCATGTTTTTATTTCCATATTATTAATTCCCTTCTCTATATTACAATTTATTTCTGTATGGGTTACCCTTGTCCCCTCTCTTTTTAATATTTTCTAAAACCATGTTGCGTAGTCATTAGGCTGCCTAATATTTGTAAACGATTTCACAATTTTTCTTTTATTTTGAGTTCCTTCTTTATTCTTTCTGTATATATCCATACCGAAAAGGCATGAATTATCCAGAAATCATGTATACTCTAGAATTTATCATGTTTATGAAAAATTAATCATCTTTATTCTTCTCCTCTCCCACTTATTTAAAGAATAAAAAACATTGTCTGTTTGCGTCTAATTACAGACATCGTGGACAATGTGATTTCAAAATCCATTAATTCATTCAAGTCTGGTCATGAAACCATTTATACGGTTGATCCAGGTTATAATACATGTTTTATGACTCACCCATTGTTCTGGAATTATTTTGTAATCATGGTTCTAATTTATAAGACAAAACGAGGTTGTTATTATCAAACAACCACTAAAAGGATCTAAACGAACATCATTAATGTTCTAACTTATAAATCATCTTCATGTAAGAATTAAAAATGATAAATGGTATAATTTTTGTCAATGGTTATATTAAAATAATAATCCATTCCAATTCTGTAGTTTCACTTCCAATCGACAACAATTTCCACCATGAACCAATCATAATAAGCAGGTAAAGAATTCACCCAAAAACGGCACAAGGGGAAAATACTAACAATTAAGGGTGAAAAGATGTTATTAAGTGATCATATAAGATGTTATCAACATGAACATGTTTATGTAAAATATTAATAACTCTATTTTAACCATTATACATGACGTTTAAACATGTTGGACATAATACAAACCCGAGGTAAGGGAATTCTTAACCCGATTTCCATTCTTTGGGTTAACCTTCTACTTCATTATTTGTGTGTTATTTAAATTATTTGTGTTATGTATTCTGTTTATATTATGTTTAATTATGTTTATTTACAGTATATATACATACATAATCCACCTTATTATGTTTCTCTTCAGTTGTATGATATTTATAAGAGGCCTTTCATTAAAAATCCTCTTTTTAAATTAGATTTTACGAAATTCCAAAGCAATGTTTTTATGAAATTATTCATGTTGTATGATTATTTTTTGGATCTTGAGAATTATTTATGATGAAGGGTGGGACCTATATTTCCCTCCATTTCATTGGGTATGAGTATGTTGGAGGTCGCCGATATAGTTACTCCATGTGTAACTGCGATTGTTACATGAAGTAAGGTAGCTGTGAGGGTTACAAATTTTAAGTTATCCAATATGGTTACAAGATTATGTAATTAATTCCCAAAGATACCTTTATGATTATATTTATGTTCTCATGTTATTGTGGATGTTTTTTAAATCTCATGTTACATGAATTAAGTATATATGGGTGAAAAGCATGTCTTTTGAAAATGTTTTCATACGTTATGAGTATTCATCGACTAATGTGATTGTTTCTTATTTTCCATCACTTACTGGGCTTTTGTGATCATCCAAAGTTTATAAATGATTTTTCACAGGTTAATGGATGTTTAATACAAGGAAAAAATACACGTTAAATGTTAATGAATTATCAAGGAGTCTTGTTTTATGTTTTAATGTTTTATATTTTGAGAAAAATGGAAACTGTTTTTATGGTATCCACTCTGTAACAATGTGTAATGTTATCAATGTTTTGTCCTAATTCTATAAAGCTTTAAACTTGAAAATATCCTCAATGTAAAAGTAAGTGTTTTCTTATCTAAACTCATGATTATGTATGTAATAAGGTCATGTCCTTATACCTGAATGCTTCTTCCCACATTTATTACACGTGGGATGTTGCACATGCATTCCTCCACTTACCTGATCAATAGTCCTCCCTAAGATGGGATCCATCGATCTCTTCTTGTCATTAGATTTATGAGACCATTGTGTCTCATCAAAATCTAGCTTGACTTTCAGCACACTCTGCATGATCTCTTGGTAGATATAATAATCTCATTTTTCTAGATTCTTTTGTAGATGAGGTCTTAGTCCACCGAAGAATCTATCAACCGTACCGTTTGGATCCATGAAAAATCTAGAGTTAAATCGTGAAAGCCTTGTAAGTTTCATCTCGTAGCTTCCTAAAGATTCATTCTCCTTCTGCTACAGCTCGAGATACTCCTTCTCCATTCTTTTTCTCATGGAACGAAGAAAATAACTACTGAAAAAGATCCCTCTGATATCTTCCCACTCCATAGCTTCAACTTCCACTATTTTCCTCATGTTCTTATCAGTTCGCACCACTAATCATCTTCTCCCTCTAAGTGATAGACAGCTAGGGTTACCTTCTCTTGCTCTGAACAACGTAGCACTGAAAAGATCTTCTCTATTGAGCTGATCTATTGCTCTGCAAACAAAGGGTCAGTCGATCCACAGAATTTTGGTGGTCGTTGGCACATAAAGGACTCAAATATTATTGTTCCCTTCATAGTGATATAGGCCTCTTACCTTGATTCATGTTATTACTCATAACTTGAGTCAATTGGTTCATAATTCGCATGAATGTTTCCATTCCAGCTTCCATCATAGGGTTATCAGCGCATGGTCCGTTGCGATCACTGTAACACCTGAGATTTTATGAGAAATATTTTTTTTATGTTATATGCATCACCAAATATATTTTTCACTACACACAACACAGTCTTGGCTTGCAATATATGCAATAGAAACCTTCCTCGATATCATGCATTGTACGCAATACCAAGTTTCACTAAACAACAATATGCTATTAAAATTTTATATAAACTAGCAATTATGACTAATAATACCCACTTTTTGAAATTTTATAAATTTTATAATTCAAAATGGACTTCATTTTTGGATTCGGAATATCAAAATTAGCATAGGGTGAATTTTTGGTATTTTTCTGAAAACATTCAATTTTTTATAAAAGTGAAGACACTGAGTTATTGGTTAATCCCAAATTTTTATTTAAGTAATCATTTTTAAAATTAATTTTAGGTCAAAATCTATAAATAATACCTATATATGTTCAATGTAATTCATTGGAGTAATTTTATAATAATATAGATACATAAAAATTTTATTGAACTTTTCACCGTCTTTTACCCACCTCCTAGGAGCATTTGCAATTGTACATAAAACATAATTTTACCACACCTGTGAGATGAATTTAAAAAATCCAAGAGACACAGTTAATATCAAGGAGTAAAATGTGGTTCAATAAGATAAAAGTAATTTTTGTTGAATAGTAACTTGTTGCTTTTATTTACCACGGTTAAAAGTAATTAGGGTAATTATGGTTAAAGAGATATTATTATTACTCTAACACATGTCTTAATTCTATTGGATAAGATTAATTCGACGAAAAAAAATATTAGGAATAAAATATGACCATTTAGGTCCACGCAGATTAGATTAGGACACTTATTATTATTTTAGTTAAAGAATAGTTAAAAGATTTGAAATCAATTTTTAATAACTAAAAAATTTCAATATAGGGCTATACATAATATAAATTCGACTATAAATATTAATTAGAAAGCTAAAAATATTTTCTACGTAATTGTATTTTATTTATAATTTTTAGACATTGACTAATTTAATTTATTAATGAATCAATGATGATACAATAATTACCTTATTAATTAATTATTAACATAATTGATATTATGAATACCCAAATAAATGTAATTTGAGACTTTTTATGAGTTAAACTAATTTTATATGTCAATATGACATGTTATTATTTATTTAATTAATTTTTTTAGAACTAATCATGTTGTTATGATTTTCACAAAAATCAATTACCAAATAGTGTCAGAATTGACATAAAATAGTTTTTAAAACAATGATTATATTATTAATTGTTATTTTATTCCAAAAAATCTAGGGTTCGGCCAAATGAATTAGATAAGGTTATATATATTACTAATGAACCACTTGAGGTTATTTTGGATTTTTATAGTATTTTTATTAACCATATAGTGTAAGAATACAAGAAGACACATTAAAAGTTAAATTATCAAACTTAGAGTTAAATCTAAATGATAAGTTTAAAATATAAACATAAACTTATCTAAAACCTATTGGTTGAGAGGATTTCTACCCATCCCCAGAATATCTTCGAAATAAATCAATTTAGAACTATTAAAAACTGAATATGACTTTATTATAAAATAATATATTTTGTTTTTATAAGATTCCCCTCTCCTCCCTTATAAAAGGGCACCTCCTCCATCTCGTCCTCACACCACATAGAGCCTTGAGAAGGTTAAGAAGAGGCGCTTCAAAGAAGAGGTAATGTCCTTTACCGATTCTTTACAATTTATTTATTCTTCTACTTCTTCTTATTTATTTTTTTAATCGTAAATTAATAATATCAGTACCAATAATATACTTATATTTTATTATAAATATGAAACAAATCCATTTATCCTTCTATCCATCCTATGAAAAACGAAATCACCGCGCGTGCGTACGTACAGAGTACCCTCTCCATGCCGTGGTGTAAACTGTTTTCCACCACCACATTACTTGGATGGGTATAATGGTGCAAATAATAACTATATACGATTATTATAACATGATACTAATTTTGATACATTCTATATTCAACTCCAATACCATTAAATAGTTATGGGAATGATATCATTGCTCGTGCGTACGTATGGCCTACCGTCTCCATGATGTAATGTTACTCGTTCTACATGATCTTCATTGAATAATTATTATATAAATTAATTGAACAAATAAATATGATATATATTACAATAATAAAATTCCTTATATAAAATTTCTATAACCTAAATATAGAAATATGAATTTATTCGAGAAGACATGCATAAGAACATAAAGCAATGAACACCCGAATAACAAGTAGCAATGAAATATTACTAATAAGAATATAAGAATATGACCATATATGATATCATAACAATCAATTTTATTCATTAATAATTCAATTACATTATTTAAATCATTATACAGGAGGTTTGGTTACGTATGATGCAAATCAGACCTAAGGTAAGGGAAAATCTCACAATCTCATTTAAATCCGAGATTGTTTATATTTCTGAATTTACTCAGGTATATTTATCATCCACATAGATGTTTCTTCATTATGTTATATTATTTCTATCCTAGTACAATTTTTTAAATCCAATTTTACTCATTTTTTAATTTTTAGTAAACTATATGAAATTAATCTTTTTTCGTTTTTAGTACGAGGTATTTTTGGACTTTTCCGGCCAAAGTACGAGAAAAAATGTTTTTTTAACTTATAGGACATGAATGGATTTTTATGATTTTATAGAACATTATAACCATGAAGCTTCCTTTTCAAGTTTTCAAGTTTATTTTTAAACAACTTCTTTTAGTTTAAAATAATATGACATGTTTAGAAATGAAAACTATTTTTGAAGTAGAAAGGATATTTTCCTCAAGAACGGAGTTCAAGCGTTATATCAAAATTATTTTCCATGTAAGATAATACAAGGTTATGTTTATATACCTATTTTTACATTTATTTTATTATTTTATGATGGAATTTGTTTTATGATGTCCTTTTATCTTATATGGATTTTGTTACGATGGCATGATGTTTAAGAATCCCATTTTTATTACATGGTTTATGGTATGATGTATGATTTATGATCTTGTGGAACACATAAGAATGGTATCATTATGAGATGGGTGTGACCTATATCTCACTCCAATGCATTGGGTAATAATTTATATCTCATGAGATAGACATGGATGGAACGGTAGGTTAATCTGGTTTAGTGATACATGACTGAAATGGGGAGTGAACTCGGTTCAGAAATGGACTTTGTCCGCTAGGATAGTCTTGGAAACGAGTATTGACTACTAAGAAATGATTCTATATGATTATGTGTGTATGAAACAAAGTTTCATGTTTTGATTATTGGCATTACATTTGATTACCATGATTAATCACATGTTATGATATTATGATCTCTTTTGCAGGTTAATATTTTCAAAATGTTATGTTCTTATGAATATGATATGATTGATATTTCTTTTTTTTTACCCTTACTAAGCATTTGAGCTCAACCTTTTGTATGATTTCTTTTCCCTAGGTCATGAATAAGGGTTTTAAGTAAGATATTCCAAAAGGGACTCTAGATAAGAAAAAATAAAAGGGATACAGTGTAGATGATTTATGAACTAGTTGTTTATGTTTCCCGGTTTCTAAAGACACTATACATATACGGTCCTTTCATGGTTTTGTTATATGTTGTAAAATGTGTGCTTCAATTTTGATGTAATAACAATGTATGTAATTTATGGGTCATTATAGTTGGTATCAGAGGAAAGGTATAGTCAACCTTTGGAATCTAGGATGTGAAAACCTTAGTCAGAACCCTACAGATATGTCTAAGCATAGGGAAAAATATTATTATTTTATAAATGTTCATGAATTACCTTTGATAAGACCTAAAGTGTGAAATTTTATTCTTCATTATGTGGTTTTCCTGTTATGATTAGTGTTTCTCACACTATGATTCTTTTTATAGTCAATGGCTGGAACCCAACGGAATTGTGTTAATGCTGAATGTGATGGGCCATTCAATGATTGTACCCCTGAGAAACCAAACATTATGCGAGATGGCATGAAAAATCTTGTAGCCATGCTCACACAACTTTCTCAAGATATGAATCATGTAGGACATCCAAATGGGAAAAGGAAGGAGAAACATTCTATGAATCCATCATGAGGCAGCATCCACCCTCATTCAGCGGGTCTACTGATCCTTTAGTGGATGAACAATGGATCAGTACCAATGAAAAGATATTTTCAATTCTTCAATGTTTTGAACAAGAAAAATTTATCTTAGCAGTATATCATTTGGAAGTTGGTTCTGTTCAATGGTGGAATCATATCATGAATACAAGGCAAAAAGTAGAAATTGAGCCCATGGAATGGGATGAGTTCAAGAACTTATTTTTCAATAAATACTTCCCTCGTATTCTTCGAACAAAGATGGAGAAAGAGTTTCTGAAACTAAAGAAAAAGGATGTTGAATCTGTTGGTATCTATAAAACAAATTTTACAATGCTTGCAAGGTACTCTTCTGGGATTATTATTCAACCTGAGAGTAAGATCTGTCGATTCTTTAGTGGTTCAAAACCAAGTCTCCGAAGGGCATTAGCCAAATGGGACTTCAATAGCTACGAGGAAATTGTTCAATGTGCTCTCAAGGTTGATATAGAGATTGGAGTAACCCATCAGTCTTATGGGTTTGATAATAAGAGGAAAATGGAATTAAAAGGAAAATATAAAGACAAAATAGAAAAGAAGATGAGTTTTCCCTTATGCTCAATGTGTGGAAAGAAACATGGATGGAATTGTCTTAAAGGGACAAGTAAATGTATTATGTGTGGAAAAGAATGTCATCGTGTAGTTGAATGTCAAATTAATGGGAAGAAGATGACTAATGATGCGAACAAGGAATGGGGTACATAGAATGCTCCTTCTACACTTCAATAATTAAAGAGCAAGGAAATGGGGCATTAGGCTAATCAATTTCCTAATCCAAGGGTTTTTGACGATGATCGACGCCAACAAACTCATAAGGCCAAAGGCAAAGGAAAGTCACATAAAATTTCTATCGGCGATGTGGAGTACGATAACGAAGTGGTGAAAGGTACACATACCATCCACTCAAAAGTAGAAAATGTTTTATTTGATTCTAGATCCACCCACTATTTTATTTCTGGAAAATTTTCTAAGGTTATCACCGTACTACCTCAACAATTATCTGTTGAGTTAGCTGTGACAACTCTTAATGGCACAACAGATGCATCAAAAGTTTATAATTCTTCTCCAATTCATGTTTCTAGGAAGGTGCTTCCTAATAATCTTGTGATCCTTCTTGTAGTTGAATTTTATGTGATTCTTGGAATGTATTGGATTTCCTTATATGGAGCTCATATCGATTTCCAAAGAAGGGAAGTCACATTTCATATACCTGATCAATCTATGATCACCTATCGATGCAAGGATGAATATAAACTTCCAGTGGAAATTTCTTTCATATTATGGGTCTTGATTCTAATAAATGAAGGTTATTTATCTCAAATGGTTGGTGAGAAACTCACAATTAATAATATTTATATTGTACAGGAGTTTGATGATGTCTTTCCAGAGGAATTTCCAGGTCTTCCACCAAATCGTGAAGTTGATTTTTCAATAGAACTCATATCAGGTGCTATGCGCATTTCACAGACACCGTATAGATTTTACCCAATTGAGTTGTAGAAATTGAAGAAGAAACTCCCAGAGAATCTTGTAAAGGGATTCATACCCCCTAGTGCATCACCTTGGGGAGAACCTGTTCTGTTTGTTAAGAAAAAATATGGATCAATGAAACTCTGCATTGATTATCAAGAACATAACAAGATCACTATCAAGAAAAAATATCCTCTTCCATGCATTGATGACTTATTTGACCAACTACGTGGAGCTTAATACTTTTCCATGATTGATCTTTGTTCAGGGTATAATCAATTAAGGGTCAAAAGGGAGGATATACCAAAGACAGGTTTCCATACAAGGTATGACAATATGAATTTATAGTGATTCTATTTGGTCTTACTAATTCCCTTGTTATCTTCATGGATCTGATTAATAGAGTCTTTAGAGAATATCTTGATCAGTTTGTAGTAGTCATTATAGACGATATTCCGGTCTATACAAATATCAACAAAGAACATGAAAATCACTTGAGAAATGTATTGAAGACCCAGAGAAAGGAGAAGATTTATTCCATATTTACCAAGTGGAATTCTATCATCCAAAAGTTTCATTTTTGGGTCATATAATCTCAAATGAGGGGATATCTGTGGATCCTGCAAAAATAGAGGTTATCGAAAGATGGTTCAGACCGACAATGGTAACTTAGATCCGAAGTTTTCTTGGTCTGGATGGATATTATCGACGTTTTGTGAAACATTTTTCAAGGTTATCTAATCCACTCACCAGGTTGACTTGAAAGGGAGTTCTGTTCGTGTGGAGGGAGGAGTGTGAAGAGAGTTTCAAGGAGTTGAAAATAGAGTTATCTAGTGCACCTATACTCACACTACCTTGTATTGGAGAACGGTTTGTGATCTACAGTGATGCATCCAAGAAGGGATTGAGATGTGTTATCATGAAAAATGATATGAAGATAGCTTATGCCTCACGATAGTTGAAAATCCATGAGAAAAATTACCCAACTCATGATTTGGAGTTATCTTTGGTAATATTTGCATTAATGATTTGGAGGAATTATCTTTATGGTGAAAGGTGTGATATTTATATTGATCATAAAAGATTAATGTATTTTTTCACACAAAAAGAGCTGAATATGTGCCAAAGAAGATGGTTAGAGATGATTATGGATTATGAATTCTCGATTCATTACCACACTGGAAAAGCAAACAAAGTGGCAGACGCAATAAGTCGACACGACCAAGCTAGCTTATCCATGATGAGGATCACAAAAGATCCAATATTTATGGATTTACAAAGGATGAATCATGGAACTATAATGGAAGGGGATACATATTATATTTCTCAAATGAATGTTCAACCATCTATAAATGTGATGATTAAAGAGGCACAAAAAGAAGATGTCGAGTTACAAAAGAAGGTAAGAAATGTTCATAAATTCAACCTTTATTGTGATGGGATAATAAGGTTCCAGAATCGGGTTTGTATTCCTCCCATCCAAGAATTAAAGTAGGATTTGCTGGATGAGGCTCATAGTTATTCATTCTCTATTCATCCTGGAATCATGAAGATGTATAGGGACCTGAAAGAGTACTTCTGGTGGGATGGCATGAAAGACGATGTTGTTGAATCTGTCTCTCAATGCTTGGTTTATCAGCAAGTTAATGTTGAGAGACAGAAGTCTAAAGGGATGTTACAACCATTACCCATACCCGAATGGAAATAGAAAACATCACTATGGACTTTGTCACTGGACTTCTTAAAATATCCAAAGGTAATAATTCTGTCTGTGTCATAGTTGACCATCTTTTGAATTCGGCACACTTCATTGCTATTAGAGAAGATTTATCTCTTGATCGGCTTGTCAGGATATATGTGAAGGAAGTGGAAAGTTTTCCTGGAGTACCAATTTCCATTATATCTAATTGGGATCTGAGGTTTACCTCGATGTTCTGGTGAAGTCTTCAGCATACTCTAGATACAGAGTTGAGTTTCAGCACTACTTATCATCCTCAGAAAGATGGTTATTCTGATAGGAAAATTCAAACTCTAGAAGATATGTTGAGAGCTTTCTATATAGATTTAAAAGGTGTTTGAGATCAACACCTAACTTTGGTGAAATTTTATTATAATAATAGCTTTCACTCCAGTATTCAGATGGCACTTTATGAATCTCACTATGGAAATAAATGCAGAACTCCAACTTTCTGGGATGATGTTGGGGAATGAAAGCTATTCGGACCGGATCTTGTTGATGAGATGGTAGAAAAAGTAAGACCTATTCAACAACACATAAGAGAAGCTCAGAGTCGACGAAAATGTTATGCCGATAATCGAAGAAAAGACCTATATTTTGAAGTGGGTGATAACATGTTCTTATGAATATCTCCCTGTAAGAGAGTAATGAGATTTAGAATGAAGGGAAAGACGAGCCCTATGTATATTAGACCTTTTGAAATACTGGATCGTGTTGGGAAGGTATCTTACTGATTGGTTCTTCCCACGAATCTCTCTCAAGTTCATGATTTGTTCCATGTATCTCTCTTGAGAAAATATATACCCGATCCTTCACATGTACTCAGCTCAGAAGTTGTACCGCTAGAGCAAGATCATACTTATGAAGAACATCCGATAGAGATTCTGGATCATAGTGAAAAAGTCCTACAGAACAAGACCACTGACTTAGTGAATTTTTTATGGAGGAATCACTAATTAGAAACAGCTACATGGGAACTTTTGGATATGATGATGGAGAGGTATCCTCATCTGTTTGTTACAAAGTGACAAATTTCAAGGGAAAATTTCATTTTAAGGGGGGTAGAATGTAACATCCAAGAATTTATGAGAAATATTTTGTTTTTTTATTATATAAATCACCAAAGTAATCCTTCACTACACACAACAATGTCTTGTCTTGCGTTATACTCAATAGAAACCTTCCTCGATAGCTTAAATTGTACGCAATACCAAGTTTCAGTATACAACGATATGTTATTATAATATTATATAAACTAGCCATTATGAATAAAAATACCCACTTTTTGAAATTTTATAAATATTATCTTTCAAAATGGACTTCATTTTTTGATTCGGAATATTGAAATTATCTTAGGGTTAATTTTTGATATTTTTCAAAAAACATTCAATTTTTTATGAATAAAGAAAACACTGAGTAATTGGTTTAACCCGACATTTTATTTAAATAATTATTTTTTTATTTACATTAATTTTAGGTCAAAATTGATAAATAATACCTATATAAGTTCAATGTAATTTATTGGAAAAATTTATAATAATATAGATACATAAAAAATTTATTGATCTTTTTACCGTCTTTTACCCACCTCCTACGAGCATTTTCAATTGTACATAAAACTTAATTTTAACGCTTCTGTGAGTTGAATTTCAAAAATCTGAGAGACATGGTTAATATCCAGGAGTAAAAGGTGGTTCAATAAGATAAAAATATTTTTGGTGATTAGTAACTTTTTACTTTTATTTACCACGGTTAAATGTAAATAGGATAATTAAAGGGTCAAAATGATATTATTATTACTATAACACATGTCCTAATTCTATTAGATAAGTTTAATTAGACCAAAAACAACCTTAGGAATAAAATATGAACATTTAGTTCCACTTGGATTAGATTAGGACACTTATTATTAATTTATTTAAAGAAGAGTTAAAAGAGTTAAAATCAATGTTTAATAACTAAAACAATTTTAATATAGGGTTTTACATAAGATAAATTCGACTATAAATATTCATTAGAAATATAAAAAGATTTTATACATAATGGTATTTTATTTATAATTTTTAGACATTAAATAATTTAATTTATTTATGACATAATGATGATGCAATAATTACCTTATTAATGAAATATTAACATAATTGATATTATGAATACCCAAATAATTGTAATTTGAGACTTTTTATGAATTAAAATAATTTTATAGGTTAATATGACATGTTATTATTTATTTAATTAACATTTTTAGAACTAATCATGCTTTGATGATTTTCACAAAAATCAATTACCAAATTGTGTCAAAATTGGCATAAAATAGTTTCTAAAACAAATATTATATTATTAATATTTATTTTATTCCTAAAAATATAAGTCTCAGATAAATGACATAGATAAGGTTAAATATATTAATAATGAACCACTTGGTGTTTGTTTGGCTTGTTATATTATGTTTATTAACCATATAGTGTAAGAAAACATGAAAACACGTTAAAAGTTAAATTATCTAACTTAGAGTTAAATCTAAATGATATGGTTAAAATATTAACCTAAACATGTCTAAAACCTATTTTGTGAGAGAATTTAGACCCATAATTACCTTATCCTATGAATAAATAAATTTGGACCTATTAAAAACTTAATATGACTTTATTATCAAATAATATTTTATGTTTTTCCTAAGGTGCCCCTCTCATTCCTTATAAAAGGGCACATCCTCCCTCTCCTTCTCACACCACATAGAGCCTTAAGTCTCTACCAAACCCTACAAATTTATCTTCTCAACTTCCCTTGATACATCCTAGCAGTCCTGGTCTTCTTAAAAGACCATATTTAGTGCCCTAAGAGGATGTTAAGAAGAGGCGCTTCAAAGAAGAGGTAATGTCCTTGACCGATTCATTCCAATTTATTTCTTCTTATAATTATTCTTCATTATTTTTTTCGTCATAAATTAATAACATTAGTATCACTGATATACTTATATGTTATTATAAATATAAAACAAACTCATTTCAACTTCTATCCATCCTATAGAAAATGAAATCACCGCGCGTGCGTACGTACGGAATACCGTCTACAGGCCGTGGTGAAATCTTTTTTCCACCACCACCATACTTATATGGGAATAATGATGTAATAAATAACTATATATGATTATTATAACTTTATAAAAATTATGATACATTCCATCTTGCAATCTAATACAATTAAACGGTTATGGGAATGATATCATCTCTCGTGCGTACGTACGGCCTACCATCTCCATGATGTGATGCGACTCGTTCTACATGATCTTCATTGAATAATGATTATATAAATGAATTGAATAAATTAATATGATATATATTACACTAATACCATTCTTTAAAAAATGTATATATAACCTAAAAATATGAATATGAATTTTTACAACAAGACATGCATAAGACTATAAAGCAATGAACAGCCGAATAACAAGTAACAATGAAATATTACTAATAAGAATATAAGAATATGACCATATATGATATTATAACAATGAATATGATTCTTTAATAAGTCAATGACAATATTAAAATCATTATAAAGTAGGTTCGGATATGTACGAAGAAAATCAGACCTAAGGTATGGGAAAATATCACAATCTAATTTTAATCCAAGATTGTTTATATTTCTGAATTTATGACGGTATATTTATCATCCACCTCCATGTATCCTCAATATGTAAAATTATTTTTATCCTCCTACAATTTTTTAAATCCAACTTTAATCATTGTTTAATTTTTAGTAAAAGATATGAAAGAAATATTTTTTTCATTTTTAGTATGAGGTATTGTTTGACTTTTCCGGCCAAAGTTTGAGAAAAATGTTTTTTTACTTATAATGAATGAATGGATTTTTATGATTTCACAGAACATTATTTCCATGAATCTTACTTTACATGTTTTCATGTTTATTTTTAATCAATTTCTTTTAGTTTAAAATATTATGACATGTTTAGAAAGGAAAAATGTTTTTGAAGTAGAAAGGATATTTTCTTCAAGAATGGAGTTCAAGCATTATATCAAAATTATTTTCCATTATAAATACTATAAGGTTGTGTTTATATCCCTATTTTTACATTTATTTGATTATTTTATGATGGAATTATTTTTATGATGTCCTTTTATCTTATATTGATTATGTTATGATGTTATGATGTGTAAGAATCGCATTTTTATTACATGGGTTATGCTATGATGTATAATTTATGATCCTCTGTCACACATAAGAATGTTATCATTATGAGATGTGTGGGACCTATATCTCCCTCCAATGCATTGGGTAATGATTTATATCTCATGAGATAGACATGGATGGAATGACGGGTTAATCTGGTTCAGTGATATAGGATTGAAATGAGAAGTGAACTCAGTTTAGAAACGGACTTTGTCCACTAGGATAGTCTTGGCAATGTGTCATGACTACTATGAAATGATTCTCTATGATTATGTGTGTATGCCACAAAGTTTCATGTTATGATTATTGGGATTACATTTCAATACAATGAACTATCCCATGTTATGATATTATGATCACTTTTGCAGGTTAAGATTTTCAAAATATTTTGTTCTTATGAATAGGATATGATTGATATTTATTTTGTTTACCCTTACTGAGCATTTGAGTTCACCCTTTTGTATGTTTTATTTTCCCCAGGTCACTAAGAAGGGTATTAAGTAAGATATTCCAAAAGGGACTCTAGATAAGATAAAATAAAAGGGAGATGGTGTAGATTATTTATGTACTGGTTGTTTATGTTTCCCACTTTCTAAAGACACAATACCTATACATTCCTTTCATGGTTTTGTTATATGTGTTAATAAGTGTCCTTAAATTTTGATTTAATAAAAATGTATGTAATGTATGGGTCGTTAGAGTCACCATTTTCATGGTTCCTCCTATTGCCCTCCATTTTCTAAAAGAATAAAATCTTAGGGATAAACTTGTTTCATTTATGAATCTTTTAACTATAATGTATTCTATATCATAAAACATATTGATTAAAAAATTATATTTCTCTATAATCCCTTCATAATGATTCATAAAAAGCTTGTGATTAACCAAACATATCCCCCGGGAGTGTCGTAACCAAAAGTGCAGCAAGGCCTGTTGTCGTACAACAGTTCCCATTCTATTCTAGCTCAAAGTAGTGTTTTTGGGTTTTACCCCTATGTATATCTGTGCCAAATCTGCCTCTACCTACTCGTATCCAGAGGGGATTTATTTGATTGACAAAACACTTACTCAACACATAAAAAATACCATGAAGTTTCCCCTAAATTTCAACTTTTCTATAGGGTTCTTCCTAAAGTTTTCATAACCTGATTTCCATAAATAACTTAACTATCCTCGAATACCAACTATGGAATCCTGACTTTTTATTATATAACTATTCATTACATTTTTCATACATAGCATCTTTAAAGACTAGTGTCCTGGAAATCAGGAACAATAAAACATGAATACAACATAAAAAATTAATTTAATCCACTTATAAGGCTTCAATATAATATCACCCTAAGTACAATTACTACCTTTCATATCATGGAGACATACATCAATGGAAAGTGTGAGAAGAAGGACCAGTAAGGGTAAACAAGGGAATCAATGTACTTGTGGTATTAATAAGAACATGACTAAAAACTTAACGAAATAAAAAATGGATGAATAGGCATATCATAAAGAAAATAAATTGTAACATAACTTTAATATGTGGATACAAAATTTCATTTTGACATTCATGAACATATCACCAAGGTCCATCCCCAAGGAGTTATAAAAATTACCAGGGTTATTCACCAAAGGTATCGTGAAACGTGTCTTCCCTAGAGATTAAATATTTACCCAATTCATTGGAGCGCTATCAGGGCGCACACATAATATGTCTTTACTTTCATGTGAGCCACATATATCATAATAAAACATTTCATAAATAACCCATAGAGAATAAAAGAAATGGGTTTCATTTCAAAATCGTGATGTTTTAAAAGCTCTTAAAATAAGATCATTATATCATTTATAACCAATGGATAGGGAGTTAGGGTTATATATATAACAATTACAGAATCAAATATATAATATTTATATATTTATGAATATCCATAGAAACGATATAGTTCTGGGTATTCATATAAATAAACAAGGGAATTTCATGAGAGAAAGGGATAGAAATTTTGAGATGAAATTTCTGCAGCCTAACGACTATAAAACATGGTTTTAGAAAACATTGAAAAGAGAATGGAAAAGGTTCACCCAAACATAAATAATTCATAATTCAGTATTGTTACTGAATAAGATCATGGTATGGATATTTTAATGAGATAAAACATGAAAAGGAATCATGAAAGAAAATAGAAGATGTGATTTCTTTTATGAGAAATTCGGCAGCCTAATTGCATCACATAAAAATTCAGAAAATAAATATATGGGAGAAGAAAGGGTACCTCATCATTTGTACATGAAATGGGAATTAATAAGAACATATAGGAACATTCCCTCAATATATTGAGATGGATAATATAAGACACAACATAAAGGAAGTCATGACTTAAAAGAGGAGGGTGAAAGAATCCCTTACCTTGAAGAGTAACATTGAATGCATGAAGGTCGAGACCTGGGGAGGCTTGAGGAAACCTTGGGAGGACTCCTTGGGAGGTAAGGTTATCATAACATCATTGAGGAGGATTTGGAAATGAAAATAATGAGGGAAAGTCTTGGTATTTATAGGATAAGTGAGGGGATAAGTCAAAATGGCCAAGGGACACCTCATCGGTGGTATTGGCAAAACCATGGGCATGCCCATGGTATTGGCCACTTGGGACACCTCATACCGTATCCTACTATTCCTAAGTTGACCAACATTATTAAATAATTATTACATCCTTAATGATGTCATTAAACACCCAAAACTAAAAACTGTATTTTCATTATTCACCAAAAAATCAACTCTCTCAGAAAAATCCCAAAAAATGAACATAACCAAAAATCGATGCTCTAATTTCAAAAAATGAGCTCCATTTTATGAAAATAATTTTCTATGTATTTTTAATTTAATTTTTAAATAAAAAACTCTATTCATTCGAAAAAACTAATACTTGACTAATAATTTCTAAAAGAGTCGTTTTCCCATTTTATTGAATCACATTACTTAATCAAGGTACCTAAATTATATTAATACTTTCATTAAGTGATATTACTAATCCACTTGGTCACATTATTAATCCTAAATGTAAAATCACTATTCATACATTACGATTCACAAAAAAAATAAGTTCATCTTATTAGATTCTAAATTTATTATTGAACACATTTCCAGAAGACCATTTTTTGAAAATCATTAAAAATCATTAATTATTTATTCTTTAAATAAATATTTTCAAATATCCCATTTTTCCAAAATTCATCAATATCAATCCTATATTTATTCAAACACCTAAAAAACCCAAACTTAACCATAGGAAGAAATCACAATTTTATTTATCTCAAAGTATTACAAAAACTAGCTACAGTCTCGTTACAAAGCCCTTTATAACACTAGCATAGGACCTATGTGTGAGGTGTGCTAAGGTGAGGGAATCCGAGGGTGGCTCAACCAACAATTCCCGAGTAGTGATTTCTAGAAGCTTGAACTTACCCATAAGGCAATTATTATCCAGCTTCACACGATGAAGTTCGACTTGGGATTGGTCCAGAGGAAATCCCAGTGGTGCTTCCTCCTTCCCAAGTTTCATCAGATGGGATTCGTTCGGCCCGAGACTACTAGATGAGGCCATCAAATCTTCATTCTGTATTAATTAACCATGATCACTTGTATTTAGAGAAAAAAATCACAACATTTAGTTTCCAACAGTAATATTGGCCAAAAGTCATATAAATGTTGAATCCCAATGATCTCATTTTAATTATACTTACTATATTTATTAAATAATATAGTATTGTGGAGTATAAACTAAAATAACACACAAAATTAGAAAAAAAAAAGTTCATTCAAAATTTTGGGTTGTTACAATAAGATATCATTAGGTGAACATGTGGTAAAGAGAAACTAATGAATGTAAATGAACCTTACATAAGAAAACCCAACCCAATTAAACATTTATCATAAATAATGATTCAGGGAATAATAATTGGACACAGAATATAAAATGATCCAAAGAGATGTAAAAAATTGCCCAAATAATGATAATATAAATAACACATAACATAGGAATGTTTAATAACATTGTGATTTTGAATATGAATGTGACATATACATAAGAATATAAAATCATTTCTTATTTAATTTATTTCCCAAAATTCCATCTTCATATTGTGTATATAATCATATAGTTGATTGGTTTCACACTCAGGACCAATAAACCTAGTGGGTGTAGTTCTATTGTGAATTAGGATCACTACCCAAACCCATACATGTCGTCTAATTAGATATATAGATTATCCACATTTATTTATAGTCTATATAATTTATTCCTTAAAAACCGCATACTAAAAACATATGTGTTCTATATGAACATGAAAACATGATTACCTTTTTATATCATAATTATACAATAAAAAATAAATAGGTTTTATAATTTAATCCAGAAAGCATGATCCTAAGAGATTTATAGAATGAATGTGTATGGTATAAAAATAGAATATCCCCAAGTAGGAATAAGAAAAATTAAATAAAAATATAATTCATGAAAACCCCTTTATCAGACCATTAAATAATTACATTGAGAAATAAGAACAAATGCACTTTATATTTTTAATAATTTTTATTTTAAGATAATAATTTATAAAAAAATGGGAATAAAATTTAATTTTGAAAATAAAAGTTTGGAAATAAATATTTTTAAATTTTATTGAAGTATATTTTAGAAAAAAATAGTTTAAAAAATAATTAAAAAGTATTACATTAAAACATTTGTAATAAAAGACAATGAAAATAGAAAATGACCAATACAGAATAATGATCATAGGAATTTCGTTCATTAACATGTAAAGTGGGTATTGGAAAATAAAAATCAAATTATTAAATAATAGAAACATATATGAATACATTAATGAAAAAATAATTAATGTAAACATGGATGAAAAATATTCCCAACCAAAAAGAAGAGATAAGGTTGGCGACACTTACATTGGAACTTTTTGTTGAATTGAGAAATAAAGAGATGTGAAATAAAAGGAATACATGACTACCATATAAATATTATGTAGAGAATAAAATATGTGGTTCCTCATATAAAAATAACATGAAATTTCCATTGATGATGTTTTAGTCATATAAAATATCATTTTCAATTTGATATTGTAATGTAAACCCTTATATTTTATCCTCAACTCCAAAATGGCACTTTAACATCATTTATAGAAAATATAACAATCATCATGATATGTTTTATTAACATATAAAAATATATTTCAGGTAATAATATTAAATTAGAAACATTTATTCAATATATATTATTCAAATATTGTTAATTTTCTTCATCAGATGTTTGTATGTTTTAATATTTCATTCATGTTTCATAATAGAAATGTCAATTCTAACTTTATAATAACAATTTTGTCATATCAAGAATAGTCCTAACATTGTAATCATTGGGTTTCAATTATTTATCATGTCTCATGTTCAGTTTAAAGAATCTATGGTTATAGTTCTTGAGAATGGTATCCATGATGAGAATATTTCAAAAACATACCATTAACAACAAGTTCTATTATAATGATCACTAGTTTTTTCTCGACATTAAAGAACAATATTCATCAAATTAATTACTCATTAATATAATATATTACCATTACTATTTTCATTCTACATATTTATAATGAAAATGAAGATTTTGATAAAGAAATATTAGAATATGCAGTTGAATAAATCCAAAAAATAACATGTTATACTAATGAATTGTTAATACATTATATTTATATAATAGAAATATCATTTTCATGTCGAATAAATAATTTAATTTGATCATAATTTTAATATAATTAATGTTATGGGTATTTTATATAGGAACATAATTTAAAAATATATGGAATAACTTGATACATACTTTGAAGAATTTAATCCTCAAAATAGGTTCTTTTAGAATTAATGATTCCCAACTCCTTGGGAAATGATAAAACCAAATTTCTATAAAAAATTTGAGAATTTAAAATAGGGATGGATTCAAAAGTGTCTAGGTATATGATCTTTTTGTATGTGGGGGAAGAGAGTTCTGATTAAAGTAAAGTTTGAGTGGTAATATTAAAATTTATCATTACTTAAGGGTTATGAAATGTCACATTTAAATTTAAGGAGGCCAGATAAGAATATAAACTATGGTTTCTATATAATATCTTAACATTAAATTTGTATTTTTATTTTTATATATTTTATATATCATTTTAACCATACACCTTTTTCATAGTTTTTATGGTTTATCGATGACATATAAAATTCACTATGCCAACTTATTTTTATATTGAAAATTTGACCATAATTCTTAACAAATTTATTAATCCTCATAAATTTTATTAAATATGTTTAGATTAAATAAATATGTAAATAAGATAAATTTATCTATTTATTGAAAAATAAAATATATCAAAACAATTATATTATAGGATTTTTTTCTACTGTAATGCATAATTATATTATTTCATATAAATGAATAAAAAATGTGTTTGAATATGTTTTAAATTTACATCGAAAAATTGTTTTTTATAATAGTTATTTAAATTGATAATTTTTATTAATTAATTTTAAAATAAACCATGTATAAAAAATAATTCTTTGATAAAAATATACTTCTAAGCCTTGTTTTTTTCAGATCCCATTAACAATAATTATATTTTAACATTTCATTTTTATATGTACATTATTATTAAAATATTTTACAAAATTTCATGATTACATTAAGACATTATTTTTTTATGTAAAAATAATTTTAATAATTTAATAAAAAAATGTCTTTATAAAAAAAATATTCTTTTCAATCAATAATTATTTATTTTTTGGAATTATATTAATTTTAATTTTATATTAATAATTAACAAAATTCTACGTAATTATGATATAATAAAAAATACAATAACCATATATCTAATAAACACATATCTAAGGGCCATGTCTCCAATGGTCATAAGTGGAATGTTTTACGTGTACAATAACTATGTGTCCAATTGTCGTGTGCCCAATGAACATATGTAAAATGACCACATGTCCATTTTCCATGTGTCTAATATCCATGTTTAAAATTAACATGTCTCTAACAACCATGTTTCCAACAGGCATGTGTCTGATGTCCTTATTTATAATAAAATTTTTCCGACATCCATGTTTCTAATTGACTTATCTCTTATATCCATGTGTATAATTCCAATCATCCTAATTTTCATATTTCAAATGGGAATATGTCAAATGTGGATATGTATGGAATGGTCATATTACATTATTTTATATAGAAATATATATTTTTATAAATATCATTCATTTAATTTATTAATTTAATTCTCAAAATGTTAAAAACTGTTTTACTATTTTGAAGTCTTCCAATATTCATCATCACAGGTGAAATATTCAACTAAAACCATAATTAAATGGATTTTATATTCATAGAAATTTTATTTTCTAGTTGTTTTATTTATTTTTTTGTTTTTACAATTATTTTTTATAATATATTATCAAAATGCAGTACTTTTTATCCTTTATATTAATATTATATATGTAAGGACCCAAAGTTTTTCAATGGAAATTCACTTATTATATTTATTTCCTAAAACCAAATGAATGCACAACATAATTAACTACTAAGTGATAAGTGACCTTTAAACCTACGTTTGTCACTTCTGTGTTTGGAATTTCAAAAAACCGGCATGCACGGTTGTGTCCAAGATGTTTTTTGGAGTCTAATAAACAAAAACATTTGGTGAATAGTAACCTACCCAAATGAATAGTAACATACCCTTATGAATAGTTATATACCCTAATTAATTGTAACCTCACATATGGTGGTATAGAAATAATATTCAAGTTGGAAGTACGATAAACCTATATTTTCGAATATGTTAATGAATGTTTTAAAACTAGTTTTTGACAATAAATTATTATTTTTAATTAAATATTAAAATAATCATATTTAGAAAAAAAAATTGGAAAAATGGACATCATTTTTGGATTCTACATGTTGAAAAATGTTTTTGGTAATTTTTTGGGATTTTTCTGAAATACTTGGATTTTTGATGAATAGTAGAAACTGATAATTCACAATAAATGCTAAATAATGGATTAATTGAGTCATGTGTGATGTTATGCTTATGTAAGACAACTTGGTTCAGGATTAAATTATAAAATTACTATTTTTGGTCATGGATGACTCATTATTCCTTGTCTTGGGAGGAATTAATAAACTAATAAATTTTATATTAAGAAACCCCCTCTCTCCTCCACTATAAAACCCCCCCTTCCCTCCCTCTTCTCTCCACTCCTCTCAAGCTCCAAGACTTCTCTAAATTCTGCCCAAATACCCTCCTAAGCTTCTTCCCTAAGTCCTAGGATTTCTGGTCTTTCCAAAAGACCAAAATCAAAGCCCCTAAGAGGAGTCTCAATGAGAGGAGATCAAAGGGTAAGAAGCCTCTTTCATTTTCAAGTGTTTTATTTTCATTTTCTTTCTTTTCTTATACCCTCTTCCGCTTCCCTAGTCCAAAAATAATTAAATCTCTAGAATCTCATATATAATGGATGATAATCATGTTTATGGAATATTTCAAGCATCATGCTTCCCCTCCTCTCCCACACGTTCTAGAATTAAATCATCGACCGTGATATGTCAAATTAGCAACATCATGGATAATGTGTTTTCAAATTCTTTTATCATTTTGTTTCTGGTAGTGAAACCATTTATGTTATGGTTGAACAAGATTATTATATATTTTATATATCCTGTTTAAGGTTTTTTAATCCTCTTACACTCATGATATAGAATAATAATACAAAACAAGTCAATTATGGGAAAAATCATTAAAATTAATTCAAGTATTTATCATTAATGTTTAATGAAAAGGTTATCTTTAACACTAATTAACCAAATTAATTTTGTAACCATGTAACCTAATATATGTCCACTAATGTTATATAACTTCAATTCTGGACAACCACTTTCATCTTTCAATTTATTTGAACCTAAATAGAATTGAACCGATCATTAAAATGAATGAAACAAACGGACCCAAACAATGAAATTGAACATTGTAATCAACCAAAATGGTTATAAATGAACTTAAAAAGGTTATACGGAATATTTTACATTTATATAAGGTTATGAAAATATTTATTAATAAACCTATTTTTACTATTCTGGTCATTAATATCAAGTGGAGAACACCAACGGACCTAAGGTAAGGGGTCCTCTCAATTTCACCCTTATTCAAGATTGTTCACTATGTTAGGACATGTTGTGTGTAATTATTAATTATGGGGTATGATTTCAAACCTCTTCATACCTCCGTCAATATTTATAAGTTATTATAATTCCCTTTCCTCTCTCAAAAATCCCCCTAAAGTACTCTTGATACCATGCCGATAATCCGTAGAGATATCTACCAGAAACTCTTTTCTTCCTTCGGGTTGTCTTATCTACCATTCTTCCAAAATGATGTTATCTTATCATTTCTTGTGCATAATATAATTTATTTTTATATTTTCCAATTTTATTTATCAAGACTATTTCATAACTCTATTTGGGGATATTCATGCTTTTAAGTGATTCTTTCCCCATTACTTCCCAATAAGTGAACCTGTTTTAAGGGAACTTCCCGAATTATTTCAAATTATCAAGTGTAATCCATCCCCTGTTTTAATTAAACTTTTTCATTATAAAATCAGTAGTTTTACTATGAAAACCATCCTGGTTTAATTTTGGTTTTATAAAAAATATTACGCCGCTTTTTGTTTTAAGAGATATTCGATGTTTTCTTAAACCGCACTAAAATGATTTGACTCAAAAATTCCTAAAAACTATTTTTACATGTTATAACTTCAATTTGTTATATCTAGTCGGGATTTATGCATTTATAAATTATTAATGTCTATTTATGATTTAATTCCTTTCTTTCATGGATGCTTGTATGTTACATTCCTTTTTATTATGCTTCATTACGTGATTGTATGCCCATTTCTTTCCTTGGGTACTCTTATATTTATGTATGATTGATTATGTGAGATTATTTATGTGGAAACCATATACATGAATAAACTTATATGGGTGCACCCAGATAGCGCTCCAATGCATTGGTTATGGTTAATGTCTCATGAGAAGATTATGGGAAAATGGTCCGGGCGGTTAGCCTTGGCTTGTGCTACTATGGGAAACAAGATTAGCGGTTAGCCTTGACTCAAACTAAAGTCATGTTTAAAGTTGATTCCACCTCTATATGAAACTATTCTTATATAATCTCATGCTTATATGAACCCATGATTATTTTATTCCATGTTTTTATGATCCCATGTTTATATGTTCTGATTCCAAATGTTCCATTCTTCCAATATCATTATGTCAAGCCTCCTAACTCATGTGCTTAAAGATTATTCTTATATTCATTCCCATACTGGGACTTTTAGCTGATCTCGTTGTTCATGTGTTCCCCAGGGTACCCTACCTTGATGTAAGGGCTCAAAAAAAGTTAGGATCTCATTATGATGATTAAATAAAGAAGTGTTTTTAGCCACATGTTTTGTGATATATGTACCTAGTATTCCAAGACACTAGAATTAACGATCCTTGTCTTGTACTCTGATGATGAATTATGTTTAAAATCATGAAATTCTATGTGTAAAAGTATTGGGTCACTATAGTTTGTATTAGAGGATGGTCTAGTTATTTCTGGAGATTAGAAATAGAGAACCTTAGAGATAACCTTAATGATAATACTAAGTATTATAAAATATTCCCAAATTTTGGTGAGTATTGAGTAAGTGTTTTATCAAGAAAATACATCCCTTTCTGGTTACGAGCAGGTAGAGGTGGCTCTGGCATAGATGTATCCTAGGGGTAAAACTCGAAAACACCGCTTTGATCTAGACTCGAACGGGAACTGGTGCACAATAACGGGCCTTGCTGCACTCTTGGTTATGACCCTCCTAGAGGATATGCTTTAGTAGATTCACGAGCTTCGTACAAACCATTATTAAGGGAAAAGACCATATGAATACAAGTCAAGAAGTAGATTGAGGATAACCAAGATTTAACCTGAGGAATCATAAGTTAGGATATACTTCTTCTTTATAAGTTTATCCTTTTATGTTAAAATTTATTTTTTTCTCAATAAATAAGTATTCAAGAACTATAATTATATTTTCTTTCTCTTAGTTAATGGTGGGATATAGAAGAACATGTACCAACATCTAATGTGATAGGAAATGTGATGATTTCCCTAATGATATGTCTGAGGTGATGGAATCAGGTGCTCAAAACATCATGGTAGTACTTTCTCAGCTGGCTCAAGTTATGAATAACAACTCGAATTAGGTGAATGTCCTCCTCCTCCATGTAAAGTGAAAGTTGTCAGGGAATCCTTCATGTGGAAAAGGCCTCCCATGTTTAGCGGGTCTTCTGATCCCCTTCTCGCATAACAATGGATTAACTCCATTGAATATATTTTCTCTATCCTCGAGTTCTTGGAAGAAGAGAAGGTGGTACTGGAAGTCTATCGTTTCGATGGGGAAGCTAATAATAGGTGGAAACTGAACAATAATACAAAGTCCCAAGATGAAATTGATTCCATTGATTGGGATGAATTCATTAGTATGTTTTTGAACAAATATTTTCCTCAAACTCTCCATCTCAAGATGGAAAGGGAGTTCCTCAGACTCAAGCAGAAGGAAGATGAGTCTGTCGGGGCGTATGAAGAAAACTTTACAAGGCTTGAAAGGTATGCCTATGGCTATGTCATGAACACCAAAAGCAAGGTGTATCGCTTCTTTAGCAGACTAAAGCTGAGTCTACGAAAAGTGTTGGTGCTTCGAGACTTCGAGAGCTATGAGGTGATTGTCTATTGTGACCTCAAGGTTGAAATGGATATTGGAGATTATCAGTGGTCTCATGGGACTAGTGACAAGAAGCGGAAAGTGGATAACAACATGGGTGGTTCTTTAAACAAATCCCATTATGGAAAGAATCCAAACATTCCCCTTTGAAAATTTTTTGGGAAGAAGTATCTTGGTAACTATCTGAAAGGGAACCAAGAATTGATTCAAATGCGGAAAGTTTGGTCATCTGGCCAAGAACTGTCGAAGGGATATAAAAAACCCCGCTAATGTTGAAGATGAAAGAAAGGTTCAGAACAACACTCATCCTACACTGTAGTGTTTTAATTTCAAGGAGCTTGGGCATTATGCAAAAAATTTCCCTAAGCTGAGGGTTTTCGGAGGAAATCAACAACAACCTCTAAGGAAACAAGGAAGGTCTTATACTATCACGACTGCTGAGGTGGAGCTGAAAAAGGATGTGGTGACAGGTATGCTTGTTATTCATTCAATAATAGTGAAGGTACTATTTGATTCTGGTTCTACGTTGTCTTTTATATCATTCAAGTTTAGTAGAACTATTCAAACACCACCTCAAAATTTGGAGGAAAAGTTATCTGTGAGAACAGCGAATGGGGTTATTATTGCATCCATGGTTTATAACTCATCCCCAGTTAATGTTTGTGGACTAAAACTCTAAGAAAATCTTTTCATACTTACTTTAGTGGATATTGATTCTATATTGGGCATGGATTGGCTATCCTGGTACAAGGCCAACATCAACTGCTGGGAATGAGAAATTACCCATTACATCCCAAAGCATCCTCGGATTCCTTACAAGTACAAGGAGGAAGATGAGTCTCCTTTCAAATCATAGTCTCAAGTGTTGATATTGATTCCTTATGTGCATGAATATCTCGCTCAAAAGATTGAGATGAATGAGAGAATCATGCTTGAAGTCATGCCCATCATTAGGTATTACACTGATGTATTCCCTAAAGAGTTTCCTGGTCTTCCCCCTGACCGAGATGTTGAGTTCTCAATTTATCTTATCCCTGGATCTCTTAAAATCTCAAAGACACCTTATAGAATGGCCCCAGTAGAGCTATAAGAGTTGAAGAAGAAGTTACAAGAGAATATGGTGAAGGGTTTTATACGCCCGAGTGCTTCACCGTGGGGTGCTCCAGTCCTCTTCGTCAAGATGAAGGATGGATAATGTGCCTCTGCATTGATTATCGTGAGATCAATAAAATCACTATAAAGAACAAGTGTAACATCCCAAGTAATTAATTAATAATAGATATTTTTATCTATTTCTATTAATTATTAAGATAGTGTTTTAGAGGCTTAAAATGAAAATAAACACAATCTTATGCATGGAATACACTAATATTCTTAAAAGATTGTTTTACTGCCTTTTAATGGAAAACCCTTTTTAAATATATCTTTTGAAAATTTTATAAGCTATGTTTGTCAAAATAAACTTATTATTTATGATTGGGACATCAAAATTTACTTTGTGTGAATTTTTGGTATTTTTCCGATAAAGTTCATTTTTTAGTGAATATTGAAAAATGTTGTACTTTAATTCAAAACCTCTTTTTAATCTAATTTATTTATATGATTATATTATCTTTCGAATTGGTTTTAAAGTGAAATTAGAATATATTATTACCATTTAATCCAATGGTGGTCATTCGAATCAATTTCACTTTGAAATTGGACTTAAACTAGTGTCAATCTTTTGATACTTATTGTTTCATAAAAACACGCTATTTGCTCTGACAGTGGGAATTAATTATTAAATTAATTAATGAAACTTATATGTTGTGAATTTTGTAAAATGGACTTCATTTTTGAATTCGGAATATCAAATATAGCTTAGGGTGAAGTTTTGGTATTTTTCTGAAAAACATCAATTTTTGATGAATAGTGAAACCACTAAGTGGTACTTATAAAAACTGATTTTTCGTTCAAATGAAATTTTACCTCTTCTGTGTTTTGAATTTCAAAAATCTGACATACATGGTTGTCATTAAGAATTAAAATGTGGTTCAATGAGATTAAAATATTTTTTTTGTGAATAGTAACTTTTAAGTTCTTAATCGCGATTAGTGGTAATTAGTGTAGTTTGAGGTAAAAATAATGTTTTAATAATATGAGATGAGCCCAGACACAAGTCCTACCCTTATTGGATGTGTCATGGCCGACCACGACATGCCATGGGTCATCTTGGGGACCCCTTGGAGCCACATTGGTTGAGAAATGACATAAATAACTTTTTATTTAATGTTAAAGTAAAAATGACACACACATGAGGTGTTTTACTAAAACAATTTTTGCATGGGGTTATACAAGTCAGATTTTTTATTATAAATAGTAATTTTAAATATAAAAAGATTTCATACATCATAGTATTTTTCTCATAATTTTTAGACTTTAAATAAATTAAATTATTTATGACATCATGATGATGCAACGATTACCTCATTAATAAAGGATTTAAATAAAATGAAATGATAATGTAAAATCTATGAACTAAACATGTCCAAAACCTATTTGATGTGTGGATTTCGAACCCTTATCACCTTAACATATAATTATATCAATGTGGGACCTTTTGAATCTGAAAATCATTTTAAAATAATGTATCATTTCTTTACTTTCCAAGAGTGCCCCTCATCTCCTCTTATAAAAGGCCCCCACCTCTACCTCCATACCCACACTTCCAAAGCCTTTGTCTCGGCCAAAAACTACCCATTTTGGCTCTCCACATCCCTCTATTACACCTTGAAGCCTCACTTTGGGCAGAAGTCTTCCCAAGAAAGCCTTTGAGCTCAAATCTAAGAGAGTTACCCGATTTTAAGGGAATGTCTTCACCCGAGTCCTTTTGTTATATTTTGCTTCTCCAACCCCCTAAACTCTTTTTATTCATTTATTTTGTAACAACTCCAGTATCTTAAATATACTAGGATGTTTTTATAAGAATAATTATATCTACACTTACACACACCTACATCTAATGGTTAAAGAACATACTGTTTCTGTGGATGGTGAATTTATGCCTCCCGAAACGATGATTGTTCAACATTCTTTTAACACCTTCAAAGGTGGCCATTAAGATGTCACTATATTTATATATGATATATAATATGTTTATGTTTTCCTTCAGATTCTGTATTTTTCATTTTGGGCATACCTTTATGGTTTCCATTATGGGTAAACGCGATATCTTCATTTAAGGAAGTGCGGACTATCGCCCCTCAAAGTGATTTGATTCGTTAAATACCATATTTGGGACTTATAAATGATGTAACTATGATATTATATATGATATTATACTGGAATTATAATATACCTTTATATCATTATGATTCCATTCTATAAAATACGAAATAGAAATGAAAGTAGCGTTCATGCGTACGTACAGCTTACCGTCTCCATGAACGGTGCATTTCATTTCTTACCTCTAAATGATTATGTAATATTATAAATGCATGCATGTACTGGATATATATGACATATATGATATCTACATCATGAATACCATTCTGGATATAATGGATACATGAACAACTTGTAATTATAAAGGGCTTATTTTTTACTCAAGTACCAATGATCGTTAAAACGACCGTTATTAACTTAAATAATTACATAGTGTTCAAAACATGGAAATAAGTGATATAAAAGGAATAATTAACTTGAAAAAGGTTCTTAATCAAATAGAAATTGACTCAAGCTTATTATTCAGGATATTAAAGAATGACCAAGTGAAGTCGGACCCGAGGTATGGGACTTCGTCTCAATCTCCTTTCATTGAGGCATATTTTGTTTTATACACAAACTTCTTTTATATGGTGTATAAAACCCTTTGAATTTTACATTTATCCAAAAGGAATCTTTTTTATACGTAGCGTTTTACTAAGCGACAAAAGGTAATGTTTTTGTCGTACGTATGCGGCGACAACGACTTCTCCGCCGCCATGACCATTATTTAAGTTTCGGCTTCCTCTACAAGCCATACCATTTTTTAAGAAAAATAAATACCATGTTTAACTTTTTTTTTATTTTGGTATTGAAAATGGTATTCATAATTTTTTTTATATCAATGTGTTTTTATTGATATCTTGTGATTGAAAGGTGGAAATGTTATGTTTCCTTTATGCATGTTTTATGTGATATGATTATGTTGAGGTTTTTGGGAATTATTATGAAGACAGGTGGTTCCGTGATAAACTAAGGGTGGGTGAGCCCGATATAGCTATCCAATGCATTGGGTAACGCAATGGAGTGAAACGTTAAGGTTTCTCCGAAGAGATTTATGGAATATATTGTAATGGGTATTCCAAACGTAACCAAGAGGGTTACTCTCTACGTAAGAATGTCATGAATGCCTCAAGTTACCTTAATGTCTTATGATTTCTATGATTTATTCATGATTTGAAGAGGTATGTTAAAGTTCGTATGTTTTATGGGTAAAGTATGATTTCATTCTTATGTATATATGTACCCATGTTTCCTTTCCATATTTTTATATCCCTAACTGAGATTTTTATGCTCATCCCATGTTTTTTGAAATGATTTTCACAGGTCAAGGGAAAGGTACATGATATGATGATAGTGTCAAGTAAGTGTCAAGAAAGAATCCACGTTTTATTTTAAATATGTTTCCATTGATGGGAAAGAAGAATACTATATTTATGTAACCAATTTGTTTATATGTGGAATGTAATGCAACTTTTATGATCTAATTATCTAAAACTCTAAACCCTAAAAGATCCTCAATGTGTAATCTTCTAAAAACTCAAGATTAAGTAAGGTTTAAGGCTGGGGCCTTATAGTTGGTATCATAGGTCAGTTTAGATAACTTTAAGAGTTAGAATTATACTAAAAGATTATCCAAAAATATTTTTTTTGGTCAAATTGAAGTGACATAGTATTTGAAAATTACCATGTTGCTTCATCTAAGACATATTTGTTCAGAATGGTTTTCCTCAAAGGAAACATGGAATCAGTGCTAGGAAGGAATACATAAGGAAATAACCGTCCGAATCAGCCTCCTGAGATGGTCAGAATTTGAACTGAATAGTTTGTTGCAGTAATGGAGGAGTTGACTCAAGCAATAAATGGAGGTGGTATCCATAAACGAGATTAGCCAGATCAACCGCAGAGGAACATGTCAGTGGTGGAACATTTCATGAGGAAACATCTCCCATCATTCAGAGGATCATCTGACCCTATGCTAGCTGAAGGGTGGATTAAAGCACTGGAGAAGATTTTCTATGTAATGGGGTGTTCATACAATCAAAAGGTTAGTCTTGCTATTTACCGTTTGGAGGGTGAAGCAGATCAGTGGTGGTCGATGGTTAAAAATATCAGGGATGCTGATGAGATTGATGCTCTAGACTTGGATGAATTCAAAGGTATGTTTCTTGAAAAGTATTTTCCTAAGGTTGTTCGACTTAGGATGGAAAAACAATTCTTGTAATTGATGAAATAGGAAGACTCAGTGGCTACCTATGAAGAAAGGTTCACTCGATTGGCAAGGTCTGCTCCAAATTTTATCCGAGACCTTGATAGTAAAATCAATCATTTTTACTCAGGATTAAATCCAAAATATCGAAGGGAATTATCTTCTCGTGAGTTTAAAAGTTATGAAAAGCTTGTTCGATGTGCTGAGAAGGTGGAAATGGAGTTTTCCGATGATCAAGTGTTCTATAACAACCAACAGAAGAAGAGACCGAGGTGGCAGGAGAAAGGTAAGAATTCTTCAAAAAAGTCTGATGGTAAGAAAACTAAGTTTCCAGTTTGTGATAAATGTGGCAAAAGGCTTGCTGGGGAATGTCTTCTGAATTCTTGAAAGTGCTACCGATGTGGTAAGATGGGACATAAGGCTCGTGATTGCACTGAAAAGGATCAAGGTGAAGGTAAGTCCAAATTTGATTTACAGTTACTGAAATGTTATAAGTGCAATGAGATGGGTCACTATGCAAACGAGTGTCTGACAAAGAGCTTGAGTGATGGGAAGTATTTAGACTACAAGCAGAAATGGGTGGTGAAATCCTTTGCAACTACTTCAGCAGATGTCGGGCCATCAAATGATGTTGTATCAGGTACTTTGTTTGTTTTTTCAGATTATGCCAGTGTGTTGTTTGATTTGGGGTCTACACATTCTTTCATCTCTGAAAACGTTTCTAGTAAAATGGGAATACCATCTCAAGAAATGACTCCTGAACTTTTGGTAAAAACACCTGGGGGAAATTTTGAGGAAAAAAGAATTTATAAGAATCTTCCTATCCTTATCTGTGGAAAGAACCTACTTGTAAACCTTATTGTTCTACCTCTAGTAGAGTTTTATGTTATCCTGGGAATGGATTGGCTCTCTATTTACCATGCTAAGATTGACTGTAGAGCTAAAGATGTTTCTTTTTAGAAAGACTTTCAGTTTGTGTACAAGATTGAACCCTTACTATTGATAACTTATCAAGAGGCCAAGAAACTTGTAAAAGATGGAAATGAATGTTACCTTGCACACATAGTTGAAAATAAAGGAACTATTCAGATTAATTATGTGCCAGTGGTAAATGAGTATCCTGATGTTTTTCCTGATGAGTTGCCTGGAATAATACCAGATCGGGAAGTTGAGTTTACTGTTGACTTAGTTCCTGATGCTAAGACAATTTCAAAACCCCCTTTTCGAATGGCTCAAATTGAACTTTTAGAGTTGAAGGAGCAATTGCAAGATTTATTAGATAAAGGTTTCATTCGACCTAGAACATCATCATGGGGTCCTCCTGTTTTATTTGTTAAAAAGAAAGATGGTTCAATGAGACTTTGCATTGATTATAGAGCCTTGAATAACATCACTGTTAAGAACAAATATCCTTTGCCTCATATCGATGATTTGTTTGATCAGCTCCAGGGAGCTCAGTATTTTTCAAAGATTAACTTGAGATCGGGGTACCATCAGCTGAAGGTAAAGGAAGAAGACATTCCGAAGACTGCGTTTCGTACAAGATATGGCCATTATGAATTTCTAGTAATGCCTTTTGGGCTAACCAATGCACCTGCTGTATTCATGGACTTAATGAATAGAATTTTCCATGAGTTCTTGGATAAGATTGTGGTGGTTTTCATTGATGATATTTTGGTGATTTCTAAAAGTAAAGAGGAGAATGAAAGAAATTTAAGGGTTATATTGCAAACCTTAAAAGAAAAGAAATTGAATGGGAAATTCAGCAAGTGTGAGTTTTGGTTGCAACAAATTTCTTTCCTTGGTCACATTGTATCTAAAGACGGGATAACTATTGATCCTGCAAAAATAAAAGTTGTGGAAGACTGGCCAAGACCCACAAATGTAACTGAGATTCGTATCTTCCATGGTTTGGCAGGCTATTACTGAATGTTTGTTAGAAATTTTTCATGGTTATCTAGTCCAATGACTAAGCTAACTCGGAAGGGTGTTAAGTTTATCTGGACAAAAGAATGTGATGATTGTTTTCAGGAGTTGAAAAGAAGATTGGTGAATGCTCCAGTTTTGGCACTAACTTCTAGGAATGGTGAGTTTGTTATATACAGTGATGCTTCATTGAAAGGAATTGGTTGCGTCCTAATGCAGAATGATCAGGTAATTGCTTATGCTTCACAACAGTTGAAAACTCATGAGGTAAATTACTCTACACATGATTTGGAATTAGCTGCTGTTGTTTTTGCTTTAAAATTTTGGAGGCATCATTTGTATGGAGTAAAGTGTGAAATATATTCTTATCACAAACGTTTAAAGTATATATTCACTCAGAATGAGTTAAACATGCGACAGAGGAGATGGTTGGAATTAATCAAGGATTATGATTGAACAATTCATTACCATCCGGGAAAAGCAAATAAAGTGGTTGATGCTTTGAGTCGAAAAAGTAATGCTTCATTAGCAATGTTGCGTTTGGAACGTGATCCTTTGGTTAAGGATTTGATGAACTTTGGCATAGAAGTTGTTGGTGCAGGAAGTTCTTCTGTTTTGTTTCAGGTATCAGTGAGATCATCTCTATCAGATAGAATCAAGCTAGCACAGAAGCAAGACAGTGAGTTGCAGAAAAAGTTAGAGCTGGTTCAGAAATGTAAGTTTCCTGAATTCAACATTGATAATGATTGTGTTTTGAGATTTGGGAAAAGATTGTGTGTGCCTTGTGATTCACAGTTGAAGAGAGAGTTATTATGTGAAGCTCATAGTTCCCCTTTTTCAGTTTATCCTGGCAGTACTAAGATGTACAGAGATCTGTGGGAGTATTACTGGTGGGATGGAATGAAAAGAGATATTGCTGATTTTACTGTGAAGTGTTTGACATGTCAACAGGTTAAAGCAGAGCAGAAGTTACCGAAAGAGATGCTTCAGCCTTTACCAGTGCCAGAGTGGAAATGGGAGAATATATCTATGGACATTGTTGTGGGATTACCGAAGACATCTCGAGGTAATAATGCAATCTGGGTTATTGTTGATCACTTGACTAAATCTGCTCATTTCCTTGCTATACGAGATACTTTTTCCCTAAATCAACTTTCTCGTTTGTATCTTAAAGAGATAGTCATGTTACATGGAGTTCCACTCTCCATTGTGTCTGATTGTGATCCCAGGTTCACTTCTACCTTTTGGAAAGGCTTTCAGAAGTCATTGGGTACTGAATTAAATTTTAGTACAGCATTTCATCCTCAATCATATGGGTAGTCAGAATGAAAAATTCAGACCTTGGAGGATATGCTATGAGCTTGTTCGATGGATTATCAGGGAATTTGGGACCAGCATCTTTCATTGGTTGAATTTTCATAGAATAACAGTTTTCATTCCAGTATACAGATGGCACCATTTGAGGCGTTATATGGGAAGCGGTGTCGAACTCCAGATTTATGGGATGAAGTGGGTGAAAGGAAGTTGATGGGACCATAATTGGTAGAAGATATGGAAGAAAAAGTTCATCTGATTCAGAAACAGATGAGAACAGCTCAGAGTAGGCAGAAGAGTTATGCAGACAATAGGAGGAAGGATCAAACTTTTGAGGTAGGTGATCATGTTTTTCTCAAAGTCTCACCATGGAAAAGTGTGATGCGATTTGATAAGATAGGAAATCTGAGTCCAAGTTTCATTGGACCATATGAAATTCTAGAGAGAGTTGGAGCAGTTGCATACCGGGTGGCTCTACCTCCGAGTTTATCTCTGGTACACAATGTTTTTCATGTTTCGATGTTGGGAAATTATATGCCAGATCCATCTCATATTTTGTGTCCAGAGGTAGATCAGATGGAAGAGAACCTATCTTATGAGGAACAACCGGTCCAGATTCTTGACCACAGGGAGAAAGTGTTACGAAATAAGGTGATTAATCAGGTAAAGGTTTTGTGGGAAAACCACAAGATGGAAGAGGCAGCATGGGAATCTGAAAATGCAATGAGGGATAAGTACGCCCATTTATTCGATAAGTAAATAAATTGCGGGGACACAATTTTATAAAGGGGGAAGGATGTAGCATCCCAAGTAAGTAATGAATAATATATATTTTTATATATTTCTATTAATGATTAAGATAGTGTTTTAGAGGCTTAAAATGAAAATAAATATAATCTTATGCATGGAATACACTAATATTCTTAAAAGATTTTTTTACTACCTTTTGATGGAAAAACCTTTTTAAATATATCTTTCGAAAATTTTATAAGATATTTTTTTCAAAATAAACTTATTATTTATGATTGGGACATCAAAATTTACTTTGTGTGAATTATTGGTATTTTTCCGATAAAGTTCATTTTTAATGAATAGTGAAAAATGTTGTATTTTAATTCAAGCCCTCTTTTTAATCTAATTTATTTATATGATTATATTTTCTTTTGAATTGGTTTCAAAGTTAAATTAGAATATATTTTTACCATTTAATCCAATGGTGGTCATTGGATTCAATTTCACTTCGAAATTGGACTTAAACTAGTGTCAATCTTTTGATACTTATTGTTTCATAAAAACACGCTATTTGCTCTGACAGCGCGAATTAATTATTAAATTAATTAATGAAACGTATATGTTGTGAATTTTGTAAAATGGACTTCATTTTTGAATTCGGAATATCAAATATAGCTTAGGGTGAAGTTTTGGTATTTTTCTGAAAAACTTTAATTTTTGACGAATAGTGAAACCCTTAAGTGGTACTTATAAAAACTGATTTTTCTTTAAAATGAAATTTTACCACTTCTGTGTTTTGAATTTCAAAAATCCGACATAAATGTTTGTCATTAAGAAGTAAAATGTGGTTCAATAAGATTAAAATAATTTTTTTGGTGAATAGTAACTTTTAAGTTCTTAATCGCGATTAGTGGTAATTAGTGTAGTTTAGGGTAAGAATAATGTTTTAATAATATTAGATGAGCCTAGAAACATGTTCTACCCTTATTGGATGTGTCATGGCCGACCAAGACAAGCCATGGGTCAACTTGGGGACCCCATGGATCCACTTTGGTTGAGAAATGACATAAATAACTTTTTATTTAATGTTAAAGTAAAAATGACACACACATGAGGTGTTTTACTAAAACAATTTTTGCATGGGGTTATACAAGTCATATTTTTTATTATAAATAGTCATTGTAAATCTAAAAATAGTTTCTACATCATAGTATTTTTTTTATAATTTTTAGACTTTAAATAAATTAAATTATTTATGACATCATGATGATGCAGCGATTACCTCATTAATAAAGGATTTAAATAAAATAAAATGATAATGTAAAATATATGAACTATACATGTCCAAAACCTATTTGATGGGTGTATTTCTAACCCTTATCACCTTACCCTCTAATTATATAAATGTGGGACCTTTTGAAACCTAAACGCATTTTAAAATAATGTAACATTTCTTTACTTTCCACGAGTGCCCCTCCTCTCCTCTTATAAAATGCCCCCACCTCTACCTCCTTACCCACACTCCAAAATCCTTTTTCTAGGCCAAAACCTGCCCATTTGGGCTCTCCAAATCCCTCTATTACTCCTTGAAGCCTCACATTGGGCATAAGTCTTCCCAAGGAAGCCTTTGATCTAAAATCTGAGAGAGTTACCCAATTTTAAGGTAATGTCTTCACTTGAGTCCTTTTGTTTTATTTTGCTTCTCCAACCCCCTAAACTCTTTTTATTCATTTATTTTGTAACAACTCCAGTATCTTCAATATACTAGGATATTGTTATAAGATGTATTCTAGCTACACTTACACACACCTACATCTAATGGTTAAAGAACATACTGTTTTTGTGGATGGTGAATTTATGCCTCCCGAAACGATGATTGTTCAACATTCTTTTAACACCTTCAAAGGTGGCCATTAAGATGTCACTATATTTATATATGATATATAATATGTTTATGTTTTCCTTATGCTTCTGTATATTTCATTTTGGGCATACCGTTATGGTTTCCATTATGGGTAAATGCGATATCTTCATTTAAGGAAGTGCGGACTTCTGCCCCCCTCAAAGTGATTTGATTCATTAAATACCATATGTGGGACGTATAAAGGATGGAAATATGATATTATATATGATATTATACTGGAATTATAATATAACTTTATATCATTATGATTTTATTCTATAAAATATGAAATAGAAATGAAAGTAGCGTTCATGCGTACGTACAGCTTACCGTCTCCATGAACGGTGCATTTCATTTCTTACATCTAAATGATTATGTAATATTATAAATGAATTCATGTACTAGATATATATGAAATATATGATATCTACATCATGAATACTATTCTGGATAAAATGGATACATGAACAACTTGTAATTATAAAGGGCTTATTGTTTACTCAAGTACCAATGATCGTTAAAACGACGGTTATTAACTTAAATAATTACATAGTGTTCATGACATGGAAATAAGTGATATAAAAGGAATAATGAACTTGAAAAATGTTCTTAAACAAATAGAAATTAACTCAAGTTTATTATTCAGGAGATTAAAGAACGACCGAGTGAAGTCGGACCCGAGGTATGGGACTTCGTCTCAATCTCCTTTCATTGAGGCATATTTTGTTTTATACACAACCTTCTTTTATACGGTGTATAAACCCCTTTGACTTTTACGTTTATCCAAAAGGAATATTTTTTATACGTAGCGTTTTACGAAATGAAAAAAGGGAATGTTTTTGTCGTACGTATGCGGTGACAACGACTTCTCCGCTGCCGTGACCATTATTTAAGTTTCGGCTTCCTATACAAGCCATACCTTTTTTTAATGAAAAATAAATATCATGTTTAACTTTTCGTTTATTTTGGTATTGAAAATGGTTTTCATAATGTTTTTTATATCAATGTGTTGTATTGATATATTGTGACTGAAAGGTGGAAATGTTATGTTTCCTTTATGCATGTTTTATATGATACGATTATGTTGAG
The DNA here is from genome assembly GCA_963277665.1 of Viscum album. Taxonomy (NCBI): domain Eukaryota; kingdom Viridiplantae; phylum Streptophyta; class Magnoliopsida; order Santalales; family Viscaceae; genus Viscum; species Viscum album. The sequence goes on along the minus strand of OY728143.1, from coordinate 1,877,895,861 downwards.
GTTGTTGGGCATTATTATGAAGACGGGTGGTTCCGTGATAAACTAATGGCGGGTGAGCCCGATATAGATCTCTAATGCATTGGGTAACGTGAAGGAGTGAAACGTTAATGTTTCTCCGAAGAGATTTAGGGAATAAACTGTGATGGGTATTCCAAATGTAACCAAGAGGGTTACTCCCTACGTAAGAATGTTATGAATGCCTCAAGATACCTTTATGTCTTATGATTTCTATGATTTATTCATGATTTGATGAGGTATGTTAAAGTGATTATGTTTTATGGGTAAAGTATGATTTCATTCTTATGTATATATGTACCAATGTTTCCATTCCATATTTTTATATCCCTTACTGAGCTTTTTATGCTCATCCCAAGTTTTTTGAAATGTTTTTCACAGGTCAAGGGAAAGGTACATGATATGATGACAGTGTCAAGGAAGTGTCAAGAAAGAATCCATGTTTTATTTTAAATATGTTTCCATTGATGGGAAAGAAGAATACTATCTTTATGTAACCACTTTGATTATATGTGGAATTTACTGCAAGTTTTATGATCTAATTCTCTAAAACTCTAAACCTGAAAAGATACTCAATGTGTAATCTTGTAATAACTCAAGATTAATTAAGGTTTAAGGCTGGGGCCTTATAACAAGTATCCCCATACATGGTTAGATGACTTGTCCGATCAGCTACGTGGGGCTAGTTATTTCTTTAAGGTGGACCTTCGGTCAGGATATCACCAACTAAAGGTGAGGAAGGAAGATATTCTGAAGACTGCCTTTAGAACGATGTAAGGACAATATGAGTTCATAGTGATGCCCTTCGGACTCACTAATGCTCCCTCAATTTTCATTTAATTAATGAATAGAGTCTTTAGAAATTACCTCGAAAAATCTGTGGTAGACTTTATTGATTATATTCTGATATACTCTAAGAGCAAGGAGGAACCTAAGGAGCAATTCAAAACTATGTTAAATACATTGCGAAGGGAGAAGTTGTATGCAATGTACAGTAATTGTGAGTTCTGGATGGAGGAAGTGTCATTCTTGGGGAATGTTATCACCATAAAAGGGATATTTTTGGACCCTTCTAAGGAAAAGGCAATTGAAGAGTGGCCCATGCCAACTTCTGTAATGGAGATCCGTAGCTTTTTGGGTTTAGCTGGGTATTATTGAAAATTTGTGAAGAACCTTTCAAGATGGTCAAACCCAATGACCAAGCTAACATGGAAGGGAGTAAAGTGTGTTTGGACACAGGAATGTGAAGACTGCTTCCAGGAGTTGAAAAAGAGGCTTATCACTACACCAGTACTCACACTCCCTAATAACGGGGGACAATTTGTGGTGTATACTGATGATTCTAAGAAAGAATTTGGCTGTGTTCTAATGAAAAATGATAATGTGATAGCCTATGCCTCAGGTCAGCTAAAAATCCATGAGAAAAACTATCCAATGCATGATCTGGAGTTAGTGGCTATGATCTTTGCCTTTAAAATCTGGAGGCATTATCTCTATGGGGAGAAATGTGAGATATATACTGACTACAAGAGTCTCAGGTATATATTCACACAGAAAGATATTAATATTTGCTACCGAAGATGGATATATCTCCTCAAGTATTACGAATGCTCAATCCACTACCTTCCTGGTAAGGCAAACAAGGTGGCAGATGCTCTAAGTAGAAAGGATCCTGCATCAATTTCAATGATGAGATTTGAAAAGGATATGATATTCTTAGATTTTCAGAGGATGGACATGGGAATCATTAAGGGAGGAACATCATCAATCCTTTCTCAAATGATTGCTCAACCCCCTTCATGGAGAAAATAAAGGTTGCACAAAGAAAGGATGTGGAAATTCAGAAAAGGGTGGATGCTGTTAAAAATGGGAAATCCTATGATTTTAAAATTGATGAGGAAGGAGTTGTAAGATTTGGGACATGATTATATGTACCATCTGATCCAGTGATAAAGTAGGATCTATTGAATGATGCACATAACTCGACATTCTCTATCTATCCTGGGAGTATCAAAGTGAATCGTGATATCTGAGAACACTTCTAGTGGGAAAACATGAAGAAGGATATTGCGGAATATATATCAAGGTTCTTGGTATGTCAGCAAGTTAATGCTGAGTGACAAAAGTACAAAGGTATGATGCATCCATTGCATATACCCATGTGGAAATTTGAAAATTTTACTATGTACTTTTTCATGGGTCTCCTGAAGACGTTGAAGGGAAATAATGTGATATGGGTTGTGGTTGACCGACTCACCAAGACATCCCATTTAATCTCTATTCGAGAAGATCATTCGCTTGAAAAACTTGCAACGTTATACGTGAAGGAAGTGGTCAGACTTCACAATGTTCAACTCTAAATTGTCTCTGACCGTGATCCAAGTTTCACATCTAAATTCTGGAGGAGACTTCAACATTCTTTGAGTACTGAATTAAATTTCAGCATGGCATATCACCCCCAAACTGATTGTCAGTCTAAAAGAACTATTCAGACTCTTGAAGATATGCTTAGAGACTGCTCACTAGAATTTAAAGGTGGATGGGATCAGTATATCCAATTGGTTGAGTTCCCATACAATAATAGCTTCAGCTCAAGTATTCAAATGGCTCAGTATGAAGCTTTGTATGGAAAGCGGTGTAGAAATCCTACCTGTTGGGATGAAGTTGGAGAAAGAATGCTACTTGGACCCGAACTTGTTCAAGAGATGATAGAGAAGGTTCAAGTCATCCAGAAACACCTCAAAGCTGCTCAAAGTCAGAAAAAGAGCTACGCGGAGAGCTGTCAAAGGGACATGGAGTTTGATGTTGGAGATAAAGTCTTACATTGAATATCTCCATGGAAGAGAGTCATGTGATTCGGATAGAAAGGGAAGCTAAGTCCAAAGTATATTGGCCCCTTTGAGATCCTTGACCGCATAGGAGCTGTATCCAATTGGCTTGCACTTACACTGAATATGGCTCAAGTTCATGATTTTTTCCACGTATCAATCTTTAGGAAGTACATACATAATCCCTCACATGTACTAAGCTTAGAGGTGGTGCAGCTAGAAGATGATCACTCCTATGAGGAGCAGCCAGTAAAGATTCTGGATCGGAGAGATAAGGTTCTACACAACAGGAAAACTCATCTTGTCATATTGTTGTCGAGGAACCATAATATTGAGGAAGAAATATGAGGATTGGAGGAAGAAATGAAGGAATAGTACCTGCACCTGATTTTGTCTTAGTTTGTAAAACGAAATTTCGAGGGCGAAATTTCATAAGGGGGAAGAATGTAACGACCCAATGTTATTCAATGGAAATTCACTTCTTATATTTATGTCATAAAACCACATGAAAGAACAACATACTGAACTATTAAGTGATAAGTGACCTTTAAACCTATGTTTTTCACTTCTGTTTTTGGAATTTCAAAAATCCGGCATACACGGTTGTGTTCAAGATGTTCTTTGGTGTCAAATAAAAAATAATAATTTTTGGTGAATATTAACCTACCCTAATTAATATTAACATACCATTATGAATATTTATATACCTTAATTAATTTTATCCTCACCTATGGTGGTATAGAAATAATATTCAAGTTGAAAGTACGATAAACCTATATTTTAGAATAAGTTAATGAATGTTTTAAAACTAGTTTTTATAATAAATTATTATTTTTATTTAAATATTAAAATAATAATATTTAGAAAATTATTTTGAAAAAATGGACATCATTTTTGGATTCTACATATCAAAAAATGGTTTGGGTGATGTTTTGGGATTTTTCTGAAATACTTGAGTTTTTTTGAATAGTAGAAACCGATAATTCACAATAAATGCTAAATAATGGATTAATTGAGTCATGTGTGATGTTCAGATGATGTATTCCCAATTTTTTCGGTATTACATTATAAAATTACTATTTTAGTTCATGTAATTCTCACTATTCCTTGTCTTGGGAGGAAATAATAAACTAATTAATTTTATATTAAGAAAATCCCTCTCTCCTCCACTATAAAATCCCCCCTTCACTCCCTCTTTTCTTCACTCCTATAAAGCTTCAATCCTTCCCTAAATTATGCCCAAATACCCTCCAAAGCTACTTCCCCACGTCCAAGCCTTTCTTTTCTTTCCAAAAGACCAAAATTAGATCCCCTAAGAGGAGTCTCAAAGAGAGGAGATCAAAGGGTAAGAACCCTCTTTCGTTTTCTAGTGTTTTGTTTTCATTTTCTTGCTTTTCTTATACCCTCTTTCCCTTCCCATATCCAAAAGGCATGAAAGATCCATAATATCATATATTATAGATTATAATCATGTTTATGGATAATTTGAAGCATCATGCTTCCCCTCCTCTTACTCACATTCTAGAATTAAAACATCGTCTGTGATGTGTCAAATTACCAACATCATGGATAATGTGTTTTCAAATTCTTTTATCATTTTGTTTTTGGTAATGAAAGAATTTATGTTTTGGTTAAACCATATTATTATATATTTTATATGTCCTATTTAAGGATTTTTAATCCTCTTAAACTCATGATATAAATTAATAATACAAAACAAGTCAATTGTGGAAAAAATCGTTAAAATTATTTCAAGTGTTTATCATTAATATTTAATGAAAAGGTTCTCTTTCACTCTAATTATCCAAATTAATTTTTTAACCATGTAACCTACTAGATGTCCAATAATGTTATATAACTTCAATTCTAGAAAACCACTTTTATCATACAATTTATTTGAACCTAAACACAATTGAACCGATCACTAAAACAAATGAAACAAACGGACCCAAATAATGAAATTGAACCTTGTAATCAATCAAAATGGTTATAAATGAACTAAAAAATGATATACTGAATCTTTAACATTTATATAAGGTTCTGGGACTATTTATTAATAAACATAATTTTACTATTCAGGTCATTAATATCATGTGGAGAACACCAACAGAACTAAGGTAATGGATTCTCTCAATTTCACCCTTATTCAAGATTGTTCACTATGTTAAGACATGTCGTGTGTAATTATTAATTACGAGGTATGATTTTTCACCTCCACCATACTGACATCTTTTTGAATAAGTGATGGTAATTCCACTTCCTCTCTCACTAATCCTTCTCATGTACTCCTGATACCATGCCGATAATCCGTAATGAATTCTACCCGAACCTCTTTTATTCCTTCGGGTTGTCTTATCTAACTTTATACCAAAATGATGTTATCTTGTCTTTTATTTTTCATGATATAATTGTTGTGTAAATGTTCCAAGTTCATTTATCAATACTCTTTCATCACTCTCTTCAGGGATATCCATGCTTTTAAGTGATTCTCTCCTCATTACTTCCCGATAAGTGAACTCGTTTTAAGGGAACATCGAGAATTCTTTCCAATTATCAAGTGTACTCTATCCTCTATTTTAAGTCACCTTTGTCTTTATAAAATAAAAATTTTTACTATGAAAACCCTCCTGGTTTACTTCTGGTTTTATGAAAAATATTATTCCACGTTTCTTTTTAAGAGATATTCGATGTTTTCTTAAACTGCACTAAAATGTTTTGTCTGAAATATTCCTAAAAACTAATTTTTCATGTTATCACATCAGTTTGTTATATCTGGTCATGATTTATGCCTTTATACATTATTGATGTATATTTATGATTTAATTTCTTTCAATCATGTATTCTTTTATGTTACGTCCCTTTTTATTATGCTTCATGACGTGATTGTGTGCCCATTTCTTTCCTTGGGTACTCTTATGTTTATGTATGATTGATTATGTGAGATTCTTTATGTGGAAAGCATATACATGAATACTATTACATGGGTGCACCCAGATAGTACTCCAATGCATTGGGTAAGGTTAATGACTCATCAGAAGATTATGGGAAAATGGTCCAGGCGGTTAGCCTTGACTTGTGCTACTATGGGAAATGAGATTGGTGGTTAGCCTTGACTCGTACTAAAGTCATGTTTAAAGTTGCTTCCACCACTCTATGAAACTATTCTTATATAATCTCATGCTTATATGAACCCATGATTATTTTATTCCATGTTTTTATGATCCCATGTTTATATGTTATGATTCCATATGTTATATGCTTCCAATATCATTATGTAAAGCCTCCTAACTCAGGTGCTTAAAGTTTATTGTTATATTCTTTCCCAAGAAACCCAAAATAAAAAACAATCATACACTATATTGGTGTCGAAATATCCTCAATGAAAAATATCAATGCACAAACATTTTCACCTACCACATCCTCAAGGACCCACATTTCTGCACCAACACCTTTTCAATCAGGTTCACCACCAAACTTCCTATAATCAACATAATACATTCCATTTGTTAGTAACGATGCCCACGTATGGGTATGTATATAAATATGCAATACAAATTGATGAAAACCTAAAAGGATTAATAAATTGTATTTTAGTTCCTAATTTTTGGATGGTATGGAATTAGTGACCCATTTAGAGAAAGGAAAACCCATATATGATTGTAAATTCCGAACTAGGGAAATGGACAGTCTCCCACTATTCAAAGCGTAACTACTAGTGAGTAAATATAAAACTTAACAAATACGAACTACTCAACTAGAAATCTAGTTCACCTTTATAGGACTATAGTGGATGACCCACTCTTCTGGGAAGGGTAATTATCTATCATGGGAGTAACCAATCTCATTAGAGAACTTGACCCCCACCTGTGCTCTTATAGAAAGGAGTACATGCTCTATAGGTAGAGAAACTGCACCATGAATACAAGAGGGAGTATATAACCCTATTTAAGATTTTGTTGACCCTTTCTATTGAATATAAATTACACCAATTGGGTACCATCATTCAAAACACTATGATCCCCATGTCTAGTCACTGTCATCTTCCTAATAGTTTTTAGAAGAATAATTGTCTGGTAACACATGTTTAAATACAACAAATTCTATATAAAATAAAATAACATGCCCAAAATAGAAACATTTTCAAGATATAATTCTCATGTACCAATATTTGAGTATCCCATAAGGATATATAAAAATACACTGAGTATGGGAATGTAAATAACATATACTATAAGGGTAAATACTATATACCACCTTAATAACCTTTTGGTTGGGTATTACCTCACTATATGGAATATAAAGGTCTACCTAATTTGAGTATGTAATGTGTTACCTAACATGTTTCACTAGTATGATACTTGATGTGTACCAATATGGATCAATGCATATGAAGGATGAAATACTAATTGATTCCCTTGAGGTTACTTATTGTTTTAAATAAATTATATGACTTGATATATACTGTTTGGGAGGATAAATATAGTCTGTACAGGGATACAAAAAGTGTATTTATAACCCAAATAGTGGTTGTAGACTAACAATCACATATTCATGTCCTCCTAGCATAATCCATTAAATATAGCTTCATGTAAAATTGTCTGTTTATCAGGGAAACATGTCAGGTGATCCTAATATTTTTCATAACTCTAGACACTATTGCCAAAGAGGTATATGAAATATTTTTATCAAAACTATATGTCATGTAGAAACATTAATTTATCATAACTATATAATATACATATTTCTATTTTTTTGACACTATCCCAACCCTCAGATAATCCCAAAGCTTCATTGAATTCCTTTACCATGGTTTTCCTTCCTCCATATATTGACTTCCAAGTTTTTCACTTAGACAACAAAATATCAATCAATTCACATAAAACATATATAGAATAAAATAAACTATAATTTTAGAAAATCATCTTCCCACCTCCAATAAAATATTGCCTCCCAAATATTATCCCATAATCCTTGATCCTCATTACTAAAAAATAAATTATTATGGTCGTTCATTTCATTCAAGTATCAATCTGAAAAAATATTTTAGAAAACCATAACAAAAAGAGATAGTTTGTGATGAAAGGTCAATAAATAAGATGTTTCTGAGTATTTTCATTCCATTTTTCCTTAAACATTACTTATGCTTTTTTATAAAAAATCATTTAAAACAAAATTATTTATAGACCCTTTAAATTGTTTCTAAAAATGCTTATAATATTAACATTCATTACATTTATTATGGACTTAATTGAGAGAAAAATGTTATTACATTACTCATATGATGGTGCTTTAACTGGTTTTATTTTGCATTTAGAATTGGAAAATTATAATTTTTCATAACATTAGTTATTTATTACTTGTTATTCATGGTTATAGTCTGTCTGTATAATGTTTTCATAGAGGATTTTCTGGTGGATTTTATATTCATTTTTAGTTCATTATATTCTATTTAAAGACACCCTTATGATCTAAGGAAATGATCCTAATGTTTTCTTGTATATTCATTCATATGTAGATACATTTCATCATAAAAAAGTAAATTTTTTGATAATGTATTGATAGTTATGAAAATAATTGTTTGGTTAAAATTAATTCCTAATAAAATCCTTTATTATTTTATGAAGCTAGAATTGTTTCTTATTCACTATATTTTATTTTCATTGAATTAATTCATACATAAATTGATACTTCCATTACTATTATTTATGGTTTAAATGATCCAAACATGTAGAGTTATCCTTAAATATTATTACTATTATATATATAATGATGTTTTCTATTTCATTATTTTATAGAATTCATGGTTACAAAAAAATTATTTTTTTCAAGTTTTAATGCATCTATGAAAAACATTTAGGTGAAATTCATGTTCTTATTTATAAATTTTAGATTTATCCTTTTTCTATTATTCTATTATTTTCATTTTGAGTAAATTTTTCTATCTAACAATAACAATCAATTATTTTTAAATTGTCTTATATACTTTACATATATTTTAAATTTTATACATAAATCATACATATTTTTCAAATATTCATGAATATTAAATTTTGTAAATTGAAATCATTTTGTTTTATTTGTGGGATATGTAGACTAAAAATAATATGGGATATTTAAAATTTAATAAATATTATTATTTATCAATTTATAAATCATGAAACACTATTTATATTTTTATTATTCAAACTCAAACTATAATCATGGAAATTATTTTGGCGTTACCATTATTATTATTATGTATTATAACTTTTGTAGACTATTGTGCATTAATTAAAGACTACATTTATATATGAACTAAATTTATAAGCAATATATATAATCCCTGATAAGATAAATATACGTCATTATTATACATTATTGAAATAATAGTTTTTTATAGTGAAATAAATATTTCAAACTTATCGACATACTTTAAAGGATGAAAAAAATACACAAATATTACCACATTGAAGACAATGTGTTTTCAACATATCGAGAACTAATTTTTGTGCTTAAATTATTAATCAATCATAATCATGGTTTAGTTTCTCTGATTTGATGCTTAATTATATATATCATTCTCAACTTGTCTTTAAATTTTAATTAATTATTTTCCCCACCAAAAGTGTTTTTTCTTTAGGTTTTGGATATTATGATAAAAAATGAAGCATTAAGCTATATCTCTAAAAAATATCCATTATTATAATTTTATTTTTACTCCCCCATAAGAATAAATGTTGTTACTGAATGGTTATTCCTCCATTAAATAATTTATTTTTTAATTTTCTTGCGACTCCCCTTTATATTGCTAGAAATTTCATAAATAACATAACTCTAAAGTGGTATATGGTTGGGAATAGAATATGTAGGGTCAAATTTATCAAAAATACAATAAAACTTACTTGTATTATTTACATTCCTTTTACACTACATGATATCGTACATGTTTAAATCTAAAAATAGTTAACATTAATTAATAAAATTTAACTTTTAAAATCCTTGAAGGTAAATTATATTTATGATATTTTTTAAACTGAACTTTTTTACATGCAACTAATCATTCTCTATATCACAGAAATCAATGAATTGGATTTAGTGTCTAAATATAGATAAAGATAATGAAATATATTATTATTAATACTTTATCTATTATCTTTTTTTTGAACAACAAATCTACGTAAAATATATTAATGGTATTAGAAACATTCCCAAATTATTGATCTATTCGACAAAAAAATTGAGGTTACATACTATGGCTACTGGAAAACTCTAACAGAATATCATATAATGAAACTAAATGTTAAACATTATACATCAATGGGAAAACATTATAAGATTCTTAAATTGAACATAGTTATTTTACATGAACTGATACTATTAAATACTTTTTTGAATTAAAAAATTATGAATATTCTTTATTATGTAATTATTATATATGTTTTCTTCCATGTTTATACTTGTAAAATTGAAAACAATTTATAGAATATTTTTCAAGATACTAAATTTTTTCAAATAATTGAAAAAAAAATTGTATTTTTTGGGTCAAATATGAATACTTCATGATCAAAGATGTTAAAATAGATTAATATATGTACCATAAATTTATTATCATTCTAAATGGGATATATTCGATGGGAGACACATTGGATAATATTTTTCCTATTCAAAGAGACTTGATAGATATATCTATGATGTGGAATGCAATGAAGTATTAAACTAATGTAAGAAAGTGATTCATGGAATAAAATTTATAATAACCCATTGGTTTCTTACTTCAATAATATTTAGATTTTAAAATTATAGATGAAGAGGATAATTTGAAGAGTAAAGGTGTATATTTTAAATAAATTATGTAACACTCTAAAATTTTGATAATATTTTTTAAATAATGTATTCTTTTAAAAATTATTATTTATATACAACACTATGTTTAACATGAGATGCATGAAATAGTGATATTTTCTTTCATTGCATGAAACACTAACCTTACCTTATATTTCACACAACAAAAATTTTAAATGAATCATGGAATATGATTAAAATATCATTATTATATTTTTCACTAAGCCATTATAATGGATGTTAGGAATAAGATTAAATAATTTATTCTTTTTTCACATGTATAAAAAATTAATTCCTTTTTCACCAATTAATGGGAAATGAAAATAAAACCCTTTTAAAATTGAAAGGAATTTGTTCTTTGAAATAACTATTTTATTAGAAGAAGTGTGTTTTATAACAATATATTTACAAAATCACTTTCTGTTAAATATGTTAATTATTTTTTAATATTAAATAATCATATTGATGTTTAAAATTATCCTTATGTGTTTTCTAGAAAGTAAACAAGAAAAAATCTAATGTTTTTCTTAAAATATAATTTTTTCTAAAAATCTACTTTGTCGTAATTTGTGAACATATTATAAATTTCGTTTTTTAAAATTTAAGAAAATTAATTCATTAAAATACACAAATAAAAATTAAATAATAATTTCATAATAATAATATGGGTAATTGTTGATATTTTTCTAAAAAGTCTTATTTTTTTATTTATAGTGAAAAATAAAAAAAATTAATTGAAAACCACTGTTTTAATTAAATTATTTATAATGTTAAATTAATCATTCAATTAGTTTAAATGTAAAATTGGTTTACTATTATATAAGTTAATAAAATTTATTTGATTGTAATTATTATTAAATTATATTTTTATATTAAAACAACTTGAGCTGTTGATTATTTTTTTTAAAACCCATATTTCCCATCCCATCAAAGGGATTAATTTTAAATTAACATTTAACAATTATGTGAATAAAATTTATAGAAATTGATTCTGTAATTGGAATCAAAGTAATTTATAATATCTAATATGGTCTATATATATTTTAAACAAAATTAATAGTGAATGTTAAAAAAATAATGGTTCTTATTGTTAAACTGTTTTACTGGGGGTTAAATTTAAAAAAATACGGTGAAAATAACTTAGAAACATCTGAAAAAACTATTTTATTGAACTAGTTATACCATCTAACCTATAAGGCTCTATAATTTTCCAATGGTTAACCCATATGACATATGAAAAATGTGATACCACTAACTTGTTTTCAAAAATACCACATGTCACCTCTCCCCCACTTATAAATGAATTCCCCTTATCCTCTCATATTAACACCTTCAATCCCTTTTTCATCAACCAGGCCTTGCCCAAATCCCCTCCAAAATTTTATACCCTCATCCAAGATGCCTTATTTTGGATATAAATATATCTTATGTAGGGTTCATTGCAAACCAAATTTGGATACATGAATAATAGGTAATGTTTTCAATAATAATCTTTATTTTATTTGTTTCTGTACATCCTTAAATCCTTTTTAAAAAATGATGATAAAATTTAGATATTATCTACAATAAAATATTTTGTCTTTATAATAATTTACTATCATAAAGCCTTCCCAAATTCTAATAAATTTGTTACAAAATAATCTTTTTCATGTACGGTAGACTACTGAATCGGGAATCGATGTTATTCATTTTTTTCCATTACCACCTATAACAGTTAGAACAAATTAATGATTTGTTTTTTTATATTTATGATTTTATTATGATTCTAAAATTATTATATCACCCATACATATATTATTTTCAATTTTTTCGAATAAAATAACGTCGCTCGTTTGTTCGATGGACTAACACCGTGTGAAGTGATGTGATTTTTACACACTTTACATGGAAGGTGATAAAGGTAATGTTAATGGTTATATATGATATATATGAAATAATAATTATATTAATTAAATATTTCTCATTCATAAAATATAAAATAAATCAATTTCATTCTTAACTTTCCACTAAATGAATGTTGATAACACCACTCATGTTCTTATAGACTACCATAGTCACGAAGCGGCGTGACTCTCTTTTCATAACCACACCAACTGTATGTTATATATATATATATATAATGATATAATATATTTCTATGAAATTATGATAATTCTTGAAATATAATATATTACATAACACCATTCAATAATTTTCATTGAATAAATTTAAACATTACCCATACGTACTTTGACCTACCTTCTTCACAAGAAAATGTACAACATTTCAAAAAATCATATTCCATGATTTGTATAATAAATTTTTTTAGTATATAAATATTATAATAAATTACTGGTTATTGTTCTGTACGTTATGGAACTATTTTCTAATGATGGTCACTAAAAGTGACAAATAATAACATATCCAAAATGGAAAGAAGTTACTACGCGAAATCTGACATTTTATTGATGTATTAATAATTTAATAATAAATGGATGTAAGTAAATAATATAAGGGTTGATATATATACACACAAATATATATTAAATTTCTGATAAACATATATTTATTATACAATATGATCGCATGAGTGTGACTGAAGTCAGACTTATGGTTTAAGATTTCTGTCTCACTTTTTACTTTCATGGGAAACATGTCATATTCACCACCTATTTTATTTTTTGTGTTGTATTTACATATCTTGAATGTGCATTATTATGATTCTACAGAAATGTATTGTATTTTACATATCATTTTTTAGTATATCACTTTAATTGGGTTTATAGTTTAGTATTTAACAAATCATCAAGGGACTTTTGTCTCAATTTTCCTTTATTGAGACACACATTATGTTATGAACATATATTATTCCTCGAGGTGTGTATATTGCACCCTTTTTTAAGGTTGGGGTGGAGCCTCATTTTATTATTAATTAAAATTCCATTGTTTGTTTGTGTAGAGGGTGACCCATTACATACCCAAAGGCCTAAGGCTATGTGGCCTAAATACAAGTTTTGAAAGCCCTTGTGTTGGCCTATGAGGACTATCATTATTCAAATGAACAGTTCTGAATTGTGGGTGGGCCCCAGGGTGGGGATGATGTGTCTGCGGGGAAATTGGTGGTACCCGGCAGGCTGGGACCCGACATCCATGTTAAAGGAGGGGTATTTGGTCTGTCACTAGGACCTATTTGTCACATTTCGTATCAAAGGAGGTACACAGCCTTAAGTGTGGTTCACTACCTGGGTTGAGATATAGGTCCCACAATGAGGATGTTGTTCTCTACAGGGGTGATTCTAACAACCAGAAATGATAAAGTGTCAATGGAATAAATTATATAACTCATGTCAACAAGGTGGAAAATTTCTTTGTGTGCCTACAGAATTAGATCTCTACAGTTAAGCATTATTATCCTAGAGTAGTGATCAGGATGGTTAAACTTCTGAGTAATTTCTCATGGTGCATTTTTTAGGACAAAGAACACTATAAAGGACATGTTTTGGGATGTGGGAACTATAATTAGTCATATGTCCCATTCGAGCACATGGGTGGGCTCCAGGGTGGGGACCACATATCTATAGGGAAACTTGTCGTATCTGGCGTGCTGGGATCCGACTTCCATGTTATAGGTGGGGTGTTTGGGCTGTCACTGGAACCCAACTTTGAAATTTATTATATTTTATATTTAAATTTATGTTATTTATTGTATGGCCCTTTTGATTCAGTTTCACAATGTGGTAAGGGTTTTATGTTACAATATTATCATTTAATGGGATTTTTTATGTTTAAGCAACTAATGTTGATATATCCTAATCTTGTTTTAAATAATTAAGATGAATTTTATTCTACTCTTGTCATTAAATTATAATACATATTTTCCATTCATTTTAATCTCTTTATGTACTCAAGAGTTCAAAAAATATAGTTTTAAATAAAACAACCTTTATGTCAATATTATTTTTTTATCTAAAACCATGTTTTCCAAAACCGGATTTCATAAATATTTTTTTATTTTACATTTAATTTTAAAATTAATTTTTACCCATTTTAGAAATTTTAAAATATCATTTTAATGGAATATTAATGTTAGTTTACAAACAATGTATGTTAGTATATTTTCAAGAATGTGAAATGTATCATTATTTTAATGTGTACAACATAAATCAGATATTCTAACATTATGAAAAGGCATTTCCTCAGACAATCCATTATATATTTTCAAGGATATCTTCCAAGGAAATGTTTTTTCCAAAAAAATTTATGGTTTAAAAATAGTTTTTCAAAGATTAAATCTTAATTACCTTAAAAAAAATTTAAATCATCTTTCAAAATCATTTATCGTATATGATGTCATCAATTGGTATCACCTATGAGTAATTAGGAGTAATCTAAAAGGATAACACATATATTATTTCATTGAATGGGTTATGTTTTGATAGTATGATGTTATTGAATCTAGTTCATTATCCATGGGTTATACCATGATGAGGTACATCTGAAAACTGCATCTTTAACCATGTTACTCTATTATTAAATGATTATTAACCCTGTCTCACATACATATGTTGTGATATAATGAATTTTTTATGATACCCATTTCATATCATGGGGTTTTATATGATGAATTCATATTCAATATGTCACTAGTGATTCATATATCATTATCCAATGCATCAGTTAAAAATTTATAGATCATGAGATAGAGTGTACTGTAATGGGGAGTGAACTCAATTAAATCAGACATGACAGGAACATGATGTGAACCCAGTTCAGTATGAGAATGCTGGAATGTTAATTGAAAAAAGTAAAATAGGGTACTTTTTCTAGTATGATATCCATGAGAGTGAACAATTTCTACTATTATGGATTTGATGGTGAACCCATTATGATATGATAGTCTTGTAAATTATCCTTCACAAATATGGAATTAACTTTCTATTCATATTTGAAAGATTACAATTTTTTTATTATTCTAAGGTTATGCATTAATGGATTATGATCTTGTATTCCCTTATGGTTCATGTTTTAGAAACAATCAATCTTTTTTCCATGAATCATTTTTTAAATCTATGATATACTGGGTATGGTATTCAATGTTTATTATCTTTTTATCACACCCTTATGCTCTTGTTAGGCTTATGTATTTTTCTTTTTTCCTTTTCAAGGCATCTAAGATCACCTTTTCTGATGTTTCCTTTTATTGGATTTGAAAAAAATTTGTTAATTATAAGTATTAAAGGGAAAGTTCATTATGAGATCAATTGAATATCTTTTAATAATTATGATAATTGGGTAATATGTTTCAAAATGTTCTAAACTATTTTGGTCCTCATGTTTTTTTTTTAATATAGCGAATATTCTTCTAAAATGTTGTAATATCCATGTGTGAGAAACCTCAGTCACTATAGTGGGTATCAGTGGGATGGTTTAGTTATCATTTGGAAACTAGGATGAGAAAACATTAGTGACATATATATGTGTATTTATATGTATATGCCTCTTTATGTCCCTAAATATAAGTCTAATGATTATTTAAATATAACAAAATGTCCTCGAATTTTGGTAAAAGAATAAGTTGGTAATTTTAATGAAATTTAATCCATGTAAAAATAGTATAAGTAGATGCGGCTATTGGTTTCAAAGAGTTAATGATGGATATATGAGGGGGTGAGTTATAGTATAAAAATTTTAAACTAAGATAAAACATAAATCCTCTTAAATAAAAAATGACTAGACCCAAAATTTTTCCATTCATCAATGTGTTAAAATTAAGTCGTATTATTTTTTGATTATTTGATTTGTTATTTGTATCACATACACATTAGAAAATATATTTATTAGAAACATAACAATAAAACTAACTTTATAATGTATTTTTATTCCATAATATTTTTTAGAAAAAATAAATATTAAAGATTATAATAATAATAATTATTTGAAACATTTAATAAATAAATTTTCTTTATAACCTTAAGAGTTATCGATGTCATATATCTAAGTATAAGATATAGACACTTTTGGTAACTACTATAAAGGTCTTTCTTTACATACCAGAAAATCCATTGATCTGATTGGCCGGTATCTACTATTTCTTTCTATTATTAGAAATCCCTCTGTATAATGATCAGTGTCAACATTGACTTTATATCCCTAGAATCCTTTGATCCAATGGATCAGATTTAATGTCGTCTAGTCCAAAAATTCCTTGTTTAGTACCATAATTGGACATAATTAATATTAAATAAAAAATTTTACTAAGGAATTTACATTCCTCTCATAGATTCCATAGAACCTCAAAAATCAAAAAGATTACAATGTGTATGAATTTGATGTTCACCTAGAGAAATATTTAGATGTATTGATTTGGGAATTTTATCATATCCTACCTCTTCAAATGTCCTCTTATATATAGTAAATCTTAATATGATAATATTTCTATATTGGTTGGAAAGACCATACATAGATGTATCTTTGAAAACATATAATGATTTGGATTATAACATTGAGATCTAAGAATTATCTTCACTTTATTTGTCTGATACCATTTTTTTGCACCATTACAATTCTATTTTAGATATAGTCCATTAGATATAAATCTAATCACACTGATTATAAACCAGGGATTGTCCGATGGACTTTATGAATTTTTTGAATATAATAAACTTAAGGAAGGTTGATCTAATATATCATTACCATTGTTATTATGATGGTCATGAATTTTGTATGTCTGGTAGACATGAATTTAATCTAACCATTGGTTTAAAAAATAATTTCTCCAATGTATCAAATTAAAATTAAGTCTTATTTAATGTATTGAGTAATACGATTTTATATTTTTTAACATTATAATTATTTCTATTATCAATATAAAAATATGTTTTCTAATAAAACATAATATTTTTTTTCAATATATAAATTTAATTTGATACAGTTTTATACAAAAAATTTGGACTTTTCAAACTATGGAACAATTATTATTTATTATATATTAATTGATTAAATGTGATATGTTTCCTGGGTATTAATAATTTATTTATTATATTTTCATTTTGGGAAAATATAATATTTCCATTTTGGGAAATTAAAAAAACATCACATAATATGAAAGACTAATATCTATGAAATATTTTCATCCCTTTCATCTTTTAATAACATCAGTGATATAATTCATATCAAATTTTTTCCATTATTATATATAAATTCCCCATGAATTATAAGCTTATTTTTTTATCATTGTTGATCCAATATAAATAATTAATACTTAAGATTATCCCCCTTAGTAAAAATTATTATTTATAAATATTTCCCATTAGTAGATAAAATATCCCTCCGGAACATATGCCTCTATTTTTAACAGACACATCCCCATAATGAATCTATCCCAAAATAATCCAATACTTATTCTCTTAAACATTTCAAAACATCTCCCTCTTTGTTGTTTAAAAAAATTTATATGGAAGGAATTAACAATATCCTGAAATTTAAGAAACTTTTAACATACGAAACAATTGTAAGTGAATTAACTATTAATCCCAGATATAAAAGGAATTTTATACATCCAAAAAAATTGGAAGTCAATTATACATATATATTTTGGATAAAAAGTAAATCTATTTAAAAATTGAATAAAAAATAGTGAAAAAACATAATGATTTTAGAAAATAAATTCTTTAATTCTTAAAAATAGTTTTGATAATCACCATCAAAATTTGTACATCTTCTTGGTCTTTCAAATCTTTAGTAGATGATGACCTAAGTATCACAATTTTTTCATACATGACTATTTTGTTCTAAATTTCTTCTTTCAAACAATCAATCTCTTCACTAATCTATTTATTCTATTACATTACAATAAACAACTTGATTCACAGGTTATAATTTTTTTTCTAATTCAAACTTCTAAACCTTTTATTTCAACACTCTAACTTCCTGATCCATATTTTCATTTATGTATCTAATTCATTCTGCAAAATTAATTGTTTTTAAAACATTGGTCGATAACATATAAAATATGTTAATAATATGTAGATATAATTTTCTCATTTTTATTGTAAAATTTTCATGATCCTTCAACTTATTAACAACTGGACTAGACTATCTCACCATATGGTTAAAATTTCTCTTATGTTTCATTAAATTATCGTTGATGGTTGTAATTCTAACTAATTTTAGATAACTGTCTTAGTCAATATCTTCAATGGTTCTGATTTTTCATTTAGATGATTTTTAATCTGATGACAGCAAGTATCAATGTTTGGTAGGTACGAAACAAAATTAAAAATAAATCTTATTATCTATTAAATATAATTATAACCATTAAATTTATATATATTTGATGAGCCTGATGACACTAATTAAACCCTTAAAAATTTTGTCTTGAAATACCAACTATTAACATCTATTATTGGGATTAATATTTATCATTTTATGATACATTTATGATATCTAGGTGTTTAAATAACTTATCCTTGTCAGATACTTCCATGTTAGAATTCTGGTCTTATTCTTTGTCATTGGTTTAAAATCATAAATATTCATAAACATTCAACTATGTATTTTAATCAGACTAAGATGATAACTAATATAACTTTGAGCATAACTCCAGGTAACTTCTTACATCCTTGGTTTTTTCTGATGTTATATTTCATCATATTTATCAAATAATTCTTCCACTTATTATTCAACTAATTCCTATTGTTCAAAAACGTTTTCAAATTATCATATAGTTTTAGTACAAAATTTTTCATCATTCATAAATGATTTAGGTGTTTTATTCTCAACAACATTCTGAATTGCTACTAGTTCTGATTGTATTACTTACTTTTTAACGTGATAATATTCATCGATCACTTTTTCTTTACCCTTTTCACAAACTACTAGTACTACTGAGGAAATAATTAAATTCTCCACAAATTACAAACTATAATCTTGAATAATTGAATCGGTATGAAGAACTATTTTGGAATGTTTAGTTGTGGCTAAAATTAATTTGGGAGAAATTATGATCAGTTGATTTGTCAATGTTTATTCAACACACATCATCAAGATCTACATAATCCATTTCTTTTATAATTTTATTTATTTGTTTATTTTATTGGCCTCATTTTTCACATCATCTATATGAATCTTCAAGGCCAAGGTATCATTCTTATAAAGACCAATTTTAGGATTAGAAGGTTTCTTCTATTCCTTTTGTGCCATGAAATTCCTTAACTCGTTATCAGACATTTTTTTCCATCTCGTTCCTTTTTTTGTGTAAAGAATTTGTCTTTATCATTTTCATCACTACTTACATTTATTTTAGTGATTGATAATTTTATATTTCACTATCCAATATATCCTATAATTACTTTAACTTGATATTTAAAAAATGTTTTATCCATGACATGTTCTCTTAAACAAAATGGTAAACCAATTATTTAGAGGATATTTCATATTATTAATTTAAAAAACAATCATAAAATTCCCTGAGAATATTTTAACGAATAAAGGAAACTTAAAATATTTATTTAATTGAATATTTTTTTGTTTATTATATATATAAACCAATATTACAAGGTTTATCTACATCAAATTTGTCCTAAAAACTACATCAAATGTATTCAATACTTCTAGGCTACCCCAATCACTGTTTTCAGATTCCGATAACCCTATACCCATAAGTTTGTTTCTCTAGAATCCATATTGAGGTGAGAAAAAATTATTACAATCTCAATCAAAGGGAATAAAGTAACATCAACTACTGATTTAATGAAACTCATAACCTTGTTAGGAATCATATATGAAGGGAGATATGCTTCACCCTAGTGGGTTGCATCTAATAATTATAATCCTTTTCAACAAGAAAAATTTATACATTTCACTAAAAAAAATAAAATTTGCTTATTACTTAACTAATTAACAAAGAAAATAAACTAAATAATTAAACTCTTCCACAATTTTAGGGTTATATAATTCAAAATTTCCCTTCCCGGCACAAATCTAATATCACTATTCCCTATGCATATTTTAATGGGTCTTTAATGTGCTTACATTATATATTAATTGATTAAATGTGATATGTTTCCTGGGTATTAATAATTTATTTATTATATTTTCGGACTATAATTTGGTTCATATATTGGAAAAAACAATAATTGAGAAAACTTTTGATTCTTTAGGATTACCATGGATAACTTCCAGAGGAAAAAAATGAAGAGGCGGGATGAAAAATAAATTTAGATGCTAAAATAACATTTTATAAGTTAGGTAAAACAATTACATTATGTGAAGTAGTAAGGCATGAATTACATACTACACATGAGTTGAAAAAAGTGTCATGATGATTACACAACATCTAAATATACAACATTATGTTTAAAATGTTAGGTAACAAAAAACAAGGATTTTGATATATCTTTTGATGGGGGATTCATTATGACTTTCCAAAATGGCCATTAAATGAATTTCTGACCTATGGAAGTGATATGATGAAATAAAATCTTATAAATAAGTGGTTAACAAAATAGATTGAATAATTCCATTTCACACATGAGGTGAGACTTTTATGAGGTTTCTATATGATTCAGATCTTCCATATGTAATTTTCTCATTCTATATTTCTTTTTGTTCTTTTTTATTCATGTAAAATCGAATGGTGATTAGTTTAAATCCAATATTTCACATTTCATTATTATTTTCCCAGTCTTTGTTTTCCATTCTGTTTACAATATATTTTGGGTTAATCAGCATTAGCGACTCCTCGGTGATTATTAGGTTACCCTAGAGCGGTGAGTGTAATCCATTAAAGGGGTTGTATACCAACAAAACATGATTTACTAAAAAATGTAAAGATGATTTTATTTGATAGTATTTTTTGGTTCCTATGCATATAAATTATTCTGTATAGAATCATTGATGATATGTTTTTAATAATGAATGAACCCCAACATTATTGAGATGAATTTTTTAGGAATATTGAATGATATTACTCTTTTTCTTTTGGAAATCTATGATTTATGCACCATAGATATTTTGATTCATCTAACTATGTTGAATTTAGATTCTTGTGTTGTTTTATAGAGAATAAAAATTTCTTCAATCAATAAAATTTCCATGTAACACAACTATATGATTGTATTTTGTTTCAGGTGAACTTGAATTAATTGCTTTAGAAAAACCGTCCATCGAAACTAGTTCCCCACTCTTCTGTTTGTCTATTTGAATTAATTTATTAATTTGTATCATTTGTTTAATTTAAAAAATTATAAATTGGATATAATTACCCATTAATAAATATTTTTCATCACTGCGTCCCTCGTTCACTATAAGTTCGACCCTACACATCGTCTATACTACATCTTTTTCATTAGTATTATCTAGTGAAGAATTCACATTTTTAATATCATGTAAAATAATTACAATACATGAAGTTACTCAATGTCAAATACATTATGTTTATGATAATATGAAATCATTAATCATGATTGCACAACTGTAAACATGTTACATGTTGGGTAAAAATTCAAATAATATAAAAAATATGGATTTTGATGTCTATTTTAGTGTGGAAATCATTATGACCACCTAAGACAACCATTAAATGAATCATTTATCCAGTAATGTAGCAGATGAGATACAAACCTATAAATAAAGTAATCACATAATATATTGAGTAACTCTATTCCACACTTGATGTGTGATCACTAAGAGGCCACTATAGTTTTCTAACCTAATATAGATAGGTTTTTCAATCTATTTTTTGTTTGTTAATTCTACATTCTGGTAACCTCGAATAGTAATTAGTTTAATTCCCATATTTACCTTTTCTTTATTATTTTCACATTCTTTCATTTTAAATATATATTTTTGGATTTGGGTTTAATCTTTAATGGAAACCACTAGATGTGTATTGGTTAATCCCCATAGGGGAGAGAGGAATCAGTTAAAGGGGATGTGTACTAAAAAAGCATGGTTTTCCATCATTCGTAAATATGATTTTATTTGGTCTAATCATGTTATTCTTAAATTTCTATGTTTTTCATCATTGAATCCTTGAAAATATTGTTTCAATAGTGAACAAACCCCAACATGATTGAGATAATTTGGTCCTGACCATTAAATGAAATTATTATTCTTCTTTTGAGAATTTGAATATAATAAAAATTATTTATTTTGATTCGCCTAACCAAGATTAATTTGGATTATACGGAAATTGTATAGATAACATATATTTATTTTATTGATGAAATTTATTCATTTATGATCTATATTAAATATTTTTTTTTGAAAGTGTTGTTTAATTAATTTTTTAGAGAATGCGTCTTGGGAAGCTGTTTACCCTTTCTTCTATTTCTCTATTTAAATTTATTTACTTATTTTTCATAATTTCAATAATTATATAAATCATAAATTAGAGGGAACTAATATTGATTCATGATTTTTCATCATTATGTTCCCCGTATTCTGTGGTTTGACCCTACACTTCTTCTATACTACACCTTTGCATATAGTTTGGTCTGATGCTATCATCTCATTTTAAACATCATGTAAAATAATTACACTATGTGAAGTTTCAAGGTGTTAAATACATATAGTTAATGAGAATAATAAAATATCCATAATAATTATGTATCATGTAATATATTATATGAAATTTAAAAATTCATAAAAAATAAAAAACATGGATTTTGATGCATCTTTTGATAAGGACATCATTATAATTGCCTTTAAGAAACATTAAATGAATCTATAACCAATTGAAGTTCAAGGATGAGAATAAATCCTATAAATAAACTTTTCACGTAATATATTGATTCATTCCATTTGAAAATTGAGTCATGACCACTAAGAGGCTATCATGGGGTTCTTACCAACCATAGATAGGTTTTCCATTCTATTTTTCTATTCACTCATTTGATTAGGTGTAAACTCATATAGTGTTTATATTATTTCTGATATTTATCTTTTATCAATTATTTTCTAACTAATTATTTCTCAAACTCTCTCCTATGGATTTCGGTTTAATCACCATTAGTGACCACCCAGTGATGATTGGTTAATCCTCATTGGAGAGATCTGAATCGATTAAAGGAGTTCTTTACCAGCAAAGCATCATTTTCCCTCACTCATAACAATGACTCCATTTTATAGAATCATGTTGTTCATTGATGTCTATTTTATTAATCATTGAATCATTAACCAAATTATATCAATAATTAATGAACCCCATAAATATTGATATGATTTGTTCATGGTAATTGCATGAAATTAATTTTTGGCCATTGGAAACCAAAATTTATTTTTCCCAAGAATTTTTTATTCATCTAACCATGATGAGTTTAAAGTATAGGTTAATTTGATAGTTTATTTCAATTTCTCTTTTCGATGAATTTTTTTGTTTGCATAACTATTTGAATTTTTTTGTAATTTATGTTAAATTAATTTATTTAGAAAAAATCTCTCTTGAAACTCATTCTCCACTGATCTATTTAATTATTTGAATTCATTTATTTAATATTCGTCATTATTATTATTAAATAAAATTTGAATTGTAGAGACATCTGTGTTAGTCTAGATCTGTAATAAGTTCATTCCTTTCTCCCGGTGGGTTCAAATTTATACTTTTGTCATACTATGCCTTTCTAGTTATTATGGTCATATGCTGAAATCACATTATAAATGTTATATAATATAATGTACAAAGCTAATGTTTAAATACTCAATATAAATCTAGATAATGATAAGTGGAAAATTTTCCTGCTGATTAGACATGCTGTGAAAATAATGCACAATGTGAAGAAATCAATACTTCAAAAAATGGGTTTTTTATGTATCTTTTCACATGGATTCATTATAACCAACTAAAATGGACATTAAATGAATCTATGTCTGAAGGATTTGTCAATATGAGATCCAATACTAAAAATAAAAGGTCCATGAAATATATTAAGGCATTCTATTACATACTTTAGGTGCGACCACCAAGATGGTATTATAGGGTTCTGAACATGAATATATAATTTTTTCATTTTGATTTTCCTATTTCTATTTTCCTTTTATGTAACATCAAAATATTTCTAGTTTAACACAATATTTATCATTTATTTATTGTTTTCTCATTATATCATTCTAAATACCTTTCTTGTGTATTTGAGATTATTCATCCATGGAGACCACTAGACGGTTATCGGGTAAACCCCATATGGAAGATTAGAATCACTTAAAGGGGTTGAGTATCAGCAAGGAATGATATTCCATCACTCATAAAATTGAAATTATTTATTAGTATTTTTTTTCTCCTGCACATCTGTTTATTCATCATTGATTCATTAACCATATGGTTTTAGTGATGAGAGGACACTAATATGATTGAGATGACTTTTTCATGATCATTAAATGAAATTATTCATCATCATTTGGAAATATAACCTTAATGAACATTATCTATTGTGATTCATATGAAATTAGTGATTTTGGATTCAAGGTTATGTTGATAGTTAATAAAAATTTCTTCTATCAATGAATTTGCTTACCTGCACAACTATTTGATATAACTATATTTCAAGGTTAGTTGAATAATTTTATTTAGAAAACAAAATCTTGAGAAATGGGTTCCCCTCCATTTTGTTTCATTATTTGTATTAATTTATTAAATTTACATCATTATTTTTATTAAATAAGTATGAAATTAGAGAAATATATCATTTTAAAAAAAATCATCACTACATTCCCTACTCTCTGTGGTTTTGACCCCAAATTTAATATATATTATGCCTTGAGTGTCACCAATGATTTGTTTTGAAAACACATTTTAAAAGTATTTTAAAATATTTAAAAGATGAAAAGTTTCATACCACTTGAAACATATCGTTTGTGGGATGAAAAAAGAGGAATGATGTTCACATGTTGTGAAAACACAATAAATGGTTTATGAAAAGTCAGACGATAAAAAAACATGTATTTTGATGTATCTTTTGATGAGGACTTCATTATGACCCATGAAAGTGGAAATTTAATGATCATTTGACACAAGGATGTTCCAAGATGAGATACAATCCAAAAAATAATTGTTTTGTACAATATATTGATCCATTACATTCCATGATTGATGCACAATCATCAAGAGGTTATTGTCGTGTTTTGACCAACAATAGATAGTTTTTTCATTCTATTTTTATTTTCATTGTTCTCATTTCATGTAACCTAGAATAGTGACTAGATTATATATAATCATTCTATTTTCTTTATTATTTTCAAATTTATTTGTTTCTCATTATTTCCCTAGTGGATTTGGGTGTAATATTCATTGGTGGTGACATGACGAAGATTAGTTAAACCTTATAGGGCGAAAAGAAAACTTAGAGGGGCTCCATACCAACAAATCATGATTTTCCATCACTCATAATAAATGATTTTTTTTAGCTTTATCTTTTTTTTCTTCTATTATAAATTATTCATTGTTGAATAATTTACCATAGGTTCTCAATAATTAAGGTACACCTATATTATTTAGATAATTTGTTCACAACCATTGAATGAAATTTTTCTTATTCTTTTGGAAATATGATCATAATAAACCTTATCTACTTTCATTCATATAAAAATGATGAATTGGGATTATATGATAGATTGACAGAGAATGAATATTTGATCTATTAATGAAATTGTTAATTTCTTATCTAGTTGACATAATTATTCCATATATAAAGCTAAATTAATTTATTTATAAAAACCATCCCTGAAAACTAGTTCCCCTCTCTTATTTTTCAGGATTTGAAATAATTTATTTAATATGAATCATTAGACTAATTTAATAAATAAGAAATTAGAGATACTTAAACAATGGTCAATATTTATCATAAATGTGTTCCCTGCTCTTTATGGATTTAACCCCATATTTCTTTTATACTATGTCATTATAGTTATTCTGTTTGGGTTAATATAAATTTATAATTTGATCAAGGCATGTCAAATTAATGATTTTTTTTCAGGTGTATAAATATCATTTCCCCAAACTGATGCTCAATAATTATTTTCAATAATGATTCATATTTCTCATTCAATGTTTTATCAATGAGTCTCTCTCTAACAGCGTCTCAATTCACAAAATATTTATTAGTGGCCATCGCATTGAGTGTGGCACAAAATATTGGATGAATTATAAGTAAATAGAGTAATATCTAGAAAAGGTGGTGAGAGTCAATGTTGAAAACTATGGAAAACGATATGGTAAAATATATGACCTTACCTTATATATAGACATGAGGAGGTGGTTCAAATTCTATAAATTTAAATATCTAATATTAAATGTTCTTTTCTGATCTCAAAATAAAGATTTAATTGAAGAATGAAATTAATTATAAACTATTTGTTTAAGAAATATTCCCCTCATAGTGAGAAATAATACATTTATAAAAACATTCATGTTTTTTATACAAATTATAAAACTAATATAATTTGTATACTACAACATTGATAAACTAAACTAATGAATAATGAAAAAACTAAAACAAGAATTCATTATGGAGAAGAAATGTCTCATCGGTATGAGTACCCTATTCTACATGGTTATTTTTAAATTAAATTAATTACAATAAAATATATAATTAAATTTTTTAAGTAAAATTATATTAAAAATTTATTCTAGATGATTTTAACCTTGAAAAACGTTCGAAATATTATTTATCTAGATTATTTATAAAAACAATCTTATTATAAAATTTTTATAAAATGTTTGAATCCAAAAAACATAATGTTACATATGTTAAAAAAAGTGAAAACTAAAGACATAAAGAAACAAAAATATCTTATTAATGTAATTTTTTTTTAAATAATGGTTTTTTGGAATCCAAATGTTTTAAAATAATATAAAATTTAGAAAACCAAAAAAAAATATGTTATACCCATTTAAAATGGAGTAAATTATTGTATGAAAGTTATTAAACTTAATATTGATATTAATTATTGCATAACATTGATCATTCTTAAATTTTATTTAATATATTCCAATCTATATGAACTAAGAGATTTACTATAAATATTAACAATTTGTTATTTCATTCTTGATGATTAGTAAAATGAAATATCTATAATGAGTGTGATCCTGAAGGAAATGGAATCTTATGAACATGTGTTAATCATGCGAGTGATGTGCTTTGTTTTTATTTAAAAAAATTAAACTTCTGTTATCACAAAAAAATCCTTTTTTAGTAAAACTATTTCTATAGTCTGTGAGTTTGTGTTTTGAGCACAACAACTATGAGCTTCCATATATTCGACTTCAGTAGTGGAATGTGTTACATAGTGTTGTTTACTACATGAGAATAAAACTAAATATTATTGATAAGTCTAAATGATATATATATATCTATCTATCACTTTTCCATTTTTTCCATTCATATACTTGATAATTAACAAGTTATATTTACAATTTTTAAGGAAATAGAGCTTCCTAGGATTTCAATGACGAAATCCAGAAAAGCTGCAAAATGGCCAAATACACGTCATGACTGCCAAATTCACATGGTCTACTTGATGATCACAGCTTGAATCAAGTCTTGAAGCCCATTTATGGCTAACCATGGTGACTGAAGGAATTTCCAGTTCAGGTCGTGACTCCCTCCTACACATCCTGACAACATTCAAAAAAGACACCAAGAAATCCATAAGGATTCAATGTGAAATGACTGCTATCCACGAGGTTCACGTTATGATCCACATATACACAATGTGACTATGGTCAAACATCATTAATCCCTAAAAGATATTCACGGCATGCTTGAGATCCACTTCAAAATAACACGAATTTACGGTTCAAGACAAGACGGTCAAGTACACGTCATGACCAATTTCACTTATATAAGGAACAACCTAGTAGTTTATTTAAAGCATTAATGGATTTTCACTCTCTCAATTTTATAATCCTTTAAATATTTTCTTCCCTTTTCCCTCTCTATACACATTATTTCATTGTAATTGTTTTACATTTATAATGAAAGAGTCATTGATTCTTATACTTCAATGCCTTTAATTCCTGCATCACTTCGATTCAATCTAATTCATTTCGAGGATGATTTATTTAATGTATTCTTGAATGTTCCTCGCACATTTATTCAATTCCATTAGGATGATTATGATTTCTTTACACTTTTATTTCATTAATTACTATCATGAGTAGCTAAATGCATCGGGGTAAGGATCAAGATTCAATATATCTAGATTATTATTTAATTATCAAGATCTAAGCATGGAAAACCTAAATGGATTAGTAAATAGGATATACACCAATGGTCAAACCCCATTTGTGAATCTATTCCACGAACATCAGACAATCATGAAAATGACTATATCCTAATTTAAGTAAAACATGACTATGACCATTAACTTCATGAAGTTTCTATAAGATAAGATAAATGAAATACATCTAGGACTATAGCTAGACTCTTTACCATGGAATAGTTACATACTCTGAGGAACAAGAAGACCGGACCAAGGTTGACTAGTGCCTACCACTGGCTTTACAGAGTAAGCATGTAGGACCTTTCCAAGATTAGAACTAGGACACCCTTTATATAGATACTCCGTCTTGATTTCTACCCCTATTTAATCAACTGAAGTTAAACCCAAGAAATGTTATAAAAAAACCCAAACATTAGTCAACTAGTAAGAACTCTTATAAAGGATTCAAGAATAGATTCCTTATCTGTACATAAAAGAATTCTCCTCAAGGGATAGAAACAATATTCTTATTAGACTACACCATAGTATTTAGTAAATAGTAGGACACATATAAATTTCTAATTTGACTCGTTTCATAAGGAATTAACAATACCTTTAGGAGGCCAATCATATTTTTTCCCCATTGTCTGGGACCAATAATATTTCATTGTAATTAGGACTCTTGTATAAATCTAGGATCGCCTTTCCTTCTCCCACATTCCTTTGTTTGTAGATTCCCTTACCTCTTTTTGTTTCCTTTTCTTTCACCCCATTAATGCATCAAGTTCCATTGACTCATTCAAGGACTCTTGATAGATAATATCAATTTTCATTCAATCCCGATAGAGAATTGCATCTCTCTTCTCTTTTCATATGAGTAATGGCCAAGGAATTCCACACAGTGGGACTTGGCCCACAAAACCCCAACCACCAAATCATTCTTGGAGAGCACCCATTAGTGAACCAGGAGAAAAGGATCATGGACTAAGGGTTTCCATAAATCCATGGAATTACCCCTAGTATTTTTCATCCCATTGTACTAGTAAACACATTTGAGATAGATCCTAGACTCATTTATATGATCCAGAACATGTGAAAATTTAGTGGTCTTCAGAGAAAATATCTACATGAACATATTTCCAACTTCCTGGAGGTTTGTGATACTATTCGCAACGAGTTCATCTCATCCGATTCAATAAGTGTCCACATATTCCTATTCACCTTACGATACCAAGCCAAACACATTCTAAAAATTCAACCTCTCAAGCCATTTATGACTTGGGACGAACTGGCCACGAAGTTTCATGACAAGTACTTTCCACCCATCCAGACCCGGAAGCTCCAGATGGACATTCACAATTTCAACAAAATTTATGGAGAATCTACTAGGGAAGCATGGGACCTATTTAATGAATTAATTAAGAAGTTTCTACATCATATACTAGATATGTGGTGACAACTCCAAACTATTTATCAAGGACTCCATATAGCATCACGTAATTTTGTTGTTGCAGTCGTTGATAGAGGTCTCATGTTCAAGACTCCCGATGCTGGTAGATCCATTTTAGAGGAATTCTTTCATAATTAAAATCTATGGTAGAGTGATTGTGGACCACCATGGTGTGGAATACACCAAATTTATGATACAACAAGCCTAACAACACAAGTGGTATCACTCACTAAAAAGATTTAAGTTTTTCAAATACCAACTACTCAACCCCTCCTTCCCTTATAATGGAATTACAATCTTGTGAGGTGTGTGGTGGCCTAAATCTATATCAAGACTGCAGATTTAGATATAAAGAAACACAAAAATATTGTAATAAAATCAGTTACAATCAACCAAACCCATTATTCTAGCAACAACAACACTATCTGAAGAGGCCTTCTAAGAAGAAACCCTATAACAATCAGAGTTATTTTCAACCAAGTGGAAGGAATAACCAATTCAGAGCACAAGGCCCATTGGAATACCCGTGGATGAAACCTTTAACAACACCACATGATCAACACAAACCAATCCCTCAAGGAATAAAATAATTTCATCCACCTCATCCAAAACCATTGAAATCACATATCCAAAGTAATCTTGAAAACCTCTTTGTGTCATTTTTTCAGAAGACTAATCAAAGAATGATGGCCCATGGGACATTTATGAAAAACCAGAGAGTTGTGCTAAGGGACCTTAAGTACAAATGGGTCAAATCTCAAAGACCTTATTGGAGATATTACAATTTAAACTACCTAGAAAAACTAATACATACCCATGATAGGAAGATAAAGTAGTGGTGCTAAGGAGTTGGAGTATTCTAGACTTCCCACAACCCAATGAATTATGACTATAATATGATGAACCAAGAAAATAGCCAATACATGATGGAAAATTATGATGAACTCAATACAACCTTACAACATGATGAATTACCAAAGGAACATATTCGTGTGAAATAGATGGAACCTATATATTTTTTCCCACTATCATACTAGCCGCGTCTTCCCTACCCAGAGAGATAAAGACAGCATAGGAAAGAGACACAACACAAGATGTTCTTGGATATGTTCAAGCAATTTCATATCAACATCCATTTTTCTAAAGTTATTTCCTATATTTCCATTTATCCCATGTTCCTAAAAGTCCTTTTATAAAATAGAAGAAAAATAGAAGACCTGTGAATCATCTATATAATTGAAGAATGCTCTACTTTTTTTACAACAAAAAATTCCACTAAAGATGAGAGACATTGACGGATTCTAAATCCCTTGTGAGAAAGGAAAATAAAAGTTTGCCAAAGCACTCTATGATCTTAGAGAAAGAATTAACCTTATGCCAATGATTACTTTTCAAAAACTCATACTCAAGGAACTCAATGAAACTAGGGTTTCATTGAAATTCGATGATGGATCAGTCATGTACCCCTAAGGAATTATAGGATATGTGCTAGTAAAAGACGCCATGTTTTTTCCCCTAGCTGATTTCCAGGTTCTGGATATGGAATAATATGAGATGTTCCAATTAAACTTGGATGAGCATTCCTTGCTACATGAAATCTGCTGATTGATGTGGAAAAATGATGTATTATATTTAGAGTAGGAGAAGAACATGTTATGTTCAGCTTATTCGATTTGTGTGACCCTAATATGAAAACAAGGACTGTAACACCATATATATTTCCTAGAATAAGGAAGCTTCCATGATTAAGGAGGAGGAATGTGATGGCTATGTCACAGAAAATGGATTCTTCAACTATAAAATGATAAAATTTATTGAACCACCCATCGGAGAGGTGGTACATTTGTTAATTACATCAATCATTTAGACCATTACATCAAAGTACTCATTTCACGTGGAATCCTCCTCCTTACCGATTATTGTCAACTCCCATTTATACAAGGAAAGATAACCATAAAAAATACATGATAATAGATTAAAGATGTTTCATGAACCATTCTACAAGAACAATGTCATCAAATGAGCCTTAATTGAGTCAATCACTCAACTATAAATGATGAAGTGACAGGGAGTCAACCTAGGATAGGATTCAGTTAATTTGTAATAGAACAAGCCTATTTAAAATATTATATTGATTTGAATAAAGTGGTGAGGAAATAATGGAGGAAAAAATATAGTAAACCAATGAAGTACACCTCGTGAACCCATAGGTCACAACCTTACCCCTTGTATCACTAAAAACTAATATTCGCATAGTTTATGACGTGACCATCAGTACACATCGTGACCTCGCATGGGTCAGGTTTTACAAATTATTGAAGTTTCATAACCCAAAAACCTGCCCCTCCTCTCCTCACAACCTTCTACCCTCCTCCTAACCCACTACCTCTTGTGTGTCACCCTTCCTCTCCTCACCTCATGATGCAACACCTCCTCCCTCCCTTCCACACATCGACCAAAACCAAATCTTCCTAGCCTTCTGCCAGCATGCGACCGACTCCTCTTCCGCTCCATGGAACGCCCCCAAAAGGACACATCCTAATGTTTCTCTGTCATCATTGTGTTCCTCCTCTATCTCAATGATCTATCAACCTCCAGTTAATTACTCACACGGTCCATCCACCTGAAAAGACACGAACTCCTCCCAAACAACAGTGGATAATATTTATTTACACTTGGTGCTTTACTTTGCATACCCACACCACCGGGATATTCTCATTATGCTACAGGCCAAACCTGGGAGGACAAACAAGTCTCTAGATATGGTCGTTCTTGAAATGATGAACATCACAGATGCCATCCTAATATTATTGGATATTTGTCACATTGAAAGCATCATTTATGTCATGGAGGATAGGGAAAGACAGTTTTTTTGGATTAGCTAGCCATAGTAGACATATCGGTGCATTTCCTTCACATCAGACTTGGTGTCAGGCCACACCATCTCACTGTGGCCCAGTTTGGTGTAGGAAGTGGTATCTACCCTGAGATTTCATGATCTCAGACATCTATCTTACCTTATATATAAGACCTTCTCGATAGAACATGCTGATCCTTTGGCATATTGTTACTCGTGACCCCTAATCCTACCATGACATCAGGCTGTCGACATCCACCCAGCAAAGGAGTCCAGCCCTATGTATAATGTACCAGGCCATGGAACATGGGTGGTTCACATGAGGTGATACCCATATTAGTATCATCCATCATTACATTTTCATTCTTTCTATTTTCATTGGTGGACCTCCTATCAACATAGATGCCTAGTTCGCCTCTTATGACATAGTACTGGCATAGAGGTGGTGGGGCACGCTCATGGGAGGATCAGTCATCACCAAGTCGTAAATATACTTGCACATTTTCAATGATTCACAGCCACTCACATTAGTAGTCCTAGTCGAGTTGATTAAACTTCTACTCCTGCATAAGATGAGGATGTTGGGGATGGAGGATGACATCTATTTCTAGGCACCTGGATTTCAGGGGCCTGTGCCTCAACTAGATGCACCACAGGTGGTTGGTCCGTAGGAGCAGCCATTGACATCTATAGTAGAACCTTCTACCCATCCAGCAATATCCCTGACTACCACCCCATCCACCCACCCTGTGCCTACCCATCACAGTCATTATATCTTAAGGGTTCTCATCCAGTGTATCTCTGTGAATAAGCGCCAGTTTACTTCTCACCTCCACCTTCCCGTCATTGAGCCTTCCTAATTCACCCATCCACCACCTACTACCGTTGTCCCTTACTCATCCATCCTTCCTCCATCACCCTCTTTTCCCTTCGACCTACCTCCCAGCTTCACATACCATATTAATCAAGAAGATTTTCTAGTGGAGTAGGCCTGGAAGGTCCAAGGACCAACCACTGAGCCCACTCCTGACACACCTCTCATTAATCCAGCATCCAAACACATGGCCACTGTACAGATCAAGACTTCCCCACAACCCACCGCAACCCATTTTCCCATCTCCACCACACAAAAATCTGCCTTAGCCCCACCTACCACTACGGTTCCTACAGATGATGATTTAGCCACCTAATTCATTCCATCTTTTGATGTTGGTCAGAATATTGAGAATATTTTGTTTCCCAAAGAAAAAATTTGTATTTTCAAACTTTTTGGATTTCGGACAATTTTTTATAGACGGGAAGCTTTCATTCTCATTCTTTTGTACTACAGTAAGATATTTATATACATTGTTGGATTTCTATTCCCTTTTTTAATGTGTGTATACTTTTTTCTTCCGTTTTCTATTTCCATAGAAATTTGTGGTTCTTCTAGTTTATCTAATGTTATTGATAGGCCCATTCATCAGTGTGTTATTCTAAAAAGACTAACCCAACGTGATGCAAAGATCACCTATTAAAATTATGTTTTAACATTGGAAACCCACCAGTAGTAACAACCCCCCCCCCCCCAATGATTCCATTTCTACCACATTTAATATTCAGTCTAGATGTAGTTGAAGTTGTAAATCTATTTAATAAACCATGCGAACTCGAGCACGCAGTGAACATTAGCTGCAAGAGGAAGAGGAGAAACATAGATGGCTAGCCCACTCATTGAATTATTTGTCCACCCGTCTGGCCGATGACGATAAGCTAACGCTTTATGAGAGGCAACACATATTTTTTTTAGTTTTTCTTGAGTCTTGGAATTTTTTTATTTCATTGAATTACATTGCACAATAGTTAATTAGATAAATATAAATGGTAATAGTTAATAATTATTTTGACACCATATGGTTTTTCATCTATTCAAATGTTTAACCCTGTATATTATCATTTATTTTATAGTGCACGATTTTTCTACTAACATATTTTGCAGGTGCATCAAAACATCAATGTTAAGACAACTCAGACACCCCCATGCCATACCACTTCATCTAATGAAGCACTTGATATCTTATTATTAGATTTTCTCATCACTTCCATGTCTACTCAATTCCTGATATTCACTTCCAGGCCACTCCCATCCATAATTTCATTGAATGTTTGGACACTATATCATTTTAAGTGTGGGGAGCCTTTCTCATATTTTCACTACGATGCACTTGAATTTTTTGTTTGTTCTCACTGCTCTAGGACACATTTTTCAAATTGAAAATCATGCTACAAATTTGAAAACCATTATACCCAAGAAAATTAAAATTAACGGTAAAAAGAAAAATCTTAATAACCATTTTTCACGCTAGCATAGAATTTTAGAATGATTTCTGAGCTTTGAAGTTTAATTCAAATTCAAAATCATTGAAATTATTTTTAATTGACTCATTAATTTGGATTTATGACTCTTTTAATTTCTAGTTTTTTATTTTTTTCTCATTACCTGAGATGATTCTATGCCTTCAATCTCATTTTCTATTCAGATTATATGTCTTGAGAGATACATGGGTCATAAAAACTAATGAGAAATTGAACTATGATATTATCAAAACAATGATTTACCATGTTTAATTTTAAAATAATTCAGTAAAACTTTTATAGCCATATTACCTAAGATCCACAAGACCATTATCCATTGATTACCCCATAATAGCCATAAATGACTTGTTATAAGAAAAGATATTTCAAGCCTATTTCCCTTTGCACCCTTCTCATTGTACAATGATTAATTATTATTTTTGAACAAGTTTGGGGGTGGAATGCAAATAGAATGGGATCCTTTCACATTCAGAGATGTGTGGTTCACTCACCTGACTACTAGGATGTGATCTATGTAGCATTTTTTTGTATCTCATTTGTATTTTGTTCCTTTTAAAAAGAAATGAAAAAAATTAATTTTGGTTGTGTACTATGAGGGTCCTAAATCACCATTTTCTTGACCAATGAATCCCTCAACAGATCATTTGTGGTTTGGTGATGGATGTGAGATCAATCCTAGGCATAACTTCTGAAAAATAAAAATGAAAAATAAAATGGAAAGGAATAGTGTCAATTCATTAGCTAGTTACTCATCATATATATAGATTCCACCCGAGCTAATGGAGTGTGGACTAGACTAACAAGGTGGAGGAAATTTTTGAGACTCATCTTGTCATATCTACATTGTAATTTAGAGTTTACACTCCTTTTTATATTGATTTTCAAATTTTTACCTACCTAACTACAACCTCATTATCATCATAACCATGTTTATAAAAGTCATTAATATAATTTTTATACTTATCTTTACTCAGTAGAGATGATAAAACCAATGAAAGGATGTGTTTAAGAACATGGACTTAGGGTACAAGCATACCATAATTACATTTTAACCTATGTAGTGACCAAAAAGAATGGTGAGGTAAATTGAAAATGGGCATGTATATTAAATAACATTTAAAAGATTATGATTAAAAGAATAAATTTTGTTTTGAAAATATGAACTATAATGCATAACTAATATACTAGGCAGGATTAAAATTGTAACATGACTACATTTCTTCATACACTTAACTTAATTTCATAGACATAACATGGATTTAATTCATTGAAAATTGATTATCCTTTTGAAATCTATGTTGAGTTATTTTTCTTGATGACAAGCAATGATTCATGTATGGGGGGATTTGATAAGTCTAAATGATATATATATATATATATATTGTTGTCACCAATCCATTGTTTTTCAATCATATATTGGATAATTCACATGGTAGATCTCCAATTTTAAGGAAAAAATTATTCACATGAATTCATGGATGAAAGAAATAAAATATGCAAAAATGGCCAAATACACATCGTGATTGAAAAATTCACGTCATGTACTTTATGATCAGATCATGAATCACGCCATGAAGCCATGTCGTGACAAACCATAGTGAGTGAAGAAATTTCAGGTTCACATTCTGACTCCCTCTTACACTTTGTGACAACATTCAAACCATACGCCGAGAAGGCCATGAGGATTCAATATGAAAAGTCAGCTGGCCATGGGGTATATGTCGTGAACCACCTGTAATCGACCTACCAGGGAAAAACATCATTAATCCATGAAATATATTGATGTTACACTTAAGATCCTCAATGAAATAATGCTGATTTAGGGTTCACGACATGACGATCAAGTACACGTCATGACCAATTTCTCTTATATAAGGAATAGTCTGGCAGCGCATTGGAAAGATGCTCTAATTACCTCTCTCTACCTTTTTGACTAATTTTGATATTTTTTTCTCTTTTCCAATTATAAATTCTTTAGTTATTTTTATTTATTTTTCAATTTCAATCAAAGTGTTGTGGATTCCTTTTCATCAGTGCCTTCAAGTCCCCCAACGCTTTAATTACATGTCAATCATTTCATGTAAGGTTTTATTTAATGTTTTCATTCATCTTCATCACACATTTATGCAAATATATTAGCATCGTTATGATTTCCTCTACCCCTTTCACTGCATTAATTACCATCATGAGTTATTAAACACGTTAGTGTAAGGATCAATATTCGATATATCTAGATTCTTAATTAAATCTTCATTTCTTATCTTGGAAAACATAAAGGCATTAGTAATTAGGATATACAACAATGGTCATACCCCATTTGCGCAAATGTATTGTGACCATCAGTCAGTCAAGAAAATGACCCTATTCTAATTAAAGTAAACTATAACGATGACCATTAGCATTGGGAACTTTCAGTAATAGAAGCTGAATGTAAATAATCTAGGACTATTTCTATCCTCCTGACCATAGAATTGTTACACCCTAGGTGGAACTAGAAGACCAGACCAGGGTTGACAAGCACCTACAGCTTGCTTCATAGACAAAGCACATAGGACCTTACAATGATTAGAACTAGGATCACCTTTATATGGATACTCGGACTTGATCATGATCCCGCCTTAATCAACTGAAGTAAAACCCATGAAAAGACAGAAAACTCTCAAACATTAGTCCATAAGTAATGAATCATAAAAAGGATTCCAGACCAGATTCATTCTCCCTATAGAAAAACATCCTCCTCGTAGGATCGACCTCAAAATCATACTATACTATACCCTAGTAGTTAGTAATGTTTTGGAAACATATAAATTTTTAATTTGACTGGCATCTTTGGAAATTAACAATGTGATTCGGTTCTCTTCTCATAAGAAGTGATAAGTTCATGAGGTACATTTTTTATCCATTATACATCCACCAAAGTCTATATTTGTATTTTTTTAACTAAAACGAATTTATAGAAGTGGAAAATAAGGCTACATCTGTAGTATCATTTAGTAACAAAAAATTCACATAACAGATTACTGATGGGTTTATTTTGGATTACATTGATATGTAGCACATAATAAAACTGAAAAATTAAATCTAAATGACTACTTGTTAAGTAAATTAGACTTCCAATCACACGTATAGAGAAAGTTTGATGAACTGGTTTCACAGCATCATCAATATCTATAGTATTTGAGTTTTCTATCGGATTACTTTTAATTTTTGTTTATTCATATAATAATTTCGTAACAACATATTTTATATACGTAATTGGAAATAAAAAAGTTTTCTCTTTTTTTTGGGAAATTTGATAACCTATAATGTATCTTAACTCACCCATCATACTCATTTCAAACTCACATATCATAAGATATGTATATGAATATAGTAATGTATTTTTATTTGAACAAAATAATATGTCATAATCATATATTTTTATAATCAAAATTTATTAATTAACTTATTTTATAAATTTATTTTGACCCACAACTCCCTTAACAAATTTGTTTTGTAACATAAAACAAGTTAACCTATATTACTATGATATAGGGGATTGATTGAGTCTATAAATTGATTTCGTAATATTAAAAACATTTTTTGAATGTTTTATATTTTCAGAACTATGGAATTATTCTATATTAAATCCATATTGAACATATCTATTAAGAAAATAGAATTTATGATTGAGTTGAAATAGTTAGAAATTTAGGAATGTTGTATAAGGTAAAAGTTTTCAAATATATTCCAGTTGAGATACCGTAGAATAAGATTCATCATAGTCTATTACATATTTATGATTATAACACCCAGTAACATTTTTGGGTTAATTTCTATCTATTAAACCATTCCCATCACATTTGATCCAAAATTACCCATTTTACTCGATTTATAAGAAAATAATTATGTCATTAAACCAAAAATAAACATTGTTACATTAATACTCATTTAGTTCAACATTCATAGATTTTTTCCAATCCTCATTACATAATTCCTCATTAGGATTTATCGGTAAAAATTGTGATAGGACAGCTAGATGTTCAATTTCATTTCTCAAATAACTTTAAGTTCTAACTAGTTGATCATCATAACCAATTACACTATAACAATGATGACTCTTAAGGAATAACTAGTATCTTGGATTTGTATAACTATGTTCATCAATATATGGTAAAAAGTATTCAACAGGTATAACAATAAAAATTATTTTCCATTTTTTATCTGATGAGAATAACTTTCCCACATAAGATACAAATCAGTTTTAAAAATAACAACATTATATTTATTTTGATCCATTTTGAAAACAAAAGGACCAGTTTCATCAAACATAACATGTAATGTTTCATCAAAAGTATTTTTAATTTTCTTAAAAACTCTATAGGATTTATGATAATAGAGTAACCTAAAATTTCTTTTCATCATATTTTGGATAAAATTTATGTATATTATCTTTAGTATTTACAGTGAATACCTTTCATCCAGAAACATTGAATTAAGAATGTGTTAGTTTTCGTCCAATCTATAACTCATAATTATTTTTATTAATTAAAGATCAAATTAAAACTCAATTTATAGAATAACTATAACTAAAAATAGTTTTAGAAAAAAATGAATAGAAAGTGAGTATTCACTCACCATAGTTCTAGTAATTCCTAGAATAACTCTATTTAATCCTTCAACTACACCATTTTTCTGGTTTTATTAATGTTAATAGGTTATTCATAATAACTTTGTTCCAAAAAAGTATTTCAAAATGATAATATTCCAATTCTACACTACGATCACCTTAAATAGGTATTGGTGAGAGGTTTATCTCATTTATCACTCTGTCTACAACTTAATTAAAACAACTAATGTCATCAAATTTCCTTAATAATATCATGTGTAATTATCGATTAAGATATATACATAGTATTTTCAACCAATAATTCTTGTTTTTGTAGGAAAATATAATTCCATGTGAACTAATTGTAAATCATCATAAGTTGAGACTTGAATAATAGATTTAGAACATGGCTTATCATTCTTACCAAATTGACAAGGTTTATAGAATTCAGAATTGTAATAACTAATTTGATGAAGATACATTTCAAGTCATTTCATAAAAAATATCTTAAGTAATAAAATTAAAATGTCAAAATCTTCTATTCCCTACAAATATTGACCTTTCATTTCAGTAACTCAATGTATATATTGTCTCCTAAGGGCTTGTATGTTTAATGTGTAGACATAATCATGATGATTTTAAGAATACACTCCTATTTATACTATGAACAATATATTTATCATTATTTTTTTGAGAGATAACCCTCATCAAAAAATTTGATTATGCATTTACGTTTGTTCGTAAAAATAAAATAAATAAATCATTAGAATGTAATGCTTTACCATGAAGAACAATGATACTTATAATAATAGTTTCTCTTAGAGCATTATATATTAATGTTACTTTTCCACCAATCATATTTATGATCATTATAATGAAATATTTGTTTCTAGTAATATATATTTCACAACTAATATCCATGTAAAAATTTTTTTAGTGTAATTACATTATTAATTTTTCTTGATAATAAAATATTGTTTCAATACCCAAACATTCTTGGGTCCAGTATTATCTTAAAATAAAATCCAAGGTAACGAGATTTTTCTAAAATTATTATTTTGAGATAATTTCATTTCTATTGAGGAATTAAAATTATTAAATCCCAAAAACAAAAAATTATATAATGAACATTTCTTCTTCCAATTTCCAACACTATGAAATTTATAGAAAAATGAAATAGATTTTTGGAAAAAAGTAATTATCATTAAAACCTAGTTTTTTTCTAGTAAAAATCATTTTGTAAATATCTCTAAGAGGTATATTTTGTTTATACATTTTATGAAAATCTTACTTCCTAGAAATAAGCCTAAAAAAGTTTCTTCAACCTATACATTTTTTATTCTTGTATAAAAACTATGTTTCTATCCTTTTTAGTATTATTATTTGAACTATTCATTTAAACAAATATTTGTAAAATATGTTTGTCAAAAATTGATATCTCAATCTATTTAGATAGAGTATATATTTCAAAATTAGTTTTCTCGTGTTTTTTTATAATGATAAGATATTTATTTAGTTAAATTAGTACTTCCTAAATTATCTTTAACAAGTTTACCTTAAAAATATCATGTTTTTAAGAATCGTTGTGATTTTCATTCATAAGATGTTTATAAAACAATGATTATTATTGAAAACAAGTTATGTTATTATCCTCTTAAAATTAGGATGATTATTCATTATAATATACAGAATTATTATTATCATTTATATCAGGGTAATTGACATTTAATGTAAGGTTTATAAGAGATTCAGCAATATATACCTTTTCCATGATACATTTCTTCACTATTGGAATTTATATATATAAATTAATATTCATATTTCAAGAACATTCATTGTCAAAAGAACTTTCTTATGAACAATAAACTCCCCATTACTTCAATGTTAACGAGGCTTTCAAAATAGAATTTATATTTTTTATAATACATATTATTGTTACTATCATAATTTCATTCTCTCTTATCATTCATTTTAATATTAGAAAAATCATATATTAAGTTTCATGAATTTTTTCATTCAAAAAAATTACTCATGTATGTTATTTCTTATCACTGCTATCATTATTAATTTTATTATATCTGTACATAGATTTATTCTAACCAACAATCTTATTATTCATTCTTTCAATATTTTCTAACTAATTCATATTCTTTTATGAATAAATAAAATTTTATTCAATAACAATATTATTACTCTTATAATATTTGATATCTTTTTTCATGGATTGAGATTTATTGTGAAAGAAAAATTTCTTTTAAGAGAATCTCCATCATTTTCTATTACATATTCTTCGAATCCCTTTTCAATATACAATCATATTTTATAAGTGAACCAATAAGATTGTCTAGAGTAAAATTATTTATCTTCATTGTATTATCCAATTCTTTACATTCATAATCCCGTTCATTAGGAAAAATCTCAATGATTTTCTCAACTATGATTCCATCCTTTAAATCCTTTTCTCTAATAGAATGAAAACTATTATCAATAGCCATGTTTCCATGATGCATATTAGCAACTAAAGTTTTTCATATGAAATCAAAAGATGGATAGTCAAATCTCAATATAGCTCTTCTAGTCTAATAAACGTTAGAAGTTAAAAACTGAGTAACTTATATCATTTTCTATATAATTTTAGCTAATTAATGTAAGGATATTTGAATATATATTTCTTATATAAAACATGTTAGATTTTTTTCTCAAAGTTTTTTGGGGAATGAGAATAACGGGGAAACCCTCTATATGGTGGGCTCGGTTGGTCTTTATGGATGATTGTAGAAGATTTTACCTCTAACCCAATCATTAACATCGAATAATTTTCATTCTTAATGGATTTTCCCAATAGTTCTATAATTCATATATATGTATGAACCTAAATTCCAATAGAAGGTGGTCGGATGGGGTTTCAAATCTGTAACAGATAGGGACTCTAATTGACGGAGAGGATGGTATGATGATCTTATCAGACCCTTATCAAGGGAATTCATTCTTATTATGAGGATATATTATATATTTAATCTATGGTTGAAAATATCCTCCAAATACCGATATAAGAACAACTATACTAACATAATTATTATTACTTAATTTTCCTTATATAAAAAAAGGGAATCTTATTGATGAATAATGTAATGTGGGTCTCATTAGAGAATCTATCTCTATGTATTTGAGGTTATCCATCTGTTTCTCAGTAATGGGTTTCCCTTTTATTTTTTCAATCCATATAATAATGTAATTAGGAATTAACTACCAAACAGGGTGGCGATTCATATTCCAATGAGGGGATTGATCCTGCTCGAGGCGTCTGACGTATCCTTGTGATGCGGCCTTAAAACCGCATGATTTTCTTCATCTTTTATCAATTTTTTTTATTTTTAATTATATTATTAGGATTTCAAATCATTAATTATTAAATATTTACAATTAATATTTTTTTATCATTTAAAAGTATTAGTTGTTTCTTGCATAATATTTTAAGCATTACTGTTTTTAATTATAAAACTGTTTTTCAATTTATTTTCATTTTTTTAATTCAATCCTTAATGTAATTTTTTTAATTTGTCATTATTAATATAATTTATCTTTTATCATCGATTAATTTTTTTAATGTTTATTCGAATAAAAAATTTACATCATTTAAAATTTTGTGTTTTAATTTAAATTATTTTTGTTTAATCATATTTTTAATTTTCGTTGAATATTTTTTATATGTGAGCTTATAAATTCTGATTAGTTTTTTATTTTCAATTTATTGTTTTGAATATATTAATTAATTGGTAGATTTATGTTATTAATAACTCTTATATTGATTTGACTTAATTTGTTTAATTAATTGAATAAATTTTTCATTTTTAATTTTTTTAACCACTAAATTATTCTATTTTTATTAGAGTATTGATATTTTTTGTTATAGTATACAGAATAAAAAATAACACACTGCCAATTTTGTTATCTAATTTTCCTTCATCCTCTTGACAATTTTCTTTTACACCACCATCTTATCAAGAATGAGACCCCTCCAGCCCTCTTTATCCATGAGACACTTCCCGAATCAATGGTTCCACCTCATACCACCATCCCTCCTTCTATACTAGTCTATATAATGAGAAACTGCCACAAGTTATACTGTTAGGGCCTCCTTCACCCTGAGGCACCACTAGAATTTTCTCTGCCTTCACACCATTGACCCACCATCTAATACACCGCCATCCTCTTCCATTAGAGACCCCATTTACATTTCAATCATCCTCCATCTTCAACATTACTCAACACACCACCAAATATCCTCCACCTGACACTATCACTAACTACACTGCCGAGTCCCAATCACAGTTGTGATTCTCTCTTCCCCTTCACACCACTAACCAAGCATGTCACGACCAGCACCTCTCTGACTGCTATGAGCCAAATCCACACATGCTAATGATCATTTTAGAAGGATC
This sequence comes from Viscum album, assembly GCA_963277665.1. Taxonomy (NCBI): domain Eukaryota; kingdom Viridiplantae; phylum Streptophyta; class Magnoliopsida; order Santalales; family Viscaceae; genus Viscum; species Viscum album. The sequence continues at coordinate 1,877,851,328 of OY728143.1, read as the reverse complement.
TCAACAAGATCTGAATCCTCAAGACCATGGCTAGAGAAACCTTGGTCTGATATCACCTCCATTAAAAGAAGAGGAGTCTTTGAGCCACAATCGAGACACTGCGGAGCAGTGGATAGATGGTTGCCCCCACTAATGGGTGTAGTTTCCATCACCACTGTGAGAAGGGGGGAGACCCGAGGAGCCGATGTTGGCCGACTCCTCGTAGATAAATTCCCCCTACTGATCACTCTTATAAAATGAGTATAAATGAAATAAAAATAAGATTTATTAAAAATTAAAAAATATTAAAAAATAATAATATATATTAATAAACTAATTTAATTTTAATAAAATAAATAATAATAATTAATGAAATTAATAAATAAATAATTAAATTTATTAGTAAAATAATATAATTCAACCGAATATATAAATATTAATTAAGAATAGTTGAAGTATATTATAATTTTTATTATAAAAATAATGAAACTTATTAAATTAATCAATGACAATAATAATAATATTTATAAAATTATGTATAAATTAATAAATTCTAATAATATATAAAATAAGACAAGTAAAAAATCAAATTTATTATGTTTTAAGAATATTAACTTCTATAATGTTAATAAAATAAATTTTAACAATAAAGGTAAATAAAATTATTAATATAAATAATAATTAATAATTTATTTGTAATGAATTAATAACAATTATGTATAAATTAATTAATTAACACAATAAGGTATTTAGTCTTATAATTATAATAATAATTAATTATATAAATTTTTAATTTTAAAATTTTAAAAATAATTTAAATAAGGTTATATAGTTGACTGAGTTACTCATTGTTTTAATAGTACATATACACACTTTACCTAGGTTCTTGTCTAGATTCAACCTAACTGCATGAAGTAGATGGTTACAAGGGAAACATGAAACACATGGCTATCTAAGTGGACATGTACACACATTCAGTGAAAATGGGAACACTAAGATGAGTCAGTTTGTGCAGTGGGTAACCAACTAAAAAACAATAGAGGGATTTATAAATTCAAAGTTTGGTATTCATTATATATGGATACCCATTCAATTCATGTATTTCGAGATATTCTTGGAGATGAGTTCAGCTAGAGAGCAGGAGAATGATAGAGAGTCACATATCAACAAAAACACTATTTGTTGTTAATTCATATGGAGATTTATTTCTTCATCACTTTCATTAATCTTCATAAATTTTTATTATAAAGATTAATTATGGTTTTAATTATGATCATTGGTCATTGCATTTAGTATTTGGTAATTTTATAATCTTTTGCTTAATTTCTTAATCGCTTTAAATAATATTTTTATAATGAATTTAAAATTTATTGACAAGATCAATATGAAATTCATTTATATTATTTCATATTCTCTTACCCATATTCAAAACATATTTCAAAAATCAAAGAGATTGATCATGGATGTTTTCTTTAACATTAGCTTCAAAACATTTGAATATTTTAATGAATTATATTCCATTGAAACAATTTCAATTGTCTTTTTAGATTGATGATTCATGGAGTGGAGAACTCCAAGACTCTATCCTTATGTGTTTGATCATTTCATGATGGAGGTTAACCCAATCCTTTCTGAATCTATAAAATAAATAAAATTATTATGATTGAGTATACCTTTTCGAGTAGTAATGCTAGTATTTTCTATGCACATTTTTTTACATTATTTTTAATCCTTTTTTTTCTCTTCATGTTCATCACACCACCTCCCCCTATATAAAAAAATATTTTTCCTTTAATGAAGTTATTGAAAATAAAAATGAAATAAAAATATAAAATATATACTCCACCAACTGTTTTCAATAGTGAGTATTTTTTCAAAATATTAATCACCCAAACAAGTTTTCTTTCCTTTCCTTAGGTTCTACCATACATACTACTATATAGTAGTTAGTAAGAAAGATAATTTTCAAAACATTAAAATCATGTTAAAGATGGTCGATTCAGGGTTTTCCACTATTACCATGAAATAAATGTGTTGAGTGTCTTACAGATATAAAAATTTATTAAAAATGTAAATAAAAAAACAAAGAAAATAGCTTCTTATGATTCTTGTTATTTACTACATACATGTGTATGTTTTGAACATCAAAATCTTATGATCAACTTGTTTTTTATGTTTCAGGAGTTTTTCATTATGATTTTGTAATTTTTCACTCATGCATTGTGAAATCATTATTGTTGTTGTTGTTTCACTTTTATTAATATAATTTATAGGTGTATGGAATCAAGATAATGAGGTTTATTATGTCTACTAAATCTACTATAGGAAAAACACATGGCATTGTTTCTATAATGCTCTGTAACAGCCTTATGAAGATGAAGAAAACATTGACTATACTGAGCATGAACCCAAGAACTATTAAAAAATTGAATAAATGATGTCAAATTTTTCTGAAAATTATTATGAATTTGATAAACCACACAATGATAGAATGAAAATATTGAAAAATGAATCTTGGGTTTCAAAGGAATATATTAAACATAAAAAACAATTTTAATTTAGTAATGAAGTAAATTAATATAGAAGATATGATAATGGAATTCTGAAGTATAGTGAGGTTAAAACTAATAAAAACTTTTCATTTTGATGAATTTGATTCCAAAAAAGGAAAATCAGAGGAAATAACCAAATCAATCTGTGAGGAAAACAACATTGATAAATGTTTTAATAACTAAAAGGAAGTTGAATTATAAAATTTGAGAAATAATAAAATGATATTGAATATGGAATTCCTATTGTGTATATTGTTACATGATTTGAAAAGGTTCACTATTTTAGGAACATTGAAAATGTTATTTTCTAGTTGGGGGAAACTTATGATACTAGCAATTTATTTATAAAAAATAGTTATTTTGTATTCCTAAAATCAAAAATAAAAAACTGAAATTTAATCAGGGTATAATTTGGGAAAGATCAACAAACTTGAAATCATTGAGTGGGATAATATTGAAACTATTAATAAATGTGATCTCTTAACCTTTTTAAAGCTTAATCCAAATTATCATTGAAATGAATTATAATAAATTTCATGAGGGAAAAATAATTGAAGAAAGATTAACTTATGAATTATCACATCGATGTTTTCACAATAATATTCATTCTGAAACCTTTTTTAATGTAATGGAAAATATTATTGACCAACATGTGGCTAATTTTATGAATTAAAAAATTATATAATCTGATTCTACTAAAGCTGAATTGAAAATTTCTCCCTCTAAATAGAACATTCTATAACACTCTAATAAATTTTTATTGTAAATGAAATTTTTTATAATGAATGTAATGCAGATCTTAAAGACACTATACAATATTACATAATAAATGGTTTTTCTCATGTAATACTGGACTATAAAATTTTATTTTCTAATGAGGATAATTTGGACGATCTTTGTAATATGGTCAAACCATATTCTAAGATTTTTCAAATAAATTATCTTCCCTATTTTTCATAGACTTACTCAACTGATATTAGTGCAGAATACAACCTTGATATTCCATGTAGTGTAGAAGGGGAGTTTCACATCAGTTCAAAATATTAGAAATCTAATCATCATCATATTTCTTCCCTTTATCAACATGTCAGTCAAAACATATCCAAAATCACCCTTGAATTTGATTTTTGTGGGGTTATATTTTGAGAGAGTTAGTTTTGCGGATAATGTCATACATTTAAGATTACCTATTTTATTACATTACCTTCATGAAAATACAAATTTTTTCAAATCTAAACAAAATATTCATGAGGATATTTTTACTACAAAAATTTATTTTAATGATAGTTCTTTTATGAGCATTAATTTTTATTGGAAGAGCGTCAAGAAGACCTTCCCACTTCACCTAACCCTATTGTCTTCAAATGACTAAGAAACTATATTTGGGTGATGATTTTTTTTCTCAACATGAAGTCTCATTTCAGAAGATCACTATTGTTAAAGGGTGTTTCTTAGGAAATATTATAGATGATGAAATATTAGTTTCTTTGTTCATAATATTATGTTCCCAAAATTTTATATTCTATGTTTACAACAAATTCCTGAAAAACTTTTGGTGGTTCCTTCTTAGTAATCCTCACACACCTAGCGACATTATTTAGTTTCTTGGGGAGTCTATCTAGGGTCATTTAAAGTATAATTTCATGGGAGGAAACCCATGATTTTTTTACTTTCAATAAATCATTTTCTTGTTTTAAAAGATTATAACTGGTGACTTTAAACTCCATGCTTCATGGGATTTCACCCTTAGTTTTTATTTTTAATCAATTTTGTTCTTATAAAGTTTTGAATTAAATTTTCTATTTCGTTTCATATTGTCCTATTTATACTGGAAACATGTTCTTCGTGTTGCTTTTTCTTGTTCTCTGAGTAAGAAGGATACAATTTTAAGTGTCAACAGAGGATTACAATTCCATTTATTCATCAAATAACATGGAGTTTCTTGCTGATACTCCATGGATAATATTTAAAATAGAAGTTCCTTATTTTTATTTTTGTTTTTATTGTTTTATCTATTTATATATAAAAAATGAGTCACAATTCCACTTCCAGAATTGATTCACCACAATGGTAAATTGTTAGTATAAAAGTTCCAGTGAGTCATTTATGTCATGCACTACATTACTCTATATTATAATGTTGCTGGGAGTTTTTATTGCATGGTTTGGAATATTGAAAATTGGTACTATAATTATTTTAAAATTAATATACATTGTTTTATTCCTTCTATGGTGGTTCTTGAATTTATAAGGTGTTCAACATACCTTTCATAGTATTCTTGAAAAGTGGTTCTGAATCAAATTTCTAAAATTTCTTACACCCATTTCACAATGAAATAAAAAATTTACATTCTACTATTTTTATCTATTTGAAAATATATTTTCACTAGCTTAATGATAATACATGTGAACCTTTTGTTATATTTTTTTATTATTTCAATGAAACTATTTTTACTATAATGATACCCTTGAACATATCATGAAAATCATGAGAAAAATATATGTTTTGACCTTGTGAATTTATATTTTTCTTCTCAAAAATGGAATTCATATCTGAGGATGAAGTATAGTTTTATGTGTGGGGGGGGTATACATATTATGATCTAGTATTTTCTTTAAATTAATCACATAAAATTCTTATAACCTTTTTGTAAAAAATAATCAAAATTTTTAAAATTATATTATATTCTAAGGTTCATTATGTTTTATTATATAATTACCTTCAGTCTAGCCTAATGAATATTACTTACTAGTTATTGATTCATATTTTGAAATGAAAATTTTAAGGATGAATGATTTAAAGTGATGCTTTATATTTCAGCTATGAATATTCAATATTGGAATTGTGAATCAGAGTGATACATGATAGATATTTGTGAAATTTAGGATCATAAGTTTTGGAAACTAAATGTTTATACATATCTCGTATAGAATCATTTTTATTTATTAAGAAAATAGCAATCACCATAGTGAGAAAATTTCAATGGTAGAATTATATGAATTTTGAATCAGGATTTATATTGGAAAATGAGGACCTAAAGAGAACCTCAATAACAAAAGGAACGTTGTGTTTGAGTAATCCCTTTTTACAAATTAAATATGTACATGTGCAGAGTGTCTTTCACAAGTTACATAGTTGTGTAAAATTGAAACAACACAGAAAAAAAGTTCTTAATTTACAAAAATGAGTTCTTTATGTTAACGGGAATTTTGAAAACCAGAAGAAGAACCTGGCAATTGACTTATATGAACAAAATTTAAATTATATCAATATATTGATTTAAAAAAAATAATTTATATTTTTTGGAACCTTTATGAAATTAAAAGTTGATGGTTCCTTTTTTAGGATCTTATTTACACATTTATGTAACATGTTATAACTATTAGTCTATAAAACATGAATTTGAATTGATGTAATTCTTTAATTACATTCACATATGAGGCATGATATCCTTATAAGTGAATGATATTTTCTTATTTTGATCTTCTAGTAGGTATTTGTAAAAAGGTTGGACCACTTTTTAAAAAATAATTTGAAAAACCTAAATCTCAATACTTGGTCCTATGATTTTAAACTATTTGAAATGATTCATTTTTATATATTTGAAAAAAAAACATATTTCTATTTAAAAAACATTTTGGGAGTTGATTAAGGATAATCAATGATTATGTGTGATGTAATTTGATGGGACTATAAGGTCACATGATTTTCCCCAACATTTGTTAATGTTTTTAATCATTTAGTTATTTTTTTTCTTCTGATTTTTGATTTATAATATCATTTTTGTGCTTTCATAGTTTAATTCATTAGTTAATAAATTTTTATAAATATTCATGTATTTTTAGACTTTAAAATTATTAATTTTTTCTTACATAATTTTATGTCCAACATAATTTTTAATAATTAAACAAAATTTCAATTTATTTTCATTCAATTAATGGACTCCTTAATTTAATTTTTAATATTTTAATAATTCATTATTGATATAATATATCATTTTTCAAAATGTAATGTTTTTATTAGGATTTAAAATAATTTATTTATATCAATTAAAATTTATTGTTTTGAATCAATTTATAATTCTGTTATCAAATTTTAATTTTTCTTTGCTTAAATTTTTATATCAATATATTATTTAATTTTAACATTTAGTTTCCATTTTTATGAATTTATTAATTCATCAATTGATATATGTTTTTATTTTCTAATGTTTTAATTTGAATTTATTTATATAATTAAATGAATCAGATTCTAAATTTTAATTACATTAAAATCTAAAATTTTATATATTTTTTTATTATTGTTATTTATTTTATTTTTTAGAATAATAAACTAACACACCAACGACCCCTTTGTCAAATTTTCACTTCTCCAAACAATACTGTCTCATGAGAAAATGAAAGACATTTTTATTTTACTTTTTCAGCATCTCAAGAATGAGAAATTGTTATCCCTCTTGATAAATGTGACAAAGTCAAAATTGAAAGTGCCTCTTCATACGTCCATCCCCACTTTTGCACTAGTTTGAATAGTGAGACTCTACCTCAAGTCATGCCGACATGGCCTCCTTCATGATGAGGCACCACCAAAATTTTCCAAGCCTTTACCGCATTGATCCACCCTACACGCCACAACTAGCTTCTTTCATCCAAGAAACCGCCATAACAAAAAAAATACACCAATGACATTTCAATCTTTCTCCAGTTTATACATTACATGACACACCACCGAAGATGATCCATGTGACACCGCCAATAACTCCAAAGGTGTGTCCCGATCACTATTGTGCTTATGGCTTCCCCTTCACACTACCGACACAAGAAATTATCCACTGTCACTACTCAAACCACTATGATCCAAATGCACACATGTCAATGTTTTTTTGTTCTCAGATCTCAACCACATCTAATTACCCAAGACAATATCCAAAAAACCCCTTTCAAATCTTGCATTAATTTCTCTTTATCAATTTCTATTTGAGAAGGATAATTATGGTTTTTATTATGATCAATTGTTAATACGTTTATTTATCATGGAATTTATAATATATGGGTCAATTTATTAATCTACTAACATTGTTTTTTATAATGACTTTTAAATTGATCAGTGTGATCCATATCGAATTCATTAATATTATTTCAATATTCTTATTCCAAAATTCAAAACTAATTTGATCAATCATCAATATTGAAACCCACATAAATCGTTGAAACCCACATAGTTCATTGAACCCATGTAGTTTAGAATCCTGAAAAAGTGACATATATAGGTGCTTGAGGACACCAGATATTCCATATCATGTCTTAGAGAGACATACTACATATCCTGACTATAGTGATAATCAGATTTGTCATAGTTCATTCATCGTCACAGTCTACTGACAGATGATGTAATGTGATCATCCCAACTGTATGATTGGGACCCAATAGTTGAGATATCATAGATATAAGAGTACATTTACTAGAGTCAATTTTTAGTTGATCTCATTCCATAAAGAGGTGTCCTACATATTTTGATAATGTTAGGAATAAGAGTTCTCAAATTTCGGTTACACCCTTGGGACTGGACCAAATGTAAACAACTATTTATTAAGGTGAATAAATAATCCCACTCATCGGGGATTACAGGTTGACATTTCCCTACAAATTTTAGATTCATGAGATGAATGATATTATTATTGCAACCTCATATTCTAACGTGAACTATGATTTGTGACAAAAAACGGATAACTAATATGTAATCAGTCTCACTGCACATGTGTTTGAGGGTTATGCACTAGTACAACCCCATAAAAATTTATTATAAAGATTCATCCTCAGGGTAAAATCCAATGAATCCTAGTTATAGCCGGAATCAGAGACATCATAGTTCCATAGATCATGGATTACACATTTATTTTTCCCATGTCATTATAGAGAATTATTATCAATATGATATGATAATTTCAACTCTGTAATCAAACATGATCAAGGCCCATTATGAGAAACAGAGGATGATAAGTAATTAAAGTCATGTCTTGTGGATGTGGGAAATATGTGTTGGGATGTACCTTTGTGTTGTTGATATGGAGATCATACCTAAGGGAGGCAGCCTACGTATCCTATTTATTTTCAGAATCAGTGCCATCGTAGTTCACTCTTCAAGGATTAAAAACTGAGGACGGACAATTTTAGAGGATTCCCCTACAAATTTTTCATGTTCATATTGAGTATTCCACATAACCTAGATGACTTCTCTTGACTAAATCACGTGACGTGACATTCTTTTCTAGAGGCTATCTCATAACCCAGTTAATCTAACATGGTTTCATCACATGAGATAGATGACACATGTGGAGGGTGTTGCGAGAGTCTGTGCAACATGTCTTGAAGGTTGTCGCATGTCTAGGATGTCATGTCTTGAGGGTGTCTTAGGTCTAGAATGGAATGTATAGAGGTTAGTGTTAGTCTAGGATGACTTTTCTAGAGGGAATCATGTGTCTAAGCTAACATACCTGGAGGGCATCACGAGAGATGGTTGGCATGTCTGGGTTATATCGTGAGACTTAGCTGACCTAAGCGAATGTCATTATATGAGTCAAGAGATGTATTTTAAGGACATAGTAAGTCTTTTTCAACGATATCAAAGGGATTCACGAGACTAAATTTGAATACCAAGGAGAACCATATAACCTTCTCTGAAATGCCCAAAGGACACTATATGACCCAAATAGAATACTAGAGGAGTGTCATGTGATATCGGAGACATGTCCAGGCATTGTCGCGTGTCTTAGATGGTTCACATGAAGAAGTTTTGGGATAATGAACATGTATATGGTTTAGTTCATTTTCATGTATTCTCTCTTCTATCCCTTATATTGTGAATTCCTTAAATTTTTTCAGTGCCAGTTTATTTTATGTCTCACACGATTTAGAATAAGTTTGTGATGTTCTTTATATATCCTACCAAAAGAAGGTCATGTTATCTATAAAGGGTCATCTGAAGTGTTTTATGAATGGTACATGATATATTTGGTTGTTATCTGATATATTACCTGATATAAGTCTTTGTGTTCATTAAATCATCCACTTTGGGTACCACTGATGGGAATTTACCATTGTTTGACCCCATGGTAATGATAGGTAACCATGCATTTTTCATGTTGGGGTAGTAAATTTATTAGCCTATCCCCCATATTATTAATCCAATTTGGGTGGAGTATCTCATGTGAATCAAATGTGGAGTTAGTGAAGTGTTCTTTCACCACACATCTTCACGAACAACTGATGTGGATAGCTCTAAGGGAATCACGTGATTTTCAGTGACCACTAGTTCATCCCACAACGATTCCTTCACCAGATTATCACTAATTAGTGGATTATTTTTTAATCTTTAAATCCGGGAAATAGACATACATATTTTCATATTCACTATTAAATGGCCTTTGAGAAATCATGGTGGCTATTGAACGGAAATCATGTGATCTTACATGACTTATCTGAGATGTTTTGTGTGACAATGATGGCTTGTCTGGGGTCATTGTGGGATTAGGATAAATTTTTCTGGAGTGACATGAGATCATTCGATGGAAATTTTAAGTGAGTCACATGTTTTTTACAACCATGAGAGGACCCTGCTACCTTAACCTTTAAATTTGTATTTTTTTAATGTTAGGGGTTCACGAGGCTTCATGACTATTGTCAATGGAAAGTACGCAAACTCTCATTATTGTTCCACATTAACATTAAAGGTCTTCTAGGGGTATAAGAGAATTTTGAGGAAAATTACATATGTTAATCCCTAGAGAGCCAATGTTGGGGCACAAGGTTTCATAGACATACCCAAGGTTTATCGCGTGATGAGGAGGACATACCAATGGGATTTCCTAAGATGTGGCTGACATGTATCAGTGGTCTCATGGGGTATTTTAGATCTCCAATGGTGCGCCACATGTCTTAGAAGATAGTGAGTGTCTTTACCCTACTCCCTTTTTTATATTTTCTTTTATTCTCTAAATTTTGATGGTCAAGTGAGTTTTTTTGGATGTTGTCATGGATAAATACACTTCCCATCAGTGATGAATCCCAAAATCATTATCACCATAAATGGAATCCACCTTTTATAAATTTTCCTTCTATTTTTATTGTATTTTTTATATATTTTTTAAGTTGATCACCGATGAGAAATGTCTGGATAGGGGGAGATTCTTTGGTTTCCACCATGTGACCACTAGTTATCCAGAGAGATTCTAAATAAGTAGGAATACATTTTGAAAGGGGCTCTATGGGATCCACTGTAGGTTATGAACTACGAATTTTCTTTTTCAAGAGATTATAATTATCCTATGAATTTGAGTCCCATGAAGGCCCGGAAAATCTATAGGTCATGACCACCTTCTTCTTCTATTGCATTTTCATCAAAAATTATTCCCATATTTTGGTATTCATTCCATTTTGAATTTTACAATGCTCATTTTGGGTGTGTCAAAAAATGACCCCATTAGAAATGGATTCATTTTAAAGAAAAAGGATACGATTCTATGGTAAATATAAAAAACCTTCCTATATACTGAGATGATGATGGATTCCTACTTCAGTATGGTATCCATGAATAGATATGCATAAATATATATGTGTTTTCATCCATTTTTCTTTCATTCATGATGTGCACGATTCTTCTGTTCATCAAATGTTATGTGAATTGCCAATGATACACATCATTTTCATAATATCAAGTAGATGAGAATGTATGGACCTAAATATTTAAATTGTAATAAATTACATATGAGATATACTCATGATTTCCCACTAAGAAGAGATTCTTTATTGGTGTGCATGGTCATGTTTTCTTGAGATCAACCAATATAAAAAAGGATATTCGGGTAGAATATATGTCTTGAAGGGATATTACTCTATTTTATGCCAATTATGATTGTATTGGTGAGAATAACATTATTTTTCATGGCCATATAAAAGGCCTTACATGCTCCTATAATAAAAATTATTGTTATTATATAGTTTATGTTCTTTTATATCAAATGTGATATTTCTATAGTTTTGGATATTTTTTCTCATACCTCATATTTTATAATTTTTTGACTTTTAGCTCACAGTTTCTATTTATTTAATATATGGTCTTTTATCCCTTACATAAAATTGATTTTTTTATAGCCTTTCATCTTAGACCAGAAAGTTATTTAGTTTGGGGTCTTTTTGCTCAAACCTAATATTGAATTAATTTAGGGCCTTTTAGCACAAAATTAGCATTGGTTTGTTTTGGGGTCCTTTATTTCGGAACTTTTTTTAATTTTTTTATGTTATTTTATGTTGAACCATATGTTTCTTTAATTTAGGATAGTTTACCATGAATATATGTTTCATTACTTTAGGGTTTTTTTAGTTCATACCATATATTTCTTTATTTTAGGGTATTCATTCTTAGACCGAACCAATGATCAAAAAATATAGTTCCTACATTCAATGAATTACCTAAAACACACTGTGGTGATGGGTTTTGTTGTGGTGTTTATTAGGCTTACAAGGATCATAAATCAATTTTTAAGATGTCACATTTAGTTGACACCTATATGAGGGTGTGAAAAATCCATGGGTATGTGTGAATAGTCAAGAAAATCGTACTTGAATCAGGGTGTCTTTTCCAATGTCTATGAATGATTCATAGAGGTACTATTGATTGGAGGTAGAAATTTTGGAGATTCTATATAAGGCCCCGGCCTTAAACCTTACTTAATATTGAATTAAATGAATAATTCACATTGAGGATCTTTTCAGGTTTAGAGTTTTAGAGAATTAGGACATAACTATTACATCTCAAAAGATTACAAAGTAGAAACTTTTACTAAGTTTCCATAAAATAAAAACTCTGAAAAAGAAACATGTCAAGTTCCATGTTTTTAGGTTGCATGACTTTCCCTTGATCCCATCCTTGACCCTATTCCACGTTAAGTCCTGTGAAAAACATTTCAAAAACTTGGGATGAGCATAAAAAGCTCAGTAAGGGATACACAAATAATGAAAACTGTTAGTTTTTCAAAAACAACAAGTAAACCATGTATACTTTATCAAGGTAATAATTTTCACCTTTTCAAAGTAGTAAAAACTCTTCACTGAATAAATGTTCATTACTTACCCTTTTGTTACCAAAAGATTACCATAAAACCCATATAAAGATCACATAACATATAAAGGTAACCTGGGACATAAACATACTTCAGTGGAATAAGCATAAGGTCGACTTCCACACATATCACTTAATGGAATAACCATTCGGCCAAATTCCATACATACTTAAGGGAATAGCCATACGGCTGACTTCCATACCCAATGCATTGGAGTTTATAATGTAACCACCCGTCCTGGTATTCACGGCACCACCCGTCATATGGTTTATCACGTAACCACCCGTAAAAAGTCCATGTACCATAATAACAAATAAAATATTTAAAATATAAACATTTCAATAACAACATTTCATTTGCAATCACAATAAGTAATTCCTAGATATTGAATTAATAAATCCATTTTCAAAAACCATTTAAAAGAGATTTTTGAATCAAAGTGTCCCATACCACTTTGAAGCTTTTAATGGAATTATAATTTTAAAACATTAATGTCCATATAAATAAATACTGAAAACCATTTTGAAAACATGGACATTAATGATAAATATTTAGAATAATAAATCTTTATAACATTTAAAATGATATTATTGTTAAAGAGTTTTTAACAAAATGAGAGACTCTTCAATACAAATAATAGCGGAATAACATTTAATCCTAATTTTATAATATCATGAGAATAATGGGATTCATGATATAATATGTCAAAGGACAATATTCACACCATATAAGAGTGAATTGGTGCATGAAAACAATGAAGTCTCAAAATAAATGTAAAATGAGATGAAATCCGTTATAAAGAAGGTATCCTTAAATTAAGGATAAATCAATCTCATAATTATGTGTGAAAAATATAAATACACCCAATATAAGTGGATATTAAGTGTAAAACAATCAATGTTTATTCACACATATTCCAAGGATGACATATTCAATAACTACATGTTAAACCCAAAGAAATAAAAATTGGGTTAAGAAGTTCCCTTGGTAAAATTCGACAGCCTAACGGCGTCACATAAAATTTTACAAAAAGGGTTGATGAGACAGATAAAGGGGATCTCATCACTTGGACATAAAATTTAAATCAATAAGGATATAGAAGAACATATCCCAACATAATATTATGTGAATTAAAAGACATAACAAAAGAAGTCTTTTAAAAAGAGGAGGGTGAAAGGTTCCCTTACCGACATGGGTATCTTTCGAAACATACACCCCGTGAAAGAAGGACAATACAACATTGATGTAAATACTCATAAATTAAATTATATTACACAATGAGTAAAATAATGTGCAGTACATTAACCACTAAAAGGAAATTGTGGCAAATGTAGCATAAATCTCACGGGAATAAAAGTGAGATGAAAAATCCCTTACGAAAACTCGGCAGTATAACGGCACCACTTAGAACTTACAAAAATGGATTGATGAGATTAAATAGGGTCTCTCATCATATTACAATAAAATTTAAAGCAAGAGGAATATAAAAGAACATCCCCCATCATAACAAAGAGGAGCTTAAAAGAAGTAACATAAAGGAGAGTACTTAAAATGAAAGAGAGTGGTTAGATCTCTTACAAAAATTCTGCAGCCTAACGACGCCACTTAAAACTTCCAAAATAGATTAATGATAGATAATAGGGTCTATCATCATATGAACATAAAAATTACAGTAAGAGTAATATAAAATAACATCCCAATAACAAGAAATATGAGCTTTAAAAGGAATTACATAAAAGAGTGTACTTAAAAAGAAAGAGAGGAGTAGGATCCCTTACCTCAGGACTGACTTGGCTCGATCATTCTTTAACATCCTGAATAATAAACTTGAGTTAATTTCTACTTTCTTAAGAACATTTTTCAATATCATTATTCCTTTTATATCAATTATTGGCATGTTATAAACATTATGTAATCATTTAATATAATAATGTTTGTTTTGTCGATATTTGGTTCTTAAGTCAAAAGTGGACTTCTTACAATTACATGTTTTTCGTGTGTTCAAAGGTTCTTTATATCCAGAATGACATTCCTGATTTGGATATCATAAATATCATATATATCCAGCATATACATGTATTTACAATATTACATAATCATTTAGAGGTAAGAAATGAAATGCACCGTTCATGGAGACGGTAAGTCGTACGTACGCAAGAACGCTACTTTCATTTCTATGTCATATTAATGGAATTAAAACTAAATGAGAGATGTGTATATTTTAAATTCCAGAATTATATTCATCCTTTATATGTATCATACATCATATATATCCATTATATGTACTTATAATAGTACATTACATTTGAGGATAAGAAATGAAATGCACCGTTCATGGAGACGATAAGCCGTACATACGCATGAACGCTACTTTCATTTCTATCTCATACTTTAATGGAAAGAAAACAATAATTATATAAAGGTATATTATAATTCCAGTATAACATCATATATAATAACTTCAAATCCATCCTTTATACATCCCACATATGGCATTAACGAATCAAATCACTTTGAGGGGGCGGTAGTCCGCACTTCCTAAAATGAAGATATCGTGTATACCCATAATGGAAGCCATAAAGGTATGCCACAAATGAAAAATACAGAAGCTTGAGTAAAACATAAAAATATTATATATCATATATAAACATAGTGACATCTTAATGGCCACCTTTGAAGGTGTTATATGAGTGTTGAACAATCATCGTTTCGTGATGCAGAAATTCGCCATCCACAGAAACTGTATGTTCTTTAAGCCTTAGATGAAGGTGTGTGTAAGTGTAGATCGAATACTTATTATAACAACATCCTATTATATTTAGGATACTGTATTAGTTACAAAATAAATGAATAAAAAAGAGTTTAGGGGGTTGGAGAAACAAAATAAAACAAAAGAGCACAAGTGAAGACGTTACCTTAAAATTGGGTAACTCCCTTTGGTTTGAACAAAAAGGGTTTCTTGAAGAGCTTACTACCTACGATAAGGCTTATAGGATAATTAGAGGGATGTGGAGAGAGAAAATGATCAGATATTGGCCGAACCAAAGTCTTTAGAGGTGTGGGTAAGGTGGTAGAGGTGGGGGCCTTTTATAAGAGGAGAGGAGGGGCACTCTTGGAAAAGTATAAAATGTTACTTTATTTTCAAATGTTTTGAGATTTTAATGGTCCCACATTGATTTGTTTAGAGGATAAGGTGATAAGGGTTCTAAATACACCCATCCAATATTTTTTTGACATGTTTAGGTCCTAGATTTTTCATTATCTTTCCATTTTATTTAAATCGTTAAATAATGAGGTCATCGCATCATCATCATGATGTCATAAAGAAATTAACTTATTTAATGTCTAAAAATTATAAAAAAATAATATGATGTAGGAAATATTTTTAGCTTTCCATTGACTATTTATAGTCAAAATTATGACTTGTATAACCACATGTAGAAATTGCTTTAGTAAAACAAATCATGTTTGTGACATTTTTATTTTAACTTTAAATAAAAGGCATAAATGTCATTATCAAACCCAAGTAGTTCCATGGGGTACCACAAATCGACTCATGGATTGTATTGGTCGTCCATAACTCATCCAATAGGGTTAGGACAAGTGTCAATATATTTTCATTTTATTATAATATCATTTTTACCTTAAATCACACTAATTACCTTTAATCGTGATTAATAAAACATAAAAGTTACTTTTCATCAAAAATTATTTTCATCCCATTGAACCACATTTTACATAACAATTAAATTCATTTAAATTGGATTTTTGAAATTCAAATCACAGAAGTGGTAAAGTCCCATTTAAATGAAAAATCAAATTTTGTAACCACCACTTTGTGGTTTCACTATTCATAAAAAATTGGAGATTTTCAGAAAAATACCAAAAATTCACCCTAAGATATATTTGATATTCTGAATTCAAAAATGATTTATATTTTACTAAATAATAACATAGAAGTTTCATTAAATAATTTTATAATTAATTCTTGCAGTCAGAGCAAATACCGTGTTTTTATGAATCAATAAGTATCAAAAGATTGACACTAGTTTAAGTTCAACCTTAAAGTGATATTAATTACAATGACCACCATTGGATTAAATGGTAAAAATATATTATATTTACACTTTAAAACCAATTAAAAATATAATCTAATCATATAAATAAATTAGATTAAAAAGTGGTTTTGAATTAAAAGAAAACATTTTTCACTATTGATTATAAATTGAACTTATTCGGAAAAATTCCAAAAATTTACACAAAGTAAATTTTTATGTCCTGATTATAAAGAAGAATTTTATTTTGTCAAATATAACACATAAAATTGTCAAAAAGTGGATTTAAAAGAGGTTCTCCATCAAAAGGTGTTTAATCGACCTTTTAAGAAATATTAGACTATCTATGCTTAAAATTGGATTCATTCGCATTTTTAATCCTCCATAATTTATTGTAAAGAGTAAAAATATTTGAAAAACATATATAATCATTTTGTAGTTAGTTCTGTTCATTCCCGCCATTACAACGGCTAGGCATTAACTACAATTTAAAATAATATTATTTTATTATTAGAGTGCAATGTAAGATTCCCAAGAAACTCGTTGTTGTGTATTGGGTATGCCATCGAGCATACCATCCCCTTTAAAGTAATATTAATATTTTATACAAAAAATGGATAAATATAAAAATGTCATATTCTTTATTTACCTGGGGTGTTACATCCTTCCCCCTTTTGGGAATTGCGTCCTCAGAATTTTAAAATTGGGCTTGGAAATATCCTTGAAAGTCCCACATCGGAACATGATTCGGTAAAACAATCACATTAAAATAAAGAAAGATAAGTACAGAGGTCACCCGAGTTAACCCATACTAGGATTCCATGTAGGAAAACATGGACATGGAGGAGAAAACACAGGGTTATGTTCTGATGGAGATTGATAGAAAACAATTTTAGGAGAAAGTTAACCACAAGAAAATCACAAACTTGTGATGGGTTAAATGGTATTTGATTCCACAGTAGGAAAAGTTAACAGACAACATTTTTGTTTTAACTTACTCTTCATTGAGGAATTTATTTTTGAGCCTAACTAAATCATAATGAAACATACTTGTCACGTAGACTTCCAACTTTTACTTGATTCCTTAATCAAACTCATATTTTCTCCAAAAGATGGGTATTTAGGAAGACTTGTTCGCATTAAGAGTACTATAATCATTTTCTAGAGAATCACCTAATCCAAAAAAGAGAACTATACACTTCCCATGTCTTTAGAATCTAACCAAAACCAAAACCAAAAAGGTTAGTACAATATTAGAGAATCCAGAAAAGGATAACCCTTTATAAAAAGAAAATCTATTCTTAATCTACAAAATTTGTCCAACAAAACCCAAAGTTCAACGAGGACCATTCGATAAACAATTTGTCCATAAAATTCCTCAAAGTAAAATAAACTAATATTGAAACCCAAATATTTGAAGAATTTAGTCACATAGTCTTCCAAGTTAAGTTGTAACATTTATCTCCAAAAAAACATCAGTTTCTCCTAAAGTCTCGCATTGAAAAGTAATTAACCTAATCACATATCCTCAATGAAAAGTTATTCATTTTCATAAAAACCCAAAATCAACTTACTATTAATTCATAAAATCACCTAAATAAAAAGAATAAGTCATACTAACCAGGGACTTCACGTAGTCCAGTGGTAGGCGATAATACTAGTCGGAGTTTGGTTGTGAGTTCGATTCCCGCAACTTTGTCCAACGCGACGGGTTGTCACATGGTCTGCGTGTTGTCCTTTTTCCAAAACTATATAATTCTAAAAACATTCCCCAAAACGAGAAAGAATCTTCAAAAAATGATCATAACATATTTTAGCCTCAAGTTTATCTCATGCCTTACATTTTCTATCATAACATATAATAACCCATAATTACCTCAAAAGTAAGGATCATATAAACTCTAATGGTTACCTTTATAATTATTACCTGAACTTCCACATAGATTGGTCATCTCATACATGATGAATTACAGAACATACCAAGGTTCAAGTGGATGATCATGAGTCCTTGATAGTTGGTTTAGAACAACCACGAGTTTCCTCATTGAAGACCCCATTTCATCCAGTCTCTTAATCAGAGAACCACCACAGTTTCCTTCAAACCTATTGTCACTTCAGTGCCTTCTAGATCCATCCATTCACTAAAAACAGAAATCTCAGTGTGAGTATATCAACAAAACCGTCATGTACTAATGAGGAAGGTAAACACTAAGATATACTTACTCATCCACTTTTTCTAAAATGAGGACTCTTTCTGAAATCCTAACCATTATGGTAATGTCACTTGTGCTTAGAGGATACCCTAACCTCTAAAGGTATCTAAACCGACCTTTGATACCAACTATAAGGCCCCGACCTTAAACCTTACTTAATATTGAATTAAATGAATAATTCACATTGAGGATCTTTTCAGGTTTAGAGTTTTAGAGAATTAGGACATAACTATTACATCTCAAAAGATTACAAATTAGAAACTTTTACTACGTTTCCATAAAATAAAAACTCTGAAAAAGAAACATGTCAAGTTCCATGTTTTTAGGTTTCATGACTTTCCCTTGATCCCATCTTTGACCCGACTCCACGTTAAGTCCGATGAAAAACATTTCGAAAACCTGGGATGAGCATAAAAAGCTTAGTAAGGGATACACAATGAATGAAAACTGTTAGTTTTTCAAAACAACAAGTAAACCATGTATACTTTATCAAAGTAATACTTTTCACTTTTTCAATGTAGTAAAAACTCTTCACTGAATAAAAGTTCATTACTTACCCTTCTGTAACCAAAAGATTACCATAAAACCCATATAAAGATCACATAACATATAAAGGTAACTTGGGACATAAACATACTTAAGTGGAATAACCATAAGGTTGACTTCCACACATATCACTTAATGGAATAGCCATTCGGCCAACTTCCATACATACTTAATAGAAAATCCATACGGCTGACTTCTATACCCAATGCATTGGAGGTTATACCGTAACCACCCGTCCTGGTATTCACGGCACCACCCATCATATGGTTTATCACGTAACCACCCCTAAAATGTCCAAGTACCATAATTACACATAAAATATTGAAAATATAAACATTTCAATAACAACATTTCATTTTCAGTCACAATAAGTAATTCCCAGATATTGAATTAATCAATCCATTTTCAAAAACCTTTTAAATGAGATTTTTGAATCAAAGTGTCCCATACCACTTTGAAGCTTTTAATGGAATTATAATTTTAAAACATTAATGTCCATATAAATAAATACTGAAAACCATTTTGAAAACATGGACATTAAAGATAAATATTTAGAATAATAAATCTTTAAAACATTTAAATTGATATTTTTGTTAAAGAGTTTTTAAAAAAATGAGATACTCTTGAATACAAATAATAGCGGAATAACATTTAATCCGAACTTTATAATATCATGAGAATAAAGGGATTCATGATATAATGTGTAAAAGGACAGTATTCACACCATATAAGAGTGAATTGGTGCATGACAACAATGAAGTCTCAAAAGAAATGTAAAATGAGATGAAATCCATTATAAAGAAGGTATCCTTAAATTAAGGATAAACCAATCTCATAATTATGTGTGAAAAATATAAATACACACAATATAAGTTTATATTAAGTGTAAAACAATCAAAAGTTATTCACACATATTCAAAGGATGACATATTCAATAACTACATGTTGAACCCAAAGAAATCTAAATTGGGTTAAGAAGTTCCCTTGGTAAAATTCGACAGCCTAACGGCGTCACATAAAATTTTACAAAAAGGGTTGATGAGAGAGATAAAGGGGATCTCATCACTTGGACATAAAATTTAAATCAATAAGGATATATAAGAACATATCCCAACATAATAGTATATGAATGAAAAGACATAACAAGATATGTCTTTTAAAAAGAGGAGGGTGAAAGGTTCCCTTACCGACATGGGTATCTTTCGAAACATACACCCCGTGAAAGAAGGACAATACAACATTGATGTAAATAGTCATAAATGAAATTATATTACACAATGAGAAAAATAATGGGCAGTACATACACCACTCAAAGGAAATTGTGGAAAATGTAGCATAAATCTCATGGGAATAAAAGTGAGATGAAAAATACCTTATGAAAACTCGGCAGCCTAACGGCGCCACTTAAAACTTCCAAAAATGGATTGATTAGATAAAATAGGGTCTCTAATAATATTACAATAAAATATACAGCAAGAGGAATATAAAATAACATCCCCCATCATAACAAAGAAGATCTTAAAAGAAGTAACATAAAGGAGAATACTTAAAATGAAAGGGAGAGGTTAGATCTCTTATGAAAATTCGGCAGCCTAACGGCGCCACTCAAAACATCCAAAATGGATTGATGAGAGATAATAGGGTCTCTCATCATATGAACATAAAAAATTACAGTAAGATTAATATAAAAGAACATCCCAATAACAAGAAATATGAGCTTTAAATGGAATGACATAAAAGAGTGTACTTAAAAAGAAAGAGTGGAGTAGGATCCCTTACCTCGGGTTTGACTTGACTCGATCGTTATTTAACATCTTGAATAATAAACTTGAGTTAATTTATACTTTCTTAAGAACTTTTTTAAAGTTAATTATTACTTTTATATCAATTATTGACATGTTATAAACATTATGTAATCATTTAAGTTAATAATGTTTGTTTTGTCGATATTTGGTTCTTAAGTCAAAAGTGGACTTCTTACAATTACATGTTGTTCGGGTGGTCAAAGGTTTTTTATATCCAGAATGACATTCCTAATTTTTATATCATATATATCATATATATCCAGCATATACATGTATTTATAATATTACATAATCATTTAGTGGTAAGAAATTAAATGCACCGTTCATGGAGACGGTAAGTCGTACGTACGCATGAACGTTACTTTCATTTCTATGTCATATTAATGTAATTAAAACTAAATGAGAGATGGTTATATTTTTAATTCCATAATTTTATTCATCCTTTATATGTATCATACATCATATATATCCATTATATGTTCTTATAATAGTACATTACATTTGAGGATAAGAAATGAAATGCACCGTTCATGGAGACGGTAAGCCGTACTTACCCATGAACGCTACTTTCATTTCTATCTCATACATTAATGGAAAGAAAAAAATAATGATATAAAGGTATATTTTAATTCCAGTATAACATCATATATAATAACTTTAAATCCTTCTTTTATACATCCCACATATGGCGTTAATGAATCAAATCACTTTGAGGGGGCGGTAGTCCGCACTTCCTAAAATGAAGATATCGCGTATACCCATAATGGAAGCCATAAAGGTATGCCACAAATGAAAAATACAGAAGATTAAGTAAAACATAAAAATATCATATATCATATATAAACATAGTGACATCTTAATGTCCACCTTTGATGGTGTTATATTAGTGTTGAACAATCATCGTTTCGTGAGGCAGAAATTCGCCATCCACAGAAACTGTATGTTCTATAACCATTAGATGAAGGTGTGTGTAAGTGTAGATAGAATAATTATTATAACAACATCCTAGTATATTGAAGATACTGGAGTTGTTACAAAAGAAATGAATAAAAAAGAGTTTAGGTGGTTGTAGAAGCAAAATAAACCAAAAGAGCACAAGTGAAGACGTTACCTTAAAATTGGGTAACTCCCTTTGGTTTGACCAAAAGGGTTTCTTGAAGAGTGTAATGCCTAAGATAAGGCTTCTAGGATTAGTAGAGTGATGTGTAGAGAAAAAATGATCAGAGCTTGGCCGAACCAAAGGCTTGAGATGTGTGGGTAAGGTGGTAGAGGTGGGGGCCTTTTATAAGAGGAGAGGAGGGGCACTCTTGGAAAAGTATAAAATGTTACTTTATTTTCAAATGGTTTTCGGATTTTAAGGGTACCACATTGATGTGTTTCGAGGATAAGGTGATAAGGGTTCGAAATCCACCCATCCAATAGGTTTTTGACATGTGTAGGTCCTAGATTTTGCATTATCTTTCCATTTTATTTAAATTGTTAAATAATGAGGTCATCGCTGCATCATCATGATGTCATAAATAATTTCTTTTATTTAATGTCTAAAAATTATAAAAATATACTATGATGTAGGAAATATTTTTATATTTCCAATTACTATTTATAGTAAAAATTCTAACTTTTATAACTATAGCGACCCGACCTTTTCTTACATTACTATTACATCATTTTAAAGATAAACAACATAATAGTATTACACATGGAGGATACATAGGTTTAGTGTCTTGGGAAAATTAGGACTACACATAACAAGTACAACATCAAGCATAAAAAAAAATTCATTTAATCTCTTCTTGTATAGCTTCTTAGTAGCACTTGTCCCCTCCTTAGTACATGTAGCCACCTGAGGATATACATCAAAAGGGGTGATCTAAAAGCCCAGTAAGAGGATAGATAAGGACAATATAGCATGGGGTGAGCATAATCATAACATAGGAAAGAGATCTTGAACATGAGAGGGGCATAAACAATAAACTTGAAATGTGGCAAAGCATAAAAATGTAACATCATGTCTTAGTGGTTAACTACCACACATAATTGTGAACAAAGCTAGCATCATGTTCACGCATAATTTCACATTTACTCATGAGATTCATCACTTTACCCAATGCATTGGAGCGCTATATAATTCCGGGCGCACCCGTCACATTCATATTGCGCTATATAATTCCGGGCGCACCCATCACATCATAACATTATCATTATCATGCTTGCCACATAGAACACATATCAAACATGTACATAAATAACCCATGGAAAGGAATGGGTTTCATCTCATAATAACACATTCATAAGCTTTGGGTTCCCAAAAGGAAGAGGGAACAACATACTTGATATAAGAGCCATCATCCTTGAGTGAGAGGCAAAATGTGAGATCTTGAAAGAAGAGTTCTTTTGGAAAACATTTTTATGGACAGAAAAACCAGTGAAAAACATTTATATCCCAGAAAAGTAAAGGAAATGATGAACAAAAGACCTTTGAGGAGTAACCATATCAAAAATGGAGTGAAAGAGAGAGAACCCGAAGGAAGAAAATTGGGTTCGAGATTTCCCCTTACCTTGTACTCGAATGCCTCCTTCTCTTTAATGTCCTGTATAATAACATTATATTCATTAATTAGAAATTCCAGAACCATTTATACATTAATAGGGTTCATTCTGGTTTTATTATTTCATATTAAGTTCCTTTGGATGACTTATAGAGTTTAAAAACGTTGTTCGGGGATGTTCGTTTTTATGGTTTTCTTGAGCGGTCCACTTGTATTCTTAATTTTATGTTTGGGTAGATTATCGTTAAACATCCAGAACTGATATTACATGTAATTAAAGATATTACATAAGCTTGGATGATTTTAGAATGAGTTATATTAGATTCATGTGGCCGAATTATTAGATAATAATTAAATGAAAATTATTTGGGTTAATTTGAGCGGTTTTTGGATCACAACGAACTCATTTTAACATTTCACTTAGTAATATGGCCATATGTTATTTCCGGAACTTAAAATAGAACATAATACATATAACATATTCTGGTTCAACCATAAAAATGGTTTCATGACCAGATTGAAGATATAAATGGAAGAAGAGAGCATGTTGTTTTTTGAAGGTGATAAATTATCACCACATGAACAACGTTCTCTTTAATAAAATAAAAGGAAGAGGGAAAGGGTGTGGGGTGATATAATATACCATTAGAATCATAATATTACAGTATAAGTATAGTACTGGAGTTACAAAACAATTTGGATGAAGATAGGTAGGGAGAGATCAAGAGAGGAACTTGAAAATGAAAAGAAATTAAAGGAGAAGAGGGAGAGAAATCACCTTTTGGATCCTCCTCTTGAGAACCTCCTTAAGGGCCTAAGCTTGGTCTTTTGATGAGACCAGAAGCTCCTGGACGTGGGGGAGAGGCTAGGGAAGATGATTGGGCAGAGCTTAGACAATGCTTGAAGCTTGAGAGGTGTGGTTTGGCAAGAGGAGGGGGAGGCCTTATTTATACATGAGGTGGGAGGTGTTTTTGGAATAAATTATTAAATAAAATAATATATCATAAGTTAGACTTGTAATAGTAGTTTTTTGACATCCTAAATAATATATTAATATAATAAAATTCGTTTTAGGGTTTAAATATTCTTTATAAGTCGAATTCATTAATTTATTAAAAGGAAAGTGAAAGGAAGAGAAAAAGTCACTTTAAGAAATCACTTTTTGACTTTAAGCTTTGGAAAGTTCTTTTTAGGTTTGACAATTGGATCTATTGTATTTCAAGGAACAATTTATGAAATTTAATTTGTTTTGGCCGAAACTAAAGTTCTAGAATGTTTATGTCATCATTACATCATTAATGATGCAATTTAGTGTACACCGATTATGCGAAAAACTGTATTTTTTACTATTCACCCGAAAATTGAAGTATTTCAGAATAAACCCAAAAATTTACCCCTACCATTTTTCGACGTGTAGAATCCAAAAATGATGTCCAATTTTCAAAAATAATTTTATAAATATTATTAATTTAATATTTAATTAAAATCATAATTTACTAAAAAAAACAGTTTTTAAAATTAAAACTGATTTTGTAGTTCTTTTAAAAATTACTAAGGGTCTTATAATATTATCTAAAAACTATTAGACATTGATTCAATAGTTTATGAATATATTTCAGGAAAATAAATATCCTTTTAAATTAATTAATTAATTATAATTAATTATTTATGACTTATAAAATACCAAAAACGTTTACTAAGGTCAAATTGTCACTTTCTATGATGTATAAATTTTATTTTAATATTCACAGGTAATTTTACTCTTAGTTACTATTCATAAGGGTCATATTACTATAGGTTACTATTCATAAGGGTAGGTTACTATTCACCAAAAATTGTTTTTGTTTCATTGGACTCCAAAAACCATCTTGAACACAACCGTGAATGTTGGATTTTTAAAATTCCAAACATAGGGGTGACAAAATTATGTTTAAAGGTCACTTATCACTTAGTAGTTCATTATTTTGTGTTTTTATAAAAGGAGGGAATTTTCTATTGAAAAACTTTGGGTCGTTACATTCTTCCCCCCTTAAGAAATTTCGCCCCCGAAATTTCACTTTACACAAACAGGTGAGGGTACTTCTCCTTCATTGCATCTTCCGGTTCCCAAGTTGCTTCCTCAAACTTTTGGTTCCTCCACAATACTTTGACAAGGCGGGTTGTCTTGTTGCGTAGAACCTTATCACTTCGGTCCAGAATTTTTACCGGCTGCTCCTCATATGAGAGATCATCTTCCAACTGTACCACCTCTGAGTTTAGTACGTGTGAGGGGTCTGGAATGTACTTCCTCAGTAGTGATATGTGAAACACGTCATGAACTTGAGCCATATTCGGTGGAAGTGCCAGACGATAGGCCACAGCTCCTATACGATCAAGGATCTCAAAGGGGCCAATGTACCTTGGGCTTAGCTTCCCTTTCTTCCCAAATCGCATGACTCTCTTCCATGGAGATATTCGAAGGAAGACTTTATCTCCAACGTCAAACTCTAAGTCCCTTCGACGATTGTCAGCATAGCTCTTTTGCCGACTTTGAGCAGCTTTGATATGTTTCTGGATGACTTGAACCTTCTCTGTCATCTCTTGAACAAGATCGGGACCAAGTAGTTTTCGTTCTCCAACTTCATCCCAACAGGTTGGAGTTCTACATCGCTTCCTATAAAGAGCTTCATATGGAGCCATCTGAATACTCGAGTGGAAGCTATTGTTGTATGAGAACTCAACCAATGGAAGGTGCTGATCCCATCCACCTTTGAATTCAAGAGAGCATGATCTTAGCATATCTTCAAGTGTCTGAATAGTCCTTTCAGACTGGCCATCAGTTTGGGGGTGATAGGCCGTGATGAAGTTTAATTCAGTACTCAAAGCATGTTGAAGGCTCCTCCAAAATTTAGAAGTGAACCTTGGATCACGGTCAGAGACAATCGAGAGTGGAACACCATGCAACCTCACTACTTCCTTCACATATATCCTTTCAAGTTGTTCAAGTGAGAGGTCTTCCCGAATAGCGATAAAATGGGCAGTCTTAGTGAGTCGGTCAACCACAACCCATATCGCATTATTTCCTCTTGACGTTTTCGGGAGGCCCATGACAAAGTCCATAGTGACATTTTCTCATTTCCACATGGGTATGGGCAATGGCTGCATCATACCTTTGGACTTTTGCCGCTCAGCTTTAACTTGCTGACACACCAAGCACCTTGATATATATTCTGCAATCTCCTTCTTCATGTTATCCCACCAGAAGTGTTCTCGGAGATCACGATACATCTTGGTACTTCCAGGATGAATAGAGAAAGTTGAGCTATGTGCATTATCCAATAGCTCCTTCTTTATTCCAGGTGATGAAGGTACACAAAGCCGCGTTCCAAACCGAATCACACCATTATCGTCGATATGGAACTCTTGCAGCTTTCCTTCCTTTACTGCATTCACCCTCTTTTGTATCTCCACATCATCCCTTTGTGCTTCCTTGATCTTCTGTTGGATGGATGGTTGCGCAATCATTTGGGCAAGGTAGGATGTATCCCCTGCCCTTACGATTCCCAAATCCATCCTTTGCATATCCAAGAAGATAGGGTCTTTCTCAATCCTCAACATGGATAGAGTAGCAGGTTCTTTCCTACTTAGAGCATCAGCTACCTTGTTCGCCTTTCCAGGATGATAGTGAATAGAGAAATCGTAATCCTTGATTAGCTCTAACCATCTCCTTTGACGCATGTTGAGCTCCTTTTGTGTGAATATATACTTTAGGCTCTTGTGGTCGGTGTATATGTCACACTTCTCACCATAAAGGTAGTGCCGCCAGATTTTCAAGGCAAAAATCACGGCTGCAAGCTCTAGATCATGCGTCGGGTAGTTCTGCTCATGGATCTTCAACTGTCGTGAGGCGTAGGCTATCACATTATCATTTTGCATGAGTACACAACCCAAGCCTTTCTTTGAAGCATCACTGTATATCACAAAACTTTCTCCACTTTTTGGTAGTGTGAGTACAGGTGCAGTGATCAGCCTTCTCTTTAGCTCCTTGAAGCTTCCCTCACATTCTTCCGTCCATACATACTTTACCCCTTTCCTTGTTAACTTAGTTAGCGGGCTTGACAATCGTGAGAAGTTTCTCACAAAACGTCGGTAGTACCCAGCTAATCCAAGAAAACTACGGATTTCTGTGACACTAGAGGGCCTGGGCCATTCCTCAATCGCCTTTGTCTTTGAAGGGTCCACAGAAATTCCCTCGCTTGTGATCACATGTCCCGAGAACGTGACTTGATTCATCCAAAAGTCACACTTGCTGAACTTGGCGTACAACTTCTCCTTTCTCAATGTCGCCAACACAAGTCTTAGATGTTCTTCATGTTCCTCCTTGCTCTTGGAGTAGATGAGAATATCATCGATAAACACTACCACAAATTTGTCGAGGTAATGTCTAAAGACTCTATTCATCAAATCCATGAAGATTGCAGGGGCATTAGTAAGTCCGAAGGGCATCACCAAAAACTCATAGTGCCCATACCTTGTACGGAAGGCAGTCTTCTGAATATCTTCCTTCTTCA
Source organism: Viscum album (assembly GCA_963277665.1). Taxonomy (NCBI): domain Eukaryota; kingdom Viridiplantae; phylum Streptophyta; class Magnoliopsida; order Santalales; family Viscaceae; genus Viscum; species Viscum album. The sequence continues at coordinate 1,877,822,962 of OY728143.1, read as the reverse complement.
CCTTTACTTGATGATATCCAGAACGAAGATCCACCTTTGAGAAGTATTGAGCTCCTCTTAACTGATCGAACAAGTCATCAATCCTTGGGAGAGGATACTTGTTCTTTATGGTGATCTTGTTGAGTTCCCGATAATCGATACACAGCTGCATGGTACCATCCTTCTTCCTCACAAAGAGCACTGGCGCACCCCAAGGTGATGCACTAGGGCGTATGAACCCTTTGTCCAGATGCTCTTGCAGCTGCTTCTTTAACTCATCCAGTTCGATAGGAGCCATCCTATAGGGGCACTTCGAGATAGGAGTAGCTCCGGGTATGAGTTCAATTGAGAACTCTACCTCACGATCCGGGGGAATTCCGGGTAACTCTTCGGGAAATACATCGCCGTATTCCCTTACGATGGGCATTTCCTCAAGGTTGGAACTTTCCTTTGACTCAATCATTTGGGAGAGGTATGCTTCTTCATAGGGAATCATCACCCACACCATTGAAGGATTTCTCAAAGGAGATTCGTGATCTTCCTTGCATTTGTAGAGGAGCATGGAATGGTTCGGAATACGAAAATATATTTCCTTTTCCCGACAGTTGATATGTGCTCTATATAACGAGAGCCAATCCATTCCCATTATAGCGTCGAATTCCACCAAGGGAAGTATTACGAGATTTGCCGGAAGAATCTTCCCACATACGTCAACAGGAGAAGAATCAAACACTTGGGTTGCAATGATTGCACCACTTGGTGTTTTTACAGATATCTCTACTTCAAGGTTTCGGGGCTTCGATTCTATAGTTCTAGCAAACTTGCAAGATATAAAGGAATGCGTAGAACCAGAATCAAATAAGACTTTTGCCATTCTTGAGTGAATAGGAAGTGTACCTTGTACGACTTCATTATCATGTTCCACTTCCGCAGTAGTGATGGCATAAGCCTTCCCTTGTTCCTTTGGCTTTGGTGGTTGTTGGCGCTGATTACCCTCGAAAGCTCGAGGTTTAGTGCACTGGTTTGAATAGTGCCCTAGCTCCTTACAGTTGTAGCATTGAACCACGAGTGGTTCTCTCCTTTCATCGGCTACATTACCCTTCCTTTTCATGTCTCTTCGACACTCGTGAGCTAGGTGTCCATCTTTCCCACACTTGAAGCATTTCCCCGTCCCTTTGAGGTAGTTCCCACTGTGCAACTTCCCACATTTTTGGCAAGTGGGTTATTGTGTTTTCTTCCCATCTTTATCACTAGATCCACCAGCTTGAAACTCCATCTTTCTTTTCTTATCACCGTAGCCATGGGACCATTCTCCAAACTCCATCTCCACTTTAAGAGCACACCTTACAACTTCTTCATAACTCCCAAAGTCTCGAATTGCAAGAGCTTTTCGAAGATGTGGTTTTAATCCACTAAAGAATCTATCAATTTTGCTATCATTGTTGATAACAAAACCCGAAGCATACCTTGCGAGCCTTGTGAAATTTGCTTCATAGATTGTGACAGATTCTCCTTCTTTTTGCTTGAGCTCTATGAATTCTCTCTCCATCTTCGTGAGAAGAGTTCTTGGGAAGTACTTATTAAGAAACATTATCTTAAAGTCTTCCCATTCCATCTCTTCAATTTCCACCCTTGGCTTGGTGTTCTTAATCAAATCCCACCATTGATCGGCTTCTCCATCTAGACGGTAAACGGCTAGAGTCACCTTCTCCGTCTCGGAACAGTGAAGAACAGAAAAGATCTTCTCCATGGAGTTGACCCATTGTTCCGCAACTAGTGGATCAGAAGATCCACAAAACGTCGGTGGTCGTTGCCGCATAAAACTTTCGATAGCTAGCTGCTCCCTCTTTGGTGAAGGAGGACGTTCCCCATTATTATGGTTATTATTCATAACCCGGGATAATTGGGTAAGCATCGCCATGAAGTTTTGAACTCCACCTCCAATATCATTGGGGATGTCATTCGGGCAATCGTTGCATTGGCCTTCACAAGAGTTGTTGGCCTGATTTCTCCTGGTTCCCACCATTTTCTAAAATAGAAAAGGTTAGAACAAAACATAAGTAAACAAGTCATGAATAACTTATCCTTTTAAACAATTATACCAAAAACATAACATATGGGATCCCTAGGTAAATATCCTTGTGTGCATATTTGTACTTAGTCTCATGCTAGAGGTTTTCTTTAGGGTTCACTAATCCTAATTCCCAAATTAACTAAACCTTTGCCTCTGATACCAACTATAGCGACCCGACCTTTTCTTACATTACTATTACATCATTTTAAAGATAAACAACATAATAGTATTACACATGGAGGATACATAGGTTTAGTGTCTTGGGCAAATTAGGACTACACATAACAAGTACAACATCAAGCATAAAAAAAAATTCATTTAATCTCTTCTTGTATAGCTTCTTAGTAGCACTTGTCCCCTCCTTAGTACATGTAGCCACCTGAGGATATACATCAAAAGGGGTGAGCTAAAAGCCCAGTAAGAGGATAGATAAGGACAATATAGCATGGGGTGAGCATAATCATAACATAGGAAAGAGATCTTGAACATGAGAGGGGCATAAACAATAAACTTGAAATGTGGCAAAGCATAAAAATGTAACATCATGTCTTAGTGGTTAACTACCACACATAATTGTGAACAAAGATAGCATCATGTTCACGCATAATTTCACATTTACTCATGAGATTCATCATTTTACCCAATGCATTAGAGCGCTATATAATTCCGGGCGCACCCGTCACATTCATATTGCGCTATATAATTCCGGGCGCACCCGTCACATCATAACATTATCATTATCATGCTTGCCACATAGAACACATATCAAACATGTACATAAATAACCCATGGAAAGGAATGGGTTTCATCTCATAATAACACATTCATAAGCTTTGGGTTCCCAAAAGGAAGAGGGAACAACATACTTGATATAAGAGCCATCATCCTTGAGTGAGAGGCAAAATGTGAGATCTTGAAAGAAGAGTTCTTTTGGAAAACATTTTTATGGACATAAAAACCAGTGACAAACATGTATATCCCAGAAAAGTAAAGGAAATGATGAACAAAAGACCTTTGAGGAGTAACCATATCAAAAATGGAGTGAAAGAGAGAGAACCCGAAGGAAGAAAATTGGGTTCGAGATTTCCCCTTACCTTGTACTCGAATGCCTCCTTCTCTTTAATGTCCTGTATAATAACATTATATTCATTAATTAGAAATTCCAGAACCTTTTATACATTAATAGGGTTCATTCTGGTTTTATTATTTCATATTAAGTTCCTTTGGATGACTTATAGAGTTTAAAAACGTTGTTCGAGGATGTTCGTTTTTATGGTTTTCTTGAGCGGTCCACTTGTATTCTTAATTTTATGTTTGGGTAGATTATCGTTAAACATCCAGAACTGATATTACATGTAATTAACGATATTACATAAGCTTGGATGATTTTATAATGAGTTATATTAGATTCATGTGGCCGAATTATTAGATAATAATTAAATGAAAATTATTTGGGTTAATTTTAGCGGTTTTTGGATCACAACGAACTCATTTTAACATTTCACTTAGTAATATGGCCATATGTTATTTCCAGAACTTAAAATAGAACATAATACATATAACATATTCTGGTTCAACCATAAAAATGGTTTCATGACCAGATTGAAGATATAAATGGAAGAAGAGAGCATGTTGTTTTTTGAAGGTGATAAATTATCACCACATGAACAACGTTCTCTTTAATAAAATAAAAGGAAGAGGGAAAGGGTGTGGGGTGATATAATATACCATTAGAATCATAATATTACAGTATAAGTATAGTACTGGAGTTACAAAACAATTTGGATGAAGATAGGTAGGGAGAGATCAAGAGAGGAACTTGAACTTGAAAAGAAATTAAAGGAGAAGAGGGAGAGAAATCACCTTTTGGATCCTCCTCTTGAGAACCTCCTTAAGGGCCTAAGCTTGGTCTTTTGATGAGACCAGAAGCTCCTGGACGTGGGGGAGAGGCTAGGGAAGATGATTGGGCAGAGCTTAGACAATGCTTGAAGCTTGAGAGGTGTGGTTTGGCAAGAGGAGGGGGAGGCCTTATTTATACATGAGGTGGGAGGTGTTTTTGGAATAAATTATTAAATAAAATAATATATCATAAGTTAGACTTGTAATAGTAGTTTTTTGACATCCTAAATCATATATTAATATAATAAAATTCGTTTTAGGGTTTAAATCTTCTTTATAAGTCGAATTCATTAATTTATTAAAAGGAAAGTGAAAGGAAGAGAAAAAGTCACTTTAAGAAATCACTTTTTGACTTTAAGCTTTGGAAAGTTCTTTTTAGGTTTGACAATTGGATCTATTGTATTTCAAGGAACAATTTATGAAATTTAATTTGTTTTGGCCGAAACTAAAGTTCTAGAATGTTTATGTCATCATTACATCATTAATGATGCAATTTAGTGTACACCGATTATGCGAAAAACTGTATTTTTTACTATTCACCCGAAAATTGAAGTATTTCAGAATAAACCCAAAAATTTACCCCTACCATTTTTCGACGTGTAGAATCCAAAAATGATGTCCAATTTTCAAAAATAATTTTATAAATATTATTAATTTAATATTTAATTAAAATCATAATTTACTAAAAAAAACAGTTTTTAAAATTAAAACTGATTTTGTAGTTCTTTTAAAAATTACTAAGGGTCTTATAATATTATCTAAAAACTATTAGACATTGATTCAATAGTTTATGAATATATTTCAGGAAAATAAATATCCTTTTAAATTAATTAATTAATTATAATTAATTATTTATGACTTATAAAATACCAAAAACGGTTACTAAGGTCAAATTGTCACTTTCTATGATGTATAAATTTTATTTTAATATTCACAGGTAATTTTACTCTTAGTTACTATTCATAAGAGTCATATTACTATAGGTTACTATTCATAAGGGTAGGTTACTATTCACCAAAAATTGTTTTTGTTTCATTGGACTCCAAAAACCATCTTGAACACAACCGTGAATGTTGGATTTTTAAAATTCCAAACATAGGGGTGACAAAATTATGTTTAAAGGTCACTTATCACTTAGTAGTTCATTATTTTGTGTTTTTATAAAAGGAGGTAATTTTCTATTGAAAAACTTTGGGTCGTTACAATAACCACATGTAAAAATTGTTTTAGTAAAATGAATCATGTTTGTGACATTTTTATTTTAACTTTAAATAAAAGGCATAAATGTCATTATCAAACCCAAGTGGCTCCATGGGGTACCCAAAATCGACCCATGGGTTGTCTTGGTCGGCCATAACTCATCAAATAGGGTTAGGACAAGTGTCAATATATTTTCATTTTATTATAATATCATTTTTACCTTAAATCACACTAATTACCTTTAATAGCGATTAATAAAACATAAAAGTTACTTTTCATCAAAAATTATTTTCATCCCATTGAACCACATTTTACTTAACAATTAAAATCATTTAAATTTTATTTTTGAAATTCAAATCATAGAAGTGGTAAAGTACCATTTTAATGAAAAATCAAATTTTGTGACCACCACTTTGTGGTTTCACTATTCATCAAAAATTGGAGATTTTCAGAAAAATACCAAAAATTACCCCTAAGCTATATTTGATATTCTGAATTCAAAAATGATGTCTATTTTAACAAATTCATAACATAGATGTTTCATTAATTAATTTTGTAATTAATTCCCACAGTCAGATCAAATAGCGTGTTTTTATGAAACAATAAGTATCAAAAGATTGACACTAGTTTAAGTTCAACCTTAAAGTGATATTAATTACAATGACCACCATTGGATTAAATGGTAAAATTATATTCTATTTACACTTTAAAACCAATTAAAAAGATAATATAATCATATAAATAAATTAGATTAAAAAGAGGTTTTTAATTAAAATACAACATTTTTCACTATTCATTTAAAATTGAACTTTTTCGGAAAAATACCAAAAATTTACACAAAGTAAGTTTTGATGTCCCAATTATAAAGAAAATTTTATTTTGTCAAATATAACACATAAAATTTTCAAAAAGTGGATTTAAAAGAGGTTCGCCATCAAAAGGCGGTTAATCGACCTTTTAAAGAATATTAGACTGTCTACGCCTAAAATTGGATTCATTCGCATTTTTAATCCTCTATCATTTATTGTAAAGATTAAAAATATTTGAAAAACATATATAATCATTTTGTAGTTATTTCTGTTCATTCCCGTCAGTACAACGGCTAGGAATTAACTACCATTGAAAATAATATTATTTTATTATTAGAGTGCAACGTAAGATTCCCAAGAAACTTGTTGTTGCGTATTGGGTATGCCATCGAGAATTGCATCCCCTTTAAAGTAATATTAATATTTTATTCACAAATATGGATAAATATAAAAATGTCATATTCATTATTTACCTGGGGTGTTACATTCTAGGTCTAACATGATAGTTGGAATATGGGTGATTTAAATCATGACCCAAAAGTTTGAGTCAATGAATATGAGATAGGTAATACATGATGAGTATATCCCATGTCTTGCTGAGATTTCACATTTTACTGTAGTGTTTCGATGTCTCACAAGGATCGAATCACATTTTTAGAAAGAATGAGATACCAATATTGGGAGGATTCAAGACCCTTATGAATCACTAGCATGGGAAGGAAAAAATAACTTTTACATTGCTCTTTGAGGTTCATGAAACATTTTTAGGAATTAAATATCCAAATAATGTAGTTGGGTATGGAGGGAAATCTATTCTGTAATGGTTCTCTCATGCTTAAGAAGTTCATCTTTTGATTGTGAAGCTCGATCCCAACTCCATGTGATGTTGAATCATGAGGTGAGCGATATAAAAGACTTGTTAATGAAGTGTCATTGTTTAAACATGTAAATGATTAATATACATGGTGATATATCATTGAGGATATCAAATCCACTTCGATAGATTGGTTCATGGATTGTAAGTAATGACCCAAAAAATCTATTTGGGATAATGATATGGGAAGGTCACACTAAGAGAGGTTTAGATCACGCTTGGGTGTTGAGTTCTGCCATTGTAGTGTTAGGGATCAAAAGGATCGGAAACCCCTTTTTCTAGAGTGATGATTTTGGTTGATAATAGGTGAAAATACAGGATCCATGCGCATGTTTTCATAGTAAAAAAAATAGTTCATGAAGTTGGTTATCCTTTCCAAGGTTCATGTAAGGTTGTTGTGATATGAGGAAGCAAAATCATGAAGTCTGGTTTCTGGAAATTGTCAGATCCAAGAAGGTTTAAAGAACCCAATAAGTTGTTTCGTCACATAGAAATGTATTATCATGGTGAGGATATGTGAAAAGTCATTATTAAATCAATTTCCTAAACCAGGGGTCTAGTGAGAATATATTGGCATTTATTAGGTTAACTTAGCAGAAACTATTGAACTTGTGCCTTATTAATTTTCACCCAAATATTTTCTTATACTCTAAAGGTGAAGAGTTTATTGAGTTTAGACTTTACTTTTGACTGGGACTCCCATTGTGATTTTTCAAATTGAAAAATTTTGGGTTCCTTTTTATAGTAGTCTAATGTATTAGGATTTGGATCATTATATACTAGAGTTTTAGGTCTTAAATATTTGACAAAAGTGAATGAATTTTATCATCATTACACACATAGATCTAATATATGATATCATATAGATGAGTCTAATAATGATACCTATGGTAAGGATTAATCCATCATTCTTATGAGTGGGAGATGAAAATATTTTGAATTGTGGATCAACGTTATCACCTCATTTGTGATGATATAGGAAAATCATTCTAGGAGAGGTTCAAATCATACTAGGGTGTTGAGTTTTTCTATAGTAGTGTCAGGGCTCACAGGGATAGAATATAATTTTTACAGAGTGACTCATTTGGTTTATGGACATATGTTCATATAAAAGATCCATGTCAATATATGCATAGCCATGAAAATAGTCCCTTGAATATGGATATCATTTTCCATGAGAAATGAAATATTTGTGGCTAACTAAGGTTCTAGAGGCATAATGTTTTTATGGATTTAGTTTATTTAAAAGATGATTGATGAACCCTATAATGTAGTAGACCAAGGGAAGGATTTAATGGTATTTTGATAATGAATTAAACATGGGTGATGGTTTAGAAAGTTTATTATCATGTATTGCGGATGTATTTTCTTCTATATAATTTAATATCACGTATTAACCACACACTATGTGCAATTTATTTTCATGGGGTAAGAACTTTCTTATCATGTTGTGTTAATTTCATGTGACTAGGAAGTTTTTCATACTTTTTAAGAACAAGTGGTGAGGAAATTATTCCATGAATTTTAATATTATATGGTAATCACATGTGAACTGATGTGAAAACGGGAATTATTGATGGACCTAAAAGCAGATATCTAGGCATCACTATATATCCCATTTTAATATAAATTAATCTATATGTACTTATTGAAATCCCATACAATTTAGCATCATGAGGAGAGATTGAAGAGGAGTCAACATGAATGCATCAAAATTGTGTGGCTGGTCCGAATGGGGGATTTCTGGGATTCACTAATTATCTCATGAGTATGATAATGAAACCACAGATAGTTCTACATAAGAAATATTCGATGCAGGTCTGACCTGTACATGAGGGTGGGAATTATTTCTATAGTTTTTTGTAGGTGGCTCATGATTGGATATCCAGATGACACTACATTTCCTGTGATGATAGAAATAAAGCTACACATAGTTAAAAAGTAACCACATAATTTATTGTCATGTGGAAAGGAATAAGATGGATTGACATGAAAAAACAAAAAGAATATGTTATGTCTGGGACAAGGAGAGGAATTCTAGGTGTCGCAACGTACCACATCTAACTAAGAATAAATCCACACACATTTCTTGAGGGTGGATTTACGGTATAATACCAACAACAACCATAGTGGAACTCTCGTGTGAGGACTATAAGAGTGTATGGTTTTATGTTGTGAAAAAGGAATTAACCATGTGTTTTAACATCATTTAGTGAAGTCTCATAGTATGACTTTTTATGGTCATTTATTTAGGACCATAATGTGGCCATCATGGGATGTTATTCCCTTTTCATGCATGATATCCCATTATGAAACTCCAATGACCGTGTGATCTCTTCTCATTATGAGAAATAAGAAACCATAAAGGTTCCTCTCACCATGTATATTTATTTGAAAATAATAAAAATGTATTTCATATCATGTGTTGGTGGGACCAAGATATAGGATCAGGGAATCACTACATATCTCATTAGAATGGTAATGAAGCCATACTTAGTACTATAAAAACAATTCATTTTTAATATGATATAGAAAAAAATTCTGTGGAGTTTAACGTGATATGGTAAGGACAAGGATTACCTAACATAAAAGAAATATAATATTATGAATCCATGCTGATTTATGTAATTTGTTAAGTATTTAGGTTCCCAGACATGAAAGATAATTATTTATGAGCCAACAACTAATTTATCGAGCTTAACTATGTAGGATTTGATGGAAGGAATCAAGAAACATGTATTTTTTAGGTTAAATACAATTTAACGTCCTATGACAAAGACATGGATCGCCCAATGTGAGTGAAGATGAGTGTCATCGGCTCATACAGTTTTATCAACATTCGGTATGGATGTTAGATGTTCTTTATTTTAATGTATATCATATAGGATACATTTGTATAGTTTAACATCATGTGTATAGGATAGATTGTACTGTTTAATTTCATATAACAAGGATTTAAAGAGGGACATACATTGTTGTTTATTCCTTTTAGGATGAAATTTATTCAATGTATTTCATTATAAAACACACATTGGTTAGTGGTGTGATATGATCCTCATACATTGTGTCGAACTAGAAATTACTATTGTGATAGAACATAGCTTTGATGTATAGTCCCCCCCCTACTTGGGTTCTAGAATTGGGGGATTCGTATCTGGTATCATTGGGTTTCTTATCACCAGTACCTATTATCCTTTTATGAATGAGTGGAGGAGAAACTTTTTATTAAAGGATTGTGAAATCGATTCTATGGGACCTAAAGATTTTTTTTGTTCACAACCTATTGTCATCAAACTTCTCTAATTCATCCAACCACCTTTTTAAATTCTCATCATATATGTTATGACCACATATTGCTATTTGGAGTGAGGACTACTAGTATTCAATGGGTAACACCCCCGTGGTCTCGTACACTTGTGATTATAGAATTATCTGTCTAATTTTATGTGTGGTTGTATTGTATACCCACATAGCATGAAGGAACATTTTTGGCTAAGACTTATTATCTTTGTTCACTGTCATTTAGAGTATATTCGATGGAGACTTCTTTATGGACTATATATTTCTATTTTCCACTACATGATAGTGATATGAGGGATTGGGCTTGATGTTATACTCGTGGTAGTGTTTATACTATTCTATAGAATTGAAGTTGGTGTAATTTTCAATCCGCATTTTCTAAGGGACCTATAACCTTGTGATGATATGAGAATTTACAAAGTTGATGATATTCATCATCATGACTTCCTTGAGGGGTATTGCCTTTGTCTATTTGGAAAAGATGTTGGTTGTAGTAAGGATGTATTAAAACTTCTTAGTTTTGGTTGGGGGATATTTCCCCAGAATAGAAATTCCACAAATTTAAATGGATAAGAATATTTAGCTATATGTATCAATTTTAGGGGACAATGGATGAATTTTTCATTAATTTTTCATGGATGACATTTCTTTGTGAATTCTACATCATCCTATATCATGGTTTTCTAATAATACCTCAACCTCTTGATTTGGTGGGAGAGCATGATCCCATATTGAGGGGAACACCTCTAGATCCCGTAAGGACTTCATCCAAGATAGATAAAATCTCACCTTTTACTATGAATATGGGGATGATTCTTTTAAAGCCACTATTATTGAAGTTTTTTGTTTCTTTTGGTCCATCATGTTAAGTGAAGATCTCTTTATTGTGTCAAATCAGTTACCTTCCAGCTCTATCTATTGGGAGAGTCCCATATTGGGGATAACTGAATATAATATTGATCTATATAAGGGCGGTCATTGGTGAATCATTCTCTATAGAAATGTTGACCCAATTTTTGTCTTCCATATCACATACGATGATCACCAAGATCATTTTTTAATGTTTAATATAGAATATTTCTTCTTCTTGACCAGGGTCTACCATGATGGTGGCTAAATGGGACAATTCATTGGTGTGATTAGTTGGTGATTTGGGAACATGATGACAAGAAGACTCAAAATGAAAATATTCCATAATTCCTATGAAATAGCTAGAGAGGGTGATATTTCTTCCATTTTGATAGAATAATCCCATTTGATATGCTTTATCACTAGCTACAAATCCATTTGGATATTCATGTTGGCTATTTTAGTTGTGGGGAAAATTTCAAGCCAGCAGTGAGGAATTGGTATTCTTTCTCATTATTTGTGTATCCTTCATATAGAGAAATAGTGTACTGTAAAAAAATTCATTAGTAGAGAAAAATATGACTTCTAATATAACCTAGTTGAACTTCATGTTTTCTATCGTTTTCCTGATCGGACTTTGGACGCTTGTGTCAAAATATATTTTCCATGTATTGGGAGTGTAATGAGAATAAAGGAACTCGTCATTTGATAGATAAGTGTCCAATTGTGTATTTTTCAGAGTAGGATATGCTGTAATAAAATCAATCAGGGCTTCCTAATCACAGATTTCATTGATATGAATAGAATATCGTATTATTGAATAATGTCTACCAATCGGGCCAAGAACCCAATCATCATATAGTGGAAATGTTTGCACATGAGTAGTCTAATAAGAGAGATTTTGAACTTCGTGGTTATGTAAGTAATTTTCCAACATTTTCACGATGAAGATGAGTGATAAGTAGTTATTCTCAACATCATTGTATTGATCCTTAGTGCATAGCATCATCTGGACAAGGTAGTATAGATTTATTTATCTCCCCTCATTGTTATTTTTTGATGAGGGCTCTTGGTGAGTGTTCCATGTAGACAAAATATTAGATGACTTTCCTCCCTTACCCTAGAAGCATCAAGAATGGTGGCTGTAGTAAGAACTACTTGATACATTCGATGGTTTAATGGAAATAATTGTCCCATTGATGAGATATTCCATTATTCATTGTCCTAGGGAAGGGGGGATTTTTTCCAGTATTGCTAGAAATGAATCAATGAATATAGTTCTGGTGACCTTGGATCCCCATTACATCCTTTATATTTATGGGGGTGACATTGATATGATAGAACTATTTTTATTTTGGTGGACCCCAATGTTGTGGCGACAAATAAAAAATCCAATAAACAACCTTAATGTTACCCTAATATCAAATTAATGGAGATTCATTTTTCAAACTATATTGTTGAAACTTGCTGAGGAATGTTTAATGGTCCATGAAATGATCATATCGCTTTTGTGATTTGACTACCAGGTAGTTTATATAACATTCAACTATATTTCCCTAGAATAATATAAGGACTTGTTTCTTGGTGTGTTTGTAAGTGGAGGCACAGTTATTCAAAAACAGGGCATGACATGATATCAATAGATACCCTGAGGCACTATGAATGTATTTATTTTTTTATCTTTAGGGTCCATCTTTATCTGATTGTACCTCGAGTACCATTCATGAAGGAGACGACATAGAAGCCAAAAAACACGGATCAAGAGTTCTATGATCAGCAGTTGGATATTTTAAATTATACAATTATAATTAAGGTCTCTTAAGCCAACGTAGTCCCTATATTCCAAATCATCTTTTTTATGGGAATGATATTTGTGATCCATCTTTTGTGTATCACTTCTCGTAAAAATATGGATTTGATAAATTTTTTATCTTCCACCACTATAATTGTGGAAATAGTGGGGTGTGCCATCTTCTCTACATAGTAGAAGACTCGATGATCATTTTGTTGAATGAGATAGTGTTTAGCCACATCTAGATTCAGTCCGGAAATTCTTTTATAGTTACAAGTAAGCACACGTCGGTGCTGCTTCAAAAACATGATTTACACCACTTTCTCCTCAAGGGACATGATGGAACTAATTAGGGTAGGTCACAAGTCTTCATCTATTCCAAGATTTTTATTATTTTGTTCATATATAATGTTTAAGATACCTTCAATGAATGATGGAGGGAAATTAATAAGGACATCCTCATATTCTCCCATCTCATAGTATTTGGAGATTTTTCCAGATAAAGATGGTGGTTTGGGAAAATATGTCACAATTGGGATGATCGAGGCCTTGAGAAAAGACATTATTATCCCTTAGTTTTGAGTCATTGAAGAGATATTCTAGAGAATATTATCATTTATGTTTTCACTGGGGATAGTAGGGGATTCGTCCCATGCGACTAGATTTGTTACCTTGACCATATTTATGGCAATCATATAATCGATGTTGAGCATACTCTAGGGATTTACAGGGGATGTCCCCAGAAATATTAGGGGATGAAACCCTTGTATTATCATCCACTAATAGTTGTTTTCCTAACTTTTATATAATTTTGATTCATCATATAAGGATACACCTATATCTAATGGGGTTATATGAACATTTAATATGGTGTTTATTCACCATTGTTGTACTTCGGACAATTATGGAATGTTGAAGGTACCAGTAGGTGGCTATAGAGCCAGGTCCGTCCAATGAAAATATTTTATGTGATGCCTTGATATTTAATCATAAACTCAATAACAAATGAGAGTTCATGTTTCCTCTGGAATTGGGGATGATCTCATTGATTTAAGATTCAAACATTCCAAACAGTTTCTAATGGGTTTATTCATAGAACTGGAAAAATCAAATGATTCCATATCCATTTGAACATACTTTCCAAAGGTAGGCGCTCATTAGTTGTGAACTGATGAGGCTTAGGAATTTGCATTGGTCGAGAGAATGGGAGGTTGGACTCATCACACCTTTTTGAGGGGAATTATTGTCTACTTCGGGACTCTCTTTATAGATTTAAGTTATGTTCATGAATCCTAAATACATTACCATGTATAAAATGATCTTTCCTTTAGATCTAACAACCAATGATTGATATGTAGGAAATTTAGAGAATCTTAAATATGTATTTGAGATTATTCATCGATAGAGAATCATCTATATTTGTTAGAGATTCTTAGTCAATGGTATCCTTCAATACATAAAAATATCTTGGTCATTATGATGACCATACTGGTTTTAAATCCACTCAGTGGGGCACTTGAAGATTATTGTCATTCAGAAGGACATTGATTATTTCAGAGTTGGGATCGTACGCGCAGATGGGCTACCTACGTATCCTTTGTTTTGGAAAAGGAATCAGAACCCACACAGTTCGAGTCATAGAGTATGATGTTTATGCATGATTAATGTCTCAAAGAAAAATTTCATGATTACATTTACACTCTAAGCTCATGTGAGTCATTCTTGATGTGATAAACAAGAGGTATTGGTGAAACCAGACAATTGTGACATGCAGTGATGTGGGGCTTATGAATGTATGGCTACCCAAACAGATGAGGATTAATATTTGCTTCAGGGAGGAAATCCAGGAACATGGTCCATAAAGGTACATGTGCTTTAGGGATATTTGGATACTCTAATCATAGGTCTTACTCCTATGGTAGATGCCTATGTTAGGAGGTGACTTATGATTGGGTTTTACTCCTGAGAAGGAAGCCCAGATCAAAAGTAAATTGAGATTGGTTAAGAGAAATTAAGGATGGGGCTTACTTCTGAAAAGGATGCCCAGGTTAAAAGGGATTTGAATACTGGGGCTTAACTCCTAGGGAGGAGGACCAGGTTAAGGAAATTTTAGAATTAAGGGACTTGGGGCTTAATCATGAAAAGGATGCCCATATTTGAGACTGGGGCTTACTCTTGAAATGGAATCCCAGGTAAATAGAATTAAAATTGGGGCTTAATCCTGATGAGGATTCCCATATTTGGGAACTTGGGGCTTACTCTTGAAGAGGATGCCCAAATTAATGAAAATTTGAACTGGGGTTTACTCCTAAAAAGAAGGACCAGGTTAATGACGACTTGGGGAATACTCCTAAGGAGGATTCCCATATTAATGAGAATTTGGACTGGGGATTACTCTTGAAAAGGTGGCCCAGGTTAAGGATTCTCTCATCTTAAATGATTAGGTTTAATGAATGAACTCTCTAACTTTAGTGACATAAAGATATATAAATAAGTAGGTTTTGAGAGATGTTCCATGGAATTCCTTTCAGATAAGGATGCTAATCGAGAAAACATGCCATAAATGGATTTGAAGAGTCTCTTAAAGAATGAATCTTGAATAGGAGAGGTGGAATGGCATAAGAGGGGTTAAATGGATAGGAAGCGCACCCAAAAAAAGAAAGGGTGTGCAGGTACTGCGTGGGTGCGCAAGTACTGGGCGCGCAGGTATACCTGCACGACACATGGGTACTTTCGCGGCTAATAACCAGCAGGGTAATACTTGGGCGATCCTTTATCAAAGCCTATATAATTATCCCGAGGTACTTTCAGAAGAGTGGCACGCAAGATTCAATGAGTAGGTAATGAGGCATGCAAGTGTGTTCATTTTCATTAATGGTAAAACACATAGGCGAACATGTGTTAGTGAATTATAATTCTTAGACCTTATTCGTCTTGTTTAGACCTTCCATTCTATGTAATGAATTACCATAGAAGTGTTAAGAAGACATAAAGAAGAGACTTGGGCATTCAGAGCTCTGTATCTGAATTCTGGAAAAATTTCTCCTCCCAATAGGGGTGCCCACAGGGTCTATTTATAGGCTGCTGAAGACCCTGGGAAAAAATTCACATAGGGTGCGTAAGTCACCTGCACGACCAAAAGGCGACGCACAAGTGTACTTGTGAGACCATGGAGAAAGTTGACCAACCTTTGTGAAAGGTTCTCCTTATTCATTCTTTTGTTCATTTATGATGTTTCTTCAAAGGAAGAATCACTTTGGGTTAATGTTCTTCTCCCTTTTCATTCCTTTAGACTCTATGATGGAAATGAGCGTCAACAAACGTCCCCCCTCAGAGTTGTATCTAGAGAGAAAAGTGGATTTGAATCTGAAGAAGAAGAAGAAAACCAAGGAATATGCGGCACGCAAGGTATGGAGCGCAGGTAATGGCATGAAACTTCTAGCTGGATAGACTTCGGCGCGCAGGGTATGGCTCTGGCCTATAAATATGTGGCCCCATTTCTGTACAAAACATCTCGATTTCAAACTTTCGAGCTCTCTCCATGCAGGTTGCTCTGTTTTTTGTTGTTTCTTTGTTGTCGCACTGCTGTTGAGGTAATAGGACATGTGCGGTGATACTTGCGCGCCAAAAACTTTCACGACACATCCACACTTGCATGAAAAAAATTAGACTTGCTCATATTAATGCCTTATCCATTTTTTTCGAATTCCTTCAAAAGATTTATGAAAAATCAAATTACTTAACAGTTAATTATTCAAACTTTGTGGAGATTCAATGGCTCCCAACAGAATCATAATGGCCGATGAACTGGCTTGCAAGCGGATTAATGATGTGATGAACATTATTGGCCATGATTACTATGATATATGTGACAATATATTCCCATATTTGGATAAGTACTTGAAGAAATATAATCTTAATTTCACACAGAGTCTCTACTTACCTCTGTATAGTCATGTTCATCTTCAAGGAGTCAATATTCCAGATGCAAGGAACTATATGCCTAAGATGCAGCCGCACCACTACTCTTCTATTTCAGTTATGCTGTTCATTATGATCAACAACATTGGTGTGAACTTTCAAACTTTTCTTCTATGCCATTTCCATGCAGATATGAAAATGGAAAACCCATGGGCTGAAATGTTTTCTACTGTCGTTTGGTGGAGAGAAGACAAACATGGAAATAGAACAATATTTGAAAAGAGTACTCTCTCCAAATGGATCTTTACTTCCAGTGCTTCATTCTCAAATCCATGTATCCATCTTCCAAGTCTCTTGGACAAAAACAGAGTCACTGTTTGATCAACAAATTTTTTTCTCAAACCACACTCAAGAACATTCTTTTATAATTGTTCCAAGAAGAGCTAGTATCACTACATCTCTTATGGTATCCAGTTGAATGAATGAATTCCAAGAGGTTGCTGACGAAGCTTGGGATGCCGTAAATCAAAGGGAGAGTTATGTTGAAAGTCATTTTTAATTCCTAAAAAAGAGAAGAGACTCCAGTCTGTGGATGTCCTTCTAACTCTTGTGCATCAATGAAAAATATTTTCATCTACAATCATTTATGCAAGTATTTTCCTGCTACCAGATTTAAATTTTACCTACGCTAATGGGCCTAGTAAGCATAGTTTGATTTTTTTTCTAGGATTATTATAAATAACCCTACAAACATTGAATCTTTTAATTGCTCAATATTACCTAAATAATACAAAATGTATGTTTAGTGAGCAGGAACTTGTCTTTTATTCAGTGTTCCCTTGTCTTTTGTGGGTAGTTTAATGTCATGCACGTTGTACATAAAGAGGATAATGTTTAAGGTCCAAATAGATTTGACCAAAATGGATTAAAACTGACTCAATTCCTTGACAATTTACCTGAAAAAATATTACCACACTCAAGTGTGAGGGAAAATATGTAAACTATGACTTAAGAGAATTTGAATTTGAGGAATGATATGAAAAAGAGCTAAAAGGGCATTATAAGAAGTAGTTCCCAAGAATGAAATTTTCAATATTTAACAAACCCATTAGGGGGTGAATTATACAGAGCCACTTAAGGGAATTGGATGCATAGTCAAATAATAGCATCTTTTGGTTAACTGGTCTGTTTTGTAGACTGTTTATGCAAGGCCGCCTAAGGGTACATGCTACATAGTCAGGAAAAAGAACTCTCATAAAGTTACTTTTCTACTTCTAAAATGCCTGTGAATGTTTATGAGGATTAAAATTTTCCAAATCGTAGAGTTTGCTGTATAGAGATAGGTACTTGAATATGGAGAAGAAATTTCCAAACAGGATTATCTAAGAATTGGATGAATGTTACTCCTACGAAGGTCTAAACCAAACGTAGGGAAGGAAAATATAAACCATAGACTTGGATAAATTCAGATCGTGAAAAAGAGTATGGGACAGATATGTTAAGGATAACCATTTGTTACGGATACCTACATATTGTCATTAAGAAAACCAAGGAAAAAAGAGATTTTCCTCCCAAGAATGAAGTTATCACTATTTGACAAACCCGTTAGGGGATTGAATTATGTAGGGCCTCCTAAGGGTATTGACTGCATAGTCAAATAATAGCATCTTTTGGCTGACACGTCCATTATGTAGAATGTTTATGCAAGGCCGCCTAAGGGCGCGTGCTGCATAGTCAGGAAAAATAATTCTCATAAATTGGAAATTTCGTGACAAGAATCAAGGAAAGGGTTCTAAATGTCTAGAAGTTTTTAAGACTAGGATTATGACACGTAAATATGGGTATTTTCTGATATATGCAGAGATACACAGATCAATGCTAACCATAGTCATGTTGTGGCTGGGTCCTGAATTGAAATACTGGACTTCACTATGTATCCCATAAGGATGGGAATCAAGTTGTATGTAGATCATGAAATGCAGTTTAACGTCGTGTGGGATGAAAGTGTGGGAGATCTTAGATTAGGTTCATAGAACTTGGACCATTTACTAGAAATACACAGTGTGTGTTTTCATGAGGACATTTCAGCCAGGGGACTGAAAGTTGAATTTGGGGTTAGGCCCAAAAAACATGGGGCTAGATTCGAGGGACACTCGAACGTTCCTACATATCCCATAAGGATGGGAATAAAGACCACGTAGTTCAAGAAATACCCTCTGTACAAATTTGGTTCGTAGATGTGAAGGGTGAAAGGGGACTTTAGTGCAATGATAGTTTAACCCAAGTTAAAAGGTTCAGGTATTTCCATGTATGCACAACGTTTTTAGAATATAACATGATTAAAAATCAATGTAAATAATGATTCCCTCTCAGGTGAGGGTATCAATGAATATTGTAGTTTATTGTCATACAGGACAAAAGTGTTGTATAGTTTAACGTCGTATAGCAAGGACGAAGGTTAACCAATGTAAATATATTGATTCTGGGGGCGGTTTCATGAATCAACATCGTATGAGATAGAGGTGAGCCGATGTGAATAGATTGGTTTTGGGCTTGAACCATGGGAGGTTGCCTACGTACCCAGCCTGGAAGGAAAGGATCAAAGTCCGCGTAGTTCAATTAAAGAATTAATTAATGATAAAGTTGTTCTTGAGGACAATGACCTAAAAATGATGTTGGGAGTTACACATGGTTAGCGGACCAAAGAGGGTGTTATGGTTGAAATTTTCTCTAAGCTCACGTGAGTCATACTCGGTGTGAGAAATAAGAGGTAACAACAACCTTAATGATTCATAGTTTAATGACATGTATGACATATGAAGATACTATGAAGATTAAAGTATTGCACTTAAGACTATTGGTGTTGCACAGTTTAATGTCATGTAGCAGGGACAAAGTACAGTTTAATGTCTTGTAGGACATAATAAAGTACTTTTGTATAGTTTAGCATCATGCAGCTAGGACGATGTGGACAATATAGTTTAACATCATGTTGGATGAAAGAGGGACTATGCAGTTTAATGTCATACTGTAAGGACAAAAGGGAACACATTTTAATGTCGTTTTGGACGTATTATGGACTTTTTCACAGTTTAACGTCATGTTGGATGAAAAAGGGACGATATAGTTTAGTGTCATGTTGTACGAAAGTGCGAATAGTTTAAGTTAATATGCATGGACCATTGTTTATGAAGTTTAACGTCTTGCGGGACGTAAGGGACTTGAAAATAATTTAAGGTCATATGCATGGACCGTTGATTATGCAGTTTAACATCTTGCTAGACGTAAGGGACATTTCTGCAGTTTAGCTTCATGTAGTTAGGACGTCACAATTTAATGTCATGTGGCACGAAAGTAATACAAATAGTTTAGGTTCATATGTATGGTCTGAAACAATTTATTTTGTGTTTATACAAAATACTTCTTTAGAAATCTGGCATTGGTTGGAGTAGTGATGAGTTCTCCATCAATTGAGATTAATGAATATGCTCCATTGGAATAGACCTTATGTTTTGAATATGGTCCTTTCCATTGTGGCTCAATCTTAGGAGGTTTATTTCCAGGTATCATTGGAGTTCTGAGAAATAATACCAATTCCCCCTGAAAGAATGATAGAAGATGAAATTTTTTGTTGAAATCTCATGCTATTCGATTATGATATACTTCTAAGTGGTGCAAAGTGAACAATCTTGTCTCATATAACCATTCCAATTAATTCAATCACTTTTTATATTTTTCATCTATAGATGATTGATCACAAATGGCTACTCTAAGCGAAGGTAGTTGAACTTTAATAGGAAAGACTTCTTTCGTTCCATATACCAGTGAATATGGAGTTGACCACGTTGCAGTGTGGGTGGGGGTCCGATAAACCCATAAAGAATGAAAGAGTTTATCAGGCCATGACTTCTTATCTTTATCCACCATGTTTTGTAGTATATCATATAGAGTCATGTTGATGTCTACTATCTGGCCATTGGCCGCTGCATGATACCGAGATGAATGATTGGATTTGATGTTGTATTCATGATACATCTTCATCACCTCAGATGAATAGAAGTTTGTGCCATTATCTGTCAATATGGTATGAGGGACATAAAATCTGGTAATGATGTTAGACTTGATGAAGCTAACAATGCTTTTAGAACTGAATACCTTGAGAGGTATTGCATCTTCCCATTTGGAAAAGAAGTCAGTAGAAGTAAGAATATACTTAATCTGCCTAGCCGTAGCTGAAGGGTAAGGTCCCACCACATCTATTTCCCATGTGGAAAATGGCCACGACTATTTAGCTGTATGAAGAAACTCTAGAGGTTGATGATTGAAGTTGGAATATACTTGGCATGGATGACACTTCTTTGTGAAATAAACATAGTCTTGTATCATTGAAGGCCAAAAGTATCTAATCCTTCGAATCTGATCAGACAGTCTATGTCTAGACTGGTGGGCACCACAGACTCCTGCTTGCACTTCTTTCATGAAATCTATTGTCTCTTCGACATCAATGCATCTGAAGAGAAATCCATCAAAACCATGCTTGTAGAGAATTTATCTAGGTGATCTGGGCTATCATAAAGAGTAAAATTGACCACACGTCGCCATATTTGTTATTTCCCAGCTCTATCAGGTGTAATTGTTTCATTTTGACGGTATTCTCAGATAGGTTCCATCCATATCATATTGTGACCATATGGTTCAGAGATGGGACTAATTTCATTGATTTCCTCTGTTCCGGTTCAAACATAAGGTGAAATTGCACAACAGCAGAAAATACTGATGGTTTTCTCGTCCCGATTTGGATTATCCAGAGCTGTGGCTATATTAACCAGTGCATCAAATTGAGTATATTGTGATCACAGGACATAAGAAAATGTCGGTTCCAATGGAAACTCCGCCATTAACTCTCTGATGTAATCATACAAAGGGATTAGTTCTTCTTTTATGATTTCACAATCCCCATTGACTTGTTTGATTACTAGATCTGAATCACCTTTCACTTTTATGTGATTTAGTTGTTCTTGATGCGCCAACTCCAATCCTGCAATAAGAGCTTGGTATTCTGCTTCATTATTTGTAACACCTTCCCATAATAAGAAGGAATAGGGTAAAACTACCTTTTGGGAGAAATGAGTATAATCACTAAGCCAACATTGTTGAATTTAGGATTTTCTATTTTCCTCCCTGTTGGACTTCTAGAAGCACCATCAAAGTACATTTCCCATTTTTGAGGACATTCTTGAATAGAGAAGACTTCCTCGTCAAGGAGTTCAATATCTGTAGATGTATGCTCCACTGAAGGGTGTTCGGCCAGGAAATAAACCAGTGCGTGGCCCTTTATTTCCTTTTTCGACACATACTGAATGTCGAATTGCTGCAAGATAACTACCCACCATTCCAAACGTCATGTAAGCATTGGATGACTAAGGATGAATTTGAGCAGGTTATTTCAAGATACCAATTGGACCTCGTGATGTTACCGGTATTGTATTAACTCTTGAACTGCAAAGATTAATGCCAGGAAGCACTTCTGAATACATGAATATTGGGTTTCAGCATCATGCATAGTCCGACTGAGATAATAGAGCTTGTTTTCATTCCCATCATCATTCTTCTGAGCAAGAAAGGCACCCAATGATCGCTCTAAAGTTGTCACATAGAGAATAAGTGGTCTTCCTTCAACAGGTGGCATAAGTACCAGTGGACTCAAGAGATACTTCTTGAGAATATCGAATTCTTCTTGACATTCATTAGTCCACTAGTAAGGGACTCCCTTTTTCATAAATTTAGTGAAGGGTAAACGTTTTCCTGCCAAATTGGCGATGAAACGCCGAGTATAGGCTATGTGTCCTTCAAGTCCTCTCAATTTTTTCAAATTTTGAAGAGGTGAAATACCAATGATTTACTTGGACTTATCAGGATCGACTTTGATACCATGATGTCGTACAACAAAGCCGATAAAATTTCCTGAGGTTACCCCAAAATCACATTTTAAGGGGTTCATCTTCAAATTATGTTGTCAAAGCTTACGGAATATGACTTCCAAATCAGCCATGTGATTAAAAAGTTTTTTGGATTTGACCAAAAAATCTTCCACATTATATTAAACAAACTTCCATAAAATGAGTTTTAAGATACGATGCATAACACGCTGATATGTTGTGCCTGCATTCTTTAGGACAAAGGGCATTACCCAATAGAAAAACACACCCTGAGGGGATCTGAAGGCCGTATATTCTTCATTTTCTAGAGCCATTCGGATTTGATTAAATCCATAATATCTATCCATGAAGGAAAGTGCTTCATAGCAAGACGTTGAATCAATTAAGAGTTCTGTAATCAGTACTGGAAAATCATCTTTAGGACAATGTCGATTGAGATCTCTAAAATCAATACAAACTCTAATTTGCCCATTCTTCTTTTTCACTGGGACAATATTATCCAACCACTTGGGATATTGAACTTCTCTGATGAATTTAGCTTTGATAAGCTTATCCACATTAGCTTTAATTTTGGAATCATAGGTAGGGTTTGCTCTTCTAGTAGTTTGTTTGAATCCTCGATGTTCTTCTGGAAAAACCAAACGATGAGTGGAAACATCAAGATCATGCCCTGAAATCTCTATATAGTTCCAAGAAAATATATCTTGATTTTTCTTTAGAAATTAAATATACATCTCTTTCTCTTCAAGAGTCATAGCCACACTAATTAAAGTGGGGCGTGGATCTTCTTTTGTACCCAGATTTAGTTATCTGAGTTCATCCATAGTGTTAGAGATACCCTCTTCAAATGCTGGAGGAGTATCCCTGAGATCTTCCTCTTCCTCTTCAGCGTGTGTTATTTCTTCTGTTTCTACTTCCATAGTAGATGATGAAGCATAATTTCCATAATCAGAAGAGATGTCAAAATTTTCACAACTTGAAGATGAAGCTTCCATTTCCGACTCGATTGAAGATGAAGTGTCTTCCTTGGGTATCAAAGAGGAGATGATGGATTGAGAATCGACAACATCGTTTACCTCTGAAATTTCTATAACTTTCCCTGGCCTTATTGGTGAAGTATAGACTTGTTGTATTTCATCAGATGAAATGAAGACATCTCTATTTGAGCTTTCATCATTGCTTGGTGGATCCCCAATTTCATCCATGTTGTCTGGCTCGATTTCCATAATTGACATTACAGATCTTTCCATAAGTGTATTTTGATTTGGGTAAATCCTATCAATTTTACCAATAGGCAACACATTATCTGTACTCACATGTGCTATTGGGTTTACTGGAATCTTTTCCAAACTATACAGAGCATTAACTTTGTTAATCTTTTTTGTTGTGGATTCCTCCTTTCCATTCATGTGGTAGAATTCCGCCTCAATTTATTGAGATTCACATGTATTGAAGGGGGCATTATCACCATATAATGTCCCAAAATGAATATCAAAACAAAACTTGAGACATTAATGGTATGATGAAGGATAGTCGCATGTCGATGTAGCCAGGGTCTTCCAAGCAAGATGTTGAAGGCTAAGTCTTGATCAACAACCATGAAATCTGAATTGGACATAAGATCTCTAAACTGACTTCTGAGTGTAGTCTCGCCCATGGGTTATTGTTCATTTTTATCATATCCTTGTAACATCATAGTAGAAGGAGATAAATCCGATTCTGTGAGGCCCATTCGACGAAGTGTACGAATGGACATGAGGTTGACTCCTGAACCATTATCAATGAATGTTCTTAGAATGACTACGCCATTGAGCTTGCCAGATAAGTACAAACGTCTAGTATGTCCATGCACGACATCATCTTCATATTCATATGTGAAAGATATCATTGCATGGAATTCTTCAGGATTATTCTCTACATGGTAGACTTCAGCCGCAGTAATTTCAGTCTCAAACTCCTGAGGACTTGACAAAGCCTCAATGAGTGCCTCTCGAAGATCCTTTGATAAATTCAAGGCATCCAGAATTGATAACATGTTCGGTACATGGGCCAGGTGTTTCAATATATCATACTTTTGATCTAAATGTCTAAGTTTCCCAATAAGAACATGGGGTTTAGAAGGTGGCTTGGAAGTTGATGCATTGGAATTTGATGCATCTTGTACCGGGATAGGAGTTTGTAATACTCCTGAATTTGGAAGATTAGACCGATTAGGCCTATTTACTTGATGAGAGGAAGAAGATAGAACCTTTAACCGATCTTCTAGAATAATTGTGCTAGGGATGAGTCTGCCTTGTGTGGAAGAACTTTCATGTTCTTGTTGAGCTCGTTGAAGGGCTCTACCACGAGTTTCCGCCGCATACACAGTTCTAGCATGGGTAGAATTAGAATAGTGGCCTCTAAAAGATCTACGCCTTCCCCTGTATCTGGAGCCTCTGAAAACTTCCTCTGATTCCTCTATTTGATATAGGGAATTCGGGCTCATCAAAGTTGAAACTATGATTGGCATATAGATCTGTTAATTGAATCATATTAATAGAACTGAAGATCAACTCTTCATCCGATGAAGACTCTGCCTGATTAGCCTATTTAGGATGTGCCGTTTGGTGGGGTGGTTCCCGTGGCTTCATAGTAGATGGCATGAAATCTACTAGCGTCAAAGACATATTAGGATTTGACACATACTCATCTTCTTCTGATTCTTTTTCTTTCTTTGAATCATGCCATTTATATGAGGATTTTTTCTCTGATGAAGATGGTTTTGTTGTAGCATTCATGGTAGAAGGCACAATTAGTTTCTTCAATTGTGTTTTCAAAATAGCATGACTTCGGTTTATTATCTTTCTGACCATGCAATAATCATATTTTTTGTATTTTTTTCTTAACTTCTTACCACTCGCCTTCCTCCTCTGGAACTGTAGCAGTAACACATGATACTTGAGCTGAAAAACCTTTCAGTTTAACATGTCCAAATCGACCATTTTTTGGAGGAGGTCTGTAACACCCGAGACTTTTATGTTATATAAATCATCACAGGAATCTTTTTCCACACAACACTTTCTTGGCTTGCTTTACACGAAATCATGACCTTCCTCGATAGCTTGCGTCGTACGCAATACCGAGTTTCACTAAACAACGATATGCTATTAAAATATTATTAAAATTAGCCGTTATGAATAGTAATAACCACTTTTTGAAATTTTATAAATTTTATCTTTCAAAATGGACTTCATTTTTGGATTCGGAATACCGAAATTAGCCTAGGGTGAAATTTTTGTATTTTTCTGAAAACTTTCAATTTTTGATGAATAGTGAAACCACTAAGTGGTAGGTTAAAAACTGAATTTTGCATAAAACTTAATTTTACTGCTTCTGTGAATGGAATTTCGAAAATCCGAGAGACACGGTTAATATCAAGGACTAAAATGTGATTCAATGAGATGAAAATAATTTTTTGGTGAATAGTAACTTTTTACTTTTTTTACCACAGTTAAAAGTAAATAGGGTAACTAAGGGTAAATATGATATTACTATTACCCTAACACATGTCCTAATTCTATTGGATAAGTGTAATTCGACCAAAAACAACCTTATGAATATAATATGACCATTTAGGTCCACTTGGATTAGATTATGACATTTAATATTATTTTATTTAATGAATAGTTTAAATAGTTAAAATCAAAGTTTAATAACTAAAACATTTTTAATATGGGGTTATACATAAGATAAATTCGACTATAAATATTCAATAGAAAGCTAAAAAGATTTCCTACATAATGATATTTTATTTATAATTTTTAGACATTAAATAAGTTAATTTATTTATGACACAATGATGATGCAGTAATTATCTTATTAATGAAATATTGACATAATTGATAAATGTAATTTGAGACTTTTTTTGAATTCCACTAATTTTATAGGTTACTATGATATATTAGTGTTGATTTAATAAATTTGGTTCGAACATATAATTTTGTTATGACTTTCACAAAAATCATATATCAAATAGTGTCAAAATTGACACAAAATAGTTTTTAAATCAAATATTATATTACTAATTGTTATTTTATTCCTAAAAATCTAAGGTTCGGCCAAATGACTTAGATAAGGATATATATATTAATAAAAAACAATTTGGGGTTCGTTTGGCATGTTATAGTAAGTGTATTAACCATATAGTGTAAGAAAACAAAAAGACACAGTAAAAGTTAAATTATTTAACTTAGAGTTAAATCTAATTGATAAGGTTAAAATAATAACCTAAACTTGTCTAAATCCTATTGGTTGATAGGATTTCGACCCATCCCCACTGTAGCTTCGAAATA
Organism: Viscum album; assembly: GCA_963277665.1. Classification (NCBI taxonomy): domain Eukaryota; kingdom Viridiplantae; phylum Streptophyta; class Magnoliopsida; order Santalales; family Viscaceae; genus Viscum; species Viscum album. Next base: position 1,877,795,995 of record OY728143.1, on the reverse strand, counting down.
AGACCCTTTGGAACCATTATAAACCGATTTTGACTTTAATATAAAATAATATTTTGAGATATTCCTAAGGTGCCCCTCTCCTCCCTTATAAAAGGGCACCTCCTCGCTCTCCTCGTCACGCCAATTTGAGCACTCAAGCTCGGCCAACCCCTGCCATTTTCTCCTCTCCACTTCCCTAGAATAATCCTAGAGGTCCTGGTCTTCTTCAAAGACCAATCTTAGTTCCCTAAGTGGAGGATTCAAAGAAGCGTTCCAAAGAAGAGGAGCTTCGGACACATACAAAGCAAATCGGACCTACGGTAAGGGAAATATCACAATCTCACTTTTATCCGAGATTGTTTTTACTTTGGTAATTACTGGGGTGTATTTTATCATCCACATCCATGTTCCCTCAATATTTAATATTATTTCCTTCCTTCTACAATATTTTATATCCAATTTTACCCTTCGGTAAGTTTTTTTGTAAAAGATATGAAAGGAATCTTTTGTCGTTTTTCGTACGAGGTACTTTTTGACTTTTCCGACAAAAGTACGAAGAATGTTTTTTTTAACTTATACGGCATGAATGGATTTTTAAAACATTATTTCCAAGAAACTTCCTTTACAAGTTTTCAAGTTTCTTTTTAATCAACCTCTTTTATTTTAAAGTCGTATGACATGTTATGAAAGGAAAAATGTTTTTGAAGTAGAAAGGATATTTTCCTCAAGAATGGAGTACAAGTATTTTATCAAAATTATTTTCCATCTAAGATAATAAAAGGGTTCTGTTTTTATCCCTATTATTACATTGGTTTGATTATGTTGTGATGGAAATATTTTTATGAATTACTTTATCTTATATGAATTGTTTTATGATGTCATGTTGTTTAAGAATCCCATTTTTATTACATGGGTTACGCTATGATGTATGGTTTATGATTATGTGGCACACATAAGAAAGGATTCATTATAAGATGCGTGTGACCTATATCTCCCTCCAATGCATTGGGTAAATATTTTATATCTCATGAGATAGACATGGCTGGAACGGTAGGTTATACCGGTTCAGTGAAACAGGACTAGAACGAGGGTGACTCGGTTCAGAAAGGGACTTTGTCCACTAAGATAGTCTTGGAAATGAGTCATGACTAACAAAAAATGATTTTCCATGATTATGTGTGCATTCCAAAAAGTTTCAAGTTTCATGTTATGATTATGGGGATCTCATTTTCACTTCTATGAGTTGTTCCATGTTAAGATATTATGATCTCTTTTGTAGGTTATGATTTTCAAAAAGATATGATATGATTTTTATTTCCTTTATTTTCCCTCGCTGAGCATTTGAGCTCACCCTTTTATGTTTTCTTAACCCCAGGTCAGGAAGATGGATATTAAGTAGAATATGCTAAAAGGGACCCTAGATATGATGAAATAAATGGGAGACACTGTAGAAGATTTATGAACCAGTTGTTTATGTTTCCCAGTTTCTAGAGACACTATACCTATACGGTCCTTTGTGGTTTTGTCATATGTTGTAATAAGTGTACTTCAATTTTGAAGTATTAACAATGTATGTAAAGTATGGGTCGTTATAGTTGGCATCAGAGGAAAGGTATAGTCAACCTTTGGAAACTAGGATGTGAAAGCCTTAGTAAGAACCCTAAGGATAAGTCTAAGCATAGAACACAATCTTAGTGTTTTAGAAATGGCCATGAATAACCTAGGATAAGACCTTAAGCGTAAAAATTTTATTCTTGAATTATGTGGTTTTCCTATTATAATTAGTGTTTCTCACACTATTCTTCTTGGTTTTAGTCAATGGATGGAAACCGAAGGAACCGTGTTAATGCGGAATGCGATGGGCAATGCAATGATTGTCCCCCTAAGAAACCAAACGATATGGGAGCTGGAATGAAAAATCGTGTAGCCATGCTCACACAACTTTCTCAAGCTATGAATCATGCAGGACTTCCAAACGAGCAAAGGAAGGAGCAACATTCTGTTGAATCCTTCATGAGGCAGCGTCCACCTTCTTTCAGCGGGTCTACTGATCCATTAGTTGCTGAACAATGGATTAGTACTACTGAAAAGATATTTTCAGTTCTTAAATGTTCTGAACATTATAAATTCATTCTAGCAGTGTATCGTTTGGAAGGAGATGTTGATCAATGGTGGAATCTTATTAAGAATACGAGGCAAAGGGATGAAATTGAGTCCATGGAATGGGACGAGTTCAAGAACTTATTTTTCAATAAGTACTTCCCTCGTATTCTCCGAACAAAGATGGAGAAAGAGTTTCTTGAACTAAAGCAAAGGGATGATGAATCTGTTGGTACCTATGAAGCAAATTTTACAAGACTTTCAAGGTACGCTTTTGGTATTATTATCCAACCTGAGAGTAAGATCGATCGATTATTTAGTGGCTTAAAACCAAGTATTCGAAGGGCGTTAGCCATAAGGGACTTCAATAGCTACGAGGAAATCGTTCGATGTGCTCTCAAAGTCGAGATGGAGATTGGAGTAACCCATCAGTCATATGGGTTTGATAAGAAGAGGAAAATGGAATTCAAAGGAAAATCTAAAGAGCACACTGAAAAGAAGATGAGCTTTCCCTTATGATCAAAGTGTGGAAAGAAACATGGAGGGAGTTGTCTTAAAGGGACAAGTAAATGTTTCAAATGTGGAAAGGAAGGTCATCAGGCATTTGAATGTCGCGATAATGGGAAGAAGATGTCTAATGATGCAAACAAAGGAAGGTATACACAGAATGAACCTACTACACTTCAATGTTTCAAGTGAAAAGAGATGGGGCATTATGCCAATCAATGCCCAAATCCAAGGGTTGATGATGATGGTCGACGTCAACAAACTCTTAAGGCTAAAGACAAAGGAAAGTCACATGCAATTTCTATCAGCGATGTGGAGTATGATAACAAAGTGGTGAAAGGTACACTTACCATCCACTCTAAAGTAGCGAATGTTTTATTTGATTCTGGATCCACCCACTCTTTTATTTCTAAAGAATTTTCTAAGGGTATCACCATATTACCTCAACAATTAGATGTTGAGTGAGCTGTGACAACACCTAATGGCACATCAATCGCATCAAAAGTTTATAATTCTTCTCCGATCGAAGTTTGTGGGAAAGTGCTTCCTGCAAATCTTGTGATCCTTCCTATAGTGGAATTTGATGTGATTCTTGGCATGGATTGTCTTTCTTTATAGGGAGCTCATATCAATTGCCAAAGAAGGGAAGTCACATTTCATATTCCAGATCAATCTATGATCGTCTATCAATGCAAGGATGAACATAAACTTCCAGTGGAAATTTCTTCCATTTTATGGGTATTGATTCCACTAAATGAAGGTTATTTATCTCAAATGGTTGGTGAGAAACTCGCGATTAAGAATATGCCCATCGTACGGGAGTTTGATGATTTCTTTCTGGAGGAATTGCCGGGTCTTCCACCAAATCGTGAAGTTGAGTTTTCAATAGTACTCGTACCGGGTGCTTTGCCTATTTCAAAGACACCTTATAGAATGGCCCCAATTGAGTTGCAGGAATTGAAGAAGCAACTCCAGGAGAATCTTGATAAGGGATTCATACGCCCTAGTGCGTCACCTTGGGGAGCACCTGTTCTATTTGTTAAGAAGAAAGATGGATCAATGAGACTCTGTATTGATTATCGAGAACTTAACAAGATCACTATCAAGAACAAATATCCTCTCCCACGCATTGATGAATTATTTGACCAACTACGCGGAGCTCAATACTTTTCCAAGATTGATCTTCGTTCAGAGTATCATCAATTAAGGGTCAAAAGGGAGGATATACCAAAGACGGCTTTCCGTACAAGGTATGGAAACTATGAATTTATAGTGATGCCATTTGGTCTTACTAATGCCCCTTCTATCTTCATGGATCTAATGAATAGAGTCTTTAGAGACTATCTTGATCAATTTTTGGTAGTCTTTATAGACGATATTCTTGTCTATTCAAATAGCAAGGAAGAGCATGAATATCACTTGAGAATTATATTGAAGACCCTGAGAAAGGAGAAGCTTTATGCCAAATTTACCAAGTGTGAATTTTGGCTTCAAAAAGTTGCATTTTTGGGTCACATACTCTCAAAAGAGGGGATATCTGTGGATCCAGCAAAAACAGAGATTATAGAAAGATGGTCGAGACCAACAACAGTAACTGAGATCCGAAGTTTTCTTGGTTTGGCTGGATATTATCGACGTTTTGTAAAGGATTTTTCACGATTATCTAATCCACTCACCAAGTTGACTCGGAAAGGAGTTAAGTTTGTTTGGACAGAGGAATGTGAAGAGAATTTCAAGGAGTTGAAAAGAAGGTTATCCAGTGCACCTGTGCTCACACTGCCTTGTAGTGGAGAAAGGTTTGTGATCTACAGTGATGAATCCAAGAAGGGATTGGGGTGTGTTCTTATGCAAAATGATATGGTGATAGCTTATGCCTCACGACAGTTGAAAATCCATGAGCAAAATTACCCAACACATGATTTGGAGTTGGCTGCGGTAATCTTTGCATTAAAGATTTGGAGGCATTACATGTATGGTGAAAGGTGTGATATTTATACTGATCATAAAAGTTTAAAGTATATTTTCACACAAAAGGAGATGAATATGCGTCAAAGAAGATGGTTGGAGCTAATTAAGGATTATGACTGCTCAATCCATTACCACCCTAGGAAAGCAAACAAGGTGGCAGATGCATTAAGTCGACAAGACCATGCTAGTTTATCCATGATGAGGATCACAAAAGATCCAATATTTATGGATTTACAAAGGATGGATCTTGGAATTATAATGGAAGGGGAAAAATTTTATCTTTCTCAAATGAATGTTTAACCATCTATACATGTGAAGATTAAAGAGGCAGAGAAATAAGATGTCGAGTTACAAAAGAAGGTGAGAAATGTTCCTGAATTCAACCTTGATTGTGATGGGATAATAAAGTTCAGGAATCGGGTTTGTGTTCCTCCCATCCCCGAATTAAAGAAGGAGCTGCTGGATGAGGCTCATAGTTCTTCATTCTCTATTCATCCTGGAAGCACGAAGATGTATAGGGACCTGAAAGAGTACTTCTGGTGGGATGGCATGAAAAGAGATGTTGATGAATATGTCTCTCGAAGCTTGGTTTGTCAACAAGTTAAAGCTGAGAGAAAAAAGTCTATGGGGATGTTACAACCATTACCCATACCCGAATGGAAATGGGAAAACATCACTATGGACTTTGTCACAGGACTTCCTAAAACATCCAAAGGCAATAATGCTATTTGGGTCATAGTTGATCGTCTTACAAAGTCTGCACACTTCATTGCTATTAGAGAGGATTTCTCTATAGATCATCTTGCCAGGATATATGTAAAGGAAGTGGTAAGATTTCATGGAGTACCACTTTCTATTATATCTGATCGGGATCCGATATTTACCTCGAAGTTCTGGCGAAGTCTTCAGCATACTCTAGATACATAGTTGAGTTTCAGCACTGCTTATCATCCCCAGACAGACGGTCAGTCTGAGAGAACAATTCAAACCCTAGAAGATATGTTGAGAGCATGCTCTATGGATTTCAAAGGAGGTTGGGATCAACACCTACCTTTGGTGGAATTTTCTTATAATAATAGCTTTCACTCCAGTATTCAGATGGCTCCTTATGAAGCTCTCTATGGAAAGAAATACAGGACTCCAACTTGCTGGGATGAAGTTGGGGAAAGAAAGCTATTAGGACCTGATCTCGTTGATGAAATGGCAGAAAAGGTCAGATCTATTCAACAACACATAAGATCAGCTCAGAGTCGACAGAAAAGTTATGCCGACAACCGAAGAAAAGACCTAGAGTTTGAAGTGGGTGATAAAGTGTTCTAACGAATATCTCCCTGGAAGAGGGTTATGAGATTTGGAAAGAAGGGGAAGTTGAGCCCTAGATATATCGGTCCTTTCGAAATACTGGATCGTGTTGGAAAGGTAGCTTACCGATTGGCTCTTCCACCGAATCTCTCTCAAGTTCACGATGTGTTCCATGTATCTCTCCTGAGAAAGTACATACCTGATCCTTCACATGTACTCAGCTCAGAAGTTGTACCGCTGGAGCAAGATCTTTCTTATGAAGAACAACCGATAGAGATTCTGGATCGTAGCGAAAAAGTCCTACGAAACAAGACCACTCGATTGGTTAAAGTTTTATGGAGGAACCACCAACTTGAAGAAGCTACATGAGAGCTTGAGGATATGATGAGGGAGAATTATCCTCATCTGTTTGTTACAAAGTGACGAATTTCGAGGGCGAAATTCTTTTTAAGGGGGGTAGAATGTAACACCCGAGACTTTTATGTTATATAAATCATCAAAGGAATCTTTTTCTACACAACACTTTCTTGGCTTTCTTTACACGAAATCATGACCTTCCTCGATAGCTTGCGTCGTACGCAATACCGAGTTTCACTAAACAACGATATGCTATTAAAATATTATTAAAACTAGCCGTTATGAATAGTAATAACCACTTTTTGAAATTTTATAAATTTTATCTTTCAAAATGGACTTCATTTTTGGATTCGGAATACCGAAATTAGCCTAGGGTGAAATTTTGGTATTTTTCTGAAAACCTTCAATTTTTGATGAATAGTGAAACCACTAAGTGGTAGGTTAAAAACTGAATTTTGCATAAAACTTAATTTTACTACTTCTGTGAATGGAATTTCGAAAATCCGAGAGACACGGTTAATATGAAGGACTAAAATGTGGTTCAATGAGATGAAAATAATTTTTTGGTGAATAGTAACTTTTTACTTGTTTTACCACGGTTAAAAGTAAATAGGGTAACTAAGGGTAAATATGATATTACTATTACCCTAACACATGTCCTAATTCTATTGGATAAGTGTAATTCGACCAAGAACAACCTTATGAATATAATATGACCATTTAGGTCCACTTGGATTAGATTATGACATTTAATATTATTTTATTTAATGAATAGTTAAAATAGTTAAAATAGTTAAAATCAAAGTTTAATAACTAAAAAAATTTTAATATGGGGTTATACATAAGATAAATTCGACTATAAATATTCAATAGAAAGCTAAAAATATTTCCTACATAATGATATTTTATTTATAATTTTTAGACATTAAATAAGTTAATTTATTTATGACACAATGATGATGCAGTAATTATCTTATTAATGAAATATTGACATAATTGATAAATGTAATTTGATACTTTTTATGAATTCCACTAATTTTCTAGGTTACTATGATATATTAGTGTTGATTTAATCAATTTGGTTCGAACATATAATTCTGTTATGACTTTCACAAAAATCATATATCCAATAGTGTCAAAATTGACACAAAATAGTTTTTAAATCAAATATTATATTACTAATTGTTATTTTATTCCTAAAAATCTAAGGTTCGGCCAAATGACTTAGATAAGGATATATATATTAATAATAAACAATTTGGGGTTCGTTTGGCATGTTATAGTAAGTGTATTAACCATATAGTGTAAGAAAACAAAAAGACACGGTAAAAGTTAAATTATTTAACTTAGAGTTAAATCTAATTGATAAGGTTAAAATAATAACCTAAACTTGTCTAAATCCTATTGGTTGATAGGATTTCGACCCATTCCCACTTTAGCTTCGAAATAAGACCCTTTGGAACCATTATAAACCGATTTTGACTTTAATATAAAATAATATTTTGAGATATTCCTAAGGTGCCCCTCTCCTCCCTTATAAAAGGGCACCTCCTCCCCCTCCTCCTCACACCAATTTGAGCGCTCAAGCTCGGCCAACCCCTGCCATTTTCTCCTCTCCAAAAACCTAGAATAATCCTAGAGGTCCTGGTCTTCTTCAAAGACCAATCTTAGTTCCCTAAGTGGAGGATTCAAAGAAGCGTTCCAAAGAAGAGGAGCTTCAGACACATACAAAGCAAATCGGACCTAAGGTAAGGGAAATATCACAATCTCACTGTTATCCGAGATTGTTTTTACTTTGGTAATTACTGGGGTGTATTTTATCATCCACATCCATGTTCCCTCAATATGTAATATTATTTCCTTCCTTCTACAATATTTTATATCCAATTTTACCCTTCGGTAAGTTTTTTGTAAAAGATATGAAAGGAATCTTTTGTCGTTTTTCGTACGAGGTACTTTTTGACTTTTCCGACAAAAGTACGAAGAATGTTTTTTTAACTTATACAGAATGAATGGATTTTTAAAACATTATTTCCAAGAAACTTCCTTTACAAGTTTTCATGTTTCTTTTTAATCAACCTCTTTTATTTTAAAGTCGTATGACATGTTATGAAAGGAAAAATGTTTTTGAAGTAGAAAGGATATTTTCCGGAAGAATGGAGTTCAAGTATTTTATCAAAATTATTTTCCATCTAAGATAATAAAAGGGTTCTGTTTTTATCCCTATTATTACAATGGTTTGATTATGTTGTGATGGAAATATTTTTATGAATTACTTTATCTTATATGAATTGTTTTATGATGTCATGTTGTTTAAGAATCCCATTTTTATTACATGGGTTACGCTATGATGTATGGTTTATGATTATGTGGCACACATAAGAAAGGATTCATTATAAGATGGGTGGGACCTATATCTCCCTCCAATGCATTGGGTAAAGATTTTATATCTCATGAGATAGACATGGATGGAACGGTAGGTTATACCGGTTCAGTGAAACAGGACTGGAACGAGGGTGACTCGGTTCAGAAAGGGACTTTGTCCACTAAGATAATCTTGGCAATGAGTCATGACTAACAAGAAATGATTTTTCATGATTATCTGTGCATGCCACAAAGTTTCAAGTTTCATGTTATGATTATGGGGATCTCGTTTTCACTTCTATGATTTGTTCCATGTTAAGATATTATGATCTCTTTTGCAGGTTATGATTTTCAAAAAGATATGATATGATTTTTATTTCCTTTATTTTCCCTTGCTGAGCATTTGAGCTCACCCTTTAATGTTTTCTTTTCCCCGGGTCAGGAAGATGGATATTAAGTAGAATATGCTAAAAGGGACACTAGATATGATGAAATAAATGGGAGACACTGTAGAAGATTTATGAACCAGTTGTTTATGTTTCCCAGTTTCTAAAGACACTATACCTATACGGTCCTTTGTGGTTTTGTCATATGTTGTAGTAAGTGTACTTCAATTTTGAAGTATTAACAATGTATGTAAAGTATGGGTCGTTATAAGGTCCTTAAAAACAAAACACTCCTGTAGAAGCTGAAAAAGTCTGTAACACCTAAAGGAAGTTTCGAAATGACAAAGCGAAGTCATATTCAGACTCAGAGGCCCGGTCTGGAGGCCCGAGAAGTGGTGCGAAAAATAAAGTATGACTTGCGCGAAATAAAATCGTTCGCACGAAGTATCCCCAGGATGCGCATAATCGAGCCGGTAAGGTGTGCAATTTTAGCGTGCCCCGGTTCCTCATGGTGATGCTTTGTGCGCCGACTGTTCCCGGTGCGGAAGATTTCGCGCGCCACCTGGATTCCACGCCTCTCGAGGCCTATAAATAGAAGGTGACCCCAAATGTTTTGGGGGTTGTGGAATTCGGATCGGCTCTCATGCGCCCAATTCAACTCTCCCCGCGTGCAATATTACTTCCAGGTAATTCCCCTTTTCGCGCAACCTTTCCCCAGGGTTCGCCTTTGCGCGCAACTCCAATGGCTTAAGTGAATTTTCCCCCTCCTCCAAGTTCCTTCTTTGCGCGCAATCAGTGTCCCGTGCACGCAATCCCCTTCCATGCGTGCAATACCTTGCATGCAATTCCCTATCCACGCGCAATCCCATTGCTACAATTGCACGCCATCATGTTGTTTTGTGCGCAAACCTTCACTTTGCTTGCAAAACCTAGGACCCTTCACCTTGACGCCCCTTGGCTGCCTATTTGCGTCGGCACCTGATGTCTCCCCTGCCGGGCAAGCACGCCATGCGTTGTTTTCCCATAAGGCATTCCAGGCTCATACTAGGTAACCTCAAGGTCCCTTGGGCGATGATTCCCATTGTGTTTCTCTGCTTTATGTTTCTCCGCCTAGGCACGCTAACGTCTATTTCTTCTTCACATAGCCACGCTAACATGGACCCCTCAATAGTTCGCCCTGCGGCCCCCCATCACTATGGAATTTATAATGCCTTCCCTCGCACAAGGGGTATAGGGCATTGGACATGTAAGCCCTATAGGTGTGGAGCGAACCCACCTCGTCCTAGCTGAAGGACGTTAAACTGCTAAGAACCTCATCCTTAACACATGACTTTAAAATGTGGTCCGACCACGTGCTTCGCGCACATGGTCCCCCCCAGCTCGAGCATTCTTTATGCTCACTCGTCTCCACGGGAATGGACTCTTCCTCACATGGAATGAGATCCTCCTTGTCGGAGTGGCGTTAATCCATGGGGGAAGGGCTGCTTCAGTGCGTAAGCCCCTAGCCTCTCTTGCGGAAGGTTGCACCCGTGCATCTCCGTACTTCCCCCTGTTAAGGCCAGTGGAGTCCCTTTCCCACTGTGCTTTTTCTCACCAAGGGCATCCACCCTAGAGTAAGCCCCGCCACCAAGGGCCGCTAACCACGCGTAAGCCCCTATTTCCTCTTTGGGCCGCTCAACGCATAAGCCCCTTTCCGCTTCTCATGGACGCACCCTTTGCGACGTGATCGTCTGGTCCCTGCTGCCTCTTGTTTCTCACATCGAGCATGACTCACATGGTCTTAGAGCATGCATCGCCCATGATATCCTATATGGGTCGCTCAAAGCGTAATCCCCATCCCAGCGAACTATGTGGACTTTGATCCGTGCTAACGCGCGGTACGTAAGAAGCCTCCACGAGGTTCAAGCCCACCGCACGTTCGTTCCGACCTCTCCACGTCAGTTCCCCAACCACTCTGGGCCTCCTCAGAGCGTAAACCACAAATTCCCTTGTCCCGCATGACGTTAAACTGTATCTCGTCCCGCATGACGTTAAACTGTATCTCGTCCCGCATGACGTTAAACTGTATTCCCCCTCTTGGTCCATCACAGTGTGTAAGCCCCATGCCTCACACCAACGTCTCATCCGGACATCCCCCTTGAGCCCATGTTCCTTGGGAGGCTCATTCCCTAGCCCAGGGGGTCTTAATTCCTCCAGGCTTCAATCCATGCATTCATTCTCACGAGTCGTCTCTTCAGGTGTCCCAACGTACCACTGAACTACGCGGACTTTGATTCCCTACCATGGGGATACGTAGGAAGCCTCCATGAGGTTCAAGCTCGTCACTCCACCATCCATCCTGATCCTTACCCGGTACGCCACATCCCGGTGAGATCATGCCACCCCATCCCACTCCATGATATCTGGGAAGCCGCCCACGTGCTGGCCCCAACATCGGTGTTCCCCTAGGGGGTCCTTCAGCCTGATCCGTCTCCACAAGACGTTAAAATCACGACATACCCCGTGTTAAACATGGGAAGTTGAGGAAAAAATCAGAAGGTACACAATCCCAGCATTCTATGTGGGATGCCTCGGGCTTCCTCGCCCTCGAGAAGCCCTGTGATAAGGGACAGAAGATAGACATGACGATCCCTAGCATCAAGACATGCCAAAGACACCCCAACGTGACCATTCTTCTCACCGAAGGTTGCTGCGCCGACAAGACCCCTTGGAGCGTCTCGACAGAAGCAGCGTAATTAACAGGCGTCCATGTAGATATGGCACTGGGAATGAGCTTCACGAACCCGTCTTATATCTATGAGGGAGACCCAGACAAGGTGATGGGTTCTGAGGAGGAATCCACGGAAAGAAGAACCAACATCCCATCATCCTGGTTTCGATCAAGGAGAAGACGTCCCTGAATATAGAACTGATGCCACCAGCCTTTGGAAAGAAGGAATGTGGGGAAACAAGCCGCGCGTCCTCCCAATGCGTGATGGACATGTGCGCGTGCCCTAGCGTAAAAGCGTCAAAAACAGAAAATGTTGAACTCGACGTGAATATCTTCCCCTCAATACAGAGAATGGTAGCGGTCTGGGTGTCGGAAGATTAGCATGTCACCAGGTCCGAGTACCCACCACCGGGATGTGAAACCCACCAGGGGTCGAGGCCATAAAGACGTTAACCACTCCATTCTACAACGTCGTCAGCGTGGATCCCTCTTGCCGACCACGGAATATGGAATGATGTTGGGCTGTGGTTGTCGATTTCTTTTCCTATTAGTACTAATGGGTTCATCTCCATGCTTCTAGGAATCAGATCACTGCATCCGGAGCTTGATTGCCACCTGCCCACCGGCGCAGGGGCAGGGGCAGTACCGACGTGGCCACCCCGCACGGTCCAGCCTTTTCCACAGTCGCTCCAACTCCGACCGCCGTAGCTTCCGGGTGCTAACTCCCCCTCTCCCCGTCAGAAATCATCCTACGAAGGTTGATCAACGACTTGGTTCGTAGGTACGATGAGGAAGGGATCATCCCCACCAGGGGCATGGCCCGTTTGGATCTAGAGGCGGCTGCGCCTCACCACCATCGCCGCCCCCGAGGGCCGCATAGGGAGCCGCCGCTCCCCACCCCGGCGTTCAACCGCTTCGGGAGTCTATCCCCGGAGCACCTTGACACATCCCTCCCCATTGACAATGAGGTGGGGGATGTCTGGGTCCGCCTGATCGGAGACCCATCCCATGGGTTAATGGAAAGAACCCCTGCCAGGCTGTGTCGATGCCACCGCCTGACTCCCCAGGCCGAGGGGCAGTAAATATTCATGCCCACACCATCGGCTCTGACCCATCTGACCCGACGCCAGCATCGGGCGCGAGCGGAAGAGAATGCACGTCCTAAGGAACCAACATCAGCAACCGCTGTGGACCGAGCCACTGCTGACTCCTGTTACCAGACCCCTGCACACCTTGAGCAGGGGAAGTCACATGCCTGATTGGGATCGAGGCCCCGACCGCCCTTCAGGCGGTTTGGGTCGACTCTCCCGGTCGTGGTCACAGGCAATGGCCACCACGGACCAATCTGCGGTAGTGCCACCAACCATGAAGGCTCATTCTGTGCCACTAATCTGGAAAGTCGAAGGCTTCATCATGACAGATATGCTCCGGGTATGACTCTTTTCAGTGCCCACTGCACCGGGTATGAGGTCCATCACCCTACCACTGGCCACGAGTATGGATTCGTTGCGTATCCAGTTGCTCACTCACATGGAGGTCCTCCCCATGTCCCTTTCGACATCTGTCTCGGTGCTTCCCACACCCCAGCCTTCAGTCCCCTCTGCCCCAGTGCTATTTCGGCTAGGGGACTCCTTGGCGGAAATCATCCTTACCCTGAGGAGCCACTCAGGGACAGGGAGGCGAGGCATCATCGCCGTAAGAGGAATGTCAGGGGAGTCTGGATGGAAATTAGACCAGTCCTTTTCTCAGAATCTGAGGCAGAATACGACTCGATGACCGAACCCCCAAACCCAACCCTTTGAGCTGAGGGCAGGGATGGGGACGCGACGCATCAGTCTCGTACTCCCCGAATGTGAGATCTGTATGATTCCCTCCTCCCTCCTAAGGTATAACAAAGAGGACATGGACTTGGCAAACCCCCAGGGGTCAAAACCACAGTTGTCACTGGCCTCCTCGGAAGCACCTTCCGCCTCAGTCAGGGAGGGTGGGGAACTTTTCTGGGGACCGACGGAAGATTCGAAAGGTGACACACCCTCAGCAAGCACCGACGCTGTGACAGAAGGCCCATTCGCTGGCCCATCCTGTCGCGACGTGGAATCCAGGGCAGTACAACCCATGGAGGACGACTTAGGGAATGTCGTCCAATCGTCCAATTCACCGTATTCCCCACCGGCCAGCCCACCGGCCCGACGGCCTACCTCGGCGCCATTTCCAGTTCCCCGACTATTCTCGGTTGACGAGAAGGGGTAGCAAGTTCCGGACCCCGAACCGGAGTCATGGAGCTTCTGGACCGTCCTCACATCGGGGCACTTCCCTGAGAAGTTTTGGCCTGTCGCAGGTTCGGATTTTGATATTCTAGAGTCACTCACCCCGGGAGAGTTTGAATGCTTCCGCTAGAATCTTCAGGTGACTCACTCCCATCTTCGCCATCAGCTAGATCCTTATCCCGGGAGCCAAGCACATCTCGAGGATATCGGTGAGCAGTGCCGTCGGGTCGACCTGGCAGCGCTCCCTGCGGTTTGGCACCCCGAGTCACTAGGCCACCATGGGGCCCTCCAGCAACAATGCATCCAAAGTTTTCAAGTACTCAACAATGTTATTAAGGAAGCCACTCCCCACGTGCACATCTGCGGATGGAGGCAGTATGCTGCCCTTCATTTCTGTGCGATCCACCGACAGCCCGATTCACCGGGCGGCCCTAAGGGAACATCACCACGAGTAGAGGCAGTCAACATGGAAAACCTTTCAGATGAGGGAAATGGTGTGGATCCACTCGACGGGGACTCACCCCCTGAGGACAAGCCGCTACTGGTCCCATCTGGGAGGATGACTCACCAACAGAGGAGCCTCATAGGTGTCCCTATACCCACAGATGCACTAACACTGAGCCGAAACATCGGCAAGCGTAAAGATCCCATCGGGCCTATCAAACTCACCGACCCATCTGCCTCGGTGCAGAAGGCAGAGGGAGATCCCGAGAAGGCCACGCTGCGCCAATAGCTTTCTGAGAAAAAGAGTATGGTTGATGAGCTCTTGGTTGAACGCATTGCAGAGTGGTGGCCTGACTATGGTAACCCTATACCAGGACAACATGGGAAGGAGCACCCACCCCTTGCCGAGATTCCCCCGGGAAACCGCGACCATGTTGCATTTGTCGACAGGGTAGAGGCAGGAGCCCTTGTCAAGATGACGCGATATGTTTCTCCGAACCCTCCTGAGTGGCGGGATCACCTTGGGGACCCTGCTTGATTTCCTCCCGCTACCTCGAGAGTCGCTCCGCCAGCCGCCCCACGAGCTGCTGATCCTGACTACCATATTGAAAAGCTTGGCAATGCACTTGTGGTTAGAGATCCCCATCAGGATAGGAATCCGCGTTAGGAAGATCTGATGGATGTACTCATCGCCCGCTTAGTGGCCCTGGAAACTCGGAAGGTGGCAATCCCACCGGACGGCAAACCATACCCAGCATGGGTGGATGATATGCTGGCCCCGCTAGGATTTGGAAACCCCACTTTTTCCCACATTAACAGGACCAGAGACCTACCACAACACCTGGCCCACTTCAACTCGAGGTGCGGGCCTATGATAGGGACTCCGGCGCAGCAGGAGGCTGCCAAGCTCCGTTGCTTCGTTCAGACACTGGAAGGACCGGCATTCGTCTGGTACAACCAGCTCCCTGTTGGATCTGTGACTAGCTAGGAGGACCTTCGCCGGCAATTCCTCGACCATTTCAGTTCCCCAACCTGGAAGACGAACATTGCAGACCTCTTCAGGTGCATGCAAATGCTCGACGGGCGGGTCGCGGACTTCGTCGCCCGATGGAAGGGGCTCACGTACTCTCTTGACATGCCACTAACTCAAGAGAATTTTTTGACAATGTGTGTAGGGAACGTCAAGATAGAGCTGGTTACTTCCTTGATCACTCTGAATTACCCTGGAGGGTTCTAGGACTTCTTAGACAAGGCTCAGCGCCTCGAAGAAGCCCTACAACAGGCTAGTCAGGCACGCCCGCTGCCTCCTGTAATCTCTGAAAGGTTAGCTGCCAGAGCTGAGCCTGCTGCTATAGAGCAGTTAGAGGCCCCCAGAGAGCTAGAGTTTCTACAAGTAAGGCCAGCTCAGTAGCATCATAGGGGTCCACCCCCACGGGCACAGCCTCCGGCCCAGCAGCAACTGCCTCAAAATCGGCAGGTGCCTCCGCGTAAGGCACCGCCACCACCTAGGCAAGATAATCAGGCTTCGCCTCCTCATCCTGCACCTCTGGCCCCTGGTCATGGTCATCCTCCATGATCTCCCTTTCCAGACAGAAGGAATCAGACTTACTCATTTGTCGAGGCCCAAGTCCCCGGTTATATCTGTAGCGCCTTGGAGTAGAGGATCGTGCGGCTGCCTGGGTGCTGGATGCCAGAAGAGGCGCGTCTCACTGATCACCCTAACTAATTCCCTTATCACCGGACCCTGGGGCACCCTATCCAGCGATGCTATGTGTTTAGGGACTGGCTCCAAGACCAGATTGAAAACAACATAGTCAGGTTGGGCCCAACCTCGGCACAGGTGGTAGGTGTCTTTGTGAGATCAGATGGCAGCAGTGACAACGGGGATGAGTGGGAACAGGTTTCCGACCATCGATCCCAGAAATATAACGACTGGATGGCCCGCAGGATGGTCGATCATGCCTATGGCATCATCCGTGCCCGCCTGAGTCAGCCAGAGCCCTCAGAGTCTGCGAGCGCCGCTTTGGCTTCGTCGTCCCAGCCCGCCTCTTCCCAGAAGAGCAAGCGGCGGTGCAAGAAGAAAGAACGCACCTTGACAATGCCATCATCTTCCCGCATGCTTGGAGATTTTATGCCACCAGATATGGGGATCCCTTCGAGACTCCCTCTGGTAGTGGATGAATCCTCGAGTGAAAGCCGGGGGTACGCTTCGGTTAACACCGTAGATTTGGTAAATCCCTTTTTGGCTCCCGACAATGAGGAACGCCAGGTGGACCTTCCAATGTCCCCAGCCATCACCAACGTCAGCGGATCTATGGCTACGTGAATCGCCGGGGCACGGCAGTCGTCACCTCCAGTCAGGACGTGCACGCTACTGAGACAAGGCAGCAGGCCTGGTACAGAGAGCAGCACACGCGGCTCCCTCACCCGGTGTCAACAGGTTCGCCTCCACCACCGTTTGTGTTAATGGATCAGGTGGAAACACCACATCCGTGTCGCAACCAGCCCTGCCCTACCACCAGCCGACTACAACATTTTGGTCCTAACACGGCAGCCACCTCCCGGGCTTCGACTAGTGAACATCGAGACGTGCCTAGTACCAGTCAGTCACCGGTCCTGCCGGAAGGGCTCGTCATGCCTCCAATCACAGAGCGGCCTCCTGTAGGAAGAATATCATGTTTGGCTCTAAAGTATGATGTATTGAAGCACCTTTCTGAAATTCCAGCAAGACATTATATCCTTGAGGCCCTTCTCCTTTCATCTGAAATGCGTGAGGCGCTCGCCGAGGCTCTAAGGAGCCCCCTCCAATTTGAAACGGAGATAGCGGTCGCAGAAGCCTTCCACACCGAGATGATTGAGGACACCGAATGTCAGGCGGTTATCTCGTTTTCTGGTGAAGATGAAGACCTTCTAATACATGGGCACATCCACCCATTGTACATCACCGGCCAGTTCAATGGCATGGAAGTCTGCCTCTGTCTTGATGACACGGGATCCGGGGTTAACCTAATCCCAACTCGGACACTACAGAAACTGGGGTTGTCTGAGGATGATTTAACTCCCTCCGACCGCAGGATCCATGGGTATGACAGGATCGAGAAAATTCCACATGGAAAGATTCATCTGATGACCCAGTTCGGTGGCCTAATTGCCAATACCGAATTCATGGTTGTCTCTCAGGACACCGCCTACAACGCGTTGATGGGAAGGTCGTGTCTCCACCTTCACGAAGCAGTCCCCTCATCGTATCACTAGTGCCTCAAATACCCCCTTAATGGTTGATTGGGCGTGCTCCAAGGAGATGTGTCTCCGTTTGACTCTTGTGAATCCCGTTACCTGGACGTCGACTTTTACAAGAGCAAGAACATGCAGATCCTGGAAGGTGAGGTCGAGCCCGACAATGTCACGAGTGATCCCTGGGAAGGTTTGGATGATGCATATGTCTTCCCAATACATCGGTTGGAGGCCACGACCCCAGACATGGGGTAGTGATTTTTTGTCTTGGGTACCAGAGGAAGGCATATTTCCAGGTCTAAGAGATGGCAGGAAATCACCTCATACTCTTACACCAACCAGGCTCAGGTGATCCTCGAGCCTCCTACCCATGTACGATATTGGGATGTTGGGCTCATGGCATCGACGGTACGTCATACGTGTCTGTTTCGCCGAGCTGTAATCGACCGGCTCAATCCAACGCGCCACTACTGCTTTGATGACGTAAAGCGTGACCCCTTGGGCTGAAGTCTAGATGGGATTAGATCAACCACCTTCGTCACCATGGTCTCTGCGGTGCATGAGTCTCCTGACATGATGACCTATGCCGCCCAAGCCAGCGCCAGCTTCCCATCAGGGTCTGGCAGCCCCAAAACGGATCCCCCCATGGACGATCCTTCCACAAGCGGAGAGGAGGAGATGAAAGATTCTCCTCCTACCATTGAGGAGGTTGTCTCCACCATGGTCGACGAGTTAGTTAAGGTGAACCTCGGTAAGCGAGGCGAACCCGAGACCCACATTGGTCAGCGCTGCTATGACCCCCGAGGAACGGAAACGGTAGTTAGACTTCCTCAGATAGCACTGTGATGTGTTTTCCTGGAGCTATGACGAGATGCCGGAACTAGATCCCCAGGTAGTC
This sequence comes from Viscum album, assembly GCA_963277665.1. Taxonomy (NCBI): domain Eukaryota; kingdom Viridiplantae; phylum Streptophyta; class Magnoliopsida; order Santalales; family Viscaceae; genus Viscum; species Viscum album. The sequence goes on along the minus strand of OY728143.1, from coordinate 1,877,777,479 downwards.
ATCCACCGCCTTCGCCTCCCAGCAATCCATCACGGGTTCAAGCAGCCTCCCAGAATGATGCACCCCTCTCATGGTGCCATGGTTGAGGCCGAAGTTGATAAGCTCATCAAGGCCAACTACATCAAGGAAGTCCAGTACCCCAGGTGGCTATCCAACATTGTGCCAGTCAGGAAGAAGAACGGGAAGATCAGGGTCTGCATCGACTTCCGCGATCTCAATCGCCACTGTCCGAAGGATGATTTTCCCCATCCCATGACAGAGTTGTTGATCGATGCCACGACCAGGTTCCAAGCCCTCTCCTTCATGGATGGGTACTCCGGGTACAACCAGATCTGGATGACCCCCAAGGATGAAGAGTTCACTACCTTCAGGGGCCCCTAGGGTACTTTCTGCTACAAGGTTATTCCCTTCGGCCTGAAGAATGCAAGTACCACCTATTAATGGGATATGCACCGCATATTCAAGGCGATCCTCGGGACGCTGGTGGAGTGTTACGTGGATGACCTGGTGGTTAAATCGCATCATGCCCAGACCACCTCAAAGACCTTGAGAAAGTGTTCGGCTTCCTCCATTCTCTCCACTTGAAGATGTACCTGTTGAAGTGCGCCTTCGGTGTCACCTCCGGAAAGTTTCTTGGATTCATTGTTAGGTATCGAGGCATTGAGATCGTCCTAGAGAAGATCAAGGCCATCATTCGGATGCCTCCCTCGAATAATATTTGGGAGCTTTGAGGCCTCCAAGGCCACTTATCCTATATATGCCGATTCATTGTGAATCTGGCCGGCAAGTGTAAGCCCTTTTCTCGGATCATGAAGAAAGGCGCCTCCTATGGATGGAACAAAGAGTGTCATATTTCATTTGAGTAAATAAAGCAGTATCTACTTCAACCCTGGTCCTGATGAAACCCATTCTCGAAAATCCGCTGTTCCATTACATGACCACCCTGGAGCGATCCCTCGATGTACTTCTCGCCCAGAAGAACAATGATGGAACATAGAATAGCCTCTACTACCTCATCTGCATGCTCCTGGACGTAGAAATTAGATATTCTCCCATCGAGAAGAGCTGCCTGGTACTCTTATTTGCCATGCAGAAATTGCGGCACTACTTGCAGCACCACGAGGTATAGCTGTTCTCTCGGTTAGACCCGTTGAAATACATCCTGAACCGACCTATGTTGACCGGCCGATTGGCTTGATGGGAGGTGATCCTCCAGCAGTTCAACATCAGGTTCCTACCTCAGAAGGCCGTCAAAGGACAGGCTTTGGAAGACTTCTTAGCTTCCCACCCAACCTCTGCGGACCAGCCACTAGATCTAGGCTTTCCTGATATGGAAATCCTTTCATTCAATCACGACATCCCATGCTGGAAGATTCACATTGACAGTGCCACCGAGAGCCCCACCGGTAGAAGACTCAATGATCCTAGGCTTAACAGAGTGGGCCTGGGTATCGTCATCATCACCGCTGAGCAAGACATTCTGCATTATTCATTCATGTTGTCAGAAGGCTGCACCAACAATGAGGTATAATATCATGCCCTCATCACTGGCCTCGAGTTGGCTCTCAAGGTTGACGTACCCCATCTGTATGTAAAAGAGGACTCTGAGCTATTAATCATGTAGGTCAATGGTGACTATGTTGTCAGAAAGCTAGAACTCGTGCCATTGCTGGAGTGCACCCTCCGTCTAATGGCTAAGTTCCCCTCCCAGCTAGAGGCCATTCACATTCCCCGGTCGCAGAATAGTCGAGCAGATGCTTTGGTCAGCCTGGCCGCATCACTTGCGGAGCCCGAACAGGATGACCTAATCATCCATGTGGTGCACCGGAGAGTCATTGCTCCTATTATTCCGGAGGGCAATCTTTTCCCGCGTGTGAACCATCTCACCGCTGGCGCCCCTACGTCAGGATCCTCGGGGGCTTCAGGCATGGTGATCGAGACAGTTCCGGACTGGAGGACGCCCTTGGTTGAATATCTCTAGCACGACAATCTTCCGCTGGACCAAGCCGAGCAAGAATGAATCTGACGTCGCGCGCCGCAGTTCACCCATCAAAGCGGTCCCAGCCTTGAGCAGCTCCTTTACAGGTGCGGGTTTGATGGTGTTCTCCTCTGTTGTCTTCAAAGAGTCGAGATTCCATAGATCATGCAAGAATTGCACGCTGGTTCATGTGGCGCCCACCAGGCCGGGTCGCAGTTGTCTCACCAGATTCGTAGGCTGGGATAATTTTGGCCCTCCATGATCTACGACTGCATCGAGTATGCCAAGAGGTGTCATGTATGCCAAGTTCATGCTATATTTGTACATCAGCCACCGGAGCCTATCCATAATACCAAGTATTGTTGGACCTTTGCAGTCTAGGGATTGGATGTTGTAGGGCCTTACCAGCTAGAGACGGCCCGCCAGTGCTGGTTCATCTTAACCACTACGGATTTCTTCTCGAAGTAGGAAGAGGCAATCCCGCTCAGGGAAGTCAAGGCATGTTCTATCGCTAACTTCGTGAGCTCTAATACCATCTATCGGTTTGGGGTACCTCACACTATCCTCACGGATAACGGAACCAACTTCTGAGCAGCCGAGCTGAAGAAATTGTACGCTAAGTACAACATTTGCTCTAACGAAACCTCTTGTTACCATGCACAAGCGAATGAACATATTGAGGCGTTCAAAAAAACCCTCTCTAACATTATGCAAAAGGGGGTTGGTCAAAACAAGAAAAGTTGGCTGGACATGCTCCCCAACACCCTCTGGGATTATAGGATGACGACTCATAACTCCACCCAGGTGACTCCGTATTCCTTGGTATACGAAGCTAAGGCCATCCTGCCCATCGAGATCCAGTTTCCCTCATTGTTCATGGAGTTCTACGACCAGCAAGTGCCAAATAGAGTTTCCGAAATCCATCTAGCCGAATTGGAAGCGCTGGACGGATATAGGCTTCGTGCTTTACATAACTTGGAAAGGCATCAGAGCAGGATGGCTCGAGCTTTCAATAATAAGGTTCTCCTACGCTCTTTCCTGCAAGGTGACCTGGTGCTAGGTCTCAGAGCGCCAATGATTCCCGGAAGGAAACCACCCAAGTTGGAGCCCAATTGGGAGGATCCTTTTATTGACCATAAGGTCTATCCCAATGGTGCGTATTCCCTGGTAACTATGGATGGTGAGCACATAACTCCTCCAACCAATTTCAGGTTCCTCAAGTAGTACTTTTCCTAAGACTCCTGTTGGTCCTACATGACCTTAAATTTTACGGTCCCGCATGAACATAAACTGCACCCAGTCCCGCATGACCTTAAACTGCACCAGGGTCCAAGATCTAAGACCTAAAACTAAGATCCTCCTGCGGTCCCATATGACCTTAAACTGCACCCGGTCTAGCATGACCTTACACTACATTTCGCTATACATCTGGTCTCTTTGGTCCGAGTTCTAAGACCTAAAACTAAGATCCTTATTTCATCCTACATGATGTTAAACTGTTATTTTAGAACTATGTGCGGCTTGATTCCCATCCTTATGGGATATGTAGGACCACCTGAACACCTAGATGTCAGTTCCAGCCCCATCTCTTAGGAGATCCCACGATCTCCCGGTTGCCAGGGTGTTTGGCATTATTCCCCCCTTTTCCCGGGGATCCGCCATCTTTTTGCCACTCTCAGACTAAGCCCTTTGACGCTTTCCAGTGGTCTGTTAATGTGTTCAGAGTACTCTGGTCTAGGACCTGGAGTGTCAGATTCGACTAAGACAAGTTCCATCCACCTTCCAAGCTTCGTGTTCCCCTTCATTCAAGCCCCCATCATACTTCACACCTGGAGGGACCGCCATGAACGGACGGGATACAATTCATAAGGGCTCTCCTACTGTCACAGGCCAATGCACCCGAGGTTTTCAGAGCACAAATTGATACAAATACCGCGTTGCGAAAATGGTCAGCGGTTGATGCTCATTTGTTTGTCCCCATGGCTAACACGACCGGATGCTGTGTTGAGAATGTCATCAACAGTAATCCTCAGTCGTCATGTCGGCTTCCCTCGGCCCTGAATGTTGGTTGCATGATTCACATTATGTACTGCCCCACCGTGTCAAGGTGGAATCTCGACACTCCTTGTACTAACCCTCGGTACACCCCCACATGCCAGACAAACCAAGCTACGTAACGGCGTCTCTCAGGGCTCCCACAATCTGAGCGCTAGAGTATCTGCTTGGGTTTATTCTTTACAGGTTGTGTGTAGCTTGACCCTCATCCCCATGGGAAATGAGGAGTCTCCTAGACATTGCGTTTCGAGCCCAACACAACTGGGAGCTAGCATCTCATATCCCCCTCTTGATGGTTGGACCCTCGCTGGCCCCTTGGCTCGAGGATCCTCTCTCAGAATCGCGCGCGGTGATGGTATGTGATTACGCCCTCACCCACATCAGGTATTCTTTATCGCATCGTGCGTGTTCCCCCAGGTCCATGCCATACGACCTTAAACTGTGCAATCGGTCCAAGCCATATGACCTTAAACTGTGATGTTGGTCCAAACCATATGACCTTAAACTGTGCTATTTGTCCAAACCATATGAACTTAAAACTGTGCTGTTGGTCCTACCATGAGACCTTAAACTGTGATGATATCATCTTGGACACACGATGAAAAATGGAACTACATTGTGATGACCTCCCCATGGGGTACATCATGCCAGGTATTGGTCGATTACCATGCCACTTGTCAACACCTGTTATGGCTTGATTATTTTGGAGACACCAGGAATTTCTACCCTAGGCCAGTCACCCACAAAATAAAAATCATTTACCTTCATGAACAAACAAGATATATCAAATTCCACTTCTTTTGGTGTGAGGGCTAGACCTGCACGACTCCTTCGTCCTTTGCACAGGCGCCACATCGCGCCATGCTAACTTTCAATAACTATGTATGGCTTTATTATCATCCTTATGAGATACGTAGGAGTGCCTGTTAACTTCCCCACAGGCCCATCCTAACATTTTCTGCTTGGTCTCTCGGCCTAAACGCGTCCCTGGGAGCACATAGTAAGCAGGGCTTTGCCCCATTCACATTGGATTTTGCAATTGCTTTACCGTGTGTCTCACATTCCCCTTCTCCTTTGGTCCAAGTTCTAAGACCTAAAACTAAGATCCTTTCTTTGTCTTTCTACGACTTTCTCTCTCTTGTGGGATTGTACGGTGTGGTGTGGGATTATGTCCTCATTCACGTCAAGTTACTTGTCATGCCGTTCCTATCCCTAGATGAGATGTGTCCCTTGTCCCGCATGACGTTAAATTATATTTCATCCAACAAGATGTTAAACGGTGAATCTAGAACTACATGTGGCTTGATTCTCATCCTAATGAGATACGTAGGAATGCCCGAACATTTTGTTTTGGGTCCAGCCCTAGGGATTACCAAACCTTGTCCCTCCTTATTGTCGGCCTCTCGGTCTGACTTCATGGGAAGTGGTGTAATCGTGACATCTACGATGAATATGTTTGGGATGCCCCATAGTAATAATGGGAAGAAGCAGTTCTCTCACCAAAGAGGTCCTGCCTGAAAATTGGGACGACCCGTGATCAGGTTGGTACGTCCGCCTAATGCGCCTCTGCCACGGTGGCGTGATGTCGGGAGTGTTGGACTCTATTTGAACAAACCGCCACTCCACTTTCCATGCTTTTCATGCACCTTTATTTGAAATCTCATTCTCTTTCATGTTCGATGGGATCCCTTAATAGTATTGATGATATACATTGGTCCGCCTGCTACCACAATATGGATGATAGAACTATGGTCCGCCTATTGTAGCAAAATGGATGATAGACCTATGGTTCGCCTACTGTCCTGGGCCAACGTTCCGGACGAATGCTCATGTTTGGCGGGACCCCCTAACAGTATGGATGATAGAATTTTGTACGCCTACTGCCACAATATTGATGATAGACCTTTGGTCCGCCTATTGTAGCAATATGGATGATAGACCTATGGTCCTCCTACTGTCCTGGGCCAATGTTCCAGAAAACTAACCGACGATATTTGTGCTAGGCCCCATGTTGTGAACATGGTTAGTGGTAAGCCCTCATTTATTGTCCCCATTCTAGGCCAACATGATATGGATGATGTTTTTCCGCCACGGTTAACAGTTATCCTCCATCGTCACGCCCCATAGTGTTCCGAATTCGGGTAGCGTGATTCACCTTTCCTCTCCATCTCCCTATGTTCACATGGATTTCAATGCCCCCGACATTTCCCCACTCTTGTGTCAGAGCACATTGGGAAGGTGATATATCAATCGGTCTGAGGACTCCTCCTCGAAAATTTAGGCCCAAATATCGGATGCCTGAGTCTTGGTCAATGCCTCACAGTTGGAAGAAATGATAGCATGAGTATCCTTTGCTTCTCGCATTGGGCGTGACCCACAGGATCTTAAGGATGAGTTGTTATTCGTTTTAGAATTATGGTTGAGCATATTAAACCAAGGGTACAAATGAATGGATTTAGCCATGTATTAGATTGAGAAGATGAACAGTACAAGCAAGAAGTTCATGAGATGGCCAATACAAAGGCTTTAGGGATTAGCATGCCGAATCGGTCTTTCCAACACTGCTACCCTTTGGCTGGTAGCCTCCAGGACCGCTTCTCACTCCTTGAAGGCTCTCTCATCATCAGCTGCTGCAGAGCGCAGCTCGCCAACCCATGCTTGTGCCTACTCCCGCACGGTTCGATGTACGGTCATCTAGTGATTCACCTCCCTCAGTTTTTCTTGTGTGTCAACAAGCTGGGCCGTCAGTTGCTCCACAAGCTCAGAGCATGTTGCAATGAAGGACTCCTTATCTGCCGTCTTCCTTTCGAGGTGTCGGACTTCCCGCATCGCCCTCAGCAACGCTTGGGCGCTCGCCGATCTTTACCGACACTGGGCAATGTCGGTGCGCCGGCTTCTCTCGTGTATCTTCTCGGCCATGTAATCACAGACCGTCAGATGAAGGCGCTAAGCGTTAGCCCCTTCGGTGCACATGAAGCGCAGCCAGGTCTAGAGTGATCCCATCCACCTCAGCCAATCCGACTGGGGTTGTCTGGGAATGCACTGGATAAACTTACACCCTTTGTGCCGTGTCATCTGGCTCTCCTAGGCTACCTCTGAGTCTGAGTCATCTATCTCTTCAGGGTCAGCGGGTCGGTACATAGGAAAGGCAGCCCACAGATCGGCAGCATGATCTGCCCCAGGGACGCCTTCATGAGGAATAGGTTCCTCGACGTTCGGGCGACCTTCCTCTCTCGCCCCAGTAGCAATGATGCTTCCATCAGCTTCTGACCTCGCATCAAGAATAGTGCCGCTGATGTCTGCTGCCCCTGCTCACCAATTGTCAGGGCCTAATCAGTGTAAGGAGCATGTTCTTAATGAGGTGTTATGTCTGCCATTGGTCCACTCAGGAATGGCCCGGGCTCCGCAGCCTGACGAGCCTCCAATGTTGAGATCATTGCACAAGGCGCACACTAATTAGTTGGGATCGTTTGATACCATGTGCTAGTAGTGAATCGTGAGACTTACAGGAGTCCAAAGCATCAGTCTCCAGTGTTCTGGCCGCTGCAGGAGCCGCCGTAATGGGAGACCCCTCTGCGCTTGGTAATTCAATGATGGGTGTCGGATCCCCATCATGTCCCACTAGTTCCTCTCCTCCCTCCTCTAGTGGGGATTCCCGTCCAACACTCAGCCGCTCCTAAGTGAGGTAGAGAGATGGTTGGGAAATTGGAAAGGAGAATAAATGAAGAAGGAAAATGAATAATGATAGAGAAAGACCCCGAGTTTGTCGGTTATGTCGAGATCAGAGCTGACAATCTCACCGCTCTCTCAGAGACTCCCTTTGTAGGTCACCCCTTGCGACCCCTTATATTCGGGTTCTCCTTCTTCTTCATCCTCTCCTTCACCTTCGTCTTCTCCGGTCCCCCCCCCCCCTCCGACTCCTCGTCACTGTCGCCTTCTCCCGGTGGCATCACTTCCGGATCATGCTCCTGGCCGAGCATCACCTTCAATAGGAATGGTGGCTCCGCATGCCGACCCCTTTGGCATGTGTATGTGTCCATGGCTGTCAGATAAGCATGTCGCCGATGGAATTTCACCCGGTCGGTAACTCGAACGAGCCCGACCTCTGGCAGTTGGATCCCATTTTCCATGATCTTCTGCTAGACGACTTCAACGCTCAGCGATTACCACAGAGTCATCCAGGCCGACCACAGTACCGAGAAAATTTCATCTTGGGAAGGTTCGAGCAGGTATCTTATTTGCTTCCTGGTCAGTTCCTTGGCTGCCTCATGTGCCCCCCATGGGCAACGAGGTCATGGCGGCGCTATGTGATGTTCCCGCTACTGAAGTCCCAGCCTGCGTAGGCCTTGCTGCCTGACGCACCCTTGGTTCCCCCATTCCGGCAACACCTTTCATTCTTTCCCGTAGCCCGGTTTCCGCGTGAGTAACCTTGAGTTGTCGGACTCACTTGTGTAAAAGCCCCTCAGGGTACGCGATGGTCCAGTGTTCGGAATACTCGGTTGCTAGGCCAGCATCAACCCTAGTGGGAGGAAGAGGAACGACATCGCCAGAGCCGAAGGTGGTAAATATCAACTACATTTGGCGCAAAACGCAGAGATTCTTCTCCTGCCAGACAGCTGTTAATACATTCTTCATCATTCTTTGGAGGCACCCAAACTACCTGGCAAATCGGGATGGCACGTAAGGCTCGCAGATCACCTTCCCGTCGATCTGAGCCCTGAGAACCTCGCCTCAAATGCTCTGGAAATACTCCTGCTGTTCCAGAGAGCCTCGCCCATTGTCCACCATCTGGCCGACCGTGGTGGGGAACAATCTGAAGTGGAAGTTTTTGTGATTGCCAATGCGGATTCTCACGCCCTCCTCATTGAGCCTCATCGGCACCACCCCTGCGATGTTCATCAAGGATGGTCGCAGGCCATTGCCCAGAGGACGGACGGTGTTTGGGAAAGTGTACCTGCCAAGGTGAGCCGCCACCCAGCCGTGGAAGATCTGGAAAGGGCCACATACTCTCCAAGGAGACCCCCTCGTGAGATACGTCCCAGGATGACGTACAGCTTGCCCAGTACGGGGACGCCCAAGTTGAACCGTTTGTTGGCGGCCATGGTAACCGCCATCACCAGTGTTGTTGGACGAACACCCATCCTCGTGTCCCGCACCGTCGGGAGACACCTGCTCAGGAAGGCGGCAAGGAACCTGGCATACCAGAAATTCGGGTCCCGGGCCTCGATGACGCGATAGCCCCATGATTGGTATTGCCCCGCCTCCAGGGTCCTCCGTTATGACCCATCCCTTCTCCTCTGAGCTGCGGTTGGGCACCGTTTACCCCATCCCGACATCTTGACGGACGGATCCTTCTCAAGGAACAGGCTGAACTAGCCCTTGTAGGTAATGTCCTTCAGGAAGTCCTTGACCCCCAGCCTCTCTTTGGCTAGCTCCAGTAGGTGCCACATCAGCATAGGCATCTGTCACCTGTCTTCCAAGGTGTTCTTTTGAGGAACGAACTCATCGTATTGGTAGCCCTCCAGTGGGATACCTCCGATGTAGTGAACGTCCAAGAGACTGATGCCAACTTCCCCATGATGAAGGTGGGATGTATTGGTATCAGGAGACCACCGGGTGAATAGCTCCGTCCCGAGCTCAGGTTGACGGTGGAAGTGGAACTACGATGTCCATACCCCATCAAAAAAGCCGATATACCACATTTCATCCCTAAACTAGTCGCATGTATGGAGAACCCAGAATGCCCAGGCCCACTCGCTGGTGAAGTTGCCCCCGAACCGCAGGTCCCAATCCTTCAGCCAGCCCTTCATGTCATCTGTGACGCTATGAAGGAATGTACTAACGTAGAGGGCCGGAGAATTCTCTGCGACATGCTCGTCCCTGGTAATGGTCCTGGTCCTCAGGTTCATGACATATACATCCATATGTCTAGTTTCCCTGGAAGGACGACCGTTGTTGGTGATGTTGTAGTGAGGAAGCTCGTCCTCCCGGGTCACCCATGACCGCGACGTGTCCACCTCGAAGCCCGGTAGAGGCACCTCCTCCAGGATGCCAAAGTTCCAGAGCATGAGGTTGTCAGACAGGGCATACGTCTTCTGGGCCGGAGTCAGCAGATTGAACAATGTCGGGTTGTTGGAGACGATCACCTTGGCGCCATAAACCTCCTCGTTCGCCGCCATTTCTGTCCTACGAGTAGTGGCTTCCCCCTCATCAACTCAGTTTGTGGCCATCTTGAATATCTTGGGAGTTGCAAGAAATCAGGATGCAGTGCGTGGAATCGGAGAGTGTCGCGTGAAATCTGAAGTGGCGGCGTGAAATCCAGGAGATGGGCGCGCAATCGGCACACTAGGCGCGGAATGTCCCGAGTAGGCGTGCAAGTACGGCTAAAATTCTGAAAGAATTATGTGATTCCAGAGTGTTTTACGCATAGCCGCGGGAGAAATTTCGTGCACGAGAGCGGTAAGCTTATCGCACGGAAAAGCTGAAGTGTGGATTCGGGTCCCAGTTCCCCTTTTTATAGGCGAGGCCATGGTTCCGCGCCGCGCGGAAGGTAAATTCCGCACCGACCCGTCATTATTTACGCCGCATGGGTTGTTTGCACGCTAAGAGCCCATGAGTGACCCTGCTTTGGCGTTTCGGTGTTTCCCTCAAAATCCGACCATTGCAACCTCTCGCTGATCCAATTCCTAGGGGGGGGGGCATTTATAGACGCCGAAAAAGTCTGTAACTCCTAAAGGAAGTTTCGAAATGACAAAGCAATGTCATATTCGGACTAAGAGGCCTGGTCCGGAGGCCCAAAAAGTGGTGCACAAAATAAAGGAGGACTTGCACGAAATAAAATCATTCGCACGAAGTATCCCTGAGATGTGCATAATCAAGCTAGTGAGGCGCACAATTTTTGCGTGCCCCGGTTCCTCGCAGCGAGGCTTTGCGCGCCGACGGTTCCCGGCGCGGAAGATTTCACACGCCTTCTGGATTTCGCGCCTCTCGAGGCCTATAAATAGAAGGCGACCCCAACCGGTTTGGGGGTTTCAGAATTCGGATCGGCTCTCGTGCGCGCAATTTGACTCCCCCCGCACACAATATGGCTTCCAGGTAAATCCCGTTTTTGCGCAACATTGCCCCGGGGCTCGCCTTTGTTGGCAACTCCACTGGCTTAAGTGAATTTTCCCCCTCCTCCGGGTTCCTTCCTTGCGTGCAATCCGTGTCCCGTGCGCGCAATCCCCTTCCGTGCATGCAATACCTTGCACGCAATTCCCTATCCGCACACAATCCCCTGGCTCCAATTGCACTCCATCCCGGTGTTTTGCGCGCAAACCTTCTCTTTGTGCGCAAAACCCCAGACCCTTCACCTTGACGCCCCATGGCTGCCTCTCTCCACCGGCACCTAATGTCTCCCCTGCCGGGCATGCGTGCCATGCGTTGTTTTCCCGTACGACCTTCCAGGCTCATAATAGGTAACCTCAAGGTCCCTTGGGCGTTGTTTCCCATTGCGTTTCTCTGCCTTATGCTTCTCTTCATAGGCACGCTAACAGCTATTGATTCTTCACATAGCCTTGCTAACGTGGACCCCACAATGGTTCACCCTGTGACCCCCCTTCACTATGGACTTGTTGATTCCTTCCCTCCCACAAGGGGTAGAGGGCATTGGGCATGTAAGCCCTAGGGGTGTGGAGCGAACCCACCTCGTCCAAGCTACAGGATGTTAAACTGCTAAGCACCTCATCCTAAACACATGACGTTAAACTGTGGTATGACCTCGTGCTTTGCATGCAGGGTCCCCCCGGCTCGGGCATTCTTGACGCCCACTCATCTCCCCGGGAATGGACTCTTCCTCGCATGAAATGAGATCCTCTTTGTCAGTGTGGAATTTGTCTATGGGGGAAGGGTTGCTTCAGAGCATAAGCCCCTAGACTCTCTTGCGGAAGGTTTCACTCGTGCATCTCTGTACTTCCCCCTGCCGAGGCCAGTGGAGTCCCTTTCCCACTATGCTTTGTCGCACCACGAGCCTCCACCCTGAAGTAAGCCCCAAAAACAAGGGTCACTAACCACGTGTAAGCCCCTGTTTCCTCTTTGGGCCACTGAACACGTAAGCCCATTTCCGCTTCTCACGGACGCACCCTTTGCGACGTGATCATCTGGTCCCTACTGCCTCTTGTTTCTCACAACGAGCATGACTGACGTGGGCATAGAGCACGCGTCGACCATGACATCCTCTATGGGCTGCTCAAAGCATAAGCCCCATCCCAGCGAACTACGTGGACTTTGATCTGTGCTAACGCTTGGTACGTAGGAAGCCTCCATGAGGTTCAAGCCCACCGCTCGGTCATTCCGACCTCTCCACGTCGGTTCCTCAACCACTCTAGGCCACCTCAAAGTGTAATCCCCAAAGGCCCTCATACCACATGATGTTAAAATGTATCTCGTCCCGCATGATGTTAAAGTGTATCTCGTCCCGCATGACGTTAAACTGTATTCCCCCTCTTGGGCCGTCTTAGAGAGTAAGCCCCATGCCTCACACCCACGTCTCATCCCGACTTACCCCTTGAGCCCACGTGCCTTGGGAAGCTCATGCCCTAGCCTGGGGGTCTTACTTCCTCCAGGCTCCAATCCATGCGTTCATTCTCACGGGTCGTCTCTTCAGGTGTCCCACCATACCAACGAACTACACAGACATTGATTCCCTACCATGGGGATATGTAGGAAGCCTCCACGAGGTTCAAGCACATCACTCCACCATCCATCCTGATACTTACCCGGGCCGCCACATCCCGGTGAGATCATGCCACCCCATCCCACTCCATGGTATCTGGGAAGCTGCCCACGTGCTGGCCCCAACATTGGTGTTCCCCCTAGAGGGTCATTCAGCCTGATCTGTCTCTGCAAGATGTTAAACTCGCGGCATAACCCATGTTAAACATGGGAATATGAGGAAGACCCAGATGGTACACAATCCTCACGTTCGATAAAGGATGTCTCAGGCTTCCTCACCCTCGAGAAACCCTGTGATAAAGGACAGAAGACAGACATGCTGATCCCCATTGTCAAGACATGCCAATGACACCCCAACGTTTCCATTCTCATCGCCGAAGGTTGCTGCCCTGACAAGACCCCTTGGAGCATCTCGACGGAAGCAGTGTAATTAACTGGCATCCATGTAGATATGGCGTCAAAAACGAGCTTCACGAACCCGTCTAAAATCTATGAGGGAGACCCGAACTAGGTGACAAGTTTCGAGGAGGAATCCACGGAAGGAAGAACCGACATCCCATCATCCTGGTTTCAATTAAGGAGAAGACGCCCATGAATAAGGAACGAATGCTGCCCGCCTTTGGAAAGCGGGAATACGGGGCAACAAGCCGCGCGTCCTCCCAATGCGTGATAGACACGCGCGCGCGCCCCGTCGTAAAAGCATCAGAAACAACTCTTAAATGGGATTCCCCAACATCTGATGAAATGTGAAATAATTCGGACAGTCTTCATCTCCTTCCTTGTTTGGCCTCGTGGGCCTTGGAAATTGAACCAAATTATTTTTCAATGCCAAAATTAAATAACCAGGAACTTGTTCATTTAAGGAAGAGTAAACTTTTATCTTCATATCCTTAAATTTTTTCCGTCTTAGATATCTTTGATCATCTTGATGAAACGGCCTCTGTTATTAGCACTCAGGAGGTGGATCCCTTCGAGAAGATGAAGGTTTTGAAGTTGAAGCAGGTAAAGGTGCTTGTTTAAGCATAACTGTAGCAGTCTCTACTTTACCCTTTCTTCTTCCTAGAGCTGATGGAATTATACTAGCCTAATCCTTAGTCTTTATAAGAGAATATTCAATCTGTGGAGCGATTTATGTAAGGTCACGAGACCCTCCTATGTATTTCATAGGGATCAACGGCGTGTGTAATTCTTCACGCAGATTTTCCACATAGATTGGAAATAGTTCTTCGTGAGGGAGTGCTAGGCTTAGGGAATATGTTAATCCCTTCCAGCAAGCAATGAAATCTGAAACCCTTTCATTCTCCATTTTCTTACAGTTTGTAAGATCACAAAAAGTTGGATTTGGAAACGTTGAGCTGAACAGAAGAGGCAATTTTTGGCGAAGATCTTCCCACCCGATAATTGACCAAGATTTAAAGCTTGTATACCAAACAAAAGAAGTTCCTTTCAAGGTTCACACGAAGCATCTGAGTTTCACTACTTCTTACTATTCCAGAGTTCCCATCATAGGATCGCAACAAGACAAATAATGCATCAAATGCTGTTTAGGATCGCCTGATCCATTGAAACTAGGGAATACGTGGTTCCCAAAACTTGATGGGGGGAAGGATTGAATCTACCCATTTAGGGTAAGCTCTCTCTTCTGGTTGAACCTGTGCACTCTTCCCTTACATAGTCTCTAACTAAGTTTTTAATGACCCAATGGTAGTTATTTAATTTTGAGAAACATCTGGTTGAACTTGGACGTGGGCCGGTGTAATGACTGGAGCTGGTACAGATGTGGTGGTTGGTACTACAACTGATGGTAGCACCACCAATTGTTGTTGTACTTGACCCGTAGGATTAGACCTGTGAGGGTGTAATGATAGAGGAGGATATTCTTGATCCATCTTAGTAACTGAAACAAATTCCCTTGGCTGACTGACTCCAACACGCTTAGGAGGAAGACTACCTTGAAGTAGTTCTGCGTTCATCCTCCTCAATTACTTCATTTATTCTTCTAATTGTGCAAATATTTTCTCTAGTGAGAGCGATTGGCCTTCTCCAGAGGAAGGGTATGTAACATGATTCTTTACTTTCCCCTTGTTAGCTCCCTTTCGGAGAGGTGGAAGTGGGTTTCTTGAAAGATTACCTAGATTCTAGGTAATCCTTTGATTTCGTGTATGCACGCCTTCTTCATTTGTGTCTATACGTACAACCTCTGGAGCAGGAGCCTCTTCATCTGAGTCCCCTGAGTGAGCCTCATGTTCTATAGGATCAGAAACAACATCATTAATGACATTAATTGATGCATAACACATCGTATCCCTTCTATCAGCATTTCTGTGATATTATCTTCTGCCATGACCCTAACAAGACATTGCCTTTTGTTGATTTGATCCCTCAGGAACTTCTTAGAGAACCATAATTTGGAGAGAATCTCTTGATAATTTGGCTCTTCATTCTTCTTGTGGCTTCTTCCCTAATTGATAGAAGACCGAATTTCACTGAGGATGGGATTGATGATTTGAAAAATTTCCCAGTCCGCTGGACTGGGGCTATTCCTACTGCCTTTGCTCAACTCCTCGAATCATATTTGTTGATTACGAGGGTCGGGTTAAAAGTGTCCCCAGTCAGGGAATCTATGGTGGCTCTTGACATGCTATTTCTGAGACGTTCTTAAAATCTATCCTAACCTTGTGGACCTTAGTCCAGAAATTAGCTGGATGCATTAATCGACATCCACTTTTATCACCCAGCTCAAAAGACCATTGAATGATTTATGACACTTCTGTCACTTGGTGATGTTCTTGTTCCTAACGAGAGGCATGTTCAATATTCTCGTTTGAATGATGCAGGAGTAATTCAACAACTTGTTCTCTATATTCTTGATTTGGAGAAGAACTAGTTGAGGCTTGTTCTTGGGAAAGCTTTTGACTAAAAACAAAACCCATTGATTGTGGTCGGCCATGGGCAATAACATTGCATGAGACCATTTTCGGTGGGCTTTGCTGACTGGAGAGTACAGTGAAATGTAGTGCTCCATGAGCACCCCTTCCTCTAACATGAATACCAGATGGGGCATTGGAAATTAACTAGCGCAATCATCTTAGTGCGCCAAGGCAAGAACGATAAAGGGATCTCTACTGCTTTTCAGCCTTTGGATATCGAGAGACTGATAGAGATTCCAAATCAATCTGAAATTGTAACCCTTCTATTATCTGTAGATGATTTTCATATTCATAATTAGATAATACTTTATTTATCAACTGAAAAATATTTTTCTATATGTTGAGACGAATGTCATGAATTCTATCTTCCATCAACATCTCTGGAATTTCATATTGATAGTCAGCCAGAGGCTAAAACAAGACTGGAACTTCACCTTTCTACAGTTTTTTTCTCATGTTCAACATTTCATCTTTATCATTCAATGAAGATTCTTCTACCTGATTTGACTAGAGCTGGTGCTTCCTTGTTGCTTCATCAGATTCAACAGGATTTGTATAGAATTCGCTGATCAATCTTGAAGATGAATGACCCAGGGGTGGTTCGGAGAATGACCAACACCCCAGGATATCATCTAATCGAGAAAGTATTTAACTTGCTGATTTTAAAGCATCAGACATGACTGACTTTACTTTTTCATGTGCCTCGAGATAAGAGGTCTTTCTCGACACTAAATTATCCACTGGAGTATTTTCTGAGCAATGTGCATCACTACTACGGAGAGGAATTTCTTAGCAAAATTCATCATCCTGGGGAGGACCACCATGGTGGGTTACAACAAAAGATGAGATCTCTTGCTCCTTGGTCTTCTGTTCACACAAAGGGTCATTGTAGCTCTCATCTGAAGATGAAACATCAAGATCAACCAAACTATCATGAAGAAAGACTTCATGAGGAAGTGTCTGTTGAAGACCTTCTGAATTAATGTTCCCACTATTGGGAAATGAGGCAGGAGAATCTTGGATTCCAACAGATAATTGTATAAGGGCTTCAATAACTCCAGCATCAAGAAAGGCCTTGTTACAAATCGGCTTGTGATATCTTAACTATGCTGGATGAGTCTTCTTCTTAGACGCCTTTTTACTCACCTTGGAAACCACTTGTTGACGAATGTGGCTACTCTGAGCAGGTGTATATGCCTGATCAGGAGAGATGGCCAGGTTAGGCTGACAATATCCACTCAAATTAAGTGTATGTTCCTAACATGGTTGTCCGTGTGATATGGGGGAGTACGCCCAACAACCCTCTTGGACAGGAACAAATGTGTGTGTCTATTCTGGAGTGAACTGTTGATGTGTCACTCTACTGGTAGGGATAGATTTATGTGTCTTTCCTTGATATGCTGCTGAAGCTGTTATAATATCCTGGCAAACATCCAGAATATGAGCAAAGATCTGCTTCTGCTCTTTCACCATTGATAGAATATGTTTGGTGAATTCAGTTTCCGTAACGGGGATATACGTCCATTCTGTGCTTGGAGTATGTGTGTGTGCCTTCTCTTGTACTCCTTTTCCTATCATTGAATCCTAAAAATACTCAATTGTGGGGGAAGAGAGTTATGTCTACCTCCTATTTGTCACCGGAGCTTTTCGACTGACTTCTCAGAGTGCTACCAAGAGATACTATTGGTAGGCTTGATCAATACTAGTAGGTGTATGTTCCTGATGATTTCACTTCGTTGAACGTAGTTTACGAGATCTATCATGTGTATTCAAATGATCCTACTGACTAGCTGATGATGTATAAACAGGTGTATATTCTAGCCTATAGTACTTCACCAGAATTGCCTGGTGGGATTGGCATGATGCTTCCAGACAAGTCTGCTGGACAGTGGAATTAAAACGGGCAGGCGTGTGTGCCTGCTCGTTGCTTGCCACCAAGTTAGGTTGGTGGACTTTTATGGAGATGGCAGAGATGAGAACCTTCTCACTATTAACCAGATTTCGCCTCTGGCAATTCGTATTTCTTACTTGGGTTCATGGAACCTGAGCCGAATGCCTGTAGTCGATACCCTCATCATGTTGAGGGCGCACTACCACATGAGTATGGCAACGATTGTTGATGGGAGCCCTTGGGAAGGACTCCTGTCTCTTGAATTAAGCCCCTGAGGGACCTGCTCATTCACCTCCTCAGAATATGGGTGTGAATGGTGATTGTGTCTTGGGGATAACGACCTGAAATGGATGGAGACGGTGGTTAGCACCGCCTGCTTCCTGATCGCTGGTCATCGCTTTCCAGATGACCAGTGTGAGTTGTTCACTTGGAGGGCTTGTCGAGCAGCCCCCAGAGTTGGAATAGTGTCGTTTTGACGGTACTCCTTAACCAGTGCATTTGATACCCAGCGTTGAAGACTCTGAGTAGGTGATGTCATCCTCAGAGTGGACGACGATCCAATAGGAGTAGCAGTAGAGGTTTTCCCAGTAGAGGTGTTCATAGATGTGAAGTTAGGAGAAGACATTCTGGAAATGCAGAAGATCTTGGAAAAGAGTACATATTTGATATAACAGTCATAATCAAGATAAGTCTGGACACTACATCTTTTAGATGAAAAAATATGTTTTTGATTATTTTTTTGGCCCTCTCATTGAGTTTAAATAGGGGCCTAACAAATAAGAAAAGTATCATTTTAACATGGTTAAGGATTCATGTCTGGTTCATCATTTTTTATTTCCTCTGGAATTGGGGATGATCTCATTGATTTAAGATTCAAACATTTAAAACAGTTTCTAACGGGTTTATTCATAGAACCGGAAACATCCAATGATTCCATATCCATTTCAACCTACTTTCCAAAGGTAGCTGCTCATTAGTTGTGAACTGATGAGGCTTAGGAATTTGCATTTGTCGAGAGGATGGGAGTCCGGACTCATTACACCTTTTTAAGGGGAATTATTGTCTACTCCGGGACTCTCTTTATATATTTATGTTATGATTGTGAATCCTTATTACATTACCATGTATAAAATGAGCATTCCTTTAGATCTGACATTCAATGATTAATATGTATTAAATTTAGATAATCTTTTATATGTATTAGAGGTTCTTCATCGATAGATAATCAACTTTATTTGTTAGATATTCTTAGTCAATGGTATCCTTCAATACATAAAAATATTTTGATCATTATAATGACCATACTGGTTTTAAAGCCACTCAGTGGGGCACTTGAATTTTATTGTCATTCAGAAGGACATTGATTATTTTAGAGTTGGGATCATACCCACAGATGGGGTACCTACGTATCCTTTGTTTTGGAAAAGAAATTAGAACCCACGTAGTTTGAATAAGGGAGTATGATGTTTATGCATTATTGATGGCTCAAAGAAAAATGTTGTGATTATTTTTACACTCTAAACTCAAATGAGTCATGATCGATGTGAGAAACAAGAGGTATTGGTGAAACCAGAAAATTGTGCCATGCAATGATGTGGGGGTTCTGTATGTATAACTGTGCAAATAGATGAGGATTAAGATATACTTCAGGGAGGAAATCCAGGAATAGGATACATAAAGGTATATGTGCTTTATGGAGATTTGGATACTCTAATCTTGGGGCTTACTCCTAAGGAAGATGCCTATGTTAGGAGGGGACTTATTATTGGGTTTTACTCATGAGAAGGAAGCCCAGATCAAAACTAAATTGAGACTGGTTAAGAGAAATTAAGGTTGTGGCTTACTCATGAAAACAAGGCCCATGTTAAAAGGGATTTGAAAACTGGGGCTTATCTCCTAGGGAGGAGGCCTAGGTTAAGGGGATTTTAGAATTAAGGGACTTGGGGCTTACTCATAAAAAGTATTCCCATATTTGAGACTGGGGCATAATCCTAAAAAGGAATCCCAGGTTAAGATAATTAAGATTAGGGCTTAATCCTGAGGAGGATGCCCATATTTGGGAACTTGGGGATTACTCCTAAGGAGGATTCCCATATTAATGAAAATTTGGACTGGGTATTACTCCTGAAAAGAAGGCCCATGTTAATGAGAAGTTGGGGCTTACTCATAAGGAGGATGCCCATATTAAGGAGATTTTGGACTGTGGCTTACTCCTGAAAATGAGGAACAGGTTAAGGATTCTCTCATCTTAAAGGATGAGGTTGAATGAATGAACTCTCTAACATTAGTGACATAAAGATGTGTAAATCACTAGGTTTTCAGAGATGTTCCATGAAATTATTTTCAGATAAGGATTTTAATCAAGAAAACATGCCATAAATTTCTTCGAAGAGTGTCTTGAAGACTAAATCTGTAATAGGACAAGTGTAATGGAATAAGAGGGTTTAAATGGATTGGAAGGGTACCCAAAAAAAATAAAGGACGCGCAAGTCCTGGCAGGCGCGCAGGGGCTGCGTGGGTGCGCAAGTACTGCCAGCATAGTTATACCTCCATGACACATGGGTACTTGCGTGACTAATAACCAGCAGTGTAATACTTGGGCGATCCTTGATCAAAGTCTTTAGAATAATCCCACGGTACTTCTAGAAGAGTGGCGTGCAAGTTTCAATGAGTAGGTAAGGTTCCGCGCAAGTGTGTTCATTTCCCTTAAGGGTAAAACACTTAGGTGCGCAAGTGTTAGCGAATTATAACACTTAGACCTTATTCCTCTTGTCTAGACCTTCCATTCTAGGTAAATAATTACCTTAGAAGTGTTCGGAAGACTTTAAGAAGAGACTTGGGCGTTCATAGCTCTGTATATGAATTCTGGAAAAAATTCTCCTCCCCATGGGGGGGCCCACATGGTCTATTTATAGGCTGCTGAAGACCCTAGGCTAAAAATCAAATAGGGCATGCAAGTCACCTGCGCGACTAAAAGGCAGCGCGAAGTGTTCTTGCGCGACCATGGAGAAAGTTGTGCACCCTTTGTGAAAGGTTATCCTTATTCATTCCTTTGTTCATTTCTGTTGTTTCTTCAAAGGACGAATCACTTTGGGTTCCTGGTTTTTTCCATTTTCATTCCTTTAGACTCTATGATGTAAAGGAGTTTCAACAGTTCCCCAAACTGAACTTTTACAAAGATCCTTTTGATAGATATTTTCTCATTCTTATTAGAACCATTGATTGACCATCATCATGGGAGTCAAATTCCTTTCTACACATCCAAGAAGTTGTATAGTTCGGGCATATATAAGGTAGATCCCATAACCATTATCAATAATATCCATTTATACATTGAATTTTTTTTGTATACCTAAAATATATTTGATCTTGATGTACCCTTGGATGACCACTTTTTAATCATGGTCGTTGAATGAGATGAAAACATGGAATTCTGATGACATGGTCTCAAATTGATATACCATGACTACAGTAACTTCTGTCTTGAACTCATGTGGACTCTTTAGGGATTCAGAATGTTTCTCCCTATATTATTATGAAATAAGTATCACATATAAGACTGAGAACTTGGAAGAGACTACCTATAGCTATTTTAGAATGTCATTCTTTTGTTCTAAATGATGGAACTTATGAATATGGTGTTTCTAATGCACATGCGACTCAATAGTTGAGTCATTTGAGGTGGATATTTCATGACCTTGTGTAGAGGTTGAGGGAGTGTCTCCTACCAGTGGCATAAGTTGTTTCATACTCTCTCATTGTTATGTTTTATCCGATAATAAAACCCCTTCTAGTAACTCTTTTAGCACAATTGTGTGTGGGCGATTTTTAGGGGGATAGGGGACACCATCTTTTCTATTTTGAGCCTTTAAGAGTTCTTATCAAGAGGTATCAGTTGCATATATATTATCCATTGGGATATTATAGGAATATTGGGTACAATAACATCCGTTTTGTCCCCTATATCCTTGGTTCTATTGTGTGTGGACTCTTGTTACCCGATTATATATAAGAAACTCATGCTATGTGAAACATTCATCATTAGAGAAGGGTTTTTCAAATAGTATCACATTTACCGAACAAAATATGAATAGTTCATCCAATGTGGATTCTGTTGGGAGGGGCAGTACCCATACTAAGGATATTGTAGTGAAGATATTTGCAAGAGTTAGAACATGTATTGGAGAATAATAAGACTCATCATGTTCTATTTCATACCACCTTTAGTGAAAATTAACACCATTGGTAGGAACATTTTATGTTTCCTCCTTGAGTGGTAGACCTATTGGGGTTCATTGTAGTAATGCTCTTAGGGTTGCATGAGTCATGGCACATGTAATTTGATTCATCAATTTGTCAACATTTTTACACACACCTGGACGGGACCTTCTTCCAATCACCAGATTCTTCTTACATGGAAAAGGTTATGTAATAAACAATCCCTATGGAGTCATATTTCACTATGTCTATATAATAGACCATGCCTTGAAGGATTTAATTTAAGATGAATCAATCAAGAATATCATGACCCATCCATCTATGGAAAATGAATTATTCAATATGGTTGGTCTTTCTTACCTCCATGGGCCTTTAGTGATGCAATATATTTATATTTTTGTTGTATATGAATGATGAGAAATAACTAGGGACCTATTAATTTTTGAAGGAGTGTTCTTTATTCATATGTTCCTTAAATGTTAGGTGACCCATATTTCATTATGCTTTACAAGTATGGTGATTTTGTGATAATCATTATTTAGTTGGAGGTGTAGTCTGGTTTGGGACATACATGGGTACTTTGATAGGAACTATTTTCTACATGAGAGATACATCACCAACATATTCGTTTCCTAGAATTTTCCCCTATGCTTCATGCGTGAGTCGAGTTTTGGGTTGAGTACACTAAATGGAGTCTTCAGTGCACTGTTTTGTTTCAATGAATTCATAGAACCCACCAAGATACACCATTGGGATCAGAGGTGTTAGCACCTCCTCCCATATATTTTACACATAATATTTCAATAGTTTCTCTTGAGAGAGAGGGATTCTATGAAAGTAGGTTACACAATTCCATCTATCTATGAAGTCATAGACACTATAATTTTCAGATTGATTGTAGTTTGTTATGTCCAAGATCAGAATTTTACATAATGTTGAATTGAATATATAAATGACCTAATGATGGAGGTATTCCCATATTATAATGGATCCTACAGGCAGACTGCTATACAAAACTATTGATGGACCTATCAGAGTCTGTATAAAACACCTCGTATTTGTTTCCTCCTACTGATCATGAAGTCCTATAAATGGCCCACATTAGGATATAAAGAGTGTGAGATGTTTTTAGGGGTCCCTCACACTATCAATTGTAGGGAAGGTGGGATTTGTGAAATTTTTTGGAGGAAATTTTTCATCCACCAAGTTGGGATAT
The DNA here is from genome assembly GCA_963277665.1 of Viscum album. NCBI lineage: Eukaryota > Viridiplantae > Streptophyta > Magnoliopsida > Santalales > Viscaceae > Viscum > Viscum album. The sequence goes on along the minus strand of OY728143.1, from coordinate 1,877,754,479 downwards.
GGTTTTCACTTAGGCTTAACAACTGTATTTCTCCCATACCTAGATTCCATTCAAGTGTCTAGGGACTCTATGGAATTAAAAAAATCTAGGGGGTTGATCCATCTCCCATCAGTAGGGACTGTTCAGAGCTTGATGAGGTGGCCCACTTTTTTCTCCCACTTATATAAAATTCTTCCCAATAACGAATGTTTTCCATAACAAGGGAGGGGTTTTCACGGCAATGGGTGGAAGTCATGATCATTTTTTACTTCCACATTTATGTAGACTAGCTACCTAGATCTAGATCAAGTTTGATACTCAGATACTAATCTTACTAGAAGATCGGCTATGGGTGGGAGAATATTAATCTTTACCTAAAGATGATACCAATGTGGAATATTTCCCATGAGTAGCTCCTCATTATGCTGTTGGAGAGCTTTTATCTCACAATAATAGTGTGGAAAATGTTTCTACATGGAGGTAACCTCAACTCTTACAGTTGGTTATCAAGATATATTTGAATATTTCTCATTTCCATTAGCAGGGTTCTTCTAGAGAGATGGATTCTCATTGTTCATAGGTTCCTAATTTTGGTGCCTTCTCTAGTTTCATGTGTATGTTGCATTGGTTATTACATCAAGATCACCTTCCACTTACGGTAGATTTGTTTTCAACCCTATACATTTTTAATCTTGATCTATGATGTATAACATGGTGATAGTGATGGAATTTAAATTTTCATATAAAGAAATGGTAGTTGTGCCATTAGTTTTGATGAAATGTGTTGGTTATTCATTACTTCCATCAGGGTCCTTATTTGAACCCTTGACCATATTTGGTCATTTATTTTTGTGGAACCTAGTGAGATCTAAGTTCCTTTTCCAGACATTCCTCCCATCATGGTCTATAAAAAGTGTCATTGAGAGAGTCTCCTACCATGACTGTTGAACAAGCCCCATTGAGTACAGGTGTGACTTGTAGTGGGAGGAACAAGTCGTACACTGACCATTGATTTCTCCCCCAAAACCTGCAGAAGAACAATTCTCTATATGGTGATGATGACGTTGAAAATTCTCCAACCATGAAGAATGAGGGTTATTTGGGACAAAAATATCCTTGATTGGCCCTCTTTATGGGATCCAATGGATCCAGTTGGCGATATGATTACTCCTAGGACAAACATGAAGATATAAATTCCCCCATCCGAGTGGGATGTGGTTGATCTATAATCAGCATTGATGGATTCATGGTCCCTTTAGAAGGCGATACAACTTGTAGTGGAGATTAAGGTATAAATTCACCCATCACAAAGGGATGGGGTTGGATTACATATACTATTGATATGTCCTAAAGCCTCTTAAGAATTTATGATTTAAGAGGTGTAGGAGGTGATAGATGTTCCCTTGGCCTGGTGAGGTGAATCCACTCATGAATAGCTTATATAGAAGTAGCTATAATGGCCAGTTTGATGTCGCATAATATTTATCACATATGATTTGGGTGAGATGACAACCTACGATGAGAACCATTCCATAATGTATGTTTTAAGGAGGATCAAAACATCAATCTCCATGTTTGAAATACAGTCTCATTGATTTGAGTGGAAAATTTGTATTTATGTTGGCTATCATCACTCTCTCTCTCTTTTTGTGTTATCTAGGAACCGTTTAAGTAGGATAATTTCGTTGTAGTGACCAATAAGATGAATTTTTATCTGGTCCTATATTTTTATCGGAGGCTATGACATTAAATGTACTCATTTCTAGTGGGTTTTTTCTATTTATGGATGTAGAGAAGTGTAATGATCCATACTATCTCCATACTAAAATGAAGATTCAAAATTTTTCATTGGATAATAGTTTTTGAAGATTTGTAATGAAATTGAAGAAAGCATGCTGTAGATTTGCATTGTTCATTTTGTGTTCTCTATCTCGCACCATGGAGATGACTTCTACGACGAGTTGAAAACAAAGTATCATTAATGTATGAAGGTTATGCTAATATTTTATATATAGTAGGTGTTTATTCTTTATACACTAATTAGTATCCCACATATTGTATTATAGATTAGTTATGCACTCCCTTTCTAGATCATTTGTCATATCACAGTTAGATGTAGTGAGGGGCCAAAACATGATGGTGAGGTTGTTTTGGGATAAATCTCTCATAATAATAATTTCGGTCTCCACTTAATCATACTTACACACCTTCTTTTTTTAGACTATATAATATGATTTTGAATGCCTCATGTTGAATATATCTGAGTCCTACATGATGTTAATGGGGAACAATATAACGTTGACCCTGATCTCTTGAGAACATCATTATAAAAAAATGTCTATGTTTGGTACACCTCTCTATTTAGAGGTTTTTTGGTAAGGGAAATATTTACATATCATTGGGAGATATTATTGTCGAGTGGTTGACCATGTTTGATTTAACACCCTCAAACCATATTCCTTTGCAATAAATTTTTTCTTTATCAACAATGTTTTTAATATTAATAAACTCAGAAATAAACAATGTATAATCAAAAGAGAGAGAGAGAGAGATACAATTTTATTCCATAAGTAAATGTTACAAGAGAGTTAGGAAAACCTAATGACCAAACATCCCCACTAAAAAACCTATTAGAATAATCAGGAAACTCCATAGGATAACCAACTAACCATCTAGGTAAAATACCTCCTTCAGATCAACTACCTAGTATAACATCACAATATCAATGATGGCCATTGTGCTAAGGAATAGAGGAATGAAAAGCACCATACTACCTGACCTGAAAGAATAAATGCTTACCCTATAGGGGGTGAGCACTTCTATTTATAGTAACATCTATGTGACTATTATCTGTGTGGACTGTTTAAATGTGACCATTAAAAAGGATATTGTTTTATGACTATTAGTTTCATTTTAATTAAAATGTTGACACTTTAAATCATGTTTTATATATGTATTAAGGTAACCATTTAAATCATGTTTTAAAGAATGTTTTACACTTTAAAACACGTTTTAATAAAAAAGTTGATACTTTCATGCATGTTTTAAGCATGTTTAGAGAAAATGTTTTAAGGAGTTTGTATGTAATTTTCCTTTTGAAAGATACAAATATTTAACTTCATAGTTTATATGTTTTAAACCCTGTATATATATTTATATATATTGAAATGGATAACTAAGTTGTTTTGTTTTTTTATAACTCGGAGTGCTTTTTGATCATCAGATCGCGCTGCAATTAAGTCATTGCCATCGATCGCGATATTGTGCGATCTCAGCCGCTGAGCCCTTTTAAAATGTCACGTCTTTCTGGAATTTCCATTCTACCGATGGATCAATCTCGACCGTCCTTTAATTTTTAAATACCACTTATAATCTCGATCGTTGAATATTTTTTGAGTGATCTTGGTCGTCGATTCCTTTCTTCTTTCTTCCTCCCCATTCTCCTTATCCTCCGCGCTACACCAGTGGTCAACTCAGGTCTCTCTCATATCCCATCTCTTCCATATCTGGCCTACCCTCTCCCACCACAACTCACCTACATTTTCGCACCCCATGGTCACATGGTAGGACCATGAGTGCATTCAAATTTCGAGATCTTCCAACTCCTTAAGTCTCTCCTCCTCCCCTCTTGGTGAACCCTACAGTTGCACCCGGTTTCTCCCTCCTGATTCCTCGTGAGAGCACCAAAAACCCTTCCCTACTTCTCCAGCCTCTCATAATACCATAGGTATGGTTGTTTCCATTTTCCTTTTTCATAAAAATGGGTTTTCATATATATATATATATATATATATACATTTTTGATATATATATATATATATATTTGTACACTTCAAACTATTTTAAAAAACCCATAACCTTTATTGTTTCCTTCTATTTTGAGGTTAGCATTCATTTGTGAAAGGGTATTGTTTTCATCTCTTCATGCAAATGGTTTTCAAATATATATATACACACATGACCTATATTTAAATGTCAGGTATATACTTATTAATTTTGTTTTTTTATAACTCCTATCCTCCCTAAAAGATTCATATTTTAAGAGTTAATGTGAATGTATAAGGGTGTACCTTCTTAAATTTTATGCAAAAAAATGGTTTTTATACAATGTATATACAAACTATGTATATATATATATCTGTGTGTGTGTGTGTATAGGGATATGAAACTTTATTTGAAAGCCTTAACCCTTGTAAAAAGCCCTCTGGATTATGTGAGTTTATGTACATGCAAAGAAATTTACATAAATTTCACTAAAAAGGGTGTTTTATGCTATATATACAAAGTATATATGTATATATATATTTTATGTGCTCATGTAAAATTATTTTCAGCCTTGATCTTGTGAAAATAATGCCTAATGTTTTAAAGCCCATGCACTTGCAAGAAGTTCTCCTTTAATATTGGGAAAAATTGGTTTTCCATTGCTCTTTACATATATACGTATATATATATATATATATATATTCGTTTTAATTTTAATAATATACCCATACAACATGTACATGGATTTCGAAACCTTTAATTAATGAAAAGACCACTACTTTTAAGTATCTCTACATTTTTATAATTGTAAGAAGATTATCCCATCCTACTTTCAGTGAAAATTATTGTGGCACATAGATGAATTTATAGTAAATGTTTATAGCTCTTTTATGAAAAAAAACCCTAGAAGTTTAACAATTAAATTAAAATGTGTCAGAAGTATTCGTAAAAAGGGTTTTTTCATTTAATTAATTAAAATTACTATATATTAATTGTACTTTTTCATGGGATAAATTGATGGAATCATGTCCCTGGAATTAATAACATAGGTTCATATATTTGAAACTGGGAGACCATATCATCTCGGAAATAATGCATGTAACATTTGGGTAGAATTTCATTATGCACATTCCATGCAGGTTTACTATCATTCAATAGAATGTTTAATGCATGATATAATGTCATGTTTAATTAATAAATTTCTTTAATAAATGTAATTTCATATTTATGAATTTTTTTATTTGATTGATAAACACACAATAATAATAATTAATCTAATAACCCATCATTTGGACTGGTATGGGACACCCCATATAACATCACTTTAAAACGGGTACCCAAAATGGTATGGGACGCCTTGGATACATAGCCCCCTAGAACATAAGAGGATTGTATTGGATTGATTATGTGACCGGTGAGTCCCATTATAGCCTCTCGATTCTCCTTAAGGTCTTATGAGACAAATTATGGTCAAGACACGAGGCCAGACAAAAGTTATGGTTCATGTGAAATTCTCGGATAAAGATATGTTTGGTCTTGACACGTGGCCTTGACATAGTCTGGCATTAATTCCTCCTCTTAATGATTTTGTATGTGGCTGACCATGGGATTTTCTGACTAGTAGGATATCCATGGTACAGATCATAATGTGTGCACAGATGAGATAAAATCATTGATAAGTTATGACGCATAAATGTTAGACTTGATCCATTTAGCAGCATTTTTTTGCTTCTACATGTGAGAAATTTTGGATACGAATGTCTTTTTATGTACACTCAGGTTAAGCCTCGTTTATGTATCATTTTTATTCCTTATTATAAGAAACATTAATAACTGGCATATTGGTATTGGTGATGTATTGTTCAAGGGCTTTACTCCTTGTTTATTCCTACATACTCTAATCATGATTATATTTGGTGTTAAAAGCTTCCTTTTATTTCAAGTGAATTAGTTTTCCTTTAAGAAAAATCATAAGTTTATTATTTAGAGTACTATTTTTTTTAGTAAAGAAAGATTATTCTCAAGTTGTTTTAAACCCCTAACTGGGCATACTTTTTCTCACCCTATGTTTTAAGTGAAATATTTTTCTGGTATCCGATATTACTTGATGAAGTTTGAAAATGTTGCTGGCTTCCCATAACCTGATGCTCACGATCCTCTATAGCATGGTACAGGATGTGATATATGTAAATTATTGTGATAATTATGGTACATCATGTCTCATGGGCACCGGCTATAGGTACTCGAGGGATGGGGCAGTCACAGTTGGTATCAAAGGATAGGTTCAGACAATTCTGTAAAAATCAGGTAATAGAAATATATAGCTATGTTTGAACCTTACTAAGAGATTTTATTCTAACTTTCAGATGAAAGATGAAAATGTTCCTACCAATCTACTATCACTCCCCGCTGAAGCCCTATAGAATATTATGTATTTAGCTAGTCAGGAGAATTTTATTAACTATGCCCAAATTTTCTTGAGATGTAAATACATGTACGATGTTTCAAACTCCCCTCAGGTGCTTCGACTACAGCAGGGGTTAGGATTGGATTACCTTTTATGATGATGACCCAATTCCCCTCTTATATACGTCGAGGAAGGTACCACGAGGGACTTTTTCGAGTGTTCACGGCAGTTGAGGACTTTGGCTTTATGGCCCTCAACACTTTTCAAGAAGCTGCTCCTTTTGGTGACCTCCAAGCAGCCTATCTTTGTCAAATCTTGAAATAAGGATTCTGGGGCCAGTTGTTGGACTTCAGAATGTTAAAAGATGATGCCACATGTTTTTCTTTCAAGAAACAATTGTATTTTGATGTCTCCCAATATCATACCCCTCATGTTACACTCATGAGACATCACAGGTGTCCCCATGTGTTTATCCCTGAATTCTCAACATGTGTTTGGTTTGAGGAGATATGGAGTTTTGTTCTCTATGTGGAGTTCGTGTGTTAGATAATTAGAGGAACTCATGCACTGATGTTTGGTAATAAACATATGTTTTATTGAAATTTTATCTTTCCCACTACTTAATTTACATTATCTAAACTTTATACGTGAATTCATAGGAATATTTTTTCAGATGGATAGACGAACAAATATCTCATCTCTACCCGATGAGATATTGGAGGATATCTTAATCAGAACTTTCATTTTGGACTATCCTTCATTCCTCAACCAGTGAGGATCATGTCAAATCTTGTTCAACTTGTCTAACAGCCCTAAGATCCATCATTCCTGTCAAGAGAATAACCATGTTTTCCACTTCATCACCACTATACAACTCCCCTATTATAGGTGAAGGGGGAGATACTTCGAGGGTCTTTTTTAGTGTTTCACTCTGGAACAGAATTTTTTGGCCAGAGCATGTTTCCTAGTGGCTACCCAAGATGGGAACCTCAGAACCGCCTTTATGTTCAAGATCCTAAACCTTTGTCTATTTAACTACATCGTTCCAATAGAATATCTCGAGTAAGATATAGTCCAGAAAGGAATCAGAGAATATGTCCATTCAGACACCTCCAAACGTTTTACAGCTTGATCCTCCCTATCGAAGCCTTAGGGTAGAATGCATGAGTTGAATCTCAAAATGTACTACTTCTGGTGTATCTGGGCCAGAGAAGAAGAGGTACCGAACACCAACCTGGGTATTCCGTTGACCAAGCTGAATATTCCTTTTTGGTGATGATAATCGTTTGGGAATTTCTTTTCCAGTTTGTGAATTGAATTGCGAGGACGCAATTCTTGTAAGTGGGGTATAATGTAACACCCTTGAACCTTATTCCTTTACAATAAATGTTTTCTTTATCAACTATGTTTTTAATATTAACAAACTCATAAATAAACAATGTATAATCTAAAAATATAGAGAGACAATTTTATTTTATAAAGAAATGTTACAAGAGATTTATAGAAACCTAATGATCAAACATCCCCAATAAAAAACCTATTAGAATAATTAGGACACCCCAGAGGATAACCCATTGATCAGCTAGGTAAAAGACCTCCTTCAGATCAACTACTAAGTTTAAAATCATGATAGCAATGATGGCCATTGTGCAAAGGAATATAGGAATGAAGAGCATCATCTTTGTTGGCCTGAAAGAATAAGAGATTACCCTAAAGGGGCTGCACACTCCTATTTATAGGAACCTCTATGTTACCATTATCTTTGTGGACCATTTAAATGTGACCATTATAAATGTTACCATTTTATGACTGATAGTTTCCTTCTAATTAATATGTTGAAAAGTTAAAGCATGTTTTATATACGTATTAAAGTTACCGTTTAAAGCATGATTTAAAGAATGGTTTACACTTTAAAACATGTTTTAATTAAAATTTTGATATTTTCAAGCATGTTTTGAATGTTTTATATACTTATTAATCAGCAAAGAGAAAATTATTTAAGGATTTTGTATATAATTTTCTACTTAAAAGATAAAAAATATTTAACTTCATAAGTTATATGTTTTAAACCCTTTATATATATATATATGTATATATATAGAAATGGTTAGCTAAGGTGTTTTGTCTTTTTAAAACTCAAATCACTTCTCAACCATCGGATCACGGTATGATTACGTCGCATATGTCGATCATGATACCGCACAATCTCAGCCACCTATCCCTTTTAAAATGTTGTGTCTTTCTGGGCCGTCCGATATACCGACGGATCAATCTTGAATGTCCTTTACTTTTAAAACACCACTTCTAATCTCAACCATGGGATCTTTTTTCGTGCGATCCAAGTTGTCGATTCATTTCATCTTCTTCCTCCCCGTTCCCCTTCTCCTCCGCCCTGCACCAATGGTCAACTCATGTCCCTCTCATCTCCCATCTCTTCCGCAGCCGGCCTACCCTCTCCCACCAGCCCCCACCAACATTTGTGCACCCCAAGTTCGCGTGGTAGGACCATGAGCACTTGAAAATGTCAGGTTCCTTCCTCTCATTATGTCTCTCTTCCTCCCCTCTTGGTGAAACCTATAGTTTCTCCCTATTTCTCCCTTCTGATGCCTTCTAAGTGCACCACAACCCCATCCCTTCATCTCCATCCTCTCCTAATACCATATGTAACGATGTTTCTATTTTCATTTTTCATACAAATGGGATATCATATATATATGTATACATTTTTGATATATATATATATATATGAATATGTACACTTCTAACTGTTTTAAAAAAACCCCAACCTCCTCTGTTGCATTTTATTTTTGAGGTTTGCATGCATTGGTGAAAGTGTTTTGTTTTCATCTCTTCATGAGAACGGTTTTTGAATATATAAATATATACACACACACAACCTATATGTATATGTCATGTATATACTTATTAATTAGGTATTTTTTAATACTTTAATACTCCCAAAAAAATTCCTGTTTTAAGTGTTTATGTGAAGGTCTAAGGGTTTACCTTCATAATTTTATGCAAAAAAATTGTTTTTATACAATGTATATACAAACTATATAAATATACATATATGTGTGTACACAGTTGTGAAACATTATTTGAAAGCCTTAACCCCTGTAAAAATCCCTCTGGTTTAGGGTTAATCATGTACATGAAAATAAATTTCATTAAATTACATAAAAAGGGTTTTTTATTTTGTATATACAATGTATATATGTATATATAATATATTTTCTCATGTCAAATGATTTTCATCCTTGATCTTCTGAAAATGCCGTCTAATTTCTTAGAGCCCATGCACTTGCAAGAATTTCTCCTTTGATTTTGGGAAAATTTGGTTTTCCATTTCCCTTTAGATATATACTTATATTCATATACGTTTTACTTTTACTAATACACCCATATACCATACACATAGATTTCGAAACCTTTAATTAATTAAATGACCTCTACATTTAAAGATCTCTACATTTATGTACTTGTAAAAAGATTGTCCCTTCCTACCTTTGGTGAAAATTATTGTGACACATAGATGAATTTATAGTAAATGTGTATAGGTGTTTTATGATAAAAACCCTAGAAGTTTATGAATTAAATTGAAATGTGTTAGATGTATTCTTAAAAATGGTTTTTTTTTCACTTAATCAACTAAAAGTACTATATATTAATTGTAATTTTTTATGGGATAAATTTATGGAATCACGTACCTATAATTAATAACATAGGTTCATATATTTGAAACTTGGAGCCCATATCAGCATGGAAATAATGCATGTAACATTTTGGTAGAATTTCATTATAAACATGCCATGTATGTTTACTATCATTCAATATAATGTTTAATTCAGGTTATAATGTCATGTTTAATGCATAAATTTGTTTTGTAAATGTAATTTCATATTTTTTTTCATGTTTTGATTTGAATAATAAACACCAAATAATAATAATGAATCTAAGAACCTGTTATTTGGAGTGGTATGGGACACCCCAAATAACATCACTTTAAAACGGGTACCCAAAGTGGTATGGGACGCCTTGTATATAGAGCCCCCTAAGACATAAGAGGATTGTATTGGACTGATTATGTGATGGGTGAGTCCTGTTATAGCCTCTCAATGCATCGGCAGGTCTTATTAGACAAATTATGGTAATGGCACAAGGATTGACAAATGTCATGGTTCAGGTTAAATTCCCGGACAAATATAAGTATGGTCTTGCCACGATACCTTGACACAGTCTGGAATTATACCCCCCTCTTAATGTTTTAGTATGTGACTAACCATGTGATTTTCCGACAAGTATGATATCCTTGGTATAGATCCTAAAGAGTGCAAAGATGATAAAAATTCATTGATATGTTATGTTTCAGAAATTCTAGTCTTTGTCCATTTATCAGCAATTTTTATGCTGCTTAATGTGAGAAATTTGGGATATGAATGCCATGTTATGTGCAATCAGGTTATGCCTTGTTGATGTAGCATTTTAATGCCTTATTGATGTAGCATTTTAATGCCTTGTTATAAGCAACTATAATAACCAGTATATTGGTATTGGTTATGTATTGTTCATGGGATTTACTCCTTGTTTATTCATGTATACCTTGATCATGATTAGATGTCACGTTAAAAGAATCATTTTATTTCATGTTAATTAGTTTTCCTTTATAAAAATGTTTAGGTATATTTTTAAGAGTAAATTTTTTTTAGTAATGTAAGATTATTTTCAAGTAGTTTTAAAACCCCTTCCTGGGCATAATTTTTCTCACCCTACATTTTAAATGAAATATTTTTCAGGTATCAGATATTACTTGATGAAGTTTGAAAAACCAGTAGGCTTCCCATAACCTAAACCACATGATCCTCTGTAACATGGGACATGATGTGATATATGTAAATGATTGTGATAATTATGGCACATCATGTCTCATGGGAACCAGCTCTGGGTACTCAGGGGCTATGGATATCACATTTGATGTCAAGAGTAGGGTCTCTATGATCCATCTCCACATGACCACGAGGTGGACTATCATGGTAATAAATGTCATTTTCTATGGTTGATTAGTTTATGGACACTTTTGGTGTTCAAAATGTTTCTTGAACTACCTAATGGAAATTGGAATTCATAAGATTAGGAATATGGGTCATGTTCCATGTAATGGGTAGAAAATTATGACCTTACATTTATAAATTTTTATCGATATTATCCTAATATTGATGTATTCTAGAACATTCACATATTTTTCTGATGTTGTAGGTGTATGAGCCCAAGACTGAGATGTTGTTGGAATGCGATGATGAAAAATAACATTATTTATAGTAATATCAACATGTCTAGAGGAATCTTCTATTCTCCCATGGTGATCCTCAATTAGGATGAGTGTATGAGCCTAATATTTAGCATTTGGAATATTCCACTATCCTTTTCTAAAAAGGTATGAGAGTTCCCTAAGACGTGTTCCACTCTCACCTAGTGAGACCTGGTTGGAGTAAGAAAATGACCCATGTATGAATATGTGTTCCCCATCTGAATATGATGATTATAATCCAAAACATGATAAGGGATACGAGCCTCCCCCTGTATTACCTAGGAATGATGACAGTGCAATCATTTCATTCATGGGAATAGGAATATGTGTGTGGCTTCTATGGATAGATATAATATACTTGGTAGATTCATAGTTAGGAATATGGGCCTGTCCTGAGACCTGTACAATTACATCATAGTTGGACCCATCCTGAATGTAGAAATATTCATGATTCTGTGACATTGGAGTTTGATATTAAACTTCTTCGATAAGAATATATTACTATCTTGAGGATTTCTTTCCACTCATTTGATAATCCTCAACCAGAATGGGGATATTTGACCAATATTCTTTCCTTGTATTATACTTCCAGACTTCTTCAACATGCATGTGCCCCTATCCTGAGGTGTGTGACACTGTCACTTGGTGTGCCCCGCTTGAAAAAGGAGTTTGAGCCTTGTCTGATGGATTTACCTTTATTATAATATGCCATTAAACATCCATGGTGGGATTAAGAATGTGTGCTTGATCCTTCATAGCCACTTGTTCATCATGAACAGAGTGTTGATAATTCAGGGCAATAGGAATAGAAATATACATATGTTTATTTATTTGTAACAGTGGTGAAATATATAGGAGGAGTTCTTTAGCTATTACTAAAATATATTGTAATATTAATAAAGAGTGGGAAGGGATATAATCCTGAAAATTTCCTATCTACATTATCTGTTGCAAGATTCCTTCGATTGAATTAAGAATATGATCCTACTTATTTTATCCATGTGACACCAGAATATGTTGATGGAATTTGTGTATTGGGTAACAAATATGTATCTCCGCCCTACCAGCTATGGTAATGTGAACACATTCTTGTTTCATGTGATTATGGATATGATCCTATTCATTTCTTCCAACCAGAAAAGGTCAGCATGCTCTGTCAGTAAGAGCGAGGATATGATCCCTCTCACAGATATCTAGTGTCTTTCCACTACAACGATTCCTCAGCATTTCCCACGTAAGGGATTTAGAGCCAACAGTGTGTTTGGTGGTGCCCTCAACATGAAACTGGTGGGTAATAGTGGGATGATGTTGGAGGAAATGGTTGATATGTTCCCCCCTTCAAGATAACTTAAATAAAATGGAGTTGTATTTGTATTTATAGTATACCTTTACCAGATACTGAAGGTGAAAGTTATTTCACTCTATAGAAAATCAACTAAAGCTGTAGTTTGTAGTGATAAGGGATACCGGCTTAGAAGCACCTTTTCCTGGGAGATGTGAAATTACCAATTTACATGCCTATAGAACCTATTGGGATGATTCTAGAGTCTATATTTTACCATGTCGATAGTAATATAGGACCATCATGTTCACCAGATGACATTGAAATTTTTGATCATGTGAAGTTGTTTTTTGACCCATAGGGGTTGCATCATCATGTTATTTACTATAGAGAGTGCTGGATGAAGAACACATAGACTCAAATAAAAATCCTAAGAGTATTATATGTAGTTTTAGGAAATATATCATGGTCATTTAACAATGAAATTATTTAGGCTTAATATTCTCAAATTTAATATGAATTGTTAACTCAAAATACCTATTATTCTTGATTCGGTCAGTATTATCACTTGGAATTATCAAAATGAGGATGTTCTTATTTCATGAGAACCCTTTTTACATAGGATCACTTGTAGGATCATGCTGGTCGTAATGATTTTTATGTATATTTTATGCAAAAAAGTGTCCTATCAAATTATTATATTGTTATTAGAGAGAAGGATGTCTATTTCACAATATTTTTTCCATATGGTGTGATGACCAAATTTCCTGGCACACAATAAACTGTTAATTTTTTATTTCATTGATTTACGTTGGGTTCACAATTTATGTTTCTATGGGAATGAGATATAACGATCCATACATTACATACATTGTTATTACTTCATAATTAATTCATACTTATTACAAGATATAACAAAACCATGGTAGGACCGTATAGGTATAGTGTCTTTAGAAACTGGGAAACATAAACAACTGGTTCATAATTCATTTACATTGTCTCCCATTTCCTTCATCATATATAGAGTTCCTTTTGGAATATCCTACTTAATAACCTTCTTCCTGACCTGGGGAAAGAAAACATACAAAAGGGTAGGCTCAAATGCTTAGTAAGGGTAAACAAAGGAAATAACATATTCATAAGAACATAGCATTTCGAAAATCTTATCCTGCAAAAGAGATCATAATATCATAACATGATATAAGTCATAGTAGTTCAATGTAATCCCAATAATCATAACATAAATCATGAAAATTTGTGGCATACACACATAATCATATAAAATCCTTTCTTATTAGTCAAGGCTCATTGTCAAGACTATCTTAGCAGACAAAGTCCATTTCTGAACCTAGTTCACTCCTCGTTCCAGTACTGTATCACTGAACAGGATTAAATTGTCATTCCAGCCATGTCTATCTCATGAGATATAAATATTTACCCAATGCATTGGAGAGAGATATAGGTCCCACCATTCTCATAATGAAACCATTCTTATGTGTGCCACAAAATCATAAATCATACATCATAGCATAACCCATGTAATAAAAATAGGATTCTTAAACATCGTGCCATCCTAGAATAATACATATAAGATAAAAGGTCTTTATAAAAATAATTCCATCATAACATAATCAAATCAATGTAAAAATAGGGATAGACACAGAACCCTATATTATCTTAGATGGAATATAATTTTGATAAAACACTTGAACTTCATTCTTGAGGAAAATGTCCTTTCTTCATCAAAATCAATTTTCCTTTCTTAACATGTCATTCAATTTTAAATTAAAAGAAGTTGATTAAAAATAAAATTGAAACCTTGTAGAAAAATATTCATTGAAATAATGTTCTAAAAATCCATTCGGGCCGTATAAGTTAAAAAAAACATTCTTCTTGTACATTGGCCTGAAAAGTCAAAAATTACATCATACTAATAACGACAAAAGATTCCTTTCATAGCTTTTACAAAAAACTCCCCAATGGGTAAAATTGGATTTAAAAAATTGTATGAGGATATAAATAATATTAAATATTTAGGAAAGATGGATGTGAATGATAAATATGCCCCTATAAATTCTGAAGTATAAATAATCTCAGATAAAAATGAGATTGTGAGATTTTCCATTACATTAGGTCCGATATGCTTTGTACGTGTCCGAACCTCCTGTATAATGATTTAAATAATGACATTTACTTATTCCAGAATCATACTCATAGTTATGATAACATATATGGTTAATTTCTTAGCTTCATATTAGTAATATTTCATTGCTACTTGTTTTTGTGGGAGTTCATTGATTTATGTTCTTATGCATGTTTTTCGAATAAATAATTATTCTTATTTTTATGTTATAGATACCACATTTTCATAATGGTATTAGTGTAATATATATCATATTTATTAATTCAATTCATTTATATAATCATTATTCAATTAAGATCATGTAGAACGAGTCGCATCACATCGCGGATACGGTAGGCCGTATGTACGCACGAACGATGATATCGTTCCCATTATCATGGAATTTTATTTAAGTGTATGTATACTATTTTAAAATAAATATCACTTCACAATAATCATATATAGTTATTATTTACACCATTATACTCATCCAAGTAAGGTGGTGCTGGAAAACGGATTACACTACGGCGTGGAGACAGTATTACGTACATACGCACGTGCGGTGATTTCATTTTCTGTAGGATGTATAGAATGTGAAATAGGGTTGTTTAATATTTATAATAACATATTAGTATATGATTGATACTGATGTTATTACTTCATGATTAAACAACTAATGAGGAGGAAGTAAAAAAAGAAATAAATTTGAAAGAATCAGTAACAGATATTACCTCTTCTTTGACACGCCTCTTTGAAACCTCCTCTTAGGGAACTAATATTGGCCTTTGAAGAAGACCAGGACCTCTAGGATATTACGAGGGGAGTTGAGAAGAGTAATAGTCAGGTGTTGTATGAGATTAAAGGCTCAATGTTTTGTAAATAGGAGAGGGAGGACGTGCCCTTTTATAAGGGAGGGGAGGGGCACTTTAGGAAAAAAACATAAAATATTATTTCATAATAAAGTCATATTCGGTTTATAATAGATCCAAATTGATTTATTTTGAAGCTAAAGTGGGTATTGGTCGAAATCCTCTCAACCAATATGTTTTAGACAATTTTAGGTTACAATTTTAACCTTATCATTTATATTTAACTCTATGTTAAATAATTTAACTTTTACCACATCTTCTTGTTTTCTTACTCTATATGGTTAATAAACTTACCATAAGAAGCCAAAAGAACCCCAAGTGGTTAATTATTAATATATATATCCTTGTCTATGTCATTTGGCCGAAATTTATATTTTTAGGCAAAAATATTAATAAATAATATAATATTTGTTTTAAAAACTATTTATGTCAATTTTGACACTACTTGGTAATTGATATTTGTGAAAATCATAAAAACATTATTTGTTAGAAAAAAGTTAATTTAATCAATAAATACATTTCATATTAACCTAGAAAATTAGTGGAATTCATCAAATGTCTCATATTACATTTATTTGGGTATTTATAACATCAATTATGTTAATATTTCATTAATAAGGTAATTACTTCATCATCAATGTTTCATAAATAAATTAAATTATTTAATGTATAAAAATTATAATTAAAATACCATTATGTAGGAAATGTTTTTATATTTCTAATTAATATTTATAATCGAATTTATATTATGTATTACCCTATATTAAAAACGTTTTAGTTATTAAACTTTGATTTTAACT
The DNA here is from genome assembly GCA_963277665.1 of Viscum album. Lineage (NCBI taxonomy): Eukaryota > Viridiplantae > Streptophyta > Magnoliopsida > Santalales > Viscaceae > Viscum > Viscum album. Next base: position 1,877,737,947 of record OY728143.1, on the reverse strand, counting down.
CTTTTAACTCTTCTTTTAATTAAATAATAATAAATGTCCTAATCTAATCCAACTGACCTAAATGATAATATTATATTTCTAAAGATGTTTTTGGTCGAATTTTACTTATCCAATAGAATTATGACATGTGTTAGGGTAATAATAAAATCATTTTTACCCTTAATTACCCTATTTTCTTTAAACCATGGTAAATAAAATTAAAAAGTTACTATTCCCCAAAATTGTTTTCATCTTATTGAAACACATTTATCTCCTTGATATTAACCGTGTCTCTCGGATTTTTGAAATTCCACCCACATAAGCGGTAAAATTAAGTTTTGTGTACAATTACAAATGCTCCTAAGAGGTAGGTAAACGACGGTCAAAATGATCAAAAATATATATATATATATATATATATATATATATATATATTATAAAATTACTCTGTAGAATTACATTAAACATATATAGGTATTATGTATCTATTTTGACCTAAAATAAATTTAAATAATATAAATTATTATTTAAATAAAAATTCAGTTTTAAATTATAACTTAGTGTTTTTCACTATTCATCATAAATTGATAGCTTTCAGAAAAGTACCAAAAATTCACCCTAGGATAATTTTGATATTTCGAATCCAAAAATGAAGTCCATGTTGAAATATAAAATTTATAAAATTTCAAAAAGTGGTTATTACTATTCATAATGGCTAGTTTTAATAATATCCTAATAACATATCATTGTTTAGTGAAACTCAGTATTGCGTACAACTCAAGCTATCGAGGAAGGTTTCTATTGCGTTTAACGCAAGCCACGATAGTGTTGTGTGTAGTGAAATATTCCTTTATATAACAAAATACATAAAAAATAATTCTCATAAAATATCGGGTGTTACATTCTACCCCAATTAAAATGAATATCTCCCTTGAAATTCGTGACTTTGTAACAAACAGATGAGGATACCTCTCCCTCATAATATCCTCAAGTTCCCATGTTGGTTCATCTAATTGGTGGTTCCTCCATAAAACTTCCACCATGTGGTCTTGTTCCATAGGACTATTTCACTACGATCCAGAATCTCTATCGACTATTCTTCTTAAAAAGATCTTTCTCTAGCGGTACAACTTCTAAGATGAATAAATGTAAAGGATCGGGTACGTACATTCTTAGGAGAGATACATGGAACACATCATGAACTTGAGAGAGATTCGGTGGAAGCTCCAATCGGTAAGCTGCCTTCCCAACATGGTCCAATATTTCGAAAGGACCAATATACCGAGGGCTTAACTTTCCCTTCTTTCCAAATCTCATTACTCTCTTCCAAGGCGAAATTCGTAAGAACACATTATCACACACTTCAAACTCTAGGTCCTTTCTTAGGTTGTTAGCATAACTTTTTTGTCGACTCTATGATGCTCTTATGTGTTGTTGAATTGATCAGACCTTTTCTGCCATCTCATCAGCAAGATCAGGTCCTAATATCTTTCTTTCCCCAACTTCATCCCAACAAGTTGGAGTTTTGCTTTTCTTTCCATAGAGAGATTCATAAGGATCCATCTTAATATTGGAGTAAAATATATTATTATAAGAAAATTCCACCATAGGTAGGAGTTGATCCCAACTACTTTTGAAATCCATAGAGCAAGCTCCCAACATGTCTTCAAGAGTTCGAATTGTCCTCTCAGACTGACAGTCTTTCTAAGGATGATAAGCAGTACTGAAACTCAACTCTGTATCCAGTGTATGTAGAATACTTCACCAAAACTTTGAGGTATACCTTGGATCCTGATCAGATATAATGGAAAGTGGTACTCCATGTAATATTACCACTTCCTTCACATATATCCTGGAAAGATGATTCATAGAGAAATCATCTCTAATAGCAATGATGTGTGCCAACTTTGAAAGACGATCAACTATGACCCAGATAGCGTTACTACCTTTGGATGATTTAGTAAGTCTAGTGAAAAATTACATAGTGATTTTTCCCATTTCCATTCTGGTATGGGTAATGGTTGTAACATTCCCTTAGACTTCTGTCTCTCAGCTTTAACTTGCTGACAAACCTTGCATCGAGAGATATATTCAGCAACATCTCTTTTCATGCCATCCCACCAGAAGTACTCCTTAAGGTCCCTATACATCTTCGTGCTTCTAGGATGAATAGAGACTGATGAACTATGGGCCTCATCCAGTAGCTCCTTCTTTAATTCTGGGATGGGAGGAACACAAACCCGATTCCTAAACCTTATTATTTCATCACAATCATGGTTGAATTCAGGAAAATTTCTTATATTCTTTTGTAACTCAACATGTTCTTTTTGCGCCTCTTTAATCTTCACATGTATAGATGTTTGAATATTCATTTGAGAAAGATAATATTTTCCCCTTCCATTATAATTCCATGATTCATCCTTTGTAAATCCATAAATATTGGATCTTTTGTGATCCTCGTCATGGATAAGATAGTATGGTCTTGTCGACTTAATGCATCTACCACCTTTTTTTCATTCCCAGTGTGATAATGAATTGAGCAGTCATAGTCCTTAATCAACTCTGACCATCTTCATTGGAGCATATTCATCTCCTTTTGTGTGAAAATATACTTTAAGCTTTTATGATCAGTATAAATATAACACCATTCTCCATAAAGATAATGCCTCCATATTTTCAATGCAATGATTACCTCGGCTAACTCCATATCATGAGTTGGGTAATTTTGCTCATGTATTTTCAATTTTTGTGAGGCATAATCTATCACCATATCATTTTTCATGAGAACACACCCCAGTCCCTTCTTGGATGCATCACTGTAGATCACAAACCTTTCTCCAATACATGGCAGTGTGATCACAGGTGCACTGCATAACCTTCGTTTTAACTCTTTGAAATTATCTTCAAACTCCTCCGTCCAAATGAACATAACTCTTTTTCGAGTCAACCTGGTGAGTGGATTAGATTACCTTGAAAAATATTTCACAAAACATTGATAATATCCAGCCAAACCAAGAAATCTTTGGATCTCAGTTACTGGTGTTGGTCTCGACCATCTTTCGATAACCTCTTTTTTTCCTGGATCAATAAATATCCCATCTTTTGAGATTATGTGACCCAAAAATGAAACTTTTTGAAGCCAAAATTTACACTAGGTAAATTTGGAATAAAGCATCTCCTTTCTTAGGGTCTTCAATACAATTCTCAAGTGATATTTTTGATCTTCATTGCTCTTTGAATAGACAAGAATATCGTCTATAAAGACTACCACTAACTGATCAAGATAGTCTCTAAAGACTCTATTCATTAGATCCATGAATATAGAAGGGGAATTATTAAGACCAAATGGCATCACTATAAATTCATAGGGTCCATACCTTTAACAGAAAGTCATCTTTGGTATATCCTCCCTTTTGACCCTTAATTGATGATACCCTAAACGAAGATCAATCTTGGAAAACTATTTTTCTCTACGTAGTTGTTCAAATAAGTCATCAATGAGTGGGAGAGGATATTTTTTCTTGATAGTGATCTTGTTATGTTCTCGATAATCAATGAAGAGTCTTGTTGATCCATCTTTCTTCTTAAGAAAAAAAAATAGGTGCGCCCCAAGGTGACGCACTAGGGGGTATGAATCCCTTATCAAGATTCTCTTGGAGTTGCTTCTTCAATTCCTACAACTCAATTGGGGCCATTCTATAAGGTGTATTTGAAATGCTCATAGAACCTGGTACGAGTTCTATTGAAAACTCAACTTCACGATCTGGTGGAAGACATGGAAATTCCTCTAAAAAGACATCATCAATCTCTAGTACAATGGGCATATTCTTAATCGTGAGTTTCTCTCCAACCATTTGAGATAAATAACATTAATTTATTGGAATCAAGACCCATAAGAAGGAAGAAATTTCTGCTGGAAGGTTATATTCATCCTTGCACCGATAGATGATCATAGATTTATTAGGAATATAAGATGTGACTTTCCTTATTTGGAAATCGATATGAGGTCCATATAAGGAATTCCAATCCATGCCAATAGTCATATCAAATTCCAATATAGGAAGGATCACAAGATTTTCAGGAAGCAATTTCTTGCAATCATAAATTAGAGAAGAATTATAAACTTTTGATGCAACCTTTGTGCCATTAAGAGTTGTCACAGCAAACTCAACATCTAATTGTTGAGGTAATTCAACAATACCCTTAGAAAATTCATCAGAAACAAAAGATTAGGTGGATCCAAAATCAAATAATACATTTTCTACTTTAGAGTGAATGGTAAGTGTACCTTTCACCACTTCATTATCGTACTCCACATCGCCTATAGAAATTGCATGTGACTTTACTTTGTCTTTGTCCTTAAGAGTTTGTTGGAATCGATCATCATCAACAACCCTTGGATTAGGGCATTGATTAGCATAATTTCCTATTTCCTTGCACTTGAAGCATTGAAGTGTTTGAGGTGCATTCTGTTTATCCCTTTCTTTTTTCGCATCATTAGACATCTTCTTCCCATTATTTCTACATTCAACTACCCGATTACATACTTTTCCAAACTTAAAACATTTGCATGTCCCTTTAAGAAAATTACCTCCATATTTCTATCCAAACATTGAGCATAAGTGAAAACTAATCTTATTTTTATTGTGGTCTTTAGATATTCCTTTGAATTCCATTTTCCTCTTCTTATCAAACCCATATGACTGATGGGTTACTCCAATATCCATCTCAACCTTGAGAGCACAACAAAAAATTTCCTCGTAGCTATTGAAGTACCTTATGGATAATGCCCTTATAAGACGTAGTTTTAAGCCACTAAAGAATCGATCGATCTTACTCTTAGGTTGGATAATAATCCCAAAATTGTAACTTGCATGTCTTGTAAAATTTTCTTTGTAGGTACCAATAGATTCATCATCCTTTTTCATTAGTTCAAGAAACTCCTTCTCCATCTTTGTTCGAAGAATACGAGGGAATTACTTATTGAAAAATAAGTTCTTGAACTCTTTCCATTCCATAGACTCAATTTTGTCTCTTTTCCTTGTATTCTTGATAATATTCTACCATTGATCAGCATCACCTTCCAAACGATACACTACTAAGATAACGTTATCATGTTCAGAACATTGTAGACCTGAAAATATCATTTCAGTGGTACTGATCCATTGTTCATCCACTAAAGGATCAGAAGACCCGTTGAATGAAGGTAGACGCTGCCTCATGAAGGATTCAACAAAATTTTGCTCCTTCCTTTGCTTCTTTGGAAGTCCTACATGATTCATAGCTTGATAAAGTTGTGTGAGCATGGCTATAAGATATTTTATTCCAGATCCAATAACACTTGGTTGCTCATGGGGACAATCATTGCATTGCCCATCGCATTCAACATTAACACGGTTCCTTTAGGTTCCATCCATTGACTAAAACCCAGAAGCATAGTGTGAGATACACTAATTATAACAAGAAAACCACAAAATCAAGAATAAAATTTCACACTTTAGGTATTATCATAGGTAATTCAAGGCCAATTCTAAAATACTAAGATTGTGTTCTATTCTTAAACATATCCTTAGGTTTCTTACTATGTCTTTCACATCCAAGCATCCAATGGTTGACTATACCCTTTCTCTGATACCAAAAATAATGAAACATACTTTACATACATTATTATTACATCAGAATTGAAGCATACTTATTAAAACATATAACAGAACCATGGTAGCACCGTATATGTATAGTGTCTTTTGAAGCTGGGAAATATAAACAACTAGTTCATAAAGCATCTGCATTGTCTTCTGTTTATTTCATCATATCTAGAGTCCCTTTTGTAATATCCTACTTTATAACCTTCTTCCTGACCTGGGGAAATAACACATAAAAAGGCTGATCTCAAATGCTCAGTAAGGGATAACAAAGGAAATATCATATTCATATGAACATAGCATTTCAAAAATCATAACCTGCAAAAGAGATCATAATATCATAACATTGGATAAATCATAGTAGTGAAATGTAATCCCAATAATCATAAGATAAAATATGAATCTTTTTTCATAAACACATAATCATAGAAAATCATTTCTTATTATTCAAGGCTCATTTCTAAGACTATCTTAGCAGGAAAAGTCCATTTCTGAACCAAGTTAACTCCTTGTTCTAGTCCTGTATCACTGAACCAGATTAACTTGTCATTCCAGCCATGTCTATCTCATGAGATATAAATATTTAGCCAATGCATTGGAGGGAGATATAGGTCCCACACATCTCATAATGAAACCAGTACTATGTTTTCCACAAAATCATAAATCATACATCATATCATAACCCATGTAATAAAAATGGGATTCTTAAACATCGTTCCATCATAACATAATCCATATAAGATAAAATGTCTTCATAGAATTAATTCCATCATAAAATAATCAAATAAATGTAAATATAGGGATATAAATAGAACCCTATATTATCTTAGATGGAAAATAATTTTCATAAAACACTTGAACTTTATTCTTGACGAAAATATCCTTTCTACTTCAAAATCATTTTTCCTTTCATAAAATTTCATACAATTTTAAACAAAAATAAGTTTATTAAAAATAAACTTTAAAACTTGTAAATTAAGATTCATGGAAATAATGTTCTAAAAATCCATTCAGGCCGTATAAGTTAAAAAAACATTCTTCTCATACTTTGGCTGGAAATGTCAAAAAGTACCTTGTACTAAAAATGACAAAAGATTCCTTTAATATCGTTTACTAAAAACACAAAAATCGGTAAAATTGGATTTAAACAGTTTTAGGAGGATTGAAATAATATTACACATTGAGGAAACATGGATGTGGATGATAAATATTCCCCAGAAAATTCTGATGTGTAGACAATCTCGAATAAAAATGAGATTGTGAGATTTTCCCTTACATTATGTATGATATGATTTATACATGTCCGAACCTCCTATATAATGATTTAAATAAAGTCAATGAATTATTACAAAATCATACACATTGTTATTATAACATATGTGTTCATATTCTTAGCTTCTTATTAGTAATATTTCATTGATACTTGTTATCCTGGTGTTCATTGTTTTATGTTCTTATGCATCTTTTGTCGAATAAATTATTATTCATATTTTTAGGTTATATATAACTCATTTCCAGAAATTTATTAGTATAATATATATCAAATTTATTCATTCAATTGTTTTATATAATCATTATTCAATTAAGATCATGTAGAACAAGTCGCATCACATCGTGGAGACGGTAGGCCGTACGTACGCACGAGCAATGATATCATTCCCATAATCGTTGAATTGTATTGAAGTGTATTTAAACTATTTATGAATCAATATCACTTCACAATAATCATATATAGTTATTATTTACACCATTATACCCATCCAAGTAAGGTGGTGGTGGAAAACAGGTTACACCACAACATGGAGACAGTATTCCGTACGTAAGCACGCACGTTGATTTCGTTTTCCGTAGGATGGATAGAAGGTGAAATAGGGTTATTTCTTATTTATAATAACATATCCGTATATGAGTGATACTGATGTTATTACTTCATGATTAAACAACTAATGTATAGGAAGTATAAAAAGAAATAAATTTGAAAGAATCGGTAACGGATATTACCTCTTCTTTGACACGCCTCTTTGAAACCTCCTCTTAGGGCACTAATATTGGATTTGAAGAAGACCAGGACCTCTATAATATTACTAGGGGAGTTGAGAATAGTAATTTACAGGGTATTTCCTAACTTGAAGGCTCAAAGCTGTGTAAAAAGGAGAGGGAGGAGGTGCCCTTTTATAATGGAGGAGAGGGGCACTTTAGGAAAAAAACACAAAATATTATTTTATAATGAAGTCATATTCGGTTTATAATAGCTCCAAATTGATTCATTTCAAAGCTAAAGAGGGTATGGGTATCAATCCTTTCATCCAATGGGTTTTAGAAAAGTTTAGTTTACTATTTTAACCTTATCATTTAGATTTAACTCTAAGTTAAATAATTTAATTTTTACAGTGTCTTATTGTTTTCTTGCACTATATGGTTAATAAACTTACAATAACAAGACACACAAACCCCAAGTGGTTCATTATTAATATATATATCCTTATCTATGTCATTTTTTAGAACCATATATTTTTAGGAATTTAATATCAATTAATAATATACTATTTTTTAAAAACTATTTTAGGTCAATTTTTACACTATTTGGTAATTGATATTTGTAAAAATCATAAAAGCATGATTAGTTCAAAAAAGGTTAATTTAATCAATACTAACATGTAATATCAACCTATAAAAATCTTGTAATTCATAAAATGTCTCAAATTACTTTTATTTGGGTATTTATAACATCAATAATGTTAATATTTCATTAATAAGGTAATTACTGCATCATCATTGTGTCATAAATAAATTAAATTATTTAATGTCTAAAAATTATAAATAAAATTCCATTATGTAGGAAATCTTCTTATCTTTCTAATGAATATTTATAGTCCAATTTATCTTATGTATAACCTTATATTAAAAATGTTTTAGTTATTAAACATTTATTTTAACTCTTTTAACTCTTCTTTGAATTAAATAATAATAAATGTTTTAATCTAATCCAAGTGGACCTAAATGATAATATTATATTCATAATGTTGTTTATGGTATAATTATACTTATCCAATAGAATCAGGACATGTGTTAGGGTAATAATAATAACATTTTTACCCTTAATTACCCTATTCACTTTTAACCGTGGTAAATAAAAGTAAAAAGTTACTATGCACCAAAAATTATTTTTATCTTATTGAACCACATTTTACTCCTTGATATTAACTGTGTGTCTCGAATTTTTGAAAATACACTCACAGAAGCGGTAAAATTATGTTTTATGTACAATTACAAATGCTCCTAGGAGGTGGGTAAAAGAGTGTCAAAAAGTTCAATATATATATATATATATATATATATTATAAAATGAATCCAATTAATTACATTGAACATATATAGATATTATATATCTATTTTTACCTAAAATAAATTTAAATAATATAAATAATTTTTTAAATAAAAATTTGGTTTTAAACTATAACTCAGTGTTTTTACCTATTCATCAAAAATAGAATGTTTTCAGAAAAATACCAAAAATTCACCCTAGGCTAATTTCAATATTCTGAATCCAAAAATGTTGTCCATTTTGATAGATAAAACTTATAAAATTTTAAAAATTGGGTATTAATATTCATAATGGCTAGTTTTAATAACATTCTAATAATAGATCATTGTTTAGTGAAACTCGGTATTGCGTACAACGCAAGCTATCAAGAAAGGTTGCTCTTGCGTGTAACGCAAGCCAATACAGTGTTATGTGTAGTGAAAGATTACTTTATATGACATAATACATAAAAACTAAATATTTCTCACAAAATCTCAGGTGTTACATGAGATGACTAGGAAAACCCACACTAAGGCGGTCTCAGATGAAATAGATGGTTGACTTTGGGGGATTTTACCTCTTGTATAATCATTAACATCAGATCATTTTCATTCTTAAGAAGAACTCTCAATGGTTCCCCAGTCCATAACTAGGTACTGACCAACATTCCCATGGTAGGATTTTAGCTGGGGTTTCAAACCCAATGACAGTTATAGAGTCACATTGTTTGATAATATGGGAGTTTAGTATCATCACACCCATATAGGGGGAATTCTTTCCTACCTTGGGAAACTCTAATATATTTATGATATTTTCTTAAATCTCTTATGAATATTGATAACATATCAGTTACCCTAACATAATTACTATAAGTTTATTCTCATAATACGGAAAATAAAGGGAATCCCATTGATGAAAAATGGAATAGGGGTATCATTAGTAAATAAATAATTATGTATCTAACATTCTCTGCCCATTTCAGAGTAATATGTATATGCTGTATATGAAGAAGACATAGGGCCAAGTACATCAGAATTTTAAATCATGAATGAAGGTGATTAATATTCAAAAGATGGGACTAATCCAATTTGAGGTGCCCTACATATCCTAGTTAATATAGTAATTAAATTCCACATTGTTTTGTGAACATGTGTAGTTTAACATTCATGTATAAAATACTTATATAGGTGATCTAGGACACTAGTTGCTCAATCATAGTTCTTAGAGGTAGGTCTATTGTATCCTGAATAGGTTGAGAATCCAAATTGGCATAGTTCATTTTCCTTCTCATTCCACTGACAGATGATTTAGAGTGATCATACCAGGGGAATGATTGGTTCCCAATAGTTAAGATGTTGCACATTTAAAAGGAATTCAACTAGAGTAGGTTTTTATATGAGCTTGGTCCTTCAATAGGAATCCTAAACATCCTTTTTTTAGAAGGAATAAAATTTCTAATAAGGTAGTACCGCTCTTGGGACTAGCCACAAGGTGGATGCCTTTATGTTTTCGAAAATATATCATGACAGTCATCATGGGTTACATGTTGACATTACCTTTTCTAGAAGAGATTCTTCAGAAAAATGATATGACATTTGAAACTCCCAATGATAACTTGATCTATTATGATTGTGGGAAACAAGGGATAACAAGTAATCAGTCTCACTACACATGGGTGAAAGGATTATTCACTAAGACAACCATAATATGATTTGTTTTAGAAATCCAACATTAAGGAGGAATACTATGTATCATAGTTGTAAAATGAATTATAATCATAATGATTTTTGTTGATTGGGGCATACACATTGATGATGACCCTGTAATTATATAGGTTTTTAGTGATGATGACATGATTCTTTCAACTCTCTATGTACATTTGAGAAATGATCATTGTGAAAAAAATGAATGGAAAGTAATCAGTGTCATTTCATGTTAATGTGGGACTTATGTTCTTGGAATACACTTTTATTGGTTGATATAGAGCTCAAGTTTAATTTCCCGACCCCATAATCCTAGAGCTGGTGCCTTATTTTGTTACATTGTTATGATTACAAGGAATCAATTCCCAAAGGACTGATCATTTTTTCTGTATTAGAAGTACATATTATAATAATGATACCTATAATAATTTTTGGAAAAAAATAAAACATGTCATACAATAAACTTGAATAAATTGCATCGTTTAATGCTTATTCAATGGTCTCTTTTTTGTAACCTAGAAAAAGAAACATAACATGGTCACATCAAATTGTCTATAAAGGAAAATACAATTGAAGAAATAATTACTCTATCTCTATGGAAAGGTATATAACTTATCACACTTTAAATTTAAAGAACTAGATAAGGCATAATTAATATGGAATAGTAAGAAACAGAAATCCATGTTATAAATCAATAAACTGAGAATGAATTACATCAATATATTTTTCCACACAAAATCTCATGTATAAATTATAATTCAAACTAAATGAGGGAAATTATTTATTAGTGGATGTAATTTCTAAGGAACATGAAAATCTATATCATCATTACCTTTCACATGAATATTTAAAAACACATATAGATACCAGCTTAATTTGGCCAACTTATTCGTCTCATGAGAACTCATAGATACATCAGGAGCTATATAATGTCCAGGATCCACCCACCATTTGTAGTATAAATCATTATACATTTTAAAAAATTAATATAAATAATATTTCTAATCAACTATTAGTATTGAATAAAGAACATGGAATCATAAACATTTCCAAAAATTAATCAAATAACATAAAAATCAGACACCATAAGAAAAATGGAATATATTATAAGCAATGTTAATATAAATTGTATGAGAATATAAATATTCAAGTAAATTTATATTGAAAAATGATTACAATATAGTGAATGTATAAGTATAAGGATAAAAATCAAAAAAGAATGTGAGCGAGAAAATATAATCATTAAAAATAATCATGAGGGGAGTAATATTTAAACATTCAAATGTTTCCCATAACAAATTGATGCATTTAAATAATAATATAAATAAAGGTATTCCATTAAATTAATCTTATAATATATTGATAATAAATATAAATAATGGTATGAAATTAAATTATATGTATATAAATTGATTAAAAGTGAATTCGTGCATATTAACCAATAAGCCTCGATGAATTTTAAATTGAGATGAAATTCCCTTACTTTAACCATCCTTTTATTCTATGGTCATTATAGTATTGTATAGTGGTTTAAAATATGTTAATCACTTATACCAGAACCATAATCAGGATTACAATACCTTATATTTTCATTTTATAAAATCTAATTACATTTTTGTTAAAAACATTCATTCATTTCACTATTTCGAATATTAGTTTCCTAGTTTACTCGAGTAAGTTTTAACTTTTTATTTGATTTTTATCATTGAATAGATCATGGTTTCATAATATATATAAATTGATAAATGAATTACTAATCATATATTTCAAATATACATTTATTTATATTTTTCCATTCTATTTGAAGATTTTAAATGAAGTGCATCGTTCATGGAGATGGTAGGTCGTACGTACATATGAACACTAATTTCATTTCATTATTGAATTAGAAGAACGAAAAATAGATAATACATTTTAATATAAAAATTAAAATATCATATATAGGTTATATATGTATCATAGGTTTATTTAAACCAACCTTTATACATTCCATGTACGGTGTGAATGAATCACATCGGTTTGAGGGGCGGCAGTCCACACTTCCTCTATTGATGTAATTATATTAGAAATAATTTAAATTATCTATGGTAAGTGTAATAAAAATATTCAGAAAGTATAAACACATAATAAATATCATATATATCATATATAAACATATATTCTACCATAATGTCCCCTATAATAGTTGGAAATGGAAATTTGAACAATCATCGTTTCGTGTGGCAGTAGTTCACCACACACAAAAACAATATGTTAATTGCCCATTAGATGGAGGTGTGAGTAAGTGTAGGTAGAACCATTTACATAAAAATATAATTGTATATTTAGGATAGTGTTACTGTTATATATTAATGGAATAATTATATTTTAGGGGTGGATAATAGAAATTAAACTAGAGAGTTTGAGAGAAGATGTTAACTCTTATACGGGTACCTTACTTGGGTTTGTACACAAATGATTTCTTGGAAGGATTCTTGTCCATAGGGAGACTTCATGATCTATTTTATGGATTTTGGAAATATATTTGGTTTTATCATGTCTTATCCTAAGTGGTTTGAGAGGTTTTAGGAATATTGATATGTGGTATCCTTTTAACTAGACGTAAAAGGACTCACTTGGAATATTTCAAAACAAGTTTGGAGTACACATGTGATTGCCTATCAAAAGTAGTAAAAACCAAAAACAAATCAATAATGGTACATTTATGGCCTAGATATGTCCATAAATTGGGTGTTGTAAATGTTTTGAGGTTATTTGGGAAATTAAGTTAATGGTTTAGTCCTTTATTAAGCTTAATCTTACATTAATAATTGAAATTAATTTAAATTACATTCACTAATGTTTTTTTTCCAAAAACTAAGATGATATTATTATAAATTATTAGTTATTATAATTATAAATATTAAATCAAATTTTTAAAATTTAAATCTCATAAGTGGAATAAATTTATTTAAAACCCATCCTATAAACGGGATGAAAACATGAGTTTTTCAAGAAAAACATCCAAAAGCATGATCTATTTTATAGAAAATTTCAATGTATAATTGATTCTTATAACATAAATGAAATAATTGATAAAAAATGTATCTAATTAAACCTTACTACCAATAAAAAATAATTTATTCATATAAATAAGTTCTAATCTAAATTGGCTTATTTTTAACATTTCATTAAAAATGAAATGTTTTCAAAAAATATCAAAAACCCACCATGACCTAATTATAACCTTTTTATATAAAATATAAAGTTTATTTTTGACATATATAATCAATTAAAGTGTCATTGTTCATATTTATATGGGTTTCAACATCAAAAGGTCATAAAATCACCTTTATAAAAACAAAGGATTTTATGCGTAAAATAGGGTTTGTTCTTATCTTATGAATATAAAAAATAATGGATGAATATAATATATAGTTAACTGAATATTTAAAATATATATTTAATTAAAATAATTCACTAATTTTAATTTACATTGTTTATTAAGACAAAACTCTTTTAGAAGAATATAAATAATAATATTTCTTTTTACAACCAACTGGATCATATTTTTGTTTCTCAATAATTATTAACCAAATATTTCATTTTGTATTTATAAAAATCATATATTTTCATATTTTAGATAATTTTATTCATAATAGATATTTTATATCGTATTATATTAAATAATAATTTTTTTTAATATATTAATTTTTGGTCAAACTCATTTTTCTGTGTAATGCAGGCCATCGAAGAAGGTCGCTCCTGACTGTAACACACACTAACTCAATGTTGCATGAATTGAAAAATATAAAACAATTAAAATATATTTAAAATAGTAAATATATTTTAATGTATCATTGTAATATATCATCTTACTTTCTTGGGATCACGTTTCATGCCCGCTATCGAATATAAGGTTCTTAATTTAAAATTTTGTGATGTTGCACCATCCCCACCATAATAAAATTACATACTCAATATTTAACATTAATTTTATAGATAGAGAGATTGAAAATAAAATACGGTTGAAATAACCACATTTTAAAAAGGGTTAATATCACATAATATTAATAAAATATAAGGTAAAGTACAACATTCACGTATCTTGGTTCCCTTGTAGGAGAACATAGGGGAGAAATGGAAACATGGATATGGAAGAAAAAGTAAACAATTGCGTTATGATATAAAATTATAAATGTCATGATCAAATGATTGCTTTTGACCACAAAACCAAAAACCATATTTGTGAACAAATCTCATTGATATCATCAAAATTGATTATTATTGACCACATTTTTTGTTTTAAAACCATTTTTATATTGTTAAAGAATTCATTCACTCTATAAGTATATAAGTAAATATATGTTTCTATAAACATACTATTTTCCATTTACTATGCCTTGAAATATTTCTACATTATATCTTATAACATGATTCATCATGTGTTGAAATAATAAATTAACCTCTAAAATCACATATAATGATAATCTTAATCATTTTTTAAAATGGTTAACTTTTCCAAATGTTTATGATCCAATCACATCAGAAAGAGAGTCACTGAATTTACAAAATGTACATATCATTAAACATTAGTCGACATGAATTAGCACTAATTTTTACATTAAAAACATGTTAATAACTTCACCATGTATCCTCTTAGATTATGGTAATAACTAGAATCACTATTAAACCATAATGGAAACATACATTCTTCCTTATTCCTAAAGTAAGATACTAGTCACCATATATATTCAACTAATCCAATATTGTGGAAAATTACATCAATGATACCATAGTACAGTTATGGAAAAGTAATTAAGGTAGTAAAAACATATCCAAATCAATAATTTCTTCATCATTATATGAACATTATGAATATATTAAAGGTTGTCCTCCCCTAAATCACATGCTTTCTGAAAAGTTAAACTATCTACTTAATAATATATTTTTTATATCATTCATCATATGATCTCAAATTTTCAATGAAAAACTAATAAGGTATAGTCCTTTAATATTTCAATAATCATATGAAGAGAACATCATTAACAAAACATTTTACGACATTTTTCTTGGGTCAAATACAAAAGTAAATTAATCCATCCACTCTGGTCATGTTAATAGCATAAGATTATCCTTGATCTCTCATCTTCTACACATGTATTTTCCATTGAAGTATGGGGTATTAATTTTCATAGTATCCCATCTTCTTCTAGTTATAACATTGAATACCAGGGTTTTCCCTCTTTCTGATGAATTATTTTACCTGGTGGCCATTTTCTTCAGACTTATAATAATCACCCAATCCTTTCAAGCATTTACCCAGGTGATTACTTCCATAGTTATTCCATGGTGGATAGTACTTTTTTCTCATAATGTTTTTGGACTAATTCCTATTTTCATGGTGTTCAGAACACCTTCTATTCTTTTGGTTTCCTTTAAATAAATAGTACTTTTGGAATTCCTTCTCTCCCTTCATATCACATAAAACAATTTCCTAATATAAAGAAATTTTCTAAGACACCAGAACCCTTTAGAAACATTGATTATTTTCTTCAAATAAGTGGTTGATATAGAATTACGTGTAATGAATATAATACATAACATACCTATATAACCTTATAAGGGTATCATCATAATTTGCAACACTATATTCTTTCTATTTCTTTAAGATAATAAAATTCATCTTCATCTTAATTTTTTGTCCATTAGGAAAGTATTTATCTAAGATTAAAATTAATATATTCCATGAGTTCAAATTCTTCTTCATCCGTTGTATTTCTTAATATAATGACACCATTGATCAACATCACTTTGGAGACAATAAACTACAAGTGTAACCTTTTTTTATTGCATTCCATTACTATAAATATATTCTCTAGAGAATTAATCCAGTTTTCAGGTACAATTGGTTTAGTAGTTCAAATAAATGATTGGGTCTTTTTCAACAAAAAGGATCCTATATAGAATATTTTCTCATTGGAATAGTTTTATCTATTCAAGAAGCTTATTTTTCAAAACCTACATATGATTCCTTGATATATCCATAAAATGGTCAAATCCAATACTAGTTGTATTTGTTTCCTCAACAGGGAAATCTCTACATTCTCCCATGTTATTAATATCATTCACCCTTCCAAGATCCATTTATAAACAATGGAATACACTAGATTATCTAAAAATGTAAAGAACATTCTATAACCCTAAATAATTTATATCACATAACACAAATTTATGCATTACGAATCATAGAATCGTAAACTATAGTTACTTTGGTGTAATATTTAATTTCGAATCATATGAAATTGTTATTAAAGAATATGTGAAATAACATTAAATTATCCCCCTAGTGTGTCAGAAATGGTTCATAGTAAGACTCATTTTCATTTACTACGTTTCAATGAATCAGGACCAGAACACCTTATTGGATTTCTTACTCTCAGGTATATTTATCCAGTACCTATGTCCGCTTGTTGTATCCAAACATGGTTCTCTTGCTATGAATACCCACAAAATCACTACCTTAACATAATTCTATTATTTTATTTTATAATTATCCTCAATTTTATCTTATATTTTTTCTCCCTAATACATGTTTTCTAAATTTAGTTTCCAAGGTTGATGCTAAAATTCCTTTGATACCAATTGTAATGCCTTGACCCTAGAAGCTTAGTTATAGTGCATTATTTTGTTAGGTTGGAATGATTAAAAGGAATGAAGTCCTGAATGTCTGATCAGTTTAGAAGTCTTCGAAAACTATACTATATATATGATACAAATAATACATTGAGAAAACAAAATAAATCAAGATACATAATAAAACTAAATAAACTACATCTTTGGAGGCTTATTCGATGTTTCCTTTTTCATAACCTTGGTAATGAAACATAACAAGGGTAAGATCATGTGATCAATAGGCATAAATAAAATGGAATCACTAATTAACCAATCTATATAGACGAGTAAATAACTGAGCACACCATCCATTTAAACCACCAGATAATCCATAATTAATATGGAAAGGTAAGAAACTGAAATTTATGCAATAAATAAATAAACTAATAAAGAATTACATCCACATATATGTCAATGAGAAATATAATTCATAAATAATAAATAAAAATAATTTATGGGAATTATTTCAAAATTTATTTTATGTCTATGTCACATAAAAACCTATACTGTCAATACCTTTCACAAGATGACTTAAAACCACAGATAGACACCCATTTAATTTGGCCAATAGATTCATCTCATTAGGACTTATCGATGCATCTAGGAGCTATATAATGTCCAAGATCCACCCATAATTTCCAACCCAAATAATTAATCATAATGAATAAAATAAATAAATATTATGCCTCATCAAATATCATTATTGAATAAATAATATAGAATTATCAACATCTCCCAAAAATAATATAGTAACTGAAAAAGTAGACATCATATGTAAAATGGTACAAAATTTAGGAAATACCAATATCCATTGTATGATAATAAGGATATTCAAGTAAAATTATAGTAAATAATTATAAAAATATAGTGATTCTTTAAAAATAATTTTAACAGTAAATAAAGTAGGTGATATTGAAAATGTAATGATTAAAAACAATCGTGAGGAGAATAATCTTCAAATATTCCATAGCGTCCCATACCACTAATAATCTACAAAACATTATGACATAAAATGAAACATATAATATCATGATAATAATATAAGTCATGATATAACATGAAAAATGAAGTATATACACAGAATAAAATTTAACTGATGCATAATAACAAATATGTCTAAATTGATTGTAAATTGATGAAAAATTCCCTTACTTTAACCTCCCTTTTATTGTGTGGTTTTTATCCTCCCTTTTATTGGTTTAAAATATGTTACAAACATATAAAATAATATTATTTATGTTTATAATACCATATACTAACTTCTTATATTATCTCATTACCCATTTGTTAACTACTTCAATTAATTTCACTATTTCGAGTGTTAATTTCCTAGTTTTCTTGAGTAATATTTAACTTTATATTTTAATTTTTTAATTAATTATAACACTGTTTCATAAATCACATAATTTAATACATGATTTAATGATCATATATAAAAATTACAACTGTATTTATATTAGTCCAAAATATTTGGAAATTAGAAATGAAGTGAACTATTTATGGAGATGGTGCGTCGTACATACAATGAACACTACATTCACATCAATTTTGTATTAAAATAATTAAAAATAAATAAAAAATATGTATATTATAAATCCATAATAATATATATGTTATATATGTTTTATAGGTTTATTAATTACATCCTTTATATGATCTATGAATGGTGTGAACGAATCACTTCACTTCAAGGGGGCGGGAGTCCACACTTCATCTAATGATGTTGTCATATTAACCAAAAATTAAAACTATTAATATTATGTGATTAAAAAGTATTTTTAATGTGTATATACATAATAAATATCATTTATATCATACATTAACATATTTTCCGTCATAATTTCAACTATTATAGTGGGTAAATGACAAGAGAGCAATCATCGTTTCATGAGGCAGTTGTTCGTTATACATAGTTTTAGAATGTTCATAACCCATTAGAAGAAATTTTTTTATTTTAGGCTATAACATTACATAAAAACATAATATAATATTTTGGATACTATTTTTTTATATAATAATATAATAAAGAGATTTTAGGGGGTGGAAAATTGAAATGAAACTAGGGATATTTAGAGAAGATGTTGCCTCTTAATCGGGTAACTTCATTTGGCTTGTATCAAAAGGATTATGTGAGGAACATTCTAAAAAAATAAATACATAAAGTTATATTGGAGGGTTTTTGATATTATATTTGGTTAGATCATGTCCCATAATATTTTTTTTCAGATTAGTGAGGGATGGGGATAGGTGTTGTACTTTTATACGGAAGGAAAATGACTCACTTTGAATTTTTGGAAACATGTTATGTATACGCTTGTTCTTACCTAAAAAAGACATACCAAAACAACAAAACACAATAATTTAAGTTTTATGGACGATATTTTTCCATATAATTTTGGTTGTAAAAATGGATATGTCATTTGGTCTCTTCAATTAAATGTTTAGTCCTTTAATAAGATAAATTTTTCCATAATAATTATAATTAATTTTAATTACATTCATTAATATTTCTAGTAAAAACAATTTTTACAATATTGGGAAATATAAATTATTATTATTCAAAATATTCAATCTATTTTTCCAAATTAAAATCACAGAAGTATAAAAAACTAATTATAAATTCATCATGTAAGCGGGGTGACAACGCGGGTTATTCATTTAAAAAAATTGAAAAAATTTATTTGTTTTTAAAATCGATTACAATGAGAAATATATTATAATAACATTAATTGGATTAATTTGTAAATATATTATGTAATTTGACTTTAAAACTAAAATAACACATAATTTAACCATAAAAATAAATCATATGAAAAATATGTTTTGAACTATAATGCTGTATTTTTAACTATTCCTTAAAAAATGATATGTTTCCAAAAAATATCAAAAATTCAACACGAACTAATAATTTTGTTATATTTCAAATATATATTTTAATTTTAAATATTAAATCAATTAATTTTTAAAAATTTCAAAATAAAATCATCCCTCAATTAAATAGTGGTGAAATTTTCATTATAAAAACATTAGTTTTTCTGTATAAAATAGAGATTGTTCTTATCTCATGCATATCAAAAATAATGAATGAATATAAAAAATATTATAATTAATAATATATATATATATATATATATATATTTAATTAAATTCATTCACTAATGGTAATTATTTATGTTCACTACGAAAAAAATTCTTTTAGGGCATATAAATAATAATATTTCATTTTATATAGAATTGGTGGTTTTTTTATCATGGGATGATAAAGAATGAATTAATTTGATATATAAAAAAACCCAAATATTTTCATATGTTAGTTAATACTATTCACAATTTCTTGTTTATATCTGACTATATTAAATAATAATATTTTCATAATATATTATTGTTCGGTAAAACATAGTCTTACGTGTAACACAAGCCATCAAAAAAGTCACCTCTTGAGTGTAACACATGCTAACCCAGTGATGTGTGAATTGAAAAATATAAAATATATAAAATATACTTAAAATATTAATTGTATTTTAAATTAAAATTGTAGTATGTCCTCTTACAGTCTTAGTGGTCAGTGTCATGCACACTATCAAATATAAGGTTCTTACATTAGAATTTTAGGCTGTCACATCATGCCTCTGGAAGGCTTCCAACATAACCTAGTTATTATAGTAATTAGATTCTTTGTATTTAATTTTATGGGTAATATACACCGATGATGGAAAATTCCATCATGTCATTGGATGACATTGTTTATTTCGAATGTTTGTTTATAGGGTTTTACATAACCCAGATCACTTGTCCGGGGGATAGCTCAAGACCCAACTCGCCTATCTAGAGGGAGTTTCATAACCCAAAAAACATGCCCCTGTGTTATTGGAAGAGATGAATGGAACGTATAGGGGGTGTATCATTTTATGGATGACATGTCTGGAGGGTATCACATGTTTTAGACAACATGTTTGGAGCACATTGTGAGACTTTTCTAACCTAACTGAATGGGAGCAGAAGTATCAACCTACTTGCCTAGGGGGAATCAAAATATAAGGTTGGAATGCTTGAGTTCTATCGTGTGACATGGTTAAAATGATAATAATTTTTTATGTTAGTCAGATGATGTATCCTAAGGGAATAACAAGTCATAGGGAACGAGCCTAATGGGATTCGCAAGACTAAACCGGCATTCCCAGGAGAAAAATGTGTTCTGATTTGACATCCCTAGAGGACTTCACATAAACGAAATTGCATATTGATGAACTGTTGTGAGATCTATGAAAAATTTCCTTACCCTATAATCTATATTGAATGACTCATGTTAATCTTGTGAGATTCAGGAAATATATTTTTGGTTTATGTTTTCAACTTTAGTCATTATTCAATCCCTTGTACCCTGAATTCCTTAGATTTATTTAGTGTTCTTGTATTTTATGTTTTTCCTGATCTAGAAGACATGAATGGTTTTCTTCACATGTCATGCCACATTTCTTTCATATGATAATTATTTATCACATGAATAGATTTATTCAAGGCACATGATCACTCCATATGTTCTCCAGTAAATTACCTGATTAAATATTTTTCTTTTTTGAATTCAACCACTTTGAGTATACCTCTCTAAATCCAGTTATATATTCCCAAAGTTTGTCCTCTTGGTTTCAATAGATAGTTGTTCATTTTTCATTCTGGGGTGGAGAATTTATAGGCCTCCCCACCATTGTAGTTTTCTAGTTTTTACAGCATATCTCACACGAATCTAGGCTTTAGTCGGTGAAGGGTTATAACACCACATGTCATTGCAAGCCTCTGTTGTGGATCAATTTATGTGAATCGCCATATTTTTAGTGACTGTGAGTCCCTCCCCATAAATATTTCCTTCAATGGATTATTGAGAAATAATGGGGAGTTTTTTTATCTGACATTCCATCCAAAGGACTTATTTGTTGTCATATTGATATTCCCAAAGACCCTCATGAGATCTGGGTGCCTAAAAAAGGCGTTAAAACAATCATTGATTTCATATCCATTACCTTTCGTACAACAAGTACGGATTGTCCATGATATCTGCGGGTTGATGTTGACTTGTCTTGGAGTCTCGCAAGACCATTATATATAAATATTTATAGCATCATAGAGAGTTATGGTCTTGATAGGCTCCCACATACTTCCCCTTTGTTAATTTTATAGAGGATCGAGATTTACATGGTTACATGAATTTTTTCAATGAAAAATATTGTGTCTCTCAGTGATGCATCACGTAACCCAAAAAAATACTATGTGGGTGTAGATGCATTTTGGGGAAAATCCATTTGTTCTTCATTAGGGATCCAAAGGGGGAGAACTAAGTTTACTAGACATACCTAAGGAACATAATGTGATGAAGAAGACATGTCAATGGGATTTTGTTAGATGAGGAAGACATGTCGTTGTCATCTCGTAGTGTCTTGTGGATCGCTGGCAGTGTGTCTCATGTCATTTACAACCATGTGTGGATTCTCCCCCCCTCAATTTAATTTCATTTTTTCCACTGAAAGTCATCCTGGGTATTGTCTATTTGTTTGTAATTTTTGAAGGATAATTATGACTCTAATTGGTGATGCATCAAATGAACATTATGACCAAGAAATTCCTCTACATTTTATAAATATTCCATATATTTTAAAAGGATTTTCATAATGAATTTCTCATGTTATTGCTGACTAAAAAACACATGGAACAGGGGATCTTATTTGGCCACCACCATGTGACCACTGGTTGTATAGCGAGGAATCGAAAGAGAATAATGTCTTTTAAAAAGATTCTATATAGGATCTGTTGTAGGTTATACTTTAACCAGGTTCAGGATCTGGGCTAGCCTATTCATAAAAAATGTTATTAAAAAATAGAGACAGTTACAGGGGAGGGTGTTTGCAAATATGGGAATAAAAATCACAATGCACATCAAACTCAACAAAATTGGAAAAATAATCTAATGGGATAAAATGCCTTCTTAAAGAATCCTCCATAATTTAACCCTTTAATAAAGCATCCACAACCTGATTGGACTATCTATAGACATGAGTGACATCCTGGGGAATTTTTGTTAACATCTGAAGCCATTCAATCCTATAATGGAGGATTTTCCATGGAATATATATGGAAAGAGTCTTGAGAATGTCAATGTAGTTATGGATTTAGATTCCACACAAATATGTCTCTATCCTTGATGAGCGGCATTCTTGGTCACTTTAATCACAACACATAACATGGCCTTAATTTCTGTACTTTTTCTAATGTAATGGTAGAATATCCTTTAACGAAGCCCCAATTAGTGCAAAAGACACCACCACATCACGAGGGACTAGGTGCACCTGATGCCTCCCCATCCACATTCACCTTCATCCAACTTGGAATCGGTGGAATCCACCTAATTAACTTCAGGACAAGAGGTTTCCTAGCTCTACGAGTAACACCAAAGTATTTCATTATAATCAAATTAGATAGCTCATTATTTATTGTATGAGTATGAGGCATGGATGATATCAGAATAGCCTAATACATAGATCACATTCTATCCTAAAAGAAGGTTGATGACCTTCAAAGGCAGCACCATTTTTTCTATTCCATATTACAGTGATAACCTTAATAGTAGTGGTGAGAATCATGGCACCAAATTTCTTACTCAGCTGAGCCCGCTGGACAGATTTTAGAAGATCCTCTTTGTTGTTCATATCCCTATGAATTTCAAACACATCCTTCAGATGTAGACAAAACCTGTAGGAAATGTTACAGGATTTAAATGTGTGAGGAATAGATTCCTCCTCAAACAAGAATAAGTAGAAAAATGATGCAAGATGAAATCTTGGTTTTTGATGTATCATATGCATCGAAAATATTCATTTCCACAACCTCCATAACCACATATATCAGGAAGGGGGAATATTATAATTTTTAAACATTTTCTTCCCTGCAAGACCATTGGATGTATCATCACAAAAATGCCTATAAAACTCCCTAGAAGAGAAACAACCATTTGTGTTTGGGGTACAAAATAATGCTCCATTATCAGTGAATATATAACACTGTATCTGGTTGATTTCCATAGGAAGACAACCATGAAACTCATCTTATGAAACATCATTAGAAATTAAAAAATGCTTCATAAGAAGGGGCACATCCATCACATCATTTAGGGATCCACCAAGTCATGGGGTGGAAAAAAATTCATCTATAACTGTCTACAAACCATCCATTGTGAGAAGGTCAAAATCTCATGATATGAGTGTTTTAGAGCTGGCTAAGAGGATGAGAAGAAATGTAGTGAATTTACACATTTCAATTTTTTAATAAATCCTCAGAAATGGAATTCTATATAAGTATCATCATAGATAATCATATTCAAGGTGAATTTAAATAAAATGGAATCATTGAAAGCCTTAAAATCATTAATTCTCAATCCTCTCATATAAATGGGTTTTGTGCACTCTTTCCATGTCACGATAATATACTTCCATTCATAGATGGATCCTATCTATATAAAGTTCTTGATTATCACATTTAACTCTTTGATGAGACTTCGAGGCTATCTATAAATGTAGAAGTCATAGACAAACACTGATGTGTCCACTGAATCAACGAGAGACACTCTCCAAGTCTGAGACATGCTTTCCCTTTCCTTGTGGAAATATGAGAGATAATATTAGAAAAAATGGTTTCCTGGGGATTTATTTTCACCCTTCCGAAAAATAATGGTGCCCAAAATATATGAATGGAAAAGTTCCATTTTTTCCTCCAAGACTTATGGAAATTTGGGTTTTCTTATGAATAGTCATACCATTCCAAAAATCACAGAGGACTTATTCTAGAATGTAACTTGACATGAGACCTCCTCATAATGAGGAAAAATATTTTGGATAGAAGAAACAATGACTTTATTTCCCTTTCCAATCATGATGATATTATCAGAAAGATGAAGGTGAGATAGAGAGATGATGTTACTTCTATCATTCAATTTCCTATACAGACCAGTCTGGACCAAGTCATTAATAAAAATGCTAATATAGTCTTCAGCCATAGAAAATATAAATACAGGGAGACTATCACCTTTCCTAACACATCTAGAACAAAGAAAATACCCCATTGGGGATCCATTTATAAGAACCAAAAGATAAGAACTTGTTAAGATTACATTAATAGGATTGATGGAAGAGCTAGATATTCCATGCCTCCTTAAGATAGAAAAATTGAAGTCCAATTTGACAGTATTAATGGATATTGAAATATCCTATTTAAGAGATAAAAATCCATTTCTAAACTTCTTCCTCATGATCTTCACACATTCTGAAGAAGTAAAAAGGAAATTTTGAATGTTTTTTCCTAGGAAAAACCAAACTGGTTGGGGTAATAATCTACCTAATATTAATCCACAATCTAGATGAAGTGATTTTGTTGATGATATTGGTAATAGTGTTCCAAAATGAAATAAGTATAAAAACCTTGATAATCAGATCATTATATTTATTTGGTATTAAGGAAATAAAATAAGCATTCACACCATTAGGCATTGAGGTGTGAATGGTGCAATATCTGACAACACCAATGACATCATGTTGAACGATATCCCAATTGAACTTAATAAAATTTATTAATTAACCATCTAGACCCACCACTCTATCAATGTTAATTGAGAAGAGTGGTTCTTAGATTTCCCATTTTAGGGGAGCCTCAATCAACATCTTACTCTGCTGATCACAAATAGTAGGGGTAATATTAACAAGTAGTTTTTGAGTGAGATCCTCATTATCACCTAAATATAATCCTTCAATGTAATTAACCATGCCATTTGATATTTCCATCCCATAGTTGTATATAGATCCATTAATTTCAATCGAGGTAATGTATTTATGGATCCTCCTTTCCCTATGAAAGAATTAAATGAACATGGAATTCATCTCCCCCTCTTTAAACCATCTCACGTTATTATGATTTATATAAATACTTTACAGAAGTTTCAATAGTTTATAAAGGTTATAATGGGCCTATATCACATCCCAGGAGGGTACATCATACTGCTGGTAATCATTATGACATTGATGTAAATCTTTCTCATCCTCTTTAGTATCATTATCCAGAGTAGAGAACAAAGACTTATCCCATTCTATGACAATATTTTAACAACCATGAGCTTGATAGATAATAATAATAAAGGGCTTACATAGAGAACATCCTTCCATGAATCTAAAATCAACTCTATGAATCTAGGCACAACAATCCATGAATTGTTAAATCTGAACAGCAAGAGAAAGGTTGTCAAATTTCTAGAGCATATGTCAATTATGAAATGGTTTTGATATTAATGATATTTTGATAAAATTAGGAATGATAATCCCAAAGGCTCATAACCTTCATCAATACATGCCATGAATAGATCATGTTCATTAGATTTCCTCTCATTAATGGTGTACCTACTCCATGTATAGTCACAAATCACAATTGGAACTACAACCATCTTACACAGCTCAACGCAAGAAGAGATTTTAGATGCATCAATCCTATTTAAACTCTCACAAGTTTTCTCCTCTAGTCTAAGAATATCAATAAAATCCCCCAACACCATCCAACTGTGAGATGTTTTCATTGAAAAATCAACCATGTCCTATAATAACTTTTTTCTTTGAGGTATAAGTTAGAGGCATAAAAATGGAAAAAGAGATGATGACCCATTTCATGACCACCTCAACCATAACACCAACATGATGAGAGGTGAAGGAATGAATAAGAATGATCTCAATCTTTAAAACACATAGATATTCAGCCCCATTTTCATTGACATTATGTGATACAGAATTGTATCCAATTAGGGTCTATTTAAAAGCATTCCAATTTGACATCTCTATCCATGGTTTAGTAATTTGATAAGTAAATGTTTTTTGGTCGTAATAACACGTCGAAGGGTTTTGACTATAGGAGGGTTCCCAAGCCCATGGAAATTCGAAAATAGTACCTTAATTTATTAATAGTATATTTCCCTCTAGTTTGAGGAACTATTTTCTTTTTAGAGTCTATATTAGTTTCCTTTACATCCCCCTTGACTTTTCCCTTAGTGGGATGATCATGAGGACACTCATCAATTCTCATAGTGGGGGAGAAGAAATTTTAGAAGTGTCAACAGACCATAACATACACTAAGAGGTATACACTTATTAGGATAAGGATGAAGAAACATGCTTAGTTCTTCCAGATTTATTCTCCTAGCCAAATTCCCAGAGGGGACTTAAATGAAATGCACCTCCAAAATAGTAGCAGCCATTTTCTTTTGATTAGAGTCAGGAATCACCTACAAAGGGACTGAATGTGGCTAAAGACACTACAAAATATCTACCTACTCAGAATCAGTACCATCCAACTAAGATTATAAGAAAGAGGACAACATCATTGGATTCATAGAATGATACATATCAATAGAACTAGATGTAGAACATTCCTGTGTGATAAAGGCAGGACAAACCTTCACATCTGAAACAATAGTTTGTGGTGATTTCATGATTCCAAAATCATATGGGCCAGACTTGGTGTAACCTTCTTGGGATAAACCATCTTTATTAAACTTATGATACAAAATTATTCTATCTATATATATATTATTCATGTCAATTACAATAAAATGATTAAAAGAATGATGATGGAGAATATCATTATTAGAAAATTCTAGCTAAACAATGTCAATAAATGCAACCAGATCAGGATCTAGTTCAGTATCCCTCTCACAAGGTCTCCCAAAGGACTACGAATCTAGAGAGGGTTGATTATCATGTGGAAAACAACATGAAATAGAGATAGGACCTCCATTATAGCTTGGGATGGGGGGAACTTTCCCATTCCTTTTGTCCATAACAATTCGACATGATGATTCTTTATTCACTTTTAAAGAACATTTTTAACATAACATGGAGCAATTTCATTCAGAGAGGAGATGAAAGAATACCATGAATCCACCACTTAATTTTGTATTTCTTTACTAAACAATGGCTGAATTTCACTAGTTATATCTTATGGTAAGAACCACCTCTTCCACAAGGGTATTGTCCATATCAACTTCAACCAGAACCGTTACAATGAGACCATACCTTGGGTTTTTAGTTTGTTTATCATTTTTATTGTGTTTCCAACTGAATATCCCATATCCTAAATAATATGAGAATGCCAGTACAGCCAATTTAATTTAAATAATAGAATCCACAATAGATTATGTTTGTTCTTCATGCTGAAGGGGTCTATGTTCTTATCCCATTTTTCAATTATTAAGAATCTTCGCTTCAAAGATATCGATCCAAAACTCAATTCCCTCTACATATGATCAAAATAGGGAAACATGATATAAAAAAACTTTTCCCTATTGAATTAATCTTCCAGTCACCAAAATCCCCAAACCATGGTAATTCGATCAACTAGTTCATTAACACCCCACATTCTGTCACCCTTTGAGGTCAAAACACAAGTAATGTTTGAAAATTTATAGATATTTATAATTTCTTCAACAGCCTCAATAGTGAATGAAACAAATGAATTTATCTATTTTATAAATACTCTTCCTGAAGAGGGATCCCCAAAGTTAGAATAATCTATATTTGATGAAGATCTCACAACATCAGCAATGTTGTTTCTCAAACTAGAAGATTTTGAAGGGTGCATATATGTAAGAATACTTTTTTCACAGAACACATGGAGAAAAACATTGCTTATGGCCAAGAATATTAAGGATATTTGAGACTAAATCTACCTTGATATAGGCTGCATCATCAACATGCACACAACGTCCTTCATCATATAAAATAACCCCTTTCTCATCCATTTTCTGTTGTAGGTTAAACACTACACATGTTTCATTTACATTACCTTATAATGTTCACATGATCGTGAGTCCCTTGAAGGCTCAAAAAATCCATAGGTCTCAACTACATTGTTCAATAATTACTTTTATGGGGAAAATAATACCCATATTTATGTATTTCTTCCATGGTGAATTTTATAACAATCATTTAGAGGGTGTCAATACTCATTATTTCAAATGATATTCTAGATTTTTAGGATTCGTGAAACAAATAAAACTAGTTTGTGGAATCTTATAATCTCTAGTTAACATGAAGACATTATCTTTACCAGTACTGATAATAAATGATTTCAAACTGTTGCTCCATTTTTCATAATCATTTCCATAAAAAATTAGGTTGTCATGTGGGATTCGGAATTTTTAAAGCACCAACAATAAAACATGGTATCATCTCCATAACTGAAGATCTTTTATAAACAACTAATCTTAGTAAACAATTTAAAAATATCAATTCATAATGAAAAAATAATAAGTATGTAGCTGATAAAAAAATTAAATATCCACAATTAAACATGTTAACCCAACTCTGATACAAATTATTAGATCATAATATTTATGATGGAACATGAGGGGGTGAATTTTAGATTGAAAATTTTATTCAAATATGATACAAAAATCCTATTAAGTAAAAAAAAGAAAAGTTCAAAAACTTTATCTATAGATTATTGTGTTAAAATAGGATCTAGAGATTTTTTGATTATCAGAGTTATTATCAGTATCATAGACACCCCAATATTACTTTTTTTAGAATAATATGTATAGAACTAACTTTATTTTTTATTTTTACAATGGAATGTAAAAATTGTATAAAAGAATTATGAATGATTATATTAGTATGAATGGCTCACAATATTTAAAAAAATTACACAGTAAACTAAAGAGTTAACAATTTCATAAATTCAGGCATATGATATCCGAAATTTTAGTATCCAATGTAATGGTATGTGCTTCCTTGCCCTAAAATCTCTCTATCTAAAAAATAACTGTTAGCTTTGTCTTTCTTAAAGAATTAATAACTCGATATGATAATCATCATCAGTCCTGTCTTTTTATCCACGTACTTCATTGATATAATGGATCATATTCACCATCTTTATATCCATGTAATCCTTCGATCAATACCATGATTGAAAATAGTGAATTCAAAAGAAGATTTTTCTATGGAATTCAAAATCCATACTATAATTCCTTGTAAATTTACCTCTATAAAATAATAATAATATTAGGAACGAGATGTTTATGTAGATAAATCAACAAACAAGTTGGGTTGTGAATTAATTCAATTATTAGCTCTTCAAATGACCTCTTATTTATGTTCAATCTTCCAATAACAATATTTCTGAGTTGGTTTCAATTGCCTCAAATGGCTTTCACTTTTCCATATCATAAATATATGGATCAAGATCTTGAAAATTAATAATGAGTTGTACATATTTTGTCATATATAATTTTCTAGATTCATTAAAATACTATTTTGGATTCCATTAAATAGATTTAATTCATATCTCTATCATTATTAACAAATTATATATAAATTTACTTCACTATTTTTTTTGTAAATGTGATAAAATGAATTAGGGTTAATCCAAAGTATTAATTCCAATATCAGTTTGATGGTTATTAATTTTCCCATTATAATAGATATGATATTATTTTATCCCTTGGTTAGTATAATATTTGTTCTAATGTATTATATAGACTATCAGTCTAATGGAACAGACTTAATAATAATATTTAACATTTTCATAACATTATAATTATTTCTATGTTCATTATAATTTTTTTTGACTAAACATTCTAAAATACATGGGATATAGAAATTTAGTAAAATATTTTCTTAGTATATTTTTGATATTTACAAAAAAATGTAAAAGAAATGTTAAAGTTAAAAAAAATTCTTCACAATAGTGGCTATAACACAAATTTAACTAGGGGTAACAACATGGAAAAACCCATATTGAGATGCACCCCTTTAAGAATCGGTTCATGGAAATGGTCTTTAATGCATACCCGGTTTGAAACACCCGAGTTATATGCTTTTTATATTCACAAACTATTTACTAACCATCCTAAAATATTTAAATAGTATATGACTATTAAGGAACTAAGATAAAACTAAGGTGTCATATATAAGAAAATATTTCATGATTTTGACATCCGTTAATTTATTTATTTCATTACTATGTGATTTCCCTCTCTGATTTATATCACCAAAATAATGATTTTTGTTTTCATTCAGTGGAGGGAGTAGACAAAACTATATTAATATTGAATAATATTGATGATTTTTAAGTAGTATCCCGATGGGATGATAATTAGAGTAAATGATTCTATGACTATTCTGAATCAATTTTTATAGAACATGATTAACAATGTTTAACGTAACCAACTTTTTGACTCACTAAATAATAGAAATAATTAGTTGTTTTAGTGACTAGGTGATGGTAACCATTGAGAAAATAAGATGTAGTTTCATTCATGTTGAGAATGTAGAATTAAGCACCCATGTGAATGTCTTAGAGGAATAGAGAGGTGATGGGACTCTAGAAAATGTGTCAAATCGTTACTCTTAAGTAGTGATAAAATTTTTATATATCATAATGGATATGAATATCGACCTCTATAAAATATCACTGAATGTTGAACTATTTAAATTTGGAAATCATGAACATTTTGAAAATTGATATCCTAGGGGGGATTTTTGGTATGTGAATCTTAAAGGTATTGTCATATATAGTTATGAAAATGATGATGAATATACTAGGAATGAAATGTAAAAGAAAAGTGGTATTAGGTAAAAATATGTGGAATCTTAGTTAATGGATAATATTGGAGTTGGAATATTTGAATTTATTAGGTATTGTAATTGAGTAATTAGAAAATATATATCGATTTCACAATATAAGATTTTCATTAGGGATTGCTATGAATATATTTAAAGGTAGTGATGACTTAGAAAAATAATTTAATTAAATGGTTTTATTTTTCATGTAAAAAACATGATTTTGGGAAGGAATCCATTTATATGTTCCTAATGATAATAAAATATA
Source organism: Viscum album (assembly GCA_963277665.1). Lineage (NCBI taxonomy): Eukaryota > Viridiplantae > Streptophyta > Magnoliopsida > Santalales > Viscaceae > Viscum > Viscum album. The sequence continues at coordinate 1,877,705,758 of OY728143.1, read as the reverse complement.
TATTAGATAGGTCAAATAAAAATTGATATGGATAATGTATATTGATACTACTGGTGACCAAATAACTAATAAAATATTTTTTGGAACGTTGTTTGTTTTATCATTGACTGAGTTTAAAACATTATTTTTTACTATATAATACATTAAATAATCAATGGTTTTATTCATGGAATGATAAATACTGTCTTCTTATCATAATATTTTAACGAAATTCACATAACCACCATTTTTAATGAAACTACATGATGATGTTATTCAAATTTTTGGTATGTGAAAATCAAGAGACACTTTATAGTGTTTGGGGGACTAATGATAACTTGATTTTACAAATATATTGACCTTATTTATAATGTTCTGGATTTTAATATTTCAGAATGATAATGATTTTTAATATTTATGGAATTAATTATGTTGAATTGTGGATTATAGTTTAATGAATAATATATTATTTAACCATACAAGGATTTAGCCTTAATGGATATCAAGTGTTAACTCTTTTTAACTTGTGATAGTTGGAATCGATTATCAATTTAACGTGGATATTTTGATTCATTAATGATTCAGGCGTTAATAATCCCCCTTCATTTCATATAGTAAGAGATATATAATAAATTAATCAAGGCACAACCAATTCATGAGATTGTTCTTAAGAAATTTCATGATATCAATAAAGCATAACGTGTCATGTAAATTCCTAAAATATAATGTTTCCATGTCATCACTTTTTTTAGATATTAATGACCTTTTCCATTCCTCATTTGTTTATTAATTTATGGTCATTATACTTTTCTATATGTCTAATTTTATTTTCATCAATGTTCCGCATTAGTACCATCCTTATTTGGGTGTTATTTCTTTCATCTATGTCCATGTTCACACATCCAACCTCTGTTATCCAATTTACAACCCAATTATGTGTTACTAAATATTAATTACACAAATAAATTTATCTTTTTCTAGATGATGTCTATTTAAAACTACTAATATCTTAATTCCTTGAGATAATTTTTAATTATTAATCCTTTGATGATCGAAATGAATTTTGAGGGAGAATATCATTTTATAGGGGTAGAATGTAACTCCTTGAGATATTGTGGTATATATATATTTGAAATTAATTTTTTATTTTAAATATTTTTATATACATGTAACACAATTTCTAGAACTAGTTACACGAATCACTGAGTTTGGATTGAATTACAAGGAAGATCACTATTTGCTTGTATTAAACATAATAGTGACTTTAAATTAAACAAGTCATATCATTAAAATATGGTTATGAAAATTTTCACCAATCCATTGGTATGAATTTTATTCATAATATTATAAAAATTATGAAATTATGGTTTGAAAATTTATATAAAATAAATCATGTTGTGCCCAATTGACTGTAAATGAAAATAAAATCCCTTTGAGAATAAAAACAAATTATTCCATGAAAAACTAATTTATAGCCCAAAAGGGTGATTTATATCAACATACTATCCAAAAATCAATTTTTTTTATTTTATTTTAAATTTTTGTCCAATTCATTTTATTTGTTTTATATACAAGAAATAAGAATAAATCCAATATAATACTTAAAATGTAATTTTTTAAAAACAATATTTTTCTCTTTTTTTTCACTTATAATAAATTTAATTTTTTAAAATTTTAAAATATGAATTTGAATAAATAAACCAAATTTCTAAATAATAATTTCAGAACAATGATTGTGTTATGTTTTTGGGAATTTTATGAAAAGTTTCATCTTTTAACGAATAATGGAAAATAATAAATATTAATTGAATGATTCATTTTCATTAAAATTATTTATAATGAAAATATATACATTGAATTGGAATTAAAGTTAAATTATTTAAATATTATATCAATTAATCCATTTTTCACATTGGAATAAATATTATGTTGAATTTTTTACTTATAAACATTTTAAATATATGAAGTTTTTCTCGTTAAAAAATCATTTTCTCATTACGTCAATTGGGTGACTGTTAAATTACATTTTAGAAGATTGTGAATATAATTTAAAAAAATGGATAAGATATTTTGAATCTTTACAATTATTTATTTTAAATTAAATAAACATAAATTTTTACCAATTTGAATATTGAATGCATTAAAAACTAGTTACCTTAATTAAGGTATAAATTGGTTTATATAGTGGTTAAACTAATAAAATAGGGGTAAAATGATCTATAAAACTGTCAAAAAAAATTTATATAAATATTCAGGACCTACAACATTAAATGTTCTATAATGGTTCTTTTTTTACCATTTTAACATATTAAAAATCTTGGATCCCTCAATTGTTTTTAAAAATATAACCGGTGTCGGCTCAACCACTTATAAATGGCCACAACTCTTATCTTTTATTCACACCTTCAAAACATTTTAGTTCATAAATAACATTTCAAATTCACTTAAATTTTCGATTAACTAATAATTTTATATTTATTATGGGAATAAATTAATCATTGGAATGATTTAGGGTATACCTATAGATGATAACTGAAGAAGAGGTAATTATCTTCAATACAAATAATTAATTTATTTTGTTCTCCACCTCCTTTGAATATTTTTTATCAATTATGAAATAATATAAATTTTATAAAACATATAATGGGATATTGTTTTAATAATATAATGGCTTATAAGCTTCTCCCATTACATCATATGTGTTATGAAATCATCATTTGTCTGTATGGAGGACTACCTACTCGTAATCTGATGTCATTCGTTTCTTTATAACATGATCTAATGATTGAAAATAATGATAGAATTATTATTTATGTATGATATCTATTATATCAATATTATTATTTATATTATTATATAACATTGATATTTATTATTTCTATTTTTTGGGAATATGATAATGTCACTAGTGTGTATTGCGGATTACCACAACATGAAGCGATCTAATTCGGTCATGATTTACATGGAAACATGGAAGGTGATAATGGTAATTTTAATGATTATATATTATATTAATGAAATATTTATTATATTCATGAAATATTTATAATTACTAATATATAGATCATATCATTTTATTTCTTACCATTTCACTCATTAAATGATGATAATACTTTTCATGTACTTGTGGACTATCGCCTTCACGAAGTTATATGACTCTCTATTCATCACCACACCACATGTATGATATGTATAAAAATAATTAAGAAAATAATATATTTTTAAATATATTTTAATAATTATTTAAATATAATATATCAAAATCTAATTTCCCTAAATATCATTAAATAAATAGAAATGTTACTCATGTGTATGTATGACCTACTGTCACCATGATTATAACATTTGAATTTCTCATTATCATCTTTAATGATTGTTATGATAATTATATTTGATTTATAAATATTATAATATGTACATGGTTTATAATTTTGAAATTTATGGAACTATTATCAATGTAAGAGTATCCGAAATAAAAAATAAAAAAATAAATGAAGAAAAACTATTATTTCTCAAAAAGCTACTTTAACAAATAATTTTTAATAAATGCTTAATAAAATTTAATACCTAAATAATATATGGTATGATATATATAATTATGGTTCATTAAAAAATTTTAATTAATTTATATTTATCATAAATTTGTTTCAAACATACAGAAAGGATGTCAAGGCCTAGGGTAACATATTCTGGTGTCAATTTTTTACATTCATGAGACAAATTCCATACTCACCACTTCTTTAATTTATGTGGTGTGTATAATAAACATGAATTTATATTATTATGACTCAAATTAATACTATTTTTTTCATATCCATTTTATGCTCTCTATTTCACGGTGTTTACATTTTAAAATGTAACAAATCCTTAAGTGATTTCGGTCTCAATTTACCTTCTTTGAGAAACACAATATGTTAGGAACCTATATTTTTTACAAGGTTTATATAAAACCACTTTGATATGAAATTTTATGAATTTATTTATCCTCATTACAATATTTATTTTTCAATGTGGTTTATATAATGGGGTTTATGATTCACGATTACTAAAGTGGTAAGGGTTTTATGTTTCAATATATTTGTTTATTGAGATTATTTAAAAAATCTCTAATATTTATATCTAATTATATAACTTTCATGTTTTATATGGAATTTTTTTCTCCATTATTTATTCCATGAGAAATATGTTTTCTCTTTTCCTTTCTATCTTAATATACTTACGAATTACAGAATATTTTTTTTATTAAAATATTCTTTTTTATAAAAAATTTGTTTCCATCAAAAACCATGTTTTTTAAAATTATTTCAATGATAGAATATTATTCACCAGTGATTATTAAAATAAATTTTCACCCAGTATTGAATTTTTACACAAAAGATTTTCAAACTAATATTAGTGTTTTTTTCCAAATAATGCCCACATGGATTTTACCCGAAATGTGAAAGGAATATTCATTTTAACTTTTATAAAATATAAAAAAAATTAATGTCATAGATAATCATTAATTATAAGAATGACTTATAATTTCTCATGGTTATATTCATTAAAAACAATATTTTAATTTTTTTTTAGAAACTAGTTTTCAAAGCCTTGACCTATGGATTTGGAACGTTTTTCAATGTAAAAGGGATATTTTTCTAAAAAATTGTTTAAATGATATTTAAAAATAATTTTACCTATAATATGGAATATTTCTGTGGTGCCAATGTTTTACAGTTGAGTTGATCCAATTATTCTAGTCATATTATTTCCCTTAATGGTAAATTATTTGAAACTATGATATTTAAGAAACCTTTTTCACTTCCCCGGGTTATACTATGATGAATTTCTTATGAAAAAAAGTTAATTTTAATTATTTATTATATGTTGAATTGATAAACAAACCTATCTCTTTTCATAAAGTGATTATCTGATAAATGATTTATGATACTATTTTCATTTCATGGGTTATGATATGATTAATTTTTATAATCGTAAGGAACACATAAATATGGATTTCATTATGTAATGTTTTGGACCTATATCTCTCTCCAATGTCTTTGGTAATTATATATATAACTTGAGATAAATAAGACTAGAATTGTGGAGGAGACATAGTTAATTAATATAGGACTCGAATGGGGAGTGAATGTGGTTTAGTAAAACAAGGATTGAATGAGGTGTAAGCATGGTTTAATATAGGACTTTTTCCACTATGATGGTCTTGGGATTTAACCATGACTACTATGATAGTTTTGGGAGGTCACCCATTATAATATGATAACCTTTGATGTGAACCATGAATAATATGGAAATTATTTTATATTCCTTTTTGTATTCCCTAAATATATTCTTATGGCAATGTTATTATTTCCTAGGACATATTCATTAATTTCCTTATGATTCAATTATTATGAACCATCAATCATTATTCCATGACTCGTGTTTAGGATCTTTGATATGTAGGGTATGGTTTTAGAATATTATGCGCATGTTCTCATGCCCTTATTCTCTTATTATGCTTATGTATCTCCCTTGTTTACCCTTACTGGGTATCTGAACTCACTATTTCTTATGTTTTTTTCGAAAAGATACAATGAATCATTTCTAAGTATGTGTACTTATGGGAAATATCCTTATGGGATACATTGATGATAATTTATGTATTTAGAATATTGTGTAATATTATTCTAAAGGACCTAATATATTATGGTCCTCATGCATGTGGTTCTGTAATGTAATGAATATTTCTATAAAAATATATAATATCTATGTTTGAGAATCTTGGGATATTGTATATTAATATAGTGTCTTATGACTATTCATGTTCTTAAATTCTGTAAATATATATATATATATATATATATATATATATATATTAACACATGTATATAAGGTATGGATCAAATTATCACCTGTGTTTATAATAATATTAAAAAAGAATTATTCAGAAATAAACATGTAAGGAACGCTCAAAGAGATATTCATAAAGGTAAACGGAAATGTAGTACTGACATAAATTAAAATAATTCAGATGTTATTTATTTTTAATATATAATTAATGAGAAAATCTTAATAAACTTACCAATATTGAAAATTCATAATAAGGATAATAAGTACAATAATAAATAGAAAATGATTTAGATACATTCTAGATTTATGTAAAAGAATTTAATTCCATTGAATACTGAAATAAATAAAAATCAACCAGCTAACAAACTCATTATAGAATACATATAACAGGTCAATAATTATTGTTTTTATATGTTCTAACGATGATTTTGACTATGAAAATCAAACTATTTTTGAATTTAAATAACAAGTTGATAGATTCGGAAAATTGGTTTTTAAAGATTTAGATCAATATAATTAACCTAAAGGTAATAATAAGAATCATGGTGAAGAAAAGAAATAATTTTCATGAAATGGAAAATAATGATAATTCTTATTTTACTTAAATACTAATATTTTATATGATCTTAAATCTATATGTATTAAAAATAAATAACATAAAAATGAAAATGATATTTTAAAGAAACATCTTCCTTATTTTATTTAATGGAATGATAATTACGAAATAATGATTAAAATTATGAATTCATATAAAGATAAAAATGGTTTGGGTTATGAGAAAAACTACCCAAACTGTATAATAATAATTTTGAAGAATGATTTAACAATGGTTCTTCAAATTTTACCTACTACTGATATATAATGATAGGAGACATTAATAATGAATGATCACACGTATTTCCGAAATATTTGGGATTAAATAAGATATATATTTCTAAGAATTTATTGTATAGTTCATTATAGAAACTATCTTAAAATAATTTTATGTTCTAGTAAATGTAATACTAATCCAATTAGAACCAATGGAGCTTGCCTATAAAAACTATTCACTAATTATTATTTCAATAAAATTCCTTTTATGAATCAAAAATTAGTATGGTGCATTGATATTGGATTCTCATGGCATATGAAAATAGTCCAACAAAAATTAATTTCTAATAAAAAATGTGATTGAGATATTACATTTTTATCCTAAGGAAATGTATAATTTGTTAGTGAAATTTGTATTTTAAACTCTATTATTATTTCTAAAGTTTAATATATTAATATTTTACATCATTATATAATAATAATACCTAATTTTTGAGATTGTAGTATAAAATTTGAATTTATAAATGCTAAATTTTTATTTTAGAAGAATTACTATTTCCTATTTTATGCTAATTGGAAAGAAAATATTTATTTAATAAAACTTTTTAACAATATTTTAATCATTTAAAGTGTTAAAATGGTATTAAAGAATGATTAATATATTTTCATAAAAATATATGACTTGTATATTTTAGATTGTCACTTTAAAATTATATGCATGATAGTGTTCATAGTTTCATGAATTAGAGAATGATTAGTATAATTTGTGTGACTCTTGAATGAATGGGAAATATAATAGATTTTACTTCTAATTGAACTTACAGAAAAGTTATAACTGACCCCTAGATTTATGATATCATGTCTTGTTTCTCCCAAATTAATTTAATAGTATTACAGGAAATATTTTGTTTTAGTATTTTAAGTTGGTTTCAATATATCTTCTTTTGTCTACTTCATATATCCTAAAGTTGAAAAAATGTAAAAGTTTATATAAATTTATTTTATTCATAGTAAGAGAAGAGATGAATTTTTATATATGTAATTTAAAATATTTTTGAAAAAAATGGTTATTTAAATATTTTTTCTCATCTAGTGTAACATCCCAGGTAAATAAATAATATTACATTCTAATTTTTATCAATATTTGTGAATAAAATGTTAATACTATTTTAAAGGGAATGCTATGCTCGATGGCATACCCAATACGCAACAACGAGTTTCTTTGAAATCTTACATTGCACACTAATAATATAATAATATTATAATTGTTAACGCCTAGCCGTTGTAATGGAGGGAATGAAAATAAATCACTACAAAATGATTACATATGTTTGATAAATATGTTTACATTTATCAAATAAATGTTATAGGCTTAAAATCCAAATGAATCCAAATTTAAGAATAAATACTCTAATAATTTTAAAAGATTTTTTTACCACCTTTTGATAGAGAACCATTTTTAAATCAATTTTTTGACAATTTTATAAGCTATATTTTTCAAATTAAACTTATTCTATATGATTGGGACATTGAAATTTACTTTGGATAATGTTCTAGAATTTTTCTGATAATGTCGATTTTTAATGAATAGTGAAAAGTGTTGTATTTTAATTCAAAACCACTATTTAATCTAATTAATTTATATAGTTAGATTATCTTTTTAATTGTTTTTAATATGAAATTTTAATATATATTTACCATTTAATCCAATTGTGTTTATTGGAATTAATATCACTTTGAGATTGGACATAAACGAGTGTCAATCTTTTGATAGATATTGTTTCTTAAAAACACGCTATATGATTTGACAGCAGGATTTAATTATAAAATTAATTAATGAAACTTATATGTTATGAATTTTGTGAAATGGAAATCCGTTTTGAATTCGGCACATAAAATATAGCTTAGGGTGAATTTTAGGTATTTTTCTGAAAAACCTTAATTTTTGATGAAAAGTGAAACCACAAAGTGGTAGTTACAAAAACTATATTTTCATTTAAATATAACTTTACAACTTCTGTTATTTTAATTTAATAAATCCAATATTAATTATTTTTATTATTATGTAAAATTTGTTTCAATGGGATGAAAATAATTTTTGATGAAAAGTAACTTTTATGTTTTATTAATCGCTATTAATGGTAATTAGTGTGATTTAAGGTAAAAATGATATTATAATAAAATTAAAATATCTTGAAACTTGTCCTAACCCTATTTGATGAGTCATGGATGGCCGATACAACCCATGGGTCGATTTGTGGGACCCCAAGGAGCCACTATGGTCAGATAATGACATTAATGCCTTTTATTTAGAGGAAAAGTAAGAATGACAGAAACATGTATTGTTTTACTAAAACAATTTTTACATGGGGTTATAAAAGTCAGATGTTTTACTATAAATAGTAACTAGAAAGATAAAAATATTTCCTACATCATAGAATATTTTTTATAATTTTTAGACATTATATAAATTAAATTATTTATGACATCATGATGATGTAGCGATTACCTCATTATTTAACGATTTAAATAAAATGAAACGATAATGTAAACTATAAGAACTAAACAGGTCAAAAACCTATTTTATAGGGTTATTTTGAACTCTTATCACCTTATCCTAGAAATACATCAATTTGGGACCTTTAAAATCCTAAAATCATATTATAATAAAGTTATATTTTATAACTTTCCAAGAGTGCCCCTCCTCTTCTCTTATAAAAGGCCCCCACCTCTACCACCTTACCCACACCTCTCAATCCTTTGGATTGGAAAACCCCTCCCCATTTCATCCCTCCACATCCCTCTCTTCATCATTGAAGCCTTACCTTAGGCATAAAGCTCATCAAGGAACCCTTTTGGTTCAAACCAAATGGAGTTACCCGATTTAAAGGTAATGTCTTCTCTTATGTTATTTTGTATTATTTTGCTTCTACAACCCCCTAAAATCTTATTATTCCTTTATTTTTTAACAAAACCAGTATATTAAATATACTGGGATGTTCTTATAAGAATTATTAGAGCTACAATTACACACACATCCGTCTAATGGTTAAAGAAAAAACTGTTTCTGTGGATGGTGAATTACTGCCTCACGAAACGATGTTTGTTCAATATTCTTTTAACACCATTAAAGGGGGCCATTATGATGTCACTATATTTTATATATGATATATATGGTTTTTATGTTTTATATATTCTTCTGTATTTTATATTTAAATCATACCATTATTCATTGCATGTTGTGCAAATGCGATAATTTCATATGAGGAAGTGTGGACTACCGCCCCCTCAAGTGATGTGACTCGTTCATGCAATACATGGAATGTATAAATAATTAAATTAATTAACTTATGTGACCTATATAAAATATATATTTTACTGTAATTATAATTTATATATCTCTCTCAATTATTTTTAATTCTATTAATATGACAAAGAAATGAAAGTAGCGTTCATGCGTACATACGGCCTACCGTCTCCATGAATGGTGAATTTCATTTCTTTTTATCTACAAATGTTATGAAATAGTATAAAATGAATATGTAATGGATATATATTATATTTAAATCATTAATACTATTCTGGAGATGATTTACTTATAACTACATGGACGATTCTTTTCAAAGAAGGTCATTTTTGACTTATGTACCAAACATCGACAAAAACATTTGATATGAACTCACATAATTAACTAATAATATGTGATATGAATTGAATAATAAACATTAAAGTATTTCCTTATGAAATTATAAATTGAAAAAAGTTTATTATTCAGGAATATAACGAAACGAACAAGACAAGTCGGACTTGAGGTAAGGGATCCGACCTCTCTCTTTCTTTTTAAGTACTCTCTTTTATGTCATTTCTTTTTAGCTCATATTTCTTATGTTGGGGGATTCCATTTTATATTCCTCTTGATATAAATTTTATTTTAATATGATGATATACCCTATTTTATCTCATCAATCCATTTTTGGATGTTTTATGTGGCGTCGTTAGGCAGCTGAATTTTCATAAGGTGATTTTCATCTCACTTTTGATTCCCGTGAGATTCATGCTACATTGGCCACTATTTACTTTAGTGTGGTGTATTTAATACCAATTATTTTACTATTTGGGTATTTACATCTTCATTTTATGACCCTTCTTTCATGGGGTGTACATTTCGAAAGTTTCCCAAATCGGTAAGGGAACCTTTCACACTCTTCTTTTTAAAAGACTTATTTTGTTATGTCTTTTAATTTACATCTTTTTATGTTGGAATGTGTTCTTATATATCCATATTGATGTAAATTTTATGTCCATGTGATTAAATACCATTTTCTCTCTTATCAAAAAATTTTATGAACTTTAAAGTGACGTCGTTAGGCTGTCGAATTTTACCAAGGGAAATTCTTAACCCATTTTCGATTTCGTTGGGTTCAACTTAAAGTTATTCAATATTCCATCCTATGAATATGTGTGGATGACCTCTGGTTGTTTTACACTTAATATCCAATTATAATGTGTGTATTTATATTTTTCACACATAATTATGATATTGATTTATCCTTAATTTAAGGATACATTCTTTATAAGGGATTTCATCTCATTTTACATTTCTATTGAGACTTCATTGTTGTTATGAACCAATTCACTCTTATATGGTGTATATACTGTCCTTTGGAATATTATATCAGGAATCCATTTATTCCCATGATATTATAATGTTTTGATTCAAAGTTATTCCTCTGTTATTGTATTCAAGTGTCTCTTATTTTGTTAGAAACCCTTTAACTAAAATATAGTTTTAAATGTTTTAATGTTTTATTCTTATAAATATTTCTCATTAATATCCATGTTTGAAAATTGGTTTTAAGGATTTATTTATATGGATATTAATGGTTTAAAATATTAAAATCTTCAAATAGGTATGGGACACTTTGATTCAAAAATCTCTTTTTTAAATGTTTTAAAAGATATTGAAAATGGTTTTAGAATGGATTCATTATTTAAAATATCTTAATATGTTATATTATTATTTTACTGTGGGAATGATATCTTTACTTTATGTTTAAGTTATGTGATATGATTATGTTATGGTTCTTGGGAATTGTTTATGAAGGAGAGTGGTTCTGTGATAAACTACGGGCGGGTGAGCCCGATATAGATCTACAATGCATTGGGTAACGCGAAGGAGTTAAACGTTAAGGTTTCTCCAAAGAGATTAAGGGAATATACTGTTATGGGTATTCCAAACGTAACCATGAGGGTTACTCCCTACGTAAGAATGTTATGAATGCCTCAAGTTACCTTTATGTCTTATGATTTCTATTATTTATTCATGATTTTATGAGGTATGTTAAATTGCTTCTGTTTTATGTGTAAAGTATGATTTCATTAATTCTTATGTATACATGTACTCATGTTTCCTTTCCATATATTTATATCCATTACTGAGCTTTTTATGCTCATCCCATGTTTTTCTGAAATGTTTTTTCACAGTTCAAGGGAAAGGTACATGATATGATGATATTGTCATGGAAGTGTCAAGAAAGAATCCATGTTTTATTTTAAATAAGATTCCGTTGATGGGAAAAATAAATACTATTTTTATGTAACCACTTTGTTTAAATGCGAAATGTAATGCATGTTTTATGATCTAATTCTATAAAACCCTAAACCTGAAAAGATACTCAATGTGTATTGTTGAAATATCTCATGATTAAGTAATGTTTAAGGCAGGGGCCTTATATCTAGAACATCAAAGTAATTTTTTTCTAAAATAATAAATTGATGGTTAATTTAATAGTACAAAACAATATCAAATTAATATATTCTACTTAACTATACATGAGGTACAAATATTTCAAAATATTTTATATATAAACTTATATTCTTATTTTGACTTTTCACAGTCGGACCGCTTGTTAATTATGTAATGGAAAAAATCTGAACATGTTTTTTAGATTCAATGGGTGTACTATTTTTAGTCAAAATACTAATGATAATTTTAATAACTTTGTTTGAAAATCCTTTTAAGGGTTTTTCATTGGATATTCAAATATATGGAAAGCTTATAAATATTTTTTTATAAACTAAATATCATTATTATGAACCATTTCTTTTTATATTTGATAAAAATATTATGAAACATAAATATGATTTCGACATAATTACAGGAGAATATATAGAATTTAATTTCAGTAAAGATAAAACTAGAAATAAGTTCCCTTTTAAGGTGTAGAATAATCCTTCACAATATTATCTAAATTATAATTATAATTATAAATATTATTCAAAGGATAAATTAATTAAAAATAGTAACTATAGAATTAAAAATATAATATCAATTTTGATTTTTCTGTTTCTTTTTTTCCTTGTATTTTCAACCAAATTATATTAATAAATCCTTAATAGATGTGAATTTGATTAATTAAATATAATATATACTAAATTTATCCTTTATAATTATCTTTTATAATTTTACTAAACCACAAAATGATAATAATATTTTAGAATATCACTTATTTTCGGGAAATATATTTAAATGCAAATACTAAAATTTAGTTAGTAACAGTTTTTTAATGATATTTTCAAAATAAATTCATTTATATTGATGCATATATTACACCTTTTTCAATGAATAAATCATTTATAAATTTATTTTCTTTATCCACTTTTATAAAATTTCTATTATATTTCTTGGATGTCAAAAGTAATGATTTAAATAGTTTCATTTATGAAGATGTATCTATTAAACAACCATTGGGTTTTAAACATGAAATGTTTTCTAATAATGTTTTAAAATTATCAAAAGATTATTATTGTTACAAATGACATCATTTTTTATGGTATGTAGTGTTTTATTCAATTTTTATTTATTATAATTTTAATAAGGTGATATCGTTCCAATATGTTTTATTAAGAATACTTAAATTTGTATTTAAATTTTTATAATTTATATCTATGATACAATTTATTCAAACTATTAGTGAATTTAATTGTAAATAAATTTATATTTTATTCAATAAGTGAATATGAAATGATTTTAATGTTGTAATTGTGTTTACTTTTAGTAGTTAATAATTTTCAAATAAGAGGTCAAATATTTCACAATAAATATAATTATGTTAAAGAGTTAGTGAAATTATGTGGGCTTCCGAAATTTAATTATTAAATAACCCAAATAAAAAATTATACATTTTTTTATTTAGATAAATCTATAAACCATCATGGTGTTAATCCATATGGATTTAGATATTATGGTAATCATGTGTGCCCAATTTTAGGCTTGTCCTAAAGAATCAAGTTTATAGTATATTAAAAGAATTAATATATATGTTTATAGAATTGTAAATTCTATATTACTTAAGTCTAATAACAACTATTTTGATCATTTTAGTTATTATATATCTGATTTTATATGTTTTTTAATTGTTCTGAAATGAAAATCTTTTACAATTCATTATCTTCAAAAAAATATAATTCCATGGGGATAAAAGAGTAATTATCATTTTCTTTATCAATGGATAATGTTGAATAAATATATTCTACAAATCTATGTACTAAATTAATTTTAATTAAGATATTATTTTATTCTGTTAATTTTTATTTTAATAAAATACCATTATACAGTGATGTCTCTTCTGTGATTTTAAATTTTAAAACAACCCTTTAAAATATTATATAACCAATCATATAGATGATATATTTCAATTTTTTAAATATCATGTTAATAATGGTGTTGTTGTTTAAGAATATTTTTCAATTTAAAATAAATTAGATTATATATATTTTTAACCATTATATGATATGAATTTTTAGAAGATTTTATGAATAATTTATATAATTGAATATTTATTTTAATACATTTTTCATATTTTTAAGTTTCTATTTTTGGGACAAAAGTGGTTATACAATGTGTAGGGTCTTTCATGGACGATACAATAATTTCCCATTCCTAATCCCACTTCATTTAAAATTTATTATTTTATAATTCATTATTTAAAAGAAAATGATGGATTTTCTATTCATTAATTATTATAAGGGACTTGAATTTTTTTGGATAGTTGGAAAGAATATTCAGTATTATTATATGGTTTAATTGAATGTGTTAAATAGATTTTTAAAGTCATTTTATATCTTCATATTATTTTTTAAATGTATTATTATGTTTTATAGAACCTTGTATCTTCATAAGTATAATATTAGAGCATTTTATAACTTCTTTTTGTAGATTATTTTAACGGTTTTACATAATTTATTACATAGTTATTTCTTAATGAAAAAATGTTACTGAAATTCAAGGTAAAAAATTCATTTAATTTATAAATTTATTTTTATTTAATATATTTTAATCATTATTACTGAAGGGTATATTTTTCTATAAAATATTATTTCAAATAAATATATTGATAATATATGTTAAATAATCTTATCCTATTCAGTTCATTATTAACTTTTTTAAATGGAATTCAAATGACTTTCTAAATATTCAGGTTCAAATTACAATTGATAAAAAATCTATTATTTTTAAATTAGAAGAAATTTTTGAACACTTTTAATAATTAAGGAATTGTAATAGTTTGATTATTTTATTTGATTTTATAATTCATAAATTGGGGGGGGGGGGGTTGTGCATTCGTTCTTTTCCATTTATCCTTACACTTTATAAATGTTATTATAATTGAAAAATCATTTTTCTTACAAAATAAATTTTTTAAACCACTAATACAAGTAATGAAACTATTTAAAGAATTATAATTCAATATGACTCTTATTAACTGATTTTGGATTATAAAATCAATGTATTTTAATAATATATTATACCTTGAAATGAGTTTATATTACTTATATAATAGATTAATTTTAATTTCTCACATATTTTGTTACATTCTAATTAATCATATTCTATGTTCTTATTTTGTATAATTTTTTAAAAAGGATTATACCTTAACTATTTTATTATTTATTACTTATTCTATTCTATTTCCAATCATCCTTTCATAATAGGGAATCAACAATTACATTTATTTTAATACCATCTTTATGTTTTATCCTTAGAATGACAAACTTTTCACAATGAATTGATTATAAGGGAAACTATAATTATAGTTAAAATTATCCTTATAAAAATATTAATGATCATTATAAAGACCAAAATGATTTTTATGCATTTTATGATGCTTATAATTATTTCATATTTATGTTAATTGATTCTTATGTGATTCATGTTTATTGTTATATTTATTCTTATGCATAGAATAATACTTATGAAAATTGATGCTTATAACTATCATGCTTATATAGAATGTCTTCTTATGTGTAATTAATGTTTATATGATATTTTTCTTATATTTAATGGATATTAATATGAAACTAAACATCTATGTTATAGAATTCCAATTTCAAAAATATTCATTATAGACTTATTTTATTAATATTGAATAATTATTTTTATCTAACTATCATAGTCAATGATGTTTTAATTTGTTAAATTCATGTTTACATTTTTTATACACTCTACATATTTGATACATTTCTTTTGAAATATCTTTAAATTTTCTATTTTTCATAAGGATAGTATGTTTTATGATATATGAGATACCTGGACTAATTATTATAGAGTAAATTAAAAATCTATTCGAAATATATAAATAAAATGTTTTGAATAGGTAAAATATAATGTATTTTATTATTATTATAAATTCATTGATAATTATAGCCAATTTTATGTCATTTTAAATATTATTAATTTGATATTTTATAACCATTGTTGATGACTATATTGTGACTGAAAACAATATTAATATATAAATTAATTCTTGAGAAAATGTTTTTGGTTTCCCATATGAAAATTTTAACATTATTATAATACAAAACTAGAAAAATATTCCGATATTTTGTGAACATGATTTTCAAATTACTAAAGGACTACATTGGAAAATCACAAATTGTACAAAACATACTAATTTGAAGATATTTATTAATTCACTTATTGAGAAGCATCTATTGTGCATCAATAGTTATTCATTAACTTCCTAACCAATTCTCTTTGAATATATACTAAACTATATACATCTTCCAAATCTATGATTAAAAATTTGATTGTCAGGATTTTCCTTTCCAAAATCGCTCATCTCTTTGGGTTGTGACTCTCAAGATAAAAAGATAATTATTCGTTGTGACTCTAGGAAAGGATTCATTGTTTTAATTTAGATATGACCTATAATATAGTGACATATGACTTGAATACATGGATATTTCATCATTTTAGATGAATAGCCAGTACATTACAAAAATAAATGTTTGCTAACCATAACAGTTTAGTGTATTTGGAATCATGGAAATAAAAATCTTCTACCTTAGTGAAAGATCATCAATATCTCCCATAAATATCTCCACCTTTATTACTTATACCTAATACCTTTATTTAGAACAAATTAAAATGAAAATTAAGAAATGGGATAGCCCAGATGCTTAGTAGGGTTAAATAAAGGAAATGTGTATGAATATCATAAACATAAGGGTATAATAATGTGACCATGATATGTATAATATAATACCATGCATATCATAGATCATTGACATGAGTTATTGGATAAATTGTGTATGTTTATAACACATTAATTGAAATGAAATAATCATCATGAGACATGAAATGATAACTAAGGAATAAGATATAGGATTTGTGGAATTCATATATGAATAGAAAATTTTATTTCTAGACTGACTACTAAGAACTTTATAACATGTTAGGCCAGGTCTACATCCTTTGAACCTACTGTGGGCTTGGGATAACAACACATTCAACCTCTTAATTTTAGTTTTGGGATAAAAACCATGTACCGTCTTGTTTTAAGGCTTCAGATATAATCCACGTCCACTCTTACTTTTAGTACTGGACTAAAACCCATGTATTTATTATTTTCATTATTAGGCTACAACCTATATACCCTATACTATTATGATTGGGATATAACCCATATACCATTTTGTTTGTAAGATTTTTCTATAGCCAGTGCACCCTTTTCCCCCATATAATACTTTTCATTAGCCAATTAATTGGAGTGAGATATAGTTCCCACCCATCTTATAATGAAATCATTTATACATGTGTCACAATATAATAAAACATTACTCATATTATAAACCATAAAATGATATAGGTTTTATAAACATAAAATCATAACCATTGAAATGAAATGGGAATCATTAAAATTTTATCACGTCCTAACATATGAAAAGAGATAGTATTCATAATTACATTATAAAAGCATTATTCATGAAAGAATAGGGTTTCAAAAGAAGAAAACCTAAAGAAGTGAAATGGTTTTCTTAAACACCATTCCCTCAAAACATAAACCATTAAATAAAGAATAGGAATGGATCATTTAGATCATTTCATATAAGGAAATGCGTAACATCAATTGATGATGTATTAGGTAAAATTAACTTGAAAGTATATTTTAAAAACATTTCCTAAAGTGAATATCATTTTGTCCTTAGAAAATACTCTTTAATAGATAAAACCTTTTGAAAACCATTTTCAAAAAATACATAAAAATAATATAGAATAACTTTTGAAAATCATTTCTTTGAAAATATATTTTAAAAACATACAACAAATTAACCATTTAACATGAAAAAATGATTTAATGTATTAATGGTGGATTAATCCATACATGTTGTCTAATGTAAAAGGAGAATTCCTTTTTTATTGTAAAAAGGATAGAAACGTCCCTCATTTTGAAAGCAACATTATAATTAATTTGAAAAAACTGGAATGAAAATGATAAAAATGTATTTTAATTATAATATTAATTATTCAAATATTATTGGGAATCCTTAATACAAATTTTTCTTAATGGAACAAAAATTTATATCTAATGAGAGGGTGAATTCGGGCTTTTGTAAAAACACATAAATTACTATATCTTGTTCCAAAAATGAAAAAATAGAAATAATACATCGATATATGTTGAATAAATAAAGGATAAGGAAACTCATGGTTTTTATTGATATATGGATCATAACATTTAATCAAATAATCATAATCAATAAAACCCTCAATAAGAGAAGAGATTATTTCAATATACTCTTACAACTTGGTTTCTTGGGATCATAAACTACATGTAAGAAATGTAATTACTTGAAACATAAGAAAACATTAAAAGAATAAGATTCAAGATAAAACATGTAAAATTGTAGTATATGAATCATGTAAAGGAATATATAAGAATAAAAATCACATGTCATTAAGAAGGCACATTGAGACAAAACTATTTTTCCAATTTGGTAAATTTTCAATCGTAAACATTATGAAAAAACGATCATAAAATGGATTTGTAAATACACATAAATTTAAGTATAAGAATAATTTTATACATAAGTGGTTATTATAATCACAAAAAATAATTAATTTATTGATAATAAGTCATGTATATCTCAAAAATAAAAACTGAGATGAAATCCCCTTACCTTGTTTCTTGACTCTTGTAGTACTCATTGAAACAACCACTTAATCGGGTAAATCTTTTTTTGCTCGTGACAAAGGGCTTACTCAGATTTTATTTTACAAATGGATAAGCTTATAGGAGTAAAGTAGTTATTTTGAGATGTTTATTTGGAATATATTGGGTTAAACTAATTGTTTTGAGAGGTGAGAAGAAGTGAGAGTGTTTGTGGGATTTTATGAGGAAGGAAATGCACTCACTTGGAATTTTTTAAAACATGTTAGGTGTACACATATTATTACCTAAAACTATTCATCAAAAAAATAATAATGTAATTTTTTTGGAAAAAATAGGTCTATAAATGAGTTTTTGGACAAGTTAGTATGTCATTTGGCCCACTATGATTATGTTTTAGTACCAAATTAAGCTTAATTTGACCTGAAGCATTGTGATTATTTTTAATCACTTTTACTAATCATTTTGGTAAAAAAATAAACATGATATAATTAGACTATAAATATTAAACATAATAAAATGGTTTATCTACATTTTCATAAATTAAATTCCTATATGAGGTATGATTAATATTAATGTTAATCCCATATACGATACAAAATAAAGGGTATTTAAATTATTAAAATCTTCAAAATTTAGTTATGTTTTTTTATTTAAGCACATAGAGATATTCATTATTATGAAATTAATGATATTATTAATATTATAATTTATCTATTTTGGCCTTATGATATATTTAATGTATAATTTAAAATTAATAATTTTTTATATTAAAATGTTGTTATTAAATAAAATGCTCTATTTTTCACTAATCATCAAAAAATGAATTTTCTCACAAATATCAAAAAATACACCATAATATAATTTTGGTATTATAAATTCAAAAAAGGTTTTTATTTTATCATATTAAATTTATAAATTTGTCTAACATTAATTTTATTTTTTTTATAGAAGGACACATAATGTAGTTTATTTGGGAAAATATTATTTTTTTAAAATATAATATCTTTAAAAAATTATTTATTCCATTATCAATATGTTTTATTTCTATAAAAACATTAAAAATATATTGAAACTAGATATTACTATTCATATTACTATTTTTAATATTTAGTTTATAATTTTATCGTTTAATTAATTTTAATAGTAAAATTATGTTACATAGAAACATCAATGTTGCATGTAATACAATACATAAATCTATGATGACCTACAAGACCATAAATTTCCTTGGAAATGAATGTACTAGGATAAAAAAAATTGGTTTCAATGTCCATTATCATAATGTTTAATCACTTTTCATGAAATGATATTCTAGCATGAGTTTAGGAAGCCCTCACACATCAATGTTCCATGATCCTCTTCACCCCTTTCACTAAAACACAAGTTAAATTTTTTATTCATGAAGCACTAATAGATCATGAGACCCTTGATAATACATCACATCTATCATCAGTTATCATTAACACAATGTTTTTCAAAAATATGATCCAATATGTATAAATCAGCATGTTTTAAGATACTCATATATTATCAAAAAAATTATCCAATTATTAACTTAATATTTCTCTAAATGGTTAACCTCAAAACCCAAACAAAATTAAAAGTTAAATTCTTTACAAATAATTTAATGAGATTAGCTTAACATTGATCCCCCATATATCACAAAGTCCAATATGGTTGTCACATAAAAAAACTTGAATTGGATCATCTTATATTTCCTTAAAACATGTTACTAATCATTATTACCATAATTCCTTTTGTAAAACATGCATTATTCCTTATTCCAAAGATTATTGGATCTATTATTTAAATCCAATAAGTAAAAAACGTCATCCTTGATGACATAGACCATTTTTTCAGTAATCAGTTCCAGGGTAACCTATACTATCTAATTTACTTATTTATATACAACATATCATTTTCCATATATCATTAAATCAATTTCGTGCATTAATTAACGGTTACCTTCAATAAATAAAAATATCACCTTTCAAAGAAATCACCTTTCTATGTTGTCATCATGATACAAAATGTCTTTTTAAATATTTAATTATAACATATACTAGAAATACTTATATATTTTATGATCAATGTAAACAATACTAAAATAAAATCACATAACATTCACTTTTCTTTTGTGGTCTTCTTATCTTCATAAGTATAACCAATACTCATACCACCTTCTTGAATCTATTTATAATATTTCAAATTTGTAAATCAATTTTCATTTTCCCATAATTTCCACATATGAAACATTTAATTCCATCTATGTAACTTCTAGTTATCTCCAATGTCTAAAAATTTGATGTGTCATGTGAGAAACATTTATTATATTATGATACCATATAATCATGAAAACTTACTTATAAGGTGTTTAAATCTTGTCTCATACTTTTTTCATCTATGAAAATATAGATTTATCCCAGTGTAGTCATATCCAACTTTTATTTACATCTTTCATGATGGATCATAATGAGTTTGTTAATTCCAAATATTATTCCCTGGGAGTATGAAACTTGGTGTGAAAAAAGGATCGTTGTTGTATACCTAATTACCATGACTCATTCCCAAAATATATTTTCATATTTGATACACTTAGGTATATTTATTTTATAGCCACATCCACTTTTAATATTCATATAGGTATACATTTCTGGAAAACCACTTACTCTATCCTTTAACAAAATTCAATGAAATTTTCCTAAACATTAAATTATCCTTATTCTTATCCTCAGCACATCCCTAGATATATCCTTAAAAATATACCTAGGGATCTCCCTAATGTTTTCAAATCCTAGTTTCAAAAGGACGAATATAATATCACTTTAATACATAAATCATAAAGACTTAAATACCATTAAACATGGAATAGTAACAGAGGAATAATACATAGGTTTTGTGGAATACATATAAGAATAGAAAATTTTATCTCTTTGATACCTAACATGATCATTATAACATGTTTTTATTGGCCTATGACCCCAATACCTATTGTGGGATTAGGAAAAAACCTGTGTACCTTATTACTTTTAGGATAAAGATACAACCCATGTACCTTCATATTTTTAATCATGGTCTACAAACTATGTACCCACTTACTTTTAGGATTGGGCTACAAACTATATATCGACTTGTCTTTAGGCTAGGTCTATAACCCATACACCCTCTTCCTTTTAGTTTTGATCTACAACCCATGTACCTTCCTGTTCCAGTGCTTCGGAAAAACCTATGTACCCTTTGAGATCATTTATAAAATATCATTACACAAATTAATTCAATGTAGATACAGGTCCCACCCAGGTCATAATAAAATCATTCATACTTTTGTCAAAAGATAATAAATCATTCATCATATCATGAACCATAAAAAGAGATAGGTTTTATAAACAAAAAATCATAACCCATGAAATAAATTGACATCATTAATATTTAATCACATCATAATCTTTAAAAATTGATAGGTTTCATAATAACTTCATGAAAGAATATCCAAGGAAATGAAGCTGGTTTCAAAAGCATAAAACTTATGGGAGTGAAAAAAATTTCATGAGCGTCATTCCATCAAATCATAAACCATTCAAGAAAAAAAATGAATGGAACCATTAGATCATTTCATAGAAGATAATAAGTAATATAAATGGATGTTATTTGAGATTTAAAATAACATGTAAGGATATTATGAAAATATTTCACGAGGTAAATATCCTTTCTTCTTTGAAAAACGCTCTTTAAAACATAAATTCTTTTTAAACCCATTTTCTATAAAAACAGAAAATAATGCTTGAAAGCCTTTGGAAAACCATTTATTTGAAAATATGATATAAAAATTATTTTTAAAAATTTTTCTTTTAAATAATTAAGGAATGTTTTGAATTATTTATTGGGGATAAATAGGTACATGTTGTATGAGGTGAAAAGAACTTTCTTATATCACATAAAATGATAAAAAATGCCTAATTTGGAATGTGACAAGAAGATTACATTGAAAAAATAGGAAAAGGATAAAATTATAAAATTTTATTTTAATAATATTATGATGTTATTAGAATATTATTAGATACCTTTTTAGAGAACTTGGTTTTAATAGAAGGCAAATTTCTGACCTAAAGAGAGGTTAAAGTTGGGCTCTCTTAGAAACACATTGTTGACTATCTTATGTATGAATGAGTGAAAATTGGTACTAATATATTGATATATATCGATACATTGAGGAGTAAGAAACATTGGAGTTTTCATGAGATGTTTATCATATTATTTAATCAAATAATCATAATAATTAACAACCTCAAAAAGTGAATAGATTTTTTCAATAAACAAATACCATGTAGTTATGTGGGATCCTACTATCCATGTATGAAAAGTAAATTACATAAACCAAATAATATCATGAAAAGAAAAATATTAATGATATAACATATAATATAGAATCATATACACCTCATTAAATAATTTATAAGCATAACAAACAATGTGTCTTCAAGAAGGAAAATTGCAACAAAATTATTTTAATGATTTTGTAACTTTTGATACTTAAATCGCATGAAAGAATGATCATAACATATATTTGTAAATACCCATAAATTTCAGAAAAAGATTAATTTAATACATTAATAGTAAGCATACACATAGTAAAATAGTAATGGGTGGTTAATGAATAATTTATCTCATGGAAATAAAATTTGAGATGAAATCTTCGTACCATGAGTCTTAACTCTCATCAAACTCATTCAAACAAACTCTTAATTGGATAAATCCTTTTGGTCTAGCCCAGAAAAAATTCCTTTGATTTATTTCTACCCAAAGAGTGGTTTATAAGTGGAAGGGAGGGATTTTGATAAGGGTACTGGGTAGATATTTTCTAAAACTAAGAGGTATGAGATTTGTGATGATTTTGGAGAGGTCTTAGCCTTTTTTATGGATGAAAGAAACACTCAGTAGTAATTGTTTAAGAAACGTTTGGTGTACACATGTTAGTATTTAAAAAATCATTAAAAAAATAAATCAATAATTGATGGTTTATTGACGAAATATGGCCGTAAAATGGGTTTTGGAAAAGTTTATAGGTCATTTGAGCCTTTATTATTAAGGATTAGTTCTTAATTGCGCATAATTTGACCTTAATTGTTCATATTACTATTAATCACTTTTACTAACCATTATGGTCAAAAATAAACATGATATAATTATAATCTAAATATTATAATGATTAATATTTCATATATATATATTTTAAAATTCAATTCAGTGAATCAGGAAAATTAAGATTATTGATAATACCACAGACTGGATGAAATATGTGGGTTTTTATTTAGAAAATTGTTCAATAATTTGTTAAGTATTTATATTAAATTATAATGTCAAACTAATTATAATGACCTAGATAGAATTAATATATTTATTATTGATATAATGTGACCTTAATAAAAATTTAATGTGTAATTAAATATTAATAATTATTTAAACAAAAAGGTAGTTACTAACAAAAATGTAGTATATTTCACCATTCATCAAAAAAATGAGTTTTCTCAAAAAAATCCCAAAAATCACCAAAAGATAATTTTGGAATTATAAATTTTAAAATTATATTCATTTTACCAAATATATTTTATAGATGCGTCTAAAATAAATTTTATTTTTTTTTCAAAGAAGGACATCAAAATGTAGTTCATTTTAAAAAATAATATTTTTAATCATATAATGTCGTAATAAAAAATTATATCTTCTATTATAATTATGATTTATTTATATAAATCCATTATAAAAAATATTATAAATGAATTTATTACTATTGATATTACTATGTTTAATGGATTTTTTATAATTATAAAATTTTAATAACTATAACTGTAAAATGTTGTTTTGTAGAAACATTAGTGTTTCTTGTAATGTAATCCATGTAAGTGCCATGTGAAATTAATTTTCAATTTTTTTTAATATATATATATAAATATATATATATAACTATTTCTATTTTCCATAGAAATCAAAAATATCAAAAATTAATAATTCTAAAAAAATTCATAAAATCTCAAGGTGTTACATCATAGTAAATGATTGAGTTTTTTCTGTGGTTGATCCTAAAATAGAATATGTATGTTGTGATTTTTTTTGACTCTCCATCCAAATTCAATTCATTTACTAGGTAACATATCTCTAATGAAGTATAGGGGTTTGAAGTGTTGATATCGAATAAATTTTCTATGAATAACTACAAAAAGATTTATGTTCTTTAATTTCATTTTCCACTGTTTAATATCTTTAAGATTTAAAATTTATAAAAAACATTATATGTTTTAGATATATTTATAATTAAATATCATGTAGTATAAATAATTTCACTAATTTTTAAAATATTTCATATTCATACCCCACATCTAAACCATTCAACATCTCATACAGAATTAATAGAAAAAAATTACTAAATTCATATAGTTAAGTCATGATGATTTTATAAAAATCCTAGACATATATTGTTAGTAAATAATATATATATAATAGTTTAATAGTAGTTTCGAATAATTTACTTTTCACTAATTTATAGAAATAATCAATTAACCATGACATTTATTTTATAAACATTTCTTGAATAAGAAATTCAAGTCGTAAATAAAAAAAATTAAAACTCAAGTAACAAATACCAAAATCATGTTTTCATTGATCGATAATGAATAATGAAAATGAATATGTCTGCAACATCAATCCTCCTATAAGATAATGTTTTCAATATTATTCATTCTCTCCAAATGATCACCACCTCATAATGATAGTCAATATAGTGCTGAAAAATTAACCCTTTTGAGTGGGGTTATGGTTTTTAAGTATAATATGATTTGGCAAAGAAGTTTAACGATATTAGTGAAATATTCTTTATTCCAATTATTCAAATTTTTCATTTCCATTCAAAATGACTATAATTGTAATAAATGATGTAAAAAAATTAATAATCACTACTTTTAGACACAACCACAGCATATGATACCCCATCAGATTCTCAATTTAGATTGAATTTACTTTTCCACATGGACATGTACAAATAGGAAAAAAAATATAATATATTCATAAAATATTTAAGAATCCTCAAAACAACAAGAGTAATTAAATAGTTAGTGAGAAACCTCAAAAATAATTTTTAAAATAATCAATGTTTTGAAACCGAAAAAACCATAAACACATTATTAGTTTTTTTGGGTATTGAAAATATATAAGGGTGAGTGAAAAGGATTTTAAGTATTTTTTTCTTAAAATATATTTTTAATGAATTTTTTTTGAATGAGGAATTATTATTTAAAAAATATTTTATTTTAATTTAGTATGCCTCAGGAAACATATAGATTATATAAATTGAAAATAGCTTTCCCATTAGACATGCCTTGTTCTTCTAAATTTTTTATGATATACATTACTAGTGTATCATATTTGTGTGGTTATTTCACAAAACATTTTTTACATGTGGATTCATATTCTTAATTTCTTATATAAGGATTTATAGTTTAATTTTTCAAATTTTAATTGTTCTTAGTGCTTGATATATTATATTTTTAATAAAATGTGACGTGAAACATGTATAATATTATTAGATATTATTGGATTGTTTCATATGTTTTAAAATTAGTATCAGATATACTATACTTCTAATTTGGATGATATGTATATAATAGGTATTTTATTCTATAATTTTGATAGATTTTTTATGTTGGTGAATTTTTCAGTAATAGAAGGTCAATAAATATTTGTTTTCGATATATTTATTTCCCATTCATGGTATACACATCACCCTTT
Organism: Viscum album; assembly: GCA_963277665.1. NCBI lineage: Eukaryota > Viridiplantae > Streptophyta > Magnoliopsida > Santalales > Viscaceae > Viscum > Viscum album. The sequence goes on along the minus strand of OY728143.1, from coordinate 1,877,678,903 downwards.
TCAATAAGAAATTATATTATATTCCACTAGATCAATATAAACATTATCATTTACCTATGTATATGATCCAAATTTACCTTAACTTAGTATTCATAATTTTACTTCCCTAGGATGGGTAATGCACTCTAACAATGTTATATTCATTTTTATCAGATTCCATGTTTGGATTTATGTAAAAAACAATATTTTTTTTCTTATGTCTTGTAAAATATATTATTTCACATATGACATACTATTAAATAAAAAATAGATTATTTTTATTATACTAGAAAATTATAGTATAAGATGAAAATTAATAAATTTTGATATTTTAATATGATTCATCATTATGAAAATTTTATGAGGAATAAAACCACATGTAAAACAATTCCTGAAATAAAAAATATTCATCCTCAGGGTTTTCTATAAACAACATTAATATAAATTATCATTATTAATGTCATATATAAATTGATGAACTCCCAAAATATAGTGTAGTAGTTATCCATTGTATCACTCTCCAGGAAGAAGACTGCATGTCTTTGTGATTCCTCTAAAATAGTTTCATGTTTTTTTATATATTTAAATCTTGAATGGGTGAAATTAAAATGTTATAATAGTTATATAAGACCCATATTTATTTTAGGATGAAATAGAACAAGATACACAAACAAATAAAGTTAAATACTATAGAAAATATCTCTAATAAAAAGTAAACATATCTTGGTTGATCATCATTTCATGTCATTTCAAAGATCCTAAAAGAATAAAATCAGAACCATTTCAATTTACTAAATGGATGACTGATGGATCTTTAGAAACACATATCACTCTTAAAAAATCAAAACATAGAAATATATGTTCTTAAATACAAGATTGATCCTTCGAATAAAAATAATTATTCAATTTATTCTTCCAATCCATAAAGGACAATGGTCAAAAATGATTCTCCTAAGATAATATTATTATTCTACCAAACATAACATTCATTTTCAAATTAAATGAGATAAGAAAAGTGAAAGTAAATTCATCAAGATGAGTATAAAATTGTTTTTATTATTGATTCAACTACTAAATATACCCAACTCACCGTTGAATCCTCTTAAGAGTGATAAATAATAGTGAAGATCAATTTGATTTTAGATCACTATGAAGAAATAAGCTTCATCTATGAGAACAGTCCTCAAAATTATCACTCTATGACCTAATTATCAAGATCATAACACAAACTAGGATGAATAGAAAATACAATTTCCAAAAGAAAAACATGATGTAAGTAAAAAAGATTTGGAATGGGGAATATAGTTCCAAACCCCTCCTATTATTCCAAAATGAAGTAGATCAAATAGTTTCAATCTTGCTAACAAAAAGTTGTATCTATATGGTGCACATTTGGGTGATATTAATATACAAAATGTGAAGTACAATTATTGTATCCTATCATTTATAATTTAATTTTCTCAACACACATGTTCTTAAATTAGGTAGTATGCATTTTTAATTAAACAATCACCACCCATGATTTCCCCATAAATTATCAAGAAACTCCCGGACGATAGATTGGTTCAGTATAAATTTGAAAATACCCCATATCTCATTATCTTTTATATGTTATTTTAGGTATTTATTTGATTTAATCAATATTTTATATCATTATTTATTTTTTGGAGGATCAAAGTGACCCGTCAACAACATCTAGACACTCTTATATAAATTTGTGGATGCACAAAGTCTACCATGATATATACCTTTCAAAAATAGCTAAATACCCTTCTGTAGGGACTTTTAAACTCACTGTTAATTTTTTTGTGCCTCATCAATGATCTATCCCTTTACGTGAGATATTTTTAGGGGTGATACCATTTTAAATTTTGAATAACATCAATTCAACACTTCCATAGAATAATAAAACAAAATTTTATTGTATGTATTCCCTTAAATTTAATATTAACCATTATGTATCTAGTAAAAATATATAAATACGATTATATTTGATCCAATATTCTCATAAATAAACACTAACCATTTTGAAATTTGAATAATCATCTTCCAATAAAAATCTAATCCATTACATTTCAAATGTGTGTTAAAAATGAATTCTATAAGTGAATTTAAATATAATTATTTGGAATTGATAAATAAATAATTTAAAATCATAATAAAAATTATATTATATATATTTTAAATTAATAATGACTTCTATATTTCTCTTAAAATATTTGGGAAACAAAATCTTTGAACACATTATCATATTAACATAAAACACTCAAAATCATCAATATATTCAATGAATAATATATAAACAAAATACTCTATATTCATTTATTCTCTTATTAAAGGTACCATGGAACCTAAAACTCATTTAATTGAAAATTTAGAAATTGTGAAATGTATCCACATAATTTTGAATCAATCATACCATCAATTATAACTTTCTGAAGAAGGTTAATGATTAGAAATATAAAAAACAATTAGTGAGTTATCAGAAAATGTGATCAATGAATTTTGGAGAATTGTATAAGATTATATATATGATTGAAAATTAAAATATGATCATCATATAGGTATTTTAAATATTTATGACCATTTTCAATCCACATAAACATGGGGATATTGAAAATTTTATAATTGTAATTCACTCATTTATTATAAATTAATAATTATTTATATATGTTTCTATTATAAATGATGCTCATGGAACACAAACATCACACACTTATTTTATTTTCCATTAATGTGGTTATGGTGTTAGGAAAATCACACTATTCCAAAATAATAGTCATCCCACACTCATGTTTTCCCAAAAAAGACATATTTTCTAATTTTAGGTTGTATTTAGTTCTTTACGAGTGACAACATAGGTGCTCTTTGGTTGGGACAAGGGGGGTCGGGCCCATCTAATGATTTGAGAGTGGAATTATTTCACATGGTATGAAATTCATATAGATAAAGATATATTTATGAATATTTTTCAAATCACAATTTCAGATTGGTTACCACTATGATATTAATTTCATCGGAACAACTTGTTTATTAATAAATCAATTTTTATTAGAGGTTACCTAAATTCATCCTATTATATAGTGATACATTGAACATAAAATAAAATATAAATATATATATATTGGAAAACATGAACTTATCAGCATCTTGATAGGATTTATGTTTTTTGGAAGTGGTATTGGACAAAAAATGTGATTTATAAATAAACCTAGAAGTGGAATCAAGAGATATTTAGTTTTTATACCAATAAATGGGACAAAAAATACTTTTTGTGTCATGTGAAAAGTACCAATGTGGTTCTATTTATTGTCATGTATCCATGAACATTGATGTATTTAGATTGAAACTCACATAGATCCTATATATTCCAATTTATATGATATAATGTCTTCATATTTCATGTTATGTTTCTTGTATGTCGTATTGTAGAGCCAACACATTGTGTTTTATATCATCTGATAATGATATTTTATATGTATACTAATGTAATGAATATATGATATTAACTTATTTTCTGTCATTTTATAGTAATAATTTTTTATATATATTTTGATTTTTTGTAGTTACAACCTGTTTGGGATTATTCATGTCATGAAGATATGATGTTTTTCTTCCTAAAAATGGTTTCAATAAAATATGTATTGGGGATTATATATATTTATATAGCATTTTATGGTTTATCATGTATATTGAAAACTAGAAACGAGAGGATATGGTGGCTCAAAATAAAAATATCTCTTTATATAAGATGGATATTAGAGAAACAGACCCATCGATTTAGATAGATTGAAGGTAAAATATCCCTTTGAGTTGGGTTGATTGTAGTTAATATTGGAAATTCAGTAGTATAGATCCTAGTCAATGTGTCCCTTATAGTATAATGACTAAATAGGAATGTTTCCCTTTGAGCAGGGAAGGTCATAAGGAATATGGACCTTCATATTGGATGTATTAATTAGAATATGATCTTTTTATTTGGATGTCTTATAGTGGATAATATCATTTCATTAATATTATATACAAGAAATGGCCCCATAGTGATGATTTGGGGTATACAAATGGGAATCCCATATGGGTGAAACTCAATAATAGATCACCGAAATATATAGTTATTAATGTAATTATCCGGACATAAACATGATGTGGAGGCCCACATATGCATCTATTAACCCATAATGTATTGTCAAATAGGGAATGTAGATTCAATTCAAAGGGATTATAGACTGATGAGGATAGATGACTCATGTGGTATGTGGACCTTTAATGAATATGTTGGTCTTATCTGTGTAATACCTCGAGATGCTAGACATGGTCAGTGAATCTAATGAGGACGATCCTTCAAGGAAAATACCATGTAAGAGTTATTTTTTGTCTCACTATATCATAGAATGGACAAAATCTATCCGTGAACTTCTTAAAATGGTATTATTATTTATATTGGGTAGTTAATATTAGAAGCATGATCCATGGGAGGTATCACTAATATCCACCTGATAGGAATCAATGATTTCATTTGATTATATAAATGTTATTACCAAGGGATCCCCATCAATTATTGAAGAAAATTCATAATATTTATATTTCAAAGAAATACATGATTTATATGAACCACACTTGTGTACATGGTCCAGTCCTGTATCTTAGGTGGTCACAGAGGTTCTTTCAAAAAGTGGTTCCTAGGTAAGAGATCTATGTAATGGATTGTTAAACCATAGAGCTTGGGGGAATGTTATTTTCCCTATAATGTGATTTGGGTGTTGGATATCCCTAGTTTGAATCATAGGTAATGGTTGAATGTGTATTATACAGAGTTAGTAGGGTTTTTAATTTATTTACTATAGTAGGGAGTCTAGTGATGAGATTAACCCTATTACATGCGATGGATGAACTGGTCTTCGAAGTAGTCAGGTTGGGAAAAATAGTTTTTTTAGCAGAAAACCCTATGTTAATGTTCTACCTAGTGTGGTGTATATCGAGTATGACATGGAAACTAGGTTCCCAAGAGGGAATCATATGGTGGTAGGCCGTTACCTAAGTTATAGAGGACTATGGGTGACGTTTTCTACCATGATGGTTCTAATTTCATAACACTTTGGTTGATGAAGTTACACAAATTGTCTGTTATATCCCAAAAGTTTATTATAGTATTATATAAGATACTTAGAGGGATTTTAGATACATGGGTTCATAGAGGTCCATTATCTCAAGGGTCCCTGATATTTTTTTTTTACTATTATTGATTTGGTTCCTATAGGGGTTTATTTATTGAAAAAATTTGGGGTAGGGGTTCATGTGGTTTAGGCATGGAAGGAAGCGCACTCAAGTATCATAGCCCTATAATAAGGGTGAACTATTGAAATTGAACATATAGAGCCTATAGTGGATGTTAAAACATGGGATAATGTCCATTTTGGTATACCTTGTAAAATAGGAATAATATTTTTGAGAGTCTTAGAAAAAATATACAAGGATGATCAGACATTGTTGTGTAGACATGGGTGCATAATGGAATTTAACTAAACTCTATTGTAGAAGTATGAATTACAACAACCATAAAATTTGATTTATGTGTCCATATTTTCTCCATGAGTAGTAACCTAAAATATTGTGAATTGAACTAAACCCATAAATATAGGTATCCCTAATATAAGATTTTTTAAGAGGTAATTTTTTTATAACATCCTCAAACATTGTTTTTATGGTTTTTGGACACCTTTTGGTATGAAATAGATGAAATAAAAGTCATGTCTCAAGTGATAAATTTACACCACAAAAATACCAAACTATGAAATTCTTTGAAGGAATACCTATCATTTATTCTGTGAGAAATTCCATGACACATAGATATCTCATTGGGGTTTCCATCATGTGCCATGATAGTTTTATACCTATTCATAACCTTTGTCAATAGATCATATATTGTATCACATATTTGATGAAAAAGTTCATTGAACACCATTTTCATTATTAATATCCTCAGTTCAATATCAACCAATAAGAAAATATATAATTAAAAGGGAATGTTCACCATGAAATGGATGATATTAGGACATCATGTTATGTAGGGAATATCTATCAATTTTATGGATTCTATTTGACACCTCATAATGTCGAAAGGTGAAATAGAGAATGTGTGATAGATCAAAAAATAAATTGTTATATTTATTTCATACTATCATCAATGGATTTCCATTATATTGAATGATTATAGATCCCATTGGGGGATACTGACTTGTTTTGTTTATAATTATGTCCTATAAGCCCATCCCAATAAATATACAAATAATTATATTCATCTTTTGATTTGTGGTTAATAATGGTGTCAATATGGAGTATTCTATTACTGGTAATGAGTTATCTCATAGATCTTTGTGATGGAATAATGGTGGTCAATGAATTTTTTTAACCATTTAGGCTATGTGTAATATTTTTTAATATTGATTCAATAAAATAAATTATAACCACTTTGTAAATTTACAATGTATTATTTACTTTTTTATTTGGGAATAAAATTTATGAAATTATTGATGTATAAGGACACTAATACCCCACAGGATGATTTCAACCCTCTTTTCTTTTTGGTATCCTATAGGAATTAAGGGGATTTTTAGTAGTTTATTTTTAGGACACCATTGTTTTAGTGTAAATCCATAGTGGTTTGTTAAAACAAATATGCCTGTGATTTTCATATTCCATCCATAAAAAACCACATAAATTGTTTTTATATATTTGTTAAATAAGGATCATGGGAATTGAAAATGATTCATGAAATATTTTTCTAAAAAGATCATTTTTTGAATGTAAAAGTTCATTGAAAAATGGTGGACGTGTTGTGCCTTAAATAATATTCAATATTGAACAGTTATTTAGAGGAGTCTTATAGTGTATTCTAATTTTAAGAGTGTGTAAAAATTATAATATCTCAAAAATCAATATCCAACTGAGAGATTTATATGTAATATATAGAGGTTTATTGATCATGTTATGATTATTCACTGATAATGAAGATATTTTATACTAATAATTTATATTTTTAGACCATGAGGAGATGTTTAATATTATTTTATATGGGGAATATTGGGACATTTTGATGAAATTTATCTTAGGCTAGGTTTATAAATAAATGGATAAATTTTTTATTTCCCATCAATTAATGTATCATGTGTAAGGTTATTACCCATGGATTCATTTTCAATTTTTATATTTTTTGGTGTGATTGGATGGTGTGGTAAAGTGTAATAATACTTTTAATATAATCATCAAATAGGGAAATTAGAAGCTCCACTCTGGTGATGAATGGTTCATTTAAGAGAAACCATTAGAAATAATATTTTTAAGTCTCTTTTATATTAGTTATTTTTTATAACTCATGTTACACTAAATTGGATCATTAGATTATATACATCTAATGATAAAATTGCAGGGAAAACATTTTTTCAAGGAAATAAATATTTGAATGAATTTCACATTTAAAATATAATTTGAAAATAATGATTTTTTGTGATATATTTTCTTCCATAATGGAATTAAAAATAATCAAAATAGCTCAAGTAACCCAATAAAATTGGAAAATAAATATATTTATTAAATAATATATATAATTGATATCATTACTTACCACTTCATATTGAGTTCATTATTTTTTGTAATCAAGTGCAAGACTTGTGATCAGGTGAAATATATTTTTATTAGGTAAATATTAATACATTCATATAAAATAAGGAAAACAATATATTAAGTTAATTGATTCTTTGTGTTGCGGATAATACCAACCACACAAAGAATGTAGTCTCCCACATTAGGGGGGAAATTTTAAATAACGTGTTACATTTTGTAATCTATTGTCATATAGCATATATGATAAAATTATATTTTGAGAGGCCTTGTTAATTATTTTATCATATAACACATTCAATTAAATGTTGTGGTAAAAAATTTATCACTAATGATTTATTCACCCCACTATTAATGTCATATCCACAACTTTTATGGGAACATAAATTTCTTATTGTTATGTTGAAATATATAAAATAGTATTAAATAATAAAATATAAAATATTATTTTATTAAGGTGTGCCCTATTGTCAATCGACTTAATATAATTTATGATATTATAATAACATCAATAAAAAAGATATTAATTTCGTTATTTACTATAATATATTATATTATATAATACTATATTGTACAAGACCAATTAGTTATTATAATGCTAAAAATACAATATATATATATATCTATGGGTGTGTGTGTGTGTATAAAAAAGATATTAATAATTACTTAAAATAATATTAATGACATGGATATTTAACCTAGATTCCAAAGAAAAAACAATAAAATTATTCCAAAAAAAATTGAATAAATTTTGTTGCGAACTTGTTTATGTTATTATATTTAAACAACCATTTCAAATATTTCATGAATAGAATTGTCAACACTATGAAGAAACTGATAATGGTTCTTTTGTTCATGATTTTTCCTTGTTTTTTATTGGAATTGATTATCTAAATATTTTCATTCAGGTATCATATAAGAGACCCCTCATGTATATCTCTACCATGACACTACTCAAAGATAAACTCAGTACATGGATGTTAAGGTTGTGGGTCAATGATCAAGTTACTAAACATTCAAGAACTAGATTTCAATGAATCATCATCTATAATTCCTAATAAATTAATATTTAATCTCAAAGAAATGAATTTTCAGTGGTAAAATGACGGAAACAAAGAGATCATTATACATTCATCATGGAACATGTGGATGGATGCTATTAATGGGATAGACTTAGACCACATCCAAGGGCTAGTAACATGAGACATGTATATTACTACACTCCATGATATAACACAGAAAAGACAATGTGAAATTGTAATGACCGCCTAACCATGTCTAATGTGTGAAGGATATGAGCCTTAATTTTGACCTAAGATAAATTTTGTAAGTGTGACAAACAAAATTAATGACCAAAAAATTTATAGTAAGCAGAAAAAAATCATGCCACACAGTGGATTATAAAGAACAAATTAAATGTATTTACTATTGAAGAAAAGGATTAATTTGAATGAAAATTTGAAATGTATCTTTAAAATTATGCCCTAAAAATGAAATTCACAAATCTACTCCATCCAAAAATAATATAATGATAGATATATTCCTTTAATTAATGTAGTTAAAATAAAACAATATTTATAATATCCCTAAAGTGTATAAATTTAGAAAATTTATAAAAAACCTAAGTCTTGAGACCAAGATTCATCGTTTTTCTAAAAGAATGCTTTAAAAATCAATGGTATAGTTATATTAGAAGAATAATGGAGTATTTTATCATTAAATTATATAATAAATTAATGTATACTATTTCCAAACCTAATTATTTATTATACCTTTTTTAATTATCATTGTATAACATACAATGTTATGTGTGGTCTCCTAAGGAAATAAATTATTAATATAAATAGATGAAATTAAATTCTCAATAAGGGTCATTATATAGTCTAAGATAACATGACCTTAATAATTTAGCATGTGTTGACACTAATAAATAATCTACCCCCACCCCACCTTTTTCTATGATTTAGTGGTCCTTATGACGAATTTTGAAATTGATCTAGTTGTTTGAAGATAGTTTGGATTATAAATATGGTAAGCACATAATGGATGAGGTCATGGTTTTTTTGGCTCCTAGGATGTACTGTTACTCGAGAAACAACATTTCTAGCCATTTTTTAGTTGTATTACATGGGATATTTCCCTGTCTAAAATGTGAAATTTAGAAACACACATCAAGACCATAGTAATGAGTGTGTCACTATGGCGCATCACCTATGTAACACAAGCAGATAGAGGTTACCACTCTATGTGTATGTGCACGTTGAAGACAAAATGACCGATATATTGGTTCTATATCATAGTGGAAGGTCATAGTGAGCTTATAGTTGTGGAAATTCCATAACCCACATTAATTTTGTTTTAAAAATATATTTTAATGGGAAAAATTGGCTATTATAATATTTAATTCCCCATATCTTGTTGAATGAATACCATGAGAATTTTTTTCAATCACTAGATTATAGTGGTGTCAAATGAGTTTCTTCTATAAAATTGGTGTCATCTATTCCTTGATTTAATTTTTATTTTTCAATATAAATCTATAGTTGATGATCATTACTCCTTATCCCTATTTATTCAAACCTTTTATAAGTATGTCCCCTTAAATTATTCAATTAATGTAATGTGGATCAAGGTATGATCACTATTATTTTTCCCAATTTTCATAAATCTACTCCTTTTTAATGTATTTCAACATTTGGAGGAATTATCATGGTTGTTTATTGAATATAGACTAATAGTGGAATATCATTGAGATATTTTTTGGGACTCCCTTTAAGTATTTTGAACATTGATCTCTACTTTCTTCCTTTATGAGTGGTTGTTCTCTTTGATTGTCCAATATAGGTAATAGATCCTTGTTCTCTTCCACATTCACGTGTTTTTATGAAAATTTCATGGTCTTAAATACATTAAGGAATAAAAAAATATAAATACTATTGGGATATTATTTATTTATTTATTTTATTTTTCTTCGATATTTTTTACATTTAATTAAGTTTTACTACTAGTACTAAAAAATATGGATATTGGGAGCCTTCTTTGTGTTGCAGTTGGTGTGGTTTTTAAAACCTTGTTTTGTTGATTTCCTGACCTCATCATGAGTAAATTGTTGACTAACATATATATGGATACTTAACTATTATCCCTTAAAGTTATTTAATTATTAAATAAAATCCATTAATTTAATGAAGTGAAGTGATAAACGGTCATTATATGAATCTAGTGTTATACAGTAATTAAATTTATTGGATGCTATAATGGAGAATTTTTTATTTATCTCCACCTTGTGTTTCTGATGGAGGTCTTGTGGGAAATTATCCAAGAAAGGTAGTATAAGGTTTTTACAAGTAATATATTATCTGTTGTAATAATTTTTAATTATTGTCGGATTTTTTTAAGGGTTTATTTTTTTGTGGTTATCATGTGTGGTTGTTATTGTAATGTAGATTGTTTATTCTTTGGGGTGTTCATGATGTTTTCTAGATATGATGTAAAGAAAATATAACTTCCATGTTTAAAGGAATGTGTTTCAAATTAAATAATTTTGCGATTAAAAAAATATTTTCCAATCGAATTATGTAATTTGATAATTAATAAACTCATATAATTTAGTGGGAAGTGATGGTTAAAGTGGTTTATCAATAAGTATGAGATGATTTTTTTTATAATTGGAGGTTTTTTGTTAAATATCAAATAATTAAATTGGATAACAAGAAATAAGATGATAAAATATAGATTATGTGTGTCTTGGTTCTGTTGTTGGTTTTATTGGTGGTTGTATAGAATTATGGTATAGATCATGAGAAGTTGTGGTAGTGGCGTGGGAGGTATTGGTGGAGTAAGTTGTTAACCTCAAGGTTGGGTATTTAATTCTGTGTATCTATATTATATATTCATTTCATTAATATTTGATTCCTATATTATTTGGATAACCTTTCCAAAAACTGAATTGTTTGAGTTCTGGTTTCTCTCTCCAACATCTTGGTTTTCGGTGAAATGGATGGATAGATACTCCCACATCTCTACTCATCCATCAAGAGTGGTAATTAGTGAATACACCCTATTGGTTGTGAGTACCAAAGGATAATGTAATAGTTTTTTACGATTCTTAAAGATAATAGAATTTTTGTGGGAGAAACCTAATGATGATGGAATAGATGGTGGTAATTCTTGATGAAGATATCTTAGTTATGTGTAATTAATATAGGTGATAAGGATGTGATATATGGTGGGGGGTCATGTATAGTATGATGAGGGAATAAGGTTGATGTCCTTCATGTTCATGATACTATACTTCTACTGTTATTTGATTAGGTAGTGATCTGATATATATTTTTAATAATTATATCATTTTATTATATTGGTTATAATAGGGTTGGATATGTAGGGACATATATCAACCCACATCAGAGAATGATGGATATGTGATGTGATGATATGGAAGGATTATGAGCACATGACGATTGAAATTCAGTATCAAGAGTGGGAAACCAATTTTAAATTTTTTGTGGGGTGCCTTAATTATATTATTTGGTGATATAATATTATAAATTGAAGTTTTGATTGTTAAGAGTTCCATAGAGATATTGGGATGGATAAATGACCTCATTAATCACATGTGGATTCTACTATTTACTCAATAATGTAACACTATGTAATTTTTTCATATATGTTATAGAGAAATTTGTGTTCGTTTTACTATATTCTTACCCCACACACACACACACAGATATATATATATATATATATATATATATATATATTGGATTCCAAGAGGACATCATGGGATGAGATGGAATTTATATTCTTAGATGCTAGAGATCATTTACAGTTGTTTTCAAATAATAATATTTGGTACTTAGATTTTAGCTTATTATTTTTATTTATTTTATATTTTATTATGTTTATGTGATAGTTTATTACCTTTTTATATCATCTCATGTATTTTTTTATTTGATGATTTCCTCTCTAAAAAACCAATTTTTTATTGAGGGTAATACCAACCAAATGATTGATTTTATTTATACCCTCGATTTTAGTGTCCAACATAGGGCCTACAAGAAGCTGGATTGATGGTTCATGGTATCTCTTCATTAATTATTGAGTTAGGTGTTATACATTTTTTTGGGGAGGTCATGATACAGTGGTATTAGATATTTTGGATGAGTGTTAGGATTGATCTTTGGGTTATCCATTTCTAAGGATCCCATTCATTGGTTGTGATAGAGTATCAATAGATCCTTGTGTGTGACATATTATAGGTTAACTATAAAATAAATTTTATTTTATTCACCCCACTAATTGATGCATGTAATTTGAGATTATCATTAGACCATTTAAATTTTTTCAACTTGTAAGGTAGAGACATTGGAAATGTTTATGCGTTATTCCTGTGTGGGTTTGTAGTATAATGGGGTGATTTTGGAAAGGTAAATAATTTTATTACATTAACTTTAAATTGTTAGTAGTTTTATTTGGGTTTCCCTTTAGTTTTTTATAATTGACCTCAATCCCTAATTTCAGGACATTTGCATAATGGATGTTTAGTAGGTTCACCTAGATGAATAAATGAGGATTGATATGTTAGGTAAGGATGAGACATAGAAGAGGGACTACGAAGTATTTAGTGGTACTGCCTAGTGATTTAAAATTGTAAAATCATATATCTAGATATTGAAAATTTACTAAGATATAATAAGAGTATATTTAGCCAAATCAGAGATTCGTTTTAGTTTTAGTTTTTTGTCATCTACATCCATGGGGTGGCATGTCATGGTTATATGTTGTATCTCAATGATTAGTAGGTGGTGGATGTTTCATAAGATGAATATCATTGGGAAATTTTTCTACAGTTCCTACAATCAATAATGAATGAAAAATGTGGAAGGAGTTTTTACCCCTTTAGCAGGGGATCCAAATTGTGTGATATCATGGGATTATGTTTAATAACATTTTGTGTTATTCTCCCTGCCTCTTTCTTTTTTAGGATTCTAGAGCGTGATATCAAAAGGACTTTCTTTACTGTACTATCATATTTTTAGTCATCCTATTTATTCTTCACACATACATGGATATTTATAACAATTAATAGGTTATTAAGATGATCCAAAAATAGATATAATATCCCTTAGTTAATGAATAGAAGGTCCTCTTGACGAGTGAATGTTAAGACAACAGATCACTAGTATCAATGTGGTCGAGGTTTTTATCAGTAGGTTATTGACCATAAAAGACTGTATATTTCTATTTTAGGGAAAACTAATCCCTTTCATCTACCATGGATTCCCATTTCAGTGATTTTCTTATGGTGCTTATGGTCATCATGAGGATTAGTGATCAAATTCTCACGTAGGTCAATATTGTATGGGTTGTCCTATCCCTCTCCATCCATAGAATTAGCTTATAATTCTAGTCCATGATATGATGTTGGGACATAAAGTGTGTATATTCCATTCCAAATATGTTCATCATTATTAGAGACCCAAAATAGATTGTGGTTATGGGGGATTCTATTATCAACATATGGGATCTATGAATTGGAAAATTCATGTTTTGGAGATTCCAGTGCTATAAGGGACAATGGATGTACAAGGTAAGATCAGTTTGTTATCTACCATAGTTATTTCTTCATTCAGTTCTATTGATTAACACAACTTTCTTTCAAGAACTCTTATTTTATCAACATGACTATATATAGAGAGGATTCCCGTTCTACATCTGTTATCCACACCAGTTGGATTTTAGGATATTTTGATTATTGTGTGATAAGAATATAGTCTGGTGAGGGGTGACAATATTTTTTTAGGGGAATTGTTTTATATTAGAAAAATAAATAAAATTATATAATTTTAATTGACAATTTTTATTCATTTTAGTATTTTTTTTCATTCTAGAGATTTTATTAGTCTCTGACAGGGAATGTTTGCGAGTGGTTTTCATTTGTGACTAAAGCTATCAAATTGGAGATAGGTTTGTTGAACTACTTTTGTCATAGTTAGTGAAATATTCCTTAGAGGCCTTGGTGATAATGTTTTCCATGTTCATTGATGAGTTATTGGATGGCATAAAGGCTACGTTTGGGACAATAACCCTTCACTGTGACATCAAGATTAGGATAGAGTTATTACTGAGAAAATATTAGGTCCTGATGGATCCTTATAGGATAGTACACATAGATTTTAGTTATTTTATAATCCATGTTATGGTTAATTTTAATAACTTCTTAATCTAATATAGTGTGCCCCCTATGGTGTTATTGTGTTATTCTATAAGGAGTTGGATGATATTTTTTGGTTGTACATAAACTAAAAAATGTTTAATTAGGCTATGGGAAAAAAATTATTTCTCTCTTTAAAGGTTATGTGATTAATTCAACCGATAAAAGGGGAAAAATTGGTTATCAAAGAACGTAATATTCTTTTCATATCATCATATGTTTTTATGATATATGTATACCCTAAATAATAACTATATATGTATTTACATAATAATTGAATTTATGTTGGTGTCATTCTACATAAAGAAAAAACAAGCTCTATTCATGAGGCTCACGAACATTGTATTCTGTGATTTATTAGACCAGTTCATGGTTATAATTATTGATGAAAACTATATATATTATAAATTTGAATTTGATAACATTTAGCATATAATATTTTTAACATTGTTTATTCATTACTAGAAACAAAATAGAGTTAATTCTATGTGAGGATATTATATGTGGAAAGTAAATTTTATAGGTATATGATGTCTAAACATGGTGTGGTCATTGACCCATAATTGTTTTAAGGTAGTTATTTCCTTGGTAAAACCCTATATTGGGGAAGAGGATCCCTACTTTCTTAGACTTATAAGCTATTATTGGTGGTATATGTTTAATATACCACATATTTTATCCTCATTAATCACATTGACGAAGAATGACCATAACGTTTTCTGGAATTATCAAATTTTGGTATCCTTTAACCACCTCAAGGAGGCCGGTCAATGATCAAGTGGTTTTGATTCCATGGGAAGGGGTTATCGTTGATGTATTTTATGGTGCTCCCGTATGGGCTTGATATAAAAATTTATATATAAAAATATTTTTATGCCTTGTGAGTCTAGGAATTTGTATCCCCATGAGTGTAAATATCCCTCTTGTAATGATGATTTTTTATGATTTTTCTTTCTTACTATTGTATACATATTACCTCAATGTCAAGGACTTTTAATGTCTTTATAGATCACATGTATGACTTCACATATTGATATCCTAATATTTTGTAGTATATATCAATGAATTTTCTATAAAATTATGAATTTGAGATATATTATACCTTAGTAAAAGGAAATATTGTTGATGACTTTTTGTGGAGGAATTCATTATGGGATACCATTTTGGAGTCTAATAATATTGGTAAAGAGATGAAAGATCATATAGAAATACATATCAACATAGAAGGGTCAAGTTCTAGAATATGTGTTTGTTATAATAGAATGGAATCATCTATGATGTAGCAAGTAGTGTTTTCTCATGTGGGAGACTCAAAAGTGGAGGTGATATGAGATTTTTTTGGTGATGATTATTTTTTATATAGATGGTCAAAGGATATTTATAACTTGATAATGTTGTGGGGGAAGTTTTTCAATTCATTTGTGATGCATTTCTTCTTGTGTTTCACAACTCACCCGTATAACTACATTTGGGTGCGTATAAGACATACCTATGATCATAGAGACTATTTCGGTGGCCTGAGATGAAGTGGATGGTGGTGAGATTTATATAATAGTTTCATTAATTTTCATTGATGAAAGATGGTCATCGTGTTTCAAGATGTTTGTTTAGTCCCATGCGTATACATGAGTGGAATATGGAGGGAGTTTTTATGGATTTTGTAATTGGGTTACCCCATTCATATAGAGGATCTTATTCTACATTGGTGATCATGGGCTACCAGAGGAAGTCATCCTTTTTTAGGTTATCGAGTTGTCATTTCTCTTGATTCATTTGTGATCTAGTTTATGGATGATGGTATGAGGATTCATGGGGTTCTAAGGGCCATAAATTCTTATTTGGATCATTATTTTACCTCTTGAATCAATTTGGGATTGTATAATAACTTTTACTCTATGTTTCAGCACATAACTACTTTCCACCTCATATATTGGAGGTCCAAATGAACCATCTTTCCAATAAAGGATATGTTAGGAGAATACATCTTATATTTCAATGGTTCATGTTTGACTCAATACATAGTTGTTTATTAATATAATAATAGGCATCAATTATCCATTATAATTCATCCTTTTTAGGTGTTATATATATATGAGTCAATATATTTTCCACTGAGCTGATGTTGGGGATTTAATAGTCCTTGTTCTTATTATGGTGTTTAGATTGAAATAGAATATCTAGATATTTTTATGAGGATGAAGATGATGAAGTACTTTTAGAAGGTTTATACTTATTGTATGTATAATTTCAAAGAGTATGACCTAGAATACCATGTATTCATGGGGGATTCCCCATATAATGGAAGAATTTGTTTGGCTATTGGACTAAAAATCACATTGGTTTATCAAAAAAATTCAAGGTGTTTGAGTTCATATGGGAGGTGGTGAACTGGACTAAGATCTTAGTGTGGATGGAAAGGATACGTGACATTATCAACATGAATCATATTTTTTGGTATCTTCATAATGACTCCCATGTCATTGATTGGGGAGAGATATATTATTTTTGAGTTTGATGAGACATTATAATAGTGGCCAATCAGGATATAGAATCATTAAAAAATGGTGTTGTATATATGTTTTTTCCCATTGATTAATTTTATGTGGAGTTAAGGATAATTTTAGGAGAGTACATGGGAACGTGATCCAAAAATGTGTACTATATGTCATGAGTTTCTTTGATTTATATTTTTTATCTTTTGTGATGTAACACTTAGTTTGTTCATGGATTATAAAATTTTAATTTTTTATATTTTTATTCATAAAAGGTAGGTTGTTTTATTTTTTAAATATTATGATCCAAGAGAGAGATCTCATTGTAAGGATTCTTGGACCAAACCACTTCCCCAGTCCCTCTTTCTATTTTTTTTTCTTCCCACGAATGAGAATCATTTAAGAGGTACCTAATTTGAGGACATAAATTCATCAATTTCTATAATTTTACCTGGATTGGTAATTACGTGAGGGAGTTTAAAGGTGATACATAGGATTTGGGATAATTATATTCATTTAATGTATAATTATGCCACTATAGTGGACATGGTGTTGAAAATTTTATATTGGGATTCACTGTGTCCAATGAAATGGCTAGTCTAGCAGTTTGGGTGGCTATTTCGGTTGGTAGTGTTTTCTATATAAAATGAGGAATTTTTAAATAACTATTTTTTTCGGTTCCAACCGTAACACATCACCAGAATAGTTTTTTTAACTAGGATATAGTGGTCAAAAATTCTTTGTGGTGGTCATGTTTTAGAGAAAATGACTAATTGTTTGGGAATACACTATAAATACTAGTAATGGAAGGCATGCAGTTGTTGAAAAACAATATTCCACAACATGGTTCAGGTTATAGTGATGTTCAAAACTATTTTTAAAATTTCCTGTTAATCATGGGTTTCAATCATGAATTAGATACATCCCTTCCAAAAATCCACTATGGTTATTTTTTGTTCTAGATGCACTATGGTGGATTCTAATGGGTTTCAAAAATAAAAATGAAGTCGACTCTACCTCAGTTCAATTTCTATATTAACCGTTTGACACCATGCTAACTTATAGGACTCCAAAACATTATTCAATCTCACCTTTTATAATTATAACCACTATAATAATTAAATTGATGTCACATGAATCATGGTATTATTTCCTAACTTATTTTGACCATTTTGTTTAATAATATCTTTTTTATAGGATTGTTGTAGTGAGAGGCTATGTTTTTTGTCATAAATTTAATATATATTGATTTTGACTAGTTATAAATATGTTTTATTGTTTTTACCTTAATTATTATTGAATTTTGATCCCCTATTTTTTCTGTTGTGAGTGGTTGTTCTCATTGAATCTCTAAATGATACAGGGGATCCCAGTTCTCTCTTTATTTTATATGTCATTGTGGATAGTTTGTAACACCATGAGTTTTTAGGGGATTATTTTTAAATTAATTAAATATTGGTTTATGTCTTTAAAATAATTAAGTCAAACATTCCTTTTAAAATGGAACCATATCGGTGTGCATTACAAGTAACACTTAGTAGGTCTGCATTACACAAAACATCGACATGGCGTATGATACATTAAACACCAACTTAGAGTATGTCACATGCAACACAATGTTTATAAGAAACATCATTTAAATGATATAATTATTTAATTGGATAACAATATCCTAGTCATTAAATATATTAATATTAATAGTAATAACTAATTTTCAAATATTATTTAGAACTGTTTAATATAAGTAAATCATATTTATAATGAAAGATATGATTTTGGTCATGTCCTTTTTGTTTTAAAATATAGTCTTCTTGAATAAATTGATTTTAATAAAAAAAATAATTTTATATGCAATTAAAAATTGAATTAGATAAAATACAATTCATTATTTAATTCATAATATCAATTTTACCATATGGTGAATTTTTGGGCTTTTTCTAAGGAACGTCATTTTGTCATTAATAATAAGAAATAACGCTTTTTAGTTCAAAACGACATTTATGATTAATTAATTATGGATGTTAAATGATATTATAATTTTTTTAAGGTAGAATTATATAAATATTAAATATATTAATTAATTTTAATTCCCTGTAATGAATTTATCTTTGAAATATAATATAAAATCATAACAAACCTTTGACTATTTTCTCTACTTAAAAACCCTATTATTTAGTCTCGTCTATGGGATTAGAGTAAATATTAATTTTTCTACATTAATTATTTTTATTAATAAAAATGTAAATAAACCATTATAGTCATTATAATATTTATATTCTAATAAGACCAAGTAAATTTTTGACCAAATGATTAGTAAAAGTGCTGAAAATATGTCACAGTGATGTAGGCCAATTTAAACTTAATAAGGAACTAAACCTTAATGTTTAGGGCCCAAATGACCAATCCATTGGTCTAACACCCATTATTATCCATATTTAGAGAAAAAACATTCTATTAATCATTTTTTCGTTTTGTGAGACTTTTGTTAAGAAATAAAATGAGTCACCTATCGCTTTTCTATAAATTCTAGGTGAGTCATTTTCCTTACCTTTAAAAATACACCACATATCCCACTTACTCAAACCTATCAAGACAATTATGTTTAGAAATTCCCTAACCAGTCCACTTCCGAAAATACCTAACGTCTTTTATGAACCCTTCTCTTGCCTATATAGAAATCCAAGGAATCATTTTGGCACAAACCAAAGGGAGTTACCTGATCAAGAGGTAACATTTTGTCTCAAATCCTTTCTTAAATTTTCTTTCTCCGCCCCTCCAATTTCGTTTTTCCATTATTTTATAAAAAAACATTATCCTGAATATAATAGTATGTTTTTATGATAATGATTCTATTGAAACTTTCACAGACCTTCATCTAGTAGATAATGAACATATTGTTTATATGTACAACAAACTTCCACCTCACTAAATGATGATTGTTCAATTTTTCTTACTACCTCTCACGGTGTCCATTATAATGAAAAATATATTTATATGTGATAATATGATATTTTTAATGTCTTTATAATTATATATTCCTTTTTACAACACATACCTTTGACTTTCCATATTTTGTTAATTTGATAATCTCATTTTATGGAAGTGTGGACTACCGCCCCCTCGAAGCGATGTGATTTGTTCCCCCACCACATGGAATGTATTCAGGGATTAGTGACCATATATGATTTTTAAAATATAATAATTCTACTATAATAAGGATATATAGATATACATATATATATATATATATGTGTCATTTAAATACATTCTATAAAAACAATAACAAAAATTGTAACAACTTTCATACATACATATATCTTACCATCACCATGAATGGTGTATTCCATTATACATTTCTATATTATATAAATTATTAAAATATTAATATAAAGAATATAATAGATATTTATATCATGCTTCACATTCTAGAATCATGATATCTTGTATAAGTACAAACGATATAACAAATCTAAACATATGTGAAGAATAAAGTGAATATTACCCAAAGTGAATCCTTAACATAGTATAGTTAACAAGAAGGTAATATAATGTCATAATAAGAACATATATAGTATTATATACAATTAAATGGTCTTTTAAAATATTTTTATTAAATTTTTATTAATTATACAGTTTTTTTAAGGAGTACGACGAGAGTCAAGATACAATGTAAGGGGATTTCTTCTCACTTTTTATTTTCATGAGATACAAGATATGTTTTACACTATTTACATTTATGTATTTCATGTACTAAACATGATTTTATTATATTTATATTTTAATTAAATATATAGGTATTAACTTATCCATTTTAAAACCATTTTTCAAAAGGGTTTATTATTAAAATGTTACGAAGACAATAAAAAAATGTTTTTCCTCGAATTTACTTCATTGAGACTAATGTTTTATTTCAAACCTAAACTCTTTCTATAGGTGTATATAATTCCATGTTATATCATGAATCTATATATTCTCATTATATTTTAATATTATTGTAATTTCATTTCACTATATAGTGAGTATGATCCCAAATAACCAAGTGGTAAGAGTTTGTTGAAACCATCTCCTCACTTTTCAGGATTGTTAATGACTGTGTGTCATTGATTAAATATTATTATCCAACTCACAAGAACGAACATGAGATTTATTATCCTTTGTTTATTACATATATCCTCATCTGTTAGTACTATTTTCTCTCTTTTGGTACTTAAGATAAAATTTTTATGTAAAATCTGATTATCTCTTTCTTCACTTAGAAATCTATTATATTCAAAAACATTTTTTAGAAAATTTATTAAAAAAATTTATAAAATTAAAATTTATGCTCATTTTCATGGAAAACATATTTTAAAAATGGAATATTATTTTCATAGCTTCATTTATATGTTTTCAAATCTATTTTTAATGAAAAATGTTCTCAAAATTATTTATGAAATAAAATTCATTCATTCAATGAAGAAAGGATACTTTCCTCAATAAATATTTATAAACGATATTTAAAAATTATTTCCCATCAAATATATCATCCATTTCTTCTTATCATGTATTTATGGGGAAATAATTCAATGTTTACATTCATATTCTTTTCAAAATGGATTATTTTTTTATATAATTATGTTTATGGAACCCATTTTAAATTCACAGGTTATATGCTTCTGAATCCTACTTCTGTTTAGTAGTTATGCTTATGATGAAATGATTATGAATCCTATATTTTTTTACATGTTATTATTTGATTACATTTTTATTATACACATTTCATTTCTTGGGTTATTATATAATTATTTATGATTTTTTAGAACATGGATGCATGATTTCATTATGAGATGGGTGGGACATATATCTTCTTCCAATGCATTGGGTAAAGATTTATATCTCATTAGAAAGACTAGGATCATCTTAGGAATAATATGTGACTACTAAGAATACCATGGGAGTGAACTATGAATACCGATATGGTATGAGGAGTGAAATCATGCTACAAAGATGTCAATGTGAGTGAAACATGACTACGACGATGGTATGGGATTTAAATCTATACTACCAAGATGGTATTAGAAGCGATATCATGGCTATGATATATATCATATTATATGATTATGAGTCTTCAATAATTTCCTGATTCATTAAGAAGTTACTATTTCATGGATTAGTTTATTTATTTGATTATTTCTCATGTCTTATGAACTGCCCTGCTTTATTCAATGATTCATGTATATTATATTTTATATGAAGGGTATGATATTCTCTCTTGATGTTCATGTTTCCATACCCTTATACTCATGTTTATGCTTACATTTCTCCATTTTTTACCATTATTGAGCATTTATGCTCACCCATTTTTATGTTTCATTCCCAATGTTGTGAAGATATGTATAATGTCTGATGTTTCTAAGACAGGTGCAAGTCAAGAAGAACCTAGTGGGAGGTAATGTGGTCATTTATATACCTGGGTTTATATTTATATGATTAAAAAAGAACTATAATAGTACGGTATTCAAGTGTATGTTTGTGTAAAGTTTTTTATATTCTGTAAATGTTATGTAATGATAATGTACATCACAACAAGGTCATTATACAATTCATACTTTTATTTTCTTTTGATTGGATAGTATGGTTCGAGATAATCATATAAATAATTGGTTTAGTTATAATTTGAATGGGATGCAGGTTTTGCTGGATTTGACATTTTTATGTGATATTACATAAGTGTAATATATGATCGCTACTCTTGCTAAAAACGTTGATTTTTGGAGCCTTTATTTTTTTTTAATATGTTGTGATTTTTGAAACAATATTTTTTTCATTTCCTCATCACACAATCTATAAAAGGATAAAGAACATATATGTTGTTAATTAACTATTTAGCCATTAAATTATAGAATTATGTGATAATTTTAATCAATTTAATTAAGTATCATAATGAAATAAATATATAAAATTATATAATTATTATGTATTGAAATATGACTTTGTGTTATATGGGATATTGATCTTCTATAATTCCCCTTGAGTTTTTGTAGAGATATTATGGAAAATAGCATATTTTAGTAGTGACTAGATACCCACTTTTCCATGATCTTACATCATATTGTAGTGAATTTTTATGGAACCCATTTAGTGATGAGTATCGATATATGATAGGATTTTTTGGTGATACCTAATAACGATGGGAAAATTGGTGGTGATGCTCCATATTGATTTAATTATTAGAGGAAATGAACAATAATGATGACATAGATGGTGGTGATTACTTGAATTTAATATAATTTATACGGTGTGCGGTAATTCATGGTAAGAGGAGTGAGTGAGGTGCGTAACATCTTGAAATTTTAGTATATATGTTTTTTCATTAAATAATACTATGTTTGATATCATTGTTCACATAAACTAAAATAATTAAAATGATACAATATGAAATTAAATTTATCATATTTTAAAATTAATCATGATAAAATAATCAATATCTATATATTATATAATATATTATAAATATTTATGATAGAAAATTTGTATGAAATAATATTACAAACACTTAATGTTTAATATGGTATTTTTAAAGAAAATTATTTTATCATTGTATTTTTTTCTATTAAAAGTTAACTATATAATTATTTTAAAATATAACTATATATAATTGTCTTTATTTTTTAATTTATAATCTAAAATTTTTCTGTGTATGAAATTTTCTTTATTTCATGAAAATATTTCTTTCATGTTGAAATTGTTGATTTTACAAAAAATAATATTTTAATGACTTTATCAATATATCTGAATGGACTAGTTTATTATAAAACCATTTAATTGAGAAAGTATAAATTTATAAAATTATTAAATTTAAAATAATATTTGAACTAAAAGAACCTATATCCAACATTTTTAAAACTAAATTAAGTGGTTACCTTAATAAGATAAATTTTTCTATTTTATTTTAATTAAATAATAATTTTTTTAAAAGTTGTAAATTTATTTTAATTAAAAATAACCTTCATTTGTTTTATAATAAATCAATTAAAATCTTTAAAATTATTTATGTTAATAATTTTAACACAATCAAAAAATTATTCTAAACATAAAACTATTATTAAAATTATTTTGAATCATTAAACATTTCTATTTTTTAATGATTCATTTTCTTTATAAAAATATTTTTAATTGATAAAATTAATATCATATGTTTGATTATAATTATCATATTACATAGAAATATAAATATTAGTAGATAACATTTTCATAAAATAACATGGTTGAAAGTAAATGTAAACTCGGAATAGTGTTTTTAGGTTACATATAAAAGTGAATGTAAAACCCCTTATATAACTCAATTGTATAACCAAATCGACTTTAGTTGAGTGTTGTTTCCATTTAATGGTCTGTAATTTTTAATTTATAAGTATTGTGGTCTTTTACCTTGAAAATTGTAAATCAATAAGTCAATAAGTTATGTTATTTCCAAAACTACACCACTAATACCTTATAGAAAGACACACAAACACCCATTTTTTACACACCAATCCTTTCTAATTCCTTCATGAAACTCTACCAATTATTTCATATGAGAAATTTATCCCATTAAATTAATAGTTTTTATTTAATTTGGTAGCTTAATCCCATTATTTACATGTATTATTCTCAAGGAATCAATGTTCCTAGTATCAGTGTCACTCTTCTCACAATTATTATTTTATATTTTTCTATTTTTATTTTTTTGATAAAATTCATAATATAATAGATTAATAATATATATACATATATTTAAATTAAACTATATTAATTTGACATAAATTATTCATTCACTTTTTATCATATTATACTGTAAACAAACACATTGATCATGTGTATATGTGAACTACCACCTCCACTGCACTATCTGGTTCATTTTTCAGGACCCCCAATTAGGGATGGTAAAATTGATGGGTTTGATGAAAAATTATGTATTTATTTCCACTTATAAATTTCTAAAATTATCACATTTCACATTTTAAATCACTTTGTCTTTTAATTAAGTATCAATATATTTAATCATATGTATGTGTGGACTACTTCATCCATGAATGACATTTCATATTCAACATACCACCATAGATGGAAGGGCCTAAAAATGAATTTATTAAAATAATATATATTTTTTATTATTTATTTTAATTATTATTTGATAAATTTTCATATTCCTTAATCCATCCATTTATTATGAAATGGGTTCTTTAATTGTACTTATGTGTGGACTTCCCCCTCCATAAGTGATATTTTTTGCACCATGAATTAATGGTTCTATGAATGGATTATTTGGTTATATATGATATGAATTTAATTTATAAGGTTCTATAAGTTTTATTCTAATTGTATTTAATAACCCTTCTTCACTAATTCGATCATTATGCCAAACATTTGTTTTGGTGTGTTTATCGCATACTTTAATGACATTGTAATGTTTATATAGTGATTGATTACTAAATTTTATATGATGAAAATTAATTTTAATAATAAGTTATTAAAAAATATTTTTTTTAATAAATTTATAATATTAATATATTAACATATTAATAAAATATCATACTGGTTCATCAAAAACTATCAAAACAATTTTGTATCCAGCTTCAACTTCAAGAGTCATTATTGCAACCCTCATGGGATCACAATGAAACATTATAAATAATCATGCATATATATTAAAAAATTATAGGTTATATTGGAAATATTAAAATGGTATTAAAGATCAAGGATCAATATTGACATTACAATTCATTTAATTGCAATTAAAATCATTAACATCCAATGTCAAAAATAAAAAAAATGACCACACAAATTCATATTAAATAGCTATAAATGAAGTATATTAAAGGGTTATAAAGATAAATATGTTTATTAACCAGATTAATAAAATATATATGATTATTTTATAGGATGTTAGAGTGTGAACAACTGAATGGGGAGATAAGGTAATGGATTGTTGTTTTAAACCACCTATATTGAGGTAAATTTTACTCTATGCAGAAACATGCTTTTATATGTTGTATATGGTACTCAGTTGTTATGTTATCATTCAATGAATTTTATTCAAGTAATTTTGGGTTCCTTTTTAATATCTTTATCATTCATGGTTATTGATTAAAATGTTATTCTAAAGGTAATTTTTTTATAACTCAAGTACTTTGTCCCATGGGTCTTTAAATCTTTTATAGATTTTGATCTTCCAAGACTCTTTTTCATAGAATTATAATTTCAAATAGTAAATTTACTCATTCTATGGGATATTAATTATCACTAGTAAAGTCTTATTATTTGATTAAGTTATTCCTCAAACAAAATAATTATGTTGAAAAAGACTATATTATATAGTTTCAATTTGTTATTTTTGGTGCATATCCATATATTACATATAGAATATTGGATCTATTACCTAAATATGTTTCTCCTTATATTTCCTTATAGTTTCTCTTCATTTAATTTCAAATGATTGTTTTATTTTCATGTATTCATTGGGGTTTTACTAAAGTAAATTTAATTTAATTTTAATTTATGTCATCAATTATATTTTTATAACAATCATATTCTGTCAATTAATGTTGTGAATATTTTAAAAGTTAGTTTTAAAATATTATTTAAATGTTATTATATATAAATTTAAATTATTTAAAAATGATATAAATTATTTTTCAAAAATTTTCTTCATAATATATTTTCATCATAGGAAATATAATTCAAACATTTCTTAGTGAATGTATATTTTTAAAACATTTCCATTTTCAAATGGCTTTCTCTCTACACATTCATGTTTTAGAAAATAAAATATTATACCCATTAATAAGAAATTATTCTTTTAAAGATGTTTTCAAATTAAAATGTAAATTATTATTTTCAAGGAAATTCTCATAATGCTTCTTATAGTGTTCTTCTACTTTTTGTTATTCTAGATAAAATGAAATTCATCAAATAAAACCATTAATATTTATTATCTAGATGGATTATGAATTTTTTAACATTTAATGGATAATAAATAACTATTATTATATTTCATATTTATCAAATTTTATAGAATTTATTTTCTTTCAATAATAACCTCTGTGAATAAACATTATTTGATTACATTTATTTTTGGGTATTGACCTAGATTTCCAATACATCGATCAAATGGGCAAATTGTTTGCAATACCAAATATCATGTTATAAAAAACAATAAATATTTTATTCTTAATCATATTCATTGTGTGGTATTAAAAAGTAATTATAAATAAATATAATGAATAACCATTTAATTTTAATGGGGTTAACATGTTATGTTTATGGATGAAATCATGAATTCTTTCTTATAGGAACAACATGTACAGGATATAAAAGACACTATATGTCATTTTGTTGTTATGGAATTTTGATTAAAATTGTGTGGATAATATATATGATTTTTATTATGTTAAATTATGGAGAAAAAATTATATCCTTATAATTCAATATTTAATGTTTCTATATCATGGGATATCGTGGTGCATGTGTAGTAAGACTAGCCTACTATTTTTTTTCTAGGTAGTCTAGTCAACTATGTTACGTTAATGATGTAGGGATCCATTAATAATTCTTATAGTGTTATTTTTATGTTGTCAAAACATTATTATGATTCCATGCAATTAATATATTAACATGTGTATTATGTGATCTTATGTTACTATTTATCGAGCCTTGATTCCATTCTATTTATGATATCACGTTATAACTCTTGTAATTTATAATTTTTCTTATAATTATTCTTTACTTTGAGAATATTTATAAGAATATGAGCTCACCCATTCTAATGTTTCCATTTTTATATGTTTTGAAATAATGTGTCATCCATGATAATCTTAAAATATTTAGTTTTGTCAAAAAATTATGGGTGATGTTGAATACTCATTATAGATATAATATATTATTATATTGCATGAAAAGAGTTTCAATTTGATGAGATAGTTTGGGATTTATTATTTTGTGAATTTTCCTAATTCTTTAATACACTAAAATTAAATTTACAAGTATCATAAATCTGTGAAGGATATTATCATCTTATTTTTTTTTATGAAATCAATTATTGTATGTTTTGTGCTTTCATCACCAAATCAGGGATTGTGGGTCATGGGTTGTTATAGTTTGTATCATAACAATGTTTATATGACTTTAGAGGTTATGATGTTATTATTTGAGTATTATTTAATATTTATGGACAATATCAAGGGTCGATGAGTTAAGGATGATATTGGTTTCAATGTTATATATAATGATTTAGGTTGTAATTGATTAATATTATATTTTTTTAGGGGATTATTAATAATAATTTAGTGTAGACCCTATATATATGTAAAATTTTAGGATAACCTACTAAAATTTTAGAAAATAATATATTTTTCATTCGGGTGTCTCTCAATCATACTTCTCTTGCACTATAAATGGGCCCAAACTATGTAACTGGACAGACACTCCTTGGGGGTATGCTTATGTTGATTCATATTCTCTTTAAAAAATATTATAAATAATTTTATCTTATTATTCTATTAAATTTAACTTTATTAAAAACCTAATAATAAAAAGACATTGATTAACCAAAATTGATGTTAATGATTCATAATTTTTTCCAAGACCGTCATTTTTGAATTATTTCATATATGATCATATTATTCCTATTTTATATTTCATAATTTGAATATTATAGTACTAAATATTTATTTAACTATAATGAATGGAGAAATATGGGACAAAACTAAAAATTAATGTAATAGACAATCTGGTGAAAATACCAACCTAAATTCTATAAAGAAAGTAATTAGAGAAAAAAAATCATTTTTTCTTCAAATAAATATTCATGAAATATTTTCGATAATGTGAACATAGTAAATGTAAAAACCTCCAAAAATAAATAAGCAATATATGGATTCACATGAATATTTGGGTGAAGAATATGATAAATAAAAAAATATACAATTTCTTTCATGTCCAAATTGTGTGTAGAAACTCACTGGGAATTACTCAATTGAAAACAAATTCTTATATGTTAAAAAGGATGACATAAATGGTTTATCATTTGAGGGAAAATGAAGCACATACTTAACTATATAGAAGAATAATATCTATCTTTAAATTTTACATAAGATACTTATAGAGATTTTTTGATTTATAATGTTATCATAATTCATGTCAATAATTTTGTAATCCTTAATTATTTTATTTCTAAAAAATTTATATGATGTATATTATTTATGTGGGGGAAAATAAAACCACCCTATATTTTAATATATTTTTTTCATTTAAATAATATTGAGCTTGGAATCATTCTAAACACACAATAAAATGAACGGAATTACAAACATGTAAATTAAAAAAACACATTTAAAGTATATATATGATTAAAAATTATGTATGATATAAAATATTAAAAATTCATTAAATTATAAAATTATTAGAAAATAATATTGGAAATCATAATATTTAATAATGTCTTTATAAATAATTTTTTATCATTATGTTTTTCTTCTATAAGAACATAAATATATAATTTTTAGAATTATAATTTTGAAAATTATATTAAATTTTTATATTTATAATATCAAAATATAATTATTATTAATTTTGAGTATTTTCTATAAATATATATTTCTAATTGAGAATGAATCTTTTAAACATAATATAATTTTATCATGTTTATCAAAATATATGAATCAAATAAATGGTCATATAACCCTTTAAGTGATAATATATGAAATAAATGAATATTATTATTTAATATGTAATATTATTTTAAAATTAAGAACCTCTGGAAAATAATTATGTAACTAATATAAAAATATAATATATTAATGAAAATTATGTTATGTATTTTCTCTAAATTAATACATATTTTTTACAATTTAATTTTTATTATATTTTATCATTTCCTAAAAATTATTTTATTTTTAATTAATATAAATAATTGATACTATTTATTGATGTTAAAATTATTAAATCATATATTAATTTTATGCTTAAAAACATGGTTATCGTAAAAACATTTCTTAATTGTTAAGTGTGTTTATTTTTAAAATTAAATTTACTTAATAAAAGTAATTTGAATTGAAAAATTTTATTCATATCTAGAAATATAATTATGAAATTAATTTTCAAGATCAATATGAAAAAAAAATTAGTTATCATTTTTGAATGTAAAAGTTACCGTGTAAAATTGTGTTTGGAAAAAAGACAAAACGTAATTTAGAAAACCTGAAATCAGTCAATGGTGTTCCCAAAAAGAGAATATGGGAGTATTTTCCGCCATTCCATGTATTATACCACATAATATAAAAGTATTATTGCATTTATCCCAAACTCACTATAATGGGACATGAATTACATTATACAAAAGATTAATTTGATATGTTGTATTTTATATATTATTTTAATGATATAATGAAATATATTTTATTCATTTTATTTTAGGATCAATTATAAGATATTTCTCTTAATCTTTGTTTATGAAAAATATACTCAGTTTGTAATTGTTTCACAACTCAAACCCTTATTTCCTATGAGCTGTGAAATCTCTTCTTGATTTGGACCATCCAATTATATTTTCCCTACCATTATCTTTTAATAGGGTGGAATTATTTTTTAATGGGGTTATTACAGAACTTAATTAATATCCTTCACTTTTATTAAATTCTTCGTTAAATAAAATCATGATGTTGATAAAAATAAGTCTTATACATTATAATTGATATCTTCTTATATATAAATGTTTTAACTATCAAAAGGGTGATCTATAACACATATAAGTCTCCCCACTTGGGAAAATAAATTTTTAGTAATCGTATATTAAAATTAATATTTTATTATCATATTTATGATACCGGTTTCATATATAGGTTTTAATGGGAGATTATTTTTTTTACAAACTAATATTAATAAAAAAGTATATCCTTTTGATTTTTTAAAAAAAAATCCTTCATGATAATTTATAATTTAATTTAACCTATATAGAAATAATTTAAATTTTTTAATGTACATTAATTTTATCATATCCCATAATGGTCACATCTAATTGAAATAATATCTTTTAAATGTTTCATCATAAATGTAAATTTTTTTATTCCTTCATCATATTCAAAGAGACATACTTACTATTTTTACATTTTTGAAATGAATAAATTATTTCCAAATTTAAAAAATACTAATTTTTGAATGATTTTAATTGAAAATGCAAATTCTGATTTTCATTGAAATTTAACAAAATGATTTTATGAGTGGTATTCATCTTTATAGTATGCTTAGTCAAGGGTATTTTTCAAATGATGCCATCCTTATTTATCAATATAGATTATTAAATTCTATTTTATATCTATGGGATAATCCAACAATAAATTTTTCCTAGATAACCTTACACCATTATATTCATGTTCATCTTCCATTTCTTTATCTATGATGGTTTATGTATCATTACATTAGTTGTAGGGTATTAAAAAGGATTCTCAAATCATCAATCACATACTAAAATTATTTTCTCATATTTATATCATATTCATATCCTATATAAATATGAAATACTTGATGTTAAATGTTTATTTTTATATAAATATAATTATGATTAATGTGAATGGATAGACAATTATTTTCTTTTTTATTATGCGTTGTTTATTTCCTTACATTTATATGAAATATTGATTGAAAACATGTAGCATAAATATATATGATTTTCATTATGTGATGGGTGGTCCTTAAATTATATATCTTATCAATTACTTAGGTAATTTTCCCTCTCAAGAAATACAATCGATCATAGGTAGGGATCATATAACACTATGTTCTATGGGGAGTAACCCTTGCAAACAATGTTATGTTATTGAAACGAGGAACCTTGTCTAATTCTTATGACATCAAAATTAAATTCATTTCAGATTATTATGATTCTATTATCTTATATAATGATCATGATTAATCCATTTTCTTGTTTAACATTTTCATCTGTATTGATTATATTCTATTTATGATATCATGTTATTCCTTCTAACATGTATAAGTTATCTCACCGCTGCTCAATAATTTGATTTCTCCATTACTAATATTTTTATCTCACCCCTTATTATGTTTCCATTCCCCCAGGTTATAAAAGAGAGTATATAATATTATAATCCTAGAATAATTTAATATAAGGATAATTTATGGGTGATATAAAATACCCATTTTGGATTTATTGGATTATTATGTAATGAAATAAATGTGTCCATTTGATTTCATGAATTGGGATTTATTTGTTAGTGATTTTTTTTGATTCATTGTAACACTAAACTAAAAATAATTTTTATTTTAAATTTGATAATTATTCAATTATCATAGATGTTTATCATTCCTAATGTTGTATTTTATGTTTTTTCGGCACAATATCATAGAATTTATGTGAGGGGCACTACAATGTAGATGTTATTGCTATTTTTTACACGCTATTGACATAGTTATGTGATGTGGGGGTAATTAAATATTGATTTTTATTTTTTATATCATGATATAGTAGAATTAATAATATATTGGGATAATTTAAGAGGAATCCTAACTAACATTAAAGATGGATGGAAACCTGATGTGATGTCATAGAAGGAATGAAAGAATAATTATTCGGGGTAGGGAGTGAGGGTGGAAAATCAGTGGATAAGTGTTCCCACAGTTCACTACTTATATTCATTCAAAATTATAATATTATAAATGTACAATTTAAGATGTGAGTGTTCTTTAGAGAGGTTTGGATGGATGGTTAACATGTTTAGGTTCTTTTTGGTTATTTATTTGACATTAAATTATTATGATCTATTTCACATATTAATAATAGACCTTGGTTATTATCCTAAATAGTATGCATGGTATTATCTAGATACACATATAGTAACTATATTTTTATCATCCACGAGTAATTTGAGGACAAATATAGAAACTTATAGATTAAATTTTGGAGGTATTGGAGATTGTTTGACATAGGATTTTTTTAGTACTTTACTGGGAGAGTATTACATGTATTTATCTGATATTGTTCGTGCATTATTGGATGGTTTGGTTTAATTTGTACATTATCTAAAAAACATGTTTTTTATGTTTCCCTGATCAAATATTTATATTGTTCGTAATGTTCCTAATATATTCGATTTTCCTAATACCATCTATTCTAATTGCAAACATGGGACCTATTAGAGATAAGACTCGGGGGGTCATTGTATTTCATCCTTCATTGATGAAAAAAGTGGAGTACCTTCAGTGGGATTAGTTCATCAATTTGAAAGAAAAAAATGTTTAATGATTTTATAAAAATAATATTAAGACACTAATATGGAAATACCTTTTATCACCTCCAAAAATTGGTAGTGTAAGTATTTTAAATGTGTTGATCTGATAAGCGATGGTAAATATGGTTTTTTTGTTGAGTTGAATAATTATATGATAATGCCACATTTTATAAGTAAATTCTAAGCACTCATAATGGGGAATATTATAATATTTTTTATAATACTAATAAATGGTGTGTTTATCACCATTAAAAAAGAACTGATAAAACCACAACAAATGAAATTATTTAAGTACTCTCATCAAGCACCCATCAGGCCCCACTTCCCCATTTATCATCACTTAACCCCCACACTCTCGCCATACACCATTTTACGCATTCATGGGTTTCTTTCTCTATATTAGTGTTTCCCCCTCCCTACTATATTGTGCACACCAAGATTTGAACATAAAACAACCATTTATGAAGAAAACACTCTTACCACTCCTCTGTCCTAATTTCTTCTATATTTTATGATATATCAATTTATTTATATCTATTTTTAAAAATAGTTTCACCCACAAATATATATATAGTTATTCATTATCATGTTTACAATACATGTGTTGCTATGTGCGTTTATTTAAATATATATATATTTACATATTTGTGCATCTAATAGATTGTGTATATATATATATATAGTTATAAAAATATTTAATTAAATTTATTTAAATATATTACATATTAATATATATTTACATTTATTATAATATATTTATATATAAATAAATATATGATTGTTACTAATGTTAAACACACACATACATTTATGTTTAACATTATTTATATAGTTGTATGGGTATATACATATTCAAACATTTTAATAATGTAAATAAAAGTGATATGTTTCTTAATTAACTGAATGGGTTTTTTACATATGAAAAATATATTTAAAATTTAAATTATTATGTTATTATATATAAATATTTTTTAAAAAAATTCAGTTTTTATATATTAATATATAAATTTTTTTATAAAATTATAAATAAATGAAAATTTTAAAAATGAAAAAAATTTAAGCACCATTATATCCTCATGAAATTAAGTATGGGGAATAAAATTAGTCCCTAAGAAAAAAATGAAAATAAGATCCCTTTAAAAGAGGTGGATATTTTATTGAGTAATTAAAAATTGTGTTATCTAACCAAAACACATAATATTACAAGAACTTTCTGGTTCTTTTTCATAGATGGAAATAATAAAGAGGACTTATTTGGTTATGAAAAAGATTTGAGTCATTGGAATCTTCACATTGACATGTCTTTGAGTCCAAATAGACACTCTGATCATGATTTATAGTCATTTTATGTTCAAAAACATTTTTTAAATTATTTAAGGTAATGAATTAGTTTACTAATATTTTATCATGAAATTTTTGATAGATTTCTTTTACCCAACAATAATATATAATTATTATTTAATAATTACTATTTTATTATCTTATAGACTATATTTAGTATATATATTATTGATTATTTTAAAAAAAATATTTAGTATTATATCAATCATAATTAATAAAATATTAAATATTTAATTATATAGAAACATTTTTATCTATTGAAAAATTATTTTTTATAATATATATATTTTTTCATATTTTTTCAGTAATATAAAAAGAACATATAAGGGCATCCAATTTTCAGTGCAAGTTAAAACAGATTATAAAGAGAATCATTTATCCGCACTAATAAAGGGAAACTTGATTAGAGCTTCAATCAAGTGATTATAAAAGTTTATAAATAAATAAAGAAGATTATTTAGAATTTGGAGTATAAAATATCAATTGATGAGATCAAAATAGGATCAAAATAACCATAGAGACAATAAAAATAGTTCTCTAAATGATGAAATGTATAATTTTAGAAATCATAATTATATTATCGATGCCTTTTTCTAGGAATTCATACATAAATAGGTCCATATATGAAAAATATCCAATTTATTTTGTCTCATAATAACTAATGATGCCTCATGGGGCTTTATAGTTAACCCCTCCGATCAACTAAAAATTCCAATACATTCACTATATGAGTGGTATAAAAAACCATACACTATATAATGTTCTTTAAGAAAACTTGTTTTTAAAAATGTCTATATGACCAATAATTATTATTATTAATATAATTGGTATATGTATTATATATATTTCATAATTTAATAAATGAAATAAGTTTTTTAGTTAAACACCCTTCAATATAGATTATAAAACTTATAGAATTCACAACCTATAGAATAAAGGGTATATAGTCAAGTAAATATTTTAAAAACAATTTAAATATTATAGAAAATATATAATAAATCCATGAGATAAAAATATTTATAAGAAAGAAAAATTTATAGTCAATATTAGTATTGCATGAAAAAAACAACATAATCATGTGGAAGGATTAATAGTGGGAGAAAACCCTTATGAAAAAACCTTAGACATTAAATTAACAAGGGAGGTAATGAGATAAGTAATATCTCAAAATTAAATACAAATAGAATTTTTTTTGAAATTCTATTTGAGGCTTAAATGTTATGATAATACAAAAATACGAATTACATGAAAATAATGGGAACTTAAATGAAAATCCTTACACAGATTCCAATCTCATTTTGGACACTATTCAAACATTAAAATTAAAAATTCTATGTGTTAATTACTTTATTCAAACTCATTTTTATTTTTATTTAATGTTTATTATTCCTATATACTTATTTTCTACAATTCATTATTCATTTAATGTATTAATTTTCCTTCTACCAGTTGTTTTGAGGTTTCTTATTTTATAGTTATAGAATTTCTATGATCTAATGGTAGTGGTTTATCTTCACTATACAATGGTTTTATAAAATCTACGAGTGTAACGTAATGGTTTTTATAAACATAAATATGTAACGGTGTATGAAATTATAATATATTGTTATAATATATCGAGTATGACATTATATGTGTGTCATAGACTGCTAACATAACGGTGATTGTTTACATTCAATACCATTAATATAATATATTTATTCAAATTCAAGAATCATTAATGTGATATTATTTCACTATTAATTTTATATTCAATAATTTGATCAATTTTTTATAATATTATATATATATATTATTTATAAGTGAAAATAAAACATCATTGTACACTTAGGCATCATAATACCAGCATGAGGAATGATGTTTTCTTTAAAATATTTTTATGGAATGAAAAAACTAAAAAATTATTATGTTCTAAAATCCAAAGAGTTTAATTAAACTATTATTCTGGTTTTTCATTTTATTATTCCTTATAAATTATATCGGGTATGAGGAGAATTTCATTGATGAGTATTTGGTTTTGGGAATCATATTTCAATATAGTAATGCCTTTTAATAAAACGCTCAATGAGAGGGATTTGGTAATATCTCGTCATTAAAAATTAATCATGGTAGATAATGAATAGAATGTTTAATGAAATTTTTAGATAAAATAATATTAAAAATGAAATTTAAGTGATTCTTTGGAACCATTAACTTTTTTTTCGAATATTTTCCATTATGACTAAGGCCTCTGGCTAAAGTACTTTTGGTTTGATTGAATTAATAAGAATGTGTCATAGAGAGGTTAATTATGGATTTTGGTAGATTTTTAAGATCTTGAAATTTATACCTTGTATATGTCCTTTTAATTTCAATATAACTCTTTTTATTGGACCTAATATGGATTCCTACTGAGGTAATAGATTTTACAGGGGTAATTGGGGCTTGTTTGGAGCCTAAAACACCGACTGATGGGAAAATATTAGAAGAATGGTTAGTAGAAATCATGTGGGCTAGGCCATAAGATATCCCCACAATATTCATGTCTGGGTAGAGAGAAGAATGGGGATTCAAAATTTAAGGAAAACATAAACATGGGGCCACATGCCAGTGGGAAACCACTGTAATTTGTAAAAAAGGCAGGCCCCATGTTTGATGCATAGTTTTTCCAACCAGGCAGCCAAACCGTGTGCCACGATTTTTGGAATGAAATTAACTTTTTCATTGAAAATATAATTAATATCAAACACCCTCTATATTATTAACATTTCTAGAATGATATGGGTTCTTCCCCCATTTTGATCTCTCCTCCACCAAAATTTAGGCTTCTTAATAGCTCTCTGAATTTTTGTCTAATTCATCCACCATCAATCTCATTGGATAACTATCAGAAAGATATTCATTCCTTTTTATCCTTTTTCTATTTGTTTTTCCCTTAATAGAGTTGTTGAGGTTATTATTTATATGACTTATTTTCAAGTAAATCATCTATTTTTTCATTTTCTCCTGATCTAAACCAAATCAATGATCGATACTAGATAAGTAATGTTTTACAATTATGAGTTTTATATATTATAAATAATCTTGCATGTTTTTGTTTTTTATAATATGTGCCATTATGACACAATCAATTTTCACCTTGTGTTTCCAATAAATTGATACAGCCTTAAATTAGTTTTCTTTCATGAAACCTATTGACATTTTAGAACCCAACATCTTATTTTGATGGATATCCTAGGAGTGATAAATACCTTTGGGTGTGTCATTAAATATTCCTAGTTGGCCATAACCTCATATTCCATAAATGAAAATTAGGTATTTTGAATTTAATTAAAATGTTGGTTCTATGTTGATATGGAATGAATGCAGTGGTATATCATGTATAGTTCCCTTGATTTTTAAATTGATTTTAATTAAATAAAGTTGAGTGGTAAGCCCATGTCACCTAATAAAATGGACTATGTTTACACATATTTCATTAATAAATGTGAATGAGAAATGGATTATACCTTGAATCATATTAATGGAAATTGTTATTTAATCAATTATAAGATATAAGGAAATGAAGAAGCTTAATATCTATAGTTAGTAAACATGATAACCCTTGTGAATTACAATTAATGGGCAGGATCACCCTTAAGTATAATCATACTAAATGGGAATGACATCATTCCTACTACATATCATATTAGAATAATTATCATTAATTTTTATATTAAATGGACATGGTGACCCTTGATCCTGTTATATTAATACATGAATGGAGAAACTTATATAAATGTGATACTATACACGCATGACATCCATTGTTATACTATAGGGGCACCTAATCCTTTACTATGATATAATAATGGTTACCCTATACGTGATTTTGGGAATAATGTCCCTATTATGTGATATTGGGTATGGCATATCTATTCTATTATATTGTGTATGTAGACCCCTTTACTAAAATTATATATGAGATAACATCCCTTATAAATGTGATACCTGGAATTTCATCCCATGAAACATGATCAGAGTTATGCTGGCATGGGCCAAAGCAGGTTCTTTCATCCTAGTTTCCTTCAGGAACCAGAGCTGACCCCTTTACATTTATTATTACTATTTTACATTTTTATATATTAATATTACCTTATTAAACAAAATTAATATATATATATAGGTTTTATTGGTGGTGACCTATACAGATTTATCTCTCACTTTATCCATGATACCTATAGAACCTAGGAATATTATATTCCTACAAATGTAGATAAGGGGAAGAATCTTATTAAGGGTTCATGAACTTCTACAATTTCATAGGATTCAGGTTGGTAAGATATGGTCTTGATGGATCTCAAGATGCTTGATATATTTTTTTTTATTTTTTGTACCTTTTCGAATAATACTATTTCCTAGTAATTGTATCCATGTTTTCCTGATTTATAGATAAATGACATATATTATCATCCTTATGTATGTGATTTTTCCAACTACATTAGATTATTATTCAGTACTTTAATATAATTGATTGTTTCCATTTCATAATAATTATTTTATTACATCTACTATTTTTCTATTGATTACCCCAATGTTATACTCTGATAATGAGTGCATAGTATCCCCATGGAGACACCCAATAAATTCTTTTCTAGTCAACAAAAATTTCTATATAGGGGGATGTGCTTGAGGCCATGTGGCCCCTAGGCTTGGGGAACCTCTTAGTGGCACTCAGGTTTCATATATCACAAAGTGGTGTTAGATCGATTCTATTCATGATTTACTATTTTGAGATAATGGATTGAAGAGTATAAAGTTTATGGAGTGTTGTAATGTGCACTTTCTTGGAGTAGTTAACCCTTGTACGTAGAAAATCCAAACATCCTTGAATTGAAATTTCTATTTACTACTTTTTTTCCTATTACAGTTGATTTGATACCACTTTTGGTTGATGTACATGAATGTTGATATTACTATTGATATGATTTGTGTGTACATTTCATCCTTTTGCCGATGATATGTAGTAATGAAATCATTGACAATGCATCGTAGTAGTCACCTTATTATAAATTAACTTTCCATTCCAGATAAGTGCATTTTTTATTTCTCGTGACCATTGAATTATATAATTTAATTGATTGAGATAAAGAGAATTGGTATTAGGTAATGGTTCATGAGAGAAACTAAGAAAAATATAGATGGTATATAGAATTCCTTCAATAACCTAACAGTGTTTACCTATATAGGATATATCAGAAACCCTAAGCAGACAACTATGACATGTTGTGCCATGGACCATTGGTCAAATAGATTAAATGTGGTACGATATTAATTTACTGGAAGCCACATTTTGGTTCAGAAGGTGTATTGACCCTGGTGGATTGGAATTGGTGAATAATTTGGTTCAACAATTTGATATGAAATGTATCTATGAATTTAAAATAAAAAATTGATTAAAAAATACAACTTTACCTAGTCCAAGAATTATTCTCCAAAATTAAATAGCATCACTGTGGTTTTATATAAATGCTTCTATCACCCAGACCTGACTTTTTGAGAGGCAATAGAGCTATGACTATAACATAGAATTACTTATTACATGTTATATTTAGATATATGCTAATTATTATAATTTATACACCGGTATATGGTTTAATATTGAATTTTTTTTAAAAATTCAACCAAGTTGTCCTCCAGCCATAGGCCAATAGGAAAACAATAACCTTACCTCGGATTTGTTAGGCTTTGAGACACTAGTTATACCTATAGTAATGCCTCTTATGGAAACTATTATGGTTTTTGATTTGGGAGATGAATGATAATTTGAAGGATACTTTATGTGTCTTGTGAATACATTAAAGAGAGCTTAGATCTCTTCCCCTTCTATAAGAGAGTTGACTCAGAAGTTCCAATAGAAGCATCCAAACACATTTTTTGTGGATGGCAGAACATGATATTTAAATTTATGGTTCAATATTATTATTTTTATATTTTAGAATTTCTAGACCCCTTCTATGAGGAATTTGAAACTCAGTACATATATACTTATAGGATTCTCCAAACGCTAGTGGGATATTCTAAATATGGTAGGAAAGTATCAAGAAGTGACATTGAGGGACCTCTAGTCAATAATTTTCGTTTATTTCATTATTGAGATCTTCTGGTCTAATTGTACATAGAATTTAATGAACCTCCAACCATTTTAGATGATATTTATGGATTATTCATCTCATTTTACAGAGTATCAATGCTTCATATATATCTATACTGATGATGACCAAGTAAAAACAAGACAATTTGTGGAAGGTCTGAAAAATATTATTCATTCTCAAATAAACATTTTCTAGGTGACTTCTATATTATAAATAGTTAACCATGACCTTATCATTGATAAAAATCTAGGGGAAGAGGATGGTATGAGTTAGTGTA
The DNA here is from genome assembly GCA_963277665.1 of Viscum album. Classification (NCBI taxonomy): domain Eukaryota; kingdom Viridiplantae; phylum Streptophyta; class Magnoliopsida; order Santalales; family Viscaceae; genus Viscum; species Viscum album. Next base: position 1,877,637,606 of record OY728143.1, on the reverse strand, counting down.
GTTCAGAACCTATACAGAGTAGTTGTTATACTATAGGTAGAAACAGACACTTCAAGAATACACACGTGTGTAGTGGAAACCACGTGACACCCACAGATAGTTACATGGTATGTCACAAGTGTAGTGATCCATGGTAGTAAAGGTCTTGGTGTCCTGGAGATTCCATTACATTATGAGGATGTGGAATATTGGGGAATCATCATTATTTCTATAGGACATTAAAATATATTTCAGTGTGGGAGGATTTTTTCTAGCTAGACATTCAAAATAAGGTTCAATAGAACCTCTCCAGGAAGGTATCTGTAGTACTACTATCTATTATGGGAGAGGATGAGTTCACTATCATGGTATCTAGGTTTTAAATAAAGAATGCTAGGAGAGTGGTACTTCTCCAGGTAGTAAGGTTGTTGCATAGGGTTGTGGATCATGAAAAATCAATTTAGTGAAATCTATACTAGAGGAATAGGATATCGGGTCATCTTCTATTCAAGGTTCTATTCTAATTTCCTCTACTATCATTATATCATTATTTTATACTTTTTTTCATATTTTTTCATATTTTTTCATGTTTTAGAGTGCATTGGGCTCCATATTGTGTACAATTGTGGTGTGATGATGCTTGATAAACCTTTTTATATATAATCATATTGTGTATTCTTATTCATGGAACATCCTCTTCAAGTAGGTCACTATTGTTTCTTGTGGAAATTTATTATCCTTAGGGTTCAAGGAATTGAAATAATTTTCTTGGTGGAATGGTCGGTTCTCTATCATGACTATGTGGATTGTTATCACAAGAGGGTATCATTTATATCACCAGAGGGAGAATATTATATTCACAAGGATAAGAGGGATATACTAAAAAGAAGAGCATGACCGGAGAATCTCAGGCTATGTAGACTGACCTCCTATATTTTTATATTTTACATAATGGTTCAGGTAATTCATTAAAATAAGTTACCTCCTACAGCTGATTGATTTAACGATTCCTTATATCATTACATTTCGAGACTAAATCATATTAAGTGGTAGAATTTAAAGTCACACTTGTTTTAAGAGTTTCACTAATATTCATTCCTCTTAACAATGTATGTACAACTATGTTGAATGATATCAATATTTAGTTAGAAGATTTATAATCAAAGGGTTTTATACGTCTTATTAATTCTCGCCAAGGTTTATTGTTTATTTTAACTAATTAGGTGGGTATAAACCTTACTCTCACATGGATTACTGTAAATTTAATTATATTAAATTTATGAACATCAATCCCTTAAAACATATAGATGATCTATTTTAATAGATGAGAGGAGTGAGGGTATTCTTGATGATCAAACTGGGATCAAGATATCATCATGATTGAGTCATGCCTTCAGGTACCCCATGTATGAAATTCTATATTCTATATTAATTAGATGGGAAACTCATAAAATTGTTTAGTCTTAAAAAAATTATACTCTCTTATGGATTTAATGAAATTTTATATCCCTATATAGATTCCATTGTCATGGTATTAATAGATGACATATTGGTTTATTCTCAAACACGGAGCAACAAAGCCACTTATCCTATGATTCTTTGGAATAAACTAAGGGAGAACTATATGTATTACAATAAAAGTAAATGTCAATTATAGGTTGAAAAGGTATTCTCTTTAAGGAATATTCTATTAGGGGGAGGATTTTTAGTTGACCCAGAGAATGTGAGATCTATGGTTACTTGAGGTCACCCAAAGAACAATTTTGAAATATAGAATTTCATGGTAAAATATGGTTATGATAGGAATTTACAATAAGGAAAATCATGATTAGTATCACCTCTTATGGACAAGAGTATGAAGTGTGTAAATAATATATGGATAGAATCCAGTGAGATAGACATTTAGAGTTGAAAGGGATATTGACTTCAACACTGATCCAGATTCTTCCAGAGGTGAGCACGAGGTATATAGTCTATTATGACGCATCAGGTATTAGGAATGTAGAGTTTTTTTGTTGGAACATAGATTTATCATGTACCGGTCTTGATATTTGTGGACTCATGAGCATAATTATTTAATGTATGATCTCATGTCTGTAGATATTGTACATGATTTATGGCATTAGTGACATTTCATATTGGGAGATTCTTTTTTATGTTTACAAACCAAAATATCTTCATGTACATTTTTATATAGTGATACCTAAATCATATATAAGGAATATTTTTTGAATATGATTAGTACATTGACGTTGATTGGGCTAATACAGCTATGAATGGAAATTTAATTGTACATGCTTTAAGTAAGAGGTCTCAATCGTTGATCGTTCTAGGGAATAGTACTGAATGGAATCTTATGGATCTATTTCTTGGTATGTATATAGAAGTTTAATATTTCAATGGATAGTCATTACTTGAATTACAATTAGTGATCTCTTTAATTTTTTAGAATGTGAAGATGATATTGCTTTTAGATTCTAAGGGATTGTTACTAAGATATAGTATTAAATATGATGACCTACGTCCAGATAGGCCTTTTGATGATGAAAACATCCTATATATACATGGTCATATCTAGGTTCCCACAGATACTAGAGAGGATATGACATAAGAGTCGAATTCTTATAAGTGGTATGTCCACCCAGTTATCTTCAAGATGTATCGTGATATGTGCTAAAATAATTGGTATCTAAGGATGATGTATAAAATAGAATGTTTTATCACTCGGTGTTAAACCTACCAGTAGGTGATGGTAAAGCGACAGTGACCGTTAGGATTGATAAAGCGGTTAATGTCCCGAGACTGAAAATTGAATGATATTTGAAAGGATTTTTTTCACTCTCTTACTGATGTCTCCATATTGTAGTGACACAGTTTGGTTAGTTATGGATATATTAAAGATGTTATTACACATAATTTTTATATGGGAGACTTTATCAGTTTATTATTTATGAATATTATATATTAGTGTGATTATCTAACTATATGGGGTCCATAATACCATTAGCTTAGATAAGGATACTCTCTTAACATTGAGGTTTTAGGTGAGGTTACATATTTCTATGGTTACACAAGAGATTATAAGAAAAACCATTCAATATCACACTAATGGATACTAAGAATAAACCATAAATGTTATATAGGACATGATATGAGCATTTTTTTCAAAATTTTAGTGGTTATTGGGGGAATCATATCACCCTCATCATGTTCTCATATAATAACATTTACTACGATGTAATTCAGAAGGATCCTTATGAGGTCCTATACGGGAGGTCATTTCATTCACCCATGTGTTGGTTAGTATTAAGAGATGTAGAAAAGCATGGTCCAAATTTTATTTCAATGACATAAAATAAGGTTTAGTTGATCAGGATGTGGTTTTATACAGCTTAGTCTAGACATTAAATCATATGATTACTTATGTCGACGTCATCTAGAGTTTGAGATCAGGGAATATGCATTCTTGTTGGTATCATACAAATAGGGGAGAAGATTGATTAAGAGGAAATGGATGCTCTTAACATAATTTTTCAGGCCCTTTGAGTTTATAGGGATATTTAGGATGGTAGCCTATCAGATTCTATTTCCTAAGAAGAATTTTTCCTTGCATGAACTCTTCCAAGATTCAAAAATTCACAGTGAACATGTCGACTCATTTAATACTTTTTATCTCGAGGATTTTGAGATAGATTATTATGATTCAATTGATAAGTATCTCATAGGAATCGTTGACCAAAGAAAAAAGGATTTTTGAGTCCAGTCATTCCCATTAGTTTGGATATTAGTGTAGAATGGCCTGGTATTGGATGAGACATAGGATCGAGAGGATGATACGTGTTCTCAATGGATGAAATTATTTATAGATGACATTTCCCACCATTTGAAGAAAAAATCGAGGATGAGTTCCTTTAAGGGGTAAGAATATAATATTTTTAATTTCATACTAGGTAAAAATACATTTATTTGTTATCTATCACTTTGTTTAGGACATAATATGGAATCTAACTGAGTTTAAGGAGTTTACGGGTGTTTCCTGAGAATGTTCAGAACCTAGAACCCCAACGGTTGGGAAAAATAGACTAGATGCAAGTCTATTAGAAACAAGAAGAGCCATGCTACATAATTTCCCTTAACCATGTTGGGTTGGATAGAGAGTAGTAAGAGGTACTATTACTTAATGAAACCATATCGATGGGGATTTACACCCATATAAAACCTATGTTATTTTTACCAATGGTTTATCATAGGGCAGGGTCATGGTTTTGTCAATCATTTTTCCTTACCATTCTCCATTTCTTTATGTGAAATTACACATTCGACCATAAAATCCAAATAAACTCAACATCCCGCATTATTTTCTCATTTATGACATGTAGTGTGTTATTCCCTCTATTATAATCTCTCCTCCACATATATCAAGGATTTTTTATAAATATTTGATATAGTTTCTGATTCAGTGTCCATTAATCTCATTGGATATCCCCTCAAAATACCTTTATTATTTTTTCACCATTTTCAATGTTTTTTATTCTCGATAGAGATATTGAGTTGGATACTCATATGAACTATTTTTGGGGCATTGAGCCATTTTTATACTTTCTTCCAATATGGAAAAAATCAGAAACCAATACTAGATAAGGATATTTGTATGAGAATGAGGTATGTGGTTTATAAAATATCCATCATGTTGTGATGTTTTATAATATTTTTCATTCTAAAACACTCCAGTTTCACTATGCAATGCCCCATAATTAATGATTCCCTAAATTAGTTTCCTTTCATGGGACCTAATGACTTGTTGGAACCGATACTCTTATTGATATAGAATACATAGGTGTAGGACATACTTTTGGGTGTGCCCTCCAATAGGACTAAATGGCTTTATGTATTTTTTAGATTACACAAAATTGGGTGTATAGACATTAATTAAAATTATGATACCATGGTGATATGTAAATAATGTTGTGGAATTTTATAGATAGTTCCCTTGTCAATTATAATGAATTGAGTTCATTATAGGTGAGTTTTAATCCCATATAACCTAATTAAATTGAAAATGGTTATACCCTTGTCATTATTAAATGTAATTAAGAAATAGATTATACCATGGCTTATATTAAGGGAAATTAATATTTTATCAATGTTAATATATAACTGAAAGAGAAAACATTATAATTATAATTAATGGGAATGATCACCCTTATAAATTGTAATAAATGGCTATGATGGACCTTATGCTTAATTATACTATATGGAATTGATTTCCTCATTTATATTAAATGAATGTTATGGCCCATAATCATTATAATAAATTGACATGATTCCCCATGAGCATGTTATATTAATATTGTCATGGTAAACTTCATCTAAATGTGATATTATATGGTCATGGTGACCCTTTTGATACCTTATGGGCATTGGTACCTTATGATACTATATGGGCATGAAATCCATTATTATACTATACAAGAATAACATCCCTTTTGATACTATACGAGTATGGTGTCACTTATAGTGATATGGGAATGGAGTCCCCATATATGATACTAGTTATTGTGTCCCTATTATGTGATACTATGTATGGTGTCCCTATTATGTTATTCTGGGCATGGATACCCCTTTACTACTATGATACTAGGAATTGAATACCTTGTACCTGTGATATGAGACATTTTGTAGGTTGATACATGTTTAGAGATATTCTGACTTGGGAATAAGTATATAGTTTTATCCTAGCTTCCTTTAGAAACTAGATCTGACATATTTACAATTATTATTCACCTATTAATTAATTATGTATTATATAATTCCAAGTTAAACATAGATACTAGATATTTATATAGCATATTGGTGGTGGCCTACTGATATTTTTCTCACACCCTATATATGCTACTAATGGAACCTGAGTAGACAATTTCATTGTAGGTTTGAATAAGGGGAAGATTCCAATTATAGATGCATGCAAATAAGACATTTTTTACGAAAAATCATCGTAGAAGATGACTGAGTTGTAGCTCGGGATGATAGATGTATTTTTTGTATTTTTTTTACTTTTTTGTATTGTACATATTTTTATTTCTGGAAACTATATTTTACAGCAACATAGACACATGAAATACATTATTATACATCTGTATATGATTTAGTTTACAAAATAAGATTATTATTCATTGATTAATTATTTGTTTCTGGTTCTATTACTTATTCACTTTTATACTACATCTATTATTTATCTATTGATTACACTATTGTGCTACTATGGTAATGAGGTAATAGTATCCCCATTGAAAACCCCAAGTTCCTCACTACATGTCGATAGCCTTTAGCAATTTGGGAGATCCACTTGAGGCCATGTGGGCTACCAGGCTCTGGGAACCATTGAGTAGAACCATGGTTGGAAAAGTCAAAATATTATTCTCAAATGAAAGATTATTATATGTGAGGTTAAAGGGAGGGTGAAGGGGTGTTTATATATATCATGGGGGAGGGGTATATTTGTATAAGTTATTTATTATGTTATTATTTTATCAATATAATAAATCATTTCAATTCCTATATATTTTATTAATACTTTTTAGGATATATATGCTTCTTCAAATTTTCAACACTAATAAAACTAAAAATCAACATGAAAATAATTTATTCTACGTAATGCATCAAAAATAGTTTTTAATTAAATTAAAATATATCTTATGATTCGAAATTTAATTTATAGATTTAGAGATTATGTATAATAATTTTAAATAAATACTTTCACTAAATAATTAATTTTCTTATTTAAATTATTTTATAATTTTTTAGTCATACTTATATCTTGATGATGTCGAAAAATTCATATTATAAATAACACCTATATTTCTTATTATTCACCAATGATATATTATTTTAATAAAATTTCAAAAAATAACCCATAAGATAATAATAATATGATGATTTAAAAAAAATATTTATATTTTATCATCATCATGTTGTAAATTTCATAAACATAACTTCTAAAAAATATATAATTCATACAATAAGTAATTTATATTATTTAAATACTATTTATTTAACTTCAATTTATTACATTTATGTCTTAACTATTCCTCAATTTTTATATGATTGATCTGTATTTATTTTATTAAAAAGAATAATAATATCAATATTAATTATATATTTTAATTTATAGATTTTTATTACATAAGAAATATTTAATACATTTTTTTAAATAAATACATCAATATTATAACCTTTGAGGTTTTATTATTTTTAAAAATCCATAACAAACATTCTAAATAATTATTAACAATTATTACATATATTCAAATTTTAAAAATAATAATTCTTATAAAATATAAATATTACATTGTAAAATATATACACGAAAAACATTACTATAATATCATTATATAATGAAATTCTATTTAATGGTGTACATTTATTCCATCAAACTATCATGGTTAAAATAATATTATAATTTATAGTATGAAATTCATAATAATGTTATTATGTTTTTATTATATCTTTTTTATATTTGTTTTTAAACTAAAGAGTGAATTTAATTATGAAACACCAATTTAAAACACTCATATTTATTATTAGATATTCAAAATGGTTATTAAAAACAGATATATGTTTAATATTTTATTCAAAATTAAATCAAGCAGAAGAATAAATATTTAGTACAATAATGGGAGTGATTTTCTTAGTGATAAAAAATATTTGATGTTTCTTTCTCCCTACCATAAACTAATTATATCATTTAAACATTAAAATATTCAAAATAGTGATAATTTTTTGAGGGTGTCCTAAAATAAATCAAGCCTCTATATATTTGTTCTTCTAAGAAAATGGAATTTTTATCTATAGTAAGATAATTACACATTTATGTATTTTATAATAAGATAATTATATCAAAAGTAAAATTTAATGTCTTTGAATCCTATGTTTTTCTCCTAAGTGGGGTGTTCAAAATTAGTGGTTACTTTTAAATAGAAATATGGTTCTATAGTTTGTTGATGTTGAAAGAAAAGTAACATATACAATATTGTTGGTTGAAATTGATTTTACAGAATGATACTAGGTTAAGTTGGTTATCCAATAATAATTCTCACCATCAAAAATATTTTTCTAATTCTTTTAAAAAAATAATGAGTGAGAGGATACACAACTAATTCTCTCCCTACCACTGATTTAATGGATGTGTTGGGGTATGATTTGGAAAGGATCTATGATTTCTCTATCGTCATTCCTTGGTTTAGTGTTTCTCCTTTAGTTTACCCTGGAAATGATGAATCTTATTTTATGGTTCCCTACAAATCCATTATTATTCAATTTAATTCATATACATTCCATCAATTCTTGATCACTTCACTACATTGTTTATTCAATTCATTAATATAAATCTAAAAATTGGTGTATGTATAGAAATTATTAATTTCTTTAGTAGCATACACATATAGAATAAAATTAAAATATTATTTTATTCAAATTTTTAAAAATCACTAAACACTAAAATAATTTAATAATATTAAATATATATTAATTTATGAGAGAATAAATCCTTAAAATCAAAGTTAAACCCATTTCATAATTATAGAATCTTTCTTTGGATTCCACATAACGGTGCCCTGAGACTATGTTCCACAAGACCTCAACCGCACCTCCCAAAACTCTAGGGGTTGTCGACTAGCATCAAGGGATTGGTGGTTTTACATGGTGAAACATTACCTCATGGATAAGAGTGTATAAAACAATATATAAGGAATAAAAATCAGAATATTATAGTGGAAAAAATTAACCAACAATGCAAGATATATAATAACTTGTAGATGAGAAGAAATAGATATGATATGATGATAATGTTATATAAAAATAAACATGAAATGGGCATGTGATACATGCATGTACCACTTTTTAACAATATTTAAAAAAAATTAAATAATTTATACAATATAAATATCAATTATAGACTCATTCCCTTACCCCAAACACCATCCTAAAACTATTAATCAAGCATCAGAATCAATCTTCCTCCCTTTATCAATTTAGGTAACCAAAACTTCCACTCGAGTGAAAAAGGTGGATATAGTAGGGTATGAGATAAAAGATCACGAGGCTTCCACCAATTATGTCAAGATAAATCTACTAAAAGAAATATAAAATAAACACTATGACATAATTAATATATGTAAGATAGATGTACATAAATAAATGACCATACTGGGTTCTAATAAGAAAACTGTCTGAATATACTTTCGTTATCCTAATCCAGTTCATATGAACTAGGGGATACTCTACAATTATGGTGGGTGATATAATATATTAGATGATTTAATTAAAAAAATCATGTGACTAGGATTTGAATAAACATCACTAAATTTCCAAAAACAAGAAGTTGATTTCATATTTTAAAACATTCATTGAAATTTTAATTTAGTATAATATCCTTATTGAATATTTATAGTCACCCTAATCTCATCCATGGAAATTATTAAATAATTACACGTATCAATTTAGGGGTCTATATAAGTTAAATTATAATGAGTTTGTCCAAGGTTACCAAAGAATGAAGTCCCTAATGTGAGTCCATTGATGGTGTGAAAACATTCGAAACAAGCCTCTATGTCCCTCCCATGTATTACACATGAGGGCCCATGTCTCTCTCATGTCATGGTACAACCAACATGACATCAAAACCATATATGGTTTCTCCCTTATAGAAATGGTTTAAAATTTCTGGAGGTGAAATGTATATAATACATGTGAGACCATCCTAGAAATATCTAGTGTCACCCATGATTTCTTAAAACCCTTTAAAAGATTTTATCTCAGGTATAATGATGCCTCTGAAACCATCCTTATGTTAGAGCACCTTGTATCACCCCCGACACTTGGGTGAAAATTTATTAACAAGTAGATATATGATAATTAGAATTTTGGTATAGGAAACCAATGGAAAAAAATCAATACATAACACATGGGTAATGCATATGCACTTAAATAATTTTCTTGTTTCAATTAATTAATATATTTCACGGGGTGTAAGGTCATGAATCAAGTTTCACCACCCTAATAAAAATTAATTTATAATTCAAGGTATTTACATAGAGAAAAAAACCCATAACAGTGATTAATGAATCTATAGAAAATGGGAAACTAAGCCTCAATGAATAACACACCCATTATTGTGGATGAAACATGGCTTTCAACTGAAGGGTTTTATTCGACACCATCTCAGGTTAAAATTGGCTAGGTGATGTCTCCCGATTAAATAAATTAACAAAATTAATGTGTGACTATAGATGATCATCCTATGAAAAAAAACATATTTTATATATTTAAAAAATGGGGGAAAGAACCTTGATCACCTACTTTATCCCCAAAGTGATTACATTATCCATGGTTGGTCTTTTATTCATACTAGAACTGATGAAAAATAAGTAAATGAAATATTTATGTTCCCTGAAAATGGGGCAAATGATATTTCCCCGACATATAACAACAATGGGAAACAGAATATTGAAATATAATATGTAGGATTGTGGAGCTTTCTGAGATATTTACAATGGATTCGATGGAGAGAGAAACATAGTTTGTATGGATGAGTTATCACAAAACCTACAAGAGGTGGATGAGGTGTTTATGCATAGAGAGGAGGAGGATTCCACTAGTGAATAGGGGGAGGAAGTAATAAATTGGATAAACAATTAAACAGGGTTAAAATTTTTAATTCATTCTCACATAAAGAGGAAAATGTTTTATCTATATGGTTGACCAACCCATGTTCCAAAAGATTAACAAACAACTACTTCAAGGGGTACCCTACAATGATAGGTGCATGATTTGTATAACTCGCACAATCTCTAAAAAATTGCACTGTCAGGAATCTATTATGGCTCTTAAATCTATGCACTTTGGGTCATACAGTTGAAGAAAAACAATGAGCCCTCAAGTTACCTCTATCACACCCACACAATAAGTAGATATTATGCATGCTTGGATAGATAGTTTCTACTAACTGTGTGACCTGGTTAAATTTCAGAATTTCTAGGGTTTTGGGATATGAATATGTCTCATACCCTATCATGAACTTCGTGACTCCAATAGAAAACATTATAAGGTCTAAACAAAGGAATTATAAGAAAAAACAATGTGCTTGTACATTCTAGGAAACATGGGGTATTTTAAACTCCCTTAATTAAGACAACTCATTCCTGATTATCCCATCTGAGGATTGTAAAATGTCTTCTAGAAGATGTTCTAGCCACTTTACATGTACCTCTACCTCCCTTTCCATGGTCTCATCTGGTATTAATTTTTTCTTCCATAACACCTATACCAGATGAACTGGTCATCCATGGACTGTCTTTATGCTCTGGTCAATAATACATATCAAATTCTCTTTGAAGGATGTGTCCTCCACTAACTCAATATCCGCAGGTTCAAACAAATGAGATAGGTCATGATGATATGGTTGATGTTTAGATTCATTGATGTTTTTGTCTATATAATGGTTCCTTTGATGTAAAAAAACATATAGGATATCATCTCGAGTCTCTCTACTATCTAAAAAAGCCCAATGTAGCATGTTGATAAGTTTCCATATCTTTGAATTCATCTATGACCCAATCTGGGTGATAAAATTAGAAATACCTGATGTCCCACCTCAAAATCTAGAGGTCTAAATCATTGATCACTATATAAATCCTTCCAAGACTGATATGTGGCCTTAATATTTTGAATCAGCTAGATATGATTTGGAGACTCTTGAACAAGATGAGGACCCAGTAGTGTCGCCTCACCAGCATCTTACTAGTACATAAGTGAACACCACTACTTACTATAAAGTGAACCGTATATATCCATTTGATCTATTATGTGAATTATATTTCAATGGGTAAAATAACCAAAAATAATATTATTTTCCTTGAATATCAAATATCATGGATACAAGATAGAAGAATATTCTCTAACAGTTATATTGTCTGCTTAGATTTCCCATTGGCTAGAGGGTGATATTTCATTCACTTGGAAACCTATGTACCTGGTGAATTCTTCAATCCTTGATGGAATATTGGAATGAACTAGTTTTTTTTAGTTAAAAATAATTGAATGTGGAACACCATGATGTCTCACTATTTCCTATATATAAATATTTCCAAACTCATCAATAGATAAGGACTTTTAAATCGGTAGGAAGTGCATGACCTTAATCAACTTGATGAAAATTATCCATACTACATCACTGGCTCAAGGGGGCCTTAGTAAGCCTATCATGAAATCCATACTGATGTAATATCATTTCAACTATGGAATGGAGTGTGGATATTGATGTCTTAAAGGCCATTGGTGCTCTGACATCACCTGTTTATAGGTAGAGCACCGAGTGGTAACGCTTATAATATATCTCTTAAAATATTTAAACTGTACTAACAATGTATATCTCTATAATTATTTGTAATACCATGACTAATTTCACAAATAAATTCAATATATTCCCTCATAAACTCCCCTCGTATATAAGAGGGCACCCAAACAAGCCTACATAATAGTATGGTTTCACTCCCATCAACAGCCCAACCAGGAGGTAACCATTCTCCCGTGACATTTTACCAGAGAATGAGGCCCTAAAAATCAGAAAATTCCCATATGAACCTACTCTATAAAATACTATGTCACTTTCATAGATTGTATGAATATTTTCCCATTTTATTCTTAAAACTCAAGATGTATTTTAGAGAACAGATCCATCAAATTTCACTCACAATTTTTTTCCTTGATGGCTTGTGTCTGATTTTTCTAGATTTAGGAATCAACTATGTAATGTCCCTTTATGGGTGTGTATGAATTATCAAAGTTGATTAGTTAAAGGTATTATACCCACCTATGATGTTAAAGATTCATTTCCTAGTATGTAGATATGTATTTGAGGCTTTTATGGTACATGTAAGCAACGAACCAATCACCCATCATGAAGTTCCTCTAACAACATAGAGGAAGAACCAAAAAAACAATCTCGAAGTCCACATGTATGATAGTTCTTCTCATAAGGACACATATATTGGGACTCAAATACTATAACCTGATCATCGTGCATCTAAACTTCCCTTTTCCCAATTCATGATGTGTTATAGTATACAATATAGATTCGTCCTGGATCAAGTAGAGTCGAGATTGGTGATAAATTTAGTCATCCCAAAAAACTCCTAAAATTCAATCTCCCAAGATTTAGTATAGTCTAAATTCACCCTGCCCTAGGTTAATCATGAAATAGGTACTGATAGGTGTGAGAAATCTGTGAAGAAATTCCTATAATATCCCAAATTTCCTAAGAATTTGCGTTTATTGAATAAATTCTTTGGATTCTCTGGGGAAACCATGTAACTCACATTATTTGTTTCCAGTAATATGTCTCCTTTAGATATGGTTTTACCTAAGAAATAATATTTTCTAATCATAATGTAGAATTTCATAAGCATCCTATATAGTTGGTTCTCTTTTTGAGTACTTAATGTGATCTCAAGGTGGTTATCACGGTCATGTCAGGTGTGTGAGAACACTAATATGTCATATATGAAGACCACCAGAAAAGAAATCAAGATAATGGTGGAAAACATAATTTATTAAATCCATGATGGTTTCTGGTGTTTTTTTGACAAAATAAAAAGAAAGGATAGTTGTAAAAATTGTACCTCCTCTGGTACATTGTACTTGTTTTTCTTGATTTCCTCACCCACATCAGATGGTAGAAGAACCTCAAATCATTCTTGGATAAAATTTTCATTGCTCGAGCTGGTTGAACAGTTCATCACTTTGAGGAAGTGGGAACCTTTTCATTACTATAAGATGGTTTAATGTATGGTAATCCTCAAAAAATATAATGGTACCATCCACCTTCTTTGTGGAAAGGATAGCTGAAACCCATAGAGATGTGTTTGGTCTGATAAAATCCTTATGCTTTATATCTTCAAGTCACTTATTATTTTCATTGATCTCTATAGGTTCCATCCCATTGGGAGTAATAGACACTAGTGTTGCCCCTCAAACTAAATTTATAGTGATATATCTCTATAACTCTCTTAGTAGTTAATATGGAGAAATCATCATGGAAGACATCCCTAAAACAATCCACAACTGAATGGAATTCCATGAGCTACAATCCTCTATTTCTCATAATGATATTGTCCATATAAGATTGTCACTCCACCAATCGCAGTATGCTTCATTATAAATCAACCTACTTGGATACCCCATTATCCCTTATGGATTACATTTATCCAACAGTTGAATTGAAAGATACCCAATGATGATAGAAATCCACCTATACATGATAAGGCGCAATCCACTTCATAAAAATAATGAAGTCAAAAATGGTCATCTCGATGATGAATAAACGCCACAAAAAATGCTACCAACCAATTTCACGGGGCACTGCCTATACTAGCATATTCCATCTACTAATACTCTTAATCACATTTCAAGAGTCATAATGCTAATAGATTTATCTATCAATGATCCCTAACATCCAATGGTTCTGTTATATGGCATAAGGTGTGATGCACCTATATAAAAAAGGAAGTGACTAAATCAGAGGAATCTGGAATAAAACCTCTAAATGTAGATGGCCTTGGACTTTTCTCTTCAAGAATAGGTTGAACTGTGTAAACATGGAATGAATTGTGGCCCTGATATGGTTCCTGAGTATCCCAATCAATAATCCCTAGAGAAATATACCTATTATCTGGTGTTATGTGTGAAAATTTCCATGAAATTTCTTATTAATAGGATAATTAATCATTTTTCTTTTTATTATGAAGATAACTAGTATCATCTATAAATTTATGAGAGTGGAAATACCCCCCTCCATTAGTTGGAAATATAACATAATATTGGGCTTTCCACTATGACTTGTGATGCAATATTCTATATATAGTTAAAGAATGTTTCTAATCCTATTGAAAAACGTGACTGAACTACAAAATTTTCAAACATAATAATGATAAATCAAATCAGTATCCTCGTATTTATTTTTGACACACAGAACACTGAAACATTGTAATTTTATAACCATCTTCAAAGTAAAACTATAAAATTCGAATAAATACATTTCTTCTAACCATTATTTAAAAATAATAGTTGTTAAAATCATTAGCATAAGGAATCATATTTAGAGAAAAGACAAGTAATTCAGTCATGATGGATAGTTATATTTTTATACGAGGATACTTACCGCGAAGGAGAAACATGATGAACAATGTTTGAGATATCTGATGTGAGGCACATGGGGTCCCATTTATATAAGTGTTTGGAGAGTCATTTCATCTTCCAAAACATATCCAATGGTTGAGATTAAAATCCTTTTGATCCAATGGTAAATAAAATATATGAAGAAATATTTAAAATATTTTAAACACTATATGTATTAATTATTTATCTAATTAAAATTGAATAAGATGTTTGAAAAATTATTTAAGAGAGAAAACAATGAAATGATGAAAATAATAGTATTTATTAAATCTAAATGTATTAAAACAAAAAAGATAAATAATTTTAATGATATAGTGCAAAAAATTCAAAGATGATAAGAATACCTGTCAATTATGGAATGATTTATCAGTATGATATTGATGTTATTATAAAATTTTATAAATTAACTAGGTTTTTGAAAAAATGAATAAAATATTTAGGAAATAAGAACTCATTTAAATTTTTTAAATATGAAATCATTTTGAAAAAAAAATGTTTCTGAACAGTTTGTAACATTTTCTGGGTTTGATGATCCTAAAACTAACATAAATTTTTTTATAAACAAAATATTAGTCCTTAAAATACATATTTAAAATTAATATATCATTAAAAACATAATGTTTTGAAAAGAATCAAGAATATGTACTCCCCCCTATGAAATTGAGTAACCTAAATTAAGAATATGTGTCAAAAATAATTAGATATGAATTATGACATTACGTATATCATTATTATATTTTTTTTCTACATTCAAATATATTAGATGGAAGAGGTTTTATAATAATATTATCAATTTTATATTGAATTAATATGAATTTTAAAATGATTTATCATTTTTAGTTTGTGGTCCCAGAGAAATTCATTCCTAATATCTATGTATTTTTCCCAGTAATGATGTTTAGGGTTCTTAATTGAAGAAATTGAACTATTATTATCACATAAGAATTTGAGTTTATGTGAAACTCATCCCATAGTCCTTGAGTGTGTATTGCATAATCATATCTTGATCACAATAACATCCAACTTCCACATATTTATCTTTAGAAGTGGAAATTTCCATTGACTGTTTTTTCTTACAAGACTAATAAACTAAATAGTTTCTGAAGATATCAATATTACCATATATTATTTTCCTTTTCATTCTATATCCACCATTGTCAGGATCTGAAAAAATTAACTCAAAGACATTTCTATAAGAATATAGAAGACCCAATTACTTATTTTCCTTAAGATAAAGAAAAATTATTTTTATATATTTGACATGGGATTATTTTATATTAGATTTATATCATTTTCATAAGAATACTGAAAAAATTAATACTGGGAGAATATCAGATATGTATATTAAATGTCCTATCATATAGTGAATTTTTTTGATCAATTGGTTTCCTATCCTTATCAAGTTCATGTGTATTTGAGGTACGGTTGGGAGTACTCATAATTTTTTTGTTCTTGTATCCAATATTTTCAGAATATATTTTATATACTTATCTTGAGATATATAATATCCTTTTGAATTTTGTGAAATTTTAAAACCGAGGAAACATTTTACTCACCCACCATAATCATCTCAAACTCAGATTTCATAAGATCCATAAAATAATATGTTAAAGATTTTTTAGTTTATTGAAATATAATTTCATGAACATAAATATTAACAATGATAATATATATGTAATATTCTTTAATAAAAAGAGTGGGAACTGTTTCCCCCTTAACAAAATTTTTTTGTAGAAAAAGAGTTTTCAAACAATCATATCAGGATCTATGTTCTTATTTAACTTTTAAAAATGATTTTTTAAATTTATTAATGTATTTATTATGTTTTTTATTTTCATAACTAGGGGTTGTTAAACATAAACATCTACCTAAACACATAATTAATTAATCCATGCCTCATATCCATTTAAATATTTTTTCAATTAAAAAATGCTGCAAAGGATAGTATAATATGAATATATTATTATTTGGATACCAGTGCATAAGTTTTTTCTTCGTCTATTAATTATTATTTATAATGACCCTTATTAGCAATTATATGTTTATTTATAACTATTATTCCATTTTCATCACATTTTTTCTATGAAACCATTTTACTCCAATTAATAAAGTTTCAATTGGTTGTTCAATCTAGGATCATACTTTGTTCCTCTAAAATCTATTTCTCTCATCATACAAATCCTTAATATAATCTTTATCGCAAAAAGCCTCATTGGGATTCTTAGGTTCAAATTGAGAAAAAATCTAAATGTTAGACTTTATTTCATTAAGGACATCTGGTCCTAAATTGTAAATCCACATTACCAAGGATATTATCACTAGGATGATTCTGAAAAAACAACTAAATTATTGGGTTTTGAAAAATTTATTCATCAAAATAAGGTAGTAAATATACCAGAGTAAATACTTCTGAAACAATTTATTGGGTACATTCCATTAAATTATAATTTAATAAAAAATGTGGAAAAAAGTTATTGAAATCACATACGTGGAGGATATAGGTTGTGGATGCCTGAGTTATTCATAAATCATAACATATATTTTTTCATCAATTGTACAAGAATTTTTATTAAAAACTCTTTAATCCTTAGAAGTTGTGAAATAGCACAATAAATTTTTTTTCATATGGATTTGGGAGAAACTTTATGTACGTTATCATTAATATTAAATTTGAATACTTTGCATCCAAAAACACTGAAGTAAGAAACGTTAGGTAATTGAAATATCCATAATTCATAAGGAGTTTGATTAATAAATGGTCTAATTAAAAATAAATTTATAGTATAATAGTTATAAATAACAGCTTAAGCCCAAAACTATATAGCAATTGAGTATTCACTAAACTTGTTTTTTCTTTTTCAGGAGGAATATAGATTCTCTTTTCAATGACAACATTTTACTAAGGGGTTTTATGAGATGAAAAGTTATTTTATATGCATTTCATACTAAAAAAGTTTCAAAATTTTAATTTACAAATCATCAATCATTTTTACTATGAACAGTTATCATGTTATCTTTTTTCTAATTTTTAACATTATCTAATAATGTTCTCAAATAAAAAGAATCATCCTATTTCATTGGAAGAAAATAAACACATGTTTATCTATTGTAATCATCAAACAAGAAATATATGTTGCATATTCCCTCAATATTCCATGTCTGTGTTGAACCAAATAATTCAATGTAAAATAATTTCAATGCATTATTATTTGAGACATGAAAAATAGATTTAAAACTAGAACCATGTTTCTCACCGCATTGCCAAGGGTCACATACTTTCGTATTATCATGCTTTTGTTCCAGTAGATCCTTAAAAATTATTTTTATTGTCAAAATATATATGTTTCTATCGCTATAGTTTCCTAAAATTATATTCCAAAACCAATATTGATCTTCCATTGCACTACAACAAGTTATGTCAGGGCTCATAAGGTATTTTAAGTTATGAGTGTAAAAATTTTAATGCCTATTTTCAAAAAGATTAAATTATTCCATATAATTTCATATAATACATTTATCATATCTAAAATTCAGAAGATAAATTTCTTCACACCACTGAATTGTTCTTATAGTTTTATGCTTAATACCATTAAAAACATTTGAAAATAAATATTGATCAATAAGAACTATTTTACTTATACCTATAATATCTCTTTGTGAATTAACTCTAAAGGTATGTTATCTAAATTTCATCTTGAATATATTTTCAAAAATTTATTTTTTACTAGTCATATACCTAGAACAACCATTATCCATGTACTATGTATTCTTATTGTTGGTACTTTCGTTATTTTTCTTCAAAAAAAATATTATACTTTAAGTGCCTAATCATACATGGGTCCGACAGTGTTAGAATAACAATTTTTTGTAATTGGCACTAGTTTAGAAAAATAGGATTTATAAAACCCTAGGTATTACCCATTATTTATAGAACAATACTTTTTCCAAAAACCTCTACTTTGACTATTAGTAAAATGGTTCACCTTTTGGAAACATGTATTTGTTTCCAAAAAAGGTTCTTTATGAGTATAACGCATTCAATTAATAATTCCATGAGAAAAATCTTGTTTATACTAATTATAAATGTTCTATCTATCATTGTTAAAAATTGATAAGAGTTTCTTCAAAAATGAAATTTTATATTTATGATTTATGACTCATGCATATCTTATGGCGTGGAAAAAGCAATTTTATTTTCCTAGTGTAGCATAGAGGTTGACCAAGGTCGTCTCACTTTACATTCTTTTTCATTTCATTCACTCACTTAATCAAATTCACCTTAAATACTTAATTTTGGATGTTTTTATTTAATATATTAATGGATTGGAGTTTATGAAGATAAATAAAATGAAAAAAAAATCAATTCAAATTAATATTAAATTCTAATCAAAATGGAATTAGTAAAGAAAATAATTTCTCCTGAAAGAACTTTCTAGGAGCACCTTCATTGAACAGATTCAAATATTCCCAGTGAACACACTCCATCGTATGTGTGTACACCTTAGTCTACCCCAGTTATGAATGAAAATAATACTTAGAGATCGCCAAGTACAACCCCTATCCACCTCCTCAATCGAGGGATAATGGTTGTAGATTACGAATTTAAACTTTAGACAACCACAATGAGGATTACAGCCACTATAGTTTATACATAGAATTATGTCAAAGAATATTAAAAACATGGTCTTAGGTTCAAGAGCCTGATTACTCCCTTGTGATATTCCTCGTATTAGTTACTAATTATAATGAGTATTATAGTTCACGATGGTGAGATACGAAGAAGAAAATATAATGGATGGGTGGACACATTAATAAAAACAATACATGAATTTATTAGAAATATAAATTACAATTGAAAAGTAAAAATAATGAAAATAAATAAATTAAAATGAAAGGTTAAAGATTTGCTGACGACCTCCCATGGTGGAGATCTCTTCCCTAGTGCCTATAAGGAATTGATGTAGAATGGGATGATTTTGGATGGAGGTGAGGGACTCCTTTAATAGGTAGAATTCTAGACCCTAAATGATTGCACATCCTTGACCAATTTATTAAATGTTTCACGCGTGGAACACTTCTTAAAATTTTTTCGTAAAAATATTTTCTATTCACCCTCCAAATTTCAGCTTTTTTGGACACATGATGAAGGAGCTATGAATTTTTAATTCTTTTTTTTGTTTCTAGATAAAGCTTCTAGGAAGGTTCCTCCAAATGTATGTCATTAAATGTCCAACTAAATTACTTCAAACCTCCCCCAAATTTATTTTAGAGCCAGTAATATATGTCATCATGCTATCCCAGGTGGAAACACATCATTCTGATGTGTGTAGTCCATGTTGGTGTTCCGTTACGATGGTGGGGTCCACTCTGTCCACCAAAAAAAGTGTCCAACTTCAATGAATTTTTAGGCCCTTTGGATTGTGCAGTCAGCTCCTGCTTCATTAGACAAAGTTGAAGGAAATAACATTATAATTCTAAAAAAAATTGAATCACAAAATTTGGATTTATATTTTTCATGAATTTACTAAAATACCATATATGTAAATATGTGCCTAAAATTCAGTATTATGCGTTTTTCACCATTTTTCTCAAAATACATCATAAATCAAAAATTGATTCATATAAGATCAAATTGATTATTGGGGATGATTAAAACAATTGAAATTCATACAAAAAATTTGTAAAATATTATCTCTATAAATTCCCCCTCACGTGAACTATGTTTGTCATCAAGCATAAGATCTCAACATTGAATTGAGAGGACACCAATGTTGACAATATTCAAATTCTCAGGTAATAAAATTTAATAATATTCAACATAAAATAGAATATTAAAAAATCCACATAAAATATCAATTTAATTTACTATATTTCTAAGAAACAATTAAATCATTTATTTTACTTTTCCCCTTTGAAAAAAATTGAACTTCTTCTCTCATTAATTCAAGCTCCATGATTCATCATTATTAAATATGTCATGTCATCATTAACCTCACTTTTGATTTTTTTCCATTATCACTCATGATAAAATTAAACTAGAGTTATGCTCATATCATGATAACATTCTTCGTATCCATAGGATCGTAAATGAACTACTTTCTCCACTTTGTAAGGACAAAAGACACATAAAATTATGAGGACTTGCAATAAAGGTTCAAATGACTCTCAGGCTTAAGGTTGATAGGATTTGATGGTTTAAAAATTAAGTCTCATGGAAGGGGTTAATTTATTAAGTGTAATGCATGATATCAAAAGTAAAATTGTAATGAAACTTTCCTCTTCAATGTAGCAACACCCACATCCAAAAACTGAATGTAGTGTCATGATCAAATTATGCATAATGAATGATTTGTGCACCCTCTTGAATATTTTTTTATTTTTTACTTTTTTTACATTTTTTGAAAGTTATGATTAGATCAAACCACACATCTGTCACCTAACCATATATGATAATAAGATCGTCAGTCTCGAAAATTGTGATTTTTTGGTTCTCCCAAATCAAAACACATTTTTCTATTTTTTTGTATCTTTTTTGTAAATTTTTTTTCATTTTTTTAATTCCATACGGGAAAACAATATAGTATAATGAATGATTTCACAACCTTTTACAATTCCCAAAATAACACCCCACACTTTTTCTTTACAATGTGTATCCTCCAGTCCACCATGATTTCCTTTACCTCCACACTTCAACTTTGAAATATCATGCAAATACCAAGAGTGGTGTAGGAATGGAAAAAAATGGCTTCAAACATGGATCATCCCTATAAAGGCCATTCATTGTCTCTATGGTCCAAAAGATGGATTGATTTAAAGGTGGTTTTTAAGGATAAGTGGTTTTTCAAAGGATTACTCAATCATTTTAATTGTGTTTTTGTACAATCATAGCTTTGAAAAATTTCAATACAAGTTCTGGTCGGTTACATGTCCAAAGATCACTGAAAAAATATTTTCAATAATAAATAGGAAGTACTTGGTCAAAAAATCTGATCAAGAATGAGAAATATAACAATGGACAGTCACTCATGGTATGACTAATAATAACAAATCAATTCTCTTGAACTTTTGAAATTCAAATAATGAACGATTGTAGGGAAATTTCATTTACATGAATCAGTTAATTCCATCAAATCATGATACATCATTTCAATATTCCTTCTCCATTTGAAAAATTCAATTCTTCATTTCAATCATTTAATCATATCAACATTGAAAAATGAAACATGGCATCAATAGGTTCTTAAGATACTCATGTCTTCTAGATAAGTTTAGTAAAACACGAATTCAAGTGTGGGAATGAAATTTTAGCTTTAAAGCTCAAAACATATTTTTGACCAAAATGTGGAGAGTTTAAAAGATAAAACACAAAAATTGAAATCATTTTTTCCATGAAACTTGGTTCATCCCCTTAAATGTATGGGGCTTCCTTCTACCATTATTAAACTATAAAAGAAAAAAACTCAATTAATCTAAAGGATCATGTCATTAAAGCTAACAAATATAAGACGGAGGGGGCCTCATGCTAGACTACTTCCAAAAATTTAAATTGAAATCTAATTTCCTAGAAATAATATAAAGATAAATCATGTTTTGATCTCCATTTAGGCCCTTTCTTCTTTTTCTACCTCTAGAGGGTATTACCAGCTATTATCCAAAGTCTGATGGAGGATGAAGTTTCATTGATTTGAACAACCACATGTGGCTTTTCCAATCTTGTGCTTCATCCTTGTTCTTGAGGGATGGTCCATGGATAGTGTACACCATATCCTCGCCCTACACAATTATGTATATCTTGAATGGTGGGGGTATTATGAAGTATGAACCATTTTCCTCCTTGGTTGGTAATTGTGAAACCTTCTTATCATCTAGTTCTGGCTTCCTGGGGGCTGCATGAAGAGAAGCATCCTGTCGAATTTTCTTAGGCTTAGCTAGCTGGATTTGTTGATAGGGATACACCAATTCATGTTCATAGAAATCATGGAGCTCCATGTGTTCCACAACAGTTCAATTTCCACTGTATTATTCATCTCCCTCTAAGTAATATCAAAGAATGTCTGATTCTATATAATCAAAACAAGAGGGAGTGATGTACATATCTGATTCAATAAAATTAGAAGAGATGGGGTCAAAGAAAGGTTCCACTCCATGAGTTGGTTTAGCTTCAATCTCTGCATTAGTGGTATGAGCATCTTGGAGTATGATGGTGGAAAGTGAAGGTAGGTAGTCAGGCTCCTACACCTCGAGTTTGGCTTCAAGTTCATGTATGTCTTTTGTGAAATCCGGGAAGACTAGTGTCACTTCCTTCTTGGCCTCAAATCTTTTTAAGTATGTTTGAAGTCCGTTGACCATCGCGATCAAGTCTTTCAGTGATATCCATATTGTAATTACTATTTTTATCTACTTGACCATTATCATTAGTTCATAAACTATTCATTGGGGGCCCTCCTTAGCGTAGTCTGTTTCTTCTCCTTACACCTATAAGTAATTGTCAGGCCATGTAGAATAATAATAATTAATTGAATTTATCATGGAAATATTTTTTTTGGTATTTTGTTATTTTTTAATGAAATATAATCTAACTATTATGTGAAATTAGAATAATTAAATGAATAACTAATTGGATCACCAAAAATGGCACTAGTTTTGACGGACACCTGTCGTAGGGCGTTGCAAAAGTAATTTAATTTTCCTAGTGCAGTATAGAGGCTGACTAGGGTTGTCTAACTTGAGAAGCTTTTTCAGTTTGTTCACTCACTTAATCTAATTCACCTTAACTACTTAATTTTGGATGTTTTTATTTAATCTATGAATGGAATGATGTTTATGAAAAGAAATAAAATACAAAAAATTCAATTAAAATTAATATTATATTCTAAACAGAATGCAATTATTGAAGAAAAGAAGTTCTCCTAGGAGAACTTTCAGGATCACCTTCATTAACCAGCTTAAAATATTCTTAGTGAACACACTCCATCATATGTGTTCACACCATAGTCTACCTCGTTTATGAATAAAAATAATACTTAGTGATATCCATGTACACCATCCATCCACCTCATCAATTGAGGGAAAATTGTTGTAGATTATGAAGATAAACTTTTGACAACCACAATGAGGATTACACCCACTATAAATTATCCTTAGAATTAACTCAAAAAATATTAAAAACATGGTCTTGGGTTCAATTTATTGATTTCTCCCTCAGGATATTACTCGTATAAGTTACTCATGATCATTAGTAATATAGTTTATGATGGTGAGATAAAAATAATAAAAGATAGTGGATGGGTAGACACAATAATAAAAACAATGCATGAATTTATTAGAAATCTAAATTATAATTCAAAACAAAAAATAATGAAAAAAATAAATTAAAATGAAATGGGTAAGATATGCAGCCACCTCCCTTGGTGGAGATCTCCTCCTTGGTGCCCTGAAGGAATGGATGGAGAATGGGATGATTTTAGAATGAGGTGCGGGCCTCCTTTTATAGGAAGAATTCTAGACCCCGAAGTATTTCATGTTCTTGACCCATTAAATGGAAGTTTCACGTGTGGACCACTTTTTCAGAGCTGTTCATAATTATTTTATCCGTTCACCCTCCATATTTCATCTCTTTTGGACATAGGATGAAGGAGTTATGAATTTTTAATTCTAGGTTTTTGTTTCAAGATGAAGCTTCTAGGAAGGTTCCTCCAAAAGTATGTTGTCAAATGGCCGGATTAATTACTTCAAACCACCCCCAAATTTATTTTAGAGTTGTTCTTATCTGTCATAGTTCTATCCCTATTATAAACACATCATTCAGATGTTTTTAGGCTGAGTTGGGGTTCTATTATGGTGGTGGGGTCCACTTTGTCCGCCTGAAAAAATGTCCAACTTCAATGAATATTTAAGCCCTTTGGATGGCTGAATTAGTTCCTGGTCCAAAAGAGAAAGATGAAGGAAATAAATAATTATTCTCAAAAAAATTTGAATCCAAAAATTTGGATTTATATTTTTCATGAATTGACTGAAATACCCTTGATGTAAAAATCTGTCCAAAATTCAGAATTATGCGTTTTCACCATTTTTCTCAAAAAACATCATAGATCAAAAATTGATTAATTTAGGATCAAATTGAATATTTGGGATGATTAAAAAAAATAAATTCAATCATAAAATGTGTAAAATATTATCTCTATCAATTTACAACCAAATTCTTATCCTCTTCAGCAATACTTTTGTAATTGAGGTATTCAAAACTAGTTTGTAAAGTAACATTTTTTAAAAGAAATTTTTTAAAATATTTTAAGAATGTTTCCTTCAAGAAATTATAATTATCAATATAATTTTAAATATTTAAAATATCATTTATCAAAACATGTATTATTATGTTATTCTTATCTAGTATTTTATTTAACGTTTCTATTTTCATTATCATGTAATTTAGTTAATCATGAGACTTCATCATATAAAGGTAATGAGTTATATTCTGTAGATGATGAATCTACATTAGAAGATATTGAGTCCTTATGATTGGGAAAATTATACATAAGATACATATTTATATGTTTCTTAGTAGTCTTTACCTTATACATTAAAAAAGATTTTATTTAGGTACCCCATCAGTAAGTCCAATGTTCCTCTCTCCAGAAATCTTATTCTCGGAGGAGTTATCTAAGGAATATCCACTACTTCCACTCCTAGAATCATTAATTTTAAGGAATTTTATTCCATTATATTTATAAAATATCTTGTAATTCCTTTCTCATTTTATATATTTTCTTGATTATATTTTCATCATTGGATAATCGAGTTTGATGTGTCTAGGTTTCTTGTATTAATAACAAGTTACATCATCCTTCTTGTCAATTATATACTTATAATCATTTGTATATGGGTATTAAAAATAATTCTTACCAAAAACCTTATTCATCCTTCTGATGATATTTTACAATTCATTTTCATAATTCCTTGGAAGTACTAGAATCAAATGTTTTTATACAATTATTCTTTTTTAAAGATCTAACTACATTTTCTGAAGTTTGTGATTTAGTTGGCAAAGTAGTTGTATCAAAAAAAATCCACCATTGTTTTGTTACTTCTCTTCATCTTTTCTAGTCTACTCTCATACTGAATCAATGTTTTGATAAGATCATATAATGTAATGTTAATAACCTTTTTGGTTTTGTCAACAAAAACACTCTTAGATTCTCATTCTTTGGGAATGTTATCAGTGATTTTATCAACAAGTATTTCATAATCTAAAACTATCTGACATATAGCTTGAAGATTATTAATAATCATCAAGAATATATGAAGAATCATAGAATTTTTTTCACTTTGTATGAAATATAAGGCTTTATAATCATCTCTTATAATTTCACGTTTAGTTTCAATAACATTAGATGTACAAAATTTTTTAACCTACAACATCTCCCAAATACAATTAGTAGCTTCATAATATGATTTTTGAATTTAAATGCTTCTTATCCTGGATAATAAAAATGTTTTCCTAACTCTATATTTTAGTTGATTTCATTTTTCCTTATGATTAGTAAAAGTAGTGACATCCTTATCAAGAATTTTAAAATTTTATTGTGAGAAAAAAAAAATATATAGGACCCATTGTTGATAATCAATGTATTGATTTTATTTCTCCAATAATCAGAGTCAGCACTATCGATGACTGATGGTCTGTTTTGATTAAATATGTCTATTGATCCAACACTATGTCCTGTTATACTAATAGAAAAACATTCATTTCCAAAAACACATTATTGTAGTGATGTTTTATAAAATAATTGTAAAAAAAAAATAACAAACGTTAAGAGGTAAAGAGATAAAGTAGTAAAATATATGATCTATGGAATACTCATCTGACCCCAACTATTGGATATCATTATTGGATATATTGATATTACAATCAAAATAACATGTTCTTGAGGGGTAAATTAAAATGCAGGTGGGAATGTTAGATTAAAAATTTTAGTTTAAAATATTTATAAAAAATAAATTAAAAATCATTATTGTAAAATATCAGATTATGATAGGGACCTAAGTCAAATTTTTAGAGTATCATAATTAGGATGATTTTGATAATATTAAATTATATAGATCGAAATCAGAGTAGATTAGATAATATAAGAGTATAATAATTTTAATGACATAGGATTCGATTAAATTAATGTAAACATATCAGATTCACAAATGATCTGAATAAAAGATCAATGTTTATCATATCCAGATACTTTAAGATAAAGAAATTACAATTTATGAAGTCTAAAATAATACTTATAAGAAACAAGTAATGGAATAGATATAGTAATTTAATAATATCTTACATATATTAAAATTAATATACCTATTTTATCCATAAGAGTAAGGTATCCAAAAAAATTCTATAACGGTATACCCTTTTTTATACTTACATGAATGTATGTCATTCCTCAGAAAGGAAATCCCCTGATATGAATATTTGATTCCTTATCTACCTAGCCTCAATAGCACTTCGTCTAATCTATTTTATCTATTTGGATATCCCAGTAAGGCCAATATCATAATATCCTATTCCTTATGTTTTTATCCCTACAAGACCTTAGTGTTAATCATGGATCATACAAATTCTTCCAAAGAAACTGTTCATAAGGACACAACCCTGATAAGGATTACTTAAAAATACAAATTAATAAAATAATTACAATTACTAGGAATAAGATGTTCATGATTTTTAATCTCTAGAGATCAATAATAATGAAAAAATAAAAAATAAATCTATTAATACTGTATAAACCTCTCCAAACTCTATGAATGACTGGGTATTTATAAAAAAATCCCCAACCGTAATATTTCATTCCTAACTGTCATATTTCTCTGAGTAATTACCAATTCATTAGACCCATGGAACATTGAAAGATATTTTGTCATGGATTGTTTGACATCATATTGATTTATACCATTACAGTGTAAAATTTTTTCCTTACATTAGAATTCACTTTTCCATATTTAGAATTTAAACATAATTATTCCAATGAACTTTTTTATAGATTTCATTTTGATAATATATATGAGTTCTAATCTAATTTTTATCTATCCCAACAAAAATTCAATTATAAGTACAATATCAGTTTGAAATGTAGGATAGAGATTCTTATATTTGATACGATAAAGGTGAATCTAATGGTTATATGATCCATACTCAATACGATAATCATAATGATAAAAGATGGTTTATATTATTTAATAATTTCAAGTTAATTATAAGTATGGTAAGATATTATGTTTTATAAAAAAAACTATCTAAAATACCTTGGACATAAATATTTAGTAATCATGTAATAATGAAAGTGTTTATGATTCCCAAATATAAAGGAATGGAAAAGTCATAAGTATAAATTTTAACTCAATAGTTGATATTTTACATAAATATGAAAATTTATTTTATTATTTATTTCATAATCCATATTCTTTTCAATTTTCAACTATGTTAGTAATTTGATCACTGATTCCTTAGGAACATTCCGAGATTTAATCTTGTGTGGGGAATCTATATTAATAGAAGTATTCATGAACCATAGAATCCAAGTTGTTTGTATTTTATTTATCAAAAACTATATCTTCGTAGGTAGCCATGTGACGAATTTTATATATGTGTGTACGTTCTATTTTCACCTTCCATGTATTTCTTATCATTTAAGTTACCCATATATGATAACTTATTCTCAAATTCTTCTTAAATTCTATCCACCAAACGAATACTCTTGTTTCACTAAAGGATTAATTCATCTTTTTCTACTTATACTAATTTTTATGACATATATATTCATAGAATTTTTTCTATACTGAATCATTTAAATCTTTCTACTAAAATGATATTATTTTTTATTTGGTATAACATCCTCTCAAAATTAATATTATGAGTGTTTTTTTAAACACATTATTTTCCTTGATTAAAACCCAACAAAGACTCACTTTCATTTATTTGGTTATATTTTTTATAATTATGGCCTTATTTTCCATTCCCTGAATGAATCGTTATTGGTAGATTTATTCCACCACTCATCATAATTATGATAATTTATTTTTAGAAATTTTCAAAAAAAATCTCTGGGATTTAAAATTTGTTCCTATTAATAATATTTTTATATTTTTATATTTTTCTTTTTCATTGAATTATTTTTCTTCAAAATTGATCTTATTCCAACTACTATAATCACTTTATAATCTATATGGTTTTTTGGATTATTTTAGCATTCTATGGACTTATATCCATACCATCCACAACACTAATATGGACCATTGAAGCTAGAGCCTTTGTTTATAATTACAATCTATCCAAATATATTAACACAATTTTTTTGACCAAACAAATATTCTTTTTATAATTACATAAGCATTAAATTTTCTAAGAAATCATTACATCCACTATTGATGTACTGGTGGATTAATTTTCATTTTTGTCAAAAATATTCCTTGATATACCCTTTTAAAACATGAATTGTACTATGAATAAAATTAGTAAAATTATGTCTCCTTAAATTCATGGATTTCCATTTTATATTAAATTAAAGGGTATTATCATTTTATGATATTATGAACATTATTCTAGTCATATGAGTGATTTTTTAATCATCCCTCCTTTTAATACGATAGTCAGCAACACCTCTTATTTCAATTATTTGGAATGATTAATCTTGTGTCACTTCCATATTTTTCATTTATTCCTATAACTCAACAAAAATTATGTTAAATATATTTCTCTAAAAAAACTGATGTGTTTCTTTATTTCTAGTATTTAATTATCATTTAAGGATGGTCATCATGAAACATAATCATTTATTTTAGATAGTTTTCAATCTCCATCACACTTTTTGTCTCAACATCCAATCGAGATTTTATAAAAATAATAGTAGATATATGATTTTATCCCATTATAATAATATTATATTCATATTATTTTGTTATAAAATTCCCCATCAATGGGGGTTTCCAAATCTACTCTAGTATGGGTTTATTATTTTAGGTAGAACATTAGATGATATTTAATGGTTTTATTATCTTTAATGAGAGTATTTATCTTGTGTATCATTTCATCCAATGCATCATCAATTATATCATCTTCAAAGTATATGTGTGAATTAACTACTAATAAACCCTTAATATATGAAAGTATATATTTAATAACCATAATAACAATATTATTCAAATAATCCATTATTTCAGAGTAAAGAAACAAAAGGTTATTTACTATTACAAACTATTAATATGTTTGAAAATATTCTTTATGTAGATATTTCTAAATAGATATAACTAAAAATTTTAAAAATTCATTACCTTTATGTTTTCTTTGGTCCTATATATTCCTTTTCATAGGATTATACCTCATTAATTTATTATTCTTCTTATCTATTTTATTTATTTTTTAGAAATCCTCTATGTTGTAACTGATAAAATGGGAAAAATATTTTCTATGTGAGGAAACACAATGAAATATTCAAATATGAAATTAATTTTTAGAAACATAAGTAATTTGGAATGATAATTATTAGGCCAATAAAAGAAAAAACATGATAAATTCCCTTATAAGGGGTGGGATAAATTGGTTTCCAGTAACAATTTCTAATTTAAATACGTTTACTTAAACTCTCATAACTCAAGAATTATCATGAACATGTAATTAAAAGGGACACGTATCTTTTTATTAGATGTGGGTGTAAATTTTACTTTTAACCTTCTCACCCTTAACCTAAGTAGGTTGTCCAATTATATTTATCCACTTATACCACTTTTTCATGTATAATTTATCAGAATGTGGTAAAATAATTTACATGGATTTTACCTAATTAACCTATTGAGTGTTAATCCATGGATCATGAAATCAGATGAAATTTGATTCACTACAATCTAGCATCCTCACTTATTAATGGTGGGTTAGCAATTGGTTAGTTATTCCAAGGGTCAATGTGAAAATAATGCATTTGGGATAACTAAATCCTACATAATTATCACCTTCTTCACAATTCAATCATTATTTCAAATCCATAAATAATAAATCATGTAGTCACACATGCCCAAAAAAATATAAACACTTATTTTGATAATGAACTGAATATGATTTGGTTTCATTGATCTCTTTAGGTTTAAAATTTATTAAATACCATGATCTATGCCCAAAATTGATTCATATAATTTCAATTATATTTCATATAAAAAAATATTATTCTTCTTAGAAAAAGTATTCAATGAGTAAGAATATATCTCCTTCATCATCTTCTTCTTCTTTAAAAAATCACTATTCCAAAAATTGAACATAATAGTTTTTACTCAGCCACAGAATATTAGTAGTATTGAATATATTTATAGACCCTTGTCTCTATAATATTAGATATATTGAATTCCTTTCCTCTATTTCAAGAGAGTTTCGTCACTTTTACGTTCATTAAAAACAATAATCTATTTAGTCAATGGATGGAAATCATATCCTTCATACTTATATAGAAACTAATAAAACTCTTCCCAATATATCCATTAAGTTCTCATTAAGATATCATTTTAAAAACCCTTTCATTCCTATAAAATGATAATATATTTAGTTCTGTTACATTTTTTTACTAAGAATATTCCATGGAATAATCTTCACCAACATTATGAAATCTCCAATTCCTTTATAATGGTAGTTTTACACTACTAATGATAGATGTAATTTTACTCCTTTTATGGTGTGGTGACCTTCATAATAACATATCCAATGAAATTTTAATTGGAATCTTTACAAAAGGACCTCATCGTTATGGAATATTAACTAGTCAAAACAAATATTCCCACAATCCATGATTTATAATCCATCAAATTTACCCATGTATCATAGAATGATTACCCCAATCTTACAAGGTCTCATATTATTTGGTTCGCAGTATATTATCAATGTTTTTAATACTCTAAACAACATGTTTCATTGAAATTATTTTAATTATATTATGTGGTTTAGTCCACCTTTTGACAGATATAACAAAACATAGTCGATGTTGATGCAACATAGACCACTTCAAACTAGGTGTCAAAATGAAATCCACCAAAACTTCCATTATCGATCAACACATCAACTAATTCGTGGAATCCTATGGCTTCTTTCACACCTTCTATATTTTATATTGTACCCATATATTTTGAAACCCATACTAATGTTTTCTTATTCATTAATATTCTTATTAATCTAGAATATATATAATCTATTTCCAGTATTCCACCCATAGTATCTAACTGAACATTATCCACATTACTCAATATACCAATATGTCATTCTTTTTCTCCTTCTCATTGTATCAACCTATGTAGAGGTATTCCAATCTTCTTTATAACCCATGATCTACCTACATATAAATCTTATTACATCCAATAATTTTCCATGATTTGATTTTCTTGTTTGACGTAAAACACAACTATTATTTTTTCTTATTCATATTTTTGGGAAAGAACACTTCATAGTTGTAGGTATAGTTCTTTTCTAAATCTAATAATGTCTTCAATAACACCCACTTATTGGGATATGCATATTGTGAAAAAATCATATCTTACGACATAATTTTTAGTATATCCACTTATTCAGTATCCTAATATCATCTAATTAGAAATAATTCACTTCATCTTCTTCTAACCACTTCAATTATTTGTTAATTACTTCTTTCTGTGTAAATTATTACACTATATGTCATAATAATATAGAAATTAATATTGGAATTATCATCACATTTTATAGTATAGTTTTTATCAATGGGTTTAGGATTTGGAAAATAATAAATTTTCCTATTAGTATCATCCCTCGTACATTGAAACCTTTGATGAGATGTGGTAGAATAAAGTCTCAGACTACCAATAAGACACTAATCATCTTGGAATAACTCATATTGTTCCCCAATATTCTAAAATATTATAATTTCATATCTACCACATTTTTTGGTATTTTCATCATGTTTTTAAAATAATCATACTTTTACCTCCATATTTAATATTTTATTTCCCCAATCTATGTTCATTGAGGATGCCCAGTAATGTAACTCATCCTTACCTGTTCACTTTATGGAACAAAGATGTGTCTCCAACTCTTTTATTTTTTCAATGTTCGGAATATTCTCTCCTAGATTCTACAAATTTTTATGAATTTTTGAGAGGATTTATTCTTAGCTTAAACTCTATAAATTAGGCCACCATTGTTCATATTTATTTCAAAATTTATTCATTAAAATAACTATTTTATTTCATAATTGACATTACATTAATAGGTCAACATTTAGAGGAACAACAACTCTTCATAGACTTTTTTTTAATGAAACATGTCTTAAAAAAATACCTATGTAACTCCACACAAGGCCTCATATTAATGTGCTTGTTTGTATGTATTTCATCCTATATTATGTTTAGTATGATTATCATAATTATTTATAAATTGGTATTTTTTTACACATCCAATGAGTTCCTGAATTTCTTAGCTTATGAAGGTGGATTTAAATTAATGGATATGAAAAAAGAATCCAATATATTATCTCAATGGGACTCAAAAATATGATCAGAATCGTTTAACATATCTTGATTTTTTTCTTCTATGGATTCATCCTCTTTTTTTATTTATTCCACATGTTGATTTATGACATTATACACTAACCATACTCACATAATGTTTTCAATATAATCCTTCTAAGTTAATCAATATTCCCATAGATATAAATTTGATTAGACTTCCAAAAATAATCATCATTTGGGGGATCCTTAGGTGTCACCTTATCAAATATATAAATTCAAAAATTAAATTAATTTATCTCAAACACATGTCTATATAGGCTAAAAAGAATAATTCAAAAAAATAATTCAGGATAGAGGACTCCAACATGAAATAACTAGAATGATACAAATTCATTATTCTGGTTAGAAAAATCAGTCCCATAATATAAATGAATATCATAATCAGTAACTAGTGTTATAAAAACCATTTTCATGTGAAAAAAATACTACAAAAATCAAATAACCAAATCAGAAAAACATTGATAAATAAACCAAAAAAACCAATTATTTAATATTAATTATTAATCTTATAAGTCATATTGGTGAGAGATACCCTAATAGGGGGTTCAATCAATGTATGAAAACCCTTTTTATTTAAGTACTTTTCCTCAAACACCCATAATCGAAACAAATCTTGACCACTTAATTATAATGGAAGCTTATTTTACCCTTGATTATGTACGTTAATCTAATTTCAATCTTTCTTTCCTTTCTCCTTAAATATTTTTTTAATTATTTTTATAAAATTCATCTATTATTTTTCAAATATAATATAATAAAACATAAGCACACATCACCAATGGTTTTGACTTGTTTCATCAATACTAGGATAATCCAATATGAAAGAAATAAACAATGTGTCGATTTATCAAAATCCATGAATTTTACTGATCAATGGAGGATTCAAGATAGGTTAATCCAACCTTACGTCAGTTCCCGAGAAATATTTCTAGGATAACACAATGCTTCCCAAGGATCACTCTCTCAATACCTACTACCATTTCCCACTAATCTAATGGAAAAAACAACTTTCAATATAGCCAAATTACAAATAGTGTCACCAATTTTATAGATTATGCCCCGAATATGAGTTTTTGGCTTATATCTCCTCAATCTTCTTATTTATAGACATTCTATTAATTACTACATGAATAGATTCATCTCATATTTATCAGAGATAATAGAAAAAACCTACGTCATCTATGGAAATGTGTTCAATGACTGGAAAGCTATCAGTTTCTCCATAATTTGGAATTCCTCTCTCACGATATAAAACATAAGAATTTTTCCCCTACCACATCAATATATAGGTCACCAATATTTATGGAGATATAAATATCCATAATCTAGTCTTTCAAAAATTCTGTCTCTCTGATTTAAGAGCCTTTTTCTTATTTTCCCTTAAAAAGATCTTTAAGTATTTCAATGAATTTTGGGATAATCAATCCTTAAATATTATTTGAATCCATAGTGAAACTCTATTAAATGTATCATTTTAATTTGATTAATATTATCTATTTTAATAATATTTAACCCCATCTAAAAGATAGGATATTTAATCTCAATAGTATAACATCTTGAAATATTCTATGGTGCAGGATTCACCATCATGATGAAATCATCAATCCAATTAGAATGGTATATCTAAATTTATGTAGCTCAATATTATAGAACATATTTTTGCATGTGTTCCCCATTAAAAATATATATGCACTAAAATTTGATTCGGTATCTTATCTTTTTCCCTTTTTAAATGATATTTGGTTACTATTTCGAAACAAAATCCAATAAATATTTTAGATAGATTCCATTTAATTCACCACAGGAACATAGCATGATTATCCAAATCATCATCATTCTAATTCTCATTTTTTTAATTTATTCAAAATGGTTTTGTGATACCCAAAAATTTAATACCACTAAAAATAATTTGTTCACCCTCCATGGTCTTGTTATCATCTTGTGGAATAGGAAATCCATTATTCATTAATGTTTTAGTGTAAATGTATTTTGTTTCATGGATCACATGTAATTGGGAGTGCTACTGAAATCCTCCCAAACTCCCTTTATGAGTAAATCCTATTACCATGTTTTGGAAACCTCTAATTTCCTTCATGTATTAAAAATGTTTCATAGTTACCATATATTTTTAATACCCTATAATGTTTTTATTTACTTTTTCTCTTATTATTAAGAAGGAATGTATCATCCACCATTAGTCTACCATATACACTATAACAAAATCACTCAAAGAAATTATATTCCCTACCTTTTTCATATCACCTAGATCCATCATATTCTTTTACCTACCACTATTCTTTGCCTCCTCATGATTAGATTGAATATCACTCTAGTTGATACTTTATGTTGGCCTGTCATATATTGGATGATTATGTGTTGGTCTATATTTTTTCTTTTAGTCCTACTCCATATGTGATGAAACATGATTAACCATGTAATTTATGGTTCATATATAAATATTAAACATCATGGGAAAAATTCTATTCCTGGTCTGATATATAATATATGGTGAGACTTAATCTTGTGGCCTCCTTTTTAGAAAGGCCACCAATATTATCGAGTAATCTCTATCTTCCAAACATAACTCTTCATAAGCTGTTTCATCAAATTTACTACTATTTTCATAGATTCATTAGTTTGATACTAAAAATATTTCACAAGAGAACTACATGGTGTTTATATCATATTTAACCCAAAAACATTTATATTTATTTATATAAAAACAAATATAATTAAATTAAAAAATGTAATTGAATGAAAATATAAAACGGTGAAATAAAAAATATCAATTGGATACAATGAAAAATAGATCCAATCTGATGTGTTACATTGTTCCCCGATACTAATTAAAGTTACTAGTCTATTATACAGCTACATTAAGTGTATTTGATTCATTATCTAGAAATTTTATTGAATTCATTTTAAAATAAACTCTCACATCCATTTATATTCAAAATTATATAACTCTTAGGATGAATAGGTATTATTGGTTCATAAAAAGTCATATCCCTTGTATGTAAGGTTTTGAATAAAATATATTAAATAGTATATTCCTATATTTTGACCCCAATAAATGAATTTACTAAATATTTTTTCTATGTAATATATTGGAAATGATTTTATCACCAGAGTAGAGAGGATATTATAGTATGACTACAGGTATAATCTTTAACTAAACACCTAAACTATTTTATTTTACTCTAATTGATTCCTTAGAGAAGATTCGATATCCACATTCTTAATAAGGTAAGTATCACCCAATATTTTTTTTGATACATCCATAAAATCTTTACTCTCTGAACCAATTATATATACATTATCTTCCTTGTAATCGATATTCCACTTTCTGTACAATATCTATAATGAGATATTTTACATTATTCCATTGAAATATAAAATCATTTTTCTTTAATATTCAATATTCCACTATGACTGAATGAATAAATTCAATTACATGTACATTATCCATGTTCTCTCTATATTCATAAGATGTAACTTATTAATTAGATATAGTTTGTTCATGTGTAAAAAATTCCAAACCTTATGCAAGATGTGGAAATTTTTTCGTACTATCTATCAACCGGTTTGTTATAATATATAGTACGAAATTATTTATGTACATTTAATTATTGGG
This sequence comes from Viscum album, assembly GCA_963277665.1. Taxonomy (NCBI): domain Eukaryota; kingdom Viridiplantae; phylum Streptophyta; class Magnoliopsida; order Santalales; family Viscaceae; genus Viscum; species Viscum album. The sequence continues at coordinate 1,877,600,204 of OY728143.1, read as the reverse complement.
ACATAATATGTCTCATAATAAATGATGCCCATTATTATACACTTTTAGTTTCCTAGAATTCAAATTCATAAAACATCCCTATATAAAAATCTTATTTATCATTTACTTAATGATTTTTTATATAAATAATTTTCAAAAAAATATAGGCATTGTCACCTCTTATGGACAATTTCATGTTCATATCAGAAAAATTCACACAATTGAAAATCATTTACTTTTAATTACATAAGAAACTCTCACATAAATTTTTGTGATATATCCCTTGGATGAGTAAATATATGTGATATAGTCATGTTTGATGATATATAATGATATTATTTTTTGTAAATTTATCTCATATGAACATATAATAATAAAATTCCATAAAATAGTTGTAACTAACGTCTCACATAAAGGATGATGGTGCTCTTATGCATGAATTCAAGAGACTTTTAACTTTGAAACATCGAATTCCATATAAGGATTCCAGATTATTTTTGCAATATCAAATTTTCCTAATATTGTGACAAACAAAAACACCATAGAAGAAATGATTTGATAAATAATAAAATGGATGAACAAAAAGAAATTTTATTTCTTCTTATGAATTTATCCTTCACCTTTAAGGTCTCATATGAATATAATAATATTTATTAGACATAAGGAATATAGTTTCGATACCATAAATCAAGGATATCAGAGCTATAAAATATAAAATCATATAAAAAACTAAAAATGAAGAAACGGATGTAAATGGAATACCTTTTATAAAATAATCTACCTTAAACTCCTAAAAAATCCTTCATATAATTTTAATAAATGTTATAAGAGTATAAGATTATGGCCTCCCTGGTCCAAAGGTATCTATCTCCAAGATGATTCATTCATCATATGAATGGGATATTCCCTCACCAATGATGTGATAACACCTCACTAAGATGAGAATGGAGAGTGAGGATATATTTTAGGTTAATGAATCTTTGACCAAGTATACACATACAACTTCCATAACATGGAATTGATTTATATATCCATGAGGATTCACCTCAGTAATGGTGAACTTATTCATTCAATATAATTCATGACCAAATGCTACTTCCACCATAATTCATATAAGGAAAAACCTCATTTATGTTTGATCTTGTGAAATATCTTATATTATGATATTTTATTTGATATAATCACTAAATTATTACAATTTATCATTGTTTCTACAATCATAAGTTTTCAAGGTATGAAATTCCCTATAATAAAGAAAAACAAAACCTTCTTGAAAAAAATATCATATCTATATATAATATACCTAAAACTAATTACATCATATCTACATCAATATATCACATACACTAAAGTCTATAATACCGTGTTCTATCTCACAATATATATTATCGTATATAATAATTTTGAAACTATTTCCGAAACTACTTTTGGATTTTTTTCAATTAAATTTTGAAATTATATCATTAACTTCATATTATACAGTAATATGTAAGACCATGTGAATTCACATCCAGATATATTTAAAATAAATCTATAATTCTTTTAGATTTTCTCTTTGATCCAAAATCAATCACAATTCAGTCAATAATAATGTGTTCCAAAATTTTCCTTTATAGCATTGAAAACAAATATGTATCACTGTTTAAATATATTTATTGAGAGATAAAACTCTATAAAATAATAAATTAAAATCATTTTATAAAGGTATATAGCATGATTTCTCTCACAAACACATATCATTATACTTGTATCCATAATTATACATCAAATTCAAACATTTTTTCTCATATTTTATCATTTTCTAAGACATCATGTGATCATGGTATATAGAGTATTAAAATCTCATATAGACAACCCATAAATTATATATTCTTTAAGTATATACTATGTTGTTTAATGAATAAATCACATATAATTCATCTACATGGATGACAACATCACATGTCACTCAACCGAATAGAAAATTAAATCATATAATGGTTATATATATGGATTCATACTCTATAATCTATCCCAATTATTGGCTTATACTATATAATCATTATACTGGAAGAATAATACCTTATGTAGTGGAGCTCTAACCAGTGACGTGATCAAAAATATACCTAATTATCCCCTAACTATCCAACTCTACATGTAAAATTATATATGTACGGTTTAAAATGATAATTGTTTTCATGATAGGTATATCTATAACCCTATATATTGGAGACCCAAATATTATCCATGCACCCCATTTAAGATCCCAAATATCATTCTTGTATTTTTTAATTTACATTTTAATTTAAATCCACTAATTTTGGTCAATTTAGTGTTTATCGAGTGTGTGAGGACGCTCATGGGTATTCTAGCGGTTCATGACATGAAATAAAATGGGGTAATTGGCATCCAATTCATGTTTCATGATCAATAAATGGTTAGTGGGAACTATGCATCCAAACTGTTCTATCGAGGAGGAGTGGAACATGGTTAATTAAACCATGAATAGAGGGATTTCCAAACAAAACAAGCTTGGATAAAGGTATCCTACATGGTTGGTTCATGGTTATTAAAAAACATATATCCCCAGGTAATGACACGACTTATCCCCTCTTAGACAAAGGCTGGAAAATAGTTGGTGCATCTTTTGAAAATCCATGCACCCAAACAATGCACCCCATTAAAAAGTGAGAATTTTCCAAATTTCCCCATTGGTATTTTAGATTTGTCACCCAATTTTCCCCTCATTTATTCCTACTCCATCTTTACTAAGGAAACAATGATCCCAAATCATCGCAAGGGTCAATAACCTTCAATTATAATCCAATTTGAGTTCCTATGGATGTGGATCAAAGCTCTGGGTATGACTAACACTCCTCTTACTCTTCATTCCAAGATTTAGTGCATGTTTTTTCATTCTTCTTATTCTGATTTCCAAAAACCCCAATTTTAAGAGGGGATCATAGGATGGGGCTTCATTGGGTGCTTGAATATGGATCTAAGGCTAAAGTTATGGATACATTAATATTCTGATTCAAGGTATGTGGTCTACAAGTTATATCCCATGGAATTATTATATATTAATAAATTATTAGTTTTGATATTTCTTTCTTCATAATGTGTTTTTTATATACATAGTAATATTTGGTATAATGGTTGCCTAAATGATGATTTAGACCCCTCAAAATCCATGTGGGATGAATTGAGAATTATTAGGCCATTTTTGGCCACCGATGTGGTGTTCCAATATTCCCAAACATGGATAATTGGAATGTTAAGACTAAAGTTCACATGTGTTGAAATAGATCCCATGATAAATATGTTTACATGTTGTTCCAAAAAATAAATAGCCATTAATGGTGGTTGTTTCTAGTTATATTCAATGTAATAAGGGATTGTTTTTCAAATTTACATAATGGGATAACATATAAAAATTGTGTAATATCTGAAATTTTTTAATGTATAGAAAATTGATGAATATGCTAATTGGAATAAGGCATAAAAAGGGAAATTGGGTAAATTGATCTACCAAGAAAATTGGGAATGTGTGAATGGGTTTTTCTTTATGATGATTCATGTATTAGATTAAATGTGACGTGTAAATGGTATGTGTATTGTTTGAGAATGAGTTTTTGATAAGTTATATGAGGGTGGTGGATAAATATTCATATTCACATTTCTTGGTGGTGTTGGATAAATTATTGGGGATCCACCCATGGGTCGAGTTAGATTTATTCTCTACACCAACCTAAGAATAAATGTATTTTGGAGTAATAATGAAGCTTTAGGCCCCTAAAACATTCATTCTATGGGACTACCTATACCAATGATCCACACTAATCATGTTATTATTATTTATGAAATATTTATCCCTACTAAGATAAGTAACTTCAATTATTCCCTTATGAATGATAATTGACTAGCATATGCTGTTATGTGAATGATGATAGTGACTAAACCATAGAATACCTGATGAAAATGGATTTGTTAATGGTGATGGTATAAGTTATGAAAGGGAAAATAAATATAAAAATGGTTAAAGGTAATACTGATAACTAATGGAACATGAGTTTTCTATTGGTTTACCTTTTTATATATTTATTTCTTTCATAAACTATCTATTTATATGGGTTATTTTGTCACAATGTTGGTGGGGTCCTACTGAGTTATACTCACACACTTCCAAGGCCTCAATTTGGTACCCAAAAAAATTCTATGTTGCAGGTGAGAACAAGGGAAAAGGCCCTATGCAATATGGTTATGTTGGACATGGGATGACATTGGGAGATGGATCCTATGATGGAGTTAGGACCTATTTTTGGGAATCAACTGCTCTTCATTAGTTTTTTCATCGTCTTGGAATTGTTAACACGACATGGAATATTTATCTATTAATTGTGGTTTGTAAACTATTTGGAAAATGTTTAGTAATTCATGTTTCTATTTTGAGATTATTTTTTCCCTTATTTCAAATGTTATATATTGTGGATTAATCTGGTATAGAGGGTATAATCAAAAATATTTTATCAATTAGACCATTTTTTCTAGTCAGAAAACTATTGAGTATGGGGAGGTGTGCTTGAGGTCATGTTATAACCTGACATGGGGCACCAATTTAGTGGCTTACGGGTCAAGGACGTTAGAAAGTGGTATCATTTCCTTTTTATTTTCCTTTTTCATTCTATTTAGTGATGGTAGACATGATATTAGAGTATGTTGGGCCTTATAAATGAGCTCATGATTGGGGATATTAAACCCATGTATGAGGGAAAAACCAAGTACGCATAGTGGGAATTATTGTTCTTGAGATGTGTTTTTACAGTTGAATGATATTCCACCATTGGGTGATCCACTTTTTTTATGATATTGTTATATGATATTTTTCTCATAGACATAATGTAATGATATTGGGAATTCATGCATCCGTATAGGCTCTTAGGGATTCAAGTGGAATGAATCATGACTGATAAACATCGGATGGGTTTGTGGGAGAAAAATGTTTTGATTTCTTTTACATTATTTAAAATTAAAAGATAATGGTTTTTAATAATGATTATTCACATGGATAAAATGGAAAGAGTGTTAGTAAATGGTTAATTAGTTTTTCATAATATTGAGTCGTCAATGACATAAGATGATGGGTATAAAAAGTTGTGAAATGGAAATGTTTTATAAAATGAATGATTTTCATTATGATAATGGTAATGGTTTTAAAATGATGTATAATGGATGACTTGTTATTATGTATGTGGGTTTACCCCATGTTATCCAAGACCATTGGTTGGTATGGATAACTGTAGTGTTGAAGATATGACATGGTCTGATGGGATATTTAATTCTAAATGGGTTGTGTATGGCTAGTGGAGAGTTATATTTTCAAATTATGGATGTTTTTTTATTATTCATTTTGATATGTGTTCTTGGCATTATAGGAAGATTCCACGGAAACATGGTGTGAATGTTTAGATACAAGTGGATCTCGCTGAGAGTGATCCTCTAAAGGTTGATCAAGGGATCTATGTGATTTAGGGTAATAGGGGTGTTGAGATGTTCTGTGAAATCCTTGCACTTTATATGTAGATGATGGAATGCGATCCATGATGGGTTTTATTGAGTATGTTTGAGAAGAAGAAAGGGTTCCATCTACAAAAAAAATCCAAATTTTTATATATATGGTAGAAAAAATATAGATGAGTTCTGGATAGTTTCTATCCATATGATCCTTGATAATCTTTAGTCTTCTCCAAATAAGTGGGTTATGTTGATGGCTTATATGCTGGGAGGTCAGGTGAAGCAATAGGGGGATGCTCCGGTTCATACCCAGCAAGCTGACTATGTGGTATGGAAATATTTTTAGGAATTTTTTTTGAACATTTATATCAAGATACCCTGAGATAGGGGAAAGATGTGGAGTTTCTGATGTTGACCAAAGGGTCTATGTTTGTGATGGATTACACTGGTCAATTCCCCAACATACAGTTTTTCCCAGATTTGGTGGGGGATTGGGTGACTGCACAAAGATTTTTTCAAGATAGACATGAACATGAGATTATGTCATATGTAAATGAATTTCATTTTAATAGTTTTAATGATCTATTAAATCAGTCCCTTATTTCATAGGGAAATCTCAAGGAAGATTCTGATGGTTGATGTGTAGCTCTAGTTTGCTGACCCAGTGGATCCAATTCCAATTATAGGATGCACCGTTTTTAGAATTTACAATAAAAAAGTGGAGTAAATTGTATTTACAAAATATAACTAGTATCATAGTGTGGTTATAATGTTTTCTTTTATCAGTGTGGTTGGTCGAGAAAGTTGTGAAGTTAGTTCCCCTGACCACTCGTTGAGTATAATTGTGCGGCCGAATGGGGAATTTGTAGAGGATTCTTAGGAACCCTCAACATGTGGGTAAGGAGGGAGGTCTAATTCTAGTGTAGAGTACATGGAATGGGTTAGTTACTATATATAATTTAGGTAGTTGGAGCTCAACTGGGAGTACTAGTAGAGGTGGTAGACGAGGTACTGTCAGATTGGAGCATCAATACCAGGAAGGTTGTAATGCACTAGGAACTAAAACTAAAGCCAAGGGTAAATAGGTTGTTCACTTCATTTATTCAAGTATAAACATGGAGGTTGAAAGGATGGATCATCCAATATTTTAGGTATGATTCTTGTAGCTTCCACAATTTTTATAGCTTTGTTTAATATAGGTGTATCACATTATTTTATCTATAATCAGTTTTTATGTGTGTTGGTACTAGTGGTGGAGTATATGTGTGTATTCATGTTGATTTATACACCATTAGGGGTTAGAGCAGAAAATATCAGGTGATGTATGTAATGTGCACTTACGGTTGGTGTGTATTGTTTCCTATAGGACTTTTTTGTGCTTGGGATGATATGTTTTGATATGATTATTTGTATGCAATGTCCAGTGCTAAAGAAATACCATATTCAATATTATCATCATAGCATATCACTGAATAGTCTTGAGGGAGACATGTAGGACCATCATGGTTAATGGGATGTCCGGGCAGGCCATGTCAGGCCAATTTGTCAGCAGTTGGGTGAATTCATAGCCCATGTGGATAATATTATTCTCTATGATGTGGGATTATATTATCGTGTCTTTCATATTTTGGTTTATGAGTTTGAAGATGTGATTCCAAAGGACTTATCAAGGGTTCCACCCGATATCGATGTTGAGTTCATAAAATAGTTTCTTCTAGGGGATGAACCAATTTCTATTCCACTATATATAATGGCACCATCATAACTCAAGGTGTTTAAAGATAAATTGGATGAATTGAAGAAAGAGGGGATTATTCATCTAATTATGGCACCTTGGTGATCTCTTCTGTTTCTATAGAAGATGAATGATAGATCATTGAGTTTATATATCAATTATAGGAAGTTTAGTCATATAATAGTTATGAATAAATACTATCATCGATGAATCAATGACCTTTTTGACCAGATGATAAGTTCATCTATGTGATCCAAAATTCATTTGAGATTAGGGTATCGCCAGTAGTTGGTTAAACCATCCACTGTACAATAGACATCCATCAAGAACAGATATGGGTCGCATGAGTTTTTTTATATTGTTCGTGTTGAACAATTAACTTTCAGTTTTTATGAATTAAATTCAATTAAATATTTCACCCATATCATGATCAATTCTTAGTTTTCTTTTTTGATGACATCTTGGTGTACTCGATGACCCACAATGATCATTCCAAACATCCTGACATCATCCAGAGTACAGTGTGAGAGCATAGTCCATAAACTAAGATATCCAAATGAATTTTTTGGATGGAGAATGTGAATTTAATAGGGAACACCATCTCAAAAAAAGGCATATGCGTAGACCAAGATAAGGTTCATACATTTTTGTCAAGGGAGTAGGACAAGAATGTTTCTGATGTCTGTTGTTTTCTAGGTTTTTCATGCTATTAACAAATGTTTATTAAATAATATTCTTGTTTATCAACACAACTTTTAGTTCTAACTAACAAGTGTATGACTTTTCAGTGGTATTGGAATGTGATAATGTGTTTCAGGAACTAAAAAGATGGTTGATGACCTCACTAGTTCATATCTTACCTTATTCATGTGAGAAATATATTTGTTTCTGTAATGTGTATGGTGTTATGATAATGGAGTTATTAATGTTGTATGACCAGGTTTTGACATATGGGTCATGATAGTTGATTCTTCATGAAATATATTACCCAACACATGATATTGAAGTTTCTGCAGGGGTTGATTCCATAAAATGATTGTCTAATTACTTGTTGGGGCATCAATTTATAGTGTCTATTAATCATAAACACTTATGTACATATTATACCAGTGTTATGTTAATCATCATTTATGAATATGGGTTGAATAAATTAAATCCTTTAACATTGATCAAGTTTACACACTAGGAAAAATAAATAGTGGTGTAGATTCCTTAATCTAGAAGACTCAAATCAGGATATTTTGGAATCAGGTTCGAAGTGGATGATTATCTCTTAGTTTGTTGAGGTGATTCTTAGGGTACAGGGTGTCTTGGGGCAGGTGACCATTGCATCATTGGTATTTTAGTAGAAACATCTAATCCTGATTAAAAAATGGCAGTACAATTATCCAGAATATTTGGATTTCTGGAATGGTATTAAAGGTGGGGAGTCACCTTCTAATTGGACTGTTAGAGATGAGAGCACAATTTACGTTTATGTCCATGTGTTTATTCATGAGTGTATGAAAGAAGATTTGATGTGATATTTTCATGCATCATAGGGGAAAGGGAATCCATTTTTTGACCAAAATATATCATGATCTTCATAGGTAGTATTGGTGGCTAGGGATGAAGAAATAGGTTGCATGTTTTGTGGCGGGAGTCCTTACCTTCTTATAGGTGAAGGATGAACATCAACATATGGGTGGTTGGTGGTATCCATTACCCATTCTAGAATATAAGTGGGATGACAAGACAATGGATTTTGTTGTAATCCATTCGAGGATTCCCTTAAAGAATAATGGAATTTGGGTGGTTTTCGATCAGTAGACCAAATTGGATCATTTATTACAAATATTATAGTCTTTGACCATAGATAATTTGGGTGAGTTATATGTTCTTGAGGTAGTTCAGATGCACTAGGTTCCATGAAACATAGTTTCAAATCGTGAAACATGTTTCACTATGTGCTTCTGGTAGGGATTACAGAAGGCACTTGGGACTCTGGTTTTTTTAGTATGGATTTTCTCCTCTATGAAAATGGTAAATTATAACACACTATTCAGGTATTTTAGAAAATGTTGACGGATTGTTCTCTAGAATTTTCTGAATATATGGAGAATCATCTAGGACTGGTTGAGTTTTCCAACATCAATAGTTATCTAGCTACAATTCGGATGGAACTATTTGGAACACCCTATAATATACCATGTATAACACTATTTTATTGAATAGTAGATAGAGAAACATAATTTTTTGGATGGAGTCTTGAGTAGGATACATCGTAAAAAAATCAGTTGGTTTAGAAGTGTATATAGATAGCTCAAAGTAGTTAGAAGTCATATTTATATCGGTATCGTAGAATTGTTGATTTTGTGGTGGGAAATCATGTGTTTATTTGAGTGTCACAAATGTTGGGTCACCATCAAGTTCATAAATTGGGTATGTTGTCACCCAGCTACATGGGGTTGTTTGATATTATAGATAGAATCAGACTGGTGGTGTACATATGAGATCATCTATAGTGGTATAGTGGTGAGCATGATATCTTTAATGTGTCACATATTTGACTGTATCACCCTGAACCATATCACATGATTGATATTGAGGATATTGAACTTGAGGAAGGTGTGTCATTTACAGAGCATCTGGTTAATATTTTTAATCATAGAAGGAATGTATTGTAGGTTGGATTCCTCCCTTGGTTCATGTTTTATGGAGGAATGGTAATGTACAAGATGAAACATGGGAGAGTGAGTCATACATGCAGGCCTAGGGGAATTATATCATTTTTTTATAATTCCAGTTATGTATAGAAGTTCATCTTAAGGATGACCCGTTATGAGGTGGATGGTTTTTTAGACCTCGAACATCATGGTGGTATGTTCTTGTTTAAAATTTGGTTTAAATATCTTACTTATGGTCAATGGGATGTCTACCAGGTGTATGAATATAATCAGTGGTATTCCAGGGACTTGAGACATAAAATAAAAATTGTCAATGTCCACCATGTTCGTGTTGCATGGTTGTCGCATAGTCAGAGAAAACCATGAACCCAAACAATGCTTTCCAGGAGGTGTGGCACATAGTTTTGTAAATCATTCAAGGGGGTAAGGCCAAATAGTGTAGTCATGGAAAGAGGAATCCCACATAATTAGTGCATGGTATGTTAATTCATGTGAGGTCCTTGGGTAACCATGTGACCTAGTCCCTCTTGGAAAGAGTTTAGAACATGGTTTGGAAAACTGTCTATCCAAACTGTCCATGCCATTAAAAAGTGGAAATTTACTAACATTACCCCTTGGAATTTTAATTTACTCGCATAATATTCCACCCATTTCTTCCTCCAGCAACACTAGCAATGATCCAAAGCTCCCAAATCATAACAAAGGCCAATCTTCTTCGATTCTATAAATTTTGGAGTGCCTTTGGTTAAAAATTAATGCTCTAGGTATTTCTAATTCTAATTACCCTAGTGAGATAGAGAACATGAATTATTCTCTTATACATGTTAATTTATGTTCTTAGGATGTATTGTGAATGATGTAAGTTCCTAACATAGGAAAATTGTGATGAAAATGGATTTGTTAATGATAATGGTATAAGTGATAAAAATGGGATAAAAAGAAAAAAAAAATTATAGGGAAGTATTTTTAATTTGTGGAACTAGAGTTCTCTATTGGTTTACCTTGTTATATGTTTATTATTTGCATTAACAGCCTTTTTAGACTTGATATTTTGTTGACATCATTCATGGTGGCCTACTGAGTTGTGGTCACACCCTGCTTGGGCTGCAATTAGGTACCTGAGCAGATTTCATTGTTACAGTTCAAGAAAAGGGAAATGATCCCTTGCTATTTGGATGAGATGGACATGGGAAAAGTGTTGTGGAAGGATCTATACATGGAGTAAGGACCCACTTCCTAGATTCAATTATTTTCCTATATATTGGGTTTTTCATTACCTTGCCCTTGTCAGCATGGCGTGGAATATTTATTTGCTGGTTGTGGTTTGTGCCCAATTTTGGAAAAGTTTATTAATGCATGTTTCTAGTATGAGTTTATTTTTTCACTTATTTTAGATTCCATATGATGTGTCTTACTATGATAAAGAGGGAATAGTCTCTACATATGATCAATTTGACCCTTTCATCTAGTAAAAAACCTTTGGCATACATGAAGGCATTCCTGAGGTCCTGTGATGACTCATCTCAAGGCACCTATTTAGTTTCATCCAGATAAGAGATCTTACATTACAAGTATACCAAATAAATTATGTATAAAAACCCATGTGGTATACTTAGTAGGCCATGTGGTTCATAAAAACCCCTTTTTATCCCTATTGTGTTTATTTTTTATCCCTATACTATAATCCTACTCATGTTAACCTTAACAAATATTCGTAACCTATAATACACCATGGTGAACATCAGTCAAGGATAACTCAATGTTATAAATTGAATGTTGAATTATTAAAAATATCACAAAATCTATATCTATATGCATATTTATAATACCAATAAGAATGATTTACATAGTAATGAATCAATTTTATGTAATACGATACATTCTATACACATAATCCATTTTAAAAATATTTAAGAAGCCAGAAATAAGTACTAATGTTTCAAATAATGTATATTAAACTTCCAGATCAGTAATATGTATTTTCTATATGATGTAACCCCTATCACATCTCAATATTACCAAATGATAAAACTCTACCCCTAAATTTTTTTTGTCAACCTATATGATGAAAAAATATTGAATCCTGGAGAGATTTTTGAATCTTATTCTTAATGTTAATATTTTAATATAAACTGACTCCAGAACTATACAACACAAAATATTATGAGGCTCACAACTATTTCCTACTCATTCTCTTACATAGTACATTATAATCATCCCCGGATCCCTTTCCATTAATCTTTTCCCTGAAATAATGTCACTACTTGACAAATTATTTTACAGTACATCCTAAAACCATTTAAGATAATGTGATATATAAATAAATTTAGTAACAAATGTAATTATTTTCATTTCTATTTACTACCATATCCAAAACACATTTATGATTAAGTGATATTCACATTCTCATTAAAACTAATGTAACTCTCAACATTATTCTTTATATTGCTATAGTAAAATCTATTAATAAATCAAATGTTATATAAATTATAATTTTATTTCTCGACCCCTTCATGAAAAAGTGATATTCATTTCTCATGGTGAAAAATGTATTTATTTACGTTTTTCATTACCATCATGCATCATATAATATTTTAGGATATTAATTAAAAACTTACTTCAATCATTAGTAAATATTAGCTTTTATGTGCTAATGTTGAACTTCGATATATACAAACACACTGTCACACACTACTTATTCCTTATTTTATATTTAGAATATGGTAAAATTATAAAAAAATATATTATGTTTAGGAAACATTATTTATTTAATTTTAGTAAGAATACATTAAAAATGGACAACAATTTTTATATGGTATTTTCTATATTTGAAAAATTGTTCTTTTTTTATGGAATACTATTTTAAAATATTCGACTAATGGGATAAAAGAACAGATTACCTAATATTTAGAAACATATGTATAAACACTTCATTCTGGATAAAAAACATTTATTCATGTCTCCTAATCAAAACAAGTTATAGAGTCTTCATAAATCATACACCGTGTTTCTATAATTAATCATTTCATTTGGGTTTTAAAAACTACTTCTTAACTAATCACCTATCTTATGTAATATAATAATTGATATGAACATAAATATCATTTAATTATTTTTGCACAAAATTAAAAGATTAAATTATATTTAAATATTTGATGTAGCCCCTATTTTCACCATAACATAAAATACAAACAATATGATCAATCCATTCTCGTTGGATTTTGAACTCCGGTATATTCACAGTTCTTTTAATATTTATATTTGGTATCGTATTCTTTTCAAAACATTGAATTAAACTCAATAAAATATATACCGAATATCCATATTCCATGTATTTTATTAAACTCCATTAGGTATTTTGAATAATACTATCACATAGAATTTTTATTACTCATACCTGAAAACCTTATGGTTCAATTAACAATAATTGATACATAATGAACATTTCAAAACTCTTTAAATAATTTTTCATATTATTTTTTAAAATTTTAAAAACAATAACAATATATAAATTACTAAAACATATACATAAAATTCTTAGTTCATTTACTCTCATTATATTTATAATTCTAGGTAAATATTTATTGAATTCCACCATATTATCAAAACATTTCAATAACTAAAACTATAATTAATATTATAAATATAAATGTACATTTATATTCATTCTTAAAACCTATTATGAAATTGAACAAATCATAAAAGAAATTGTATCATACAAGCTCTCTACTTTTATTTTAACAAAAATTGGTTTCATCCTCTAAGAGAGAAAAAATTAGAAACATAAATAACTCATTCCATATTCCACTAAGATATTTGTATCAAAGTCTCTAATTTAGATAATCCTTATTTGAATTACTTGGATATTGACTTTTATCATGATTCTTTCATTTCATTCATTTTATTTGGAATATGTTGTCATATATATATATATATAATATTTATATAAAACAAATTTTTATTGCATACCATTCAATGGAATGAAATTAATTCTAAATTTTTTTTACCTAAATTTGATGACCCACTTTGTTCTTGTAGCCTCTTAGGTAATCCTGGGAATTTAATCTACTATGGATTATATTTCATTTAGGGAATAATTATCAATATTTATTCATCTACACCATCACTGATAGTGTTGACTCTATATGTCCTCTTTTATTCCCCTTTTCCCTAAACCATTAACAATTCCTTCTAATACCATCAAATGGTTTTTAAAATTAGAGCACCCAGTTCCTTCCTGGTATCCCTAAATATATTTAGTTGGTCTGATAATGGTTTATAGAGTTCAATCATATTATCGTTCGTAAAAAAAGATTGAAATATTCCAACAACCATTGATGAGTAAATCAGTTTCAAATTCAATCATAAGTGGTTACCCCATACTATCTATGTAATATACATAAACAATATTATTGAGTAAATTATTAAAGAGTAACACTCCTCCTATTATAATTAACCAAAAACATTGTCTGATAAACTACATACTATTTAATTATATATTACTATAGATATAGGATTTTAATATTACCTATCATTGGACAAGAATTATGGGTACTATGATATTTTTTCTACAGCAAATCTATCAAAGAAAATATTGTGGATACATCATGTACTTCTTTTTAAATGATTATTATAGTTATAAAAAAAATAATGAGTGAATTAATCAGTTTGTTTCTTTGGAGTAGATTTTTCCAACTCATTGAAATTTTCTTCTTGTTTGAGAACAATTCTCAAATATTATTTCCAAATTTATATACCATATATTCCTTTAACAAATCTATGCCAGTTTTTTTATAAATTTACTATAGACATTTATAAATGTGCATCAACTAAAATGATGACCCCTTTTTTAAATATATAATATATATTATTTTTACAAGATTCATATTTCACTCATTAATGAGTTATTTTTTAGTTTTTATCCCAAAAGATATCATGTTGGGTAGGACATCATCCCAATCATATCACATATGAATCTTGGATAGTTGATTAGATGACCCTTCACCTAATCCATCATTTGGGAAAACCCAACTTTATTTCTCTAATATCCAAAATGTTTGGATTTCTCTATTAAGTGAAACCATAAGAAAATGATAAAAATATGTTATCACTAAATAATAAAGGGAACCTATTTAATGATGAAACAACCCCATAGAAAAATTTATGAAGCAATATTACTTTCTTTCCATACATGAGATTATCCATGGGCTCTTGTTTGTTCACAAAATTAACTAGATAGATGACCAGGATTAAAAAATTGTCTATTTGCATAAAATATAACACATCATATTTAAAGTGGATTTACTCGCACCATCATATAGTATATTATGGGAAATTAGTAATTTATAATATAATCACATTATATTCACATTAAATATGAACTCATTCATACTATTCAATAAATGAATTTTTCAATATAATATTTTATCAGGAATTATAAACAATGTTATTATAAAATGTCATTTTTAATACTTTTACATGATGTAAATATCAATTGTTTGTTAATTATTTAATCCTTGATTAGATCAATCATCAAAACTCCATTTGATTTTTCCTAAATAATATCCAAAATAAAGATCATTAATATAAAAATTCCAAACATGTTATTATGGTCAATTAATATATAAAATAGAAACATTTTATATTTTTACTTTATTTATGTTATTTATAAACACTATTAGTTACTATTATGATTTCTATATTATAAATTTTATTTTTACATTTTAATACAAGAAATATAGTCAAATTAATTTATATTTTTAATATTCACTCATAATATTTATTGAATATTTAATAATTAATGTTTCATAAAAATTATATAATATATTATAAACAATTTATAAATAACTATTTATTTATATTTTTATTAATTAAAAACCCCCAATTTAAATTTTATTATAATTTATTAAAAAGTAAAATATATAAAACATATTTTAAAAATAATTTATAGATTTTCATTAACTATAAGTGGTGGGAATGACTAATATAAAGGAAAAATAATTTACCTTTACATAATGCACTAACATAAAGGTATCTCCATGATTCATGCTATGCAGCCCAACTATGTAAAGGTTAGTCATAATATACCTTTACTCTACATGATTGTGTGAAGGAATCACATCACATTACATTATGAAATAGGAAAACATAATGGTAAACACATTATTTACCATTATATATTCCTATTTTATGGTAAAATCAAGAAACTATAATGCATACCATTTCAATATATATATAACATTGATTTCATTTTAGGTATATCCTATCATTGTAATGGTAGGTTATGAATACCTCTATATAGACTCTTATAAAAAATGTAATTTTTCATTACCTTTACGAAGATCCCTTTAATAGAAATTATATATATAATTACCTTTACATATATCATAATATATAGAGGTAAACATATACCTTTACACATTATAGGTTTTTTACTTCAAGGCAATATGTTTTGATACAATATTAATAGAAAACTAAAATGTAATGCACTATTTTCATCATTTTTTCATTACATATAAGATATCACAAATCCAAAACACAATATAATTATGAAACCAAGTTCATATTTCATAATAATGTATTAAAAATTATTTCATGTAATGAAAGATATAGAGAGACCATAAATTTTGGAATTACATGCTAGAAAATATGAAATATCAAAAAATATATAGAAATGATGAAATTGATGTAAATTCTAGAACATACACTGAAGCAGTCGTTGAAACATATTCAAATACTAATTTTTATTTGTTTGATAAATATCAACATAATGGAAGAAAAAGGTCTCCCACACAATCAGGTATCCAGAAGCAATGATAAATCATTCATTATACAAATGAGATAATTCTTCTCTAGTGATGCACCAGGTCATCAATATTCAACGTTTTAAAAAATCAATGTGATTTTGGGTTTATAGAGGTTTGACCAAGTATAAAAACACACCTTTCGGCATATAGAAGTGATTTATATATACATAAGGATACTCCAAAATGTTACTTCAATTATACGTGCATTATATTTTTTTAATAAATGCAACAACAAACATAAAAAAAGTAATTAAAATCATCCATGATGTCTCGTATTATAAAACATATTATTAAATGATAAACTACATGGGAGAGTCAATAAATAAAAATTGTTTGTTAATTTTATTATCGTAATAAGAAGAATGGAGGGATATCTTATATATACAATACAGTACAAATTTTATGGTAAAATGAATTATATAGTACTATATATATATATATGTGGATTTAAAAAATATTTCCATCACAAAATTGTTCATAACAATCATTTACAACAAATAATTTATAAAAAAAATAGGTAAAAAGAATTAATAATATGGGAGGGAGAAGTCTTATCACTAAAAGATCTCTAATTTCTTAGCTCGAACTGCTCCCTAGGTCTGCTAACTCTTTTAATATGGTAATATCCAAATTTCTTGATCATTTAAATATAGAAAAACATCATTGAATTCATATGACCCGTCCATTTTAATTATATTCATCCACCAACAACCATCTATAAAGCTCATAAACATTTTCTCACATTAAATATATAGTCATTACCTATTGTGGGTTATTGAGTATCATATTTTTCTTGTGACTTTCGATAAATCCTCTTACAAATTATGTTCCTCTAATGTTGACTCTTAATTAATTATTCGTGATTCCTTGATAAAAATTTATGAATTCCATAGGCCATGCATCAGATTAGGATTTATAATTCTTTATATTTTTGAATAATTTAAGAAATAGGGCTCCATATGTTTTAGTTCATTAAATCACTCAGATGTAGTTCCTGAGAAGTGTGGTGTGACATTACATAGGTATGTACGGGATTTAAGTTACACATAGATAAGTGTATAGCCTTGGAGGAACCCATAAAAAAGTACCCATTCAGGAATGTAACCTTGACATAGTAACTCTTATCTAAATTGGTGATGATTTTGAGTCATGTTACTACTCTTACATATCATCTACTAGTGTCACAAGCACCCTTAAAAAATTCCTTCAATAGTGATATTCCCCTTATATAACACCTATAAATGGAAAAACACCTTCACCTAATAGGTTAGTGACCATTATAAGAGTGTGAGAATCCTATAATTCTTTTTTTTGGCCCTTTATCCCTAGTTCTATATTTATAAAGTTACACACACCATTAGTGACACCTTTGTACACATACAATTTCCATCAAGAACGATTCCAACTACCTTTATGGAGACCTTTATATTTACCCTTACAACAATATCATCATCCATAATATTTTACATTTAAACATGGAATATTTACCCAAATTTTTTTAAATTTTTTTTTGATTTAACTCATTTTGGAAAATAAAATTTCAAAACAGAGTAAATCAATTTATTTTAATTTAATGCAAGTCCAATAATTTAATATCAATAATTTTAGAAGGATACATTCAAAATATTAAATTTTTAATCCTCAAAATCAGTTTAAAATATATTTCAATTAACAAAATGAATATTTGATCTTAAAGATATGAAAGAAAATTAAAATAATGACTGTTGTAACAATAAGGTACCAATAAAAGCCATTTTCATAATATATTCATTGAGAAATAATTTCATTTCAAAACAACTATTATTAAATAATTTTTAATTAATTATAAATTTTCTCACTTAAATACTGATAAATTTTCAAAATATATGTGGAATAATATATAAATGTCATAGAACATAAAATTAACCCAGAAATAAAAAATTTCTTATCCTCAAAAAATAAATTCAACGTATTCAATGAAATAAAATTAATGTAAAAAAATATTTTCAATGCAACTGGGGAAATAATATTAAAATATATTTTCTCCCACAAAATCTATCTAGTATATATTTGTGAATTGAATTCTAAAAATGATGTTTTTTGTCAAAATATTAGTTATAGTTTTAAAAAAATCGTGGAATATTAATCTTGTCAATGTATTTAATGAATCATCAATTTTTATTTAAATTTTCTTCCAAAATTATGATTTTCTTTCAACTCAACAAGTTAACAAAATATAATATAAAGAATATTTAGAATAAAATATTAAATTGTTGAGTTTAATAATTAAAATAAGGTTAATTTAAACATAAAAGTATTCACTTACGTAATAAAGTATATATAATGATTAGTAGCATTTTTATAGCACATATAAATGAATACCTTCTATGCTAAAATTCCCATCAAAATGATTAAAAAAA
This sequence comes from Viscum album, assembly GCA_963277665.1. Taxonomy (NCBI): domain Eukaryota; kingdom Viridiplantae; phylum Streptophyta; class Magnoliopsida; order Santalales; family Viscaceae; genus Viscum; species Viscum album. The sequence goes on along the minus strand of OY728143.1, from coordinate 1,877,581,129 downwards.
ATTTCTTATATATATATTACACCAATTTAGACCAAAAACCAACTTTTATTTAAAGAAAATTATATTGATGTAAATTTTGTGCACATGGTATAATATAAATGATCAATATTCCAAAGTAGAAAAATAGTTCTCAAGTTCAACAAAAAATTCCAACAACTAAAAATTAATATTTTTACATAAAATAGTTAATTTTGAATGAATTTATTAGAATATTATTTTGTTATTAATGAATCTTAACTCAACACTATAATGGAACCCTCACTAAATATAATACTAAACATTGTCCCAAATATTGAATTCCATAGTGGAAATTGTTTTTATGTTTTTTTAAAATGGTTCACAAGTAGTTCACGGATTGTTCAATGGTGAAAATGAATTTGAAAATAGTTTGTTTCCAAAATTAATAAACATTTTTTTCATGTATATTTTTATTTTATTTTTTATTTAATGCAAAGGATAATTTTTTCCAAAATATCTCAGTAAAAAACATGAGAGTCATAGAGTTGTGCGTGTTAAACAATTTTATGCCAAATTTATTGTTTAATAAGTTTCTAATTAATTGGGTTTTTTTTACACAAAATTTAGTTTCATTGAACTATAAAACAAGATACAATGTTTCAATAGCAATGGGTAAAAAATAAACCAAAATTAAAAACATCCACTCCCCTGGTTAAGGATTATATTATCTGTTTTTAATATATCCAATTATATTTTCCTTAATAGTTAATATAATGTCCTTTTGGTCAGTTTGATTTAAACTCTAACATGTTAAGATATATAAACATTAGATTATACCATATTATGGTTTGTATAGAGAAAAAAATTAATATTAAAATTATATGTGATTATTATTTTCCCAAGTATGAAACTCCATTTTGTCTTTGGAAATAATAATTATTACAAATTATAGAGTTTCAAATACAGTTTAACATCAAAGAATATGATATAAAATCATCATTAATTGGTAGATAAAAAGGAAATTTTTTAATATTAAAAAATAAAAAAAGATGATTATGGATTAACTACGTTGACACACTATATTTAAAGTCCTCTTTTAGACTTAGTGAAGTCTTAATTTTCAAAAGAATATAATAGAAAATTAATTTCATTACTATTAAAAATAATTTATATCCCTTTTCCCATTAACTAAGAAAGTTTTATTATATTCATATACCTGAACTATAAACCCTCTAACTAAGAATATCACTATTGTGAATAGTCTAGAACATGTGGATTTAAGATTTATTAGGAGTAAGTTTAAAATATAATTAAATAAAAACACCTTTTAATCAAACATATGTTTCAAAGAAATATATGAAAAATATATGACATGAGGGTGGTAATTTTTATTTTCTATTATACAAAAAAATTCACAAATGTGTACATGAAAATAAACTACATTCAAGTATTATTTACATTCATCTCGATGACCATCTGATATGTAGATCATACAATCATAAATATATAAATAAAATAGAGTTACTAAATAATTATGTATAAAACAAAGTAAATAAGGAAATATTTGTATATAGATTATTATTTATAATAGAAAAAATATAATATCCCCTCAACTTGGTGAGGTTTTCTCTTGAAAAAAATATAAATGAAGTCTTTATACCCAACTATAAGTATTTTAGATTATGATATTATTTGATGGTTTTTATTGAAAACCCTCGAATAATTCTATCAACATGATTAGAATAACTATTTATCTTCTCTTTAATAGCCCTTAATCTCACCATATCAAAATAAAAATTATCCCCTTGCCTCAGGATCCCCGGATCTCAAAAATTGGAAGAAAGACAATGAAAATGAAAGAGTTTAATGTAATTTAAAATAAAAACCCATATATTGATTCTCTAAGTATAAAACCCTCTAAAATTATTAGAAATAAAAATAAATTAACCCAATGAGATGTTTCTTACATAAAAATAAAAGAAATATTTGAGAAGTTATTTTTCTAAAATATATTTCTTATCTTATATCTCGTGTTACATTTAGAATATTAATATTGTGACTTCTCAAATGTTAAGATTCTATTTTTATTTGATTTAGTTATATCATTATCAAAAACATCCACAATTACATTGATGGACCTAAACTTATATTACTTTTTCCTATGATGTTTATTTAGTCATACTATTTAAATACTTACATAAAACACCAACATAATGAATATGTCTTTTGAAAATTTTATTTAAAAGAAACTAATAATTTTATTACTTATACCTTTATTCAAGTAATCTTAGTCATAAAATGATTCTTCTGAATATGTTAGTGTATTTTAGAATGACTTCTTATGATACTTAAAACATGAACAATAATATTATTATAAGTTAAAAATGGTAATGATTTTATTATTATTATTTTCAAACTAGGTTCATATAAAATTATTCCAACCCAGAAATCTCCCCCTTTTTAAGAGAACATTTAAATAATACAAATGAAAACATACAAGAATAAAAAATATTATTAATACCTATTTAAGAAAACCCCCATTTAGAAATATATTTTTTCAACACTCTTATCCACATTTCTGTTTTTCAAAAATAACACAATGGAAAAATTATACGAAAGTGAAAAATAATTAAAAAAAAATAAAAAAATATATATTTAAATTATAATATAAAAAACTATAAACAACCAAAAACATATAAATTACTATTAATGAGGTATTTATTCATATGACAATAACCACTTGAAATTTTTCCGATATTGAAATTCATTAATATTTTAATAACTTCGATAATTTTTTTAAATAACATGATTTAGTTTTGAGATTTCCTTATATATTATATTTTTATTATCATCTTGTAAATTCAACTTCTTCTTGAGATACTATATTTCTTTATCATGTTTCTTTTCAATGGATTTTAGATAGTCTTCAACTCTAATATTTTCAATAACTTCAATCCAAATAGTTTTAGTTTGGCTGAATAATCTCTTATAAGAAAAATTTATTAGATTTACCAATCTATCAAAGAATATAATATATGTATATATATTATCAAACCCAATTAATAAAACATTTTATCTTTTATTAGTGTATATAATAAATATATTTAAAGCATCCCAAACTAGATTTAATTTTACAAAAATCTATAATATATTGTTTTCATTTAGAATATTCAAAACAAATGATATATTATTTAATCAACATACATATTTCTTAGAAATATGGTATAATATCATTAATTCCATCTAATTTCATGACTATTTAATTTTTTTTATTATTATTCATCTCACTTTTCTTTGATTTATTAAATTGTAGATTAGTATAAAAATCAGAAGATTGTGGTAAAGAGTTATTTTTATTATTGTAATACTTTTTGCCTTATAAAATTTGAAATATAAGATGTGAAATCACTTCCTTATTAACATATAAATCATTATATTCTCTTTTATATTATTATTATTGTTTTTTTGGAATTCTTAAAAAAATCACTCCAAACATTATGAACCTTCTTCCAAATTTTTTAGGTTAAATGGTTCATATTTATAAAACCATTCTTATGGATTTTTTGAAATAGTGGTTATTAATATATTTCAATCCTCAACCACTTTATGAACTTTGGCCAGGTGAATAAAAAATTATCTTACAATTCTATCCATTTCAATCACTTTCATAATTTAATGGGAAATATAAAGAACAACATACACTTTTATTGTAATTCTTTAGAGTAGTTCCTGATATGTTTGGAATTTATTCTATTGTTTATCTTTCTTATTCCTCTTTTATTCATATTTCAATCATTTAAGAGTCTATTCCCTATAAGATAAGGTCATGAAATTAACAAGAAAAAATTATTGATCTCTTTCCTCTTGATCCTTTTTTTCTTTTCTAAAACTCTATAAAATCATTATCACACAAAGTCATATACTTTTTTTATTGGCAGATAAACATAATTTTTAGAAATATTTTATTATCCTCTCTTTTCATCAACTATTATTTACCAAGTCTCAATGTGATCTTCCAAAATTTCATTAGCATATTTTTATACAAATAGATTTTGTGGAATATCATTGATCATTATCTTCCTTAAATTGGTTTCAACTAAAAATATATTATTCTTATCATATCTGTTGTGCTTGGTTAATTTCGTTCTCATTATAAAGAGACATAAAAAACCGTATTTTAAGTAATATTATTTTTGGAATAAACATTAACATCACAATACAAGATTGTTTGTCTTCAATTTACCTCCAAATAAATTGTAAAATAATGAACATCATCATTTTCCAAGAGATATTAATAGTATATATGTCTTCTATTTTGATGGTGTATTATCAACATTTCATTGGAGAGTAAAATATTTCACCCACATTAAAACTTTATAACATTTGAATACATATTTTACACCTTTTGAACATTTTATTTAATAATGCACAAATAATCATTATAACTGACTTTTTAAAATTATCTCATGACATCATGAAAATTTTAAGAAATTATGACAGATTTCCCTTGAATGTTTAAAATTGAAATAATGGACATTATTTTTATATTAAACCTATTATCCTTTCTAAAATTACAAATATAATCATTTTTCACAACATCAACAAGACTAAAATTTTAACTTCTGTATAATTACTAGATAAAAGTTGGAAAATTCATATGGTAATATTATTTTTTTAAATAACAGTATCACAACCATGAATCAAAAAATATTAATTCAAAAAATAATCATACATATAAAACCAATGTATATACACTAAATATTTCTTTAAAAATATCATTCATAGAGATGTAACTATAGGAAACCATAAATAACAAATAGAAATGAATTATATTTTTATGAATTATATTAAACATGAAAATTTTGGAGAAAAAAAATTTAATTACGAGGATGAATCGCCATTATTTTCAATATAATAAATGACCTGCCTTGAAATATTTTTATAGAATAAGGAGGATGTGTCGTATCTTCAAAAAATATTAATAATAGAGATTTTTGTTTATATATATATCATGACATCATAAGTTGTTTGGATATTTTATAATATATTCATGCTTCTAATTTTTTTATAAAATGTTAGGTTGAAAATTCTAAAATAATATAAACATTCCATCTGTAAAAGAAAAATAGTCATCCCTTCTGATGAATAAAATTCATTCCAAATAATGAAAATTTTCTTATGAAATACTCATTTTGAGAAATTTTAAATCACTTTTTTTACAAACATTAATGGTGGTATGAAAAATAATTTCACTCTTAGTTTAAAAGGGTTTTTATCTATAAGGAGATATATTGAATAATATGTAAATTAATATTCAATATAAATTTATTATTACTAGATTATACTTTATATATTTAGATATTTCTAAATGAATTTGTTTTTTAAAAATATAAGTGTGTTTTTCATTCATTCAAATTAATTGAATAATAATATCCCCTTTTTATGTGTGGTGATGAAAACAATTGAGTATGTTATCAATTTTCTTTAATCATGAATGATTCATTAGGTTTTTATAGTATGTTATATGAATAGTATTATCACAAATTACTGGAGTCATAGGGAAACATAATGAAAAACTATTGAGTCTTTGTTGTATCAAAAACACATGAGAGAAACAATATTTAGTATCCACAAATAATGATTTTTTATTAGAAATAGGTACTCTGTGTTTTTCAATCTATTAACAATATAATAAATCTTTTCCTAAGAAGTTTCATGTTCCAAATATACTTTTTTATCCATTTTAGATCCCTAAATGTCATATCTAAAAAAATATTATATTTAAACTAACATTTGGAGGATTAAAATATACAAATATCTAAATATCATTTAAGATAAAGAAATATTTGTTTAGAATATTTAATATGTAATAATATTATATAATCTTTAAATATCACAACCAAGAATACAAAAAACATTAAATCCTATCATCTAACAGTGAAATAATGTAAACAACCAATCATCCCTATAAAATGACTATAATCAGCTTATTTTATTTATTTATAAATATCAATATATTTAGATAATATAATAATGGAATATATCCTCATATAATTTTCAATAACAAATAATTTGAGTTAGTTATTTATTTATTCATTTTTTGTAAAATGAAATTCATTCCTCGTATTGAAAAATAATAATCCCATGGATGTAAAGACTTGTAAATTTCAAGGAAAATATTTTCTTAATTTTCTTTGGAATTTTACAAGAACGCAGTTTCTGACGGCACCTAATTACGAGGCCCGGTGTGCCCGGAATCATTTTCCAAAGTTTGGCTCAGGTACGTTCAGTGAATGGACGAGCGGGTTTTTCTAATTTTTGAATTGTTGCCCGTAATCGAATTCTGAGGGCACCGATGAAATCGCAGCGCCGGTATTTTCTTAGAAACGCCTCTTTCGAAGTTGCATTTTCTTGGTTGTGGTCTTTAATATTTGGGCTTAAAATTAAGAAATAAAATAAATTGTTCGACAAACATTATTTTATTTCACTAAAGCCACTTGGAAGCCACTTGAAGCCACTTAAAGGTGGCTTAAGCTGAGTTGATCCAGATAGGATGCTATCCAGAAATATCTTACCCCCTTCATAGGATATTTGTGAGGTGGGGCTCGCACGAGCCCCACCGTTTCTTTTTCGCAAAGTAACGCACCCGCGAAAACCCGTTATTATGAAAGTCAACTGACGCGTTTTCTTAAAATCTTAACGCACCTTTTAATTGGGAGGTTTTATTCGTGAATTAAATGGGCGGTTTCTTTCTTTGAATTAATTCTGCGAATTGATGGGTTGTTACTTAACTCTTTTCGTTTGTCGGCGTAATAATAAAATAAGACCAACAAGACTTTTTGGAGGATTACTCGTTGAGAGGTTTTATCAGAGTTCTTGAGCCTTCATCCTCCTTCGCGAAGAACGCGAAGAACGCGAAGAATGCGAAGAACGCCGGCCTCCGACGAAGAACGCCGAACCCGCGGAAATCGACGACGCGACGCCGTGTGCCGCGACGCCGACGTTTCCTCTCCCGCGACATTCTTCGGCGACGTTCCTTAATCCGCAACAAGAACCTTCGATCATCCGTTGCGGTGAGGGTTTCAGTTTTCTTTAAATTTTTCCTTTGAGGTTTTTAACTCAAGAAAATTTGATTATTATTAATTAAATCTTTTTGTTCTTGAACCTCGGAGATCGTCGACGCGACCCCCCTTCCACGACGACGCGAGTCCGGATACCGCAACGACGCGACGATCCTCAATCCGTGAAGAACCTGCGGCGACGACTTGACGAGGTAGGGATTTTTGTTTTGGAAATGCCCTTATTCCAGTGAATGTTTCTTTAAAATAAAAGAACCGGATGTAAATGAACAATTTTAATTTATTAAAATTGTTGTATCATGTGTTGAATTATTTTCTCCCGTTGTTTATCTCTAACGCAGAGGGTGCGAGCCAAATGAACACGACCCGACAACACTCCACCATTCTTAGTTGTTGTGAGGATTTGACGGGCAATGAAGGAACGTGCTGCAATAGAAATTTGATGGTTCCACAGTGAAGAACGAGTTCCGGAAGGAGCAGCGGCGCAGACGGGAACTGAATCGGACCCCCAGAGCGACTCCGGGGGCCCGCGGAAGCCGCCGGTGGCGCGGGACGCCGGCGCGGCGGCGCCGGAAGCTGGGGGCGGCGGTGCCCCGGCGTGCCGCCGGACAGGGCTGCCAAGGATGAAGCCGCGGCGGCGGCGCCCGCGGACCCGCGACCGCGCGGGTCCGGCGCACTCGGACGCGGCAACGCCGCGTCCTTTGATCCAGCGCGGCCCCACTCGGGGGGGGGGGGGGCGTGACACCACCAGACCGTGGGCACAGCACCTCGCGACGCACGTCCGAACCGAGCCAGGCCGGTCCGACCGGCCGGGCCGCGCCCTGGCCGGACCGGACCGGGTCGGCCCGGGTCGGCCCGGGTCGGCCCGGGCCCGGACCCCCCGTCTTCGGACCTTTTTCAGTCAAACGCCCGTAACTTGAGCTACGGGCCTCCAAATGATGCACCGTCAGCGACAACACGATTATTGGATTGAGATGGTCGTTTCGGTATATCGCACTCAAAGTTCTGGAATACTTTGAGTTTTTCTGGGTTGGTTCATACACGAAACCAACCAGGCCATCAGAGCGGAAACACTCATATATTGAGCTACGACCGTCTGATTGATGTGCCGTCAGCTTTGTTGAATTCCTCTATGTGAGACGGATCTTTTGGCTCACTCCACCCGAGGTTTGGACGCAGGTGTAGTACGGTCGGGTTGGTTTTGCCTTAAAAACCAACCGGGCCCCTGGGACGAAAAGGCCAATAACTCTCAGACCGGGTGTCCGATTGACGCGCCGTCTGCGACGTTGAGTTCCTGTTGACGATACAGAACTTTTGGATACATTAACTTCGGACTTTATGTCAGTTGATGTATCAGCCTCTCGGCTTGTGGAGCGGACCCTCCCGAATGAGCTTGCAGTGTGCGGGAACCCTAGTGCTGGCTGCGACTGCTACTTCGACAGCGACGATTGTGCAGAGATCCTCAGTGGACTGCAGCGACGACTGTGCAGAGATCCTCAGTGGACTGCGACGACTACAGCACTCAGCGATCCTACGTGGATCAGTGTTGTACGTCCTGTGTGGGCCCGATCCTATGTGGGTAATTGCGGGGGTTAGTTACCTATCGATCCTTTGTGGGTCCGACGACTTAGATGGACCAGTGATCATCTTTATCGTCATCTGAAGAAGTATACCTGTGTGAGCTGAATCTCATGTTACTCTCCTTTGTGGATTGTGTTGAGCTATCCTGTGTGGATTTACTGCTTACTCCCCTTTGTGGATTGTGTTGAGCTATCCTCTGTGGATTACTGTTTACTCTCCTTTGTGGATTGTGTTGTCCTATCCTGTGTGGGTATACATTTTTTCTTTCCTGTGTGGACTGGGTTGTGCTTGGGCTCGGACGTTGGAGCCGAACGGGAATTGATGACTTAGGTATATGTATAGGCATATACCTAAGCAGTGTCGGTTGTTACTTCGTGATTGTATCTTTCCTTTCTGGATTATCCTTTGTGGATTTCGGAAGACCTTCGGGTGTCTCGGGGTCCCTACTGAGTAGCTTATACTCACCCCTGCATGGGCTATGCCCGCACTTCGTTGTGTTGGTTGCAGAAGACGGACAACGCTGATCGTGGTGGAGACGTGCGGAGCAGGACGGTACCTGGAGGTGGACCACTGGGCGGGACGCACTCGGAGCGGACGGCTGGACCGAGGAGCTGTGGAGGCTATCTGTACCCACCCTTCAGGTGGGACTTCCAGGGGACGGCTCGACACTGTGGATTTTCTTTTCAGTTGTTGTTTTTCCCTTTCAGTTGTACTTTCATTTGGGTTTGTATTTCTGGCCCCTTTTACTTTCAGAACAGCTTGTTACAGTTTTAGTTAGTGTTTACTTTTCCGCTTTCTTACTCTGTGGTGCTTGTTTACTTTTCAAAGGCAATGTCTTCCCTTTTGTTGGGATTTACACCTTGGTGCTAGTCTCCAGCCCCTGGCCTATGGAAAGCGGGCTTGGGGTAGTCACGGCACGTGCCCCGGGGATGGGTCGTGACAAATTGGTATCAGAGGCGGTCGGTTCTACCACAGACTCTGATCTTTATTCTATGTGAAGCAATAGTGTTTACTGTATTGAGTGTGGTTATCAGTCCAGGGAGTCCAGTGTCGGTGTGGCGGCTGACGTATCCGTACACCAGGACCCTGACTTCTGATTTCCGACTTAATGCACGAAAACATTGATTGCATGTGTCTATCAAGTTTTCCTTGTGATTACTTGTGTCAACTCACTAGGTATACTGTTCTGACCGTGGCGCACTTGTTTCCTTTTCAGGATGGCCCCACGATGGCAGCCTGCTAGGGTTCCGAGAGTAGAGCACGACGACAGCCCGCCGAGTGACGAGGCCTCGGTACAGGGCCCGTTGACAGCAGAGGCACCAGCGGTACCTTTACCCGCTGATCCCCCGATGCTTCCAGCACCGACCGCTGACGATGCACGTCGCCTCGGAGCTCTGCATGAGTTCCAGCGCCAGCGACCACCAACGTTTCGTGGGGAGACGGACCCCCTGGCAGCCGAGGACTGGCTGGAGGCAGTCGTTCGAGTTTTCAGGCTAGTGAGGACACAAGCAGACCTCATGGTGATCCTCGCGGCGAGCCTACTGCACGCAGCAGCAGAACGATGGTGGAGCTTGATGCTCCAGGTGCACGATGAGGCCTCCCTCATCTAGACGGACATCGAGAGCCTCTTTCGCTCAGAGTTTGTCCCGTCCAACCTCCGTGTGGTGCGCATTCAGGAGCTTCTTCAGCTGCGACAGGGCACCTTGACGGTCGCCCAGTACGCGGTGAGGTTCACCGACCTTTCTCGCTACTCAACAGACATGGTACAGGGCCCCTTATTCTGGGCCCGGACCGTCGAGCAGGGATTGAGACACGAGATCAGGGCATCGCTAATCTCCCTCATCATCCCGACCCAGGCAGGAGTGCTAGAGCGAGCCCTTCTGATCGAGAGCTTTCAGGCAGAGTCCACAGCGAGACCTACCGCAAGGCTGCAGGTCGCGGAGTCTTCGGCAATAGGTAGCCGACGGATGACTCAGGGTTCCAGGCAGACCAGACCTTCCGGCAGACGACCTCAGGACACTAGCTCAACAGTGCGGGGCACACAGCGTGGAGCCAGTCTTCCGAGAGGCAGGCAGTGCTATGCCTGCGGTGGGTAGGGCCACATGGCTTGTGACTGCCCGACCCACCGTACCGAGGAGTAGAAGACGGTGGAGGGGCCACCCAGGCAGAGGCAGAGGGTCGGCCGTGGCGGTCCGCAGGGAGGAGGTGGACGAGGAAGAGGAGCCGGCCGAGCAGCAGGTGGTGGGCGATTCTTTGAGGCTCTGCCACCACCACCACCAGGAGGTCCGCCCAGACCACAGGGAGCTGGCGGGAAGAGACAGGCACAACTCCAGGTAGCAGAGGCCTACGACCACGGTGCGCCAGAGATGATTCGAGGTACGATCTGTGTCTATTCCACCCTTGCTGCAGTTCTTATAGACATAGGAGCGAGTCACTCTTTCATAGCCGCTACCCTTGTTCAGAGCTCGGAGATTCCGACAGAGCCGTTGGCTTGAACCTTACGGCAAGAGACCCCTACGGGAGCAGACTCGACGATTACGAACTGGTGCCGGTAGTGTGAGATTACTCTAGGAGGTGAGAGCTTCGGCTGAGATCTTCTTGTAGCGGCGTCGAGGCCTTACGACGTCATCTTGGACATGGATTAGTTATCTGCGGTCTATGCACAGATTGATTGTATTAGGCGCAAGGTGGGATGTGTGCGCACCGACGGGAGCAGGTTCACCTTCACCGGAGAGAAGGGAGCCTTTGTAGAATAGGATGGACTCACGTAGAGAAGAGGGCATCCCATCACTCATCAGTTGGCTAGCCTCATCCTTGGAGCAGTTGATGTGCGGAGTACTAGTTTTCTTGCAGTGGTGGATCAGTATGCGGACGTCTACCCCAACGACGTTCCAGGACTACCTCTTTGCAGAGAGGTAGACTTTTACATTGATCTGTACCCCGTGAAAGCCCCGATATCCACTCCAGCGTATCGGATGGCCCCCGTTGAGCTTCGAGAGCTACGGGTATAGTTGGAGGACTTACAGGGCAATGGGTTCATCCGACCCAGTGTTCTACCCTGGGCTTCTCCGATTTTGTTCGCCAAGAAGACGGATGGGAGCTTGCGGCTGTGTGTCAACTATCGTCGCTTGAACCAGGTGACAGTGAGGAACAAGTATCCGCTATCGAGGATTGATGACCTCTTCGATCATCTCAAGGGAGCACGGTGGTTCTCAAAGATAGACCTTAGGTCAGGCTATCATCAGCTCAGAGTTCGAGACGAGGACGTGCAGAAGACGGCCTTCAGGTGTCGGTATGGCCAGTATGAGTTCTTGGTTATGCCTTTCGGCGTAACCAACGCTCCAGCAGTGTTCATGAGCCTCATGAACAGGATCTTCCAGCCATACCTCGATCGATTTATCATGGTCTTCATCGACGACATTTTGGTGTACTCGACCACGAAGGAGGAGCACGCCTACCACTTGCGAGTTGTACTAGACACACTCCGAGAGCACCAGCTTTATGGAAATCTCTCGAAGTTCCAATTCTGGTTACGTGAGGTCCACTTCTTGGGGAACGTCATTTCTGAGGCAGGAGTTGCAGTTGATCCCGTGAAGATCGAGGCAGTGCTAGTTTGGGAGCCACCCAGGAGCGTGACGGAGGTGCAGAGTTTCTTGGGTCTAGCTGGATACTATCAGAGATTTGTGCCGGACTTCTCTAGAGTTACGGCGCCACTCTCATATTTGACGATGAAGGGGAAACCCTTTGTGTGGTCAGACAGATGTCAGCAGAGCTTCCAGGAGCTGAGGCAGAGATTGACCAGTGCACCTATCTTGAGGTTTCCTGAGGAGGGAGTTGGATACGTAGTCTACTGCGATGCATCAGGGACCGGACTCGGGTGTGTCCTGATGCAGGAGCGGGCCGTGATTGCCTATGGATCACGTCACTTGGGGCCGCATGATCAGAACTACGCTACCCATGACCTGGAGTTAGCAGCAGTGGTCTTCGCTCTGAAGACATGGAGGAACTATCTAATGGGCGAGCACTTTACAGTCTTTTCTGACCACCAGAGTCTCATGTACATCTTCTCGTAGAAGGACCTGAACCTGAGACAGCGGCGATGGCTCGAGTTCCTCCCGGACTATGACTTTGAGATAGTCTATACTCATGGGAAGGGGAACGTGGTAGCCGATGCCCTCAGCAGGAGGACGAGCATCCAGCTACTTGAGGAGGCGACAGAGCAGCTAGCCGCTTTGCAGATATCCTTCGTGGATAGGGATGGAGCAGCCTTCCTTCAGTCTCTCAAAGTCACTCCTACACTACTGCAGTGGGTCAGAGAGGCACAACGTGAGGATGCTGACTGTGAGACGCAGCGTGCACAAATATCCTCAGGACAGGCACCTGATGGGTTCTCCTTTGGAGTCGAGCACAACATCCTTTTCAGAGGACGTACATTTGTACCAGTCGCTTTACGAGAGGAGGTGATGATAAAATTTCACACTTCTCCTTTGGTGGTACATCATGGAGTGGAAAAGATGTACCAGGATCGCAGATGACAGCACTAGTGGCCGGGCATGAAGAAGGTTGTGGCATAGTTCGTTTCACGGTGCCTCACCTGCCAGCAGGTGAAGGTAGAGCATCAGGTACCAGCAGGCTTGGTTCAGCCATTGGAGGTCCCAGAGTGGAAGTGGGATGAGATATCTATGGACTTCGTGACTGAAATTCCACGCACTTCTAGAGGTCACGACTCCATTTGGGTGATTGTTGACCGACTCACCAAGTCGGCACACTTCTTACCCATCCGAGAGCAGGGCACAGTGGAGAGCTTGGGGCGTCTCTACGTTCAGGAGATTGTATGGCTTCACGGTGTGCCATCGACTATCGTCTCCGATCAGGATGCTTGTTTTACTTCCCGGCTTTGGAAGGGGTTGCAGGAGGCGTTCGGGACGCGGCTACGTCTGAGCACCGCCTTTCACCCTCAGACGGATGGTCAGACGGAGAGGACCATTCAGACTCTCGAGGACATGCTCCGCACATGTGTCCTTGACTTTGGTCGCAGCTGGGAGGACCACCTAACCTTGGTGGAGTTTGCGTACAACAACAGCTACCACTCCACCATCGGGATGGCACCATACGAGGCGTTGTAAGGCAGACCTTGCAGATCTCCTTTGTGCTGGACAGACCCAAGGGAGTCAGCACTTGTGGGAACAGAGATGGTCCTGGCTACGACAGAGAAGGTCCAGGTCATCCAGGAGCGGATGAGGACAGCTCAGAGCTGGCAGAAGTCATATGCTGACAGGAGGCGGAAGCCACTAGAGTTCGAGGATGGCGACCACGTCTTCTTGCGTGTCTCACCTCGACGTGGTTTGCGGAGATTTGGCTGAGGCGGCAAGTTGTCTCCACACTTCATCGGACCCTTCTAGGTCCTCAGCAGGATTGGCGAGGTGGCTTATCGCCTGGCTCTACCACCTCAGTTGCACCGGGTGCACGACGTCTTCCACGTATCTCAGCTGAGGAGATACGTGCACGACCCGACACACATCATTGACCATGGGTAGCTAGACGTGGATGATGGGGCGACTTTTGCGGAGGTCCTAGTGGAGGTCGAGGATCGACAGGAGCGAGTCCTTCATGGGTGATCGATTACTCTTGTGCGCATCAAATGGCAGTAAGAAAACCTCCCGGAGAGCACATGGGATCAGGAGGCTCAGATGCGTGCTCAGTACCCACATTTGTTTCCCTAGTTTATGATGTATCTTTACGGGGATGTAAAGCCCTGAGGTGGGAGTAATGTAAAGACCCATAAATTTCAAGGAAATTTTTTTCTTAATTTTCTTTGAAATTTTACAAGAGCGCATTTTCTGACGGCACCTGATTCTGAGGCCTGGTGTGCCCGGAATCATTTTCCGAAGTTTGGCTCGGGTACATTCAGTGAACGGACGAGCGGGTTTTTCTAACTTTTGAACCGGTGCCCGGAATCGAATTCTGAGGGCACTGATGAAATCGCAGCGCCGGTATTTTCTTAGAAACGCCTCTTCCGGAGTTGTGTTTGCTCGGTTGTGGTTTTTAATTTTTGGGATTAAAGTTAAGAAATAAAATAAATTGTTCGACAAACTTTATTTTATTTCACTAAAGACACTTGGAAGCCACTTGAAGCAACATAAAGGAGGCTCAAGCTGAGTTGATCCGGATAGGATGCTATCTAGAAATATCCAACCCCTTGGTAGGATATTTGTGAGGTGGGGCCCGCACGAGCCCCATCGTTTCTTTTTCTCTAAGTAACGCACCCGTGAAAACCCGTCATTACGAAAGTCAACTGACGCGTTTTCTTAAAATCTTAACGCACCATTTAATTGGGCGTTTTTATTTGTGAATTAAATGGGTGGTTTCATTCGTTGAATTAATTCTGCGAATTGATGGGTCGTTACTTACCTCTTTTCGTTTGTTGGCGTAATAATAAAATAAGACCAACAAGAATTTTTGGAGGATTACTCGTTGAGAGGTTTTGTCAATGTTCTTGAGCCTTCATCCTCTTTCGCGAAGAATGCGAAGAACGCAAAGAACGTGAAGAACGTCGGCCTCCGACGAAAAAATGTTGAACCCGTGGAAATCGACGACGCGACGCCGTGTGCCGCGACGCCGACGTTTCCTCTCCCGCGACGTTCTTCGACGACGTTCCTTAATCCACAACAAGAACCTTCGATAAACCGTTGAGGTGAGGGTTTCAGTTTTCTTTAAATTTTTCCTTTGAGGTTTTTAACTCAAGAAAGATTTAATTATTATTAATTAAATCTTTTTGTTCATGAACCTCGGAGTTCGTCGATGCGACCCCCATTCCGCGACGACGCGATGCCGGATACCGCGACGACGCGACGATCCTCAATCCGCGAAGAACCTGCGGCGACGACTTGACGAGGTAGGGATTTTTGTTTTGGAAATGCACTTATTCCCATGAAAGTTTCTTTATAATTAATGAACCGGATGTAAATGAATAATTTTAATTTATTAAAATTGTTGTATAATGTGTTGAATTATTTTCTCCCGTTGTTTATCTCTAACGCGGAGGGTGCGGGCCAAACGAACACGGCCCGACAACCCTCTGTTGTTCTTCGTTGTTGTGCGGATTTGACGGGCGACGACGGAACGTGCCGCAACGGAAATTTGATGGTTCCGTAGTGAAGAACGAGTCTCGGGAGGAGAGGAGGCGTAGACGGGAACGGAATCGGACCACCGGAGCAACTCTGGTGGCCCGCGGAAGCCGCCAGCGGCGCGGGTCGCCGGCGCGCCGGTTCCGGCAGCCGGGGGCGGCGGCGCGCCGCCGGACAGGGCCACCGCGGCTCAATCCACGGTGGCGGCGCCCGCGGACCCGCGGCCGCACGGGTCTGGCGCACTCGGACGCGGCAAAGCCGCATCCTTTGATCCAGCGCGGCCCCACGCGGGGGGCCGCGGCACCTCCAGACCGTGGGGGCAGCGCCCCGCGGCGCACGGCTGTTCTGCCGCTCGGCCGAACCAAGCCAGGCCGGTCCGACCGGCCGGGCCACGCCCTGGATGGACTAGACCGGGTCGGGTTGACATGGATCGGCCGACCCATGGGGTGTCAGGCCGGGTCGGCCCAGGCCCGGACCCCCCGTCTTCGGACATTTTTCAGTCAAATGTCCGTAACTTGAGCTACGGACCTCCGAACGACGCGCCGTTAGCGGAAACATGATCCTTGGATCGAGACGGTCGTTTCGGTATATTGCACTCAAGGTTTCAGAATACGTTGAGTTCGGCCGGGTTGGTTCGTACACGAAACCAACCGGGCCTTCGGAGCGGAAACGCTCATATCTTGAGCTACGGACGTCCGATTGACGTGCCTTCAGCTTTGTTGAATTCTTCTATGTGAGATAGATCTTTTGGCACACTCCGCCCGAGATTTGGACACAGGTGGAGTATGTTCGGGTTGGTTTTTCCTTAAAAACCAACTGGGCCCCTGGGACGAAAAAACCAATAACTCTTAGACCAGGCGTCCGACTGACGCGCCGTCTGCGACGTTGAGTTCCTGTTGACGATACAAAACTTTTGGATATATCAACTTCGGACTTTGTTTCAGTTGATGTATCAGCCTCTCGGCTAGTGGAGCGGACCCTCCCAAACGAGATTGATGTGTGTGGGAACCCTAGTGCTGGCTGCGACTGCTACTTCGACAGTGACGACTGTGCAGAGATCCTCAGTAGATTGCAGCGACGACTGTGCAGAGATCCTCAGTGGACTGCAGCGACGACTGTGCAGATATCCTTAGTGGACTTCGATGACTACAACACTCAGCAATCCTACATGGATCAGTGCTACATGTCCTGTGTGGCCCTGATCCTGTGTGGGTCCAATCCTGTGTGGGTCAGCGCTCAGCGGTTCTATGTGAGCCAGCGCCTACAGGTCCTGTGTGGGCCCGATCCTGTGTGGGTCATTGCGGGGGTTAGTTTCCTATTGATCCTTTGTGGTTCCGACGACTTAGATGGATCAGTGATCATCTTTATCGTCATACGAAGAAGTATACCTGTGTGAGCTGAATCTCGTGTTACTCTCCTTTGTGGATTGTGTTGAGCTATCCTGTGTGGATTTAATGCTTTCTCTCCTTTGTGGATTGTGTTGAGCTATCCTATGTGGATTACTGTTTACTCTCCTTTGTGGACTGTGTTGTCCTATCCTGTGTGGGTATACATTTTTTCTTTCCTGTGTGGACTGGGTTGTGCTTGGGCTCGGACGTTGCAGCCGAACTGGAATTGATGACTTAGGTATATGTATGGGCATATACCTAAGCAGTGTCAGTTCTTACTTCGTGATTGTATCTTTCCTTTGTGGATTATCCTTTGTGGATTTCGGGAGACTTTAGGGGGTCTCGGGGTCCCTACTTAGTAGCTTATACTCACCCCTGCACGGGCTATGCCCGCACTTCATTGTGTTGGTTGCAGACGACGGACAGCGCTGATCGTGGTGGAGGCGTGCAGAGCAGGACGGTACCTGGAGGTGGACCACTGGGTGGGACGCACTCGGATCGGACGGCTGGACCGAAGAGCTGTGGAGTCTATCTGTACCCACCCATTGGGTGGGACTTCCAGAGGATGGCTCGACGCTACAGCTTTTCTTTTCAGTGGCTATTTTTTCCTTTTAGTTGTACTTTATAGTTGGGTTTGTATTTCTGGCCCCTTTTACTTTCAGCACAGCTTGTTATAGTTTTACTTAGTGTTTACTTTTCCGCTTGCTTACTCTGTGGTGCTTGTTTACTTTTCAAAGGCAATGCCTTCCCTTTTGTTGGGATTTACGCCTTGGTGCTAGTCACCAGCCCCTGGCCTATGGAAGGCGGGCTTGGGGTAGTCACGGCACGGGCCCTGAGGACGGGTCGTGACAATGGAAAAAACGATTAAGCATCATGCTCATTTTAAAATAAAACTTGATAATTTCCGAAAAATAATCAAAAATATATTTTTTAGATAATCCAGAGATATAATCATTGAAATAAATTATAAAATTGATTTTATATTCATAAAAAATATTTACTAAAAATAGTTGGATAAGATTTCACAAGAAATAATTATTTTAAATTAAAATAACTATTTTGTCTATCATTACAAGCTGTAAGATATTATTTATGTTTGTAAAGTTCCTTATTAAGTATATATAAATGTTATTTAAATTTTTTATTTTTAAATCTAGGTTTATATTAAAAAAAATATCCCCTAAATAAATTTTTTTGGAGAATAATTATTCACATCCAGTTGATAAATAGAATTATTTTATAATACTACAAAGGTAGATATTATTCAATTAGATTAAAGTGTTACTATTAGTTAAAATGATTCTTCAAAATCAATGACTTATTTTTGTTTATAACCAATCGAAGCATGATTTTCATTATGTCAAACTTTAGTAAAATTATAATTACATTTATTCTAGAATATCAATTCTGATCCATTTATATGAAGATATTCATGCCATTTCATAAAATTTAAAACTATTTCTTGTTGCAATTCATTGAGTACATATTACATTTCCCTAATCCAATCCTAATCACCTAATTCCTTTTCATATGTTTTGGGTTCAAAATGAGATAATAATAACCATTTATTACATTCATTTATTAAGGAACTATGAGTTTTTACTAGTTGGACTATATCTTAAATGATATTATTGGTGGGATGATTCCCTAATATCGATAAATATCATAGATAATTAAAATACACTTCTTTATAAATAGGTTGAAATTAATCCAATAGAAAAACGTCTCCAAATATTTCATTAAATTCTCTTCTATTTGAGGAATTTCCTAAAGTGGGTTTAAAATTAGTTTTAGAATTTTAAAAATATTTCGTTTTGAAAAAATAGATATTAAGGAACATTTTCTACTAATTTATAAATAAAATGATCAGTTTCAAAAAATGTAACATGAATTATTTCAATAATAATTTTTTCTAATTTCTAAAAACATGACATGCCTTATTAGGTGTATAATATCTATGAAATAATCCCTCATCATATTTTGGATCGAATTTATACAAATTATCTTTTGTATTTAGAATGAACATGTCACATCAAAAAATAATGAAGTAATAATATTTTGGATTTCATCTAGTCCACAA
Organism: Viscum album; assembly: GCA_963277665.1. NCBI lineage: Eukaryota > Viridiplantae > Streptophyta > Magnoliopsida > Santalales > Viscaceae > Viscum > Viscum album. The sequence goes on along the minus strand of OY728143.1, from coordinate 1,877,561,916 downwards.
CTCATGAGGTATTATATAATGAATATTTCATGTTAAAACACTATTTATAAAATAGAATGTATTTATAAAAACATCAACCCAATAAGGTCTAGAAATATTTTTCTTACTCTACATGGATTTAGTAATTTCGTTAATAAATCCATTTTATATTATATTAAGTTATTTTTCTAAGGATTTCATTGTGATAAATATATATGTTTAATGAATTTTTTATTATAAAAATATTGAAATTCAATATTTTCAAGCACACCATGATGGTCACTTTGAATATAGAATAAGGTGAGGTTTAACAAATTTCAATCAGGATCTAAAGAACATGTTAAACTAAAACTACCTTCTGATTTATTTGAAATAAAATAGAAAAAAGTATATCTACTATAATCATTATCTCAATAATAAAGATAGTGTTTCTCAAATACATTGATTTTTTTTTGGAAAAAAATAGTTTATTCTAATTTTGAACATTAATATGTTTATATTTCATTAAAAAAATCATAATCAATGTATATCTATTACAATGTTGAAAATAATTGTATACTATTAAGGAATTAAAACATTAATCAGTTATATCTCTCTCAACTCTTTCCTTAGAATGTATAGCTAATGTCTAAACATCACAATGTAATGACATTATATTTGAAAACAAATTATGACATTTCATATCCCATAAAAAAGGTAAACATTTGTTATTATGGTCTTTTAAGTCTACAATGTAATCATTCATAGTCTTATTACAAAAATATATATACCGCATTACTTTGAACAATAAATTTATTATTACTAAAGTTTATAAGATATGCATTTTCTCATAATTGAATTATGCTATTGAGATTGTACATGTGTTGTAAAACTCAATAATTTTTTGAAATGTGGATCTTAATGAGAAACCCATCATTCTTAATGTAAATAATTTATATAGTTAACAAAACATATCATATAATAGTATTACATCTTATTAATAGAATATTCATTAAGCAGTATAATGATCTAGGCTATAATCATTCAGGTCTAGGAAATTTTTAAACATTTATACCTAAACAACTTTTCTATGAAAAATTTATGTCATCTCCCACTATTTTCTTCTTAAATATCATCTTTCTTAGAAATATCATAACAATATTGTTCATCATAACCTAGGTAAAGAAACATAATAATGCATTATATTTGATGCTTAGTAATTTTAAACATATATATTTTTAGTATATGATCAAATAAAAGAATCATATTTAACATAATGTAATTTGAACATGAAAATAACTTACAAGCTTCATACCCAACCTATCACAGATCAAAAACAATATTCATGTCATAACGAATTATTATTTCAGAAAACATGGGCTATATGTTTTGGAAATCACCATTAAAAAACCATAAAAACATGTAATAAAAGTGTATCACCATCATAAATACCAAAAAATTCATATTCCAATGTAAACAAACAAGACCGTCAATATAGTCAATTAGGATATATCATTAATTTCCTTTTATAGATCATGAAACACCTATATCACATAGTTGGTACAGACTCAACCAATTTTCAAAGTAGATCAAGTCATTCTACTTGTTTCCCATTATTATCTCGAGAGATATAAATAATTACCCTATGTATTTGGTGGAGATATAGATCAAACCAATATAATAATGAAAACATACTTATGTGTTCCAAAATATCATAAAACACTATTAATATCAGAACCCATGATAAGAAATGGGTTTCATAAACTTTTCATCATAATATAACTTATATAAAATAATCTGGTTTCATAATAATTTCATCATTTCATAAAATAATAACCCATGAAAAATGAATAATATTTCACATGAATTTTATCATGGTATAACCCATTTCCAAGAAATAGTTTTTACAAACATATTTTAATCATAAACATAAACGTCCACTGAAAAAAATGCTATCCTAGGATCATATTCGATGTAAAGCCTAAGAAATCACAAAATATGTAATAATAAATAGGAAATAATTTTGGAATATAATTTGGAATATTTATTGAGGGAAATATCATTTCCAATTTTAAAAATATTAAAATTAAATAATTTTTAATATAATTTTCATTTAAAATAACCATCGTAACTTGAATAGAATATTTATAAATAACTTTAGTCATATTCTAATGAAAATATACTTTCCAATCTAAATATAATTTTAAAAAATAAAACTTTTTAAAAAAAATTATTTGAAAAAAAAATATTATAATTTTTTAATGGTTTCATTATAATAATGAGCTGCTCTTGATGGGAAAAAACATCATTCTTTCATTACACATTAAAAAAGTTTGTTTTAAATTTTGAGTAAAATCCAAATGATCCTTGTTATTAGAAAATGACATAAAGATCAATTTATAAGTTATTTTTAAAAGTAATTCATGGATAATATATTTTTAATAAATCCTTTTCAAAATTTAGTAACATTTATTGAAAACATTTTTTAGAAAACAACGATATTTATGAAAAGGGTTTCTCTTCTGAAGAGAGAAACAATGCAAGTTTAACTTAATTTTTTTCTAAATATTTAGTATATTAAGAAAAGACAATGAAGGGAAATATTTATTCTTATGAAATAAATATAGTAGATGAAAATTCATGAGTTCCTTTAGAAATGTATCAATGAATTTCATGAATTTATCTATAAACATAGGAAATCCTGATAGATGATTATATTTTACTAAAAACCACTACTATTTTAGTATAATTAAATCATAATCACCCTAAAAATAACATTAAATTAAAAAAATATCACAAAAATAAATAAATTGATGGACTTTCATTTCAATTGGGATAAATATACACCTCACAAAAGAATATAGGATTATAACATGGCATCAGTCTCCAAGAAGAAAAATTGTGAAAAAATACCTTACTGTATTGGAAAATTTATCCACAAACCCCATGAAAGAGACATCATAATATATATATATAAATCTACATTATTTTCAAGAGAGTCATAAAAATACCTTCATCTGTATTATATACACAACATAAATGAAATAAGTGGCGAATATGACAGGTGTCTCAAAGAAGTAAAAAGGTATAAGGAAATCTCTTATATAAGTCTCGAATTCCATCAGAAAAATTGAAAAAAACTATATTTTAATTATAATTATCTTATATATAGATTACATAAACAAAATTATATACATATAATACAATTTATTATTTACTTACTTTGTTTTATTACTATTTTTTAACAAGTTCATGTTAATTTCAGGTTTTTGGTAATAATTTATTTATTTTACATGAGTGTTTTGATTTATTTTTTTTCCTTTTACTATGATCATGGTTCCTTATTCTCATAAATTTTAATCATGATATAAATTTCATATATATTCATTAGTTTTTTATATGTACTAATCAAATATATATATATATATAAGATGAAATACATTGTTCATGTAGATTGTAGGTCGTACGTATACATGAAAATTGTTTCCATTTTCTCAATAAGTGAAATAAAATAAAGGTAAATAATATATTAAATTTATAGAATATTTTTTATTTTATATATATTAGATTTTTTGTTAAAAATTTCTTTATTACCTTCCATGTAAAATATATGAGATGAATGAGTCACATCGCTTCGTGAGGTAGTAGTCCACCATATACACGAATGATGTTATCATATTTCTAGGAAATGGAATGTAAGAAATATTGTGTGACATAATTATTTAAAAATCATAATAATTTCTTAAATATTTTATATAAGAAATAAATCTACCATTATATACATCCATCAGTGTTGGTGACGAAAAATGAAGAGCATGAGTTCACATGGTGGTAGTCTTGCATACACACAAATGATTATTTCATAACAAATATTATGGGAGAGGAGAATTATTTAGTTCATGGAATTAAAATAATAAAAAATAAATATAATGATTATATTATATCATATTTTACTAAAAATAATTGATATACGTGTAGGATGAAGTAAAACAAAATTTTCAATTAGTGATGTTACATCTTCTTTAGGTAACTCCTTTGGGTTTTCACCAAAATAATTTTTATAAAGTAATTATGAAAAAAAAGGATAATAGGATGAGTGGAGGGGAATAATGAATTTATTTTGGTTACCATTTTCTGAAACAATGGGTGTTATAATTTACAATTAGAGAGTATATAAGTGGCCTATTATAAGTGAGTGAGCACCACACTCGTTATTTTGTAGAAGGAAAATGTGTACCCACGTTTTTAACTTTAAAAAGTCTCTAAAAAGGGGAATTATCAACCCTAATATGTTATAAAATTAAAATATATCCATAAAATATGTTTTGGAAAAATTTCAAGGCCATTTTTACCCTTATCATTTTATATTAACCCTTGGTAAACTCATTTTCACCTTAAATGTAGAAATTATTTTTTACTATTTTTACTATTCATTAATTTAAAAAATTAATTTGACTTTATTTGATAGTATAAATTAGTACTCTTCCAAATATGGTATCCATTTTTCTAAATTCCAATCACTAAAGTGGGAAAACATAATTTAAAATTAATCCTGGAGACACTATGTGAAATATGTTTTCAAAAGAAAAATTGTGCAAAAGATTAAAAGGATTTTCATATTTAAAATAATTATTAAATTTATTCAAATTTTCTAATTTATATTAATAAATATATAATTTACCTAATTTTACTATTAAAACAAAATTATTTTTTATTGTTTTTAAATTTAATAAATGAAATGGTTATTCTAAATAAAAACTAGTATTCTTCACTATTCATTAAAAATTTTCACTTATCTCAAAATTATCAGAAATTCACACTATGATAAATTTCAAATGATGAATTAAAAAAAATTTATTTTTTTAAAAATAAAATTGGAAGATTATATTTTTAATATAAGTTCACCAAATGTGACAAAACTTCTTTTTGGAATAACATGGGTTTTAGGTGAAAAATTGAATTTATTATTATATATTTTGGATAAAAAATATAAATTTATTTTTAAACATTATATTAAATAAAATATATATATATATATATATATATTTCATTAAAATTATTTGAAAAATTATTTATTAATTTATTGTGGTAAAATAATTTTTGTGAAAAAATATTTTTTTTACAAAAAATTTTCCTTAATTTTAAAATAATTTTTATTTTTATTTCTAATTTTTTGGTATACAAATAATAAAATTTATATACTTTTGTAAAATATATATTTTCATAATTTAGTTAATCCTATTTACATGTGCCACACCAATATCTTGGTGATAACTACTATATTAAATAATATTTTTTTAATCATATATCACATTTTTTATACATGGTATTGTGTGTAACACATGATAAACTCAATATTGCATGTAATGCAAGCTAAACTTGATGATTCATTTAATGTTAGATATTTAAAAGGTTAAATTTATTTGAATAAGCATATTTCAAAAAATCTCATAATGATACATTCTACCAACCATAAAATTTAATTAACCCTCAAAATTTATCACATTAGTATTAACAAATGAGGATAATTCCACGTCATTACATCCTCATGTTTCTATATAGCTTCCTCAAGCTAGATTTTTCTCCATAAAACATAAACCTGGTGAGCTATCTTCTTTTTTAGTAGTTTCTATTTATGATCTAATGTCACCATCATTTGTTCCTCATTTAAAATATCATTCTCCAGCAGTAAAACCTCTGAGTTCATTACATGTTATTGATCAGGTATATACTTCATTATGAGAGATACATGGAATATATCATTTTCTTGATTGAGGTTTGGTTCAAGTTCAAATAGATTAGATACCATCTTGGTATGATCATGAATATCAAATTTACCAATATATTTGGGGCATATCTTTCCATTATATCGTAGGAAAATATCACCATTCATTACTATTTGATCAATTTTCAATTCATCTCTTACAAAAAATAAGTGTAGCTTATTTTATTCTAATTCATGAAAATCTAACAAATCATAATATACACAATATAATGATAATAAATTCCATATATCAATATTTATCATTATAAAAAATGGTTAACACATGTTTAAAAATTAAATCCAAAGTTTAACTTAATCCATTTCATAATTGGTAATCCTCATGACCATTACAAATGATTAAAATTCAAATATTTAGAAATTGGGTTACTAAAATTTTAAAATCAAATATTCATTAAATCTCAATAAATTATTTTCTAATTTTTGATGGTCACATTCCAAATAAGTGAATATTGTGGTGATAAATTCTCCTATATCTTTGTAATGATAATAATTTTCACAAAAACATATTAGAACCATAATAAATTACTTATTTCTTAAATAAAACACAAATTATTGGATAAATCCGTTAAATCCAAAAAAGCTGTAAACACTGACAATGATATCATAAAAAACATTCTCAAAAAATGATTAATATTTTCTAATGTTATTATTACTACTTATTTACTTTATCCATTCCAATAATCTCTTTATCCCTACACCATTATCTCAATATCAATAACATATTATGGGTTTACATTACCTTAATCATGTGTTTTCAATGAAAAAACACTTTCTCATTAAATATCGTTCTCTTTTCATCAATACCACTCAAAATAATTCTTCAATGAAGTTTTTCTGTGACTAGGGTATTATATTCATGATGTGCCATGACCTTGATCCTCTATATAATAGTGTATTTGTGTGTTCCAATAGTAGAAGCCTCCAAAAATTATGGGGAAAGGAGGACCCCATTTTTCAAAGACAATGGTAGAGGCCATAAAATCTAACTTTGAGCATATATAGATTCTTCCCTGAATGATATTCAATTTTTTAGTTTATAGTATTATAGGATCATCCATGATATATTGAGAATCCCTGACCATGGATAAAAAAAATTTATTAATGGGTTGGAGGGATTTAGAGACATCTATTTGTGATTTCTTCTTTCTTGAGACACTATGATATGTCTAATCTAGAGATTTTATTAACCTTGAGTAAGGAAAGAAAATCTTTATGTATTAATACGTTAATTGTACTGAGGTATAACTTTTCAGACCATCTTTATTTGGTGATGAGCTATCCTAGGTAGGTAATTGGTGGATGGGAACACGTATTCATTATGATATCAAGTAAATGTGTTTTATTTTTTGATCATCATAGGGATTGTGAACTATACCCCCATTATTAATAATAAGATAGAATATATGGGTGTGGGTAATGGTAGTTCATCCCATTAATAGAAAATTAGTTCATCTAGAAGTATGAATTGACATTTGGAACCATCTTCTAGAGGAAGAATTACCAAGAGTGTGTTCTTGGGTAGCCTTCTTATCTGTTGCCAATGCAGTAGGTCAGGACACATGAATAAACTATATAGCAAGGACCTAGGAAAGTGTTAGGATTGTTGCAAGATAGAAAATCCTCAAAGGATTTCCAAAAAATTACTCCAGAAGACATTATGAGGGGGTATGTTATGTCTATATGTTCCATAGTTGGGTTAGGAGATCCATATTAGGTAGGGAGCTGGAAAACTAACATTCAATCAACTGAGGAGGAATTCATGGTCACGAGATCAAAAAACTAGTTCTAAAATTCCTATATAGTTGTCCCATATAGGGAAGTTGATATGTATCCCAAAGCCACAAATGAGGACAGATATATGTAGTGTAGTTGATGGCAAAGGAGATGGGTATGGATCTATCTATGTTTGAAGGTATTCTATTAGTAAACTCTAATTTAGTGTTTGTTTTATTTAACATTGGAACTTTACGCTCAATTATATATGTGTAAATTGTGTAAATCATTTAGAAAATTATTAAATATTTATTTGGAGTAAAGACACTTGAAATTATACAGGGGATCTAATCAGAATTCATACATCAGTGAATGGAGTTCCCCCTTTATTTAGGAGATCATAATTTTGTATGGAACCTATTTTTCTTAGAGAAAAAGACATTGAATGAAATTATGTGATGGGATGGTTAGTTACATACTAGATAATAATTATTGTTATCTCCAAAGGGAGTCTAATTATGAACTGATATAGGAAAATATTAATTGTTAATATTTTAATATTCATGTTTTTTAAGGTCTATAAATAACAATTTGAATTAATTTTTTAAATTTAATGTCCTTTTTCATCAAATGTACATTTTTTATTTAATGTGTGAATATAATTCCAATATATCATTTATTTATGGAAAACATTATATTAATTATTTTAATTTTATATTCTGATATATGATTGATCATTTTTATTGGATCATTTTTTTAAATAATTAATGGTAGAATCTCAAGGGAAGATGGATATTTTTACAATGAATTCAGAAATTTCATGTCAATGAATAATGGGTCTTATAACCATAATTCAAAAATTGGCCCCATAATACAAGATTAATTAAGCTCATATTTTAACTACACAAAAAATATTATGGGGATGATTTTAGAAATCTACATCCATAGCTAATTTGGATGTTTTCCTAGTGATCCATGCAGTCAAAGATGACTATCAAATTTATGGCTATATCTGAATACCCATAATATCAAGGCACTATTTTGAGCATAACATCTGAATGGATGGTTTAATTAACCTAAAAAAATTGATATATATTAAAGGAACCACAGATGATAATTTTAATATTCTAAAATCCTTAAAATTCTTCCATATTTAATGAAATAATTCATGCGAATAATGGAAATTAATTTGGTTAATTTTCCTAGTCAAAGATGAAAATTCCACTATCTCTTTATTTTCTCAACCCACCTTTGACTCTACTAATAAATGGATAGAGAATTTATTTATGGGGGATCAAATATTCACTTCATTAATTCCTATTTAAGGTTGTTTTGGTGAATTTATTTGAGATCTATGATTATTCGTTAAATTGTAATTTCATACTTTTATTTTGTAAACAGATCATCAATTTTTCTATGTTATATTTTCATTCACATTATTTTATAAATAAAAATACATATTATTCTTCTTATTAATTTATATTTTAGATTCCATTTAAATTTTGATAACAATGAATCATGTTATGAATTTATTCACACTAATAATTATGAAATTCATCACACAATGGTGGTGTTTTTGTTATTTCATTGTTTCAACTTCTCTAACCCCACTTCTTTACGTTGACTTGCCCTCCCACTGACAGAATAACATAAAATAAGGGAAAAGGTTATGGTTTAATACTAAGTGGATTCATGTGGGTGTGTTAAATTATATTCCATGTGGTTTAATATAAATTCCTTATTTTAGTACATCCATTCAATGAATTGATTTATTCTTCATCTACCAAAACATCATAGATGACACATTTTGATGCACGTAGGATCCAATTCCTTGTAGTAATCGTTAAATTTATCCTATAAGTGTATTGTTTATTAGACATAGATTATTTCTTGGATTAAATTGGTGAATTATTTTTTTGGAATTTTCTCTTTTTCTGGATACATCTTGAATTTTTAATCGTAAACATTCTAAGAAAGAAATACATCAAATCCAACCAATGAAAAAACCTAGGATAAACTCATATTAATTAATTGTATCAATTAAAACATTAGGTTTTTCATTATTAAATAAAAACTACCAGCAAGTGCACCTATAATTGAGGATTTTGACTATTTATTAATTAAAGGAAAAGTGTACAGAGGAGACAGGAGGGGTCAAACAAAGTGACTTTCCCTCATTCTTCAAAACACAATGTTAAAGATCATAATAAGACATATCGTTCCCATAATCAGAGTCATCATCAATTTCCCATTCAGAGTGATACTTACCCTAATTGAGTATATTTAGAATATCATAATTAAACATTATTGAAAGATAAGATGATCGAGTAGACATATTGTGAGGTGTATTAGAGTTGTTCTTCCTTGGCATTCGCTTTGAGGGAGTAGGAGTGTAGTCAACTTCTCCTTTTCGTTACAATCCCTTCCACCTCGAGATGTTACCCCAGTTCCTAGATATCCTAGAGGAGTTCCAAGGATTATGGATCTCCTGATGATAATCAACCTATGGAGGATCCCCAGTGTTAAAATTCATCTCAACAGTCTCATCATTTAGAAAACATGCACCAATACAATCATTCATATATATATTTGAGGGACCATTGCAAGTTAGAGATCCTAAAAAAGTGAGAGTAAAATTTTTAGAAGTCCCAAATAATCTTATCCGAGTAACTGCAAGAACTTCCTTAGGTGTAATATCCTTGGAAAAATCAACCAACGCAGTTGAGGGACCACTCAATGGGGATGCAGAGTTTTCCCAAATATTCTAAGTGCCACGGTTGGCTCTTAACAGTGAAGAACCCACCATCAGTACCTTCCATTTATAATGTATCTGATGTTCTTCACTTGAATCCAACACATCATACTTATTTGAAAATGGATTGATGTTATGATCAATGGGATGTAACAAAACCACATCATTCCTATTTTATTTCTTTCTACATATGTTGGATAGATGACTCTTTATCCCAAAATTCTCTTAGGAAATCTGTCTGAAACATTGTACCAACAAATTCTCATCAGCCATAAATTCATTACTAAAAAGTGGATTTCTCTCATACTCAACATCAATTTGAATGTCATCTATATGAGTGGAAATAGATTCCTTTACAACAAGGATATTTCAATGATCAACCTCAACTTACATCCTAGAGAAGTGTCCAAACCAAACATTCTCAGTCTCCTTGTCAAGTCGTATTGGAGTCCCAATTTCCATGCCCATATCACGAATAATCATTAAATGACAAAAATACCCAATTAAGACCACAACGACAAACCCACACCTGGGATAAAATTCCTTGCACGTGAAACATTGATGTCCATGGAACATTCATGAATGTGAAGCCATCCAGGCTTCATGGAAATAGATCCATTGTTCCATGCATGAATTTTAGAATCATATAAACGGAAAATGAAATGACATAAACCATGTACAAGAGATATACATCTCCATTCAGAGAAACCCAACAAAATTGAGATCCGTCAAACAAATTCATTGAACCTCCATTGTTTCGGAACATTGTGTAAAAGAAGAAATTCAATTATAGAGGTATTCCTGATGGAAATACTTTCTTCAAAGACATTAGGATTAGACATAACATGTCATGATGGCCCCTTTCTTATATTTTTTCTAGAGAATGAGTCAGTGTATGATGAAAATTTAGGCATCAACACTTCATTCGGATTTATCCTCCACAAATCAGAAAAAAAAAGAATCATAAGGAAAAAATGCAACATCCCATTTGTTGTAACCATCACAATCATCTAAAGGCAAATCTCTATTCGCCAGACAACTTGAATTAGACATATAATCTCGACCTCGTACACCTGCATCGCCTAAAAACCCATGATCATAATCAATGGTCAGGGGTCTGATGTCAATGTCGGCATCCTCCCAGGTGGCATCGTGATCCTACAAAACACCTTCAACCAACCGACCATGGATAGGGTAGTCTTATGAAGCTCCATCTACTAAGTGTGGGACATTTATTGCACTTGACGCACTGGCAGTCTGGATGAAAATGTCCCAAACAACATCCGACTGAGATGCTAGAAGATGCAATGTATATGCATAACTCCTGATCCACTGCAATTCTTCATTCCTGATAGATCCTACTTCACCAGCCACAAGCACAGATCCGAGAAAATGGGTAACCAATATCGCAAACCCTATAAATCATGCACTCTACTATCACAGATCTCTTACATACCCCAATTCGTAATCTCTAAATACAAAATATAATCAAAGGTACATTATTATTTTAGTATGACAATTAAAATCAACAACAATTTTTTCCACGTCATAGGAAATTCCTCCTTATAATGTACATGTCTATAGGTGTCTTCTTTGGCCCCTGTGGAATTGATCCTAACTTGTACATCAATGACCTCTTCTACGATTACAGTAAATTTTGGAACAACCAGCGCCATTAATATCACTTAAAGGAGGAATTCATATTCTCCAAAGAAAATGGAATGTCTATGTAAATCTATCTAGACTTGAGTATCATGGGATGGGTGGAGTGAAACCCCATATTTATAGTCTTCATCTAGATGATCCATGATTTCACCATATATATTTTCCTCCAAAAATGGATTATTTAGGGACCTCTACCCTATTTACTTTTTTGGGATACCTATAGTGTGGAAGGTAAAGATTACTATTAATCTACTTCCATTAGATGAACCATTACCTATTCCTTCATTTTTAATGGATTCTTATAAGTTTCAAGATCTAAAAATATAGTTTGAGGAAATATAAGATATTGGATTTATATGAACCAGATTGTATCAATGTGGTTCTCCTAGAATTTTCACTAAGAATGAGAATTGGAACTTCAAGATTTTTGTGGAATATCATTGGATGAATCACCGTATGGTTAATAAAAAAATTCCACTACTTTCTAAAGATGAAATATTTGACCAAATCCTGGGAGGGATGGTGTTGTAAAATATTTATTTAAGGTTAAGCTACCATCAGGTATAACTCATACCTTCAGTTATACAACATACAACATTGCATAGTAGATATGTCTTATAAGAGTATTTTTTATGTTTTTTGGTCTCATGAATAGTCCAAAAGTGATTATGTATTTGACGAACTTTTTTCCAACCATATCTAGATTCATTTGTTGTAATATTCATTGATGGTGTTTTGGTGTACTCACATACTAGACATAATCTATAGAAATAATTATAAATTTTATATATTGTACTAATTGATAATAAGATGTAATAAATGAACATAAAATTTTAATTCCTAGATCAATAAAATTCACTTCTTGGGTAACATCATTTCAATATCACGAGTGTAACTGGACCGAGAGAAAGTTAGATTCACGGTCTCAGTGGAGTATCCCAATGAAGTCCTTGATATATGAATTTTCATTAGGATTTTAGGATAGTATATGTACTTTAAACGGTATTTCTCATTATTTATAGTACCTCATATGATATTGAAAAATAAAGGAGTTAAATTCATATGGTCGGAAGCTTGTGAGTAATCATTTCAATGGATGAAGGGAAGATCGAATTCACCATCGATTGTTATTTTTCCTATTCTTAGAAAGGTAAATATAATTTATTATAATGATTTTTTTTCATATAAAATACATTTATATGTAGGGATTTTGAGTCTTAGCATATAGGTATCTCTAGTTGAGACCTCACGAACATAATTACTCATCACATGATCTTGAGTTTGATACGTTGGTTTTTTATTTACATAGCTTGAGAATTTATTTATTGGGATTTTGATTAATTGTATACAAAATATTGAAAATCCCGAAATACATATTTTCGATGTATGAATTGAGACTCAGACATAAAACATGCGATCAATACATAAAATATTTCAATTTTGAGATTTCATATATTCTAGGGAAGGGAAATACATTGGATGATTCTCAATTATAGGGGACTCAAATATAATCAGTTGAAAAGGATGGTAGTGAATAGAAGTCGGTATATCTAATTTATGAGATGCCTCTTTATATAAAAGTGTGTCATAGATAGCCAATTATTATATATTTCTGTACTGACCACATCACTTCTGTATCAATTAGAGATGATAAGGCTTTTATATCCCAATTCCTTGTTCATAAAGAAAATTTAATCATGCGAGGAACCACCACAAATTTCGGTTGTTGATGAGGATGATAGGATTCACATTCATAGATTTATTTGGATGACTATGGATATATGAGCTAATTTAATTACTAATTCTCATGGTTCATTATTGGAATTACATCTCATTCGTATCATAATGTTCCATGATCACTAACTCCAATGTTGGCTTCCCATTATAAAATTGTAGATAATTGGTTTTATTACATCATGTTCCACCTGTTAGTCGAAGAAGGAAGAACACCAATTGCTATGCGGAATTTTAATGTTGTTCCCCATTACCCATATTAAATTGTATGAAGTCAATATAGATTTTGGGATGAGATGCTAGGGATCTTATTGAGATGGTGAAATAATATTCATGATCATTAAAAAAGGAAAAAGGTCACTCAATTCCTTTATATTCAGAAGACCTTATTAGTAAATGATATATGGAGGCTATATGATCGAGATATGATAATACTATTTAATAATACAAATACCATCATATCTAATGGAGAATATCATTTTATATTGAATCTTATGTAGCTTTGTAGAAGGCTCTGGATGAATAGTTTCATTTGAGTACATCCCTTCACCCGTAAACTAATAAGCAGTCGAAACATACGATAAAGGTGTTAGAGAACATGCTCCGACCATGAGTCCATGATTATGGATTTTTTTTTATAAAAAACTATACCTCATGGTGAGTTTTGATACATAAATATATTCCTATAAAAAATATATGTGGATTATTATGAGTCCATATATGATAATTTGTTCTGTTTACCCTTCTGATGGAAGGAGATAGCAAAGGAAATCCTATTAGGACTTCATATTGTTCAGGAGACATCATAGAAAGTAAAAATTATTAATAATAATATTTCTATATCTTATTCTATGTAATATTATATGGTCTATAAACATTAATGACCACAAGAGTATGATGTCAGGGTCAATTAGTTTTTCAGGTTTCATAGAGACTAAGTCAATGATGGAATAATATAGAGTGTAATATGTCCTTAAGAATCTTCAAACCTTTCGATGTTTTAGAGGGGGAGAAATTATTGGATTATTTGATAGCATTCCAAAAAAGATATCATTGAAGTAATTATGGTTTTTACACTAACCTATTACATTATTACCAATCATACCGGTTACATATCATTCAACCTAATAAGGTCAAGTGGGATGTTGATTTTTCTTTTGAGGAGAATCATTTATGCAATATTGATTAGATAATGAACTAACATTAAGGTAGGTTAGTTTAACCAATTATGGTTATATAGAATAAGGACTGTTCACAAGATATGCCTTGGGAGAGAGAGGTTGACAAATGTCATCAGTGGTTATAGTTATTCTCAAAATATGCTTTACCACCCTTATAAGCGAAACATGGGGATGATTCAATTTATAAAGAAGACATTGTATGATACTATGTTTATGGAGATGTAAAGAATAACTAAATTATTATATGAAGAACTTTTTTACATTAATAAATGATACTAAGACAATCTGTAAGGATTTTATAGTTTCTTGGTCTTGTTCACATATTGAAGCACTGGTGTTTAAAGAAAATGGAAGAGGTGCCTGGTTGGAGGGTGGTAACTAGTTATAAGGCACATCATCCATGTCCACATGTAAATTGGGATCAAGGTTTTATGAAACATGTAATATAGGATGCATGTCCTTTCAAAAGTGTGAAGACCTATTGTATATGTGATTCACATATTGGGCACACCATTTTTCAAATTGTGCATATATCATGTTATGGGGAAAGGCTCTTGGATAATGAGGACGCACTGGTTGAGCATGTTTCTCCAAACAATTACCCTAATTGTGTGAGTGGGTTTTCCACATAGATAGTGATGGTGCATGGTTTCAGCATAATTTGGCCAATGGTACAACCATTAAAAGTATAAAAAATTATAATTTTACCCGTCATTCCTTTAAATATTATTCTCCTCTATTCATGTATCAATTTCATAAAAACTATCCCCTATTTTTTGGAATATCATACCTCTATATATTATATAATATGTCTCTTTTATATGACACCTAATTTATCTAAAACATGTATAACTGTATCCTACTTAGTAATCTTTTAAAAAATCTACTTCATTTTTATTTTTATTTTTATCTTTAAATATATAATTATAAATCTTTGTGTTCTAATATGACCTATATTTAATCTATTTGTTTATTTCCTTGATTTCTCCCATCATAGCCTACATTAGATTATGATAATAGATGAGGAGAATGTTTATAGAAAAAGGTATATGGTCCAGACATTTTTCCCAAAATTTTTTGACATTTAAATTATGCATTGTCTTGATATGCGCTAGACCTTCCATGTGATACCATTTTTAATGTTAATCTTATTAAATAAATGGATAGCTGTATAAATGGGTTTTACATTCACCATAACTAGAACCATTGGAGGTTTTATACCTCGATGTAGGAAGCCCTTAGGTTTTGTCATACTAAATGCATAATAATCATACGTGTTGAAGTTAAGTTATACCACATTTTTAGGAATGTTAATTTTGATTTTATAAATTATATAATTTATTTTAATTAAATGAATGATGTGATACTTCTTTGACCAAATAAGCCTTGAATATTAAATTGAACTACCCTGTATGGTAGGTTAATTTTCACTTACATATATTTAAAATTTAACTGGTTAACTGTTTAAAAATAATTATGAAAGGCAATACCATGTCACCTAGAATGTGAAAAATTATAAATCAATTGAATTTATGTTTCTACAATTGTATATTGTTGATGAATTATAATATCACTCTTTATTATGATAAAAAACATTGAATTCATTTAATGTTGAGGCAGAACATGCCTGATACTTATATTCCTGTCGTGGGTTTCCCTAGATAGGCTCATGGGATGACATTAATTCCTTGATGTGTCTTCTATTGAATCAATACGCTTGCATTTGGTATTACTATTATATTGTAAATTCACCATATTGGCATTGAGGTTTTATCTAAATTTTTTAATTTTAATAAATTTAATGCATTGGATGGTTCACCTTGTATTTTTCATGAGATTATGGATTGACTAATCTTCTACCTTGGGCTCCATTAAATTCTTTCACTAAGGATACATATGATATTTTCCAAGTGCTTAGGTATCACTTTTCCACATATATTGAACCACCTAAAGTGCATCCCAGTGTACTTAACTCGTTTTATAAATAAATAATACAATTGAAATTTTGGGACCTCACATGACTATCAGTGTATACAGAATCATCAATTGTATACCTTGAGTCAAGGCTTTATAAATATAAATAAAAAATGGTACGTTCTCAGAGACATTCCGACTTTTGATGAAATAAGTAGTATTCGATGGGTGTTTTATAAGGAATCCATAATGATGAGGTTTACCAATTTACTACTTTATGATTGATAATTAATTATTCACTTCTCATTATATATTCCTAGATTGGATGGTTCGATACATCATTGGTGGTGTCCTGCCAAGTTTTACTTATACCCCATATGGCCCACCAATTTTTACCCAGACAAACATTAGGGATGTGGGTGGGGACTTGGGAAATGGACATTATCTAGACGATTCATTATTTTAATAATGTAGAGTATAAAAAATCTAAACATGCCTAAGATTGTGATTCTATGGGGGATTTATTTAGTTATTATTTCTATTTTGGTATACCATATCATATATGACATCATCTCTATGTACCTTTGATATTTGTATTTAATATCTACATTTTATTCTGTTTTAATAAATTGAATCTATTAAATAAATTATTATTATATTCCAAATATTGATCATTTTTATTTGATTTGTGTTTTATGGTAAGACACAATTGATACATGAAATGTTAATGAAAAGATATTTATTTATTAAACACATAGTGCGACACCAGATTATTGTGGATAAAACAATACTATTGAACAAAGATAAGTCATTTACACCTCATGTATCTCATTATAAGATAAGATATGTTAGAGAGAAATTCCACCACCAGTTCTATTGGTGAATTAGTTATACACCCGGAAATGAAATTACATGTCGTGTAAACAAATATAAATTATGAAATTTTATGATAATGAAGATATGAACTCCTCATTGCTAACATGGATTACGCGGCATTTATATTTAAATGTCATAGTTATCTTGAAAAAAAAGAGATTCATGAGATCTTCTACTTGCCAAGGGTTTCCCAAAAACATTTTAAAAGACTCCCTTGGTCACTCCTTAGAGGAATATTTGGTGAGAGCCTCAACGTGGGATATCCACCGAAGATTCATTCCACCACAGTGCCACTACCTGATCAATTAGTGTCCAAAAAACATAAAGATACACTACACTGACTTTATACAATATTCTACTACCTGAGGATATGTTCTCCATAAAACCTCAGAAGTATCTGAAACTAAACTTCGTGAAACATTATAAGACTCCTTACATATTCTCCCTACTTTACTGGGATAATTTACATCTCAAAAGGTTTAGATGATTTTACATTTCCACCTATTAGAATGGTGTCATAGGATTGAGCCTGAACTGAGGCCACTTTGCTCAAAGAGTCTTCATCATGAACATAAGCCTGTATCCTCATTTTCCTTCATTATAGAGGCATACTGAATGTTATCATGTAGTACCAAAATCAGATGATCATATATATATATATATATATATTATAATGGGGATCAGAATCAATAATGATAGTTAAAGACTTGGTCCTATATTATTTTTGTACCATTTAACCGTGAAACAAATTTTTTAGAATACAGAGTCATAATGAAGGTGGTTAGGGATCTGGTGGGTGGATAATTTGGTCTATTCACTATCACTAAACTCCTTGGACTTAGTGCTACACTCGAGAAATACTGAAATTGTTTCCCTAAACCCAACCATATTCTATTAAGGGCATAAATATGAAAAACATTCCAATGAATTAAATTTCTTTGATCCTATTTTTTTCATAGACCAACCCATGATGGGGCCCTATCCACAACTACCACAATCACACCTTCATAGTGAATGGGTGGGAAGAACCACTGAATCCATAAATAACTTGAGAATTCCTTTTCCTATGTACTTGTACATATGTACAAAACTAACTCAATGCAAATATCCAATGAAAATAAGAAAATATAAAATTCTACGGTAATGTAAACCAAAAATGAATGAACTTCTTGGCAGAAAAAAAGTATGGTAGTATAAGCTAAAATGTATAGGGAAACATTCATGCCCAACATGAAATATGTCCCAACATAATAGAAAATTGGATAATTAAACAACTGAAAGAGGCCCCATCTCCAAATTCCAAAGCTATAACCATCATATGTGGTATAACAAACCAGCATCACAAATCCCCGATTTAGTAATGATCAACCTATATTTAATCATCATAAGTCACAATTCATTTGTTCAATCCCCATGTAGGGGTGAGTATAAACATACCTAGTAGGATTCCCTGAAATTTGAAGGGGGAGAAGTAAGAGATACAAAATAAGTGGATAAAAATTGATATAACAGGGAACACTGAAATAGTATAACTCCACATAAATACAGAGTGATGGTAACCTCTTCCAAATATATGAGTCTCTACACTATGATTAGATAAAATACACATTGAGTATTCACCACCTAATATATGAGATTATACTCTTCCAACCACGAGTTGAAAAACATAGAAATCACGTAGCATACCTTGTGCATATTCACCACTCTTAGATGGAGATTGTCCATATACAATGTGTGGATATAGAATAAAAATAAATATAGATATGATCAGTTAAATAATATGAAAATAAAGAGTAATGGGATCTCTATATCATATCTTAGCCTAATAAGAACAGTATACAACAGTTACAAAATTCAATCGATGATGCTAAAAATCCAAAAAAAAAATCCCTGAATACACATGTATAAGGTAATATTTCACCACACCTTGGTACTATCTTTATTGCAAGGAACTGACTTGACTGTATAGTTTTTTGGCCACATCACAAAAATAGATTCTGTTGGTGAATGAATCCATCTTTCTTATGTGTTTTAAGTTACATCCGCCATGTCTCATCACATTGTCACATAGTTGAGGGGCCCCAATTCCAAGATTGAGGCACCATTACCTAATAAATTGGGGGTTCTACTTTACTAGTCACTAGTGAACTCCACTTTCTAATACTATAGAAGGATTATACTCAATAAATTCATTGGTGAACTCCACTACCTAGACTAGCTATAGGGTAATGCATGGAAGGGTTCATTCAGGAACACCACTGCACAACCATACGTGAGGGTAATGCATGTAAAAAAGAAAATAATCAAGGTAATACACTAACTATAACTACATTAGGGTAAATCACAGAAGAAACTGGCATTGGGGAACTCCATTACCCAGCAGTAATAGAGGATAAATCATAAATATCATTGAGGGACTCCACTACCAATCCACACAGTAGGGTACCACCCTAAAATGACTCTGGTAATCCCATATGATTACTGTTGTAGTCGATCATTACCAACAATGGTGATGATCATAGAATATTTCACATCATATTTTGAAATCCAAAACTGAAGGATCTATCTCATTCTATATGGAAAAACACTCAGGATAGACTTCTTGCAATCCAAAATCTGAGTTCGAACAAAATTGATACATATGAATAAATTATTCTCATAAGAGCTCAAGAGGTAGACAATATGTGGGGGGATCCACATGGCATGTAGTCCCACATTATATCTTATACATCTCCCTTGAAGGAAAATGGATTTATCACATGTAGTAGAACACGCTGTGTAGGTGGAATACACATTTTGTCCTAACTAACTAGAACTAGGGTCGTGTCTATGTACTCGAATACTATTTCTGTGTACATAGGTACACGATGCGGTGGTCCACACAGGATGGCTTCTCTGTGGTCAAGCCATGTTTGTTTACTCTTACATGAAATCACTACTTTTGTGACCCATCACATTTTCTATCCAATTGGGGTATGATATATGACATATGGGATATGGTTACACACTATTTCACCCTTAATTTCATTGAAACCCAAGCATCGCCGTTAAGGGGGGTTACATGCCATGTGTTATTATTACTAAAATTCATATAGTATAAATTTTCATCAGAACATCATAACATATGTTTTACTTTTAATCTAGTCATATTGTTGTATATTCAACTTTTAATCTGCCTAAAAATCATGGATCTAGTCGAAGATTGCAATTGATGGCCGTAGATTGTGGGAAAATTACTTTGATCATGCTTTGTCAAAAAAAGTTGTTATAACTATTATTACACCTAAATTCATCACAATTTGATATTTAATCACATATTGGTCATCCTCACCATGTGATGATCCCATATATATGATTCTCTTTCCATACCATTGTCATTTCATAACACCACTGCGGATCTGGGGGCTCGTTTGAGCTCAGTGCTGCCCGACAATCATTGAACTGAGAACCCCTAGTATTCCACCAGTGTAGAAAATGAATCATTAAGTAATAAAAGAATAAAAAATGGAGTCTTAAGACATTCCATCCAAGAGTTCTTGGATGATTACCAAGAACAGGTATATAGGTAATATAAACAATTCATAAGAAATTGAAATCTGGTACATAGGCTCATGTAAAGGACAATACAGGGAACAGATTGAATAAATAGGATATATATACTCTTAAATCTTATTATAAGGGATGAAAACCACATATAATGAGTTCTATCTCTACTAATCATCGATTTATGATGAATAACTTTCTCACAAAATGATTGTATGAAGCGACTGTATTTATTGCATCCTAATCTGTCCCCCTCCAGATATTCATTATCATTCTTTGAGATCAACCAATGAAGAAGGAAGATATCTATTTCCAGTGATATCAATTTTTTGATTCCATCCCTAGAGAAATAATCATTAATGTAAATTGATTGAATTTTTATCTACGTAAAAGTAATTTAATTAATACATTTAATAATTAATTATTTCATTGATCACACTTCCAATTAGAGAGGGGTATGAGCATCCCACACAAGTGTTATTTATGTCTCTACATTTTTAAACACCATGTTCTGTATGCAACTGAGTTATGAGATTTCGGATTGGATCAAATAATTAAGATTTATCCTATTTTCTTTGAGGAATCATGCGTGAGCAATATAAAATATATTTCATATTCATATAAAATTAAATATAGGTATTCTAGGCCTCAAGATTAGTAACTGTCTTAGTGAGTAGATATGGAAACATATATAAAAATATTTAAAATTATGACATGGTGAAAAACGGGTCTCTATAAAAAATAGGTGCGTAACTCTACAATATTACTCGATAAAAATAAATTTTAATGAAATCCCTTACCTTGAATTTTCTTTTTGGTTGATCATCCTTTATCCTTCTGTATAATTATTTTATTCAGGTTATAAAATTATAAAATTACCATATTAATATTAATGATATCTTATATGACTTTAATATAATATTTAATTATCTTTTTCTTAATAATATTTTAGTATTTTAATCATTTCTACGTTAATTTTCATAATTTTTGGAATATGTATTGATTTGTCATTTCTTTCTAAAGGAGGTCATTATTTTTACTTCTCCAAGATTTTAACCATGTTTTAAGTATCATAAATATTCAGTAAATATAAATTTTTAACATTCCCTAAAATATTTATATTTTAAAATAAAATACAACTTTCCTGGAGATGGTAAGTTGTTAGTACACATGAACATGGTTTTCATTTTTTTGTCATATTAAAAGAATGAAATTTATATGATATATCTGTATATTATAATTCTAGTATCATATTTATGTATTATAATTCAAATTTTATTATTGAAACTATCTTTAGTACACTCTAGGTATACAGGGAATGAATAACATTTCATTATGGAGGTGGTATTCAACACATCCAAAAATGATGTTATCGCATTCTCACAAAATGGAAAGCCTGAAGGTATACATTATAAAAGAACTACATTAAGATAAATATATTATAAATATCAAACATATCATATATAACCTATAAAAACCGAATTATTTCCAACCATAAATGGTGCTAATGGAAGAATAAACTGCATCAGTTCACGAGGTGGTAGTCCGTTGTACACATGAATGATGATTGTATATCTCCTTTGATTGAAGTGTGTAAAATTTTAGTTAGAAATAATTCAATAAAAAATATCAATATGTTGATTATAATAATTTTATTTTTTAATCATTATATAAAAATAATTTAAAGGTTGGTGAATGAAATGATTCAAAATTGATCGTTGAAGAACGTTACTTATTATTTGGGTAACTCCTTTTGTTTTATATTAAAAGATGTCATTGTATTACTTTATAAAAAAATTTAGGTTCTAGGATGATTTTAGGTATTTTTTGATATTATTCTAGATGTTTTTCAATGATAAACGTTTTTTGAGAGGTGTGAACAAGTGGGAGGGGTGCAGGAATTTTTATATTGCAGGAGTGGAATTCTTGTAAATATAAAAAGGTAAACACTATTGATAGGTCCCCCTTACATAATGTGCTTAAAATAATGTAAAACATTTGATAAATGGGATGATATGGTAGAATTATTTTTGTTGAATTGGTTTCGTGAATTTTTATGGGTCTTTTGTCGTTTATGTTTAAGGTTTAGTCCCATATTAAGTGAGTTTTTTTAATCACTGTAATTAGTTTTAATTTCAGTCACTAGTATTTTTTGACAAGAACTATGTATAAATTATTAATCATTATAAACTCTTATAATTAAAAATATGGATTCCATTTTTTCTAATTAAAAACACAAAACAATAATAAATAAATTAAATTTAATACCATAGACGGGACGACAAAGTATGTTTTTAAAGTGAAAATGTTTGAATGTTTGAAATGTTTTTATATACATTATCAATGTGAAATGGATTTAAATGATATAAATTGGATTAATTTTTTTATTTTAAATAAATATACTTTTAAAAAATAAAATATAATTTTACAACATACATAAATTATATGAAATGATAGTTTACTATTAAATTTTATCATTTTTCAATTTTCATCAAAAAATGCAACTTCTTAGAAAAATAATAAAAAATAATCCTAGGAAAATTTAGAAATTAATATTTCCAAAATGAAGTGTATTTTTTCATATAAAATCTATAAAAGTGTGAAAATTTATTTTTAAAATAGTTTCTCCATTAAAATGTAGAAAATTTTTCTTTTTTGAAAAATTAAAATTTTAATTATAAACCACGTTTTATTCTTATCAAATTAATATAAAATATATTTCATTAACATAAAAAATATTATATTGAATATATAATATATTTATTTCATTCATATCATTCACGTATATTGATTAATTAATGTAATCATTATAAAACTCGTTTGGTGCATAATAATGGTTTTTATAAAAACAACCCCTTTATATGTAATTTGTTCTGAAATTAATTTATAATTAATTGGTAACAAATGATTTCAATTATATATATTACATTTTAATTTTTTCATTTTCATAAATTATAATTTATTGACTAGAAGATTACTATAATTTTAAATAATATTATTTTCAGAAATCTTTAAAATGCAGCCTTGTGTGTAACGCAAGGTACTGAATAAACTCATTATAGTGTGCAACACATGCTTAAATTAGTGTTATGTGGATTGAAATCTATAGAATATATTAAAAATAGTAAATATATTTTAATGTATTAGGATATTATATTCCCTTTTATGCATGGTGTTATGTGACATACACGGTACCAGATATAATTTTCTTACGTTATTATTTCAAGGTGTTACATTTTATCTTAGACCCTCGCTACTGGTTGGAAGCCACTAGTGTATAATGGGGATTCATGATTCCATGAGGGTAATTGTGTTTCAAAACACATGCATGAATGTTTTGTGGGATGTTATAGATGTGGTGTGAATCCTTATGCTTTTTATATCACCCTTCCTTTCTACTTCTATGACTTGTTTGGGTAGTTTATATAGGCAATATTTTAGTTAATCAAAAATGGGTCATCTCTAGCCTAAATTCATGGAACATACCAACAAAAATTAATATTTTATATAGATAATTATAGCACAGAAATAAAAAGAAATGGTTTATATGGTGTAAAAAACATAATCATTGAAGAAGCTTCTCTTTAATTGATTGGTTTTATATTTGACAATCAATTTGGTTTACAATTTTTTAGAATTTTAGTTCAATAGATTCCAAAGTCAGTCCTTTATTTAAGAAAGTCCATAATTCATTTATTATCGCAAAAGATAATTTTACTCTCTTATATTAACTCCACTTCTCCTAAAATATTTGTGTTGTAAACATATGAAATTGTTTATTGACAATTTTAACCCTATGTTTGTGTTTTCTAAATAATTACCTCTAAAGTTAGGTTGAAAAAAATCATCTATGAAGGTGTGAACCCTTAAAAATAGATTCCAAAATGAGTTGGGTTTAGATATGGTAGTGTTTAAACTGAATTGAAATTTCTCCATATATATCATAGGACTCATACAGTTCCTATCAATCCTCATGGTAAACATGGATTTTTTTTTCAAATTATCTCTAATTTCTCTAAGGGAATAATTTCATTACACATGATTCATAGAGTTATTCACATATTCAAAAAGTTGTTTCATATGATTCTGTGAACTAGTTACAATCATTTCACATAACACATAAATGTAATGCACTCATCTATAAATAATTTTTAACAATCTGTTGAAGACGAAACTACTTTATTATAATGTAAATGTCCCTGATAAAGGCTAGAGAGTGCTCAGTAGGAAATCCATTATAATAGGTGATAAATAATTGATATGATTATTTAATTTTAAAATTTTTAAACCAATTATATATCTCAACAGAAAATAGATTCTTCAACACAATTAAAAGTTTAGTCTCCTTTACCCTTACGATTATAAGGTTTTATTTAATGTGATCTAGGTTGACAATTCTATAAAACATTTATAGAAACTCACTCTCTCTAATTCTCCATATTCTCTATAGTTTCCTTCCTATGATAACATATATTCTTTTATATTTCATTTTTAATGGACCTGTGCTTTTTTTTAAACTTGTAAGAATACAGAAATATATTCTCAAGAATTATAACAGACACTTAGTTAAAACATGTATTAGCCAAATCCTTTTCTTACGATTTGATATTTTCTAGTTGACAAGAATCCATCCTTAAAAATGGTGAAAAAATATAATAATACATTCATTGAGGATACCAAATCATTATTTTATAATCCTATTAAAACTAGTAAACATCAAATGGGTGTGAAACAAATATGTATGGTGTGTGTGAAAATACATGAACTGTACAAAAGATCATAACAAAAAGGAAAAAATGGTGGAAGTTTGATGAGTATAATAAAATAATGAAAAAAAGAGAAGAAAAAAATATTAAAATATGGATGAAGTGGTTGAAATTTTAGTATCAGATTAGTGGTAGAAAAAAAGTGAATGATATGGGAAATTAAATTTACTTGTTGTTAAATTAATATTCATTAATTATTTAGAAATAACAAAACTGGGTTTCAAACTATAAAATGTTTCAACAAAATCGATTATTGATGATGTTGGAGATTAGGTGGTCTAATTTATTATTCTTTCTATAACACATTTTGATTTTAAAAGTACAATATGTTTGATATTATTAAAAAACGCAACACCTCGATTAAATGAAAAAAATGTTATTATTTATATATTAATAACCTAACTAATCAATTTGAAGGAATGAATATAAAAAAATTATAACCATATATACTGATTATAATTAATAAAAAATTATTGATATGAAAATTGTCATAAATTTTTAGGGTTAATTTTATTCATCAAAATATGTTTTTTTTATTTTTGTGAGAAAATATTATAATTAATTACATAAATTAAAAAATAATTATGTATGAAAAATTAAATAATTTTTCAAATAATCATATAAATATTATATTATGTTGAACTTTTTTGGTTTTTTTCTTAAAATATTTATTTTATACTTATTAGTGAAATATAATGATGTATATTGAAAAATGCATATTTTGACAACAATTTGCAAAGTACAATTTTTGATATAAAGTTTTTACATGTTAAAATTTGTTCTTTTATATTAAAAATAATAAAATTAATATCATTAGAATCATATTTCTGTTTGAATTTTTCATAAAAATATTTTTATACATAACAGGCATTTCTCTGAAAAACATTTTTTTCTTTACAATTTTCGTTTTTTAATTAATTTCTTCCACTCATATAAATTAAATATTTAAAAAGGGATTTCATATTTGGAGTCATGATTTTAACATATTTTATGTAAGGCCCTTTATATTGGGTCATTATGAATAGTAACTAAAAAAATTCTGTCACATGGAAAAGGGTCAAATAGATAAAATATGGTTCAAACAGTAATAAAAGGTCTCAATATTTATCCAAAATATTCAATAATTTCATTTTATTAGTCAAATATAACTAAAACCTTCAAAAAATATAATTTATGTAATTTGGGTGCCATTTTCCATTTATCATAACATTTATGTTATTTTATTTAACGAAAATTCTAAAATTTCACTCTTTTGACATTAATATCTCTAAACGTTTTAAATAATGATAAAATGAGAATAATATTTTTTATAAAAAATTATTTAGAAGATGAATTATTTTTTTATAATTGTAATTAAATTTTATTTTCATCTGATGGAACACTCCCCATTAATGCTTACATAATTTTAACGTAGTGCTTATGAATTTTTTATAAATATCCTATAAATGATTTTAAATATTATAGAAGTTATATTTTATGGGTGATTTATATTTTTAGAAAACATTTATAAACAAGTGAAATATATTATAAATGTTTAAAAGATTTATATATGAGTTAAATTATAATTATAATGTCTTTAAAGTCCAATAAATTGAATATTCACAGAAAAAATACATTAAAGATATTATTTTCAAAATTATTATTCTATTATATTATTTATAAGACATAAAAAATCCTGATATAGGACAATAAGGATGAAAACAGTCTAAATGTTCATTAAATGACATCTAATGATTTATTTTTTAACTAATAAGTAAAATTATAACCCTATAAAATTGGGAAAGTTTTTACCTTTGTTAATATTGAAATTGGTTAGATAAGGGGGATAAACCAAATGATATGTTTTAAAATGATGAAGAAAACCTATTTATATTTCATTTTAATATTATATTTAGACCATATAAACTGTTTATTTTAATTGATGGGTATATTAATTCATTATTCTAGAGAAATTAATTTATTATATTTATTTATTTTTCAATTCATAGTGTGTCCTTTCCCTCCCTTGTAATTGGAATCCTCTTATATCATTTCTTTAAATCAAATTGAGCCATCTATCTGGAAAAAATTATACCATATTATGTTATAAACATCCCTTCCCATTAATTACATATATTATTTAAAGAATATTCCTTGGGTTCTTAAGAAGGGATCTAATAATGTTTTACCAAAGGAGAAGTAATTATCCAACCTAACCCCATTAAATTTATTTCTTCATATATATATTATAAATATAAGATATTCTTAATAAAATAATAACTTAAAAATACTTAATATACTAAAATTATATTATGATAATTTAACCACCATTACTCACCCTCTTTTCCAACAAATGTGTAGTGAATGTATCACTTGTTCGTTAGTGTGTATGGCCACCTCCACAATGAGATTAAATTAATTTTACATTACCATAATTCATGGTATTAAAATATGATGGGATTAATATTTATATTTTACATTTATATAATTATTTTACTTCTAGAATTATAATATCATGTTTACTGTCTCTCCATCTCATCTCTTAGAAAAAGATCATGTCACTCGTGTATACTTAGGGACTACCACCTCCACAAGTGATGTTATTTGAATTTAATTTTTTATATAAATAAATGGTAATAAAGATAAATTTATGATATTATTATTATTCATTTATTTTGAATTGTAAATTACATTTCTATCGTTCCATCCATCGAAATATGCAAACAATATTCTCACACACGTATAGCCTATCTTCTTTAGGAACACTGTAATTCAGGTTTATATATATTCCTTTTATGGATGACTTGAAATATATATAAATAATAACTATCTGAGATATTTATATAATGTTTAACATTCGTTAACATATGATGAAACAATAATGGAAAAAATAATTATTATGAAATATAAACAACAATTTTAATAAAATAATTATTAATAAAAAATTTTGAATTGCTTTTAGTGGATCTCTTATGATATTATATGTATTTAAATGATTATATTAAATAATTATAATAAATTTTAATTTATTGTGTGTGATATTAAATAAATTTATATGTAATTGGAACTTGAGGTATTGAATTTATGTTATATTTTCATTTTTTATCATGATAATATATTATTATGTTTTTAATGATGAAATAATGTAAACTATCACTCATGAATAACATTAATTTTATTTTCCATTATTTATTTCTCTATATTACATTTTTCTCTATCATTTTATTCTCTTCCCAAACTCAAGATAATGAAATTGTTTTACAATGTAAAACTGACTTTACTTCACTTTTGGGTCAAAAATCCTTTTTCTTCCACATCAATATTTTCTAAACATATTTTCCTGGCCTTTTTTAATATTCATATATATTTGTTTAATGTAATTTTTAACCAATATTGTTTTGAAAAATTATTTCAATGAAACATTATTATCACGTTCTAAATAATGTACTTTATTTTTTTTACCATAAATGTAAAAGGAATATATTTTAATGCATACACTGTTAACATAATTTAATTCCATCATCACCACTGAATGATTTTAAGATTCCATTAAATCATTACCTATTTCATTTATAATAATATTTTTCCTAAATTCTTGATAAATTTTAGTATTGTAAATAAATGAATTCAAAGTTAAAAGGGTATTTTACTAAATCATATTCCAATGATATTTTAAATAAATATTTCTTCTTTGAAGACATAATTTAATGATAATTATTATAAACTAGGTATATGATCCATTGATACCGTCATTTTTCATTATATGAATGGTTTATGAATATTATTAAGATATTTTTAAGAAACCCATTTAGTTTCCCCAAGTTATGCATTGATGAAATATTTATGAAACCTATATTCATTTCATGGGTTATGATATGTTGTTATGATGAATATATTAGGATTTTTTGGATCACATATGAATTTATTTTGACTATGTGATGGCCTTTCAAGGAATTATGTCGAAATCTAATTCATTTTGTAAATATATATATATCATGAGATAATTAGTACTATAATGAGTAGGGATCCCAATTTTTTCAAGGTACCCTGTCTATGATGATATTCTTGGGAGTGAATCATGAAGAAGAATATGATGGAACTGTGAGTGAACCCAATCCGCTATGATTGTTTGGAGAATGATACTTGACTAAATAAATGGTTTTATATGATTTTTCTGCAAGACATAAACTTATTTCATATTCCAATGTTTTTCAATCATGGATAATTTTCCAGGATTTCATTAGGATTCATGTCTTATAAACCACCATGATTTTTTCCGTGATCCAGGATTATGATAAATGATATTCTGGGTATGTATTTAAAAATGATAATATCATTCTCTAATACCCTTAAACAACTATTATATTTAAGTGATCATTGGACTCTTTCTTTTCCTACCCATATATAGTATATGATCTCTCCCATTTTTAGGTATCATATCCCCTAGTTATGAAATTTGTTTTAATTAGGGTATATATTTGACGATTATTAAGTTTAATGATCTTTGAGTGAGATGTTTAATGTTTTTTAAGAAATAATAGGATTTTTTATTCAGTCTGTAAACACAA
The DNA here is from genome assembly GCA_963277665.1 of Viscum album. Taxonomy (NCBI): domain Eukaryota; kingdom Viridiplantae; phylum Streptophyta; class Magnoliopsida; order Santalales; family Viscaceae; genus Viscum; species Viscum album. The sequence continues at coordinate 1,877,531,482 of OY728143.1, read as the reverse complement.
TAAACTTATATTTTCTCCTCATTGATCATAATGTTATGTATTGAATATTGATATAAACTTATGTTATATTAGTGTACAAAACGTTTGTTTTTTTATAGTTCATATAGAATTAATGTTTTGCTATTATTCTTATTTTTAGATTAAATAAATTTGGTGAAATCTATGGATAAACCTATGAATATGAAATAATCCTATAGTTTTTATAATATAAAGATTATTTGGTTTTGATAGAAATACATCCCAATGTAGAAACCCTATGAGTATGCGATTTTTGTACAGATTCTTCTAAGGGTTATAATCCAAAAATGACTTTGTTGAATTAAATATAGCAGTCATCCTTCTGGTGTGTAGTGAGTGTTCTCTTAAAAACCACTTGGGTTGACACTAATATCGAGTTAAATCACACATTAATTATGAACCATTACGAAGGATTTGAATATATGATAACCAAATATGTTCTAGGACAAACCCAAGGTGTCATATATTTAAGATAATTTATCATGATTTTGATATCTTGTGAATGATTTTTATTTATTTTTATTCATCAATATGACTATTGTTGATCACACTATACATTTTTATTCAACATATACAAATTTTAGGATTCTTCTTTTTATTGAATATGGTAGACAATAGATTGATTTTAATCATTAAATATAATATGAAATAACAGAATAATGGTGGAACCTTGTGATTATTTCTAATCTATTATCTCATTATGTTATTAACAATCTCAACATGGGTGAGTTTGTAGATAGACCTAATAAGAAGAAACAATTGTTCTAGGGTGACCATGGTGGGGATAATATTTAGCTCCCTACATGTCAAGTATGTGTGAATATGAACTCAAGTTAATGTTTCAAATTATTGTTAAAATCATTTACAATGCCAAAATAAGGGTATATGGCATGTAATTTCCAAGTAAAATGGTGAGTGATACTAAGGTATATTAATTCATTATAATGAACTATTTATATTCAATTTATTATATGTGGAGAATATAGGTATTATTTGTGAAAATAAACAAATTGAAGTGTTAACTAATATACAAATGAATAACCTATGTCATTTCAATCATTTATATGAATGTATTGAAATGTTCATGTATTGGGATTCATGAATTTTGTTGTATAAGAGTTATATCAATGAAACATTAGTTACAACAGTCCCAAAAAATCCTATTATTTTCCATAATGGTTTATATATAATAATTTGAAAAAATATTTAGTGATAAGGGATATTTTATTAGAGATACATTTCAACACTCTGATTTATAATAGAATAAAATTATGTTTGATATCGTATATGATACACAACATCGAGCCTAAACGAACGAATAATTATCTTACCATTATAAATATGTTATTAAATTGATATGTATATAAATTAAAATATAATTAATTAAACTTAAAAAAATTCCAACTCAATTAATATGTATTAATAATTTCAAAGGAAAGAAGCACTCAATTTTTAATAAAGTAATTTTATTATTTAAAAATTATGTTGTCAATAAATATGATTGTCAATTATTTTTGTCATAAAGAGTTATAATTAATTTCTAAAAACTAAATAAAATTTAATTGTTAAAATTAATTTTATTTTCTTAATCAGTATATAAAAGATATCATTGGTTCATTTTATTCATTTTTTTAGAAAAAATAATTTTCCTATGAATAGTAAAATGTATCAATTCTCGCAAAAATATCATTTCATTTCAATAAATAATGTAATGTATAATTACCATTATAAATTTAATTTATTTAAATTTAAAATAATTAATAATTATTTAAATTTAATCCATATAATTTTATTTCAACCATATTTATACCAGAATATAGAATAATATTATTTCTGTGATTAGAAACAAATTTTCTTAAACAAATTTTTAAAGTGAATAATGTTTATCTATTTTAATTAATTAAAAACTACCCTAAAAAGTACTGATTTAAATTAAATTTATTTATTATATATATTTATATATTAATTTAAATTCATATAATACTAATTAATAGTTATAGAGTTACAATGACATTATCATATGTTTGAGAATTACAATTCGGTAAAACTAGGTTTTCGACTTGTATTACATGTTATTTTTTAAAATTGGTTCTAAAAATTTTGGGGATTTAATGTGTTAGAATGGATTCATTATTTTAATATTAATAATAATTTATAGAATATAAAATGGTAAAAATTGTTTTTTCGTAGAGAATAGTGAAATCAATTAAAATATTTTACCATGGTGAATGTTAAAACATGTTTATCGAAGATTATATAAAAATATAAGTGTTTAAATGAACTATATAATTGTATAAATTGTATTTAATGCATATATTTTGAATTTAAATTATCTTAAATTCAATAATTTTCCATTTTTACACTTTTTATACTTTTCAAACCTAGGTAAAACATTTTCATTTTGAAAATTCCAAGTGTGCCCTCTCCCCACTTAAAAAAGACCACCCCTATCCTCCCCTCTTCCCACATTAATGATTTATGGTTCATCCGATAACATAAAAACCCATCATTATTTATATTCCTATATCCATGACACGTTTTTGGTATTATAAAACCCTCCTAGGAAGTATTTTGATGCAAACCTAAAGAGGTCATTTGAATAAGAGGTGTCGTTCTTAACTGAGCATTTTCTTTTATTTCTTTTCTCACCTACTAAAAAACCTTTTCAATAATGATGATAAAAATATAAGTATATCACATATTCATATACTTAATTATTATAATGGGATAAAATACATCAATCTTCTATTAAATATAATGATATATTTGAGTATCATTAGTGTGTACAATGGACTACCGCCTTACGAATCGATGTCATTTTTTTCAATCACCACCTCTCACTGAAGGTTATAATTACCATACTATTTTTATATATTATATTAATAAAATATTTATCATTCTGAAAAAATAAATTAGAATATAATTGTTTCTATTCTATTCATGGAAAATGGTAATTTGGTTCGTGTATATATGAGGACTAGCACCATGACGAATTGATTTGATTAATTTTTCTTTTCCTCATCACATGGATCCTATATATAAGTTTATGTAAATAAATAATATTTTATTTGGGATATAATTACTATTTTTAAATTATGTGATAATACATACCTTATTTTAAATAATGGTTTTTGATAAATGGAATCATTACTCGTGAACACATATAACATATTATCACCATGATTGTAACATCGTTCATTTTTCATAAACTTATTTCATGATTAGTTTTACAAGTATAAATGATTTATAAATATGATATCTATTTAATTATTACTATTCTATAGATGATGTAATAATTACCAATTTTACCTTTTTCATCATAGTAGTTCCATTTTGGACTTATGAGTCGAATATCATCAAAACACCCACCCTGAATTTATTTAATTATATAATTTAATGTAATATAAAACTAAATAAGATAAAAATGAATATTAAACCTGAAAATTGTTATAGAGAAGTTAAATAATTAGTATAAGTTTATTTTTTAGGATTATATTTTTCACATGTGATAAGTCAGCCACGTGGTATGAGATGCATTATCTTAGAACCTCATTTTAGATGTTTTGAATATTTATTTTCTAAATTATTATATTCCATGTCCACATTTGAATAATTATTCTATGAATAAATTTTCATGGAAAATAATTAGTTATAATTTTTTTATTGTGAATCATTTTACCTTCTTCGAATTATTTTAAAAAAATGAATCATTTTTGGAATGTTTGACTTTTTTACAACAATCAAAAAAATGTTCTATTTTAATGTATATGGAGACAAAGAAATTTCCAAACGTCAAAAACATTATTTGATTTTTTTTATTCCATTAAAAAAATTCATTATTTCTTCAATGAAAACCCAAATTCTCTTTTTTGAGTATTTTTGGTATAGAAAATGGGTTTTCAAAAGAAAATGGTATTTTGATATCCAAATTAATTTTTTATATGGGATTAAATGGTTTTTTCAAGGGTTTTCAAATGAAAAGGTAAAATAATAAAATTTACTATTCATGAAGTAGTTTTTGGACACCATTTAGGATTAAATGTGATATCAATACAAGATATATAAGGGGTTTAACCCCATTATATCACATTTAATGTTGAGTCATGTCCGTCATTGAATTTGATATGATGGTTTGTGCCACATTATTGCTCATGATATTATGGTTGAGAACCACTATTTCTATCCAATGAATTAGGTATTGATTATGTTTCCTATTGAAATACATTATATTTTGTCCATACGGTTATTCTAATATAAAAAGGTACTATAAATATGTTGTCACAAAAAACATACATGACTTTTCAAGACTTTATAATGTGTTTTCATTGACTAATTTGTTTTTAAATGGAAAGATAATTTATTGTAAAATGATTTTCACAGGGTTTGTGGATTTGTAAAGGACTAACATATAACATTTAAAATAAATTATCCACAAACCCTGTGAAAATCATTTTAAAATAAATTATCTTTCCATTTAAAAACAAATTATTCAATGAAAATCATTTTCCCCTTAATAATTATCCACAAACCCTGTGAAACAAATTATCCACAAACCCTGTGAAAATCATTTTCCCCTTAATAATTTTTTTTCATCCAACATTTTTAAAATGATTTTCATTAGGTTTATGGTTGGGTAAAATAAGAAAAAAAGTAAATATTAAATTCATGAATATTTTTTATGGAATTTTTTTTTATATTTTAAAATATTATACTGTTGTAAAATTGGATTCATATAATAAGTTTCTACTTTTAAAAATATGGGAATGTTATGCAAGCATTATGACTTAGTTTAGAAAAATAATATATTGGGATGATATTTCGGAATAGAAATTGACTTATAATATAAATTAACATGAATATTTAATATTTAAGGAAGGCCACTTATACATGGTATCATATTAATGTTTTTGTTGTCATTTTAGGTTTAGTTTTATTTTGATCATAGATTAAAAATAATCTATAACCAGAATTGTTACTATTTTTTTAAAGGTTGGTGATGAGGCCTCATTTATTATTAAAGCAAATCAAAGACCTCATTAATTGGGTAGAGGGAGACCCATTATATAGCTTGGTGGCCTAGTGGGAATTTAGCCCATTACATGGCCTGTAGGCCTATTTTTATGGCCCAAAGCCCATTCTATGAATAGTACTACGACAGTTCCCACGCTGCTATAGTACTGCATAGTACCCGCCACTACTATAGTACTCTACCACCGCTACAGTGACCTTCCGTCGTTACAGTGCCCGTCGTTGCTACAGTACCACCACTGCTACAATGCACTACAGTACCTGCGCCCAATGGGTTATGAACCCCCATTATGCATGTAGAATTAAGGGGTGCTTACCACTAAGCCAATCCCCAACTATAAAAAGAATTTTTACTATAATAATGAAAATAGTGGTTATTTAGGGTAATTAGTAGTCGAATAGGGTATGTCATAGTTATATATATCTTACTATTTACCAGAAAGCTCAGTAAGAGACAAAGCCTCTGACCATTTTTTAATAATGTATGTGAAGGAAAATATGGTTGTTTTATGAATGAGAAATTTAATAGAATGGGAAATATATTGAATATTAATGATCTTATTATTAAAAATTAAAAATTATATATTATAAAATACCTAAACCTATCTGAGTTTCCAACCACACCAAATTAGAGAGAAATGATGTTCTATGGAAATTCATGTGAGAATCATAAAAGCAAAACTATTCAGCCATCTATGTTTCATGAATGTGCTAAGAAGGTCCTAAAAAATTGTCTTAATATAATCAAAATATGTTTTCTATATTTTAATGGATATAATAAATAAATAATCTACCAAGGTAAAAAGTTATGTACTTAGTTAATGCAATGAAGGAGACTAAAGTTATTCCCAAGGTATAAAATGAATTTCTAATTTGTTTGGTGATTGTGATTTATGAAAATAAAATTAATTGGGGGAAATATCAAAGAATGGTTCCGAACAAATGTATAAATAAATTTCCAGTAATGTCTAATTCCATTATTTTTTAAGATAAAGAATACTTAAATATCTTATCAAAGGTACAAAATATATCTTATATAATGTTTTTAACTTTTTAAATATTAAAGGTTGATTCATATTTTTTATATGAATGAATAATTGGTAAATAAGATGAAAAGGCATGGTTAATAAATTATGTGGAACATTGACTGATTAAAGGGACTACACATAGTGACTAATGAGTAATGATATTGGAGACTATTAAAGTACGGTCATATGATTAAATTAGTAAATAATATTTTCGATGTTTTTTCTTATTAGAGTAATTATGAATACATTAATTGAGTTTTTATAGATTTTTAAGGTATAAATATAGCTGTTATTAAATGTGAAAATCCTATTTGATAGATAATTTTGATTTCATAATGTAGACATAAGTTTAAATTTATTAATAAACCATAATATTTATATGATCGTTGAATATTGAGATTATTTTTTAGGATATTCATCATATTTTTTAATGTTTTTTAAGAACTAAATTAATGTTTTTTTAGAAAAAGGAAAACCTATAGTGAGGGTGACAAACCATCACATCTAGTAAGGTAGTAGGCCTTGAACCCATAACTGATGATCGATAAGGGTGAAATTCCTAACATTGGCCTTTGTAATGTTATGGTGTGTAATAAATATCAATATTTTAAAATATGTTAATGATAAAGATTAAATTTAATTTGGTAACATATGTTTTATTATATAGATAACCAAGGTATTTAAATTCAATTTTTTTAGGTGATTAATTTTTATTTCAAAAGAAGGTCTCTATTATATGGAACATTGTGTGATTATGTTAAGTTGAATATTATGGGATTTAATTTGGGAAATAAAGGTTGAAATACCTTTTTTATGTATGTAGGATATTAATTTTTCTTAATAGTGATTCATGTTGATTAAGGAAATTGTTGTTATATCTTAAATATTATATGAATGGGTAATATAAATTTTTCATATGAGACTTTTTGAGTGATTGGTATTATTTATAGAAAAATATTAACTTCATCTTATAAGAAAATATTACCAAATCATTTTAGTATTTGGGTTTCAATCATAGTTAGGAATATTTGAAATAATTTAAATATTTTTATTTTTTAATTATTTCGTCTGATCTTTTAGAATTTCTATTAAATTTTTTAGATTAATGATACAATGGTTTATTAATTTTTCGAATTAACTTAACATATGTAAAAATTTTGGGTTTTGTTAATATATATATCGATTGTAGAAATATCTTGTTATCCATTTTTTGGATTATGTGATCCATTAAAATTTTATTTTAGACATTCATGCTAGAAAAATTCATACTCATTGTTTGGGAAAAAATATGTGATTACAGTATAATTTCAGTAAATTATTATGTTCAGTTAATGAAGTAAGTATATTTCCTTGAATTATTAATCTATATTGTAAGTAATTACTTTGATTTGCTAAAAGGATCTTCAAATGAATATTTTATCATTTCACATTAATAATAGAGGAAATTTTGGTCTTTTTTTAAACCACTTTGTTATATGTTTTTTTCGTTGCTGATATTCTCATGATCATTCACATTCATATGATTAATGATATATTTCAATACCCATAATTATTTGTTAATTATTATTTTCTTTTGTCTCTATATCATTATTTCCCATAAATTTTATCTTATTTGGAATCCATATTAGGTGTAATTCCAGATGACCTTTATATTTTCTTCTCTCTATTTTCAACATACTTTTTATTAAATGATTTTATGATGTGGGATTTAAACAAATTTATTTTAAAATTTCAATATTTTGATTACTTATATCAGGCCATAATTTTTTGGAAAATATTAAATATAGTGGAGAATTTTACACCCAGATATTTTAAAAGAATAATATTATGTTTAATAAACTCTAACATATGTAACACTAACAATAAATGACTACTGAAATATATCACTATTCGAACATATCTCTTTAATTAATAGGTATGAATATTATTAAATAATTTATGAAATGTTTAAAAATTATATATATAATAATTATAAGAGAAGAACGAAAATTTTTATCATGTTATTATATACTATAAAAATGTATATTCTATTAAGAAAATATTTCTATTTACTTATGACTGAAAATATTCCAATTAATTTCTAGAACATTTTGAATTTTTTGTGGATAAAATAAACATTGTGTTTTAAATCAATATATCAGAAATAAAATATGGTGATATTTTTTGGATTTTTTAGAAAAACATGATTTTACATTGAATAGTGAAATGTTTATTTTTCGAAAAACATTCAATTCCTTTCTAAAAATTTACTGATTTAAAATTAACATTATAAATAAAATTTAATTTAATTTATCATAATTATTAATTATAAATATTTAATCCAATTAATTACATTTCAATCTTCTTTATACTTTATTTTTCTAAAGGATTATTTTTGGGCTTAAAGGGAAATTTTCTTAAAACATTTTTGATGTCCATAATGTTTTTAAATATAAATTAATTAAACAAAAACCTAATAAAGAATTATGTAATTAAAAATTATATATTTTATATTTATAAATATGAATTTCAATTTATATAATTATTCTTACTAGTTATGGAGTTAATATAGAATCATCTTATGCTTGAAAAAATACATTTCCTGAAAAATGATTCCACGACACAAATTACAGGTTCATTTTTAAGTAAAATTATGATAATTTAATGAATTTAATTTTAAAATGTTGGATTAAATATTTTAAATAAGAATAATTTATATTATATAGTATGTTTAAATTGTTTTTTTATTATTTTTAATATTGAATACAGTAATAATCTTTTACTGTGGTTAAGGATAAAAAGGGTCTACCAAGGATTAAAATAAAATGATAAATTGTTAGAATATCCTAAACACCTGTAACAATTATTTTTTATATCCATGTTCAATCTATATATCATCTAGTACTCATTAATGTTTCATTTTGGAGATATCTAAAAATTTTAAAATAGGGGTATAACTTTTTATTTTATAAATTACCAATTGTACCATCTCCCATAATTATAAAATGCCACCCCCTCTACTCTACTCTTAGCACATTCAACACATTTTTTTTATAAAATACCATTAAAAGAACCATATCTACTTCCCCCATTTCTATTTTCCATTGTTTTGATTAAAAATCCCACCAAGGTAGTATTTTGATTCATAACTAATGAGGTCGTTTGAAAAAGAGCTATAATTCTTATATATGACATTGATGACATATTTTCCTACCATCTCCATGATTGTAACATAGTTCATTTTTCTTAAACATAATTCATTATTGTTTTTAAAAGTTTAATTTATGTAAAAATATGATAATTAATTCATTATTATTATTTTATAAATGATGTTATAATGAACTATTTGACCATAGTCAACCCACTGAATATATTTTTGACAAGTGAGTCGAATACCTTCAAAACACCAGATATGAATTAATTGATTAATAAATTGAATATAACAATATAATAAACAATAAAAATATTGATAATAAGTTTCAAAAATTTTCTTAATTAATTAAATAATTATCTTATGTTTATTATTCCTGATGTTAAAAGAACGTGTGACATACTAAACTCAAGGTAATAGACATTTTATCTTAAAACCTCATTTTAAATGTTTTGATGATTTATTTTTTGAATTTATATTTTATATTCTCTTCTTTCAAATTTTTTTTATGAATTAGTATTTATGGAATATAGTTATCATAATGGTCGATTTCATGTCTCCATTTACTTTTTCTAACATTTTCAAAGAAGAATCTTTTTATGGAATGTTTTACTTTATGTAAAAAAAATATATTCTCTATTTTTTCAAATATAGAGGAAACAAAATTTCCTGAATCTATAATCATTATTTTAGGTTTGGATTCATTTAAAATATCCCATCATTTACTTCAAAAAAAATATTTTATTCTAGTTATTTTTATAGAAAATGTGTTTTACAAGAAAATGTTTTTTTGGTACCTAAAATAGTTCTTCATATTGATTTAAAATAATTTTTAAAGGGTTTTATGATTTAATTGTTATAGATTGAAATTTTTTATTCATGATATTTTCATTGAGTTTTTCTATTATACATCTTATAAGATAGGTTGAGAACCATTATTTCTAAATAAATGTTGAGTTGAGGCCCATTATATCTCAATATATGATGCTTTGAGCCCCATTACATCTCATGATATGATCAATGTGCCCCATTATAACACTCCAATCCATTTATCAATGATTATGTTCTCTATATAAAAATATTTTATATTATATGTATAGTTATTCTAATCATAGAGGGTTCTATGAAGAGGATTTCCCAAGGTGGATACATGATTTTTCTATGATTTAAAATGAGTTTTCATCGAAATAAACTGTTTTTAACTAGTTATGATAAATTATCCTTTTAAAAAAATATGTTTCCCTTTCCACGTAAAGAGAAACGTTTTGAAGAAAAAAAATCATGGTATTTATAGTTTTTTGCAGGACTGATAGAATTTTTCTTTTTATATTATTTAATGATATTTTCTACTCAAATAACTTTTTTTAAAAATATATGTGTTTAGGGATGGGAAATGGAAGATAATAAGTCATTTTTATTTTCAATAATATTTTCCATGAACAAAAAATAATATTTTTTTTAAAATATGTATATTAATTTGAAAATCACTTCTGATCAAAAGTGCCCACTTTGTAGTAAATGTTATTTCTTATGTAAAAGTTGAAAAATAGTTATATGAAGCTATAAACCAAAAATAACATTTAGAAAAAAAATTAATTCTAGTCCAAAGTCATTATAATATGTATTGTTTAAGCCCAGGTCCTTAAACACGAGAATGATGAAAAAATAGATCATACATCTCTTTTCTCTAATGCTAAATAAATTGTATCAAGAATGTGATGTTGAGATAATAGTGTTTAGTTCAGTTAATGAGAGGATAATGTAAATTGAATAGTATTTATGACTATGGAATTGATTTTAAAATTTATTAAGAAATGATTTGTGTGATATTCTGTGAATTTTAACACATTTAAGGATTTAGGAAGTATATGGGAAATTATTTTAAGAATTTTTTATTTCATTGTCGTTTTATATGATGAAAGATTAAGGTGTCGTGATACATTTACTATGTTTTCGTAAGAATACTCTATTGAGGTGTAAATTATCATTTTGTTTAATATATGATTTGATGTTAAGGTAATTATGGTATATTAGATAGTGGGATATGCATAATATTGATGATTGAAATTTTTTTCATTGACTACGTGATATTTTTACTTATAATTTTGGTCAAAATAAGGATTTACTTTTATGTTATTATATAAATTTGATTCATGTTATTTCGTTCAAGTTCAACACATTATATTTTTAATTATTATGGTAATAAATTATATTTTAGGAGATGTTTCATTATGTTTATGTATATGTAACCTTTATTTTTAACATGTGAATTAAAAATATAGATTTCATAACAATAATACATTTTATCTTTTTGGATATAAGATAAAACGTATGAGCTCACCATTGAGATTAAAAAAAATTATGTTGAGTTTATTGAGATAAATTGGGATGTATGTTTATTTATATATGGGATAATCTATACTAAACCACTGGTGTTATTATGGGAATTTTGGACTAAAATGTGTTATTAATTCACATGATGGATTATATATTTGAGGTATTTTGTTTACCATAGGACAAACATTTTTTTTTGTAAAATATTGTAGGAATATATTTTTCCCTATTTAGGATTCTGTGATCTATTATTTATTTATTATAGTTATAGAGGCATGAATACATCCTTTTTACCAACGATGGTTGGGAAAAATAGATGACATTGTAGTAAATATTGATTTAAGGATGAAATTTTATATTTCAAGTAAGTATATTTTTATCCTTTTTAATATTATGTTATCCATTTGTTATTGATGGTAGTTTTCAAGCATGTAAAATCATTTTGAACACCCATGGTTGTCGAAACAAAAATATTCTCATATTACATTCATTTCCAATGAATCAATGATCTTTTTAAAATATCGTTGATTTATTGTTTTGTGGTAATTAACTTTATCATAATCATTAATAGTCTTATGATAAATGTTTTACATAATTTTTTATCATTATATAGGAATTTCATTTCTTCCCCATGAATATATTTTCAATTCACACTAATTTTATTCTATTTAGTTTCATCATTATGTGTCATTTCATTTGACCCATGCTGTTTCTCATTCCCTCATTAAAAGAAGATGTTTTATTATCCCTTTTTATGAAGTGAGTTTTCAAAAAAATATTTATAATTATAAATCCCTTTATTAAATATATAAATATAAAGTAATGAATATGAAATTCATTAAATGGGGAGAATTTAGCACCCTGGTACTTTAAAAGAAGACTATGGTCTATATCTTATTCAACACACTCCATTGGGCTTAAATAAATGATAAAATATTATTATTATCATTATAAACTAACCATTTAATTAAAATGTATTAATATAAGTAACAAAATTATAAAAAATATATAATGTTCATAATTAGTAAAAATTTATGTTTAATTATTAAAAAATAAGCACTTAATTTCATGTAATGACATTTTAATCATCAAAATAAATTTTTATTTATTTTTATGGGAAAAATTATTAATTAAATTATCTTTCACAAATATTATTACATAATAGGATTATTACATCTTTAATAATAATATAAATATTATCTTCAGGTGAATTTTACGAATTTTTTTGAAATGCCTGATGTTCTATTGAATAGTTAAAAATAATGATTTTTATTGAAAACATTTTTTTACATCAAGAATTTACAACCTAAAATTTAATTTTACAATATATTCATTACAATGTAATTTTAAATGTATTGTTATTAATTTTATTCTGTTTATAGGAATAAATTTAATGGATGAATTTGATATAAAAAATAATTTTACATAAAAGGGCCTTTTTCCAAAATAGTGGTTTTCATTCCATTTTGGGTTGTTATAAAAAATTAATTTCTACCACTTTTAAAAATTTAATATCAAAAAATTGAGCCTTTATTTCAAATTTGGAGCTCATAATTTGGTAAGCATGTCCTATTTTTTATCGTTATAACTACTAATCATGGAAAATATATATCTCCTCATTTAGGGTACAAATTGTCTAAAAAGCATATAATAATGAGATATGTTGTAAAAATTAACACAAAACATACCTTTATTTCATTTTATTGGATAAAGTTTTTCATATCCATAAAACATTCAAATATATATAATTTATTCCCATTTCACATTGATAATGACATTTATATTATTTCAAGTATTGAAGATTAAAAAATGTCACCCTCTTGACATTAAGATCTCACTAATATATACATAAGGATAAAAAGAGAATAAGTACAGTTATAAATATTTATTATAAATATGGATTAATTTTTTGCCTATTGGTTTTTATTATTTTATTTTACTATTTATTTATTTATATTAAATACTTACACAATGACGAAATGATTCTTCATCAAGTAGTAGAAAAATTATGTAAATTATTTTAAAAAAATATAAGAAAAATATATATTTATTGTGTTTCCACACAATTTTAATTGATTAATAAAAATTACAGTGTATGTTTTAAGGGTTTATATATAAATTACATTACAAATTTAATGTCTTTAAAGTAAAATTACTTGAATAGTGAAAAAAAATGGCATTGATGATATTTTATTAAAACTAATATTATACTGAACAGTATAAAAATTATAAGTCGTGAATGGAGAAAGATAAAATTAAAATGTCAAAAAATTTATCTCAAATAAATTGATGAGCTCATTTTTTCGTATAACACAATTTTCTACACATTAATATTGAAACTTTTGTTACAGTATTTAAGGATAAAATTTGAAAATGAAGGGGTTAAACTAATATAAAAAAATATTTACACAAAAACATATCAATTCTTAAATAGATGATGTTATTTTTACCATATCAACATTTTAATATAATTAATATCTATGTCTCAATCATTATTATTGGGAAAGATATTTATTATATTTAAATCCTTTTCGTAATTCCAGGTTTATCTTCACCCACCCTTGTAAAAGGATTTCTATTCTTTGTTTTAATTATATCACATAAATACATATAGATCAACCAACACCTATAAAATTATCTTCTAAACGTTAATTTATATTAAATTTTAGGTTTGTTATTACTAAAGTACCATTTTAGTGGACCTTGATAAGGGATATAATGGTGGCCTAATTGAGATAAAGTAGTCATCCTACCCAACCTGTTTCATTTTATTTTTACATCTACGTACTATAAATCTTTTATATTCATCATAAAAAATTTCCTATAATTATATTTATATAATATAATGTTATTATTTTATTTTGACCACCATTATTCATCCTTTTTCAATGAAATGAGAAGTGAAAATGTTTATCATGTGTATGTGTGGACTACTGGCTCCACGTAGTCAAACAATTCATTTTCCATAACTATTTTTCATATATAGTTATAATGAAGGGTGTTTTTATATTTATTTATAATATTATTAATCTTATATAATTATAATTTCATTTCAACCATCTTTCTGTATCATCCATTGAAAAAAATAACATCACTTGTGCAAATGTGTGGTCTAGCACCTCCACAAAGCGATGTGATTTGATTTTCATTTCGAATTTTCATAGAAATTATTAAGGTCATATATAATTAATATATATGATATAATATTTATTCTAAAAGTAATAATTATTATTTCCCGTTAATTGTTTCCATATTTTGAAAAATATAAATAGGGTTCATCCGTACATACAACCTACTGTCAACATGAATGGTGATATTAATTAAATATATCTACCATTTATGGATACATTAATATATATATATATAATGAATAAATATGATATTTATTTCATGGATAACATCCTATATATAATGAAACTATAAAAAAATATTAATCATTATAACAGCAGAACTGAAACTGTAATGAAAAATAAAAATGTTAACTCATTAAATTGGTGATTTAAATAAATAATTATTAGTAAATCTATATTGAAACTCTATAAGTTTATAATATATTATATTATAATAGTATATAGTATTCTTAAACAGTAATATAATAAATTTAATTTTATTATATAGCGGATAACAAAGTGTAACTTGAGGTAAATAATTTTTCTATTAATCTAATTATTTATTTGCAATATTTATGAGTATTTTTATGTTTTTTAAATATAATGAGATATATACCAATAATATCATAAATTATACTATCTTATGGTTATTTATATTGATTATATGTTTTCATTTTACCTTCCTCTTTTTTATAACATTAGATACAGAAAGAATTGTTCAAGGAAAAATGAAATGATTTCACTCTTTGATAAAAAATATGATTTATTTAATCTTCATGTCTTCTAAAAAATTAAATAATTTATTTACTATTAACCTGTAATATATTAAATTCATTTTTACCCTTGGTTTTCCTTTAAAAAAATTAACATAAATATTCTCTTCATTTCTTAAACATGGTAAATTTTTTACATTTTTTCAAAAATGTTAATGGAATATTTGTTTTATCAAACACTATGTAAAGAAGGTTTACCAACATTATGACCACTCAATTATTTGATGAAACTATTATATTTTTCAAAATTTAAATAAAAATAAAATATTTTCTTTTAAATTTTGGAAAATTTTTAGTTTTTCAATGATTTATTTCAAATTGAAAAGTATTTTTCCCCTAATAAAATTTTTAGATATCCTTTAAAAAAATAATTCATTTATATTAGCATCTATTGATACTAATTATACTTAATCAGGGATATGATACAATTATTCCATCTTTGTTATTTCTAAATATGTTATATTATAATGATCATTTTATGTTTATGAAACCCATTTATTTCCAATGGGTTCTGCAATGATGAAATGTCTAAATGTTTTTGAAACCAACTTCTTTTCTAAGGGTTATGATATATAAATATGAAAAATGTTTATCCTATGTGGAAGGCAAGTAAATAGATTATTATTATGTGATTTTTTTGAATATAATTATATAGAATAATAAGGAAAAAATGTTGAGTGAACTTAGTTCTGTATGGGATTATTTCTTCTGTGAGAGTCTTGGGTGTGAAACATGACTAGGGATATGATAGAATAAAAAGTGTCAAATACACAATTATGATCCTTGTAGTCATACATAAATAAAGAAATGTGTTTCTATACTAATTTTTATTCAAAAAAATATGTCTCATGCTAATGCCAATATCTCATGGATCTTGTTCATTAATTTCAATATAGAACACATCTTAGGAAAAAAAATATTTATTTCATGATTCAAACTTATGATCTATCATATACTGTGCATAGACTTTAAAATGTTAGAATCGTGTTCTCATACCCTTTTTACATGTTATATTTATGTTATAAATGACATCTCTTTTTTTACCCCGACTGTGCGTCTAAACTCACCATTTATTATGTTTCCTTTCAGTAGTTTACAGAGAAAGGTTTTATGTGAGATATGTCTAAGAATATTACCATTTGGGTATATAACTATGTCAGTTGATGAAGATCATTTATTTAATAAGAAGAATGTGTACCTAGTCTCAAATGTCATTAAAAATTCTAGTTATTTAATGGATCATAATATTATATTCTGAATATTTAGATAAAATGTTCTAATATTTATGGTTGTAATATATAGAACATTATAATTTCAACCACAAAAGTCGAAAATCCAAATAAAGATGAATTATTGTTTTATCAATGTGGAATTTAAATTTCATCGTGATAAAAAACATCAAATTTGGACAACTGAATTAATAAAATATTAAAAGGATTAAAAAATCAATGTTAATCCCCAGTAAAAATAATTCTAACGATAATGATAATTAAGATCATATACATCAATGATTCGATAACAATAACAGGGAACGTTATTAGATAATAACGGAGGAGAAGTTTTCTTGGCCAAGGAGTTCCAATTCCCAAACTCAAACTACTCTCAAATTATACAATGTTTCATATTTTAGTCATCTCCTAGGGTCTGGATTATTTAATCATAGATAATTCATACTGAATTTATTGATAATCCATATTTATAATTTATCTATGTTCTTACTACCATTTCAACATCTCAATGACAGTATTACCCATTGAATATGTGGTAATCAAGTGTTAAAGGATACTACATATCATATTTTTCATTTAACTATAGAAAAAACATTCAATATATTTCACTCCTCTTATATGGGATATTGATTAATTAGTTATTATTTCATATTAATTATTGAATGTTTCATTAGTCTCTTCTTTAGCTCATCCACATACTCTATTCCTCATATTTTAATATCATTTTAAAATTTGGCTTTCATATATTTTAATTCCTAAAATCGCACTAACATAGATCATGTGAACACTAGTAGACATTTTTTTAAATCTATTGAGCATTGTAGTCACACATATATGAGTGGCCATCTATATAGGTTCCCTTAAAAAAAATTTCACCAGTAATGGTAACCTATACACAATGAAATATATAAATGATTTTTAGGATTTTGAGTCACATGAATAACAATTTTTATCTGATGAAAGTGATGTGGGTACCCTTACATAAGTCCTTGAATAGTGAGGTTACACTAATACCACATATTTGATGACAATATTACCATGATACACGAAAATAATTACCATTACACATGTTTTGAAACATTATAGTGTCATTAATGTGACATTAATTATAATTGAATCCTTTACGTAGGTATATTGACTATTGGATATACAATTAATAATTTGAATTTAACTAGAAATAATAGTCCATATTAATTTATATAACTCTTCACATATACCTTTACATGATTCTACTCTACCAAAAGATATTATAGTTATTCATGAATCATCTACAAAAAAATTAGAAAACCTATGATATTTATCAGCTAAAAATAAAAAATAAAAAATGATAATAGAAATTATCAATATATCTCAAATTAAAATCATCTTAAACACATGCCATAAAAAACATAGAACATTGGAAATATTAATTCTTCACAAATCAATAGCACTTTAAAATATAAGTTTATGAATGAAAGTAATATATGTTCATTAAATATGAAGTAAAAAAAAGAAAAAAATAACATTTTAATAATTCAACACAAAAAAATACCAATTTTCAACAAAATACTAAATGAATAAAAAAGCCATTAAAAAATAGCCAATATTAAATAATTATCCATTAAGAATACATTTTAAAAATATAAACTCAATAAATAACAACAATATATGATGTAAAATGTATCAAAATCAATCCATATTAGTTACCATTACATATCATATATATGTTTTCCAATTGCTACATTCTTTAATTGTTCTAAATTATTGAATTGTTACCTTTAAAAATTCAAAATGATTTTGTTATGAACCTCATTCAATCATTATAATGTATTCTTCCCCAATGTATACAAACTATAAGTTGTCAAATTATCTTCTAAAATTTGTTCAGATTATCATACAAATATTTATCAACCATTATCTATTAATTTTTGAACTCTTATTCATCTCAGAATCCACATATCTTCATTTTTCTTCTAAAAAATACCACAAAATATTTTTAAATATTCAAAAAATTTACATATTGATTAAAATTATTTTATGTACTCATTTTCTATATTCAATATTTATCATTTATTAGTGAATCTTATGTATAGTGAAACATTCATAAGATTGAATATATGGTGTGTCATATATAAATCTTAATTTTATTACCAACCAATTATTTTTATGTCATGTGTTTTTGAAAATATATGCAATATTATTCTAAAATATATATTTTTTAAATATATTACTCAATTATTTAGGAATAATAATTCTCCACTCTCAGAACATACCAATAATCAAATAAGTTAAACTCAACAACCATCTAATAATTAAATTGCTCAATTTAATCTCCTAATTCAATAGATAACATCATCACCTCTATTAAGAGTACTCGAATTGTTAACACAATTAACTTGTATCCATAATATTAAATTATAAAAAGTAATCTTTAATAAATATTTTCATATAAATATCTTATTATTCAATCAATTGAACTTATTTTCTTCACCCAAGTGAGATTTAAATTCCATGAATATTTTACCCTGCTAATAACAATAATGTTTTTCTTATTAATTATCTTGTCATTAAGAACATATTGAATTTTATAGTCATTGGATTTCCATTACATTAAAAAAAAATATTTTTCATCAAAATAATATTGGTTTCTTCAAAGATGATGAATATCTTCTGTTGATATTTATTATTTGTTCTATCACTAATATAATTTTAGATTGATTCAATGATATATGTTGAAACATAAAATAACCATCCAATAATACTATACCTTACTATGGAGAAGTAGTTTGATCCATATTATTGTGCTTTTTCATAACCTATGTTATGTTCCAAGATATATCGATAATTTTCTCAAAAATTATACTAGACACATTGGTTTTATCATTATGGAAATCCCTAAATTGATTAGATGTGTTATAAAATTTTTCATCCTTTAATTATGTGTCAATTTTACATGTTTACATATACTAATTTGATCATGAATGATACTATGAATTAAAAATCATATTATATCATTCACAAGAATTTATTAGAAACTCATATAAAATATGGAATTAATTCTATAATGTTTTCATGAATTTCCTAAGGGGTTTTCATAGAGTTTCTTTATTTATCTTTGTCCATATAAATATAGTTCATAATGATTATACAAAACATTCATTAATTCAAAATATCACAACACTCAATCTATCTACTTATATTCAATAATTTATTTTCAAATTAAAAATCCCAAAATTCAAAAGTTTAGTTTCTCTATGTGAATAGATCCATATTTTATCATTATTTTTTTTACAATTAAAATAAACCATAAATACATATAATTAATTAATATTCCGTTATTATTTATTATTATAACTTATGTGAAATTATTTGGAGTTTCTTAGAAAATATGCTAATAATATAAAATAGTGATCCTAGATTCTCTGTAGGGGTAGAATATAGTGGAAACTAACATTACATAAAAATATATACAGATTATATTTTTAAATGATACCATTAAAATAATTAAATAATCATAAAATATCAATAGATGAGATAACAGTGTAAATAATTTAATCACATGTACCCAAATAATATATCCCATAATAATTTAATTCTAAAATGGGTTGATATACACCAAACACTCAAGATAATTCGTACCATGAGACCTATCAATTCATTGAGTTATATAATTTTATGTCAAGCATTTCACATAATATGTCTGATGTATTAATTATATAAATTAATGAATAAATTATTCCATATTTTATTTTCACTAAGGAATAGCTTACATAAACATTCCAAAGTAATAAAGTATTATTATTATTTCAATAACATTTTTACTTATTATTAATATTTCCATATAATTTAAATTTAACAAAATCTCATTAAACACACAACAATACATATTATAAAATATAAGGTATTCACCCAATATATGGTAATGGTTATATGATCAAGAATAAATAATAAAAAACTGAAATAGTGTATATGATATATAATGAATCCCTGAGATAATGAACATTTACATAGAAGAAAATTATAATGTCATGACATTCATAGAAATTGATAGAGAATATATTCCAATGAAAAGATAAATAGAGGGGAAACCCTACAAAAAATGAAAGGTATGAAATATATAATGGAGGAAATAAAATATGTAACACAATTAAATTAAATATAAAATATTACCATATTCATCTAGTACCATTATGTTATGTATTGAAAGAGAGTATAGTCAATAATAAAATATAACATGAATTGAATGAGAACATCAAAGAGAACCCTTACATCAAGGCTACGACCTTTTCATATATCATTTTAACCATATGAATAACAATAATATTTATTTACAAATTAAATTATTAAAATATTTTTTCATGATTATTTTATTATCATTCTTTTTAATTTATTTATTATCATTGATTATTCATTTACTGGATTACGTGTTATTCTATCAATAATTTTGGCGTTGTTTATTTTATTGAACATAAACTACGTCTATATAATGGTCATTATCAATTATATCTTGAAAATGGTTATATAACATAAATAAGTATCAAGTAATTTTTTACATGTGATTATATAGGTGAGGGAGTTCAATAGTTCAATATATAGTTATAAATTAAAAAATATTCTTTAGTAATATTTTTTCAATACGGTTAAAATAACAGTAATTGTTTACTTTTAATATCATTAATATCATTGATATTTTATCATTATAAGAATCATGAACATGATATTATTTCATTATTAAGATTATATTAGATCATTTAAAAAATTAATGAATATTTATAAATTCCATAATTGAAAATTAAATTTCATTGTTCACTTTAGAAGTGCAAAACCAAGATGATGAATAATGTATACATTAAAATATAATTAAAGAAGGGAAAAAATACTTTCATTTTGTGTTATATATAAAAATTAGACTATAATAAATCTTTTTTTATATTTACTATTTTAGATTACTTCTATTTTTTATGGGGTATGAGGAGTACAGAAATAAGAAAACATAGGTTTTGTGACCCATAATTCGACATATTAATGACATATCAACAAAAAAGATCAATGATAGGTAATGGGAAATATATCATCAAAAAGGGTTAAATTAAAAATACTAACTAGGTAAGATAATTATTTATAATAATTAAGAATAAGTTTAAATGTGTTTTGGAGAGATAAATCTTAAAGAAGATATGAAATAGAGACTTGGGAAACCTTAGATTTCTCTTTGTACTGTATATATTGGATTGAGTTTATAGTCCTTAATAGAGGGATTTTTTATACTAAATAATTAGGAATATATAGAGATGTTTAAATGGATATTTATATATACATTTATCATATAAAAGAGGTTAGGATTTGAGGATAAAGGAGTGGAGGAGGGGTGTTTATACACCAAAGTGGTAGGGGTATATTTTTATCATGTATTTGTTATTTTATTATTTAGGCTCCAGACCATTGATAGAGTTGAATATAATAAATTTTATTATTCCATTAATAGTAAGTATTGGTTTGTTTGAAATTGAAACACTCTAACAAAAAAAACTAATCACAGAAAATGTTTTTCACATTAATCAATTAAAAATAATTATTTATTGATATAAAATATAATTTTTTTTGAAAATATATTTTTATAATTAAAAATTATGAATATTATTTAAATTGAATTTTTTACTCATTAAATACATTTTATGTCCATAAAAATGATTATTTAATTTATAATTCATATTTATTATCATGTTGTTGTCAAAAAATCTAACAGAATTAGTTAAAAAATACATTATCACTATCCAGTGAGAAAAATAAAAATATTAGATAAATTGAAAAATTTAACAATAGGTAAATTTATATGTTAATAAAAAATACAGTCCATTTAAACAAATTTAAATTCTAAATTTTATAAATTTTACCTTTTATGAAAATGATATAATATATTGAAATATAATTTTATAAATACTAAATACTATTTATGAATTATCATGTAATAGATAATTAATAATTCTTATATTATAAATATAATATTTACAACAAAACATTAATCATTAAATTTTTTTATATTTTTTACTTATACAAATATATGTAATGAATTAATTTTAACATTAACATTGTTTTTATGATCACATATGGGGAATTATAAATTTTTTGAATCCCATAAATAATCTTGTAGATAATTTTTAATATACATATATATATATTCAAATTAATCTAAAATATTAATTTGCATATAATATGTATATTCTATGATTTCTTGAGTATTTCATGCATCATAATTTATATTCATTTTATAAAGGCATTCATGGTGCATATATACTCTAAAAATTTATAATGGTTAAAATAAAATTTTACCTATCTATATTTATTTCATAATTTTATTATTATGTTTTAATATCATCATTAGTGATTTTATAAGAAATTGTGAAATTCATTTTGAAATACTTATTTGAAATCATTATACTTATTTAGACACTCTTAATATTCAAGAATAATAGGAATGTTTTTAATTAAATATTTCAATTGATATAAATGAAAATAATAAATATTTAATATGCATGTAAGGGAGACATGGATAGAGAAATACAATTGGATGTGACATGAAACCACATCTTTAGTCAAACAACGATTGTGTTTTTCATTGATATATGTTTATTATTTGTTTAAAATGGAAACAAATAGAAGGAACAAATATTTATTACACATATAAGGGTGATTTGTTTTGAAAACAAAAAAATTTATGATACATAGAGAAACATCCTTAGAAAAATTATTTGTTGGTTTTTCATTAGTGATTATTAAATTGAAACACACTCTCCCTACTTCAAAAATCCTAAAAACAAATTTATACAAAATATTCTTTTGTTTAGACAGACTATGTAAAATTATTCTTTTAGTCAATTATTAATAAAATAGACACTCACAAAACATCATAATTTTATATTAATGGGAATATGGTTTAATCATCACAATATTAAGAAACATTTACCCCTTTATTAATTCGGTTAACAAAACACAATCATACTTCATGGTTAAGATAGTCATTACTGACTCCATATTATATTTATGTGAAATGGTTTCCCCATAAGCAGTGAGAACAGATGAATTAAGGGACATTCGAGTATAATTATTTTAATAATATACATAGTCAAAATATATATTCACTATGTGATTTCAGTAAATATTTCTACTATATCCTGATGATAGTAAAGTTGTACAATAGATGTTCCATAATAACAACTTATGTTTAATATAATGGGGTTTTCTCAGATTACTCATAAAACATATAAGGGGTTAAATGAAAAATCAGTATCTAATACAAAAATCATCATGGAAACAATGATATTTCAATAACCATGGTATAAGTTGTGAAGCCCCAGACCCTCACTCATATATATGGTCCCAAAAAAATAATTATTCAAACTTTAATTCATGCCATTAATATATTCTCTAACATAACTATCTCATAATCATAGAAATTATATCAAATACTTCACTACATACATTTCTACAACCTTTAATGTTTAAAGATTCAGATAAATGGTACAAAACATTAAATAGAAAATCCCATGAATTTCATTACTAAAAAATATATTTCTCACTATATAAGAGGAAAATTAATCCATATTAAGTATTTAGTATCTCCCAAAAAATTTCTATAGATGATAATTTATTATATACATATCATGTGAAATTACCTTAATTATATCTTGGTTAAATGGAAATAAAATAAATTTTAGGTCAAATGCTATATAAGGGGAAAATATATCAGATTCTATCATCGCATGAATTATATTGTAGGAGTAAATAAGAGTAAAATAAATCCATATAATATAAAATAATTGATTGAAGTTAATCCATGAATGGAAATAAAATAAAAATATCCCATAGATAGTAATAACTAGATTTATAGTGATGGAATTCATAATGTTGGACATCTTTTACCTAAAAGGCCTCAGTTAAGACATGACTTATACCATAATGGATACAACCAAGACCTCATTATTGTTGTTGGGTCTAAAAGCATGAAAATAATCTTGAATTTTGTTATAGTACCCCCAATAACCTTTAATTTTCCATCATGAGATCAACATACATATCAAGGTAATATATAATATCAAGTACCACCCATCACTTCACTATGTGTACTGTATTAACTTCTGTGAATGTCATGGATATCAACAAAATTCATAATAAAATTTTCTATATAATGAATAAATTTATTTTTTTAAGATAAAAATATCAGGAATTTAAATACATTTCATTCTAATAAATGAAGAAAATTCATCCTAGGAATGAAGGTGGATGGTTATACAATACATTAACATGTTGTGAGAGTAGTTAGTAAACATTTATATTGGAATAACCTGTATACTGATTATCGTTATTTCTATAATTAATAATTTGTATGAAATACTATTTAATAATAAGAAAACAAACTCTTTATAGGTTAATAGTATATATTTTAAGTCAATAATTATCTGAATCAATCAATTTTTTAAAATCTATGTTAATTACCTTGAAATATTATGATTAAAAATAGCACACTCACAGAGGAAAGGTATTGCATAAAAATTCATGCTTTTAACTAAATATGGTTTTCCATGAAAAGGGATGTGATGAAATTTAAAGAGTTTATTATTCAAAATTAAAATAGTATTAGAGTACATATAAAGTAACGTATAACTAATATATACATCTGAATAAAGATAAATGTAGAGAATATAAATTCTAGCTCAATGATAAATTTTTTTGTTGTAAATACCATTACGATAATATAAAGTAAAGGATAAAAAGAACATGGGAGATATAAATTGAAAAAGAAATAGAATTAACTAAAATATATTCATTATATATGATGAAAATAGGGAATTTAATACACTATATAAAAGAAATTATGGTTTCAAATATGATGCATATCTCATAGAATTGAAAATACAAAAAATAAAACACAAGGATTTATAGACATTTGAATAAAAACCATATAAAGGATAATAACTCAAATAAAACATTAAAATAATTAATTATTTGGACAAAATGAGTTAAAATTTTTATGGGGTATTAGATACACCATAAAAACCCGATATCTAAAAATAAATATGTATCAATGGGTAAAAAATTATAAACGAACCCCTTATGGATTGAGTATCATCTAATAAAAACCCTTGATAGAGAATGATTTTGAAAATAAAATTAAAGTTTAATAAAATATTATTCTTAATAAAATATATCGAGTATACTTTTTGAAACCATAAAAACCTATATTGACCTGTAATGTGAAGAATGACTCAATAAATACGAATTGGAGCCATGAAATCCATATCATGTAACGTAATCACAGAGGGAAGAATCATTTGATACTGAGTATATATCGAATAATTATAGCACACAAAAAATATGGATGAAATTAAATAAAGTTATTAATTAGAAAGATTAAAGGAATAATGAAAAAATATAGTTCCATAAGAATGTTTGTAACTCAATTAAAGAAATTTGAGATTTCACAAACCCTTATCTTGGTAAAAATTTGATCTACGCAAGAGCCTAACAGACAGAATAATAAATATAATTTTTTTACATAACTTATTTAGAAAATTATACATCAAAATTTAATTTAATATGGATTTTTTACTATAAAAATCTATTACTTTATTATAAATTTCTTTATTATATTAGTTACTTCATATGGTTTTTTCAATTTTTAAGTAAATTTTTTAGAATTTTTTCAATGGAAGTTTTGAATAAAATATTCGTTATCTACATAATTTTTTGGGGTAATGTACTTTATTGTTTTATTTTTAAAAAAAATTATAAAATTATATCAATTTTAAAAAAATGAACTCATATTTGGAATGTTGGTTTGATTTTTTCATTTTAGGTGGTTATTTTTAGGATGATTGTTTATAATTAATATCAGTAGTATAATTTACCTTATTATATTTATATATTATTAATTTTGTTGTAAAATAAACTTTTACATTAAATATTTTTTTTAATGTCATATATATATATTTGTGATGAAAAAAAGCACACAGCTTCATGGATATCGTAGTCTGCACAAACACATGATCGATGTTTTTTTGTTTCTATTAGTAGATTTAAAATAATAAATGAGAATATTCAATTTAATAAAATAATATTTTTTTGTACTAATGTTGTTGTGGTAATTACATTAAATTTTTTTGGATATTCTTGGAGGGAAAATTTTAGGAAAACAATATAAGGATTTAGTGATACTCAATTTAGGACCTTGAACTTTCTCTGAAAATCCTCCTTAAAAATAATGGGATTAGATTAACTTATTATGAATATAGTATTTAAGTATTTAAATTCAAATATATGATAGAAAACTAGGAAGTGGTTTGTAAATATTTTTAAGGGGATGTGTAACTATTATAGGGTATAAGTGATCCCCTTTTATAAGTAATTAAATGGAAACTTTTGCAGAAACAAATTGTTTTTAAATAATTGAATAATGTATTTCAAGTGTTAATGGTATTAAAATTTTTAAATAATGTATTTTTGTGTTAAATACGTTTCATAAATACTCAACCACTCATATTTACATATTTTTAAATATGTTTCAAGTCATTTATTCTTAGATTTTCACATATACCATTCTTTTTGTTTATACCATCGTAACGAATTTTATCCCACGTTATTTATTATTAATGCCAAAAAATTAAAAGTGTAATTATTATATAATTTTGAAATAATAATTCAAAATATAAATCAATATTTTCAAATAACATATATACGGGTGATAAAAAATAATTTTAATGTTGTCCTTTATAATGCATAAAACCCCATTTTTAGAAAAAGTTAATTTATAAACATAAAATTTACATTTAGTATAAAATAATAATTGTAAATGAATATTATCATATTAAATGGTCTATTATTCAAAAAATTATGTTCCATTCAAAGCAATCAAAAGAATAATTAATAAATTAATTATTTAATTAAAAGAAAACATCAACAGTAATTTATTTTATTGAAAATATTACGTAAGTATATAAAATTTTAAACATAAATTCTTAAAGTACATAATAGTATTAGGAAATGTATATTTTTACTCCTAAAATAAATATTTGATCAAGGAAAATGATTTATTAGTATTTAAGTTAAACATACTTCTTCATATATTCATTTATTCAACAACTTTTGTAAAAACTATATTTTCACTATTAACATAAAAATAAATTATATTAAAAAATCAAAAAAATCAACTTATGATATTAATATTATTTATAAGTAGTGAAATAAATTAAATTTATTCAAAATAAAATTCTAGAATTTTTTTAAACTTTTAGAAAAAATATAAATATATAATGAAAATTGTTTTCATAGGAAAATAAATTTTTAAAATATTAACTATTGATATTCATATTTATTATAAATTAATAATAAATTGTGGATTTAAAATAGAATTCATATGAATAATATATTTTTTCATAATGTATTTACCAAGAAATCTCAAGTCAAAGGGCTAAGCCACTGACCATTTATTAAAAGAAAAAAAATTACAACAGAAAAAAAAGCAAGAAAGAGAAGAAACTATAGATCATAAAATTCATACCCATCACCACATCCAGGATAGAATGATTCTTCCACGTTAGTTGAATACCACTCCGAACATTCATAATGCCTCAGGATCTTGGAATATTTCCTTCTAAGATTCAACTTTTCCAAGGAAATGAACTCCTTAGTAGACTGCTTATTCTTTTTCACACCCGAGGCTTCCCCACATTCCTTCCCAATAGAAGACTTGGTAGACACCTGCTTGGGAAGATATGAATAATATTTCTTCAATGGTCTTCGTGTTGGGACAGACTTGGATCCCTCACTCCCTGATAACGTCTCATTCCCACCATGCATAATGGCACTGTAGGAGGGTCGGATCAAGCTAGTAGATAACCTCTTGATATCCCTCATTCACTCCCCGCTCTTAATGAGAAATATTGTTAGCATCAATCATAGCCAAATAAAGTGGTTGTTCTGCAAGTTCCAAAGTTTCATGAGTCCCCTCTCTATTGTAGTTTCACTAGAAAATGCATCCTTACTGCCACTTTTATTCAGATAACTACTTCCCTCAGCATTATGGGCTTCCCCATGCACCAATTATTGAAATAAATTGCCATTAGGGACATTGAAAACCACACTTCCAACACCATCTTCCTTCCCTATCAACTCATCAACAGAGGCATCTAAAACTCCCCGAGCTGCGCTATCTCCAGAAGTAACATGGTCAAATTTTGGCTGCTTAATAGGTTTTGTCTGCAAAGAACAGCCAAAGCCTTCAACTGAGAGATCCTTCTCAATACCAAGATCACGACGTAAAGTATTGAAAACCTTCCTCACCATCGGATTTTGCTTCCCCTGCTGCTCTTCTTTCTGAACAACACCACCATTGATCACTGAAAGACTAGGTTATCCCACTACCTCAACATCCATCACCATAGGATGCATCCCTGCCACAATCTGCTCCATTAACTTCTCTTCCACACAAGACCCCTGCTTCTGAGAGCCTTCAACAGAATCATGTATTGAAGGCAGGCTTTCTAGTGGAACCTTCAACAACGGCATAGCCAAAGTAGGTGCATCACTGCCACTGTTACTCTTCCTCATCGCCCTTTGTGAAACCCCAGCCAATATACTACTATTACATACCATGTACACATTTACAAACCGACCGCAAAGAGAACAATGAGGCAACCAGTATTCAAATTTTACCTCTTTCTTCCACCGAAA
This sequence comes from Viscum album, assembly GCA_963277665.1. NCBI lineage: Eukaryota > Viridiplantae > Streptophyta > Magnoliopsida > Santalales > Viscaceae > Viscum > Viscum album. The sequence continues at coordinate 1,877,502,127 of OY728143.1, read as the reverse complement.
TTCCTTCCCATCAGCGATAGAAACCCACATCACAGGCAGTCGTGAAACATCGATCTCAACACAAACCTGTGGACAGATGGGATGACATAAAACCTTTGTTTGATGATCATAACACATGTACCTACCTATCATGTTCCCAATCACACACAAAATGGCTGGATTTTGGAATGACAGTGGAAGGCTAGGAAGAGTCACCCACGTCGCCATCGTCGAAGGATCACGCTGCATGTGGAAATCGAGACTCCATCGAAACAGGAAAAATGAGTCTACATTGCAACATCGAGGGGCTCCAAACCAAGCCATAATCATATCATCCTCCATCTCAAACCGAATCATCAGATTTTTTCTGTCAATTAAGCCTACTATCGCAGGCTCCTGATGATTCCAAGAGTTGAAAACAAATCAGTCGAACTCATTAACCGAAGGATGCTGATGTCGAAATCGAGCCACTAGCATGGGATTGCAAAGATTTGAGGCATTATTGAGCTCCAATGGGGATAAAAGGAGTTGAGGCACTCCCGGTATGAGGTACATTCTCCCCACATAAAAAAATTCATCCTCATGATTTTAATTCCAACTCACTAATAATATTATTTATCTGTTTATAAATGTTATGTATAACTCATTATATGTTTTCAAATGAAGTCTCTATATTATTATTTTAGGTACGACTTGGAAATATGTTATCCATTCATATTATTAACTAATTAAATTTCTTTTTCAACATTAATTATTTCACTATTCCCCCTGTTTCCATAAATAAAACATCATACAGTTCCTTTGAGACATTCTCTTGGGTTCCTCTTCACATATTATTGATAGGTATGAAATTTAATTTTCTTCTTCTCATCATAATTATTAGTCGATCATTCATAATAATATATTTATAAATTCTTTTGGGTATTTTGGAACTCAACATAGTTCATTTCATTAATAATAATTTCTGATAGTTGTTTTGGCATAATCACTATTTTTCTCACCTTATTTTATATCCCATTAGGTTTTTGACTTGGAAAACAACCATATTGTCTATTCATCAATTGTTAAGTTGTTTCATTTTGGAATTTTTCTTTAATAAAACCAAATCTAGCTAATTTGAGTGTTGAAAACCAAAATAGAGTTATTTAATGATATTTTCATGAACAATTCCACAAAAAATGATTAAATCAACTAAATTATTACATTATATTTTAGTTTAACCAAAATCTATCATAGTTTAATCTAATATTCTTTATTGTTGGTTCTGTAATATTCCCAAAAAAATTTATTAACATAAAAAATCCTTCATCATAGATTTTAAGGAGAATAATATTAACAAAAAAAATAACCCTTTAGATTTTCTATCCTAGAGTGTAGTCTTAGTCCCACTCATATTACATTAGATTAAATATTGATTCGATACTCAAAAGGTATTTTTTTATGGTTAATAGTCGTAGGTTCGTATTTTTCATAGCCACGTTAACTTTCAAATATCTGGAAAGTGATTATATTTCTCTAGGAACACCATAATATTTAATTTAGAAAAACGTTATGATAGAATCATAAACATATAATTATCCCTTACAATTATGTCGATGATTTTTAATAAATGTTTATTATTGTAACAAATTATAAAAATAAAATATTAAATATTACCTAAATTAACCTAAAATTTTATATACTCCTTTTAAACTATTATCAATAATAACTTATCTACCATTAATTTAACCTAAAATATCATCCCAATTACTAATGTTATCTAAACCATACAATGGTACCAACTATGATGCCCAAGACCCACACCCCAATTTTTGGCGCTATAAATATAGAATTTTCATACTCTCTAGGAAACTAAATTTATATTATCATATATTAAAATACCTTAATAACATGACTTATAAAAAAAATCATTTTATACATTCCCATTTCCTTTAAGGTTTATATATTTAGTGAATTAGGATAAATGATAAACTAAATAATATAGTATCTATCACAGCTAAAATATATTATTCTTATTATATAAGAAACTACATAATCCATAATAAGTATTTAAAATCTCCAAAACATTTACTAAAAATGAAAATATCTTCAAGAAATATAATGTGTAGTGATTTTACAATAACCTAGAGAATTGGAAAAATAAGTAGTGCTAGCTCAAATAATCAGTAAAGGGAAATTTAAATCGAAATATATCATGGAAAGTTTAATATCACATGAATAATAAATAGTCAAATAATGATATATAATTCAATACATATGCATGAAATAAATAAATAGGTGAAAAAATAATAAAAAATCACAGGGATAACAACAACTAAATTTATTATACTAGAATTATTAATTTTGAACGTCTTTCACAATCAAAGACTAAAATAAGGTATTATTAATTCCATCATGGAAACATCAACATAATAATTATTTATTTTATGTTCACAACTAATACATCATTCATTCATTTGGTAGGAATGCACCAAATACCGGGGGAAAATTTGTCTCATTAGATTTTCTAATTCAACAATGGGATTTATAATTATTATTTCTACGAGTAACTTATTTATGTCCAATGAAATCACCATATACATAATTTAAATATCAATTCAAGTCAAAAAAACATTCTGTGGTAGTAAATAACATCCATATTTAGACACAAATAATTTTAATATCAATAATTTTTTTATTAATAACTTAAAATAAGTCAACCAGTTAAATATAATGTATGGTTAAACATTACCTAACCAAAATAAAAAAGTGATAAATAATCATTTTAATATCATATTAAGTATACTAATTTTCTTGTCTTCGTAAATAAATTAGAATAATATATTTCTATGTAGTAAAACTCAAATTAACATAGTATAATGTCATTATATTGTTAAGTGATTTATTTCCATTAAATAAAGGTATGTATATATGTGTGAACTTCCTTAATATAATGTAATAAATAATAGGATATTAATAAGTGAAAGGAATTGGAAGTAAAATCATTCCTGAAGTAGAGGATGGTTTGCCTAGTCCAAGGAAATGATGGATTTTATTGAGTTTTAAATCCTAAAGAAAAATAGTATGGGTGGAATTGTAAATTAACTCATGGAAAATATATACACCACTATTAGGAAAAATGTGTAGGACCTCAGGACAGCCTGAGAGGGGAGGGGTGAATCAGGGTGTCAACTTTTTCCTTTTTAAAGTTGTAGATCTTGTTCCTGCGTTTGTAGGAACTAGTTAAACCTGTATGATGGATATAATCAACAATGAAACATTCACATTCAAAGAGATGACACGACAATTTTTAATTGGTTGAACACTAAGGGCTACGTCCAAGGAGCATATGCCGACAAGTTTTCAGTCGTACCAAATTCCACTTATCTTCACTAGTTGTGGATAACAATTGTTCGGGAACAGTCACTCTGTCCCAAGCTCACTTCCTTTACAAAAGATCAGGGATAGCTCACTGCATTCCTTTGGTCACTCTCGTTGACTCCCCCTGGCTCACTGCCTTTGGTGAAGTCCAACACAGTTTATAGACGTGAAGGTCTCTTCAATATATTTGCAATTAATTCTTTGTCTCTTTTTCAGCATGAGACAATGCTTGCATCAGAGTACTGAGTTGATGCTATTTTGTATTCAATCTTCCTCTTTAGTGCAATAACTGAATGAACTAAAACTTCTTCTTCTCTTACTTTGATTCCCAATACTAACACATTAGTGTATTGATATATTCATCTCTTTCTTTGCAGATATGAGTTTAGTTGCACGAACTGATCTTCTTCTCTTCACAAAGCTCAATGAGGGTGTTAAAAACTAGTCATGTGTGTGTGGTACCACTTCTATTTATAAAACCAAATTGTTCATTGTTATTCCGTATTCGCAAATTAATACATCATCTGTTGTACAAAAGGTATCGAGAAATCATTCATATATCATGCAGCTCCACAAATACTGGTGTAATCCAACAGCACCTGGCACTCTTCTACAGCCCTACGCATTGGTCCCAATATAGCGCGCAAGTCCAAACTAGGATGCAAGTTTTACCAAACCACCTGCGTGGAACTTCCTACTTCAACTTCAAACATGCACGACTAACTTCCTTTCTCTTCCAAACCGCCGTGGTCACGCAGCCAACAGCCGGCGTGCAACCTCTACTTGCACAACCCAACTACCACTTGTGCGGCTCAACCACCTGCACGACGAGAGATTGAACAGTGTCCAAGTCATGAAATCCGTATCGTATGAGGAGGGGTTCTCCTCTAATTATAGGCAGTCAAATACCTTGTGCGGCGGCCCGCAAGTCTTCCCTTGGCGCGTAAGTTCTGGCGCGCAGCTCATCTGTCCTAGCCTCATTCGCACTACTCACTTGTGCGACCACACCAACAATTGTGCGACCTTCTTTCCTTTGACATATTATGAAGTTCTGATCTTGAAAACCAAAATGTGCATAAGTTTCCAATCCTCATAAGCACCGGTGTGCATGTCTCTTCACGGCGTGCAGGTCACTTGCGCGACCAACCCAATACTTGTGTGACCCTCTTTACTTTTCCATTTTTGAATGTTTTGATCTTGAAAAGCACTAGTCATGCAATTTATCTCTCCTTCAAGTACGCGGTGTGCAAGTATCTTTTCCAAAACCACTTTTCTCCATTTGCCGATTTTCAGGCCCAAAAATTTGGCAAACACTGGAAAATGGTGCAACCATGTATCTGCTCTTTTTGTACCACTTCTAGATCATCCATTCCTTTGTCGACATTCTTGAATCAATCATGGATTGGTAACCACAGCCCTTGAACTCGACATGCCACCATAGAATCTCCTTTTTCAACAAATTCGTATGTCGTTTGTCTGTTTTGTCAATAAGCATGATCACCTAAAAAACACTTCTTTTCGGTGATTTGTATCCTTCAGAAAATCTTCTTATTTGAAAAAAACTCCACTATCATGATATATATCCTTTGATAGATCAGATTTAGAATCATCATATTTTGATACAATGTGAAGTGCATGGCCATATCAGAATTCCTATCCCTCGCACATTGTCTTCTTCTTCAATTTTCATTCTCTACTTCATGAAAAACATATGGTTCAATTCTTCCAGAAGTCTCTTTCATGGTTCTCATGAAGTCATGAGGAATCGAATAGTCTTCATCAAAACCCCATTCTTCTTTAATCATCATCGGATGGATTATACCTCACATTATTCATTGTTGTAAACAATGTTTCACCTTTGACACATGTTCTTTGAACATATGATCAGTACAAAAATCATCTAAATTTTCATTCCTCCATTTCATTGGAGCACTTCTTTATCTTCTTCACATTCTTCATTGTTGTAAATAATGTGTTACCTTTGACACATGTTCTTTGAACTTATGATCAGTACAAAAATCATTTGAATTTTCATTCCTCCATTACATTGGAGTACTTCTTTATCTCCTTCATTTTGATCTTCGTTGACAACTCTTGACAACAAATACAACCATATACAAAAAGTAATCCCAACAAAAGGTTGGGAATATCAATCATATCTCAAGGAAGAAAAATTATGATGTAAACACCATTATGGTAATGGTATTAAAAAAATCAAAATAACATGAGAGGGATACTAATAAATTAAAATATACTGAAATTGAGGATATTAATTATTTTTGAAGGAATTAGGCAAGTTAATACACAATATATAATAAAATATGGTTTACAATATCAAACATGTATCATATAATAAAAATTAGATACAAACATCACTAAAAACTTTAGAAACATTCAAATCAAATCTCCATGAAGAATATAAATTTCAATTGAGACTTTAAATACCATGAATAATGATGGTATCTTGATATGAAAATATTAGTGGGGAAATATATGGACCATAGAAAAATTGGTTTATAATAAGAAATATTTCTCAAGGGTTTAGAATTAACGCAATAAACCCCTATAGATTCAGTATCATCTAAATCCAAAAAAATGTATGATAAAGAACAAAAACAGAACTAAAAATTACATAAAAATTAATTCATGATATAATAGAACAAATATGTAGCATATAAACTATGTAAAATTATAGTAGTTCATAATAAGATATATTTATCATCAAATAGAAATTGATACCTAGAAAACCCTTTCATATAATAAAATCATTAAGGTAATAATAATTTGACAATGATTTTAAAATGAATAATTATGAATCCCCATAAATAAAATATATATATATATATATATATAATGGAAATTGTTCACTAGGTACAAAAATAAAACTAGGAACAATGGATTTTTAATATAATGTGCTTAAATCCATGTAAGAAAATTTAGTTATCACATACTATTTCTTTAACCCATATTTACTCTATTCATATGCTATATTTGATGAATTATCAAAGTAATTTTACTATATTCATTCTTAAGAGCCTTATTAATATATATTTAATATACTATAGACCATTTATAATAATATGATATATATTTGTTATATTCTTTTTCTTATGTTTGTCATTTATGTCAGTTCGGTCTATTTCTATGTAAATTTTTTGGTATTTTGAACATTGTTACTAGTGTTTTAGAACAAAAATTACAATCTACATAACTATAGGGGTGTATTTACTTTTTTATCATATTATCATATAGTTTAATTGTTTTTTATAAAATGAACATTGATTATCAATGCTACTATGATATATTTGTTTTTAGTGGTTACGTTTCCTATTATCGTTGGTTATGGATATCACTTATAAAATGTCTAGTATATCCATTATGTAGTTTTAATAGTTTCATAAAAAAAATTTTAACCTTAAATTCATTTATGTTAGGTATTGATGAAAAAAAATCACGATGCTTAAAGGAGGTGGTAATCCGAACAACCACATGATCAAATTATTTGGTTTTTAATAGTTGATGTAAAAGAATAAATAAAGGCTATTTCACTAATATAATAAAGATTAATTATAATAATGGTGTTTTGGTAATAATATTTCTAGTATTGTGTTATTTTTATGATATTGATAGAGAATAAAAGGATAATGGTTACACAATACTCACTTTGGGGCCTTGAATATTCCCTTGAATGTGTACTTGGAACTGAAGGGAATATGATAACATACAGTAGATAAAGAATTTATGTGCATGAATGGTATTATATAACATTAAATGTTAGTTGAATTTTACAAATATTTAAAATGTATTGTGTAACTTTGATATGGTTGAAGTGATCCCCTTCTATAAGTGAAGAAAACATCACTTTTACAAACATCCTTTTTTACTCAATAATGGAATGACACTAGTTAAGGGTAAATGGATCAAAAATTAATAAATAATGGATTTTTGGGTGATATAATGTTGATAAATCCTCTTCCACACATTTTTACAAATGTTTTAATCTTTTTTGAATCGTTTATTTTATGATTTTTTACTTTAAATTATTTTTTAAAAATCCTAGAAACCAGTTTTAATCCACGTAATTTTCTTGAAATTCATAAATATAGAGTGGTTATTATTTCAAATTATAGATATATTTATTCCAAATTTAAAATAACTTTTATGATATAAAATTCATATTTTTAATGAAAACTAATTTTAGCATTATTGTATCTAACAAGTAAAGGTCAGTTATTAAAAAATATGTACTTCTCTGTTTAAAATTTCTGTATTGAATAAATTAATCAATGTAATTGATTTTTGTAATATATATTACTCTATTATAAAAAAAATTATTTTTTTTCAAAATTAATCGAATTGTTACTAACCTAAAATTTTATAAAAATAAATGTCAAAAAATTATTTCTTTTATAGTAATATATCACTTATGTTAATAAAATTTTCATCATTGATCTTCTAAATAAAATATTATATTTCAAATAAAACAGTTTGACTAATTATAAACATACATAATCATGTAAAATATTCATTAAGTATTTTTTTAATAATTACTTCTTAATATATCAATAAATACAACTGCTTTTCTAAGAATAGTACATTTCACGATTCCTCTAAAAACAGTTATTTTTTAAAAAGATCAAAAAATTATCTTCAGATATATAAATATTCTATATCCAAAATTAAATTAATTTTGGTTAAATTTAGAAGCAAAATATAGATAATTTTACTTTTATATAAAAACATTAAAATATAATAAAAAATATTTTTATAGAAAACTAATTTTTAAAATATTAAGAATTCTTATTCTTATTTCATAGTAGTTAATAATAAAATTATGTGTGAAAATATTATCCATGTTAATAATATACTTTATCAAAATAATATTTAGTACCTAAAAATCAAGAGAATAAAAAAATAAAACACTAAAATTTTAATTCATAATTCTATTTCACTAGTCAATTTGTTACTCTAATGGAATTTTCCTCAATTCATTAGAATTAATAATATCTATTATATATATATATATATATATTTCATAATTATCTTCCCTTTATTTTTACTATCCAATTCAATAGATATATTTTAATAGTTATACGTTGTTACATTTTTTGTTTGTAATTTGTATTGTTTGTACAGAAAGATATTGAACTCATTATGATCTAAAAGAGAGAATATAATTTAAAATAATGTCGTGTTACATAAGATATTTTTCTCATATATTCATTCTTAGATAAAACTATAATATATTAAGACATAAATATTTTAAAATTATGATAAAATGTAACATTAACAAGTTTCATAGAATAAAATAGATACCTATTTGGAAGTTTAACAACATAAGAATAACAAGATAGTTAAATTAACTTATTATTACGATATTTATAATCTACATACATAAAATTTGTTCATTTAAAACATGATATTTTATTTTAAATAAAATATATAATTTATTTATAAAATGTGTGATCAATTTCATATGTTAAGAATTCATTAACATTTCACCCACATTTATAAGTAGGTAATTCATTATATTATTAAGATTCTGAAATTAAACAAATGCATCCAGTTTACTCATGTCAAAGTAGTTTGAAACCATTAAATATTAAAAGTTTTTGGACCATTATTGTGAATAATTTTTCAAGATATAAATAAATTTATCAAATAAAGAAACAAGATAGGATTTAAATTCAATATATACCCTCTAATAAGAACTCATATATAATTCTTCATTAATATCACCATGTAAAATGGAAGTCTAAACATCATTTTCTCTAACATGACTGTCATGGTAAAGAGTAATATAATGAAATAACTAAATGGTTTTTTTAAGATATATATATGAAATTTTGAAAAACTATTATTAACATTATTGGAATCCCATGAAAACTAGACCATTAGTATACATAGTCCCATTTTTTCACGTATTATTATCCATTCATATAAATATATTCCTATAACCATTTTTAATCCTACAATACCCCAAAAGGGTAGGGTTTAATTATGGTGTTTCTTTTTTCCTTTTTATTACATGGGATAATATTCTCGTGTTGGAGAGAACACATAGAATGAACACAGTTAATCACATTTCCACCACAATCAGAAAAGTACAAGTAAAAACAAAAAACTATTTTTTTTGTTTTTACACAAATGGATAATCTAATGAAGAATATTATTATGTTTATTCCTTCATATTAAAATATACAATGACAAATTAGTTTAATGGATTAAAATTGTATTCTCATAGTCACTTTGAGAAATTTTAACTACCTTTAACATTATGTTTTGGGAATAATGTAATGCCACCCATGGATCTCTTTCATACACTCCTCTTTTTCACACTAATTTTGATGTATGTATTCTATCATTATGGACTCTTATGTCTCTTCCACATTATCCAGAAATGTTTTCTTTTATTTTCATCATGAATGTTTAATAATGATGCTCTAATATTCTCATTCATGAACTACCTTATGTTGTGTGGTACTTTATGTCCCAATATACCTTATGCTATGTGATATAGTGGTTTTGAATCTACTTCCCACAAAAAACGTCACATAACTCCTCTGCATGATACAACAAACAAAGTTACACCACTTAATATCCTTCATGAACACCATTTCTAGAACCGATTTTAATATAAACATATCAACTTCATGAGCTGAACTTATCATGTGTTCATTATGACATATCTCATTTTCTGATTAAAATTAAATTATATTTAACTTATGATATAGTATTAAAGAGAGTATTATAAAATATTTATTGGAAAATTACCTGAAAACATTTTAAGCACATAAAATTCATTAAACCCTATCATTTTTCTCCTTTATAAGATTTCAACCACTAACATCCCCCATGAACCTACCCATATGTAAATATTATATGGTACATAAAAAATTTATTCTTCTTCATCCCAAATGAATCCAATTTTCATAAACATCATATGTGGTCTGCTAACCTAGAATATTCTATATAAAGAATCTTTTAGGGATAACCAGCCATTTACTACCTACGGAGTTCATATAGGGACTATGTGGTCCCTTGAGTGATACAAATAAAATTAAGTTACCCCAAAGAATTTTTAAACATCACAGATTCCTCCAAAATGAAATCTAAACATCATAGATAATTACATGTTTTAAAAGACCAGAATTTAGTAAGCACTACAAAACCATTATATTTTATAAACATTTTTAATTACTCCTTTGGGATTACATTTCATGAATCAACACTCTTAATCACTAATCTCCTAGATCAGATCAGAAATCTTTGTAAAAAAATAAAACGCAAAATAAATCTCTATACCAAATCACCTTAGATCCAAAAATATTCTTGTTTGTGTTTTTTGTTAATATATTGTGAAATTAAATTACATATAAACCAAAAAACGTCTCATTAATCGACAAAAAAACTCATTCATCACTCTAAGTATAAATAAGAATTTTTTTTATGTAGAAAATAATATTACAAGAGAGTATTAAATTATTTTTTAATTGATAATTCCATAACTCTCCTAGACTTTATGCTTGATCAAGATATATTTCTCAATTATCATTGGATTATTTTTCACTTAAAATTTCATGCAATAACCTCCCCATGAATGAGAGAAAATATGTAGTGAAACCACATAGTTAAAAAAATTCTAAAATCATTTATTTTTTGAATTAAATTTCTATTTTCCAAGGATTTCATACCCATTTATAAAACACACAATGATAAAGTAGTTTTGATAACGAAAATAAAACTATATAAATTTTTAGATTCAAATGGGGAGTGGAGAAATATCTAAAAATCCCTATGCTAAGGGAGGTGTTTGTACCCCAAGGTTGAACTCATGTTTCAAAAAATTTGAATTGAAATTTTTTTTGTTATAGTTAGTTTTATTGCATCATTAGATCCAAAATTATCATTATTATCCATCACATGCTTCCCCTTTTCAATGATAAAGTAATATCTAGTCAAATTATTCTTTGTATGAGATTAAGTTATAATATTGTTATCGAGATCAATCACACTCTAATTATAAAAAAATATCCTCACAAGTCGTTTTTCTTCTTAAATAGTTTTTTTAATATTTAATTCGTCTTTATAAGTTTTATGAATTATTTAGATATGTTAATTAATTCTTTCTATATCATGTATATAAAAGTAAATTCTAGTTTTTTTATAACCATCTAATACATATATTTAAAAATAATAATGTACCCTGACTTTTGGACTTTAAATCTATAACATCTATAGACTTGTTCACATTTGAAAGTGTTGATAACTCATGATTCTTACACACATAAAAGATAAATCCAAAATCAAGGGTTCCCTATATTCCCTTCCTGATTCATATATTAACTATGATTTTATCTTCCATTGGATATCATTGTAAAAGTTATAAAAACATGTTTTGAAGACAATATCATGTCATGTTGTAGTCAATTAAGGATGTCATAAAATTATAATCTTATATAAGGTGTGATACAGGGATTTACCATCATCTTTTTTCTAAATATTAGTTCCAATAGTTATCAGAGTTGAAATTAGTATGGAATCACATATTTTGAATTAATTTAGTTCTAGTTTTGATTAATTACAAAAATAGATAAATATCAATCACTCGATTCAACTACTTGTATCCCCAAAAAAATTAAATCTTTTCAATCATAGATAAATCAATGTATTAATTAATAATACTATAAAATTGTTAAATATATTTCTACCTACTTCAACCGAATATGATTCCATATGTGTAATCTATCACAATAAATTATTCTTCCTTGAATATTTTTGAAAAATAATTATGATCAATTTTGTCTATTTTCAATTTTGACTTCTTTAGTGATGAATCAAGATGATCATATTATAATTGCAGTTCCAGTTTATATCTATAAAATGACTTCATCAATTAGTATATTTTATTTTCATTATATCTAACTAATAAGTCCAATTTTTTCTCAATATACACTTCCTTTAAAAGAACAACATTGAAGATTGATATTTTTGCATCCATATGATTATACTTAAAAACACATGATGTTTCAATCTCTAATATGATTAATATTCACTATGGTTGATCCACTGGTGAAAATTTTTATTTAGAATCAATGATTTCAATCATTTTATATACTTCACATGCCAGATGTTCCTTATTTTTCATCATATGTATATGTTAATTGAATTTATTCTTTCAGATCCACTACATTACATTCAAATTATTATTCATGGAAATATTTATGTATAGAAAAATTTTATTTTGATTTATTTTATATAATTATTTATTCATTACTATCATCCTTGACTCATCCTTAATTTCATGTTCTGTTTTTTGGTTCACCATTGATAGAAAAAAATCATGTTAAACATTTATCATTCTTCATGTCTATGTTTGTGTCATATATTATATGATTATGTTGTATGGATGAAACTCTATAATATTGTTATTTTCTAGGGAATTTGACAACATTCTTCGGTAATAATCACCTCTTCTAACATAACCTCTATATCTTTATTTTTTTGGGAGGTTTTTTATGGCTAGATTATTTTTATCAATATCATCTTATTCGTCAAACATGTTATAAAAATATGAACTATTCAAATTATTCCAACATGTATCCTAAATTAGATTAATTTTATTTTTCTATATAATTTTATTTAAACTTTTTTGAGTTTGTATGATATCCATCAGGGAATCCTCTTACTATTTTGGAGTGTGATTGTGTATGTTGAAAAATTTAGATGGCCTTGAATTGGTATGGATGGGGATTTATAAAGAAATGGTTTGAGGTGGTGCAGTTTCCAAGTATTTGAAAACAATTTGGGCCACATAATTAGTTGATTTTATTTTAGAAAAGGAATTTTTTCATATAGGATAAAATAGTTCACAAACTGTGAAAGAAAGTTCACAGACCACAAAATGTTTACATGGAATGACTTTGGGAAATCAGCAATGGTAGGATTCTACATAGTGGTATTATTCAGACTACAAAGTGTGGTACATAGACTGCATAGTGAAAATGGATTGTGAGAAGGCTTGTGATATTTTATTAGTCCCGTTATTTTTGAAAAGGTGGTAGTTATTTGTGGATCAGCGAAGGGATTATTTTACGGAAAAGATCGGTCTATGCAAAGGAACATATGTGTTATGCAGAATACGTAGGGAAAATAGTTTGTGGAGGATCACAGTATATGGTGAAGGCTTTAAGGTATAGAATATATAAGTAAAATATATTAGCATATTTTGGGGATCTATTTTCGGATATAAGGACTGATAATCACATCATTATGTAGAGTGATTTTTACTATGTAATATGATTACTCTGAGGATAATATTGTGATGTCTGTAAGTAGTTTGCTAAGGATGATTCTATGAAGTGTGATGTAGTTTTTTGTAATATTCCCTGAGAGTTGTTTTTTGGGGGATTTTTTGCTCGGAAAGGAAAGTGTTCTGTGGAGGAGGAGTTGGTCTGCAAAAGAAGAAGCACCCCGCTGAAGAAATAGTCTTGGTACATGGTTTACAGTGGCGATTCATGGAGGCAGTACGTAGAGGCAATATGTGGAGGCAATATATAGAGGTGAAAGCATAGATAGTTCGTGGAGCTGGGGTGGCTCACATAATAGGTGTTCTATGAATCATATGTGTTATGAAGTGCAGTGCAGTTCACAGAGGTAGTGGGTTGTGTGCGAAGGGACCTAAACAGTTCACCAAATCCATTTCTGATAACTAATAGTACACAAGAAAATTGTTTTTCATCTATGAGTGAAAAGGGACATCAAACAATAATACATTTATTATTGAGAATGCATGAATTTATGAAAATTATGGGACCTACATGTCCATAAACTATGAGTGGATACCTTCTAAGGGTAGTGAGAAAATTAAGAGGTAAATAGTGATCATTTCCACTAGTTTTGATTCAGTGAAATGTATATAGGGAGTGACCCTTGGAAATGCAGTTAGAAAACCCAAAATCTTGTAATGGAAATGAGCCTGGGCATATAAGTGATCTTTCCAAAACATAGTAATTTGGAAACGAGCCTTATTTTATTTGGTAAAATCATTACATTGAAATTGTATTCTCCTTAGATGTATCACAATGATGTTGAACCATGTAAAAATATCTATGTCTCATGAATGATTTCATTTCTATACATATATTACTGTGAGATGAATAGATTAGAGGGTTTTGTTTAATAGAAAAACAAGATCTGAATTGGCTGTTTTTTTAATCTTTCATAACCTGATTCACCCCTCCCCCTCTTAGTGTATTTATCCAAATTAGGATAACATGTTGAATCATTTTTAATATTTTTTAATATTTTATAAATCCATGAATACTCTTTCATTTATCAGATCACCGCAATGTTTCTACTTTCTATCATTGGTTCGAATGTAGCATCTATTGTTGAAGAACCAAAAATGGTTCAATGAGGAATTCCTTCCATTAAATTATTCATTTAGTATTCTCTCTTCCCATGAATTATGAACTATCGACTTTTTATGCACACTGAAACATTTACTTCTTATTTCCAATGGTTGTGAGTGACACCACTTTTAAAGACCTATGTTTTAGTTATAATATTCCTCTTCCAATTTCTTTATTAAAAAACCCGATTACTTTGTTGTGGTATTAATAATGAAACTTCATTATTAATTTCATGATTTACAAGAAAATATTAAAACTCAAAGGATGTGTACTATATTACATTATCAAATCATTTTATCTAGACACTACTTCCAATTTATTTCTGCACTATTAATTTTTACCACTCCATGTATTCTATCACATCCCTCTTTCAATGCATGATCATAATACACATAATTCTACTATATTGATCCACAAATATAATGAAATAAATTTCCCAATACATGCTTAATATATTCATTTTACCACATACATAGATATAAAACAAGTCAATGATATTGGATGGAAATTTATTATTTTACACATTTATATTTTTGAAAATATTTCCCTATATACATGAATAATGTGTTTTATAAACATCGCATTTTATATTTTTAATATCCATTATAGCCATTAGATTGCCAAATTTTTCCATCATATATTATGGAATGTTTACAAGCCTCTAACTCAGTATGAAATTATTTTCATCCATTATTAAAAAGAATGTATTTTCTTATTATCCAACATCTACATGTTACAATTTATCCTTAAACCATTCATTATTGAGTTCATGGAATTAACATTGGACACACATACCTTCTTGTTAAATGTAACCTCAGGTCCTAAGTCGTTATTATATCTCACTCAACATGATTTATTTCAATACATCAATATAATGAATTTTTTTAACTTGTCACCTATAAATTGATTCATTCCACTCCTCTTGATTATCAATAAATATTTATTTTAAAAAATAAAATTCTATTATTTCTTCGCATCATATTTTTTGTGAGTTCATATATCATGTAATGAGGAATGGGTACACACTATCTAATGTTATATTCTTTATATCATTGAGAGTGATTACAATATATTTGATCTTCTCCCTTATCCGGTTTTACTACCATGAGATGCCAAGTGAAGCTAATGTATAATATGACCTCTATACATTCATATTTGTCCATGTAGTATAATCATACTCTTATTATTCTTCCAATGGGTGTATTTTATTAAATTTAGTCTAGCATAATTGATTTAAAATCATTTTAATTTGAATTAAATGGTGGTAACCACAAAATATTTGTTTCCCATTGATCAACCGCATTATGTCAAAAATGTAAATAATGAATAAAATATAAAATCAAGTTATTTATTCTATATTTTGAGGGAATTGATCTAATTCTAAAATATTGACTAATATTTATTTCCCCAATCAAGTAAAAACTCACCTCCTTATACAAGGAAACAATGTGGATAAGAAATCCAAATAATTTAAATTTCATATGGGTATATATATTGCATTTTTTATTACTCAATATATACATATCCTATGTTAATATCCTTTATTGATGATTGATCCTTGAGGAATAAAGAACGTTTCAGACACTCTATTTTCCTTTTGTTTGTGGATTTTTTATGCAACTATTTTCTTAGTGTGGATTCCAAAATCACTAACATTATTTTTCTTGTTTTTTTTATTTTTTCCACATTTTGATATATGACAATCACATCAAATTCCACTCTTACACATTAATATAGGTTATTGATCACTCTAATTTTTTCCTACACATTCTAATCCTTATTTTACCCCCTCCAATAATTCTCTATCTAATAACCTCTTACATGAATTTTATTTATTGGATCACAATATTTCATCTCTAATTCGAGATTACATATCAAATTAATTACTTATTTTCTATGAGAATATACCTTCATAACCAACTATTTTACATAATAATTAAGGACATATTTCATCATTTCATGTTTTTAACTCTTTAATTTAAAGTTAACTAAATCTTTTGAATTCCCCTAACGAATTGAATAATCCTCCAACTTATTTTCAGTCATCCAATCATAGAATCAATATGATCATTATAATTAGTAAAAACTATTGTAATTACATTAATCTAATTTTTTTGTTTTTTTTATCAAGCTATTAGAGACCTCCCACGAGTTTTTCATTTAGATCAACAACACCATTAAGTTGATTTGCATCTTCTAAGTGAGATTATTCTTTTTCAATGCTGTCCATGATTTTTTCATAAATATGTAATTTTAATTCTATTTCTACCTCCTACAAATAGTTTTCATAATCATAATTTTAATTACTCACCAAAATCTTCCTCTGAATGATCCATCTAGATACATTTCTTATTTAGAAACTTTTTTTGGGAGGGAAACATGATTGGTGTTTCTTTTATATTTCTTATTTAACATTATCATCATAAATTATATTTAGACAAATTTTTTCATGATTCTAACCTTGCCACATAAGAAATATGTTGATGGAATATTTCCATCAAATATACATTTTACTCATTTATATTATCTACAGACAAGAGATATAATATCATCATATATAACTTATATAACATCAACACCATTAGAGATGTCATGATTCTACATATTATTACAAGTAATTTTCTTATTTTAATTTCATGATATTCTTATTTTATAACTCAGATTTTACATTCTAATATACTACATATCAATTCATCAAGAGATAACATAACCAAATACCTTTCTTTAAGAACTTTTAAATTAAATAATATAGAGGTAGTAGTTTTCATAATATATTATTTAAAAATATCCTTATCCAAAATTTCATTATCATATTATAAAATAGTTATAAAAAAATTATATATTTAGTTAAGAAATCTATAAATATATTGATTAGGACGCATTTTCATATCATCAAAAATATTGTGCATCACTTAATGATTAGTTTTATTCACTTTTTTATACCTATCATAGATGTTGGGAAAATTATTCCACATATATTTGGAACTATCGCAACATATCACATTAATTTTGACCAAATTCCATAGAGCCCTAACTAAGGAATTATGAGTCTTGGTATTATAATCATAAAGGTTCATGTATGCTTCAGTCATTTATAGTTTAGATACATCACTAACTTATGTCCCTTTTATAATAGCAGATATCGTAGATGAGATCTCATATTATTTTATATATCTTATTATTGATTCTATTAAGTAGAGGAACACATCTCTAGTTCACTATATACTACATAATATAATGTAGCTTCAAGGTTTAAACCTATATCTTTATCTTGTATATCACTTGTTACAACTAGTGAAACTGTGAGAGGGGATGTGGAAATTAAGGTGTAAAACATTTATTTTCATATGTTAGATATCATTTCCACATTGGTATGAACATGTTGCACATGTCATAGTCAACCACAAATCATCCATATCCCCGACTCTAAATATAACAACAAGAGATAAAAAATTTTAATTTGTTCAGCCAAATGACTAATCTATGTGTAATATATTCCTAATTTTTTTGTCATAATATAATCCATTATGATTCACTAGTTTTGTAGATTGAATCTTTTTATGCATGGACACTTTATGGAAAAACGACTACATTTAAAAGTATGTTTGTTGAATATTTCATTACCACCCACAGATCACTTTTAAAAACTTCTCCTCTACACACTAATTTAAAAGGATGTTTTTACTATTTATTGATATTTAGATAGCTTCTAAATTATCATACAAATTATTCTTTAATTATCAAAAAGACATCCTTTGAGCAATTCTTCTCTTCATTACTCTATCATTAGAATACTCAGAATAAAGTTTTCGTTAAATATGTCTATTTAATTCTATTTTTTCATTAATCATACAAATAATTATTTTCACCACATACTAAAACCATGGAAAAAAATTTACCCATCACAAAAACCTTTTTGGTAGATAATAATATATTTTGTGTGTCGTATTATTCTAATAAATATAGTTTTTCCTGTATTTCATCACAAAACACCCTTCATAGAAATCCCTCACATACTGAATGTCTTAAACGAACTATGATGGACCTTCTTGTGAACTTTCTTCAGGTAACCCTTTTCATGATGAATTTTTCTATATCATGAACTAACCTTGTAACATGAACATCCTAATATCTAATAATTTATAATTAATATGAATATTTTCTTTTAATTTTAATATATTATTAATAATAACTTTATCATGGTATTTATAGAAAACTCCCACCAAATAAATCAATGAATATTGAAATTAAATAAAAACCCTTCACAATGTGACATTAGAAGCTATCCAAACGGAACATTATTCATAAAAAATCACCTACATACTTCATACATGGTAAATAAAAAATCATTCAATCTTTATTGAAAGTAGTATTGGCCTAGATAATATCTCAACAATGGATACCCACTATAAATTTTCAATGAGAATCATCCATCGTAGGACACAATCCCATTACTTCATATATTATTTACATAGGTTTTCTATGGTCAGGTATGTGCTTTATCCATATAAGTGTGACATAAAAAAACTACAAAGCATAAAAAATATAACTAATCTTCATAGACAAGTCCAAACTAAAAACAACACTAAACTAACATATTCATATAAACATATATATATATATATAATTGAAAAACACAAATAAACACTAAATAATTTTTCAAATATAAGAAATCAATGAAAATATACAAATTCCTTCATTATTCCTTTCATGATTCTATTTCTGGAGCTGTCTCACATAATATTAAATCTCCATGATAAAAAAATCAAGTATTAGAACGAAACATAAAAAATCAATATCTATCCTAGATCACCTTATGTCCAATAAGACAATATCTTTTACACAAGGGGGTATATTTAGAATAGATTATATATGGGTTTTTTTCAATGAATTCATTTCATCATTTATAAAAAAGATCAAATATTTTGAATCACTGTCATCACTAAAATTTTTATAATTCTAAGTATCATTAGTAAGCATTTCTTAATAAATAAAAAATATAATATTGGAACATTTGTAAATCTAAAATGAGATAGATGGTTTATGACACTCCTAAATCAATAAATTGTGAGTTTATAATAATTAATGCCACTTGAAGTATCACTGCTTGGCTCAGTAATGGACATCAGCTTAATTTGAGCATTGGGTCGAGTATCGAGTTATGTAGTCTCTAAAGGAGACAAGTGGAGAACCTAAAAACCCTCCAACTAGTGTGTTTGACAACATTCAACAATGGTAGGTTTCTATTTAGGAGAAACTGACTCAAAGAAAACTATATCTTGGATGATGATTCATTTTTTATGATAGGTTTATTAACCCCATGTTTAGACACTTTGACCTCATAAATATATCTTATGATTATATTCTAAATTTTTCTAGGTTCAATATTATCATTCATAATGTGGTAAAATTTAGTGCATCAAAATTATCTTAAATTTATATAAGAACGAGTTTAGTTATAAAAACTTTATTTGGGGGTTTTGAATTGAATAGATGTGGTACAAAACATTATATGTAACTTATTATAGTCACAGCCTCAGCCAAAAATTTATTTGTAAAACTTATGTATCTAATAATTATTTAGACTTATTCAATATTTTTTCAAATCATTCTCTATAAAAGTATATTTTTTCTTGGGAGTGAAATTAATGATTCATTTCTTAGTAATACAGATATTCTAAAAAAGTAAATTAACTTAGTCGATGGGTACTCAAGAACAATTTTAGTTCTTATAACCATTATATAACTACTTTTTTGGATATAAACAGTAAATTACTAGGTTTTAATCAAGATAATGTCATCACAAATGCTTTTAAAAATATAAATCAATACCATTCCTGAAAATTCGTTAATAAAGGCAAAAAACTACGAGCCTCCACCATGGGAGGAAAATATGGATGGAACATAAAAATATCTGAAAATATACTCTAAAAATGACTTTATCTAAAATAATATTTAATAAATCTCATTATATTACATATCAAAAGGGTGAAATCTTGAAAAAGTAATTGTTATTCATTATAATGGATCTTTAAATACCCTTCTTACTCAGCTCCTCATGACCATCGACACTCATATTCCATAATTTCCTAATCCAAACCATGGAGTTTTTATGTTTTTCTTAAAAGTGTTTCCCCACATCCTAGAGTGGGGTTTCCCATTTTACATGTCAATATATTAATTAATGATACTTTTATAGCTGTATATAAATATTTGGTAATTGTAATGAAACGTGATTCTGATCTAGGGGAAACAACCTATGATTTAGAAACAATGAATAAATGAGATTTTTTAGTAGTTTCTGGGTCTATCTCACAACATCAACATTAAATACATAATTTTTATACAACTTTAACATAACATATCCTACACCCATGATCCAAACCCTCTTATTGTTACCTAACATAGCCTCATCATCTTCACCCTCCATTATTTCAGAAAAAAGAAATTCTATCATGGAGTATATGAAAGGAGTATAAAGGGTATCAGACCCTCTCTTACACCCCCCATGTCACTTTAGTATTAATATTATTCATTTTTTAGTTTATTTTAATTAATTTTTTTGTGTCTGTTCAATTAAAGTTATTAATATTTTCATATTAGTATGCAATGTCATAACTGAGGTGGTCCACACTGCGAAGGGAGTTCTTTGGTGTTGTGAAATTAAATTTTCAATGGGCCAAACCATTATATATTTGGTACACACAACAATGTGTTTTCATCAGTGATCAATCATTTTTTATATAGTCAGTCACATTATAAAATACATGGTTCGTACCATGACAGTTATTTGGATGTTTGTGTGCTTTTTATTTTTTAGTGATGAATTAGGAAATAGACTAACTACTGATGTTTTTTGGCGATGAAACCCAAGGAAATGAATTTTATTCTTCAAGGATCCATAGAGGATTCAACATTTTGTGACCATGTTTAACACCCCAAAATTATTAAATAAGGATATTTTATTTGATGTTGTGTATGACACACAACACTAAGAATAGAATTAAATATAACATCCTAACACATCATGATATATTTATAATTTGATAAATTTAATCATTCCAATATAGTATATTATATTAAATACTAATATTGTCTTTCTCTACAGGTAACCATCAGTTATCTTCTGTTACATGCATGATTGACTTTCATTACTAGCTTTCCTTACAGGCTAGACCTGATTATACAAAAACACTAATATACTGTTAATGGTATTATTTAAAATGAAAATTATATTCTATCCATTAAATTAAATTTATGAATAATATTAACTAAATTATGAAAATATATTTTTAAATACATTCGTTATCAATTAATTATAAATGAATATAAAAACCAATTAAATATAATTGAAATGTTTTTATAAGACACTAATATTAGGGACCTATGGAATTTTATCGTAATAAGTTAATTTAATTAATATTAATTATTGATAATAGTTTAATTAATATATATTCAATCATTTTTTATTATGTTCTTCAAATAGATTTATTAGGATTTTATTTTTCAAAATGGTAGTTTTGACGCCTTTTAATGGTATACTTATTTTAAAACTAAATTTTGACGTTTTTATAATTTTATTTGATTTTTTTAATTGTTTCAATTTTAATTTCAAAATTATTTAAAATTGAATTATTTTATTTTTATGTCATGTTTTATTATTTGATGAACACCTAATAAAAAATGAATTTTTACTAAAAATTGACATTTACTATAAATAATTTATATCATATTTTACATATAATTATTTTTAAATTATAATTATATCTTTTTTACATATATTATTTCAATTTAGGTCACTGGTATCAATTTTATACAGAATTTTGATATATGAATTTTGTAAAATTTTGAACATTTTCACATTAAAAACCTAATTTCTCATCTCGTCTACAGGATTAATTTTAAATTAATTTCTGTCACATAAGTTATTTTATTTATAAAAATTCATCTAATATTTTTAATAATATTAAATTATGATTTCAATTAATTTCAAAATATCGTTTACGAAAAAATACTATTCAGAACAATTAAAATTAATTACAGTGATGACGATTAAAATGAGTATACTTAATGGTTCAACATTAATCTTAAGGGGATACGTTACATAGAAACATTTCAAAAACCTATTTTATGTAAATATATACACTTAATACAAACTTTTATAGATTTGTTTCATTATTAGAGGAACATTATATAATTAATTCCCATTAATAGTGTTTTATTTTTCATATATACATAAATGCCACCCCTCCTCCACTATAAATTGGCACTCATCACCCTATCTTATTCACACATCAAAATTCCTTCATCTATTAAAAAACTAACCTAGTAAACTTTAAAAATCCATAAATTAATCTTGTTTTCTTCAAATTGGTTATAAATTCAACCAAGGAAGTACATCAGTATAAACCTAATGATGTTACCCGAAAAAGAGGCAACATTCTTCAACGAGAACCTTTTAATTATTTTTATATCCATACCATAAATTATTATTATATCATGATTATATAATATAATAAATATCATCAATATTAAAATATTTTTATCGTAATGTTTTTACTTACACCTACACACACTTCCATCAAATGGTTTATGCCATCATTATTCGTGTGTACGGTGGACTGTTGCCTCACAAATCGATGTCATTCATTCTCCCATTACCACCATTAATAGTTGGGAGTAAATATAGATTTATATTTCATATATTATATATATGATATTTATAATTTATTTATGATTATGAAGTTCCTATATAACACATTACTTCATGTTTTCCATTTTTTGGGAAAATGATAACATCGTTTCTGGATGTGTGCACTACCTCCTTAAATAGATGTGATACGTTCACCCTTTACATGGAATTTTTTAAAGAAGGTTTTAATAAAAATAAGTTTCATATGTTGCATAAATGTTATATTGTAATTAAAATATATATATATATATTATTTAATTTTTATTCTTTTAAAATGCAAATAAAATGGAAAAAACGTTCATGCATACATACAGCCTGTCGTCCCCATGAATGTTATATTTTATTTTCAATCTCCAAACATTATAGATTAATATATATATATATATATACCTATAAAATTTAAATCATATATTAAATTCTCTATATAGGAAAATAATTATATATGTAATAGGAACAAAAATAACAAGCCCAAACATACACAAAATAAAGGCAATTAACACAAGAAAAGATGGAAATAATGAATGGTAAATAATAAATAGGTAAAAATATGTCATTAAAGTATAATATATGATATTAGACAAATGGTTAAGGTTCTTTAATACTTTATTAACATTAATAAAACAATTATATAGGAAGTTAAATATTTTTCAACCAAAACAAAGTGTAAGGAAAAGTATTTCATATCAATTTACATTACATTGACATTTATTTTTCATGATTCACCAATTAACATTTATGTGGGATATATACTACAAATAGTTTATTTAAAATCATTATTAAATCATACTTCATGGAAATTTATGATTCACATTGAATTATCCCATCCATGGGATGTTGATATGAAAATTACCAAGTGATAAAGATATCATTACAATGTCACTTTCTTTTGTGATTATTAACTTTTTGCTGAAACAATCACATCCTTATGATAATTTTTTTGTACGTTAAATTTATCATAAATATTAATATTCTTGTGTAATTTATATTATTATTGTCAAAACCATAATCCATTTTTACATAAGGTGTTTAATTTGAATGTTATTAGATTAATTAGTGAAATGCTGATAAATCCATATATTTTAATCAATATGGATATTTGATAAGGCATAATATTTTGAAATTAATGGGTTTATTATATATATGAGTAATGATTCAGAAATTAATGAAATGGGTTGCGGACATATTAAATAAATCCCCTCGATGCATCACTTAACTCATGATAGAATCGGTTGGATACCTTCCCATTATGATTGTTTCAAATTAGAATATGATGGGTTTATACCCATAGACATAAACTATCATGAGAATAGGTCTTGATTGTAAAGTGGTTCATGATCTAGATACAAGACATCTGATAATTAATCATTTCATTTTTTTAGTTATTATTATGTAGAGTATTTTCAATATGAAAAAATCTATAAATTCATTTCATTTATAGTTTATTGATTAACTAGAATGTGTTTTCATTTATTTTCCTTTCCATGATTTTTACTCAATTCCTTCTCAGTATCATGATTATATGGATTGCATGTTCAGTTATTTTCCATTATATATTGATTATAACCATTGATTCATGATTTATTTCTCTATACTTTACCCTCACTGAGCATTTCATCTAAAAGATATTATTGAAAAAATTTATGTTATAATTTTTTTATTCATTTTTACTACCCGACTAATGTATGTATTAAGTTTAGATATACTACTAAATTATTCATCCCTCTGCATTGTGATTTTCACATATCTTATCCCAATGTAATGGTAGTAGTCATCATCTTTATGATTCTGGGGTGTGGGTTGTTAAAATAGGGACCATGCCACATTTAATCCTTAGTTATTGAGTATATTTTTCTATGACTCTTTAGTGGTGGTAGTTTGTGTCTAGATATTCCTATTATAAGTTATAGTTTTAGGATTTTTTCTAGTTATGGAATCATTCAACTATAGGGGTTTTATCATGTTTTATTCGCATATAATTTATTCAACCTAGTGATACACTCGAGGGAGCTCTCCCCTCTTATTCCTTGATATTTGGGTTCTCTTATATTATATTCAACTATTTTTTA
Source organism: Viscum album (assembly GCA_963277665.1). Classification (NCBI taxonomy): domain Eukaryota; kingdom Viridiplantae; phylum Streptophyta; class Magnoliopsida; order Santalales; family Viscaceae; genus Viscum; species Viscum album. Next base: position 1,877,476,616 of record OY728143.1, on the reverse strand, counting down.
AAAGGTAATTATCTCATTTTTATTCATTATTCTTATTTAATTATCCTTTATTAAATTGAACTTATTTTATTTAATCTTGTGAACCCTAATCTCTGTATGGAAACAATTTAGGACTCATGATCGTTATAATCAAGGGGATTTAATTTTTTATGATCAGTATGGTTCATTTCTATGTGATTTAATTATTTCTCCATCAAAGGTAATATGTTTTCACATCATTAATGTTAGTGTTTTGGGAAATTTCTTTATTTCAAAATGTCATGAAATGATTTGGAATTTTATATTTACATCAAATTATGCTCTGTTGATATGTGAAGTCTATAGAGGATTTTGAAAAAAAAATCAATTATTTTTTGAATTGGAATAGGTTATTTTCAATGGAGTTTAAGAAATTAATTTTAGACTAAAATGATAGTATGCCATGTTTTTTTAAAAATTCATATAAAGCCCTATTAAACTTCTTTTCATGATTATAGAAGTGTTCTAGACTAATTTTGATTTATAATTTAAGTAACATTATTTTTAAAGTTTATTTTAAAACCAAAGGGGTATTTTTTTCTAAAATACTCCTATGATTTGAAAGTTGTGTTTTAGGATTATTTATTCTTATTTGGTTTTAAAATAATTCTTGTAACATGATTTTTCATGCTAGTTTTATAGGATCTTTTGTAACTTAATCAAACATATTATAGAGTTCTTATGTTCCATGGATGTTTTATCATTATACCACGAATGGACAATTTAAAAGGTCTAGTTTTTATTATTTAAAATAATATTTTAACCTAATTTTAATCCCCTTTGTTTTTATTTTGTGTGTATAATTATTCACCTTTATAAGATCTAATTATATTGTTACTATTTTATACTAGTATGATATGAAAATGGATTTTTTCATTAGAGGGTGTTAGATGTGATGTGAGGTATGTTACTCATTTCTAACAACTGATATTTATGATAACCATGTTTTTAGTGGATTGATCACCTCTTCTTTCATGTTTCCTATAAAATAAAGGTAACTATGGGTGAGATTTGATGTATGTCATACCAACTTAACATGGATGTTTTTTAAGACTCTTTCTACACATTTTGACCTTTATATGAATGGTGTATTGGTTAGACTATGAGACTTAATTAGATGGTGTGCCTAATAATATTGTGGGGGATTACTCATATATAGTTCTATTTGATTATTAATTAGACCTTCTGACATTTACACCTATATACTTTCATAATTATCTTATTCATTTGACGATATTATTTACTTTGGGATCTCTACTACATAATTTATGTGCATACATTAGATTAGTGGAACTGTGTAAAGTATTATAGATTATTTTATTGTTCCTCTTAATGTGACAGATCCCAATATTTATCGTTCATTTTTATAATTCATTTCACATTCCAAATTTATTTTTAAAATTTTTTATGAAGGAATTTTAATGAATAAAAATTGTTTTATTTAATATTATTAAATTTATGTGTTATTTTGAATTTTTAGAGCTCTAATATTTATGTAGATCCACAGTCTTTCCAAATAGTATACCACATCATGTTTTAAGGCCTTATAGTGTGGTAGTTTATTAATTTATTATATGGTTTTCCCCCTATCATTTAGAATTTTAAAAAGGTTAGATGAACATTCCACAGAGGGTGTTCATTATTCTACATTGTGGATCCATGTGTGAGGTTGTGACATGAATTAAAAATGATACACTATAAAATCTTGGGAACTAATATCCACATTCCTACTCAAAGAAGGTGATATAAAATATAGGCATAAATTAAATGGTTTATAGGCTCAAAAAATGGTTGTATCTCTATGGTGGATGGGACTATGCTACAAATGCAGTATTCTCAGAATTTAATATTATGATTTTTCAATTTTTCGTAAGGAATATTTTTTCCTCACTAATTATGAATTATTAGGTACAATAATAATAGAACTATCCTCCCCCACTCAAGGTATCTTATCCCCATTATTTATCAATTTCAATGTGGACTTGTATTGTTAGTTCCCCTTTATCCCACATTTTCGTCTATGTCTTACATTTATTTATTTATTTTTTCTACGTCAAAGTCTAATGAATTTTTTTAAAAAAATAGGGTTTGGGTGGGGTCAAATTTTGGGATTGGGATAACAACAGATCATGGTATCCATCTTATATATCGATTTTTCTAAATCATCATAATTGTCTTTTTGTGACATATATATGATGATTGAGTTAAAAAATAATGAAATTTTATTATTACATATATCATCAAGTTGTATAAAATTTATGATGTTTTTTATCATGTATACATATATGAAATTCCGATTTAGGGTTTTTAATGGGATCAAATGATTTTTATGCTTGGATTATAAGGGGGTTTCATGGTTTTCTAGTTAGGATTTATAAATGTAATGGTTATCCATTACACTTTCTTACATAAGTTCTGGATTCCATAATTATTAATAATTTAATGACTTTAATTTGTTTATTCTGAGAAGTATAATTTTTAATTCTAAATATATGTGTTTAATGGAATTTTTGTTAAGAATTTATAGTTTATAAATTTTTTAATGATCATTTCCAATTGGAGTTATGATTAATAAATTTATTTTAATGGTTGTAACAATTTTTTTTATCAAATTATGTTTTTATAAGTTATTTTTATTGAATGGAGAATTATTTTGAAATGAAAAATTATTTTAAATGATCACTTGGACCATTTTATAAAAGTATATACTTAGTATTAAGATACCCTTATTTATTGAGATTCGTGTTTTTTAATGTTCATTGTGTGTGCTTTCACACCATTGAGGAATATTATGTGATGGTTGAATTGATATAAAAGGGGTTATTTCGTGTAAGGGTGTTCAATGTGAGATTATTTATAGTTAGGTTTTAGATTTTAACATGTGAGGTTCTTATGAATTGTTTGATTATTAACATCCATATTCCTTATATCATGGGTAATAGAAGGTGAAAATGTAAAAGGAATGGATACAAATTAAAATAGCTTCCAATAATAAATGTATCCAATTACCTAGGAAAAGATAACCGTTCTAGGGGTTTGGTACTCTGAATGACAGAAAAAGGACCTCAAATGAGGATTTTTTTAGGATTCACATAGGGGTACGATGATCTTGAAACAATGTCTACTATCCTTTCATTTTCTAGCCTAGTTAGTTTAAGAAAATTATCTATCTTTTAGGGATGATTATATTTGATTTATCACATTCTAATTGATTGTATCATGTCATATTTGTTTGGATTTTATGGCACTAAAACTGTTTTTATTACTTTTATAATTCTTATATAATATCATAGTGCATATTTGGAATTTATTTTCTTATTTCATTATTTCTCTTATATTTAAAATAGTTTTACTATTAATTTTGGAAAAATGGTGGTTAAATAAATAAATATATAAATAAATACTAAATTTTTTTCAAAATTAAAATTTCATCACTTTTTGGATTTAAAAGATTATATTCACTATGTTAGTTCAATATTATTATTGTGGTTATTAAATATGGATAAAACATGAGAATTGTTTTCATTACACCTTTGGATTTGAAAGAAAATAAATTAAAATATTATTTAAAATTATAATTTATGAAATTCATGATATAATTAAATGTATATACTATTTACTGATATCATACATGGAAATTTTATCTCATGCATACTGTATAAAATGATCGTTGTTTGCGTATCTTTAAGGATTTCTCTTTGGTTACCATGTTTGGATCCCATTTTTAATTGTTAGTTTTGGTCCACTAATGAAAATATTTGTTTTTTGGTGGTGATCATGAGTCAAATTGAGAATTTTTAACAATCATTTGGGCTAGTGGTTGTATATTTTTTGGATGTTCTTCAATTGGAAACTTCAGCTGGTACTTTAGTATCTATAATTTTTCTTATTTTAATTTATTTTATGTATCATCATTCATTCTATAATAAAAAAAATTAATAGTTTATTATTTATATTTTAATGTTTAAAAATGAGAATAGTTAGTTCCATAATTTTTTTATCACTTTAATGTTTATTTGTTTTATACCTTCTTTATATTTTTCACTATTTTAATTTTCTTATGTCATTTGTGGCAACTTTCTCTGTTTTGAAGAATAATACCAGACTCTTAGTAAGTCTTTTCTTTATGTTTTTTTTATTATATGTGGTTAATACCATTCCAAGTCATATTTTGTTGACACCTAAGTAGTATTTTTCAACTTATGGTGATTGGGAATTACCTTTTCCCCAAGTAGTAGGCCTAGTTTTTTGACTACTCAATTTACCTAGATCCAGTTCATTAAAAAATTTAACAAATCTAATGATCTCAAAAGTCCTAGGTTCTTATAAATCACTACTGATAATTTTAGACTCTTGTAAAATACAGAAAGATATATTTTAAATCAAGAGTTATGTGTTGGGAGAGTCTAACTTTCTCTTTATCATCCCGATTCTCAAGATACAATGGTCATTTTTGTAAAGACCTGAAAATTTCAAAGGAATTTTTTTTCTTAATTTCATTGGAATTTTACGAGTCTGTAGCTTCTGACGACACTTGATTCTGAGGCACGGTGTGCCCAGAATCATTTTCTGAATATTATCTCTGGTACGTTTAGTAAACAAATGAGTGGGTTTTTCTATCATTTAAACTGGTGCTCAGAATTGAAATCCAAGGGCACCGATGAACTCGCAGCACCGGTAATTGCTTAAGGAAACCTTTACCGCTGTTTCGTTTTAAGTGGGTTGATAATTATTAATTGGGGATTTAGTTTAAAATAAATAAAATTTGTGGAGAAAATTTTTATTTATATCTAAGGTGGTTATATCCTACTAAGGAGAGTAAATGGTGGGATCCACAACCACCTAACTACCCATGTGTGGATGTTTGAGAGGTGGGGCCCACACGAGCCCCAACCATTAACCTCCCCCTAAACACCTTAAACTCCATTAAATTAATTCACAACCCCATAAATTAATGTCACCGTTCCACTTCCTCTCTCTCCCTCTTTAACTCTTTCCAACATACATTAATTAATAAATTGAACCTCTTCAATTAATTAATTAATTTTTTTGAAATTTGAATTTTAAATTTCTTGTGTTAATAAAATAATAGTAGTAGCCTATTATTTTAGTTGAGCACATGTTGTGTTGGGAGATATTGGAGAGGGCTCTTGTGAAAAAGGAGAAGTAACTTCCTCCTTCTTTGAAGAACGTCATCCTCCCGCAAAGAACGACCCCCCTTCAACAAAGAACGACACAGAGAAGAATTCTTCACGTTCCTTCAATCTTCTACTTCCTCCCCATCAATGTAAGAAATACAACCGCGGGGAACTCGCCAACGATGATGGTTCTTTCCGGGTGTTGACGGAGCGACAATGCTTTCCACTTCTATGAAGAACGAACCATAATCGAGGTAGGGAATTTTTGTTGTTTTAATACCTGTCATTCGTCGTTGAATTTATGGTTTGAGCCTCAAACATGGAGGGCACGGGCTAACGAACAAGCTCGGACCCTCCTCTAGTTGTTCGTTTGTGCGCAGGATGATAGGAAATGTGAGACGGTGCCACATGGGTGATTTGAAGCCATCGCAGTGAAGAACAGGTCCTGGGAGAACCGCAGGCACAGACGGTGGGCGAATTGGACCACCAGAGCGCGTCTGATGGTCCGCGGGAGACACTGCTGGCGTGCATCGCCGGACGGCGGCGCCAGCGACCGGTGTCGGTGGTCGGCATTGGCTGGCCACCTGGAGGCTGCGGCACCCCAGACCACCTCCAGAGAAGACCCACTGCTGCAACAATTTCAGCGGCGATGTGGGGGATGCTGTGGCCGCGCTGGATCTGTGACGACTATGGGCGGCGCCAGCGGGCGCCGCCGGTCCCAATTACTGGGGTCCGCGCCCCACCCCACTCCGCGTAAATGCTCAGCCAGGCTGGCCGAGCCGCGGCCGGACGTAGGCTGGGCCGTGCCAGCCGGGTTGGGTCGTGCCCTACCAGGGTGGACCAGGACCCGAGTTGGGTCGACCCGGTTCGGGCCGACCCAGGGTTGGTTTGGCCGGGTCAGACCAGGCCCAGACACCCATTTTCGGATCAGATTCGTTCAAATGCTCATAAGATGAGCTACGGACCTCCGATTGATTCACCGTCAGTTGCGTAGGATTCCTTGGATCGAGATGATCGTTTCGGTATATTATTCTATGTGTGTTTTAGAAGACTTCAGAAAAAAGGCTGGATTGGTTTGAAACCGAAACCAACCGGGCCCTCGGAGCAAAAACACTTATAACAGAAGGACTGGACGTCTGATTGATGTGTCGTTGACTATGTTGGATTCCTCTTGAAGAGACGGACCTTTTGGCAAACACCACCCAGGATTCAGATGTGGTTTGACTATGGCTGGGTTGGATTGTACCTGAAATCCAACCGGGCCCCTGGAACGGAAAAGCTAATAACTCACAGACCTGACGTCCGATTGGCGCGCCTTCTGTTGCGTTGAGACGCCTATAACGAGGTGGTCCTTTGAGATACTTTTATCATGGGACATCGTAACACTTGGAGTTTTGACCAGTAGCTCATGGAGTGGATCCTCCCGGAGACGAGCATATGGAGTACGATGACCTTGTAGCTGGCTGAGACATGATGACTGCTTGTCCGATTCGATTTGGAGTGACATAACTAGCCCATTGGGGAATGCTACTGTTTTGGGGCGACAGACCCATGGAGGAGGAGCACTACTGTGTTGGGGCGGCAGACCCACGGTACTCGACAGGTGGAGTACCTCTAGAGGCTATTAGGGGGAGCGCTACTGTGTTGGGGCGGCAGACCCATAGTGGGGATCGCTACTGTGTAGGGGCAACATACTCGTGGTACTCGATAGAGGAGTAGTACCTCATCAGTCTAAGGTTAACGAGTATCACCTCGGAGTCACGACAGGACTACAGTTCTCGACAAAGTATGAGTTCTCCAGCAGCCGTATTTTTGACATCATGAATAAAATCTTGATTTGAGTTGATTCAATGACCCTTGTGTTTTCATCATGATTGAGATGGGTTACTTGATAATTTAGGTATATGTATGTGTATATAACTAAGTAAAAGTTATCTATTGAGATCTTTCTTTGTGGATTATCCTTGTTGGATTTAGTGAGACCTTAAGGGTCTTGGGGTCCCTACAGAGTATCGTTATACTCACCCCTGCACAGGTTATGCCCGCACATCATTGTGTTGGATGCAGACGATGGACAACATTGACCGAGGTAGAGTGTACGAGAAATAGACAGTACTCGGAGGTGGACACTCAGCATGATGGCACACAGAGAAGACTGATAGACGCGGAGTGCTAAGGAGTACATATGTGCCTACCCTTCAGGTAGGAACCTGGAGGATGGTCCAGGAGCTGCTTCACCTTTCAGATGTTGTCTTTTCAGTTGTACATTTCTTTTAGTTGTAGTTGTACCTTTCTATTGGGCTTGTATTTCTGTCCCCTTTGTACTTTCAGCACTTTTGTTATACTACATCACTTAGTGTTTACTTCCTCTTTTACTCTGGTTGTGTATGATTACATTTCATAAAGGAAATGCCTTCCCTTTGTATCGGGATTTACACCTTTGGTTCTAGTCGGCAGCCCTTGGCCTATGGAAGGAGTGCTTGGGGTAGTCATGGCATAGGCCCTGAGGATGGGTTGTGACAAATTGGTATCAGAGGATGTCGGTTATACCGCAGAACTTAGGACTCTAATATTTTCTTTCTTTGAAGCAATAGTGTTAAGGGTACTAAGTGTGGTCTTCAGTTCAGGGAGTCCAGTGTTGGTGTGGGCAACCGACGTATCCATACACCAAGACCCTGACTTCTGATTTTCCACTCAGTGCACGAAAACATTTTTTGCGTGAGTGTTTTCAAATGTTTCTTTTAAATCATCACAAATCAGGTCAGCTCACCAGGTATAGTCTTTTGACCATGTCACATCTGTTTCTTTTAGGATGTCTTCACCCAGTCAGTCAGCATGGGTACCGAGTGGGGAGTGTGATGATAGCCCACCGAGCAGTGAGGCCTTAGTACAGGGCCCTCTCCCAGTTGACACACCAGGGGAGAGTGCATGATGCTTGAGCGCGTTGCACGAGTTCCAGTGACAGAGGCTCTCGAGGTTTCGAGGGGAGTCGGATTTTCAGATGGCTGGGCACTGGCTAGAGTATGTAGCATGAGCTTTACACACAGCTGGGACACCTGTTGACTTGATGGTGTACCTAGATGTTAGTCTCATTCAGGGAGTAGCTGAGAGGTGGTGGAGCCAGATGCTCCAGTTTTGCGACGTGACAACCTTCACCTGGGGAAACTTCGAGACTTTTTTGAGGGTGGAGTTTAAACCAGCAACTCTACACCCTAATCGTGACCAGGAGCTACTGCCCTTTCCAGAGGGTTTTCCGACCATATCGGAGTCTTCTACAGCCTGCAGTAGACAGATGCTTAGAAGTCCATGTGGACTAGGCCAATAGCTAGGTGACCTCGGGACACAGGTTTGGTTGTGCGAGGCACACACAAAAAATCCAGCCATATGAGGAGCATGAAGTTCTATTCATGTGGAAAGTAGGGTCACTTGGTGTGAGACTGCCTGACCTATCCAGTAGATGAGCAGCAGGTAGTGGAGGAACCTACCAGACTGGGCAGAGGAGCTAGTCGTACAGCCGGTAGTGTACAACGATTCGAGGTGTTGCCACCACCACAACCAGGAGGTCCACCCTGACCACAGGGAATGGGTGGATATGGGAGAGCATAGCTTCATTCAGCTAAAGCATACGACTATAGAGCTACGGAGGCTGGTGTGTAGAAGCAAGACTAGTACTGGGCATGGATGCCTTTGTTCTTGGTGCTTCTAGTATCTGTGTTGTTGTTGTTGTGTTTTCCTTGTGTCTTTGTACTTCACACTGCAGTAATAAAAGACACTTATCTTTGTGACATTTACTTTCCTATCCTTTTTGAATGGTTGATACTAAGAGTTTCCAGTTAAAACTGTTGACTTGACACTAACTTGTGAGATTCCTACTGGAGGATATCCAGTAACCACACACTGATGCCGACAGTGTGACTCAACCCTTGTAGGTGAGAGTAACAGTTAGATCTCTTAGTAGTAGCATCGAGGCCTTACGACGTTATTCAAGACATGAATTATACCGACCATTTCAGGATTGACTATATTTGGCAAAGAACATGGTTAATCCAGGGGATGAGACCATATTTCACTTTTTGTCAGGGGAGAAATCTCAGCAACTCTTGTAGAACGTAGAAAAAAGGGTGGATATGAGTTCTTACAATTGGCTAGTCTCAACCATTATTCATTGAGAGAACGGTTTACGGTTCTATCCAACTCAATAGACTTAGGTGTATCTTCTCTCATAAATACATGAACCTAAGACAATGGTTATGGCTTGAATTCCTCTAGGACTATGACTTCGAGATAGTTTATACTCCTGGGGAGGGGAATGTTGTAGCAGATTCTCTTATTAGGAGATCAGACATTCAGCTATTAGGAGTGGCGAGACAGTAGCTGGCCCCATTTCAGGTATCCTTTATGGGTAGTGATGGAATCAGAATGTGTAGAACCAGAGATGGTTCAGGCTACGACGGAGAAGGTGCAGATCATCCAGGAGCAGATTAAGACTACACAGTACAGACAGAAGTCTTAGGATGATAAGAGAAGAGACCACTAGAGTTTGAGGGTGGTGACCATGTTTTCTTATGGATCTCACCATGACAAGGTCGACAGAGATTTGGCTGGGACGGCAGGTTATCTCCTCGATTCATCAGACCTTTCCAAGTCCTTAGCTGGGTAGGTGAGGGGGCTTACCGCCTGTCCTTTCCACCTCAGTGGCACCGGGTGCACGACGTCATCCACGTATCTCAACTGAGGAAAAGTGTGCATGACGTATCCATCATCATCGACCACTGAGAGCTGGACATCAATGATCAGGTGACTTTCATGGGGTTTTAGTAGAGGTTGATGATCGACAGGAGTGGGTCCTATGGGGATGGTCAATTCCTCTTGTGTTCTTCCACTAGCAGCACAAGAAACCACTAGGAGAGAACATGGGAGCGGGAGGCTTAGATTCATGATTGGTACCTCCTTTAGTTTCCCTAGTTTGTGTTATAGATTTACAGGGATGTAAATCCCTGAGGTGGGAGTAATGTAATGACCCGTAAATTTCAAGGAATTTTTTTTTCTTAATTTCAATGGAATTTTATGAGTCTGTAACTTCTGACGGCACTAGATTCCGATGCCCGGTGTGCCCGGAATCATTTTCTATAGTTTAACGTGGTTACGTTCAGCAAACGAATGAGTGGATTTTTCTATCTTTTGAACCGGAGCTCAGAATTGAAATTTGAGGGCACCGATGAACTCGCAACACTGGTAATTTATTAAGGAGACCTCTAATGCAGTTGCGTTTTAAGCGGGTTGAGATTTATTAATTGGGGATTTAGTTTAAAATAAATCTAATTAGTGGAGAACAATTTTATTTATATATAAGGTGGTTATATCCTACAAAGGGGAGTTAATGGTGGGACCCACAGCCACCTAACTACCCAAGTGTGGATGTTTGAGAGGTGGGTCCCACACGAGCCCCAACCTTTCACCTCCCCCTAAACTCCTTAAACTCCCTTCACTTAATTGGAAACCCCCTTAATTAGTGTGACCTTTCCACTTCCTCTCTCTTCCTCTTTAACTCTTGCCAACATACCTTAATTAATTAATTAAACCTCTTCAATTAATTAATTAAGTGTTTTTAATTTTGAATTTTAAATTGCTTGTGTTAATTAAATAATAGCATTACCATATTATTTTAGATGAGAACGTGTTGTGTTAGGAGTGATTGGAGAGGGATCTTGTGAAAAAGGTGAAGGAATTTCCTCTTTTATGGAATAACATCATCCCCCCACGAAGAACGACTCCCCTTTAAGGAAGAACGAATCAGCAAAGAACGCTCCACGTTCCTTCAATCCTCTAATTCCTCTGCATCAAGGAAGGAAATACCACCATGGGAACTCAACAACGATGATGGTTATTTCCCAGCATTGATGGAGCGACAATGCTTTCCGCTTCTATGATGAATGAACCATAATAGAGGTAGGAAGTTTTTGTTGTTTTTGTACCCATCATTCATCATTTAATTTATGGTTTGAGCCTCTAACGCGGAGGGCACGGGAAAACAAGCCTGAACCCTCCGCTGGTTTTTCATTTTTGCGCGATTTGACGGGAGACATGAAACGGGGCCGTATTGGGGATTTTAAGCCGTCGTAGTGACGAACAGGTCCCGGGACAGCCGCAGGCGCAGACAGTGGGCAAATCGGACCGTTGGAGTGCATCATGTGGTCCGCGGAAGACGCTACCAGTGCGCCTCGCTGGCACGATGGTGCCAGTGACCAGAGGCGGCGGCACCCTAGCACGCCCCCGGAGAAGACCCGCCAAGGCAACAGCCCCAGTGACTACGCGTTAGAATCCACAGCCACGCAGGATCTGGGATGACTGGGGGTAGCGCCAGCTGGCGCCGCTTGTCCCTATTCGCGGGGGGGCCGCGCGCCACCCCGCTCCGCGTAAATGCTCAGCCAGGCTGATCGAGCCACGGACAGCCATGGGCCAGGCTACGCCAGCCGCAGGCCGGGCCATGCCCTACCGGGCCATACACGGACCCAGGTCGGGTCGGCCCGATTCGGGCCGACCTAGGGTGGGTTGGGCCGAGTCGGACAGGGCCCATACACCCTTTTCGGATCTGAATCGTTCAAACTCTCATATCTTGAGCTACAAAACTCTTATAGATTCACCTTCAATTTCATAGTATTCCTCCGATCGAGACGGTCATTTCAGTATATTACACTAAGTGAGTTTTGGACGACTATGGAAAAGCGGTTGGGTTGGTTCGAAACCGAAATCAACTGAGCCCTCGGAGCAGAAACGCTTATAACATAAGGACCAGACATCTGATTGGTGTGTCATTGAGTACGTTGGATTCCTCTTGATGAGACTGACCTTTTTTCATACACCACACTGGATTCGGAAGTGGTTTTAGTTTGGCCGGGATGGATTATACCCGAAATCCAACCGGTCCCCTAGAACGGAAATGCTAATAACTCATAGACGGGACATCTGATTAGCGCGCCTTCTATTGCCTTGAGACCCTTATAACGAGGCGGTCCTTTGAGATAATTATTCATGAGACTTCATGACACTTAGAGTATAGACTAGTAGCTCATGGAGCGGATCCTCTTGGAGACGAGCATACGGAGTATGGTGACCTTGTAGCTGGCTGAGACCAGATGACTGCCTGTCCGATTTGATTCGGAGTGACTTGACTAGCCCAGTGTGGAATACTGCTTTGGTGGGGCGACAGACCCATGCTTGAGCAGTGCTACTGTGTTGGGGCAGCATACCCATGGAACACGACAGGAGGAGTACCTCTGGAGGCTATTTGGGGGAGCGCTACTGTGTTGGGGCAGCGGACCCATGGCGGGGATCGCTACTATGTAGGAGCGACATACTTGCGGTACTCGACAGAGGAGTAGTACCTCAATAGTCTACGGTTTGTGAGTAGCACCTTGGAGTCACGACATGACTACTGGGCTCGACAAAGGAGGATTTCTCCATCAGTCATGTTTTTGACATCATGAATAAAATCTTGTTATGAGCTAAGTCAATGAGCATTGTGTTTTCCTCATGATTGAGATGGGTTACTTGATAACTTAGGTATATGTATGGAAATATACCTATGTAAAGGTTATCTGTTGAGATATTTCTTTTTGGATTATCCTTGTTGGATTTACTGAGATCTTGATGGTTTCCGGGTCCCGACTGAGTATCGTTATACTCACCACTGCACGGGCTATTCCCGCACTTCGTTGTGTTGGATGCAGACGACAGACAACGCTGACCGAGGCATAGTGTATGATGACTGGATGGTACCCGGAGGTGGAAACTCAGCATTACGACACATGGAGTGGACCGATAGACGGAGAGTGCTGAGGAGGACATCTGTACCTACCCTTTAGGTAGGAACCTGGAGGACGATCCAGGAGCTGCTTCACCTTCCAGCTGTTGTCTTTTCAGTTGTACTTTTCTTTCAGTTGTACTTGAATTTTCTGTTGGGCTTGTATTTCTGGGCCCTTTGTACTTTTAGAACTTTTGTTATACTACTTCACTTATTGTTTGATTCCTCTTGTAATATAGTTTTATATTTTTACGTTTCATAAAGGCAATGTCTTCCCTTTTTATCAGGATTTACGCCTTTGGTGCTAGTGTCCACCCCCTGGCCTATGGAAGGCAGGCTTGGGGTAGTCACAGCATGGGCCCCGAGGATAGGTCGTGACAATTTTGGACATGAATACTAAATTTTAGTTTTATGTTGGTTATTATTTATGAAGTCGATATCCATTGAGTTATATCATATACTTTATATATTCAATTTTGGGTTCAAAATAAATTAATAATCATTGGTGAATGATTTTATCACAAAGTCTAAAAACTATTCAATGACAATGTTCATTGATCTTGAAATGTCCAATAAGCTAACATATGGTTTGAGAAAGGTATGTAAAATAATGTACCCAAGTTTTCCATTTTTATTCAACCTGATTGGATTCATTTTCTATTTTTCATTTACATTCAAAATTATCCTATTAATGTAGTAATTTAAAAAAAGTTGAATTTAAAGGATAGGTAGTGGTGTGCTTATGTTTATGGGTTAGATTATTTTTTATGTTCTAAGTATGTATTTATTATATTTGTTTTTGTAATTTAATATTTCTATTAAAAATGGGATTTTATTAAATAATATTCCTTTAATGTTGGATTTATATAATTGTTTATAAATTTTAATTTTATTTTCAGGAATTCTTTCCTTAGGGATTAATATCATTGCATAATTTAGGACAAGATTTTAAATAATGGGGGATTTTTGAAAAAAAATATATGTAATATTGCAGTTTCAAATTATTAGAGGATTGTAAAATGAATTTTATCTAGTTTAAAAAATAACATGTAATTTTTAATATGGTTGGACTTTTTAAAAAGTGTTATTTGTTTTTATTTTTTTAAAACTCATTATCAAGAGTCATCTAGTTAAAAAAATTAATGTTTTTTATTATTTTGATTTGTATTTTTATATTTCACCCTATGTTGATATTAGGACCATTTCATTTAATATATGATACATTTCTTTGTTTGTTTCATTTAATGTGTAAGATTAAGTATTCCCCCTAAAAATAATTGAAAAAAGAGTAATGTTTATTACTGGGGATGATCATAGTGGTGACTCCTCATAACATAGGTTTAATTATTAAGTTTATTTTTCATACCCAGGCTTAGAATCATGTGAGGGAGATAGAACATTTCATTATCTTGTATTTCTTAGATCATATTCTATAACACCATTAGAATTTACTATATATTTTCTTTTAAATAAATTTAATCTCCTCGATATCTTGCAATACATGCACCCCTGAGTCTAGAAGAATCATAAAATAGTATATCGTTATGATATAGCTATTAAATTCTCAAGTATGAATAGGAATAGATAAATCATTAGAAATTTTTTTTTACACATCTGTAAAATAGATTCAATGGTTATCTATTTATTTGAAATTAATTGAAAAATATTTGAAAGAAAAAGAATTTTTTTCTAAAAAAAATTGTTTTTCTAAAAGATTAGTTCTTCACACATTGAACAGCTAAAATAAAATTAATTTTTAACACTTTTATAAAATTTATTATAAAAATTTATATTAATTTTTTAATTATTCATGTCGAAATAATATTTTATTTAATTTTTTATAATTTTAGGAAAAGATGTTTTTTTAGATGAATATTATACAATATTAATATATGATTGGGGAAGAGGGCATTTTCTTAAAATGAAATGAATTGATAGCAGGCTGGATGGGTTATACAAGAAGGAATTACTTCATAACAAATATAAATGAAAAATAGATCAAGTTCATAGTTATAAAAGGAAGCATCATAATCACAATCCCAATCAGTTTCATAATCAAAAGGACCATAGGACCTGTTAACCATAGTTGGATTCATGTTTGAGCATTATTTCCTATGTCTAGCTTTCCTATGAGTAATATAATGAAATCCTTCATTATATAAAACAACATAATTAATATTCTATAATGTGTGACTATAAGAAAGTTTTTTGGCATAATCATCTTTTACATCATCCCGTCATCCATGGATGCCCTGTGTTTCCCTTAATTTAGTAATTTCCACTTAAATCCTTAAAATATTTGTACTGTTACATTTATTTTGTTTCTCATCAACTATAGGGCCAAATACATTCCACTCCACTACTGATTTCATGCCTCAATCAACTACATTCTCATGAATAATAACCAAGGTCAAGCCTAGCTTAGAACCAATCAAGTCGGACCAACCTTCCCCTATTTAATGCAAAGGAGCACTTCATTCAGTCTCCTGATCCACCGGATACTCTTGTACCAGATCATTATGAAAATCTTCCACTTGTTGTGGAATACCATATTTTGTTTCTTGTTTTCTTCTACTTTAAATTATTCTTATCAGATGACCTTGGATTCCCTCTTAGAGAATAATTAAATAATATATATTTTTAACAAAACAATTATTTTACAAGGAAAATAACATGATAGTATAAAAAAATTATGTAATATCTCATATTAAATTTTTAGAGATATTTCATCATACAATTTAGAGAAAACAAAATTATGTATCAAGAAAGAACTTATATCACTTCCACTAAGACCCTCACATAATAACCAAATTTCACATCCTCAATGGTCTAATGAATTTATTATTGGAATTCCCGTTGTAATATAAATTTCAAAAAGAATCATTGGATTTTACAATATCTAGTAATGACCAAAATTTTCAATCCAAACATTTAGTGTAGTATTTTTATTTTTGGTATTAAAACATTCTATACATATGTGAATTTTCTCTTTGGGAACCCACTTTTTTCGCATCTTCTAGATTAATTATAAATTAAATTTCTTGAATTATATGAATGGTAATTGTAAAAATGGATTCCATTTTTTCAATAAAACTAATTAATATTATATAATACTTCCAACTTGCTTTTTTTGTAATTAATAGTAAAAATAGCAAAACTCCATTACCAATGTTACGGTTAAAATGGGATTATTGAAAGTTAAACTTACAAGATAAGGGATAAAATGACCTTTAAAATTATATAATTCATTTGTTATAGAAATATATAAGAATTATTACATACATGGTTTGGGATGTATTGATTTTGAATCTATTTTTTATGTTAATAACATGGGTATCAATTTTTCTTTTCAAAAATTCCAAGCATGTCCTCACCACCACTTATAAAATATTTTCCACTGTCCTATATTATTCACACTCACAAAGCCTTTTAAATAATCTTATATAGACCCATATATCATCCAAAAATTCATACCCACATATTATAGGCCTTGGTTTTATCTGAAATCCAATTTAGGATAGCATTAGGTATAAAACTAAAGTGGTTTTCCGAAGAAAATGTAATGTTCTTAACCATTTGTGTTCATTTTTCTTATTCCTATATCTCATTAAAATATTATAGAACTATTATAAAATAATAAAAATTGATTATAATATATATTGAAATTTAATTATGGTAATTTAATAACCTTTATCAAACTCCTAATCCTTCACATGGGAAACAAAACTGTTGATCGTTTGTATGAAGGATTATTGTATCAAAAACTGATGTAATTAATTTTACATAACCACCAATCTCAACTATCCGTAGTGTTGGATTTGAAATATTTCAATGATATTTAACAAATTAATATAATCCTATAATAATATCACATTTAAATTCTTACATTCCATCCTATTGGAAAATAATTGCATTGCTTGTGTGTATTTGCGGACAACCTTCTATGCGTAATTATGTGAAATGTTTTTCATTTTATTTTGAAATAGGTGGTGATAAGAATATATATAATGAATTAATATGATATATTTTATATAATAATAATTTTATAATGGTGGAATATTATTTACCATTGTTTTATTCCATATCATTGAAAAATGGAAATAACTTCCATGTGTACATACAACCTACTATCTCCATTAATGATGTAACTTATTTTCCCATATCTATATTATATTGACTATAATAAACAATTATATAATGATTATTTATGATATTTATATCATGGATAACATTATGGATATTATGGTTCCATGATCAATGAAAAAGGAATGGAATTACTAAATGAAGACAAAAATGAAAATGATGGAATTATCACCCAAAACAGTTATTTTAGCAATGGATTATTAATAAAATGGCCATAAAAGGCAACAGGTAAATCATATTTGGTATTATATATATTACTATGGTTATTTAGTAGATTTATGATATATCCATATTCATTATAAATCATGTTTTGACACAAAAAAAGGATATCAAACATGAAGAAATGGTTTCTCATCTCACTTCAAATTCCCGAAGACGTATGCAATATTTACCTCTTAGTTATTTTATGTGTTGTATATATTTAATAGTTCTTATTTTATATCATGGATACATTTATACTAATGAAATTTAATGTTTCAAATGGATATATTTATTTCATGTTTTACAAAATTCGGATGTTACCAATGTGGTAATTGTTTATTATGAATTCTTATTATTTATAATGATTATTCATGACTGTATTTTTATGATAAAATATTATAATTTAAATTTAAATTAACGTATTTATTTTATTCTACATTTATTATTTCTAGAGAATAGATTTTTTTCATCTCATTATCATCTTTGTAAGAACAAACGAGATCACAATATTATTTTTAAATAAAAATTACTTTATTTGTATCTTCGGTCAAGAACTGCATATTTACATTTTAAAAAATTGATATTTTTTATTTCCCAAATGAGGCATATTTTAATATTTTAAAAAAGTGTTAAAGGAATTTATTATTAACTTAAATGTCATGTATAAAATTAACAACCACCATGACAACTCATTTCATTGAATCATAATTTAAAATTTTTTGTTGATATTTTTGAATTAAATGGTTTTCATAATATTTTAGAAATTAGTTATTTTTGAAATTTATTTTTAAATTGAAAATATATTTTCTTCAAGAATTTTTTTATGTAACTATTAATCCATTTCAATTAATCATGAAAACAACCCTTATTTCACTTATTAACCATTTATAATGTGATTTAATGATACCATCCTCACGACCCCTACATTCTCCTTCCTTTCTTGTGCTTCTGTCTCATTTCCATCATTGGTTCCATATCAAACTCATTCTCTAGGGTGGATTTATCTCGTTCGGCGATCGTAGATTCAGGTGTGCTTCGACTGTTAGTGGTTGATGGCGCATTGGATCTTCTCTGGATACCACTTCTGTGCTCTGAACATGATGTCAGTTGTTCCCTTCCAGGTCGGACTGGGTGCGTCTGATTCAAGGAGTTTTTGGGCTTCGCAGTATAGCGGTCATGGATCTCCAAGCATCTCCCTCTTAATTTAGGGTTTTGATCACCTTTCCTCCTCAATCTCTATTTTCCCCACTTTCCCTAGGGTTTTAATCCCCAATTATATTCTATATTTGGTTCCATGCTTCGATGTGGCATTCAATCTTTTCAAATGTTTTTGTGTTTTTGTGTTTTTGCGATGGGTTTGGTCTATTTTTCTACTAGTTGTTCATTTCAGGTGTGGGTCATTGGCATGAACACTTCAGTGTGAGTTTATAGAGTGGCTTTCCAATAATGGATCTTGTTCAGTGGTGGGGTGGGTTCCAGTGCTGTCTTAGATAGAAACGTTTTATTGTGGTTTGGGCTGATGAGAATGGCACATCAGGGTGTTCTACTCGGGTGGCTCATATTTGAAGTATGATGGTCATCAACAATGGTGGTGCAGCATCTCTATCAGCACATTTTTTGTTTCGAGGTTGACTTTTATGGAGGCGAAGGTGTCAGATTTATTCTATGTCGACAGTTCCAGGGTTTCTTGCTGTTGTTTCGGCCTGGAATCGCCCATTTCATTCTATTCTCTTGATCCAGAATTCCCCTACTATCTCCAAGGTGGAGTTGCGAAGAGGAGTTAAAGGGTATTTGGGATGTGATCCGGAGTTGGGTGCATCAGGATGAAGATGGTGAAGAAGGCATCTTTCTCGCCGGTGTGTATTTTTTTGGCTCTAATGTTGATGATGATGGTGGTTGTCAGTGTGCGATTGATGGTGATAGTGGGATGTGGGCTGGATTGTGGTCTGATCATGGTGGTGTTTGATCGGTTTTTATTTTGATTTATGGAAATTTTCTCATGGTTCTTTGAAATTTGAATTTTCAATGGGTGGATTTTGTAGTGGTTGAATTTTTCACGTTTGGTTTTGTTTCGGTTCACACTTATGCTTTAAAAGTGTCTTTCAATAATAAAAATATAGATTGTGTTATATTCTATTTATTCAATATAAATGTTTATACTGATTATGTTTCACATCTTTCTTATGATGAATCTATTAGACTTAGTAAATAATTTCAAGGGAAATTTATATCCCATCAATGCACGGATAGGTCATATGAGAAAAACTAGCACGGATTTCTTCGGGACCAAACCTATTTACGTATGATGTCTTGTCATGATTCCTTGATAGTATATTTATGATGTCCATAATTATGCATTATTCCAAATGATATTATTTTTTGTGTCAATTTTATTATTTTATTATTTATAATTTCTAAGGATAAGTTTCATGATTACGTTATTATTTATATTTAATTATTTGATCGTCATTTTCTTTACCATTTTGTTCTTCATGTTTATTCTATTTATTAAAATAAATCTATTTCATTTATTTATCTTAAAATATAGATTATGACTTGTTTATTCCAAATATATTCCTTTTAATTCATACCCTTACTGTGAATCTGAGCTCACCAATTTTTTATGGTTCTTTTCTCCATGATTCAAGGATGTGTTCTAAGATTGATATGATTGGATATTATAAAATGAATAAATTTATAATAATATAAAATGTTATATTGTATTTTAATTTATAAATGATAACATGAGATTCAAGTATGTATCTATTTTTCCAAGAATAATAAAAAATTCATTACTATGGGATGGGATTAATTTTATCAAATAATAATTTAATAATTTAATCACTTCCTCTAGGATACTAGGTTCAAGGTCTTTAAGGTTTATAAAATATAAATTTTATTATAAAAATTGGGAACTAGATTTAGGGGAAAAATATTAAAGCACACAACCATTTGATTTTCTTAGCGGATAATAATATAAGAAAATAATAATTTTTTAGTTTACAAGATATTATTTGGGTTTTTCCTAGAAATAATTCCCTATATGGATACTACATGTGGATTTGGTTCTAGGATGGTTGTATCTAGTTGTAATATCTTTAAATGGTGGACATTGGGCTTTGAATCAATCATCACCTATTGGTTAATAAGAAATCATACTAAGCACATTGTTTGACATTCCTTGGGGATATGCTTGGAATAATACAAACATTATTAACTAACTATTATAAAGTATTTCAAAACATTTTAATAATTTGAAAACAACCCAACGATACAATATATATTAGTCGCACATTAATTTTTCAATTTATGTTAAGTATTTCACTATTTTTTGGATCGTGCATTATGTTTTAAAATTGTATGATATAATCTAGTGTATTGTATTATTTATAAATTGTTCATATAATAAATAATTTTAACTATATTAGTGAATGTACTCCCTATATGGATTTCCCTATAGTACAATGATATATTTTCTAGAACTAGATTTGCAGCTAGAAATGATCAAATCAAACTATTTTGGTGAAGTTGACTAAAATTATGAGTAATATCCTTGATCTTATAGAAAATAAAGCTGATATACATTGTGGTTTTATAATTATATACTTCTCAATGCATTAATAATTCCATCATTAAATGGGACTATAAATCTATTTGTAGCTGACCAATGTATAAGTTCGTTAGAGAAGATATTTCTCACCCATATATGAAATGAAAGGGATAATATTCTCAATGGATTTTATCATCTCTCATAGAATGAGGATCAATGGTGGAAATTGATTCCAAAAAATTAAGATGATTAATAGATATAAAGTAGGGAGTGGGGGATTTTCATGCACTCTTCATGTCAAATTATTTACCTCATAGGAAAAATGCATATCTGGCGGGGAAATTCTGGATTATAATAAAAAATAAAGATGTAATGTTTTTCTATGTATGAAGCCAATTTTGAAATATCATAATGGAATGATATAGACTACATACATAACCTAAAGAGAAATACAGACCATTTATTTTAAATGAATAATACAATCCTTCAAATCATACTAGTCTCCAAAACATTATCTTTATATAAAGTCTTAGTATTATGTGTTATCAAGATAAATAAATAATTCTCCATGTTTTATAGTGTTGATGGAAATCAATATAATAATAGGGATTTTGAGCACCCTAAAAATTAAATATCATAAAAGTGAATAAGGTAAGGGTAGAATTTCAAACAAGTAATAAATGTTGAAAAACACCATGGAACATACATGCTGATAATGAGAGTTTTCTACAACTGTAGATATAAAAGACAAAATGAATGTGATTCCAATGGAATGAATGAATCTAGAAATGTCAAATGAATTAACTATAAGGATATGGGAAAATGCGGATTCTTATCCTAGAATTTAATGGAATTTTTTCTAAATAATCCCTAGGGAGTAGGTATTAGAATACGTGATCACATTAGTTAAGGATGAAGTCACAAGTTATATGGTAGAGGCTAAATTAACGGTATCCTCATTGTTAGCTAATTATGTATGTGATTTTGGATGTTTTAACACATTTTAATCATCTAATATTTCTAAGAAAAATAAATATTTTTCAAACATCTTAATAAATAATTAATCATCGAATAACCTAGTGGAACTCTAATTGCATCAAGGCTATGTTAGTCAGTTCTTATTATAACACATAAACACTCCATATTTACTAACTACAATATTATACATATGATTTATTTTGATATAATCCTTGGGATGGAATGGATTTCAAAATGTAATGAATAAATTTTTTTAAAGTAAAAGGAATGTACGATTTGTGATGAAGATGTAAAGTTTTATATCTTTAGAGGGAATAATTAATAATTTGAGTTTTTTCTATATCCACAATCAATAGATGTTATGAAAGTGGTTATTGGGAAATAAGGGTATTATTAATCGATGGTTGGATAAGGTAATCTTAAAATTGATTATGTACATATTATGTATGTAATCATTTATGTATTCCCTAAACAATTACCTATACATCCATAGGGGCATGAAGTTGAGTTTTTTGCTCATTTAAAACCTCACTCAATACCCATATCAATGATTCTCTATATAATAGAACCTATAGAATTAGTAGAGTTAAATAATAATTTTTTATAGTTTTGTGATAAGTAATTTATATTCCCTAGAGTTAAACCATGGAATTCCCTGTTTTTATTTAATAAAAAATATTAATCTTGGAGTTTTTGCATTAATAATAGGTAAATAAATTCTATTATGAAAAATTCAAATAATTTCTGACCTTGAATTCATGAATAATAAAATTGACTTCACGGAGATCAACATTCTGCAGATATTAATTTTTTTTATTACTATCATTAATTGGAAATAAAAAAGGATGATATTTAGAATAAAATATTTCATATGATGTATGGAAATTATAAGTTCATATTAATTTAATTTGGTTTAACTTATGACCCCTCTTACTTCATAGATCTAATTAATTGATTATCCATGTAATTAATTGATAACTATTTTGTAGTATTCGTTGATAATATCTCAGTGTAATATATGAACTATAAGGACCAAGAAAATAAATTAAAGTTAATTCTTGAGATTATTCAATGGAAAAAGTTACACAAAAAAATTAGAATGTGTTACTTATTATAATAAAATTTTTCTTTTCTATATTATATTAATGAATGGTATCATAATTTATCCTAAGAATATAAGGCAGTCCAAAAATTTCATACACCAACAAACATAATCAATGTATGTAATTTTATTATTTTGGCTTGTTATTGTTGATAATTTTTTCATAGTATTAACAAATTATCTAACTCATTAACAATGATTAAATTTAAGGGGTATAAGATCATATAAATAATGTAATGTGAATTTTTTTTAAGAATATTATATGATATTTGGGTATTCTCAATGTTTAATATAACATTATGAAATTATAGGATTGTTTAATAAAGTGACCCATTAATGAAGGTACTTGGTTGTGTACTAACGAAGAATGATAAAGTTATTGTATATGAATTAAGGAAGTTAAATTTTAATGAATAAAACTATCCAACCCATAATCTTGTGTCTCAATCTATAATATTTTTTATGAATATATAAATAAATTATCATTATAGTGAATAGTGTAAAAAGTATATGGATAATTAGAGTATTAAAAGCATATTTTTACAAAAGGATCTCAAAATGTGGAAAAGAAGATTTATTTAGCTACTCAGGGGTTGTGAGTACATAACACACTACCATCCTGGGAAGAAAATAAAGTTATATGATTCTTTGATTTGTAAATATCATGGATTTCTATCCAAAATGACAATTGAAATGGATCATATGTTCATCTATTTGGAAAATATGAATCTTTAAATCATTAAAGAAATGGAAACAAAATCACTTTTTCAAATTATTTCCAAAAAAAATGTTTTGGAAAATATTAATGTTACTTAGTATAATGATGAAATTTTTTAAAATAGGAATAAATGCATGAATGTGAGAAAATAGTTAGACTTTATTTTTAAATAATGGGTTCTATACTTTATATAGAGACTATATGTCACATATATAATTTTGTTGAAGAGATAATTATTGGATGTTTCTCATATCTTGAATTTCTCAGTACACCCTTGTAGCACCAAGATATAGAGATATTTAAAGTATTGATTTTGGTTAGACAATATGAATCAAGAAATTAATAATTCTTTTTCATTATTATTTGTTTTATAATATGAGAAGACTGAAAGTTAACATCCTAAGGAAGTCATGAAAATACTCCATATTCTTGTGTTGAAATTGGATGACGTTACCTTGGTCTTTTTAATATTATTACAAAAGACTCCAAGAATGAATAATGTAATATGGGTTATTTTTCATCACCTCACCAAATCTACACATTTCATCACTATAAGAGAATGTTTTTCTCTAGAGAACCAATAATCGCTCTATATTCATAATTTTTCAAGAGTTCACGTTGCAACTATTTCAATTTTATTTTTCTATGATCCATTGTCTACAATAAATCTCTTGAAATTTTATTAGAATAATATAAAAGCTAAGATTTATTTAGTCACCAAATTTCACCCTTAACCAGATGTAATGTCTGAAAAGGTCTATTCAAACATTGTAATTTATTTTTAGGTCATTTTCTCTTGACTTTCAATATATATGAGAATAGTATTTACATTTGGTATAATTATCCTATAAAAATTTCATCCATTCATGTATTCAAATGGTGTTTCATGAAATATTATATAGAAAGTGATTTTGTACACCAAAATATTGGTAAGAAAATTGTGAAAGTGAGATTATAGATACAAAACGTGTGGAGGAGTCTATGGAAAAGGTAAATACAATTCAAACCCGTATCAATGAATCTCAAAGAGGTAAAAATATTTTATGCAGATAACTAAAAGAATGATTTGGAAATTCTATCAGGGATTATATTTTATTAAGCTATCACTATGGAAGGGGTAATTGTGTTCAGTAAGAAATGAAAACTAAGTCTTAAGGATATCATACCTTTTAAATTCTAAGACTAAATTTTTATTTTGGACTACAGTTTGGAAATGACACATTGTATCTTTAAATTAAACGATGTTTTCTATATATTCTTGTCAAAAAAGTACATACCATACACAATAAAAATGATCATCTCTAGAGAAAAATAATTGCAACCATATCTAATTTAATATAAAGATGTTATCTAGAATCTAGTAATGGGGAACAAGTGTTAAGGAGCTGTATGAATCATATGGTATTAGTACATTGGAGAAATTATAAGATGGAATATGGGATGTGGGAACCTAAAGACAATTTGATGAAGAACTACACAAATCATTTGATAATGTTAATTTCTAGAAATTCGAAGGGTGGATTTTATTATAGTGACACAAAAAGACATTATGATATATTATCATTTCATAAATTCAATCCCCTAAATATATTTTTATACACAAACCCAAATATAAAAGAACCATAAAATAGTATATCATTATAACCTAGCTATTAAATTGGTGTTTATAAATATAACTAAATAACCTATTGAAATTATAATTTTTATTATTTATAATACAAATTAAATGGTAATCTGTTGATTATAAATAATATAATAATCATTTAAAAGAAAGATAAATTCCTTTGAATACAATATTTTCCTAAAAGTTACTTTCATCGTACTTTTCCCACATACATAAAAATTAGTTTTTACCACTTTTAGAAAATATATTTTACAAATTAACAACATTTTTGAAATAATAATGTAAAAATAATCTTATTGTGAACGTTAGATAATTTTATTAGCGGATTAGTTTTCCGCTGAATATTGAATAATATTGGGTTATATTGAAAACTTATTATTTGTCTATAATTTTTAGAAAAAATTGTTTTTATATAATTAATTTATTATAAAATTTGATCTATTATATTAAAATAAATATAATTTAGGTCACTGGAATCAAATCCAGCTGGATATTTTATATTTACAAATAATTGTTAAAAAATTAAAAAATTACTATAATTAAATCATATATGGTGTGATAAATATGAGTAAGGTTGTTAAATATAATTATAATTAGTGTATATTTATCATATAGAATGTATATAATCATATGAGGGAAATCATTTTAAATAAAAGGGTGTTCCATCTCACTTTTAATTTCATGAGACATACACTATGTTCCCCACTTAGTTATTTATTGTAGATTATATAATTCAACATTGATATGTTATATATTGAATCACATTATATTAATGGTCTACAAATTTTTTTGATGTTATTACTTTCATGGTTAATGTAATTAAAGGGATACTATTGTGGTCAAGGTTAGTTATACAATTTAATTATTTAGAAGGATTTTCCATGATTATGTTTATGATGATAAAACCATATAATCTATATTTCAGGAAAATATGGAATTTTCAACTACATTGGTTATTTCTCAAAAAATATAGGTTTCCTCCCATTTCCCTCTCTTTAAGAAAACCAGTTATCAAAAGAAGGTTTTTTTAAAAATGGATTAATTTTTCTCTTCAATATTAGACCCATATCTCATCCGTTTCAATTTTTTCTAAAAATGGTTTCATGGATTTTTTAACATTTTCCGAATTATTTTTTATAGAAATTGGTATCCATCAATTAATTTTTAAAAATTTGTTTTAAAGGAAAATTCACATCCTTTTATAAATGGGAAACTTTTTATCCTTTTAATATTTGTATGAAAAGAATGATTTTTAACTTACATGGTGCATATGTAATTACATGTAGTCACACATGCACATTGTATTATTTCTTACATTCAAATTTTACATGTACGTTTTTAATGAAAATTATTTCATAAACATTATGATAACTTTTTTTACGTGATTATCAAAATGAAAAGGTTATATTTATCAAAAAAATGTTATTGCGTTGTTTATATGGTATTTATAATAATTGATTAATAATCCCATTTTTTCGATATATTTTCTTTGGAATTTTTTTATAATGATGTCATTATTGTTATTTCTCTACATGTTTTATGATTTCATTGAATAGGAATGTACCATTATGATACCATATTCTATATTACATTGAATAGTTTATTATTATATTATTGATAGCGGAATGTATAAACATTCAATATGATAGTGCTTTAATATGGATAATTATTTTGATTATATTTCACCCCACTTATATGAGGAATTCATTGGACATTGAATGTGATGGGTGAGTCCATTTATCGCCCTCTGATACATAGGTTGGTTTTATAAGAGAAACTAGCTTGTGTTTTTAAAGTAGTACTTACCAATTTGTGTGATATTTACAGACATGAGGCCTTTATTATATTTTCATGATTTGAAAAAAATATGAAATCCCTCGCTACAAGATTAATTATTAAGGACTCTATATATTTTTTTATTAGTTATAATATCCCTGGATATGTCTCTTCCTCATAAAATTATATATATTCCAGTATTCAATAACCATAATTTCTTACCTTATTATTCTTAATTTTCATGTTATTTATTAAATGGATTATGTTTCAGTAATTTACCTCTCAATAATTAATATTTCTTATTTATTCATGACAGGTTCTGATGTACGCATTCCCTTACGAAGCATCTAACCACACCTATTTATTTTTTTTCCTATGATTCCAGGAAATGTTTTATGATTCATATGTTGTGATATTATAAATGTTATAATGGTGTACTTAGTGTAAATAATAGTTTTTATTTTATTTTTTCAATTCTAATGTGATATTGAAGTGTATACCTAGTTTTCTAAGGCTACTAAACTATTCATCCCATTGGGATGTTATTCATTATATCTAATTCTAATTTAATAAAGTAATAAAATACTCTAGGATAAAAGGGAAATGTTATTTATAGTTTCCACTACAGAATTGGGAATTTAATGTTTCATTATGTGATCGAGTCAATTAAGATGATTTATGGAATCATAAATTCTCTCTGACCTCTTGAAATTTGACATTGATATCCACAGTGTTTTTAATTATAGGGATAAGGTTTTTTCTCTCAATATAGTCATATATGACTTACTAAAAGGTTTACTGAAACAGGTATATTTTTTGTAACATCCCCTGGTCAGTCAATCTCTCACATGTAAACATCAGGTAAGTTATGGGAACTCAAGTGAGCCTCCAATACACCAGAGACTACCAACTTCTATTGGTGGATTAAGGAATATATATAGAATAATATACACCTTTAATAGTAAAATAAATATTATAAATAAACAATAATATAAAATATAATATTATAAATATCTTAAACTATAAAAGATATAACGAGGAAAAGATAAATGAAGAACCACTAAATATAATATTAGTGAATCTTATAATGACAAGATGAAATGATTCTAAAAGTATAACTAAAATTAATATAAATAAAACAAATAGAAAATATCAATAAAATTAAAATATTATATCCCCAAACACCATGTCAGCCATGTCTCCAAACTCTACCCCATTTAGAAATCCACAATCCAAAACAAGGTACCTTACCCTAGTTCAAATTTGCATCCATATAATATGTTCAAGTATCAAATGGAGGTCTGAAAAGGGTGTGAGTAAAACTCATTTTTTTAACACCACCATGTCAGAAAAAAAAATTGACAATTAGTTCCTATAATAAAGTGATATACAAGGTCATTGAATAATCAATATAATATAATACAATAGTAAACCAATATCTGTACTATGTATAATTATGTCTGAGAATGTTGCAAAACCATGACACCAAACCCATAATCCTATGGTATAATCAAATAACAGGGAAAAGTCCTCTATATAAGCATTTTAACATCTGTGCAAATCCCATTATATAATTATTTTAGTGTCCTGGGTCAATCCCTCTATATAATAATTTTGGCATGAAACTAGTCTAAGAATTATATATAGGTATAATAGAGTGAAAAAAGTGAAATTAATAATAGAAAGGATATCATAATATCATATCATAATATATAATGGTTATGTCTATAAATTAGCATTTCTATTTCTATTTCACATTAATTTTATATCTAACGGGTCTTAAACCATTATCATTCCAGTCTATACCAAATTATATCATATCAAACATAGCTCATTACATAAAAAAATATATTACTACGAGGATTGTATATTAATAAATAACATAGGGTATAATGTTATTATAAACACACTCAATACTATTTTCAAATTCATATTATTTCAAGGGTAGTCTCACCCAACAAGTCGATTCATGCATGGTCTCATTAACATGGAATTGAAAGGGATAAAACAAATATACACACATATTATTTTTCATTATTCATCATTAAATTAATTAATTCACATGTTTTTTTGCAGAAATAGAAGTATTTCACATACTTAATAATTTGACAGACCATAGGGTTAGTTTTTTGACAACATACCTTTATATAGTGATAAAACAATGCTACTAACAGGTAACTCCAATAACATAAAAGTTGAAAAAGATCACAAGGATATTCCTATACCCTAACGGATCAATATCATCACTTGATTATATACTGGTCAATGTATTACTCAATGACAACAGAAAGAAATATAATATGGGAGGAAATATAATAAAAATAACTCAGCCTTGATTGATCACATGAACGGGTTATCTGAGAGGGAATATGAGACTAAAAATGAAAAGGATGTAAACTAAAAATTAGGGGAGGAATTCCACTCAGAAATTATGTAATAAAAAAAACACCTAGAATATCTTATAACTATCGATCATATTAAATACATCATGTGTAAATTTATTTCACAATGTACAATTCTAGATTTACAAGTTATGCTGAAATTCACAAAACCTCAGGTGAAATTAACCCTAATTGGAAATTAAAAATAACCTAAATATAATCATGGAATGTAACCCATTAAAAACATTATCCAATTCATTGAATGTATTACTTTCATTTTTATATTCCTGGTGACAATTCTACATTTTTTAATATATATACACCTTTTATAAATATCCAGCATGCAGCATTATGCCCAAAAATATATGAAGTCCCCTGAAACACATCTAAAACCATCCAAACTCATGGGAAACCCATATAATCACATTTAACAAATTTATACCTAGAATACATTTATTAAAACCTATATAAATCCCCAGACATTAGTTATTTTACCTATAAAAATTTCTCTATCTCTGAATGATACATAGACAACAATGTTTAAATAAGAGGTAAAATAAATTTAAATATAATAAATATACTTAATTAGGGATATACCTAGAAATAACGAGATCTTACAACCTCCCCACCATATATAAACACATACCCATGATTTTACATGAATCATTATTGGGTATAGGTGAATAATTCTATCAATTATGCTCAAATATCATATTTCCTCTCCTAGTTCACCGCCAGAACTTTCCCTTGCTTCCCTAGAACTCAAAATTTTGGTATTGTTATACCCCCTAGATTCTTCTCACTATAGTCTATAATTTGTATCAGATGCTCCATGATGGACACAAATATATGGAACTCAATGTCCTTTTTGTATTTCATATGATATGGGTCAGTATGATTTCACCGAATATGTAAATCATGAAACATTTCAAGCATGCTACTATTTCATTGTGGAAGGGATAATCATTACATCACTATAAAAACCCATTGTAGCATCTCAAATAGCCCAATAAACATTGGTTCAAGATTTCTCAATCTCTTGATACATCATTTCCCCAATTTATGTAGTTTATGGAAGAAAATATGAGGACTATCCTAAAACTCCATAGTTTATATCTGGTGATCTGTGTATGATTTATGAATAATTTTCATGGTCCCCAACTACCTCTTGATCAACAGAACTCACTCACAAGTCTCCAACAAGAAACTAGATACAAAAATATTTTATTATAATATTTCTAAAAAATAGGTTAATGAAACATGTTTCTATAATATCCCCAAAAGGATCCATTTGGATAAATGCCTAGAATCTCTTATTATAAAGAAAAACACCATGAGTTCCATATACCTCTCCCATGAACTAATAAAATCCAAATCAAAAGGTCTAATCATATTCTAAGGAACCTAAATATTCTCTTCAAATTGGTCATTAGTTTGTTGATGATATTCCATGAAAATAAGAACTAGTGATCTCAAAGCATTCCAAAAAACCTTCCATAACCTAGGTCTAAAATTAGTAACTCTATCTATAATGATAATCCTCTAAAAATTATGCAACTGAACTATATCTCAGACATAAATACTACCCATAGAATCAACTATAAAGGTCTCCCTGATCAAAAAAAAATTGGGATACCCTTGTTAGTCAATCTCAATTGACCACACTAAATCTTCCTTACTAGGTTTCATGGGTAATCCAGACAAAAAATATATAGTAACTTCATCCCATTTCATCTCATGAGTGGCCAAATTCTATGAAAACCATGCTTAACCCTAATTATACACTTTCACCTTCTGAGATGTGAAATATATCTCTATAAAGACCATTAACTCTTTTATCATTCATATGAAACAATAATTCCTATAGGGGTCTTGATTCCTCATTTTCAAACTAGTATGTACTTCTCTTCTCTAATCATGAAACTCCCTTACATGATCCTCTAAAAAACTCATAATAACTCATACTCAAGGACAGAAAAGAAGATTATTTCCTCTTCAAATAGACTATCCTGATAGAAGCTCCCCACTATATAAAATATTTCTCATAACTAATCCCTCAATATTAGATAACTTCTCTATGTTGATCTAGTCAAGAAGCACATGCATAATAGATATTGAAGTCAAATCCACTCTTCCCTAAAACTCATGAACATCTATAGGTGGGTCTTGAAAGAGTTCCATCATCTTCCACTTTTCACAAAACTCATGAAATTCCTCTATCTACATCATCCAATGTATGACAAAATAAATGATGTTCCCATTTCCAATAGTATAAGACAACTTGATATCATTATACTACCGAAATGTGACCCTACTTCTATACTAAATGTTTAGGTCTCGATTAGGAAAGATATTATTAATGATCTGGTGGTGCATGTATGCAATAATACTCTCTCCTATTTGATAATGTTTCCAACATCCCCATGAATATATCATTGTAACTAACTCCAGATTATGAGTAGGGAAATTTAACTCATGCAGCCTCATCTATCTGAATCATTATATAAACTCTTGATCCTCCTGCATCAGAACTACTATATGTCTAACTATTAATGTGTCATAGAACACAATATATTCTTTACCTATCAAAGGTAAATTGAGTATAGGTACTAAGATCATTCTTATCTATAACTCTAGGATAACCTTCCCATAATCATCTATCCAAATAAACTTCACCCCATTCTTGGTAATCATAAATACCATTTCTTCTACACATAAGAATTCCGAGATAAAATGTTTATAATGACTTAATAGACCCCGAAAACTCAAAATATCGAAGACATTATTAGGTTACTTCCATGATACCATGGCTGCAATGACCTATGGGTATACTAACTATCTTTCCTCTGAGATGATATAGTCTAATAAGTGCATTTTCTCAATCAAGAAAACTACATTTGGTTATCTTAGCATAAATATGATTCTATCTCAATATACTTAATAAGATGTGAAGATGTTGGAAATGATATACTTATAACATGGATTATACTAATATTTCTTCAAAACAATCACTAAAATAAGATATATTAAAGGATTAATGATCTGATTCATCAAGGTCGTGAATATAGCTAATGTTTTCATCAAACAAGATGACAAAACCATGAATTTATAGTTGTCAAACCTAATTCTAAATGATGATTGGACAATGTATGATCATCTATCCCTCTGACAGGGGTTCCCTACTCTCAAATAGGTCGATTAATAGATCTTTTAACCTCTCTAATGATTGAACAAGTCATAGATTCATTGAAGGGATTATCATTTCTTGAACATCATCTGGTTCAATCTTTGATAATTCACACATAAACACAATGTCCCATCACCATTTTAGGTGAATAGAATTTGGGAGCCCAATAGATATATACTAGTCCATATGAAACCACTAGCTTCCAGATCCTCTAAATGAAGCATTAATTCATGATGCTCTATTATTTTCTTATTATACATTGGGATAGAAACCATCCTTGATCCCAACACCAATGTGATCATGAACATGATCTCACACTTGGGTGGTATGTCATAGAACTCATTTAGAAATACATCCTAAAAATGTTCTACCACTTGAATAAAATTATCCTATGACATTCCACAATCATCTAGATCAAGCCATATTGTCTAAGCTATGACGCAATATAATCATAATGGAATTGGTCCTAGATGAAAAGCCTATAGATCCTAATTTCCCTAGTGTATGTAGTTTCCTGATTCTATAGACAAAAAGGTAACTCTTATCTAGTAAAAATAGATATGATCTTGGTATAGAACTACCCAATATATACCCAAAATCAAATATAAACTGTTCTTTCATAGAACAAATGGTTAAAAAATAAAATGGTAACCACTAATTTATAGAGATAATGCCTTAAATTTTTTGATATTATCTGAACACAGTACAAATGGTGTGACAACGGTAAAAACATCACACAATATTTACTAAACCAATCCCAAACCATTTTGAAAAATTCTATATAAAAATTAATTTCATACTCTAGTATCAAATAAAACAAAATAAAGGTTATATGATATAGAAACCACAAATATGTTGATAGAAGGTCATCCGTCCACAATAACCATATTTTTTTGTAATGCATGTAGCTGATTTTACCCTATGAAAAAGGATCTAGTATAACTCCACAAAGTTATTCCCTAGTCCTAGTACTACAACTCAATTACTAGGGTACAATATCCCTTACCTCAATATGAACATACAATATAAGTATAACTACCTATCTGATGAGGGGTATTTGAGTCCTTCCTAGATTTTGGTACCAATGCCAATCCCCTTACACTTCACTATATCTATTTTTTCCTAAAGAATCATCATAGTTTACCCAACCTACTACAAGAATGGAATTACAATTTTAGGTATTTACATTGAGGAATCTTATGTCTCAAATTTTCATACTAATATAACTAATAAGGAACACTATCCTAGGATGGTTTCCCACTACCTCATCTACTCTCCCCACAATTTCATTGGAGAAAATTATCATAGAGGGGTTATTTAATATAGAATAAGTTCTCCCAATTATCCATGATGATCCAACCAAGGCGCTTCTTGGTCCACCCTCATATTCCCTTCCATGATGATTTATTGATTACTCACATCCATGAATATAATCAGAGAAAGAAGTCCTCTTATTAACTGATCTCATTATAAATCCCATTATAAAAACATCTCACCCTATAGATCTCATCAGCTACTAAATATGAATAAAATAACTACAAGTCAGTGGAATGTCCAGCATTATCCAATACTAAAATTCCATTCTATTTCACGTGATTGAAGTTGTGATCCTTCACATCCATCGATGACTCTGGATAGTTGTGTCTCATAATATTCTCCTTGATTTCATTTCATGACAACTTCTCTCACTACCAAACATGATCTAAAATATCACACAAATGTTTATCTAGTCCACATGTCATGTATACAAAAATCCTAAACCCACTATCATTGGGTGTGCCATTGTTATTAATGATCATCTAGACAGACATGATCCAAAACTCAGCTGTATGGGAGCCTCCATCCCTAATTAACATAAGTGGTTACTACAGCTGAAACTTCTTCATAATCACAGGAATCAAAAGAAAAGTGTGAACAATATACCTTTCTATGGATCACATGATCCTAAAAAATATTTTGTGAAGATGAAAATCCATCTAATCAACAAGATCTATAGGATATTTTGGTTTTGCTGTGTTGGGAGTGTGATAATTTCGAATCTCTTGACACTCAATTTGAAGATGATGATGAATCATTTTCCCTACAAGAAAAAGACACCCCTTAATACACTAGATAATAACATGGTCAACCTCAATATGTGACAATAATAAAGAACCACTATCTCATGTTCATTTTACACATGGATTTAATGTGATTTATCATGAAATAATTTTTAATTCATTTCATTTATTATATAGAATATGTATATAATTTCACAGTTCATAAAGGTCAATATTTCACATGTAATAAATATGTCCTTATAATGAATAATTCATATTAAAATATATCCTTATGTTTCTATCATGATGAATCCATAAAAATCTCATAACATATCATTCCATGAATATAAATCTCAATATTAAATGACATCACATGAAATGTCATCATCTAATGTAAAATATCATCAACTATAACAAGTGAACATAATGATCAAGAATCTCAGCCCTTGGAACATGGATTTTCCGCCATATGTGGGTTAGATTTTCCCATAAACATGATCAATAACATGTGGCAACACATCCTAATATCCTTTATACCATTCCAAAATAGTAACATGATAGAATGGGATAATTGGATTTCCTATAATACAACATTTTAGTGAACTCCAATCTTATACTCGCCCAAATGGCCAAATTAGTTTCAATATGGGACCTCAAACCTGAATTTCAATACGCCAAAGTCAAACAACTAGTAGTGGGGTTATATGGAATATCGTGGGGGGACTATTCCCCCTAGTACAAAGTGACAAAACAATAGAAATAAAAAATAATAATAAATTTCATATTAATGCAAACAAAAAATAAACAATACAACATAAAATTGGGAAAATATAACATAAGATCTATTAAATAAAATATTAATGAATTACGTAATTATAGTATGACGTTTATCTAATTTTCAAAAGTAAAAAAAATAAAAGAACCATAATAAATAAATAAACTAAAAATACATTGGCCCATATCCTCTAGTCGATCTCATATTCAAACTCCATCCCATTCATTATGTAACAATCAGAAAATAGGTGTCGTACCCTTGTCTAATTCTACATCCATGTAATCTGATCAAGTACCAAATAGTGGCCCCAACATGGTGTGTGTAAAACATAGTCGGTTTACACCACCATGTCTAAGAAGAACGTGTATGATAATATGTCAATACAATAATGTGATAAATATTTTATTAACTAATTAACCTAATATAACACAACAATCAACCTATATCGGCACTGCATTGGAATGTATCTAAGAATCTATCACAACCATTCCAACAATAAACATAAGTCCATTGTACAATAATATAACATTGGAGATCCATATATATAAAAATTTTAGTATCTAAGTAAATCCCTCTATATATGAATTTCAGTAACCCATTCTATGATCTCAATATAATAATTGTAATATGAAAATGGTCAAAGACTGATATATATGCATTTTAACATTTAACTGGAAAAATACCACTATATAATCATTTCAACAGGAAAATGTTATGATCCCTCTATATAATTATTAAAATATGAAACATAGTGAATTCCCTAAATTAATGGATGTCACAATGTAATATCATTAGAAAATGGTTATTTCTAAAAATTACTATTTTTCATTAAGTTTTACATTCATTTTATACCCAATGCCTCTTAAACCATTAATTTTTTAATTTTTTCTCAATAATATCATATCAAACACATCTATTTCAATGAATAGTAATCAATTGAAAAGGGGATTCTATATCTTGCAATCACTTCAGGTCTCATTTCATGGTAAACACACATTAAACCACATTTTAATTAATTATTATTCAAATGGTAGGCTCACCCAATGGATTGCTACAAGATATATCACACTTCTATTAAATATAAATGGATCCAATTAATAATACCAAAAATGATATATCTTCATTGATAAATCAATTAATTAATGACCATATTTTATTATATAAATCCCATTATCGAACACATCTAATAAGTACGTAGACCATAGGGTTAGGTTATAGACCATGAACCTTTATCTGATGATCACACAACACATTTAACTACAAAAACTATCAATAATTATAGAATATAATATTTCAAGTAGAATCCTAGTTCACACAAGAATAAGTTGAACACCTTATTCCATGATGGTCAAAGTATTACACCATGACTATATAGAGAAATAGAATATAGATGAAAACCTATGAAAAATAACTACATAGATAATGATCACTTGAATGTGATATCTAGAAGGGATAATGAGACTTCAATAATTCTTGCAAATATCATTGGTCTTATGAATGGAAGAATACTTGCAGATAAATGAATGAAATATAATACATCAAGTATTATTACAGTTATGACCAAGAAATACATCACTTGAAAATTTATTAAACATCATTAAATTATTATTTTTGGTGTTACGATTCTATTTTAATTTCTTTAGGTAAAATTAACCCTTCTCTAACATTACATGTAATGGAAATACATTCACTGCATGTGATCATTTCACATATTGATCCAGTTCACTACCTGTTTTCCATTCATGACATCTTCTTCATGATAATTATACATAGTGTAATGTATATACATGTTGTGTAAATTTTATATTATATGATATTAAACCATAATTTTGTACAACATCCAAAATCACTTCCAAGACCTTAAAAACTATTGGTAATGTCATGTAATCCCATTGACCATTTTAATTCCAAACTATATTAATTTACAAAAACAAAAATCCAAACAAATTATTCAATTATCAAAAAAAAACATTCTATCTCAAAATGAGTCTTGATAAATAAGGTTTTAATAATAGAGAAAACCAAAAAATATATGTTCCTCACAAAACTAAAGGTGATAAATTCGTAGACAAATATGGGATCTTTCATTTTTATTTAAACCCCATTTTAGTTATCGGGGTGAAACTTCATAGATACTTGTCATTTATTATGATAATATGAAATTTTGAAGGTAAATATAGATTAGGAGAATTAATTTTTCTGTGATTGATGCCTTGTCAGTTTAGATATGATTTTGATCATTAATTGGATTCATAGTTAGTGTATTATTTAGGGTACCATTTTCATTTTTCTTTTCTGAGATGATGGTTAACAGTGGTTATTCTCATTCATTATTGATTTTCTAGGATCCTTATAATTTATATGTAATTTTACCTTGTGTGGAGATTTTATTTTTATGGAATGAACATGGGTATTCCTTGGATTGTATGTTGGTAGTTAGGGAGACTATTACACCATTTTGGTTTGTGCACTTGGTAGTGCTCGGTTAGATTTTTATTGGGTTCACCAATAGAATTTTTTTATGAGTAAGGTCCTAAGATACCTTTTGTTTTATCATTTAACAGTAATTTAATGCCATATTTTCTTGTTAATTCTTGTTTTAGGTAATTATGGTTCATCTATTCTTGTGGGATGTTGTGTGAAATTTTGATCCATATTGAGGTTTCTTGGGGTGTGTTTCATTTTAGAAACAATGAGTTGGTTTTTTTGAATATCCATCGTGGTTGATAAATGATTATTATTAGGATTGTGGAATTTAGATTAAATGTGGATACTTTAGTGATACACATTCCAAAGGGGTTTTTATATTATGTCTCACTCATTTAGATGATTTGTAAATAGTGGGGATCCCTATTTTAGGTCTCCATGATCTTCGAGAACTGAGACTCTTTATTATGGCTTGGATTATATATGGCGATGTTTTTTGATGCTTGAATATGTGTCCCATTTTTGTTGGGATATTTTTTATTTTGTTCAATACAACTTTCTCACCAGAAATCATTATATTTTCCCCAACCTAAACACCCCTTATATAAGTTGTTGACGTTTTATTTTACATTAGTTATTCTTTTTACCGTGGCATTATGGGGGCAGAACGTTCTATGAAATGGTGAATTGTGAAAACCCTATGTAACTTTTTTATTTAATATTATGTGGTTTTAATTTTATTCTAATTTTTTTTATATTCTATGTTTTTGTAGTTTCAGATAATTCAGCTATAATAAACCAAATCATGGATTTATGGCTTACAATGTGTCAAATAGTTATTTTATAGTGTAGTATCATTCTTTTCTTTAATTAATATTTTAAAGGGGGTGAAAAAGATGCAAGATAGGTGCACTTTCTCATGGAGTGGGATGGAAACACCATAGTTACATGGTTCATAGGATCCTTGGTCCTTCCCTAAGAATTTGATCTAAACCAAAGTCTTATATTCCATGTCGTATAGGTTTTTTTATAGTAGAATTGTATCATAGATGATGAGTTCTAGAGTTGTTTTATTTTCCCACAATTTTAATTTCATAATTTGAAAATTTTCCCCTATGTATTTTAATCCTTATGATGCTTTGATTCACCTTACTAACATTATCTGCTCAATATTAATATCTATGGTGTTTCCTCACCCTTATCCATGCCTCAAAATTCTATTCTTCATTGGTTCTAAATTGATTTTTAAGTTAGGTACCCCAATTTTCCCCATTTCATTCTCCTTATACTTTCATTTCTTTTATTTTCTCCCACAAACATAAATTATGATATTGGATGTATTTAGGAATTTGGATGTGTCTAATATAGTTATTAACATGTCTAGGGCTTATAGGGTCCATCCAATAATTATTTTGTTCTATCTCTATAAAATGAATCTTTTTTATAATTTTTAAAAGTGATTTTTTTTATTTGTATAAAATTCATTTATTAAATGTCGTATTAGATAAACCCAATCCATTTTTTTATCCAAATAAGTATTAATTGTAGTGTAACATGTTGTAAACAAATCCAACACATTTATAGATATCTTTCATAGTGAGGTCATTGGGGGTTTAGAGGGAGGAATTCCCTTTCTCAAGGGTATGATGTTCAAAGGCCCCCACAAATAATTTTAGGAGCACTATAGTAATGCTATCTAAACTTTAAAAGAGTTAACTGGAGATGCCAAAAGTGATATTTAATAGTGTTCAAGTCGACATGGTATTATAGAAGTACTAATGAGTTATTTAAAAGGAAAATTATAACCTCGTGGACCTTTCTAATATAACTAATATATTATATGGACCATATATTAAATATTTTCATTCTAGAAACATGGAATACTATATCATTGTGTTTCATTTTGATCTCCACTCCTGTTTTAGTTTCTATAAAATAATAATTTTCCCAATATTTTTTCCCTAGAATTACGAAATCATTCTACTTCCCAATTTAAGTATGAATTATTACTATCCCAAGAAAATGTCATGCATTATTAAACGTGTTCTTGTTCATTTTTTTTCACCCTTTTACTCATATCTTTTAAATTTTTATTATATTTCTTTCACTAACAGTCATTCACAACATTTAATATATCTTGTAGCTATAATATTTTTATAATGTATGTTTTCTACCAAAAATACTTATAATTTATCCTCATAATGGATTTTTTAAATACATTTAAACTATTTTCATAATTGGAATAATGAATATTTGTATGGTTTTCTAGTATTTCTTTAATTGTAAATGGTTATGAATGCTATGTGTTTTTTTAAATAATTTAGAGGCTCTTTCAACTGAATATAATGTTTTTGAAGAGGTTTCTTACACATGTTTTATTTTAATAGTAAAATAGGGTTATTTTATGATATTTTTTAATATATGATAGTATTTCAAGTGTTATTAATGATTTTTAAGAGGATTTCTGAATAATAAATTTATTTTATGTGTTTTAATTATTGGGGAATAAAAAACATATATAATTTTTATAAAATAGAATCACTTAATCCATGATCACATATAGAGAAATATTTTTCTGAAGGAATCTTTATCTGAATTTATTGTTCCATAAATTAGAATAATTAAATTTACCCAAATTCATTCACTTGTTTAAAACATATCAATACATGTTCACTCTAGTAAACACAATGAAATAAATAAAGTAAAGTAAATTAAAGAATGAAATAACAATTTGTTTTTTCATTATTCATTCTAAATGCTCAATGTCTATATGAGAAACATTATAGATTTTCATTTATCCAGAAATATGAATACAGTTGGTTACTAATGATCCACTTGGATCACTAAGACAAGTGATATATAGAAACATATACAACTAAATTTTTTCCCACCTTAATATTTTTATATATTTCCATTCATAAATCTAGTTACACTACCCTGTGTTAAATGAGAGAGTCCATTAGTTCCAATGTTAACATAATCTATCCTTAATAACAAGCCCTAGTGTGATTTCCACCTTAAATAAATAAGAAACCTTCAAACAGAAAATGTAACAACTATTATCATTCAAGTATACCATGAAAACATAACGAACAATACCACCAAGAACTAAGAACCTTATATTTGGCCTCTTCTAAGTCAACCGTCCTTTAAAAACTTATTCTGAAAATGTGGAATGGGGAAAACCACTACTTTCATTACATTAGTGAACTGATGTTTTTCTTGAACTACTCCATATAGTCGAATGACCATATTCAACTAAATTAGACTCCACAATATCCCAAAAATATCTACCTTTAAGAATGCCTTCATGAAAACCTTGTGAAATCCTTCAGCACATTCCACTCTAAGAAAAGTTTCTACATTCCTTCATTTCATTCACCCTAGTACAAAGGTATGATGTTGCCTAAATAATTTATAAACAAAATAATTGGTAAAAATTTCTACCAAATTGTACTATATCAATATATTAAATAGCTTCTACTCTCAATAATCCATCATCTTCAATATGATATTGTTTATTATATTAATGGATTTTGTTCTTGAATAAAAAAAATTGTTCATTGAAAAATGGATTGTACATTGAATAAAACATAATATATATACTTTCCCCTGAAAAAATCATTTTTTTATCTAAGAACATCAAACAAACCATTCACTTACTGAATTTCTCAATATCTATATAATCAACTTATTTTCTAGAAAGTGAATTCACTATATGTAACCTGGATATCAAACTGATAGTTATTCCACCAAAAGTAATAAAATTTACAACTCCGTTATTATAAGAATCATAATAAATCCCAAATTAGTTATCTACATATCCATGTAAAAAATAAAAATTTTAAAAAAAATATTTTATACAACATATTTCATTGAGAGACCAAATAATCAACATAAAATATTCCCAATGATCATTACCATGATTCAACATGATTCGGCTATCCAACCCCACCGCATTAGATATATTTTTATGTGTGTAAACTATATCATACATTACAATTATCATTGATAAATAAAATAAAAAAAATCCTTGTAAATCTTCTATTATTCTATTTATAGTTCCTATTAAGTAGTATGTAAAATGTGACCCGTGGGATGAGTTGAAACGGTCTTACATCGATTCATAATGAATCTATAAATAATCATATATATGTAATTATTATGTTAAAAAACATGTCTCCCAGAACACCTGTGATGGTCAATCCTCATACCCATGATCTTTCTTTCTTCACAAATAATTTTCATTTAAAATGTTTTAAAAGATTCCTCTTTCAACTCATAAATTAACTGAAAATTTTAACCAACCAATAGTATATCATCCTTTTAAAATATTCAATATAGTATTTTCCAATCTATTTTATTTAATTCAATAGGATAAATTATCATAGATTCTTTATTGGAAATAATTCCCCACTATAAATGAGTTTAAAATATGGTTCCAACAAAATTGTTCATAAACCGAACTATAGAGCCCATTTCATTTTAAACACAAATTCCTGAATCTATTTTTCCATAAAAACAAAATTATTCCTCATATAAATGTATATCTATAAATAAAAATTATGAAAATATGTATTTATATCCATTTTTTCAACCTATAAATTTACAGATGGAACCAAACATAAAATAATTCAGATTGTAATATACATAACTACCATAGAAAATATACTATAAAATTATATACATTCCTTATGTTGAATCCCTTTCACAACTAGACATTTCATATACCACATCCTACCATAAGATTTATCATTTAACTAGAATTAAATATTTTCTCAATTGAATTCTTTACTTGTTATAATTTCATTTTATCCAAGGTGTCATTCACTCATAGTGAATCCAACTCTTCCAACATTGTTAACAACTACTATTTAGAATTGGATAGAGTTTCTACTTAGTCTAGGATCTTTCATTCTCCAATATATGTTAAATGTAAGATGTGTAGTATAACTTCATACCTTTTCTCTGGACATCTCACCCTTTAGTATGTCTTTATAGTAACTTACCATTTAAATTATTTTGTTACTGAATTATCCAAACCTTTAACTTCAACAACACTAAACTAAGATTCAATATTTTTCAAGTATCCAGGTATATCTTCCACTTAATGATATTTTAACCTATTAGTACCATCCTATGATCATTTCTTGAGAATATGTGATATTTTTATAGATGGAGTAATATATTCTTTCTATAAGAAATAAGATTTTGGTACCTCTATATAGATCAATATTAATTGATGTTGATGTTTTCCTATCAACATCAAACCACTACATGTTCTAGTCCTCCCACATTACTAAATCATTATAGTGTGCATTCAAACTTTCAAAAACTTTTTCCATTTCATTATCCTATTGAAGGAACCAATAATATTCATATTTATATCCTATGAAGAAG
Source organism: Viscum album (assembly GCA_963277665.1). Taxonomy (NCBI): domain Eukaryota; kingdom Viridiplantae; phylum Streptophyta; class Magnoliopsida; order Santalales; family Viscaceae; genus Viscum; species Viscum album. The sequence goes on along the minus strand of OY728143.1, from coordinate 1,877,433,355 downwards.
CATTCCCAAGATCAATCTCTAAGATTATTTATCTCCATTCCATCCACATGAATGATTCATAAACCTATAAAATATCTATGGTGGGATTTTATTTATAATTAGTTGTACTACAGTTATGCTTATAACCATTGTCCACAAAGATTCTATGTACTTATACTGATTAATTCTGGTGTGTTATCTACTACTTCTGGCCAGATCATCATAGGCATTCAATAATGTAGAAAAATCGATCATTATTTTCCCATAAATATATCATTAAACCTCTAAGATATACCATTTTTTCAAGAGTTCCTCAAATTATCATTTCATACTTGATCTCTCTATATTTGTAGAAATTCTAGAAACTTGTTCTTGTGAACTCACCACTATTAGTTGACCATATAAGTTTCTTTTTACATTTTTTATCATAACATTACATTAAATAAATTACTCTAAATAATTCCCTTTAATGTTTCATAAATAATAATCATTCGGTTCCTATGGAATCATCAATAAATGTAACAAAATACCTTTTCATTCCATAAGAAAGTACTATAGTAAGTCCCCATACATTTGTATATATTATCTCGGTATTCTATAATTTTAGTGTTCTTATAGAATATTTGAATGAAACATTATGCTAATTCATAAGTATTCAACTCTTAAATCATATAAACTCAACATGATCTAGATTTAGTATTCCTTTTCCACTAAACTCCCCTTACCTTCCTCACTGTTATGCCCAAACCGATGAAGCCAATGTTATGAAATCCTATAATATGATTCTTTAATAAGTGTATCTTATAATTTCTTTCCCACTATAAATAATGACCATATTTAACAACTATAGTTATGATAATAGAAATACAATTAATCTCTCACAATCCTTCTATAATCATATTATTGAAACTAACTTCATATAACTGAAAAATGGTAACTGGGTTCTTCGAGAGACCTGGAACATTCTTCACTACCATTGGTATATGAAAACATCTATTATTAAGCTGAAAATTTATTTATCCCTTTCCCACAATTTCTATAGCTTCATAATCAATAGAATATATTCTATGAATGTTTGTATATACATAGTTTGGCATACCCCACTTTCTCCTTTTGAATGGAAAGAAGAATCTGAATCTATGATCTAATATTCCACTAAAGTAGAAGCACTCAAAAGTATAATTAAACTATTATTTTCAACTAAACTAAATTATCTAGAAGTATTCCTTCAATAATTCCTCTTCTGGTCATGAATATATTTCTTAAGGTGACCTTTCTTATTGAAATTCTATCAAATTGTTTTAGTTCTATAGGACATACCTGTATAACTCTTCCTTGATTTACTCTCTTATTGCATTTAAATTTTTTGATGATGTGAGTATCCCATAACTAATATATTAAATAAATCACTGGAAGAAGAAAAAAACTCTTTTCTTTCAATGATCCTCAATCAGAATAAAGTTTTCAACATTAGTGAACACCAATTCAACTTTCCAATGATGATAATAAAATTCATATCAGTGGCCTTCCATGATCTCGATAGAGATAAAAAATACATCATTTGTAAATGTTTCTTTAATAGTCATAAGTCACATATCGATCAAGATTAATTCAATCACATGCCCTCACATATATTAATTATAATAATATCATTCTAAATAACATCTAAATCGTGTAAACATTAGTCATTGATCATGATATATCATACTTTTCTGTAATGGAAAATATCATCACAATTAGGGTACTCTTTTCAGGAATTTTCAATTCCATATTCCAGTCTAATGACTGGTCCATCATCCTAGGATCCTTCTGATAAATATTTTTCCTATTCTCCTTTAACTATTTATTATAGTTTCAAAAACCATCAATAAGAGATATAGAGGTTTTTGAATGAGATAATAATTTATAAAAATTATCTAAAAACATATTTATTTTCTATTGAATCATTCGATACAACCCTTCACAACCTTATAATAGATCCTTTCAAAAAAACTCATTCTAAAATCAAAAAAAATATAATAAAGGGAATATTACCTATGTTTTATACCATTTAATAGTTGATACTCATTAGAAATATGCTCGGATACCACTTTTGTATAATTCCCCACCAAAATGGAATATTTTAATCTGAAATAACATTTTAAGAGATAGATTCTAAAATGAATCCTCTCTAGTATTACTATTATGGATCATGGAAGAATTAAGTTCACCAAATCACCACTCTCCATCAAAATAGATTCAACCCTATTCACTCCAATATACAGAGGTTATTCATTTAATTAATCTAAATAAAATACATAAATAATACATTAGTTTTACATGGTTTATATTGAATGTACTATGACCTTAATAAAAACATTATAGCATTTCATAAATCAAGAAAAATATAAAAAACATGGGACTAATGAACCACTTGGATCACTAGAACAAGTGATCTCTAGAAAAAATAATGTAGAACAAGTGGATAACCCTCTAATTATAGGAAGGTCTATCTGATCATCCTATTTCATTGATCTCAGAGAAATTTGGGAGTCCATCCATTATATTGTTTCCACTACCGATCCCACATAGTAAACCTCGATGAGACTACCACCTCAGGTAAATTAGTAACCTCCCAATAGTAAAATAAAGAAAATACCATCATCCATAAGTACCATAAAAATTACAAAAAAATAAAACTATCCCATATAAACATCATAATATGCCTCTTCAATTGAAACCTTCTTCTAGAACTCGTTTTTCAAATACTGATAGAAAACCCCACTAATGGTAGAACATTAATAAACTAAATATCATACAAAACCACTCAATTTGGTTAACTAGCATCAATAAATTGAATTATATTTCACAAAATCATAATAATAAACCTGATTATGATTTTATAGATTTATTTTATAATTATTTTTCAATCATGGGAAAATTAATTGAATTATAATTTAGTTTTAAGATCATGTTTGGAACATTATGAAAAACAATTCACTTTATATTGAGATATCATTATTTTTTTAGAATTATTTTTTATGTTATGAATTGTGTGTAAACTTTCCTAATAGGATATTATTATGAGATGCTTTAATTAATAGAATCTAGGTTTTTTCTTTAGAGGGCATTAAAGTTATGATGATATTTATAGTTATATTTTATTTATGATCATGTAATGATCATATGACTTAATTTTCTTCCAAAATATTCTTCAATTAAATCATAGGACAAACAAGGTATATATGTATAAGGATTGGATAGGTTCCATTCTATATTTGCATTCTAAAGTTTTATAGTACCCTAGGAACATTGCACCCCCCTCAGGGTTTGGTACTCAACATTACAAGAAAGGGATCTAAATGAGGATTTCTTTCAGATTCACATATGGGGATAGTGATTTGAGAACTGTTCTTGTATCATTTCATTTTAGATCATAATGAATTTCCTATTATTCAGGGTTCTTAATAGAGTAATCTATTGAACTTTCCACTTTATGCTCAATTATTTCCCTTTGAATTAATTTAGATTTTATGTCACCTTGAATTTATTAATATTTTAATTTTATTATTCATCATTGATATTATAGTTCTTTTTAACCATAATTTTGTTTCTTTTATGATTTATTATAATTTTAACATGTTTTTAAACAATTTTTTAAAAAGGGTTGTCGTTAAGAAAATGTTTTTTAAAAAGGAAATTTTTATTTGTTTCATTAAAAATTTAAAGAACCTAATTTGTGGATTTTCATTCTAGTATACTCTATGTTAGATCCACAAATGATTTTTGGTAGTGGGGACGATGATTATTTAAATAGGGTAAAGAATGGGGTTTTATTCACTTTAAGGGTGTGTTTTTAAAGAAATGATTCAAATTTAATTTCAAATTAGTATTTATGAAATGTTTGATATTAATAATTGTTAAGGATATTTAGTGAACCTCTATTGGGAACATTAATCTAAAACCCATTTTATATAATGGTGTATGTTTCTGTATGTTTATCATTATTGTTTTATCTTAGGATACATGGTTTTTATTCCATTATTTTTAGTTGTTTTGGGAAAAAATGGATGTTTTATGGCATCGTGATGACTATCAGTCATACAGAAAAATTTCACACTAATTTGTGCTAGAAGTTTTATATTATATAATTTTCTATTATTAGTCTCATTGGTTAGTGGTTTGTCATCTATAGTTTAATTTCTTTTAGTTCATTTTCTATATATAAATATATTTTATGTTATGAAAATTAATTCTCATTTATTTAAATTTTATTATTCATTAATGTCATTATTTTCTTGTATAAATTATGTATCATTTGGATGTTTATTTCATTATTCCTTTATTTGGTATGATAATTTTTTAAAAGTAATTATTTCATTTGAATTGTAGTCCAATGTATAGAGTCACCATGTTATACTCTCGATTGTTATTAATTTTGTAGTTTTATAATTATATATGTATGAAATTAATAAAATGTGTATTCTTATGATACCCAGACTCTATTTTCCATCCCATGGGGATTTGGAATTCCCATTAAGCCAAGTGGTGAGTTGGGTTAAGTCCACCAAAGCCAGTTCATTACAAAACCACGATAACATTTTAAATTGATTTTTCACATATTTATTGGTGGATTACTCTTATTGGTTGATGAAATTACTGGTGTGTTTTCAAATATATCAATTTAAAAGAAATTTTGATTTATTTTATTTTTTAGGAAATCATTGTCTTCAAAATGAAATGTGTTTTTTCAAAAAAGGTTTTTCTTGGTTTTTTAAAATGGATTTTGGTCCCGTAAAAGATACATATTTTTATTCATATAAAAAAATTCTAAAATGATGTTAAAAATGATTTTTATATGATATTTATTAGATTAATTTCATAGAATCATTTGTGAAAATATTTCTGGGACTGTTTAGATCATGCCATTTATACAAAATCATGTGTGCACACAACCTTATTTTTTTACAAAGGTGACTAGGTGCTGATATTATATTTAATATAATTTCTATAGTACAGTGATAGGCACTGTGGATATAGTGGGTAGATGTTTGTTACATGGAGATATTTGATTAAAGACCTGGGTTGCTTATTTGTTTTTTAAATTTTTATATCAGTTAAACTGGCCATAAGATATTTTCTAATATATTTTTTTATTTTGTTATTATATTGTTTTTATGTTTTTATTTCCATAATTTTTAGACCATCTTATGTATTAAGTATATTTTTTATTGTTTTTTAAAATTATTTGGATATTTTTATTCATTTAGAATCATTTAGATTAGTGGTTTATTTCATGTTATTTAATTCTCACACATAGAGGTCTAATGTATAGACACACCATGATAGATTCTTAGTAGATTTAAATTATCTATAAACATAATATATCAATAAAACATTCCCAAGAGTGTTATTTTAATTCATTGATACTAATTTTCAACCCGTAGGGGTTAATATCACCCTTCACCCTTTTAGATGGATCAGTTTAGGTAACATGTTATGATGAACTGAGCTAGTTCATTACACCCATTCATAAATCAAAGGTTCATTAGACATATTCAATACTCCACTATTATCATATTTAGTATCAATAAATGCGGATTAACTATAATAATATTTTTTATTATAATAATATTTTATATTAGATCAAAGGCCTTTGATAGGTCTAGTTTTCAAATAATTGAATTTTTTTATGAAAAATTATTTTTAACGGAACAATATTTACAACACATCAATGTTTTCTAAACTAATAAATAAAAAATTGAAAAATATGATTGTTATTAAAGATTATTTTTCATAATATATATTTATTATTGTTTTGGTTAAATAAAAATTAACAATGATCATTAACAAAACAACACATCCATGTATGATATTACCATGTTGTGGATTAGTGAGATAAATTATTGAAAATGATGACCCATGAGGAATGTAACTTGTGAGAGGGTTCTTCATATCATATGAATATAATCATCCTCTATAGAGATGAAACATTTCATTGATATTGGATGGGGTAATTCCTGGAATACCCATACACTCAATAAAACATTAAAATTTATTAAACTCAATGCTCAAAACCATTAACTATACTTTATCTATAATCTATCATCTGAATTTATTCCAAAAAAAAGATTTTCTTTTGGGGGAGTTTAGCTTTAAAGTTTCCAAATTTTTAAATGTATGAATCCTAAACATGATTATATGTTTTTTATTTTTATATGGTTTCTAAAAAACCTACTTAAAATTTGGTAAAACCTTCCAGTAAATGTTTTCTTCCCTCTATATATTTTTCATAAAATCATAATCATTTTAAAGTAAAAGCATATAAAGAAATTTTATCCAATACTTCAAGCCCTCGTGTTTTCTATGATTTCCATCTACAGTCTCAGTTTTTGAAATTTATATTTTATTTAGAAAAAAATTATACATAAATTTTATTTAAACCTTTTACTGATAAAGAAATCGCACATGAGCTATTATTAAAATTTAGTATAGATATAGTTTTTTCATGTATGAATTAATTCCCATTAACTAAGATATATTACTATTATTTCTACCCTCCAAGTTAATTTATAATAATGTAATAATAAATCATATTTCTATTATTAAAATATGTTTCTTATGTTTATATATATTTTTATAAAATTATTTTAATTCACTGAGAATTTATAGGAAATTTTTATTTAAAATTCTTCAGTTGCCTAATTTTATTTAAAATTAAATTTAAAACCACAAAATAATATAATTATAATATTTTTCATCAGTGAAATTTTTTTAATATAATTATACATGATGGATGTAAACATAATTATGAAAGCATTAATATTTATTTCATGTATATCCATAGTTCCTTTAATTTATTTTTTTACAATATATTTATGTTCTTTTGGAGGAACCATGTAATTATGAAAATTATGAATAGGGGATTAATTAGTCATTCAACATAGTCATATGATTAAAAAATATATACAAATATTTATACCCATCTATCCTCCTCATAAAATTTATAATGGACATTACTCATTTACAATGACAATATTTATTTTAGGGTGTGCTCTATAATTGGTGAATGAAACTAAATCCTTTATAAAATCAGTTTCATATTGAAGTGGTACCACCCCTAAATCGGTAATATGAACCAACATGTGATATACCAGATTCATTTTATCAATCAAATAGAGCTAACAACGTGTGCTATGGAATCATAATGTACTCAATAATATTGATTTCACCCAATTTAGAATTAATTATTCTACTTTCCCTTAGAAATCAAGAATGAACACTAATTAAATTAGAGATATATTCCATATAAGAAAAAAATTACAAATTTGTAAAACCCAATAAAATATCATAAAATACTAAATATAAAAAATGTATTAATACAAACAACTCAAATAGAACTTATTATGTGGTTAGATAACGTGAACAATACAACAAAAACATAAAATTTATAAAATACTCAACCTAATATCTAGGAGACACTTCGAGTAAACATCTAAGCTCAATACAAAAAAATTCTATAATAGAAATTAGATTATTAATTATAAATATATATATATATATGTATAGGCTTTCATAAAAATCTATATATGTGTTCAAATGAAATAAAATACCATGAATAACCTTTATATAAAAGCTCTATTTTAAGCATTCTTGAATTATAGTATAAAACTTATTATTTCATTTCTAGGATAAAACAAACAACATCCTATTTCTTATTTTCCATTATATTTTTTTTGGAAAAGTAATTTAATTTAATTTTTTTTCAAATCTTTTACTTTATAAACATCTGACTATCAAGAGTTAGTGAAACGAGTTCTACATTATTTCAAAAATGTATTATCATTTGTTTTGAAATGAGTTATATTGAGTATTTTAAAAACAAAATAAGTTGAAAGAACATTAATGAATATAATTTTGATGATACTAAAATAGTAAAACAAGGGAAATGAGAATTATAGAAAAAAATCATAGAAATATAGATAACATATCAATATAATAAATTGATGTACTAGTGATCATTAAGACATAAGAGGTCTGGGAAAAGTCTATAACATACAAATAAATATCTATCAAAATTTACACACCTTGTATAATTAAAAAACCCTTGTAATTAGTTTTAGCCTTCCTGGTCTAACCCTGGGGAAATCTTGAAATGAAGGGTAAACTCCATACTATAGGATAGTAACCAAAGTATAATTATAAACTTCTATAGAGTGTTCTATCAAAAATTACACTACCACACTTATTTTCAAATGTTTTATAAGATGGATATGAGGAATTACATGTTTTAAAAATTATTTTTATTTGTATAAATACAGATATATATATATATATATGTATAATTATACAATACTATAATCGTAAACAAGGCATCTCCCTAAAGAACCCATCATTGAACAGACCCCTTATTTTTTAAAACTATGTACATAAAAACATATCATATACTACGAAATTATATCAAAAGAAAAAACAAAAAGGGGAATATCCCATAGGTTTATTTTTACCATGAAAATACTCCTTTGAAACATAAAACCAGTTCGCTTGACCATCATTTAAAACATGGGCATTATAAAATGAAAATTATAAAACTAAATATATATAATTAAATAATATCTAAAAAATCGACATAGTTCTAAATACCCCTCCTAAAACACCAAAAACAAATTTTAAAACTCAATAAATTATGGAAATCCGCATTAGAAAAAAACCATTGAAAATCATATAATTCCTTTAAAAGTGACATTTATGAGATTTTATAAATCATTTGGTGTGTCTGAGGAATTCGTCTTGATTCAGACCACATGATTAAAAAATGGAGATCCTATTCATTTAATGTAATCCATTTTCATAACTTTTTTATTCTTCCAAATAATCCTAAAACATAATTACCGATATCAATTTACAGCCTAAATAGGAGACTAGAGAGGAAACATATCAATCGTGTTTCTAGGAGATTAACCTAAATTCAAGGGTAAACCAATCCCGAATAAAATTTTATTGGTTCAGGACATCTAGTAAAAGTAGAACATAACACAAAAGATATTTTCCACGCTGTAAACATCAATAATCATATGTTACGACGTCAAACCCTCGCCCAAGGTTTCAAATTTAGGGAAACACGTCAGTTGAAGAAAATGAAAAAAGGAAGAAAATGATAATAAAAAAAGAAATAATAGATGAAATGAGATAATATATTGATAAAATATTCTAAAATAATGAATAAAACACTAGAAACCACCATATAGGGGAGGAATATAGAATATTCGGGTAGCTAAGGGTCATGCATGTCGAATGAGATGTGAACGGAGTGATAAGAGATTTAATTTAGAGTAGGATAGAATATAAATTTTTAAATTGTTAAAAACAATACAGGTTTTATAATTTGGTCACATGGTTTTCCAAACTAGTTTCCAGTCATTCACCCCTCATAAGAAACACTTTAATACATTTATACTTTGTCTATATTATTAGAAAAACTGTCTTCCAACCATACAAAATAGCTCTACATAAAATTGGAGTCAAATCACACTCTCTTCATAATGTGTCTAATAATTTTTTGAAAGTTATGTATGGGTTTCACGACACACAAAGAGATTAGATGGTTTCTCCTCAATTTCCTTTGGTTTTACCCAACCGTGCATGACCTGTAATTCCCCAACAATTTATGATATATCAACCATTTTAATAAATCGATTGTATTCAATTTAAAATGGGGCACAAAATATTTGATGAATATTCTTGAAAAAAATATTATAATAATAAATAAATAATAAAAAAATTAGTCAACTAATATTTCTTATATTTTATGATAAACAATTCATATGTTTTATTATTAAAAATAATTTCAATTTCTCAAATAATAGTTAGTTTTGAAATGTTTAATGTTTTATCATAATAAATTAAATTTCCTGATGTTATAATAATATTTTTATATATGAAATAGTATGGTAAAATTATTTAAATTATATTTTTATAAGAAATAATAAAAATAACACATAAAACATCAATTTTCAATTAATTTTTTTTTATTATTTTTGGTGTTTTCAATTAAAAATGAATTATATTAATTTTATATTTATAATATCATAAAAAATTTCTTTTTTATTCATCATGTCCTAATTATCTTACGATGTATATTTGATATTTTTTGAAATAATTTATTCTTTTCTGATTAATGAAAAATATAGTCATCATTGTTAGCATATCATTTATGATAATATCATAAATCAAGTATGACTTCAAAATAATTAAAATATATTATTTGGAAAAAAATTGAAGGGGAAAATTAATTAATTGAAAAATGCAATGATTGATTTAGAAAAACCATGTTTAACATTTTGAAATATTAGTATTATTTATTTAAAATAATCTTTTTCAAATGTTTTTTTACATATTCAAAATTTGGAATTGATTTTTTACTTCATTTTAAAGTCACAGAACACTTTTTGGTTTAATAATAAACCAATTAATTCCATATAAATCATTAATTTTTTTAATTATATGCTAAACATAATATTATTTTAATAAATATAGTTTTTTTAAAACAAATTAACATGATATATGTAATTTAGTACCCCTAGTTTCTGGTATGTATCCCTTAAATGATTCCTTTCATGGTTTTAATGATAAGGGTGTGGAATGGGAGAGTTTGGAGAACATATAATGATGTTTTAAGGCAAAGGGTAAGTCACACGGGCGGCGCATGGTTTTTCTAAATCGTGCGTCCAAACCATCTGTAGTGAATCTTAGAGGCAATATCCCCCGCACGGTCGGTGCATAGATTTTCTAACTGTGCGATCATACCGTGAAACAAGGGAGGTCGAGGTAGTATCTAACGAATGGTTAGCGAATAGCTTTTCAAATCGTGTGAACTAACTCTACGGGCACTTAAATGAGATCCTTAAATTGTGGATCTCACACGTTTTTTCCTCTAAATGCCTCGCTTAATCTTCTAAGCGGCCCTAAATCTGGATTTTGGATCTCCAAAGGTCATGGAAGGTTCTCCCATTGTTCTGGAGGAGATCCGAAGGCTTCTCATGGAAAATCGAAGCTGAATTCTTAAAGAGAAGATATTTAAGGAGAATCCATAGAGAATCAACCTGGTTTTCTTGTGCAGTCTTCATTCGTTGGGGTTCTCGTCAAAACCTTTGACATAGGTGGATTCAATATCAACTCCTCATGTTATAATTGATTGTATTAGTTTAAAATTGGTTTGTTTGAATGGATTTAATTTTGAAAAGCATGGAATAAATCTTCTTTAGTGATGTTTTATGGTTTTGCTGATATTCTGAAATCTTGGTGAATTGTTGTGCAAAGTGAGTTGGATTCTTGAATTTAAAATGATGATTTTAAATTATGAGTTCTGAAATTGTAAATGGTTGATGAAAAATGGTTTTTTAATAAAATTGTAATTTTATTGAAATGATTTGAGATTGAAATGGTTTTGATGGAATTGTTTTCAATAAAAAGTGAGTTTTATTGAAAAGGCGTGGAATTTAAATGGTTTGGCATTGAAATGGTTTTTGATGGAATTGGTTTTCAATAAAAAGGGGGTTTTATTGAAATTTTTTGAAATTGAAATGGTTTTTCATTGATATGGTTTTGATGGAAATTATTTTTAATAAAAAGGTGTTTTATTAAAAGGATGTTGCTTCATGATTGATGGAATATGTGGTGTGTGTTCGTGTTGCATGTATGAGGCTTGGTTGAAGTATGACCTTGTGCGCGGTGCCAAACGTTTAATGGCACAATGGTAACTCCTTGTACGAGGATTGGTTGAAATATGACCTTGTGCTCGGTGCCAAAGATGTAATGGAAGATGAGAAACAATTACCTTGTGACGATATGGTAGATCAATGAGAGACCGCTCGTGAGTATGGAACTGTCATAACGTAGCATGCATGGTTGTTTTCATGTGTTATGGAATGGTTGAGTATACCAAAAAAGGATATTGTGAAATGGTTCTAAAGCTTGTTTGGTTATTTTTCTAAAAAAAATAACTTTCTGGAAAGTTTGTTTCAATTGCTATTGGTAGCTTTTATTTACGAATGGTTTTGGAAACTTCTTTATATTTAGTTATAAACTATTTTGAGAAAATGTTTTATATAAAATATTTTTATATAATTATTGCGAACTCTTCTATCCTAGTGGCATGATTAGGGATGTAATTGCGGAAAACCTACAGATTTTTATACTCACCCCTGCTTTGGAAATTTGGTTCGTTTGCAGATGTCATGTTTTGGGACACAGGTAAAGGTAGAGAATCTTATTGCTAGTGGATCGTGGTGATACTTGGGAGATGTTGTGGAGCTTAGAGCTTGTGGAAACCATAGTATTAGATTCTTTTGTGAGTCTTGAGTTTTTTTGGTGTTGTGCACTTTGATACTTGGTTTGTTCTTCTGTTGTTGTGCACTCTGATGTGGTTTGACATAAATGATATTTTTTTAGTTGTCTTTCAGTTGATCTCGCATCATATAGTGAATGTTTAGATATGGCCGGTTGGTTTACTGGGTTATTTCATAAACTATAAATCATCCCCCACTTTTATTCGAAAACCTTTGGCATTTATTACTATCCTTTAGCATCTTGGGGATGTCGCTTAAGGCCTAGTAATGACTCATTAAGCTCTCAAGCCAATGGGAATTGGAGGGTCATTACAAATGGTATCAGCATGTTCGGTCCTTTCCTAACAAGTAATCATCAATGTTCTTAGTCAAGGAGTTGAAATTAATTCTTGCCTATTCCTTGGGTTGAAATCTTAGACAGGATTAGGATTTTCAGAACTTGAAATGTATAGCATAATAGAATGTAGCTAACCCATTTATAATGAATTTCTAGTTACCAGGATGTGGGGTACATAAGTGTTTTGGATACACTTCTACAATGTTGTAAATCTCATTGTTATGGGTTTAGCCAATGAGAGGAGCACGACATGAATTGTAGAGGAATGACTTCCCACTAGGATTGAATATCTTATTGTGAGGAATGAGTAAGGATTTTGTGCAAGGTGTGTATTTTTGAAAAATACAGAAATTGTTTTCGAGTAAATGATTTTGAAAATAGGGTATTTGGTGTGTTTTGAAAATGGGTTGATTTTCAAAAGGCATGAAAAATGTTTTAAAAGAAATTGAACATGGGAAAATGGTTATATTGAGAACAATGTTTTGATAGATGATTTGATATTATTTTAATTCTAGGCCATCAGTTTCTAGATCGTGAGATTGACGGAGTTTGTTGTTGGTTTAGAAAATGGCACCAGGTAGGCGTAGTCGGAACCAACCCAAAGAGGCAGCAGATAATGTGGTTACCAAAACCACATGTGAACCAATAGATAGTTCATATTATTGTCCATAATTTTCATGATGTGGATATGGGGAACTAGAGTAATGAACGAAGGCAAGTCGATCGTACCATCCAGTTCATGAAATAGAATCCACTAAACTTTCAGGGTGATGCTGATCCCGAAAACGTGGAGGTGTGGCTAAGTAGAATGAATATTATCTTTGATTTCATCGGCACACTAGTATAGTTGAAAGTATAGTTGTTGACGTATATTCTCGAGGATCTTGCACATCAGTGGTGGGATTTAGCGATGCAGGATAAGTTGGATGAAGGCCGTACATGGGAGGATTTTTAAGAATTGTTCAACAAAAAATTCAATCCTCACACGTTCATGACTCAGAAAACAATGGACTTATTTATCTTGAAGAAGGAGAGACTCTCTATCATAGAGTATCCAGCTATGTTCATGAATTTAGTCTATTTTTCACCAGGGGTTGTGGCAAGTGCGTCGTTGAAGGAACTCATCTTTGAATCAGGGATAAGGCAAGAGATTCAATTGAATATTGCAGTGCTCAGTATTACGGATTATACAAAGATGGTGAACAAAGCGACTGTTGCTGAACGTGACATCACATGATCGATAGGATGAGTAATGATGATACCTACGGGAAACGGTGGGAACTCAACCATTGGGAACAAGAGGAAAAAGGACACCTATTTCCACAGTGCATGTGGAAATCAGAACAAGACGGCGGGATTAGTGAACCTTCTTCCACGACCCTAGAACAATGCAGGTTTCCTTCAATGTGTTTCGACTGACCATAGAAAGTGAGAGTGTATGGAGCAACCTATATCATTTCATAATTGCAACAAAATGGGACATCTTCATTGCTATTGTTGTAATTCTCTTAGTTCGGGTGCTCGGGAAACTTTTCAGGCATTGCAATCATTGAATGCTTCGACAGGAAGAGGATAGAAAATTCAATCTCGTCAGTATAAAAGAGCTAGCCATGGTGATTATCAAAATACCATAACTCCTCAACCAGGATAATCTCAGCAAGACAACAAGGAGAACAGTGCAGCGACAAAGAAATTATATGGAGGTGAGCATATGATTGTTGATGATCGGGTTGGACTATCTACATTAAGAGATAAAATTCTTCTGAATTCTACCCTTGTGCTTGTGCTCTTCGATACTGGGGAATCACATTCCTTCATTGCTTCTCCTGCTGTTGATTTGCTATGTTTAAAACAATAAAATATGCCTTCTGTTTTGAGACTGAAAACTCCTCTTAGTGAAAGAGAACACCAAGCCTTTGTGTATAGAGAATGTGCTATAACTATTGACGGAGATGAGTTAAAATGGGACTTCTCGATGTTGGACATTGATTTCTATGATGTAATCCTGGGTATGGATTGGTTGACAATGTTTAAGGCTCACATCGACTGTTATAGGACAACAGTTAGTTTCCCGACTGAAGACGACATCTACCATCTCTTCAGAGGAGAGAGAATGTTAAAGCAAGGCATAAATAGATTTTTGGCACAAATGTTGGGAACGATCTCTTACCAACTAGTGATGTTGACTTTGGCATCAAGGGAAGAGATTGAGAGAGACAGTTTTCTAGTTGTGGTGGATCAATTTTCAGATGTCTTTCCCAAAAACTTCCCAGGGATACCACCTCTAAGCGAAGTAGATTTTATGATTTATCTTTTTCTGGGGACCAGTCCTATTTCCCTTCCATCTTATAAGATGGAACTAATAGAGTTATGGGAATTGAATGTGTAGTTAGAGGAGCAGGAAAGATAGGGTTTCATTCGACCAAGTACATCTCCATGGGCAGCACTGGTTTTTTTTTGTGAAAAAGGAAGATGGAACTCTTTGGCTGTGTGTTGATTACCGTAATCTTAACCAAGTGACGATAAAGAATAGATATCCACAACCACATATTGATGATCTGTTAGATCAATTAAGGGGATCTCAGTGGTTCTCCAAGATTAACATGCGATCAGGATATCACAAATTGCGAGTTCGGAAGAAGGATATTCCAAATACATCTTTCAATAGCACATATAGCCACTATGAATATGTATTCATGCCTTTTGGTCTAACGAATGAACTAGTGGTCATCATGGATTCGATTAATCAAATATTTCAGTGATATCTGGATTCTTTTGTTGTGGTGTTTGTGGATGATATCTTGGTGTATTCAAAGACAAGGGATGATCATGAGGAGCGCCTAGAAACAGTGATACAAATCATGAGAGATCACTGTTTGTATGAAAAATTATCAATGTGAGATTTTTGGATACAGAAAGTATGTTTCCTTAGCTATGTCATTTTTTAGAAAGGTGTTTCTGTTGATCTTGAAAAGATAGAAGCCATTATATCTTGTCAACCACCGAAGAATGTGTTCGAGATACGATATATTCTTGGTCTATCTGGTTACTACCGATGCTTTGTGCATGATTTCTCATGACTAGCATCACCAATGACATATCTGACAAAGACTAATGCTCCATTCCAATGGATAGAAGAATGTCAGAAGTCTTTCCTAGAACAAAAGGTTCGTCTTACATTAGCACCCATCTTGATCTTACCTGAATCAGGACAAGAGTATGTGGTGTATTGTGATGCTTTGGGAATAGGGTTGGGATGTGTTCTCATGCAAGGATATTATGTGTTTTCTTATGTTTCAAGGCAGATGAAGGTGCATGAGAAGAATTACTCAACACATGATTTGGAGTTTGCAGTAATCAGCCATGCTTTGAAAACATGGAGACATTATCTCTTTGGTGAGAAATTTACTGTCTTTACAGATCACAAAAGATTGAAACACATTTTCTCACAACGAGATTTGAACCTCAGGAAAAAAAGATGGATAGAGTATCTCCAAATGTCTGAATTTAACACGATGTACCACATGGGAAAGGAAATTCTATGGTGGATGCATTGAGTATAAATTCATATGCTCAGTTGGCGAAAGAAGCTTCAGACGAATGCCAGTTGATGTCATTCTTAGCTGACATGCATGTGGAATGTGAAGACTGAGGTGATGTTGCTGTTTTATTTTCAGATACACTTATTCTGGATTTAGTAAATATGATCAGAGAAGCACAAACATCTAATGCCGAATGTCTGGTTGTAAGTTCAAAACTCAATGCTGGGGAGACCATTGATGGCTGGAAACTTGATGGGGGTTCAGTTTTGGGTTTTAGATATCGGATGGTTGTACTGATGGTTTTTTAGGAACGAATCCTTCATTCTTATCACCATTCAATATGTTTTTTACACCCTGGTGCACAAAATATGTATATGTCATTAAGGGCGAAGTTTTGGTGGAGCGGCATGAAAAGGAAGGTGGTCGAGTTCGTCTCACGGTGCTTAACTTCTCAGCAGGTTAAAGTAGAGCATCAGAGACCAGCTGTTATGTTACAATCTTTACCTACCCTAGTATGGAAATGCAATCAGATAGCAATGGATTTTGTTACATGTATTCTAATAATAGTTCGGAAACACGATGCCATTTGGGTGATAGTAGATCGTCTAACCAAGTCGGCCCATTTCATCCTTATTTGTGAAACCCTTATGGTGGAAGATCATTCAAAAATCTATATCCAAGGAGTGGTAAAGAGGCATGGTGTACCAGTTTATATAGTCTCAGATACATATCTGAGGTTCACATCTCGTTTATGGAAATCATTACAGTAATCCCTTGGGAATCAGTTGACCATGAGAATGGCGTATCATCCTCAGACGGATGGGAAACCCAAGCAGACGATACAAACATTGGAAGATATGTTTTAAGATTATGTAATAAATTTTGGTGGATCATGGGAGGAACATATACCCATAGTGGAGTTATCACACAATAATAGATATCATGCCTTGATACGCATGACTCCGTTTGAATCATTGTATGGGAGTCCTAGTCATTCTCCACTATGCTGGGTGGAACCTGGTGAAACTTCACTAGTTGGGCAGAGCCTTGTCCAAGAAACAATGGAAAAGATTCAGTTAATTAGAAAGAGGATGAAGACGGCTCAGAGTCGTCATAAATATTATGCAGATCACCATCAAAGACCTTTTTCATTCGTTGTGGGTGATCATGTGTTCTTGAGTATCTCTCCAAGGCTTGTACATCACCGTTTCGGGAAGCAAGGAAAGTTATCTCCTAGATACATTGGCCCTTTTGAGATACTGGAATGGGTTGGAGAGCTGGAATATCATTTTCCATTACCACCATGGTTTAGTTTAGTGCATAATGTGTTCCATGTATCTTAGTTGAAAAGTATCAGCCTGATCCTGACCATGTGATCAAATGGGATCATGATGACTTAGAGCCAAATTCTTCGTTAATACATATCCCGATACGGATTATGGATAGGCAATAGAAAGTCTTGCATGAAAAAATAATCAGTCTTGTGTGGGTTTTATGGTATCATGGTTAGAGTCTAGAAGAGTCTTGGGAACGTGAAAAGGAAATGAATGAGTAGTGGCTAGAACTCTTTCATTTTGCTGAAGGTTTTCAATTTTCCGAGGACAGAAAGACCAATGGTGGGGAGAATGTAGTACCCCCAGTTTCTGGTATGTAACCCTTAGTTGATGTTTTTCATGGTTTTAAAGTTAATGGTTCTGGATGGGAGAGTTGGGAGAACTTGTAATGATGTTTTGAGCCAAAGGGGAAGTCATACGGGCGGCGCACGGTTTGTCTAAACCGTGCGGCCAAACCCTGCGCAGTGGGTCTTGGATGTAGTAGCTCTCACACGGTCAACACATGGATTGTCTAACCATGTGGCCAAACCATGTTATAGGGGCGGTTGAGGCAGTAGCTATTTCATGGTTAGCGCACAGCTTGTCAACCCGTGTGAACTAAACGTGAAGGCACTTAAATGAGATTTTTAAATTGTGGATCTCACATGTTTTTGACTCAAAATTCCTCTTTTAAGCTCCTAAGTGGCCCTAAATCAGGATTTTGGTTCTCCTAAGTTCATGGAAGGTTCTCCCATCATTTCAAAGGCGATCCAAAGGCTTCTCTTGGAAAATCAAAGTCGGATTCTTGAGGAGAAGATATTTAAGGTGAATTAGTGGAGAATTGAGTCGGTTTTCTTTTGTGTTCTTCGTTCGATGGGGTTTTCATCAAAACCTTTGATATAGGTGGCTCTACTCTCAACTCCTCATGTTATAATTGATTGTCTTAGTTTCAAATTGGTTTGTTTGAATGGATTTGATTGTGAAAATCATTGAATAAATCTTCTTTAGTGATGATATGTGGTTTTGATGAAATTATGAAATCTTGGTGAATTGTTGTGCAAAGTGAGTTGGATTCTTGAATTTAAAATGTTTATTTTAAATTTTGAGTGCTGAAATTGTAAATGGTTGATGAAAAATGGGTTTTCAATAAAAATGGTGTTTTATTGAAAGGGTTTGAGATTTAAATGGGTTTGATGGAATTGGTTTTCAATAAAAAAATAGAGTTTTATTTAAAGGGCATGGAATTTAAATGGTTTGGAATTGAAATGGTTTTTATGGAATTGGATTTCAATAAAAAGGGATTTTATTGAAATGGTTTGGAATTGAAATGGTTTGGCATTGAAATGGTTTTGATGGAAATGGTTTTAAATAAAAATGTGTTTTATTGAAAGGGTGTTATGGCATGATTGATGGTCATATGTGGTGTGTGTTCATGTTGCATGTATGATGCTTGGTTTAAATATGACCTTGTGCTCGGTGCCAAACGTTTAATGGAACAATGGTAACTACTTGTACAAGGCTTGGTTGAAATATGACCTCGTGCTCAGTGAAAAAGGTGTAATGGCATGTGGGAAACAATTACCTTTTGACAACTTGGTTGATCTACATGAGACCACTCATGAGTATGGAACTGTCGTAACGTAGCATGTATGGTTGTTTTCATGGGTTGTGGAATGGTTGGGTATGCCAAAAAGGGATATTGTGAAATGGATCTAAAGCTTGTTTGGTTATTTTTGTGGTAAAATAACTTTCTAGAAAATTGGTTTTAATTTCTCTTGGGTGCTTTTTGTTATGAATGGTTATGGAAACTTGTTTATATTTAGTTATAAACTTCTTTTGAGAAAATAATTTATATAAAAATTTTTTATAATTGTTTCTAACTCTTATATCTTAGTTGCATGAGTAGGGAAGTCATTGTGGAAAACCTAATGAGTTTTATACTCACCTCTACTTTGGCACGTTGGTGCTTTTTCAGATGTTGTGTTCTGGGACACAGGTAAAGGTAAAGGATCTTATTGCTAGTGGCTTGTGGTGATTCTTGGGAGATGTTGTGGATATTGAAGCTTGTGGAGCACAGAGTCTTAGTTACTTTTTAGTGTCTTGAGTTGTTTATCTATTTTGCACTTCGATACGTGGTTTGGTCTTCTGTTGTTGTTTACTCTGATGGGGTTTGACATAAATGAAATTTGTTTAGTTGTCTTTCAGTTGTTCATGCATCATATAGTGAATATTTGGGTATGGATGATTGTTTTACTGGGTTATTTCTTAAAGGGTAAATCGTCCCCAACTTTTATTCGAAACCATTTGGCATTTATTTCTAGCATTTAGCATCTTAAGGATGTCACTTAAGGCCTAGTAATGACTCATTGAGCTCTCAAGGCAATAGAAATTGGCAGGTCAATACATGTGACATTAATAAAATTAATTTTTCACCCCTTGAAATATAATTTGATAAAATGGATCTCATATTTTGAATTATTAGGTCTATATTATTTAATCAGTTCCATCTTATTTTTATAACTAAAAAATAAATTACATAGGTAAATATTAGTTACCAAGGGAAAAAATAAAGGTAAAAGTCAAAAACCATAGTGTAAAATACTAAAAAATGTGTGAAAATGTATGGTTGAATCTTTATCAAACATGACCCTTACAAAAATAAATTATCTCAAGTTATTTCTTCCATTTTAACTTTGAACATTAGACTTTTCCTTTTATATTATTATTGAAATTCCAATCCATTTACTTCTATAAGAAGTCAACACCAACCCACATCTCATTAATCTACATAAATCATAGATTGTACCAAACTAACCGAATAACTCCCCAAAACTCATATATATTCACTATGGGTTTTCATATTCTCAATATAGCTCTTTTCAAACCCTTAATTGAATTATCAAGGGATTTTTTCCAAAGATTAAGGTAAAAAGTGTTGATTACTCTTATTTCTCTCATTAATTCTTCTCCTAACAACTAAAATTATAATTTTATCATTATAATATAATTTAATCAGTATCATTAGTTTAATTAATGATATTATGTTTAGGGGATAATCATTAACAACCATTTTTCCTTTTTCTTATAAAACTCAAACGACATTTGTGCATTTGTACAGACTCGTTCCTCTATAAAAGACATGTCAAACATTTCATATCCACAATATACAAAATATAATAAAATTTAATTTTAAATTTTTAATATGATATATATAACTTGATTATGAACTTTAAAAGATATATCATTACCAACCTTCCTCCCATTTGATGTAAAATGAGCATGTTTCTTATGTGTATGTACAGATCGTCGCCTCTACAAATTGACACATTTTATTTTCCATGTCTCTAGTATAATATTCTATATATAATTATATTTGAATAATATTCAACATGTTGAAGACAAGAAAATAGTGTGATTATTCTTCTATAATAAATTAATTTTTCCAAATGAATCACTCTCACCACCATACACACCTATCAAATATAGCATGTTCTTTTATGAGATGATATAACCACCAACATGAACATTGCAATAAATTTATATCATGTATCTCTAAAGAAACATAAATATATGTACTATGGGATATGAATAAGAAAATAATGTTCTGTATAACTACTGTTAATATTGACTGAGTTTCAATCTAAATGATCTATAGCTGCTATATCATTGCCCAAGTGTGGTGTTAAATGTGCATGGGTCTTCACACCTTTATATATGTATGTGGGTGCATGGAATCTAGTAAATATTTAAAATATTTAGATATATAGGGGAATATTAAAATTTTCATATGTAAATATATTAATTAGAAAATATAATGATTAGAATATATATGACTATTACTTTTTTACAAGTGACTAAATGGTTGTGAGAAAAGGTAAAATAACTGGACATCTCTAGTGTCAATCATTAGTACATAGGTACAAATGAAGCTAAAAATGGTGTTGTTGATATAGTGGATAAGAAATTAAAAGGTAAATTGGTATAATTCCTTTTATTAAAGGATATAATATTAGTTGTTAAGATATTCATATGAAAAGTTACCTTTAACTTCATTACTGTTTATATACCTCAAGTAGGTCTATATATACAACCAAAGTGTACTTTTTGAGTTAATTTAAAGACTCTTATTTAGGGACTATTGTAACATGATAATATTATTATTAGTGGTGACCTAAATGGGCATTTAGGAAAAGAATCAAAAGATCATATATATTCCTATGTAGGGGATGTTTTGGGTTTTGTAAATGATAAAGGATCAGCTATATTATAAATTTCTTATAGTTTATTTGAGGAGTTAGCATGTACACTCTTTAAAAAATGACTACAACTCATATTAACTATAAAATCAATGTCACAAAAACAAAAATTGAATATTTCTTCAAAAAAAGTTCATATGAGAGATTTATAATTATTTTAAAGTCATACATGATAAATTTATGATAACCTAACCACATTTATTAGATTAGGAACTCCATCTTATCAATTATAATAGAATTAGAAATAGTTATGGAATCTAGGAATTAGATGGTGTCCCTTAAATAATATCTTTATAATGTAATTTAAAAAACATTTTAGAGAAGTGGAATACAATTTTTGGGGAACTTATAACTACACATGACATAAGGTGGCTGAAAGTATTGACAATATAGCTACATTTATTCTATGAATATCAAAATGGTTTTTTACAAGGAAAATAAATATGTTGGTGATATAATAATAGTTAATTAAAATTTTATGTGGAAAAAGGGTGTTTTAATGCTTTTTAACTTTACTGTAATGAATATGCATGGGCTCGATTTCATATTCCTCTTACTGATGATATATAAGTTGTAAATGATGATAAACCATTTATTTTTTAGGATATATACCATTCAATTGAAAAATATGAATAGTGAAAGAAATATATTCACTTTAAATAGAAATGGAGGGTAAAAACATAGAGATTAATATAATGATGAATGTATAAAATATGATGATGTTTGTACCCTTTTTAATGATATGGATATTATAACAAATGGGGTTGATACTTTACTAACATATCCAATGAAGGAAGGATGTGTAGATTGGACATAGATAATCTATTTATTTTTATAGTGAAACTTAATTTCAACTATTTTCAGAAAGTTCATCCTTTTGAGTATAAATAGGCTTTGAGAAGGAAGTAAATACTAAATCATTTCAGTTAGATAACATAAATATTGAATTTTGTAAATATTCAAGGGATTTGGGTTTTCATTTATTTTATAGGTAAATTATAGAGATTACGAAATATATGAAATTATTAGTGAATGATGGAAGAGTTATCCAGTACCTATGTATAAAAATTAAGATTTCATCCAATATTGGGGGATTATAAAGGCATTATGCTTATGATTATTAACATGACACCTTGGGGATATCTATTGAATAATGGATTTGAAGGGAAACTAATGTTTATAGTAACCCATCTAGTTTACTTTTTGTTCATTCAATATCAGATGTAATATATTTTATTACAAGTCTAATAGAATATTATATACATGAATCCAAATATTTATATATAGTTTTCATTGATTTGTATAATGGATATGATAATGTTATAAGATATGTTTTACGGAAATCTCTTGAATGAAAAGGGGTTCATGTGACATATATTAAAGTCATCCAATACATGTGTTAAGGGAGTTTAATTTGAGTTAGAACATTGGTAGGTGATACTATATACATCCTTATCTCTATGTGACTGAATCATGGTTCATCGTTAAGATCATATGTTTTCCCATTTCTCTTAGAGAAACTTACAAAACATATTCAAGATAATCTATATAATTTCATTCTATTTGCTGATGATATAGTCCACATTGAATAATTAAAAGACTATCATTTTAAAGTTATATATTTGGATAGAGACTTTAGAATCAATAGGTTTTATTCTGAATAGGGATAACACAAAATATATGGAGTTTCATTTTGGAAAAATATTTCCTATAAAATTTATCGATGTGATATTTGAATTCCATGTAATTTAAAATGTTCATCAGTTTTTATATTTACAAAAATTTATAAAATGTGATGAAGATATTAATTTTGATGTCTCACATAGGATTGAGAGTAGATGGGTAAAATAGATTGTGGATTCTAGGGTTATTTGTGATCATAAAATCCCTTTAGAATATAAAGGTTAATTTTTAAGACTGTTATTATAGGAACTATTTTATATGGTAGTAGTGGTAGGAATTTGATGGGATATCTTGGAAAAAAAGTAGTGGAAATGAAAGTGTTGTTATGGATGTCTATAAATACTAATATGGAGTAGATTAAAAATTATTTTTTTAGAGAAAATATGATTGTATCTCATTGATGAGAATATTATTAAAACTGATATGAATAAAGTTACATAATGGGATGAGAAAGGCCGGAAAGTAATTGTGTTTCTGGGTAGGTAGGTTGATGTGTAGGGAAGTTGGTTGGGTAGGGAGATATTACATTGTCTAGGGGAATTATTTAATTGTTTTGATTAGTTAGTTAATTGGTTAGTGGAGAATAATAAATACTATTATTATTCTTTTTATGGGGATTAGTTTAGAGTTTGGCTTCCATTAGAAGCATCTTGTGGGTTATTCCATTACTCTTTCGGAGAATAACCATCCATATGTTCTTCTTATTCATATTATTCTTCATATTCTTATTATTTTTATACTTCTTAATTCCATTATTTTTTTAGTTATTTATAATACTATAAATTTTTAATTCATATTATCTTTCTACTGATATAATAAAATATCAATATTATTCTCTCTCTCATTCATATTTCCAATCAACTTATGGTTTTACTGAAAATGAGACTAACCCTATAGAATGATAAATTCCTCTAAATATAATATATTAATAGAATATGGATGTTTTTGGGCATGTAAAATAGACTGAACAGTTTGGAAACATCTGTGGGGGAACTCTAGAAAGGATTTTACCAGTTGGAAAATACCTTAAGGAATTTTGGACTTAGATTAACGAGTCGACAGTGTTTATAAATAAAATATAAAAATCATTGGTGGATAAAGAGACACTCGTAGATATTAAAGGTAAGGTGGTAGTTTTTTAGGAAGGGGATATAATTCAGTATAATACTAGAGATGGAAGTGTTCAGTTTAGTAATGTTTAAATAGATGAAAAGGTTGTTCAACCTATAGAATGTGAGTAGATATTCTCTATTACAATATTGGTTGAGATTCCAATATTTTATAGTGATAAATATATCTCATAGGTCACCTGTGAAAAAATATATATCTATATTCATCATACTTTAGGTGAACTTAATGTGTCACTAGTTCAATTATGTATGGATGGTATGGTGTAGTGTCAGATGATTTCATTGAAACTAGTTTATATTGAGCTAACATGGTCAATGGTGAAGGTGTTTCATATTTGGATACATAGAAATACTATTGAGGTAGATCCAATGTTATAATTAAAGGAAATATGGATGAATAATTCCATGGGAATGTGCATAGATGAGTTCCATCATATATCTCTATGAATACAATATATCTCATAAAAGTGGTACATAATCTTATTTGTCGATGAATTCAAACCTAAGATCCAAAATATTGTAATTATTCAAGATCCGTTATAAAAATCATTGATATTAATAGTAACTAAGAGATTGAAAATTTAATTGGTGGTTTCAGGAATATTCAAACAACTAAAATATTGGAATATAATAAATATACCTAGTGTTTTGGAAAAATGATTGCTTCCTAGAATGTGTAATCTCATTCCATATGTGGATAGTGTTGAAATGTAGAGGATGTGTTTTATTGAATCACACTGTAAAGTGGTTTTAAAAATTTATATATTGATTTGTTGTGGATAGAAAACCAAGATTCTTGTGCTACGCATGTTGGAAGGAGCTTAATCATAAAAACGACACGTGTAATAGGGATTTCAAATTCATGGTTTTGGAATCCTTAGAAATGCACAATAATGGAGAATTTTTACACAAAGTGGTTAAAAAAATGGAAAGTGTGTCAGAATATTTATCATGTTTTCCATCGTGGGGGTTATATGGAATTTATTTTCTATGTAAATGATTTCAAGAAGGCCAGCTAGCATGGTGAAGGAAATACTATGGGGCAGTTCTTAAGCAGTTGTTCTGGGGAGTTCATTGGGTATGGATTCATTTATAATAGCTAGAGGTATTGTGTAATAAATATTTATTATATTGTCATTTATTGGGTGGTATAACAATAGATATATGTTTTTTTCTTATTTGGGTGGGGGTTTGTATGAATTATTTATTCCAAAGGAAGAATCTGGTGGGTTAGAGCATCATCCATCAAGAGAAAAACCTTTTATAAGATCCACATTTTTTCCTTTATATTATTCTTCTCATTCTTCTTATTCTTAATTAATTCATTATATTCTTATTTATATCAATAAAATTTTGTAATTTATGTTATCTTTCCACTGATATAATAGACAACCAATTTTATTCTCTCTCTCCCTCTCTCTTAGGATTCCTATCATAGAACAAATTAATATTATTGGGAAATGTTAAAATAAAACATAGATATTATCATATTAATATGGTAATAATAATGATTATTTATATTATTAAAATAGGTTATAGTAAACCTAAAAGTAATATTAAAATAAATCATTTAAGATAATCATGTTCTAAATGATTTCAATAAAAATATATCCAACAATAGAGATAATTGATGGAATTTTATCTATGTATCCTACCCCATTTAACTATGTTTTAGGATTAATTATTTTGTTAGTTTTGTAATGTTTTTTTTAATATAATATCCCTTTTTGTTAACAAATACTAAAATAGTCACACCGCTGATTTCATCTACATGAAAGATAACTAAAAACTCTTGTGTTAAAATAGAAAATTATAAATTATTATAAAACATATACTATAGTACATTAAATAAACTATTAATGATGAAACGTTTGTCAATAAATGGGTATCGACATCAACATTACATGCATACACAACCCAACTATGATTACTAACATCTGATTATAAAAAAAAATTAACTAATTAATAATTGAATAATGAATGATTATAATTAATGATTATAAATGTTAATGTATATGAATATGTTTATGAAATATGTTATTAACATTGATATGTTTTTTATAGAAGATTTTAGAGATTTTCAGACTATGTAGAAATACATGCTAAGAGTGTTTCATCCCAATTTCCATTCATTGTGACATATTTTTATTTATGAACCAAATTTCAATTAAATGGTTTTTATTATACATATTGGATATATAATATCATTAAATATCTTTTATTCATGGCAATTAAAGTTTAATTCTTTTATATTTCTATTAATTGGTTTCTATTAAATGTTTCCTAATCTATAAGGGGTTTCTTATCTCAATTCTCATTCTTTAATACTTCATCCATATCCACCACTTGTTCTATTTTTATGGTGTATACACTACCAATTTATATCTTATTATCTTTTTTTCTTAAAATTAAAGGTATTTAAAAATTAATCGCATATTCTACCTTCAATGAATTATTAATTTTAAATATAACAATGTTTTAAGGGATTTTGTTAACCTAAACACTGTTCTTGAGTTGAAATATTTCATCTTGAATTTATTTCTTCTATTACTGGTTTCTTCTATAATATTATTCAATTATATGGTTATTTCACAAATTATAAATATTAAATTAAATTCTAACAGAAATATCCTTCCATAAATATTTTACTTTTCACAAATTTATATCATTAAGAATAATTATTGACCTATTGAATATTTCATGTTCCTTGCATGTCCATATTTTTTCTTCCCAAATAATTTCTCATAATTCTGAATCCACTAATGTTTTATTAAATGATATATTTATATATTTATTTTTCCCTTTTTATAAGGATTTTTTAGTATCCTTTTTATGATATGAGTCTTCAAAAATGATATTTTTTAATATTAAAATTATTATTCTTTCCATGATAATATTTTTTATTTTCTACTTCTCATTTCCTCTAAATATATTATGTCCCTTCTAAGGATAAATTATTGATACTTCATTTCAAATAATTGTGTAAATAATTTCTTCATTTTATCATATAAAAGGTAACTCTCAAAAGTGACCCATATATTCATCTTTGTACTATAATTTAACAAATGTATTTTGAGATATCAATTTAATATTTTATGTGTGAATGAATTAATTCATCATTTGGGCCATTTTTCATTATAATTAATCCATTTTATGTTTGAAAATATTTTTTTAAATGATTTTGATTCATAATTACATCGAAAATTAATAGAAAAGTTTTTTATTTTTCAAAATTATAATATTGACTTTTAAAATGATTTTTTAAAAAATTATTTTTCAAGAATGTTTTATTAAATATTCATTTTACAAAAACTTATTTTAAAATAATTTTAGTTCATATTTTTGAGGCCTTTATTTTTTCATGGAATAATTATTTAGATTTTTCTTAAAATAATAAATTTAAGAAATATGTTTTTCTTAATTTCTCAAAAGTGGTATCTTTAAAAGTTACACCAAACTACTTCTTTTATAATGATGTTATGAAAACTTTTTTGATAACAATTTTATGATTAACATTAATTTTCCTCATTAATTATAAATATTATACAACTGATGCAGTTATATGTTATAGATAAATATATAAGTCGCTTTATGAAATACACCTTTTGGGTGATTTAATTTCTAGTATCAACCAAACTTCTTTTCATTTCATGTTATGTGATTTTATTTAGAAATTATTTGAAAATCAATTTTATTCCATGGGTTTTTCTGGTATGATAAATTATTTATGTCTTATGGTACTTGTTTCTATTGATAATGATGAGTGAGTTCATGTATCACCCTATAATAAATTGGTCAATGTTTTATTCCTCATGAGATATTGATTTTAAGAATGAACATGATGTATTTCTCTTTGTTCACAAAGATAATTTTCATATTCTTATAACTGGGGAATAATTCTATGTTATATTCTTTTGTTATACCCAATGATTCAATATTAGTATCACATTTTACCACACTCTTTTTCCATGGTACATGCTTGTTCATTTAAGATTTTATTTCTTTCTAACATGACTTATGGATAATAGTTTTTATTTAATTGTATTTTTAATATGATATTTCTCACTTGCTCATATTTTCTCATGATTTAAGTCTTGATGAAAATTTGATATGTTTTCTATCACTGTGTTTTTATGTTCACCGGTTTTTTTATTCTCCTACCATTGGTAATTAATTTAATTATAACTTATCATAATTCTATAATGGTGTCTATTATGGAGAAAATATATGGAAATATTCACATGTATCATATAATATGTTTCCTATATTATAGATCATTAATGAAACTAAACTTTCCATCCATGGGATTTTGTGTTACTATTAGATGGAATGTCTAAATTATTGAAATATATTTATATTTAGTTTTATAAATATCACATGGAATCACAGACCGTTGTTAAGGTATGTTCATCTAGCACAAAACTCTAGTGTGATTATCTTGGGTGTCTCACTTCCCTTGTGGCCTATAACATACAAGATAAAAATGACCTGGAAATGTCCGTTTCATAGCATTCCCCAAATTTTTTCTCCTAAATTATGTGCAATAACAATGATACAAAAATAAAAACTACTAAAAACTAAGAATTTAACCCAAAAATCCATAAAATTCAAGGAATAAGGTAAAAAAATAGTAAATAAATAAAATAACAAAGAAGGTGAATAAATAATTTTTTACCTCATTTCTTTCCCATATGGTGATAATTCCATTCCTCAGATGTTATCACATATCTACTTTTATGCTAGATCTTATAATAAAAAAAATGAAATTTTCAATATTGGTAACCAAAATAGATGAATATATTATATATTTGTAATTACTTATTATAGTTCAATTTTTGGTTGATAGAAGCTCTAGTAATGAGTAATAAAGATATTAATGGGGGGCTATTATATTGTTAAGGGATATTGCTAGGTAGGAAAGTAGTAATAATATCATTAATGGTGAGATATTGTCTTATTATATGAGGAGATTCTCTTGGACCATATGGAAGGAGGAAGGGTAATTTTTATTAATTAAAGTTTTGAGTGAGTGAAGAAAGTATGAAGGCATTTGTTTTGATGTTTGGCCCCCGGACTAGGATGAGAGTGTAATGTGGCTATCAATTTCTATCCATAAATCTCTCCTACATTATTCCTCAAAATCTATCATCAAATTATTTTTTTCTTATTTCTAATTATATAAAGGAGTATTCTTTGAGGATTATATATTATCAATTTTTCTATCCAACCTCTTGTGGTGTAGACTATATAATTTCATTCAGCAGTAGGAAGAATTATTAAATAATGTGAACTGTTATTTTTTCATATAAGGATATGTGAAAGAAAACTTATAGTTTTATTCAAACAAGATGATATCCATTTTTAAGTAATTTTATCATAAGAACATCATATTTCTAGGATTTTTTCAATAGATTGGGGTTTTAGTTAGACTTGATCAGAAGAGCTACACTTCTCTAGAA
This sequence comes from Viscum album, assembly GCA_963277665.1. Taxonomy (NCBI): domain Eukaryota; kingdom Viridiplantae; phylum Streptophyta; class Magnoliopsida; order Santalales; family Viscaceae; genus Viscum; species Viscum album. The sequence goes on along the minus strand of OY728143.1, from coordinate 1,877,403,330 downwards.
CTTGTTTTATCGAGATATATTATCTAAGAATGAAATAAGTAGAGTCACACATGAATGAATATTTTTATGGCCATAAATTATTATGTTTTATTTTATGATAAACTTCCCATGCTATTTCACTCATTTTGAATAAATTCTAAATAACTGGATCCCTCAAGAAAACATGTGCACTGTTATTTTTTCCATCCCTGTCGTTGCTTAAGGATCATGGATTCTCTCCATCAAAAAATTTATTGAGGGCTTAGATAAATGAATGGATTTTTTTTTTGAATAAAGTATACAACATATCAATGGACATGAAAAATTAATATAAGGAGAAAGATATTTTTTTCATGTACCTCAATCACTATGTGTGGAACCAGGAAACTTATCCCTAACATGAACATTCCTTCCCCACTTTGACGATATATTTTCCGTGGTTTTATTCTACAACATCTAAAGTCATAATACCACCAGGTATGATGTAGGTCCCCCTCATAAACATATCATCATCACACATAACTCACCTCATATTATTCTCAATGTAGAGTTTCCCATTTTTTATGACATAGATATGTGGAGTTTTTTGGTACACACAAACCTTTATTTACCCATCCACCAGAAGCTGCATCAGATGGAAGTCCCTCAAAGCTAGGTGTATATGTAGGGTGTTTTTGTGTGCTGTTTAACCATTTTTTTAGGATGATCTCCATATTTATATGTGTAAAAATGTTAAATAGTAGTTGATACAATATTCTAGTGGTCTCAAAATACAAATAAAAATGTATGAATGATTATCCACACTCCAGGAAACAATGATAATTTAAGAGTATTTCATGTGGTTTGAATATATTTATTCTTTAAATCTTTCCTATTTTATGTAAAAAAAATTTGACACATCCTGTATCACATGTTTAATGAGACCCATATTTTGTATCAAATTTACAACTCATAATCACAACTATATTCCATGCATAAATATCTACATACACATATAGACTTCATTGGAGGAGTGGGTACTCTATTAAAATGGTGCGGGTCATCAAAATGATTCTTGATACATAGAGTGAATAATTTTCATCCACATGAACATTTGGGAAACATCTATATAGAATTTCCACAAATCAACCATTTATGATAGCTGAGGTTTTCATATATGGATTTTGATGAGAGTCTTCAATATAGACCCCCAATGGATATATATGTTTTTGACACCGGAAAAACATTTAATGGGAGGATAATTAGAGAAAGAGCCTCTGTTTTGATGAGTGATTCCCAATATCCCCCAATATATGTGTGTTGATCCCAACATATGGATAATTCTATTGGAATAGGTGAATATTTGGAAAATGGTGGAGTTGACTGGGGAATTTAATCAATCCGAGACAAATAAAGACAAGCCTCATTATTATGCCATCAGAAAATTATTTCTATCAAGGAGAGGTGAGTGATATAAACACTAGAAAGTGGTTATAGTTTCATTTAATATGGAAATACTATTTGGTTTATGGATATTTTTAGTTGATAAATAGGTAGTAATTTCATCACTAGGGGGAATATTAATTGATTAGATATGGAATTTTCTAGGCCCATGTGGGAGGAGGGAGGATGGATTTTCATTAATGGATTTAGTGTGTTAGTGATGAAGGTAGGAATGTTTTTTTGGAATTATGACCATTGGGCTTGGTTGATAGTGCAAGTCACCTCTTTTTTATCTCTATAAACACTCTTATTAAAAATTCTTCTTCTACATCTTGCTCGTAATTTTGGTTTTTTGGAATATAAATAAATGGTGAGGAATTACCCAGGTATGAAATTCCTTCACATTTTTTGGAAAAAACATGGATGAATCTACTATAGTTATTATAAGACATTGAGCACTTAAATATATGGTTTTCATTTCCCTTAAATAATACCCAAACATTGAATGTTATTGACTTACAATAGTGACTAATTTTTTTGTTCAATTAAATTCACAATTTTATAATTGATAATGTTGTCATACAATACTCTATATTATGAAATAGAAACTTATTAGAAACAAATTCATTCATCAAAGTACAATATTTATACCCCACATCCCATATTCATGATATTAATTTATAACTACTCCGCATTATTGTTAATCCCATTCTAATGAATTTGAAAAGGAAAAAAGAGAGACATAAATTCATTTACATTGATATTTTTTATTCACTTTACGGATATGTGAATGTTCATTAAAAATGTATATGACTTGTAAAAAAATCATTTAATATCTTATATTGTTGGTTTTGAGGATACTAGCTTTGATTCCATCTAGTCAAAGTTGTGAATAATTTATGTCTATTTATGGTTTTCTAGGGATGTAATTAAAATTTAGGAAAATCATGGTATTCAATTATTGTACACCGCATTTCTTGTCAAAACTACCATTTTTGTGGGTCTTGGTGTGGAATATTAACCAAACATAATAAAATAACATAGTTGTATAAACAATTAACCATTTTTATTAGTTTATATATAATTTCATGATTTTGGGTAACATCACATCTCCAAGGGTGATTTCCCTTTCTCAAAATTGAGTTATGGATGGTGAATCTCACATCATATTGCACTGTAAAGGGAATGAATGATTCTATCCTATTATTTGTGATTCCAAATAAAATTTTTGGTGATCCAATATATTATGTGATTCTATATGATTTCTTATGGTTACGGGCATAGCAGAAGCATACAGTGGTTGCAGATATATTAAAATTTATTTTAATAATGGTTTCTTGAAACCAAGATCCCGGATCATGAATGTAAACTTTATAATTAATTTCTTTAATTTTCAATAAAATAAATACCTATGATTGGTAACATTATTTGTTGGTAAATTTTGATCATTTAAAATAAACATTCAGATTATGTTTTTGGCACTTCAAGGATTCAATGATATAATCCCTCTAGTGGTGATCAACATGTGGTCCTATGAACTTTTAGCAACACCACTCGATCTCCAGGTTCTAGAACAGTGATTCGAATTTATTGTGATATTCATTCTCTATATATGGTTCTTTGGTATTGAATAAATCTATCCTACACTTTTTATTCTAGAGAGGGACATATGAGAAGGATTTGGGGGAGAATTTTGTGTGCATGACAATTCTCTATTATTAATTTTTGATTCTATACACAATAGACATATCTATCTATTTATAGTGTTAAGATCTTAGTTAAATATTATTTAATTTAATAACATCCATTAAATAACATTTATTATGTTTATTAAATTACATTAAACTAGTAATAATTATATAATTTTTATTTTTTGTTGTTTGAAAACATAATAAATAATACATATTATGTAATTGTCTTATTAATTAATATTTTCATTGGAGTCAGTCTTGGTACGTTCAAAACCCTCTATCATTTATTAAAAAACCATGTAAATATTTTATTCATATATAAATATTTAATTCACAATAAAGTGAATAAATATTTATCAATATATGAAAAAAAACAATGTATATATTTTATTCAAAAGGTGGTGAATAAATACTTATTTAATTTATTTGATCAATATAACATGAATAAAATTATTCGTTGAAGTTGATAATAGTATTTATTCCATTAATTAAACTCAAATATAATTTAATCAATATTGAATGGGCCATATAAAATTTTTTCCTTTTTAAATAAGTGGGATTACAAAAAAACTATGATTACGGTCTAGAAATTGGTCAAGTAACCCAATATATTAAACTTAATTCCGTAATGTTGACAACCACATATGAATGATCACCTTGTAATATAGTCCTTTTTTTACAATATATCATCAAGAAGGTTTCAAATATGTGTCACAAACCTATATTCCTAGTATGTATTTAATTGAATATATAATATAAACATGTTTTTACACCATGGCTAGTAAATTTAATGCAACGGTTCTATTCAAATCAAAGAGAAGTGATATTAGATTCCATAACATCCTAGACATATTCATTACTGACATGTTAGTCCTAATGCACTCAATGTATCTAACATATCCATAAACTATTATTATCATTGTTTTCAAAATAAATATATGTATGTGATTTGTAACATGCATGAATAATTATGTTAATTTCTAAGAACCATCACACATTCTCATAGATAGAAACATTTTATGACACCAAAAAATACGAAATTCCTATAAGTAGTTCTGCACTCAAAATATCTCATCTTGGACATTATGAATTACTAACTTCATTAGAAGAAGCTTCATCTACATTCGAGTAATCTATTAGGATACTCTTTGTAATATGTGTCCCATAATAGAACATTATCCTACTGCAGAACATTATTTGAGAATATATTCATTGCACATCAAGTATCTCATAATAGAGGGGAACTACTATCACCCAATCAATAAGAAATATAAACTAGAACATTATTTCATTATATTCATGAATAAAATCAAAAAAATATGTTATAATAAGTTTTATTAAAATTAAAAACATTGAATATTCATGTAATCAAAGTACAAATAGTTAGTCGTAGAACACAAACTCTGAAAAACTCCCACTTTGACTAGATCCTTCTACCTATGAAATTCAGTCTACTAGACATTCAATGTTAGTAATGTTACTACTTTTCCAAGTCATTAGTCAAGAGGTCCTCTACATTATCATCCATGGAAATACTACTCACTACAATATCATCTCTCTAAGAAAAATCTCTGATGAGATGATACATCCTAAGTATGTGATTTTTCTGCTGATTTGACCTTGGCTCTTTTACAAGAGCCACCACTGCATTATTATCAAAAGAAAGTGTGATAGGATCACTACTTCTATGTACCACATCATGAAATTGGATGATGTTTTGCATCCATACTATTTCTTTAGCTTCATCAGAAGCCACAATATACTCGGAATCTATTGTAGAATCTTTAACTATAGCCTCCTTTGAGATCTTCCAACTCAAAGCACCACCACTCAAAGTGAAGATGTATAATGTTTGTGACTTTATATCATCTTAATTATTTTGTAATCTATAATCATCATATCTTATGATGACTTGTTCTTCATCACCTCTATAAAACAACAACATGTCCTTATTATTCCTCAGATACATTTGAATAATCTTGACATCCATCCAATGGTGGTCAGCTGGATTAGCTTTATATCTTCCTACTTCACATAATGTGTATGATACATATTTCCAAGTACATATCATAGAATAAATGACCAATCCAATCGTTTATGCATATATAATCCTTGTCTTTATGTTCCTTTCCTCATGGGTGTGAAGGTAAATTTTCCAAGAAATATGAATTCCATGTGACACTGAAAACAATCTACAATTTGATTGTTCCATATTGAATCTATACACTATCATGTCACTTTGTATACTTTGAATTAGGTTGAACAACCTATTGGATCTATCAGGATGGATTGTGACCCCAAGAATATATACTGCCTCACTCAAATCCTTCATAGAAAATCATTTATTCAACCATTCCTTAAGATTCTGTAAGACTGATATTTCATTTATAATGAGTAATATTTCATCAAAATATACTATTAATAATAATAATTCTCTTTCATTAAACCATTTATGGACACACATATTTCATTCATTCTCTATGAATCCAAATTTCATTATAGTATCATAAAAACAACTATTTCATGCCCTAAATTATTGCATTAATCCATAAATGGATCTTTTTAGTATGCATACCTTGTTGGCATAAATTGTAGTCACAAACCCTTTGAGTTTTTTCATCATTAAATCTTTATGATGGTTCCCATTAAAAATGTAACATTTTGAATCTATTTTATAAATCTCCTAATTATAGAAATATGTAATGGAAATTATAATTTTAATGGATTTCAGCATTTCAATTGGTGAAAAAGTTTCATTGTAGTAAATGACTTAATGCTATTTAATCCCTTTTGCAACAAGTCTTCCATTATAGGTAACAAATTTTTCTTCTATTCCCATTTTCATCTTGAATACCAATTTTCAACCAATTGGATTTACATCTACAAGAGGAATTAACAAAATATGGAGTTAGTTTTGTTACATGGAATCCATTTCAGAATTCTTTCCTTCCACTAGACAATATCTCTGCCACATACTTTTTTCTTAGAGGGTAGAGGAACATTATTATTGAATAATAATGAGTATCCATACTTAGTGTCTAGAAAGACTTATTTTTCACATCCACTAAACTATCTAGTACTCCTAAATAGTAATTCTGTCTCTTGAACAATTTATTTTTCAGTAGGGATTTGTGGAATTTGTTCTTATGAAAAATCTTGTGAATAATGATTCTATACATTATCAAATTGTCTTTCTATCCCACTATATATTTTAGAAATAATATCCTCTTCATGGAATGTTGGATTTCTATCAAACAAAACCATTTTTTTAAGAAGGATTTTATAGGTAATATCCCATTGTTTCTTTGGAATATCCTATAAACATAAGCATTGTGCATCATAGTTCAAACTTGTTACCGAAATAGGCATTAACAAATGCTTCACAACACCACACATATAAGTAAGACAACAAAAAAATTGATCCAATAATGGAAAATTTATGTCATCTGTAGCTTTATTTGGAACTCAGTTTAGTACGTATACTGATTTCTGTAATGCATATACCAAAAGGATAATGGAATACTCACATGACTCATCATTTATCTAACCATGTTCAATAAGTTGGGTTTCCCTATTTCACATACACTATTCTACTCTGGCATTTAAGGAGTTTTGAGTTGAGATAAAATCCCAAAATCCTATAGAAAAACAATGAATTCTTGATTAAGATATTATCCACCATTTTATGACAAAAGTTTATTAATCTTATTACCAAGATGGTTCTTAATTAAATTCATTTATTCCTTGAATTTTTCAAAAGGATCTGACTTATACCTCATTAAGAAGACATATCTATATATATTGAAATCATCAATGAAATTTATGAAGTATGAGGACCCACCCCTTAAATTATTAGGGAATGATACACACACATCAGTATGAACTAATTCAAGAATTGTTTTAGCCTTTTTACATTTCCTAGTAAATAGGGGTATGTTCATTCTTCCTTGTAAACATATGTGGCATACACCAGGTGGTTTTATTTCGAAATAAACTAAATATCCATCTTGATGTAATTTAGTCAAGATATTTTCATTTACATGACCACGGGGTGAATCCAATGTTGTGTGTTTTATGAGTCATGTGATGTAACATCTATATCGATTTATATTATTTGGTTTGTGTATCCAACACATAAAGACCATTATTTAAATATTCATTACAGTAAAAATTGTTATCTTTATAAAATAAGAAACAATTATTCTTAAATTGGAAAATAAATCCATTCATATGAAGTCTTTATTTAGATATAATGTTTTGGTAACTAAAGGCACGCAATAAACCCCTCTTTAAACCCAATATCATTTTGTTTGTCAATGTGAGGTGGAATTACCTGATAGATATAGAAACAAGTTTAGCTCTATAAGAGAATCAAATATCTAATGCTCCCCAGTCAATCTTTATGAATCTACATGGTTTTTATATTTGAATACATATGTGATCACAAAAAAATGTATCTAATCCACAATTTTTTGATAGATAAATTACACTTGATAATAAACACACCTAAATCTTCACCTTTCTTCTTTGGTTGGGTGCATTTTTTCTTCTAGTGGCCCTTTATTCCACATACAAAATAGATAACATCACATTACCTTTCTTACCCTATTATTATTATTATCTTGTAAGGGACTGAAGATGTTGTGGGCTTAATGATATTGTCTTTCCCATTCTATTTATTCACCATTAGGATGGAATATTTTCACTATTCTTATCCTTATCTACATTGAAATGCGGAGTAAGAAGTTCTGGTAGAGACTTCTTAATGTTGATCATATTCGAATTCACAAAAAAAAATCTAAATAATATTTGAGAGTGATGCCAAATGATTTCAATACCCAGTTCATTAGGTAGTTTGAACCATAGAACCTTTAAGCGCTCAATATACCCAATGATCTTGACTACATAATTTCCAACAAGGGAACCCTCTCCCATCATGGTATGAAAGATATCCTTGAGACTCTCATGTTTTTCCTATCTAGCTCTCTCCAAGTAAATACCACAGAGGTGCTAAAGAATTCTATACGCATCCTTGTTTTCATCAGACTTCATTAGTATAGTATACGTCAATAAAAGAATCAAAAATTAAATTTTGACCATTTCTCACAAAAAAAATTCATTGAAAGGTAACGCTTCATCATTAGTCTATTTAGTAGGCATATTAGACATTGAGGATTCCAGCACATAATATTTCTATTCATAGTGTTTACCAACATAAATCCTTCTAAGCCACTCTTAGAAGTTACTGCCAGTTATGAGGCTAAATTTCTCTAATTTTTATTGTAGGGATAATGTGGATGATAAACTATTCATCTTATTCTACAATTAGAAACAGAGTATAATTACTACTTCTCTGGATTACAAAATAAGTGAGATATAATAAATTAAAAGTTTTTATTTATTTATATTATTTTTTTAATCTCTCACTATTTTACCAACTCTCAATAAACCTCAACATTGAACTTGTAATTTCTGGTTACATTAACATTCTAGTGGAATCGGTTAATTATAAAAATTATCCATACTTTTCCCATGAAAACAATAATACAATCATTATGTATGATATCATGGAAATTTTAGACATGTAGCTCCTCGATTTGTTGAGTGGATTCCCCTATCCTGAAATCATGACATAGATTTCCTCAACACTTGACTCTAAATTTGAATTTACAGACATAGGATGTTAAAGTAAATATAATTTTTGTTAATTCAATCCAAAACTCTCATGAAAATCCCTTATAAAAGTAAGTGTCCATCCTTTTTCCATTTACTACACTTAGTTATATGGTTTCATTCCCAATCAAATAACTGACGTGTAATTCTGAAAAAATATATAATTGAGGGATTTTAATTTACTAAGCATAAATAATATCTTTTTTATCTTTTACATGTACTGTTAATTTTAAGATGATGCTACATAATTAATTAATCATGTTAGATAAAACATTTACACATAACTCATTTATTTAATTTTTGTATTTTCACATTAATTATTTTATTTAGTTGATCATGGTATTTCATCCATTAAAATATAATATGAGAAACAACAATAAATAAATAATTAAATATCTCTTTCATGATCTTTATCTAACAATTTATTTAATGATCATGAATTAAATCAACCATTTAACTAGGGTAATTAACTCTTATTCTCAAACTTGTCATTAGTTACACCGTTCCACCTATCCAATTATGTATCAACTAGGATTGTATCATTATGGTTTTATATTGAACGTCCTCCACATACCATGGGAATAATCCATTAATTTAAAATATTTATTATTCACACATAAGTGAGGGGAACCAAATGATTGGATAAATGGGATTACATAAATATCATTGGACATGTAGGTAATACATATTAATGGAGGGAGTAATGAATTAAATTCCATAATTTAATTTAATATTATATAATTGAAAAATAATAAAATAAATTAAATAAAAATATCCAATGCATACATGGGTATTGGCCAAGCTCATGAATGGCCATACATGCAATGAAAATATAAAAGTAAATGGCTATCATTAATTTATTTATTTTCTATTATATAATATATGATAAAAATGATTTCATTAATTAATTAATTACCTTCGATCTTAATGATAACCCACTATTTTTTTGAAATACCCATTAATAATAGAATTCTTAGAAAATAAAAGTCAAAACCAAAAAATGACATAGTAATTAAAGTAAATTAATTGGGAATTTAAAATTCATTAAAACCATTACTAAATTTTGAAACATGCAATGGTGTTCTGAACAATAAATCATGGTTTTAGTGATTCAATTTCAAATTTAATTTTATTTTATTTTTTCAATTAATGAGAGACTACACTGTGTTTATGTGTGTGTAGATATATTATAGGTACTTCGGTTGTTTTATATCAATGTTACATGCAAGGGAATTTTCCATGTTGACTCAGTCTGACTACATGGTGTTTAAATGCTAGTTACACACCTTTTATCTTTTTTTCTTGTTCTAGGTTATCATTGTTAACACCCATTTCTCAATAAAAACACTTCATGTAATTAATTTCTCTACTCATCTAAATGAAATGTGCATGGGTATTCAATATGTGAACTAGTCGCACATCATGTAACCCATTTTTACTAGCCATTGATTTGGCACCTATTGATGGAATCATTGTCATTATTCATTTTTTATTTAACCTTAAGGAAAATGAAACACTAAACAAACGTGATTAATATATCAATAAATTGTTCATTGAAATAGTATTAAAGAAAAAATAACTTCAAATAAAAATCAAACCACAGTTTACCATATATCAAAAATGAAATAAATAATTATAAATTTAAACATAACCCATCGGATTCCACTTAATGGTTCCATACACCGTGGAATCATGTGGAGTTGGGTGATATATTAAATTTTATTTTAATAATCGATGCTCAAATAAAATAGTGATGATCTTTCATGTCAAATTAAAAAATATTTATTTAAAATTTGAAGAAATATATAATTGGGTATAAGAACATTTTTTGTTGTTGAGTTATGATCTTCTGATAAATCCATTTTGTATTACCTTCATTACATTGTAAGGATCAAAGGATTGAATCCCTCTAGCAATGATCCACATGTGATCCTATGATCTTTGAGCAACACCAATATATATCTGAGTGCTAGTATGGCGAGTCGAATGTCTTGTATTGTTTGTTCTTGATAGCTCATTCTTCAGTTTTGAAGAAATATCCCTTTCAATTTTCATTCTTTAAAGGGAGGGAGGATGAGGAGATAAGGGATAATTATTTTGTTGAATCAGTTTTCTATTATTTATTTTTGATGCTCTACACAATAGATATAGTAGTATATTTAAAGTGTTTAGATTTGAGTCAAAATCTTATTTAATTTCATACAAGAAATTAAGTAATAGTTATTACCTTTAATATATCACATACCATATAATAATAATTATATTATTATTATTTTTTGGTGAGTGACAACATGTGCAATGAAAAATATTATGTAACAGTCTTGTTAATTAATATCTGTCACTAGATATTGTCATGGATTATTTGAACTCTTTTAGAAATAACTAAATAACCAAAAAATATTTTATTCCAAATCTAGATAATAAATATTTTTTATGATATTTTAAATAAAATTAATATTTAATTCAGAAGTCGGTGAAAAAAAATTATTTAATTAATGTGATCAATATATATTGAATAAAATTATTCCATGAACATGAAAATAATATTTATTCCTTTAATTAAACTAAAATAGACCTGAATAAGAATAAATATAAAAACTTAGTGTGTGATCCTCTATCATAATATCTCATCAATAAGGTGGAACACCCTTGCCACCAACCTATATTTTCGATATTCCTTTCATTGACTATCTAAAAAACACGTCATTATACCATGTCCATGGAATTTATTGAGATGGTTCCATTCCAATAAAAGGGTTGAGATATCATCTTCCATAATATGGAATGGAAATTCCATCCTCAACTAATTAATTAATGTCATGTCACATGTGATGCACCCAATGAATACAAATTATCCATGAATTGTTATCTACATGGTTTATGAAATACATCTATGTAAATAAGTAGTAACATGCATTAATAATAATGTTAAAGTCTAAGGACCATCAAAAACACTCATAGATAGGAATATTTGATGACACGAAAACATATAGGATTCTTAATGGAAATCTTGTTCTCATAATCTCTCATCTTATATATTACCAATTAAAAACATCATGAGAAGAAGCCTCATATGATAACATTTACTTTTATGTAAAACTCTATGTAATATGGATCACATCATAGTATATTATCCAATTGTATAACATTATTTGAGAATATCTCCATAGAACATCAAGGTTACCATCATAGTGTTTAACTACTAAAACCTTATAAATATGACATACACTCTAGGACAATGATATATTAGAGTCATTAATAACAAAAAAAATATGTAATATAAAGTTTTATTAATATTCAGTATATAGAATATTCATTCAATTAATGTATAAATAGTTGGTCCTAGGACACCAACTCTAAAAATGTCATCAATGTGATTAATTCATCACAAAATCATAATGGTTTTATTTTTACATAAGATGAAAAACATACCTACTCTTATTTAGAAATAATTTCCCCAGTTGAAGCATTTGGAGGCACTATTATCAAGTATCCTTATATAGAATTTAACTCTAATTTTATTCAATATTTAACACCTTTCATGAATTATACTGTTGGAATCATTATCTGAAAATTCAATATTTAATAAGGTTGAATAATTGATTTAAAAAATAACTAAATATCTTATGATATAGTTCATGTATAATTTTCTTTACTTATGGAACATTTTTTCAGATAAAAGGATTGGTGTTGACTTGTAAAACAATTACTAATAGTTTTTTTCATTCATAGTTTTTGTATTTATTTATTATTAAAACAACACTTTATGGTGGATATGGTGAGAGATATATATCATGTTAAAATAATACATAAGAAAATCATAATAGAAATAGGTCTCTTGTTGTAAATACTAGACAAGCTTATTGGCTCTTATTGATTTTGGAAAATTTGAAAGGGTCCCCCTTTCAAATGAATGAAGTGGAAATGTTACTTGAAAATTAAAAATTAGAAAATATGGATATTATATACTTGTATATTTCAAAGGTGTTCAACTAGAATTGTATAATATTTTATTATATCTATTAAATTATGTCTGATATTATAGATTCGGGAGGATATTTCATCTTCACACTACTCCAATATTGACAATGTTTAAAAACGTTTCCAACTTGTATTTGATATGTAATGAATCATGTGATTATAATTTATGGTAATAGTCTTCTATATGTGGTTTATAATTGAGTTCATATTTTAATAATGATTTATCAATTTCATTTGGGTGAGAATAACAATTTATTTATATAGAAAATTTTCTTTTTCTATTTTATGAATAACAATTATCATGTAATTTTGATTCATTTAAATTTTTTGTGGAAGAAAATTTAAATTATTTATAAAATAAAAAACATGAATAAAAATAATTTTTTTCCTTTTCCCAACTCTTTATTATCCACTAAAAAATTCATGCTGGTTTTATTTCATAGTATGACACGCCAAATTTGTTAAAGATTATTTTCTGAATGGTTTCATGTATATTTAAATTCATTATTCAATAATGAACAAATATATTTGGCTAAAAAAATCAATTATTACCTTCTTATTCCATCTTAGTTATGTTAATGATTTTGTTCAAATTACAATCTTATGTTTAGTTCATTAAAAATGGGGGATTAAATCATGGGTCTTACTCTATCTCACCCCATAACGGACTATTTTATTAGGTAGGTAAATTACTTATAGATTTTGATCTTGAGATATTTCTACTGGTGAATAATTCCATATTCCCATTTTACATTAATGTTATTACCTATTAATGATCACAAGAATTGAATGTTTTAGAAAATTAGGCCATTAAGGCATAATGGGAAAAATAATATGTCACCCTTTAAATTTTTTAATCATCAATAGTTAGTACCATTGATTCACATTGGGAATTGAAAATTATATATCTATCTATTTCATGGAGTAGAGGTATGAAATATTTATTAAACTAAAATAAATATTATATCAAATTTTTTAAGTTATAGTAACTCTTTTCATGTTTTTAGTTCTTTCTAGTTTTTAATTTTTTTTGGGTAGATATGTGTGTGATTTGTTTTATATGTCTTCATATACACAAATTGAATGTGCTTCATGAAAATAATTTCCATTGATGATATTAGATATGGTGATAAATATATTTGGATTAATGTTGATCCTCATATATATTCCAATGTTAAATCTTCTACTTAAAGGGATTCTAGTGGAAGGATTCTACAGTCAAATTCCTTGGTAATAATTATTTGGTATTAAAAACATAAAATATTCATGTTTTACTTTTACTATTCTATGTTATATATTTATATATTTTATAGGTTTGTATTTATAGACTAAGATTCTCATGCTCTGATTTTTGGGCAAAAATTCTTCGAATGTCACATAGAATGTACACATATGATATGCATCCTATTGTTTTTCATGATGAATGATTTTCCAATATTTGGATTTATTATTATAAATCCATAGTTAATATCCACAAATATATTTCTTTTCTATGGAATTTTTTAATTTTTCATTATTTTTTGGAGTTGTTTTTTTCTTTAAACTATAATTATGACAATCAAATATATATTTGATATTATCATATCTTATTTCACTTAGATCCTTGATATTAATTTAGTTAGGTTAGTTCATCCATTTTAATTGGTTTAATCATCATACATTTCTTATCAATAGTTATAGATGATAATATAAACATTATAATTTATATTATTTTCCATTTCATTGAATGATTAGACCAAATTTGACTACTTATCTCTATATATATGTGTCACTTAAATAACATCATGGAAAATTACTTCATGGGTTTATAAGTAAAAATGATACATAATGAGATTTTATATTTTATAATTTATATATAAATTTTTAATTAATATTTTTATATACATACATTTGTATTTAATGAATATTTTTTTAAATATCATAACCAATCATATCCCAACATACACCATATTTATAGACATTTTTCATAACATCTTGTAACAACCATTTTACCAGTGGAATTCCATCTTTTCACGATTATTGTTGTAATATTTATTTAAAAAAACGATTTCCTTCAGAACATGAATTGTAATGGCCCAGACCTCTCTAGTCCATTACTTTGTGAAAATGTGGTGTTAGAGTTGTTCTAGAAGGTTAAGGTGTCTTGGGGTGCATTTGGGTGGACTTTTAAAGAAAGCTAAAGGGTAATAGCTTTCGCATGATTGGCACACTGTTTACCTAAACTGTGCGGCCAAACCATGAAAGACTGGTCTTGGAGGTAGTGGCTAATGTACGGTTAGTGCATAGTTTGTCTAACTGTGCGTACTAACTGTGCGAGAAGTGTTTGACGACGTAGAAGCTTACGCACGTTTTGTGCATGGTTTGTTAAACCGTGCAGACTAACCATGCGGGAACTTAAAGTTAGATCCGAAAATTGTGGATCTAAATCGTTTTGCCTTTAATCACCTCGTTTAAGCCCCTATGTGGCCATGACATAGGATTACCCTTCCTTGGAGGTAGAAGAACCTCTCCCAAGCGTTTTGGAGGCGATCCGGAGGCTTATCTTCGCGAATCGAAGTAGGTTTCTCGATGTATGTGATCCTTATGGTTGGTTTCTTAGACCTACCAAAACCTACTACTCCTCTTCTCTTAGGATATTATATCTACATCTCTTATGGGTATATCTATGTGTGTGGATGTCGATTATGATGATCTTTGGTCTTGATTTTTCTAGGAGTAGAGATCTAAGGCGGGGTTTTGGAGAATCGACCTGGGATCCTTGAGCGTTCCTTGGCTGTTGTGGTTTTCGTCAAAACCGTTGAGGTAGGGGTTTCGTGGCTTCTCTAATTGTTTATGTGCAATCATAGAGATAGCATGATTTATCCCTTTATATCACAATCAAATTGACCTAATTAAATACTTGAACTGGATTGAAAGAATTGGTTTGATTGCCTATTGTTGTTTTGTACTGTGATAACGGTTTGCCTCATGTTTTTCTAGATAGTGTGATATCTATGCCTTTCTTGTTAGCATGTTGTTCTTGATGAAATTCATAAATAACGTAAAGCGGAAATTAATTGATAATTAATTGGATAAAGACAATGAGGTATCTAAGTGAATATAGTTGTTGTTCTTGTGCTTCTTGTTCCAAATTAATGTTAGTGAAATTGATGTCGATGTGTGTGATTAATTCAGTTGGTTGGTAAACCTAAAATCTATGGGTGCTTGTGTATGATGGCGGGATGCCTTGTTAAAGGGCCAAGATCCAAAATTGATGTGATTTTTTTTCTTACTTCTTGTGTTGTGATGTGATCCTAGACGGATGTTGTGATATGTGGGGGCATGGAGACCTTGTGTTTGTGGCAGCAGATGATGCCTAGAGTGGCGAGATGAATCTTTTTTTGCATGTGGGTGTCAGGGAGGACACCAAGGATGATGGAATGGGAGAGATGTGGTTGTTTGATTCTTGTGGATTCTTTGATTTTTTATCTTCTTTGCTTTTCCCCACTGTTCAAGGCTGCTGTTCTTGCTTACCCTTCTTCTGAAAGGGGTGAAGACACGTAGGGTATGCCATGTGCTTTTGGTGTTTAGCCTCTTGTAATGGCCCGGGTTTTGGGGTTCATTACTTCATGAAAATATGATGTTTGGGGTGTTTTGGAAGGTCTAGAAGGCCATCCCAGCTTCTCAGTAAATCTTAAGACTCATAACGGCAGCCTCGGCCTACCAGTAGCATGGCCTACCGGGGGCCTCTACCGGTAGCTTGGCCTACTGGTGGCCTCAGCCTACCTGTAGCTCGGCCTACTGGTAGCTCGGCCTACTGGTAGCTCGGTCGACCAGTAGCTCGGCCTACCGGTGGCCTCTACCAGTAGCTCATCCTACCTTTAGCCTAGCCAACCGGTGGCCTCTACTGGTAGATCGGCCTACCAGTGGCCTCGACCAAATGGTAGCTCGACCTACTGGTGGCTTCTACCGGTAGCTCGGCCTACTGGTAGCTTGGCCTACTGGTGGCCTCAGCCTACCAGTACCTTGGTTTACTGGTAGACCTAGCCAACCGGTGACTTTCACGGGGTTTCTAGTAGCGCCTCTTTTTGCGCGAATTGGGTTGTTAACCTAGTTTTGACCCCTTTAGGTTTGATTTAAAAGCCCATTAATGGTGTTTAATTAAATAATTGATGAGGTACCCTCCTTAAATGAAAAACCATGTGTTTTATTTACAGAAACTCCTCTACAGCTTCCTTATTTCCTTTTTTAAGGAGGTGTGCGTCGGTATTATCTTCCCAGAAGGGTGGGGGCCTTTTATGTTAGACGTGTGGGGTGGCCCAGCCATGTGGTATACCCACGTTACCGCTTCTACCGGGGTTTCGAGTTTTTTTCTATATATACCTTAACGGTCCCGAGGATGTTGTATCTCAGTCTTTATAACCTAAAGGCTTCTCTTCTCCCTGAGTTCTTTTTCTATCACCATGTGCTCGGATTACCCTTCCTCCCGACGAGTCGTACCCCTGTTGCGATGTTTTCTTTGATCACATTATGTGGAGTTCCTGCTACTCCTGATTTCCCATTTCCATGTGACGACTCAACGTTGATCCTTGATCAATCAGGTAGGGATCAAACCTTTGTCTCTCATCCTTGTGCATCATGCGGGGTGGGTGTTTTATGGTTCCCACAAGAAGTTGAGATATTCTAAAATAAAGATAATAACCGATTAAATAACGGGGATGAGGGAGTTTACTAATGTTGTTTCATGTTTTTACCCATTCTTTCCCTATGATGTTGTTATTAATTGAATGGGCTTAGGAGTACTGATTTCATGGTCTTTGGTGGTCATTCTTTGTGCACTAATTAACCTAGGTGCTCTTAGATGTTTAATTAAACGTAACATAGAATTGGTTAATTACGTATACTCGATTAAATAAATTGAAAGCACCAGGATAAACCCCTTTTTTGTGATAACTCCAGTTAAAGCCTAGTGGAATTGAAATCATGGAGTGTGTTAAATATTTTAAATTTGAAAATACCTGCAAGGGCCTGCTTTGTGTTGGTGGTAGTGGTTTGATTTTTTGCTTTAACGGGCTTATATTGTTGGGGTGATATGGGTGCTGATGGGATCTCCTGTTTTTATACTTTCACTGGTTGTGAATCTGAGGTTGTGTAGTTGCTCCGCTATGACACGAATTCGGGTGGGATCCTCTATTTTTGGGAAATAGTTCACTCCTGGATTTTGGGTACATGGGGTTGTGTCTGAGGGTTTGTTTTGGTTTCCAGTACTACTAGGGATCTCACTTGATCCCTAGTTGTTGTGACTTTATAAGAGAACTGGGTGTGAATTCTTAAATTACCTGATGGTTTTACTTCCTGATTTATTTTTGTTTCATCTGTTAACGTGCCTGTTAGTTTCCCAGTACTGAAGGGATTAACTCATACTGAACAGTTGTGAAATGATAACTTGAATAGGGAAACTGGGAACTATTGTGGTGTGCCTATTTTCTAAGGCAGTGCTTGGGAACATGCTTGTATCTATTTGAGGATCCATATATTGGGCTGTGTGTTGGTATATATATGTATTACTGTATTTTTTGTGTTTAGTCGCACCCCACCCATGTTGGGAACCTAGTGTTGGACACCCCATTTTATGGGTAAGGGTGTTTCCCCCTTGTTACTCTCCTTCCTTCTCCCTCTTCACTCGGCTTTAATGGCTGGAGGTGACCTTACACCTAAGATTCTTTAGGTAGGTTTCGATTGGTGTGTTGTTAGCCCATGACTATTCGGGCAGGTTGTTTTCTAAGGTGTCTTCAGGATGAGGCCCAGGTGTGTGTGGGTAGGGATGGCTGGTTGTGAGGCCCAGGTGTGTGTGGGAAGGGATGGATGGTTGTGAGGCCCAGGTGTGTGCAGGTAGGAAGAGTGTGGTAGCATCAAGACGTTTGTCGTTAGGGATGAGTAGCTAGCTATTGGGGAAGTGGTGGTGCAGGGTACCCAAATGCTTTGTTCTTTATTATTATCTTACTGCTTGGTGAGCATGGCCGGTGAGGTGGGATGGATTGATTCCTTGATATATGATGTTTCTTTTGCTTCTCATGGGACTTTAGGATGTCTTCAAACTTGAGCATGAGAGCTTTAGGTTTTCCTACGGAGTATACTTGTATGCTCACCCTACGTTTACTTTCAGGTTTCCAGGAGGACTTCAAAGGCCGTGCGGGACCTCACTAGTTTGGATGTTGGAGTTGCTATTGGTTGATGTTGGATTCTTCTTAACCTTTTTCCTTTCTTGTTGGGTATTGTACATTGAAGAATTTGTACTTCGATCAGTTTTATTATTAAAACATGCATGTATTTTTGTTTTTACTTGAGTTTCTATACTTGGTGGTGTTTGGTTTTGACTCATTCTTTCTCCCAATATTGGTTAACTACAAAGGGTAATGCCTCCCATATTGTGAGATGTTATACACTTGGTGCTAGTCCCCACTCCGGGGCCTACTGGAGGTGGGACTTAGGGGTCATTATCTCTCGTTCATCTTAAAGAAGGAAGGGTTAGGCAATATGTTATCCCTTCCCTCGTTTTGGTGAAGGCGGGTCGTGACAGAATGGTATCAGAGCTTATGGTTGAGGGATAGGATGGAGTATGGAGTTATGCATAGTGAGGATTGCATGGGATGGTAGGGAAATAATGTTAGGTGCTCTTGGTTTGTGAAATAGACCCTGGAGGACCGGCTAGGACACGGGATTTCAGGGCCCCCTGTGATCCGATGCAAGGAATCTAAGCCTAAAAAATAACCATGTGAGACTACATTTATTATAGGATAGAGCCCCTAGGGAAGGTACATGCATCATTTTGATTGTGTTTTTTTAATTTATTTGGGGAACCACTGTAAGAAAAATTTAATAATAATAAATAATTCCCTTGCTACTCGGGCTTAGGCATTCCTTGTTTACCTTGCAGCTATGGCACCCAGGCATTATCCACGAGCGACTCGGGCGGCTAAGGCACAGCAGATCAAGGTAGTTGACTAGCCGAGGGTTGACCGAGATGAAGAGGATGACTTGTGGCATAGGACTCTGCGTTATTTCTAGCGACAAACACTCTAGAAGTACGAGGGTAGCGTTTCTAAATAAGTAACAGAGGGATGGATCAAGGAGCTAGCCATCACCTTCTCATTGATCCATGCTCTGTGCGAGTATTGGGTTTTGTTGGCCATCAGTTAGCTGAGAAGAGCAGCGCATCAGTGGTGGAAGCTTTTCCTGGGAGAGAAGACAAAGGTAGAGGTTTCATGGGACAGTTTCAAGAAAGCATTTCGTGAGGAGTTCCTCTCTTCTACGACGAAGGATAATAAGAGACAATAGTTTCTCTCCATTCGGTAGGTAATCATGTTAGTGAGGGAGTTTGGGATCATATTCAAAGATCTTTTGCACTTGGACCCATATCTCTTTCCGGATGAGGAGTCTCGGGCAAGACGATTAGAGGAGGCACTCTGTCCTTCTTTTCAGTATGTTGTCACTCCCTTCACTCTTCTGATGTACCTAGCAATACAGAAGAAGGCCAAGATTGTAGAGAGGATGCACTCGATGGGAGGCACACCACGAGAAGGGAACCATCTTATTCCATCAAAGGGGAAGGCGGTCAGCAACAAGTCTGCAGTGACATGGCCTTCTAGGTTTCAACAAGCAGGAATTATGCCTCATCAGTTCCAGTTTCGAGCTTCTGGCCCTCGCCCCTTTTCCACAGGGCCAGGACCAAAGTGTTTCTCTTGCGGAGTTTTCCGGCCCATCAAGAGCAGGTGTCCGACTCAAGCTCCACATGGTGGAGGTGGGTAGTTTCAGCACCCACCTCAGAAGAATCCGTTGCCGGTGAGGCCTTTCCATCAGTAGCAGCAGGCCCATGGCCCTCCGAGGGACGACCTTGCGGGAGGAGACCGGCACCAGGGTGCTCCTCAGGGACCTCGACCAGGGTGTGGTCGGGGAGTTGGTCGACAGTAGCGAGGCAGAGGAGATGGGCATGGACAGTTTCATGTCGCAGAGTTAGTATCTGCGGCAGGACCAGAGGTCATTCGAGGTATGATCAATTTATTTAGCACTCTTATTTCTTACTTGTTTGATTTGGGAGATTCATACTCCATTGTTACGCTGAATTATCCCATGATTTGGTTCTGGATGCCGAGAGAATTTGTGTTCCCCTAGTGTTGATAACACAAGTTAGGGGTCAGACTAGCGTATCTTAATTTTTCAGGGGATGTAGACTGATGTTGGGACAGCATCAGTCCAGTGAAGACCTTATTCCATTGCAGATGCAGCAATACAATGTCACTATAGGCATTGATTGGTTATTCTCTGTGCATTCCATCATCGACTGCTATTGGAGAAGGATCGAATTCTCTAACGAGGATGGACAGTATGTGGCTTTTGTTGGGGAGAGGAGTTATCAGGTGGGGAGTCAACACGTGGAGCCACTCCTTTCTATGCTGGACAGGGTGTCAGTGGAGTCGGCGGACTCAGGAATGATAGACGTCCCAGAGGTCGTAAGAGAATTCCTTGATGTCATTCCCGATGAGGTTGTGAATCTACCCCCTCAACGTGACGTTGAGTTTGGGAGACACTTACAGCCTGGTGCCCGCTTGATCCCAATGGCTCCTTACCGGATGTCACCTTCTGAGTTGCATGAGTATCAGATTCATATTGACGATCTGATGGAGAAGGGCATTGTTCGACCCAGCGTGTCACCGTGGGGTGCTCCAGTTTTGTTCATAAAGAAGGCAGATGGTAGTCTACAATTGTGCATAGACTACTAGAGGTTGAATCAGGTGACTATCAAGAATCGTTACCCCCTCCCGAGGATAGATGATCTTTTCGACTAGCTGAGGGGAGCAGGTTGGTTCTATAAGATTGATATGTGGACAAGATACCAATAGTTGAGAGTGAAGGAAGGTGATATCTCGAAGACGGCTTTCAGGTGAAGATATGGCCACTTTGAGTTCATGGTCATGTCATTTGGCATTATGAATGCACCATCTAGGTTCATGAACCCCATGAACTCTGTCTTCCGAGAGTTTATGGACCAGTTTGTCATGGTGTTCATCGATGACATCCATATCTACTCATGATCAGAATAAGAGCGCGTCGAGCATCTTCGGGTAGTTTTGGGAGTCCTTCGACACCACCGTCTTTATGGGGTACTATCTAAGTGCAAGTTATTGACGTGAGAAGTACATTTCCTTGGACACTTAGTGTCTCTTAATGGAATAGATATAGACCCATCAAAGGTTGAGGCAGTCATTTCATGGGCAGCACCCAAGAATGTGGAAAAAGTATCTAGTTTCCTGGGTTTGGTAGACTATTACCGGAGTTTTGTGCCCGACTTCTCTCGAGTTGCAGCTCGGATGATATCTTGACTAGGATGGTCTAGGACTTCATATGGAGTGACCAATGCAAGACAGTGTTGGGATATCTAAAGGAGAAGCTGTTTAGTGCTCCTGTATTCATATTTCCAGAAGAAGTGGTGTGGTTTGAAGTGTTATGTGATGCTTCTGACCTTGGGTTTGGATGTGTGATGATTCAGCAGCGAGGAGTGATCTCTTATGGGTCTAGGAAGTTACGTCCTCATGAACGTAACTATGCCACCCACGATTTGGATATTGTGGATGTGGTGTTCGCATTGAATTTGTGGCAGAATTATCTCATTGGGGAGTGCTTTGTGGTCTACTCAGATCACAAGATATTACGTTATATATTCTCCCAGTGGGATCTAAACTTGCGACAGTGAAGATGGGTTGAGTTCCACCAAGACTAAGACTTCAAAATCTCTTATACTGAGGTAAAGGTTAATGTTGTGGCTGATGCCCTGAACAGGAAATCACAGAAGGAAGTAGTTCGAGAGTCTTCAGATGCATGGAGAGTGATGGAAGAGTTATCAGCCTTGCATTTGGATGCAAGGGTGGAATGTGGAAGAGGATGTCTGTTTCAAATGATCGTAGTTTCCTATTTAGTGGTGTAGGTGGAAGAGTCTCAGTGTGGGGACTTGGAGGTGGAAGTGATGCGAGATTGTGTTTATCAAGGAAATGATCCTGAGGGATGGTCGAAGGATGGTCAGCATCGGATGCTTTTCTGTGGAGGGATTTTTGTTATGGAGTTTATGAATAAAGCTGTTCTCTGTGAGTTTCATGGATCGGCATTAATAGTACATCCTGGGGTCTCAAAGATGTACCAAGGCCTGAGGGGATATTTTTGGTGGCCCGGGGTAAAGCTGGTGGTGGCAGAGTTTGTGGCTAAGTTCCTAATGTGTCAGCAAGTGAAGTCTGAACATCGTAATCCTAGAGGGTTGTTACATCCTTTAGATGTTCTCGAGTGGAAGTGGGATGACATCTAGATGGACTTCATCACAGGTATACCCAAGGATTAGGGAGGATATGATGTCATCTGGGTAGTAGTGGATCGGTTGACAAAATCTGCTCACTTCTTGGAGATTAAAGAGTCGAGCCCGGTGATCACCTTATCCCATAGGTATGTCGATGAGGTGGTGAGGTTGCACGGGATTCTGAGATCTATTTTCTCCGATCGAGACACAGGGTTTTCCTAGTCTGGAGGGGATTACAGAATGCCGTTGGCACCCATCTACACCTTAGAACTACTTTCCACCCTCAGACAGATGGGAAAAAATAACGAATGATCTAGACATTGGAAGACATGATGCGGGCAAGTGTTCTGGATTTTGGGGGATCATGGGTACAACACTTTCCTCTGGTTGAGTTTTCTTATTATAATTTCTTCTACTCCATTATCGTCATGACACTGTTTGAGCCCTTGTATGGAAGGTCATGTTGTTCACCCGTTTGATGGATAAATATTGGGAAAGCAACTCTTCTTGGGACAGAAGTGGTGCAGAGCACCACTGAAAAGGTTTAGCTCGTGCATGAGAGGATGAAGGAAGCCCAGGACCGACAAAAGTCTTATGCTGATTGTAGGAGGAGGCCCTTGGAGTTCGGGGTTGGAAATAATGTGTTCTTGAAGTTTTCCCCTCGACGTGGGCAGTGAATATTTTGGAAGGGGAGTAAGATCTCCTGTAGGTTCATCAGACCTTTCGAGGTGTTGGGACGAGTTGGTGAGGTGTCATATCAGCTGCCATTGCCACATCAGTTGGAGAAAGTTCACAAAGTCTTTCAGGTCTCCCAGCTTTGTCGATATCTACACGAAGACTCCCACATCATCGATTAGGGAGAGTTAGATGTCAAAAATGATGCGACCTTCATAGAATGACCAATCAAGATCGAGGATCATAAAGAGAATGTGCTTCATGGATGAACCATCCCCTTGGTTCGTGTGTTGTGGCGGCATGGTGGCCTCGAGGAGAGCACTTGGGAGCGGGATGCCTAGTTACGTGTTTAGTACCCAGAGCTATTTTGACTTCTTTGTTGTTCTTGTTTAGAGTTTTGTTGAGATGTTTTACCCTGTGATTTAATGTATGAAATGCTTGTTATGCTTGTTTTGTGTCCTAATGTGTGATGATGTGAAAACCTGACTTCTAATCAAGGCGCATTAATGTGGATAGGATTAAACCTGTGCGGGAAAGTCAGTGCCGATCAAAGCGGATAATACCCTAACATATAGGAAGGGACTCTTGACTAATGTGTTGGACAATGTGATCCTTGTGCATGTTGTGGATCTTTGTGGTTGATAACTCTTGGGGGAGTATTCTGGATGTAGGGGGTTCTGTTCTAGCTTTCGAACAACTCAGGGGTTTTCCCCTGAGAAGTATCTGTATAGGGTGGTTGTTTGGACCCCCTCTTTTCTCCTTTCTAGGTTGTTCTTATATTATTAGGGATTAGAATAGTTGCATAAGTATCTGATGTAATGGCTCGGGGTTTTGGGGACCATTACATGGGGAAAATATGATGTTTGGGGTGTTTTGGGGGGTCTGGAAAGCCATCCCAGCTTCTCGGTGAAGCTTAAGACTCCTAATGGTAGCCTCAGCCTACCGGTAGCCTTGGCCTACCAGTAGCTCGGCCTACTGGTAGCTCGGCCTACCGGTAGCTCAGCCTATCAGTGGCCTATACCTATAGCTCGGCGTACCGGTGGACTCTGCCAGTAGCTCGGCCTACCGGTAGCTTGGCCAACCGATGGCCTCTACCGGTAGCTCGGCCTACCAGTGGCCTCGGCCTACCGGTAGCTTAGCCTACCGTTCGCTCGGCCTACTGGTGGCCTCTACTGGTAGCTCGTCCTACCGTTAGCTCGGTCTACTGGTGGCCTCGGCCTATCGGTAGCTTGGTCTACCGGTAGACCTAGGCTACCGGTGACCTCAATGGTGTTTCTAGTAGCGCCTCTTTTTGCACGAATTGGGTTGTAAACCATATTTTAACCCCTTTAAGCCTGTTTTCAAATCCCATTATTGGAATTTAATTAAATAATCTGTGAGGTTCCCTCCTTTAATGAAAAACCATGCATTTCATTTACAAAAACTCCTCTATTGCATCCCTCTTTCCTTGGTTAAAGAGGTGTGCATCAATTTTAACCACCCCGAAGGGTGGGGACCTTTTAAGTTAGACGTGTGGGGTGGCCCAGCCGCATGGTCAACCTATGTTACTGCTTTTTTCGGGGTTTCGAGTTTTTTTTCTCTCCATATCATAACAGTCCTAGGGATGCTGTATCTCAGTCTTTATAACCGAAAGTCTTATCTTCTCCCTGAGTTATTTTTTTATCACCCTGCGCTCATAGTACCCTTCCTCCCAACGAGTCGTACTCCTGTTGCGAAGTTTTCCTTGATCGCAATCCGTGGAGTTCCTACTACACCTGATTTCCTATTTCCACGCGAGGACTCAACGTCGATCCTTGATCAATGAGGTAGGGAACTTACCTTTGTCTCTCCTCCTTGTGCATCATGCGGGGTGGGTGTTCTATGGTTCCCACGAGCAGTTAATCAATTCTATAATGAATATAATAATCGGTTAAATAACGGGGAATAGGGTGTTTGCTAATGTATTTTCGTATATTTACGCATGATTTCCCAATGATGTTTTTATGAATTTAATGGGATTAGGCCTACTGAAAATCATGGCTGTTTTTGGTCTTTCTCTGTGCACTAATGAACCTAGGTTCTCCTGGATGCTTAAATAAACGAAACATGGAATTTTTTAATTATTTATACTTGTTTAAATAAATTGAAAACACCAGGATCAACCCCTTTTTTTGTGATAACTCCGGTTAAAGCCCAGTGGAATTGAAATCATGGAGTGTGTTAAATATTTTAAATTTGAAAATACATGAAAGGGCATAATTTGTGTTTGTGGTAGTGGTTTGGTTGTTTTCTTTAACGGGATTAGATTGATGGGGTGATATGGGTGGGGATGGGATCCCTTGTTGTTATACATTCACTGTTTGTGAATCTGAGGATGTGTAGTTGCTCTGATGTGAAACGAATTTGGGAGGGATCCTCTATTGTTGGGAAACCGTTGGCTCCTAGATTTTGGGGACATGGGGATATGTCTCGGGGTTTGTTTTGGTTGCCAGTTCTTCGAGGGATCTCACTTGATACCTAGTTGTTGTGACTTTACAAGATAACTGAGTGTGAATTATTAAATTACCTGATGGATTTCCTTCCTGATTATTTTTTGTTTTATCTGTGAATGTGTCTGTTAGTTTCCCAGTAGTGAAGGGATTAACTCATACAAAACTGTTATAAAATGATAACTTGAATAGGGAAACTGGGAACTGTTGTTGTGTGCCTGTTTTCTAAGGCAGTGCTTGGGCACCTGCTTGTATCTGTTTGAGGAGACATAGGTTGGGCCATGTGTTGGTATATATATGTATTACTGTATGTTTGGTGTTTATTCGCACCTCACCTGTGTTGGGAACCTACTTTTGGACACCCCCATTTCATGGGGAAGAGAGTTTCCCCCAAGTTACTCTCCTTCCAGCTCCCTCTTCCCTCAGCTGTGATGGCTGGAGGCAACCATACACCCAAGATTCTTTGGGTAGGTTTCGATTGGTATTTTGTTAGCCCAAGACTCTTCAGGCAAGTTTTTTTCCCAAGTGTCTTTGGGATGAGGCCTAGGTGAGTGCGGGAAGGGATGGCTGGTTGTGAGGCCCAGGTGTGTGCGGGCAGGGATGGATGGTTGTGAGGCCCAGGTGTGTATGGTAAGGAAGAGCGTGGTAGCGTCAGGACGTTTTTCATTAGGGATGAGCATGTAGCTAATGGGGGAAGTGGTGGTGTAGGGTACCCAAATGCTTTGTCCTTTATTATCATCTTACTGCTTGGTGAGCGTGGTCGATGAGGTGGGATTGATAGATTCCTTGATAGATGATGTTTCTTCTGATTCTCATGGGACTTTAGGACGTCTCCCCACCGGTGCACGAGAGCTTTAAGTTTTCCTACTTAGTATACTTGTATGCTCACCCTACGTTTACTTTCAGGTTTCCAGGAGGACTTAGGAGGCTGTGCGGGACCTCACTATTCTGGACGTCGGAGTTGCAATTGGTCGTTGTTGGATTCTGCTTAGCCTTTTTCCTTTCCTGTTGGATATTGTACTTTGGAGTCTTTGTACTTTGATCAGTTTTATTATTTAAACATGCATGTAGTTTGATTTTTACTTGAGTTTCTATACTTGGTGGTGTTTGGTGTTGACTCATTCTTTCTCCTTATCTTGGTAAACTAAAAAGGGTAATGCCTCCCATATTGTGAGATGTTATACCCTTGGTGCTAGTCGCCACTCCGAGGCCTACTGGAGGCGGGACTCGGGGGTCATTATCTCTCCTTCAACTTATAGAAGTAAGGGCTTGGAAATATGTTGTCCCTTCACTCCTTTTGGTGAAGATGGGTCGTGACACCTCTCATGGGAGAATGGGTCTACGCTCTTGCTATAGGTGGAACAGAATCGACGGGTAGTACATCAAATCTCCGTGTTGAGCCCCCTTGTGTTTAGTAGCATATGATGCTTTTCTATAATTCTTGAGAATATGGGAAATTAATTCTTTAATGAATGTTTTAATAATTGATGTTAACCCATGGGGTTGGGGTTTGATGAAACTTAATGATGAAATTGAGAACTTTTGAAGGGACAGTGTTTTTTGGATGTGATGTTAATGTAATTTAATGTGGTTTTGATCATAGTTAATTAATGTTTGAAGAACTAATTAACGTAAAGTGGAACCATTAAAAAGGGAAATAAGTAACCTAATAAGGCTCTTTAAATGGTTGTGTGCTTGTTGAATACCTAGTCTTAGAAGTAGCATCCCGGAGTCCAAGATATGTTATCTATAGTTGTGTCTAAGACAAGGTTATTCCCATAGTGTGGTTGTGAGTTATAATATAGTCTGTACTTTCTATGTTTCTATATGCTACTCCACCCTGTCAGAAATGGCAACTGGCACCATGGGGATTCTGAGCCCTGGGGGTGTTTTCCAAAACATTCTGATGGGAGGGTGAATGGATGACTACCCCCTTTGACCTCTCTCTCTTCTCTTGGTAGATTCTAGTTCCATTAGGTACAGCGGTTAGTTTTCCCCATATATGGGTATAGAGGGTTGTAATGTCTTGTGGTTACTCACACACATATATTCTGGATATAGTATCCTATGGACTACTATAAGTGTAACATGTATAGGCTGTGATGGCATGTGGATCCTTACTCGGTGTATGGGTTGTAATGGCATGAGGTATAATACCCGACGTATGATACACGTTATGTGAGCTGTAGTAGCTCTCGAAGACTACCTGGTTACTTTTGGTTTTGAGGATGGTGTGGTGATTATCCCAGGTGTCTAAGGGAAAGTATTTGTGGTGCGT
This sequence comes from Viscum album, assembly GCA_963277665.1. Lineage (NCBI taxonomy): Eukaryota > Viridiplantae > Streptophyta > Magnoliopsida > Santalales > Viscaceae > Viscum > Viscum album. The sequence continues at coordinate 1,877,374,842 of OY728143.1, read as the reverse complement.
GTGGTGCAGATTGTGGAGCTTAGCCCAGGTGTATTCAGGTAATCCTTTAGAGAGAGATTTAGAGGATGTATGTCATTAGGGAAAAGCGGAAAACCAGGGGGGGTGTAGTAGTTGGGTACCCTTGATATTCATTAATGTATGCTATATTCTTGTATGCATTACTTAGTGAGAGTAGCCATGGTGAGGTTGGGAACTTAGTATGCCTGTTTAGGTGATGAGTTAGTTTCACTTTTTGTTCACTGTGCTTTAGCATACTTTCTTTACCTTTGCACGAGAGGATTTGGGGAGGATCCTACTTAGTATACTGTTATACTCACCCAATGTATATATATAAACTTTTTTTCAGGTCACTTGGAGCAGGTTGAAGATCAGGCTGGTTACTTCTAGCTTTAGGTTGCAGGAGTTGTTCAGGCTTGTGGTTGCAGCTGTCTTTACATTCTTTTGGGTACTTGTAGTTTTCCCTTTCATTTGTAGTACATTTTCATGGCATTTCATATATCTACTTGGGTTCCTTTTATATTTCAATTCTATGTTGGAGTTTGTTGGTGTCTATCTTATCTCTCTCTTCTGCATGTGTTCTCTTAGAGGGTAATGCCTCCAATTTGTGTGTTACTATACCCTTGGTGCTAGTCTCCAACCCGGGGCCTACTGGAGGCGGGACTCGGGGTTCGTTATCTCCCTTCACACATTGCCAGCCCAGGAGGGGTACACTTTGTGGGGAGGGTTCATGACAGAGTTGTATTAGAGGGAGGTTGTGGGATAGGATGGAGTTTGGAGTTAGGTACATGTGAGGTTGCATGGGTTGGTAGGACAATAGTGTCATTTATGTTTAGAAAGTGAGGTAAACACTGGATACCTGCTGAGGCATAGGCGTTTAGGGACCCCTATGATCGTATGTGACCTTTAAGTTTACAATGGCTACTAAACAAGGTGATACTAGTTGCAGGGTAGAGACCTAGGGAAGTATCATGCATCATTTTTTTTCTTTGTACCTGTATTTGAATGGGTAGAGCTTGGGATAGGTTAACCTAAAACGAATAAAAGAAAACAATTAATTAATTATTGCTGATTTATCCATATTTCAGGATTAGGAGCTCTATGTGTAACGCCCCGACCCTAGTGACCCAGAGTCGGTGCATTATTACATAACATTGGCATGATCCCAAGAAAGATCAAATCTCGAAAGACCGATTGGTTTAGTAGCCTTGGAAACACTAGATATATTCATAAGTCTTACATTACATCATAAAATGAAAAACTACTACAACAACATATTGTCTCCATAATCCACACTCATATCCCCACATAATATCCCTGCAGGTCATTCATAATTTACTTCTTCACTTCCTGGGAAAAATAAAACATAGAAAATGGGTGAGCTCAAATGCCCAGTAAGGATAACAATATAGAGGAAACTTTCATAAATATGAATAAACATTTAAGGCAATGTATAACTAAAACAAAAGCCTTTCAAAATTGAAATTTCAACATAGTATGGCATAAATAAAATGAAATAATGCCATTTACTTATTCACATGGATATTCTACTAATCGAATAATCACATGCAAAATCAATAACCACTTTCATAATGATGGAATGCATAATGCCAGACTATCATAACCACATAGCCAAGGCCTCGTGCCAAGACTACAAATAAGATTTTGTCAAGGCCTTGTGCCAAGACACTAGTTTGTCTCATGAGACCTACCGATGCATCGAGGATCTATAGCGGGCTCCACCCGTCACATATTAAGTCCAATGCATTCCCATATGAAAAGGTTTAAACATAACATAAACATTCGTATTAAAAGTAGCATACGAAATGTCAATACTTTCACCATAAACCATGAATGGTATAAAAATAGCACATCCACAGTCAAACATACCACAAAACCTTAAATACAACATAGAAGTTTTGTATCATAATAAATCAATTTCACATAAGTGTAAAATCCATCAAAGGATGTTGACAGAGATGAAATCAAAACTCTTTTTAGAGAAATATCTCTTTTTATTTTGAAATCATTTAAGAGCCATATAAAATAAAACTTTTTCTTTGAAAATATTCTTATAAGCTTTTAAGGGAATCTTTGACGATTTTATAATGGCGGAAAATAACCGCACCCACTTTATAAGTTAAAAAAACATTCTTACCTTAATTCTGTCGAAAAGGTTAAAAAGCACCTTTTTTGGAAAATGACAGAAAGATTCCTTTATAAACCTCTTATAAAAAGTCAAACAAGGGTATAAATGATTTTAACCCATATTCTTGTAAATAGTAAAAAAAATTGAAATACATTTTTAAGAAATATGGATGTGGATGATAAAGAGATCCCAGTAGATTATTACGTATAAACAACCTCGGATAATGAAGAGATTGTGAAATAACCCTTACCTTGTACTTTTCCTTGGTTGGGGTATGTTAACCTCCTGTATAATGGTGAAATAATTGTTATTAAATTATAAAAGAATCATATATATTAATATGATATCATATATGATCTTTTAACATTGATTTGTTAATAATATCTTTGAATTATCGTCGTTTCGGGTGTTGACTTACTCGTTTTCTTTTATATGTTTTGTTAAATAACCCATGTTTGTTATGGATAGGATGTATCTTATTCATATCTATAATGATATCAATTCCTTAAACATCATATTTAAATCATCAAATGATAATTATACTTTAATGGATACGATGGAGAATGAATCTCATCGCGTTCGTGGAGACGGTAGTCCGTACGTACGCACGAGCGACAATATCATTCTTTTGATATTAAAATAATATATAAATGGATGGTATATCATATATACAGAATCATTAACATGTTATATTTATTATTTACATGAGTTACACATCATTATTATACCCATCCAAATAATATTATATTGAATAACAATTACACCACGACGTGGAGACGATAAGCCGTACGTACGCACGTATGGTGACATGTTATTCAATGGGTGGATAGAATATTGATTATGGTTGTACCATATTTATAATAACATCACAGTATATATATGATACTGTAGTTATTATTTTACAATGGTAACAACAAAGGAAGAAGAAGTGGAAGAAGAAAGGAACTTGGAAAAGGGTGGTGAAATCATTACCTCTTCTTTGGTTTCTTCCTTTTGATTTGATCAAAAGGGCTCCTTAGGTTGGCTTTCTGATCAAACTAAGGCCTCTAGGTTGTAGTGACGGATGTTGGGAGAGTATTTGGGCAGTTTTTGGCCGAACCAAAATGTTTTGAAGGTGTGAAGAAAAGATAAGGAGGAGTGCACTTTTATAAGAGGGGTGAGGGGCACCTTTGGAAAAGCTAGAAATATTAATTTATAACAAATTCATATTCGGTTTCTAATGGCTCCAAAGTTGATTATTTAAATTTTAAGGTGGGGAGGGGTTGAAAACAACTAAACCAATAGAATTTAGACAGGTTTGGGTACTTATACTATCCATATCATTAAGTATTAACTCAAAGTTAATTAGTTTCACTTTTACAATGTCTCTTTGTATTTTTATATTATATGGTTAATAAACTTACCATATACATCCAAGAGACCACCAAGTGGTCCATTAATGATGAAAATATCATTATATATGTCTCTTGGACGAACCTTAGATTTTTAGGAATTTAATATCAATTAATAATATAATATTTGTTTTAAAAACTCTTTTATGTCAATTTTGACACTATTCAATAGTTGAATTTTTTGAAACTCATAACAAAATTATTACTTAGAAAAAATTAAATTAAATCAATCATAATATGTCATATTATCCTATAAAATTAGTTTAATTCATTAAAAGTCTCAAATTATATTTATTTGGGTATTTATAATATCAATTATTTTAATTTGTCACTGTTATGGTAATTACTGCATCATCATTGTGTCATAAATAAATTACATTATTTAATGTCTAAAAATTATAAATAAAATATCATTATGTAGGAAATAGTTTTATATTTCTAATGAATATTTATAATCTAAAATCGAACATATATAACCCTATTTAAATATTGTTTTTCTAAAAGATATATGCTTGTGTCATTTTTGTATTCATTTTAACTTAGTTAAAATAAAGTGTCCCTATCACCTACAAGTGGCACCATGGGGTCCCAAAATCGACCCAAATATGCCTATGGTCGAACATGTATCAACCAATAATTCTAGGACACGTTTTAGGGTAATTTATTATTATTATAATATTATTCTTTTAACCCTTATTTACCGGATTTACCCTTAACCATGGTAAATAAAATATTTACCGCAGTAATTATTCAAAATGTCTTAAAATAAAAGTTACCTATTTACACAATTTGAAAGTCCTGATTCCAAATATGGAATCCATTTTTCTAAATTCAAAACACATAAGTGGCATAAATTAATTTAAAATTAATTCCCGCTGTCAAAATAAAAAGCGTGTTTTTAAGAGATAATAACTATCAAAAGATTGACACTTGTTTATGTTCGGTTTTATTGTAAAATTATGTCCAATGACCAAAATTATATTAAATGGTAAAACTATATTCTAAATATACTTTAAAACCACTCAAATTCATAATTTATCACTATTAATTATTTTGATTTAAAAAGTTGTTTTTAATTAGAATTTAGTAATTTTCACTATTCATCAAAATATTAAAGTTACCTGAAAAGTACCAAAATTTCACCTTAGGGTAAATTCGATATTCCGAATCCAAAAATGAAGTCCATTTTGAAATATAAAATATATATAATTTCAAAAATTAGGTATTACTATTCATAACGGCTAGTTTGATTGGTTATGGTGTGTTAGAACTCGGTGTTGCGTACAACACACGCTATCATATTATTCAAAGAGAAGCGTACCGTAGAAGCTTGGGGTGCTACACTATGTGTTTGTTATTTTGTAGGTATAGATTCAGGTCGACATCCTCATCAGGTTTGCATAGAAGATGTCTAGCAGGTTGTGCCAACAGATTGTCGCCGGGTAGAGGTTGATGAAGAAGACACTTGGAGGATGACACTCCCAGAGTTTCAGAACCAGAGTCTGCAAAAGTATTAGGGCTCCGTTTCAGACAAAGTCACGGAAGACTGGTTGGAGGAGGTCGAGATAGGCTTCAGTTCGATCCGTGCTCGGAAGGAGCACTGGGTGTCCTTAGTTGTGATGATGCTGCGTGGAGCAACAAGGTAGTGGTGGTTCTTGTTCCTTGGGGATCGTGAGGAGTCAGCGATGTCATGGGAGGAGTTCCGAGACAAGTTTAGAGTTCAGTTTCTTTCCTCGAATGCAAAGGCATCCAGTCACCAGAAGCTTCTTACCCTTCAACAGGGGAGCTCCAATGTTTGGGAGTTTGGGATTCATTTCAGGAAACTTTTATGATATGCTTCGGACCTATTATCAGATGAGGAGGACATGGAAAGCCCTTTAGAAGAGGCTTTACATCCAAAGATCCAATGCCAGGTCACCCCATTTATGCTGAAGACATATCTCGAGGTGCTGGTGAGGGCGGAGGTTGTTTAGAGGACTTTGGCCAGGACCGGATCATCACGAGAGGGGAATCAACATGATTCCTCACGAAGCAGAGTTGTGGTCTGAGGTTCTCAGTTTTCAGGGCAGAAGAGTTTCTGCTCAGCCAGGGGTAGGTCCCAGCCCTTCACATCTCGTTTCTCTGGAGGCAAAAACTCTCGAGCCTATTCCAAGGGATCAGGAACTTTTTTTTCTAGTAGTGGTCATGGCCATTAGTAGCGGTAGTGCCCGACCTTTCAGAGTGGTCATCATGCACTGGGCGCTATGCTACAGGTTCCTCTTTTGAGACAGTTCCAGCTGAGGTAGCCACAGACAGTTGCACCAGCTTTAGATCACCAGAGGGGAGATGGGGCAGGCATGGGATAGCCCCATGATGCTCCCCTTCCTCAGAGAGCAGAGCGCGACTATGGTGGTGGTCATCATCAGGTTCAAAGAGGCTATGGATATAAGTTCCCAGCCTTAAACCTTACTTAATCTTGAGTTATTACAAGATTACACATTGAGGATCTTTTCGGGTTTAGAGTTTTAGAGAATTAGATCATAAAACTTGCATTACATTCCACATATAAACAAAGTGGTTACATAAAGATAGTATTCTTCATTCTCATCAATGGAAACATATTTAAAATAAACATGGATTCTTTCTTGACACTTCCTTGACACTATCGCCATATCATGTACCTTTCCCTTGACCTGTGAAAATCATTTCAAAAAAACTTGGGATGAGAAAAAAAAGCTCAGTATGGGTTATAAAAACATGGAAAGGAAACATGGGTACACATATACATAAGAATGAGATCATACTTTACCAATAAAACATAAGCACATTATCATACCTCATCAAATCATGAATAAATCATACAAATCATAAGACATAAAGGTAACTTGAGGCATTCATAACATTCTTACGTAGGGAGTAACCCTCTTGGTTACGTTTGGAATACCCATCACAGTATATTCCCTAAATCTCTTCGGAGAAACATTAACGTTTCACTCCTTCGCGTTACCCAATGCATTGGAGAGTTATATCGGGCTCACCCGCCCTTAGTTTATCACGGAACCACCTGTCTTCATAATAATGCAAAAGAACCTCAACATAATCGTATCATATAAAACATGCATAAAGGAAACATAACATTCCCACCTTTCAATCACAAGATATCAATACAACACACTGATATAAAAACATTATGAAAACCATTTTCAATAACAAAATAAAAGAAAATTAAAACATGGTATTTATTTTTCTTTTAAAAAATAGGTATGGCTTGTAGAGGAAGCCAAAAATCAAATAATGGTCACGGCAGTGGAGAAGTCGTTGTCGCCGCATACGTACGACAAAACATTCCCTTTTGTCATTTAGTAAAATGCTTTGTATAAAAAAGATTCCTTTTGGATAAACGTAAAAGTCAAAGGGGTTTATACACCGTATAAAAGAAGGTTGTGTATAAAACAAAATATGCCTCAATGAAAGGAGATTGAGATGAAGTCCCATACCTCGGGTCCAACTTGACTCGATCATTCTTTAATGTCCTGAATAATAAACATGAGTTAATTTCTACTTTCTTAAGAACCATTTTCATGTTCATTATTCCTTTTATACCATGTTATGAACATCATGTAATCATTTAAGTTAATAATGTTCATTTTGTCGGTATTTGGTTCTTAAGTCAAAAATAGACTTCTTACACTTACATGTTGTTAATTTGGTCAATGTTTCGTTATATCCAGAATGATATTAATGATTTGTATAACATATATATCATATATATTCAGCATATACATGTATTTATAATATTACATCACATTTAGAGGTAAGAAAAGAAATGCACCATTCATGGAGACGGTAAGCCATACGTACGCATGAACGATACTTCCATTTATATTTCGTATTTTCTAGAATGTAATCAAAATGATATAAGAGTATATTATAATTCAAGTATAATAACATATATAATATCATTAACTTTATCCTTTACACATCCCACATATGGTATTAACGAATCAAATCACTTTCAGGGGGCGGTTGTCCGCACTTCCTAAAATGAAGATACTGTGTTTACCCATAATGGAAACAATAATGGTATGACATAAATGAAATATACAGAAACTTAAGGAAAGAATAAACATATTATATATCATATATAAAAATAGTGACATCATAATGGCCACCTTTGAAGGTGTTAAATGAGTATTGAACAATCATCGTTTCGGGAGGCTGAATTTCGCCATCCACGGAAACCGTATGTTCTTTAACCATTTGATGTAGTTGTGTGAGAGTGTAGCTCGAATAAATCTTATAACAAAGTCCTAGTATATTGAAGATACTTTTGTTGTTACAAAAGAAGTAAATAAAAAGAGTTTAGGGGGTTGGAGAAGCAAAATAAAACAAATGAATATGAGAGAATGAATTACCTTTAAAAGTGTAACTCCTTTTGATTTGAGCCTAAAGGATTCCTTTGAAAGGATTCTGCCCAAATGGAATCCTCTAGGATGAGTAGAGGGATGTGGAGAGAGTAAATGGGCAGGGGATGGCTGAGCCAAAGGCTTGAGGAGTGTGTGAAATGAGGTAGAGGTGGGGGCCTTTTATAAGAGGAGAGGAGGGGCACTCTTGGAAAGTAAATATAAGTTACTTTATTTTTAAAAAGATATTCGGATTCAAAAGGTCCCACATTGATATAATTCTACGGTAAGGTGATAAGGGTTCTCAATAAACCCATCCAATAGGTTTTGGACATGTGTAGGTCTTAGATATTACATTATCGTTCCATTTTATTTAAATCGTTAAATACTGAGGTCATCGCTGCATCATCATGATGTCATAAATAAATTTATTTATATAATGTAAAAAAATTATAAAAAAAATACTATGATGTAAGAAATCTTTTTAGATTTCCAATTAATATTTATAGTCAAATATCTGACTTGTATAACCCCATATAAAAATTGTTTTTGTAAAATAACTTATGTTTGTGTCATTTTTACTTTAACATTAAATAAAAAGTAATTTATGTCATTTCCCTACCAAAGTGTCTCCATGGGGTCCCCAAGTTGACCCATAGCTTGTCTTGGTCTGCCATGACACAACCAATGAGGGTAGGACATGTTTCTAGGTCATTTTATATTATTAAAGTATTATTTTTACCATAAACTACCCTAATTACCACTAATCGCGATTAAAAACTTAATAAGTTACTATTCACCAAAAAATTATTTTAATCTCATTGAACCACATTTTACTTCTTAATGACAACCTTTTATGTCGGATTTTTGAAATTCAAAACACAAAAGTGGAAAAGTTTCATTTAAACGAAAAATCAGTTTCTTTAACTACCACTTAGTGGTTTCACTATTCATCAAAAATTGAAGTTTTTCAGAAAATTAACAAAAATTCACCCTAAGATATATTTGATATTCCGAATTCAAAAATTAAGTCTATTTCACAAAATTCAAAACATATAAGTCACATTAATTAATTTAATAAATAATTCCCGCTGTTATGACAAATAGCGTGTTTTTATGAAACAATATGTATCACAAGATTGACACTATTTTAAGTCCAATTTCAAAGTGAAATTGATTCCAATGACCACCATTGGATTAAATGGTAAAAATATATTCTAATTTAACTTCAAAACAAATTCAAAATATAATCTAATCATATAAATAAATTAGATTAAAAAGCATTTTTGATGTAAAATGCAGTATTTTTCACTATTCATGAAAAAATGAACATTGTCAGAAAAATACCAAAAATTCACACAAAGTAAATTTTGATGTCCCAATCATAAATAATAAGTTTATTTTTACAAACATAGCTTATAAAATTTTCAAAATAGAGATTCAAAAATGTTTTTCCATCAAAGGCAGTAAAACAATCTTTTAAAAATATTAGTGTATTCCATGCTTAAGATTGGATTTATTTTCATTTTAAGCCTCTAAAACACTATATAATTCATTAATAGACATAGATAAAATATCTATTATTCATTACTTACTTGAGATGTTACATCCTTCCCCCCTTTAGAAAATTGCGTCCCCGCAATTTATTTACTTATCGAATAAATGGGGGTACTAATCCCTCATTGCATTTTCATATTCCCATGTTGCCTTTTCAATCATGTGGTTTTTCCACAAAACCTTTACCTGGTGAATCACCTTATTTCGTAACACTTGCTCCTTGTGGTCAAGAATCTGTACCGGTTGTTCCTCATAAGATAGGTTCTCTTCCAGCTAAACTACCTCTGGACTCAAAACATGAGATGGATCTGACATGTACTTTCTCAACAACGAAACGTTAAAAACATTTTGTACCTGAGATAAACTCGGAGGTAAAGACACTCGGTAAGCAACTGATCCAACTCTCTCTATAATTTCATATGTTCCAATTAACCTTGGACTCATCTTTCCTTTATTACCAAATCGCATCACACTTTTCCATGGTGATACTTTGAGAAAAACATGATCACCTACCTCAAAAGTTAGATCCTTCCTCCTGTTGTCTGCATAACTCTTCTGCCTGCTTTGAGCTGTTCTCATGTGTTTCTGAATCAGCTGAACGTTTTCTGCCATCTCTTCTACCAATTCTGGTCCCATCAACTTCTTTTCACCCACTTCATCCCAGAAAGCTGGAGTTCGACACCGCTTCCCATACAATGCCTGAAATGGTGCCATCTGTATACTAGAATGAAAACTGTTATTATATGAAAATTCAACCAAAGAAAGGTGTTGGTCCCAACTTCCCTGATAATCCATCGAACAAGCTCGTAGCATATCCTCCAAGGTCTGAATTGTTCATTCTGACTGCCCATCTGATTGAGGATGAAAAGCCGTACTAAAATTTAATTCAGTACCCAACGACTTCTGATGGCCTTTCCAAAAGTTAGAAGTAAACCTGGGATCATGATCCGATACAATGGAGAGAGGAACTCCATGTAACCTGACTATCTCTTTAAGATACAAACGGGAAAGTTGATCAAGAGAGAAAGTATCTCGTATAGCAAGGAAATGAGCAGATTTGGTCAAGCGATCTACAATAACCCAGATTGCATTATTACCTCGAGATGTCTTCGGTAATCCCACAACAAAGTCCATGGATATATTCTCCCATTTCCACTCTGGCACTGGTAAAGGCTGAAGAATCCCTTTCGGTAACTGTCATTCTTCTTTAACCTGTTGACATGTCAAACACTTCACAGTAAAATCAGCAATAACTCTTTTCATTCCATCCCACCAGTAATACTCCCGTAGATCTCTATACATCTTAGTACTGCCCGGATGAACTGAAAACGGAGAACTATGAGATTCACATAACAAATCTCTCTTCAACTGTGAATCACAAGGCACACACAATCTCTTCCCAAATCTCAAAACACAATCATTATCAATGTTGAATTCAGGCAACTTACCTTTCTGAACAAGCTCTACCTTTTTCTGCAACTCACTATCTTCCTTCTGTGCTTGCTTGATTCTGCCTGATAGAGAAGATCTCACTGATACCTGAAACAAAATAGAAGGACTTCTTACACCAACAACTTCTATGCCAAAGTTCATCAAATCCTTAACCAAAGGATCATGTTCCAAATGCAACATTGCTAATTAAGCATTACTTTTTCGACTCAAAGCATCAACCATTTTATTTACTTTTCCAGGAAGGTAATGAATTGTACAATCATAATCCTTGATTAATTCCAGCCATCTCCTCTGTCTCATGTTTAACTCTTTCTGAGTGAATATATACATTAAACTTTTGTGATCATTATATATTTCACACTTTACTCTATACAAATGATGCCTCCAAATTTTTATAGCAAAAACAACAGAAGCTAATTCCAAATCATGTGTAGGGTAATTTACCTCATGAGTTTTCAACTGTCGTGAAGCATAAGCAATTACCTGATCATTCTGCATTAGGACGCAACCAAGTCCTTTCAATGAAGCATCACTGTATATAACAAACTCACCATTCCTGGAAGGTAGTGCCAAAACTGGAGCATTCACCAATATTTTTTTCAATTCTTGAAAACAATCATCACATTCTTTTGTCCAGATAAACTTAACACCCTTCTGAGTTAGCTTAATCATTGGACTAGATAATCGTGAAAAATTTCTAACAAACCTTCGGTAATAGCCTGCCAAACCAAGGATGCTACGAATCTGGTTACATTTGTGGGTCTTGGCCATTCTTCCACAACTTTTGTTTTTGCAGGATCAACAATTATTCCATTTTTAGAAACAATATGACCAAGGAAAGAAATTTGTTGCAACCAAAACTCACACTTTCTGAATTTTCCATAGAGTTTCTTTTCTTTTAAGGTTTGCAAGATAACCCTTAAATGTATTTCATGCTCCTATTCACTTTTAGAAAACACCAAAATATCATCAATGAAAACCACCACAAACTTATCCAAGAACTCATGGAAAATTCTATTTATTAAGTCCATGAATACAGCAGGTGCATTGGTTAGCCCAAAAGGCATTACTACAAATTCATAATGGCCATATCTCGTACGGAATGCGGTCTTCGGAATATCTTCCTCCTTTACCTTTAGCTGATGGTACCCCGATCTCAAGTCAATCTTTGAAAAAAACTGAGCTCCCTGGAGCTGATCAAACAAATCATCGATATGAGGCAAAGGATATTTGTTCTTAACAGTGATATTATTCAAGGCTCTATAATCAATGCAAAGTCTCATAGAACCATCTTTCTATTTAAAAAATAAAACAAGAGCACCCCATGGTGATGTGCTAGGTCGAATGAAACCTTTCTCTAATAAATCTTGAAGTTGGTCCTTCAACTCTAAAAGTTCAATTTGAGCCATTCGATAAGGAGGTTTTGAAATTGGCTTAGCATCAGGAACTAAGTCAACAGTAAACTCAACTTCCTGATATGGTATTATTCCAGGAAACTCATTAGGAAAAACATCAGGATACTCATTTACCACTGGCACATCATTAATCTGAACAGTTCCTTTATTTTCAACGATGTGTGCAAGGTAACATTCATTTCCATCTTTTACAAGTTTCTCGGCCTCTTGATAAGTTATCAACATTAAGGGTTCATTCATGTACACAAACTGAAAGTCTTTCTGAAAAGAAACTTCATTATCTCTACAGTCAATCTTAGCATGGTAAATAGAGAGCCAATCCATACCCAGGATAACATCAAACTCTACTAGAGGTAGAACAATAAGCTTTGCAAGTAGGTTCTTTCCACAGATAAGGATAGGAAGATTCTTATAATTTTTTTTTGCCTCAACATTTCCCCCAGGTGTCATTACCACAAGTTCAGGAGTCACTTCTTGAGATGGTATTCCCATTTTACTAGAATAGTTTTCAGATATGAAAGAATGTGTAGACCCTGAATCAAACAACACACTGGCATAATCTGAAAAAACAAACAAATTACCTGATACAACTTCATTTGATGGCCCGACGTCTGCCGAAGTAGTTGCAAAAGATTTCACCACCCCTATCTGCTTGTAGTCTAACTGCTTCCCATCACTCAAGCTCTTTGTCGGACACTCGTATTCATAGTGACCCATCTCATTGCACTTATAACATTTCACTAACTGTAAATCAAATTTGGTCTTACCTTCACCTTGATCCTTTTCAGTGCAATCACGAGCCTTATGTCCCATTTTACCACATCGGTAGCACTTTACAGAATTCAGAAGACATTCCCCAGCATGCCTTTTTCCACATTTATCATAAACTGGAAACTTAGTTTTCTTACCATCAGACTTTTTTGGATAATTAATACCTTTCTCCTGCCACCTCGGTCTCTTCTTCTGTTGGTTTTTATAGAACACTTGGTCATCGGCAAACTCCATTTCCACCTTCTCAGCACATCGAACAAGCTGTTCATAACTTTTAAACTCACGAGAAGCTAATTCCCTTCGATATTTTGGCTTTAATCCTGAGTAAAAACGATTGATTTTTTTATCAAGGTCTCGAATAAAATTTGGAGCATACCTTGCCAATCGAGTGAACCTTTCTTCATAGGCAGCCACTGAGTCTTCCTCTTGCCTCAATTCCAAGAATTAATTTTCCATCCTAAGTCGAACAGCCTTAGGAAAATACTTCTCAAGAAACATACCTTTGAATTCATCCCAGTCGTGAGCATCAATCTCATCAGTGTCCCTGATATTTTTAACCATCGACCACCACTGATCTGCGTCACCCTCCAAACGATAAATAGAAAGACTAACCTTTTGATTGTCTGAACACCCCATGACATCGAAAATCTTCTCTAGTGCTTTAATCCACCCTTCAGCTAACATAGGGTCAGATGATCCTCTGAATGATGGGGGATGTTGCATCATGAAATGTTCCACCACTGACATGTTCCTCTGCGGTTGATCTGGCTGATCTCGTGCATGGATACTACCACCATTTATAGCCTGAGTCAACTATGCCATCACTGCAACAAACTGTTCAGTTCCAATTCCGACCATCTCGGGATGCTGATTCGGACGGTTATTTCCTTCTGTATGCCTTCCAAGCACTGCTTCCCTGTTTCCTCTATGGAAAACCATTCTGAACAAACATGTCTTAGATGAAGCAACATGGTAATCTTCAAATGCTATATCATTTCAAAAAAAATATTTTTGGATAATCATTTAATATAATTCTAACTCCTAAAGTTATCTAAACCGACCTCTGATACCAACTATAAGGCCCCAGCCTTCAACCTTACATAATCTTGAGTTATTACAAGATTAAACGTTGAGGATCTTTTCAGGTTTAGAGTTTTAGAGAATTAGATCATAAAACTTGCTTTACATTCCACATATAAACAAAGTGGTTCCATAAAAATAGTATTCTTCATTCCCATCAATGGAAACATATTTAAAATAAACATGGATTCTTTCTTGACACTTCCTTGACACTATCACCATATCATGTACCTTTCCCTTGACCTATGAAAATCATTTCAAAAAAACATGTGATGAGCATAAAAAGCTCAGTACGGGTTATAAAAACATGGAATGGAAACATGGGTACACATATACATAAGAATGAGATCATACTTTACCCATAAAACATAAGCACTTTATCATACCTCATCAAATAATGAATAAATCATAGAAATCATAAGACATAATGGTAACTTGAGGCATTCATAACATTCTTACGTAGGGAGTAACCCTCTTGGTTAAGTTTGGAATACCCATCACAGTATATTCCCTAAATCTCTTCGGAGAAACCTTAACATTTCACTCCTTCGCGTTACCCAATGCATTGGATAGCTATATCGGGCTCACCTGCCCTTAGTTTATCACGGAACCACCCGTCTTCATAATAATGCCCAAGAACCTCAACATAATCGTATCACATAAAACATGCATAAAGGAAACATAACATTCCCACCTTTTAATCACAAGATATCAATACAACACACTGATATAAAAACATTATGAAAACCATTTTCAATAACAAAATAAAAGAAAAGTAAAACATGGTATTTATTTTTCTTTTAAAAAAAGGTATGGCTTGTAGAGGAAGCCAAAACTCAAATAATGGTCACGGTGGCGGAGAAGTCGTTGTCGCCGCATACGTACGACAAAACATTCCCTTTTGTCATTTAGTAAAATGCTTCGGATAAAAAAGATTCCTTTTGGATAAACGTAAAATTCAAAGGGGTTTATACACTGTATAAAATAAGGTTGTGTATAAAACAAAATATGCCTCAATGAAAGGAGATTGAGACGAAGTCCCATACCTCGGGTCCGACTTGACTCGATCGTTATTTAATGTCCTGAATAATAAACTTGAGTTAATTTATACTTGCTTAAGAACCTTTTTCAAGTTCATTATTCCTTTTATACCATGTTATGAACATCATGTAATCATTTAAGTTAATAATGTTCATTTTGTCGGTATTTGGTTCTTAAGTCAAAAATAGACTTCTTACACTTACATGTTGTTAATTTGGTCAAAGGTTCGTTATATCCAGAATGATATTAATGATTTGGATAACATATATATCATATATATTCAGCATATACATTTATTTATAATATTACATCACATTTAGAGGTATGAAATGAAATGCACCGTTCATGGAGACGGTAAGACGTACGTACGCATGAACGCTACTTCCATTTCTATTTCATATTTTCTAGAATGGAATCAAAATGATATAAGAGTATATTATAATTCAAGTATAATAACATATATAATATGATTAACTTTATCGTTTACACATCCCACATATGGTATTAACGAATCAAATCACTTTTAGGGGGCGGTAGTCCGTACTTCCTAAAATGAAGATATCGTGTTTACCCATAATGGAAACAATAATGGTATGCCATAAATGAAAAATACAGAAGCTTAAGGAAAGAATAAAAATATTATATATCATATAGAAAAATATTGACATCATAATGGCCACCTTTGAAGGTGTTAAATGAGTATTGAACAATCATCGTTTCGGGAGGCAGAATTTCGCCATCCACGGAAACCGTATGTTCTTTAACCATTTGATGTAGTTGTGTGAGAGTGTAGCTCGAATAAATCTTATAACAACATCCTAGTATATTGAATATACTGTTGTTGTTACAAAATAAGTAAATAAAAAGAGTTTAGGGGGTTGGAGAAGCAAAATAAAACAAATGAACATGAGAGAATGAATTACCTTTAAAAGTGTAACTCTTTTTGATTTGAGACTAAAGGCTTCCATTGAAAGGATTCTGCCCAAAGGGAATCCTATAGGATGAGTAGAGGGATGTGGAGAGAGTAAATGGGCAGGGGATGGCCGAGCCAAAGGCTTGAGGAGTGTGTGAAATGAGGTAGAGGTGGGGGCCTTTTATAAGAGGAGAGGAGGGGCACTCTTGGAAAGTAAAGATAAGTTACTTTATTTTTAAAAATAGATTCGGATTCAAAAGGTCCCACATTGATATAATTCTAGGATAAGGTGATAAGGGTTCGAAATCCACCCATCCAATAGGTTTTGGACTTGTGTAGGTCTTATATATTACATTATCTTTCCATTTTATTTAAATCGTTAAATAATGAGGTCATCGCTGCATCATCATGATGTCATAAATAAATTTATTTATTTAATGTCAAAAAATTATAAAAAAATACTATGATGTAGGAAATATTTTTATCTTTCCAATGAATATTTATAGTCAAAAATATGACTTGTATATCCCCATATAAAAATTGTTTTCGTAAAATAACTCATGTTTGTGTCATTTTTACTTTAACATTAAATAAAAAGTTATTTATGTCATTTCCCAAACAAAGTGTATTCATGGGGTCCCCAAGTTGACCCATGGCTTTTCTTGGTCGGACATGACACAACCAATGAGGGTAGGACATGTGTCTAGGTCATTTTATATTATTAAAGCATTATTTTTACCTTAAACTACCCTAATTACCACTAATCGCGATTAAAAACTTAATAAGTTACTATTCACCAAAAAATTATTTTAATATCATTGAACCACATTTTACTTCTTAATGACAACCATGTATGTCGGATTTTTGAAATTCAAAACACAAAAGTGGGAATGTTTCATTTAAACGAAAAATCAGTTTCTTTAACTACCACTTAGTGGTTTCACTATTCATCAAAAATTGAAATTTTTCAGAAAATTACCAAAAATTCACCCTAAGATATATTTGATATTCCGAATTCAAAAATTAGTTCTGTTTTACAAAATTCAAAACATATAAGTCACATTAATTAATTTAATAAATAATTCCCGATGTTATGACAAATAGCGTGTTTTTATGAAACAATAAGTATCAAAAGATTGACACCAGTTTAAGTCCAATTTCAAAGTGAAATTGATTCCAATGACCACCATTGGATTAAATGGTAAAAATATATTCTAATTTCACTTCAAAACAAATTCAAAATATAATCTAATCATATAAATAAATTAGATTAAAAAGCAGTTTTGATGTAAAATGCAGTATTTTTTACTATTCATTAAAAAATGAACATTGTCAGAAAAATACCAAAAATTCACACAAAGTAAATTTTGATGTCCCAATCATAAATAATATGTTTATTTTGACAAACATAGCTTATAAAATTGTCAAAAGAGAGATTCAAAAATGTTTTGCCATCAAAGGCAGTAAAACAATCTTTTAAAAATATTAGTGTATTCCATGCTTAAGATTGGATTTATTTTTTATTTTAAGCCTCTAAAACACTATCTAATTCATTAATAGACATAGATAAAATATCTATTATTCATTACTTACTTGAGATGTTACAATGGAGGAGGTCGTGGTCAGCTTCATGCTCTATCCTTTCCATCACTAGACGATCAAGATGTCGTTTGTGGAACCCTTTGCTTGTTATCTACCTTGGTGTATTCCTTGTTTGATTCAGGAGCGACACACTCCTTCATATCACCTACCCTTGTCCATGCTTTGGGACTTGAGGTAGAGAGGCTTCCAGTGCCCTTGGCATTGACGACGCTAGATGGAGATCGATATGACATATTTGAAGTATGTAGAGACTGTGAGCTAGTGTTGGGGCAGCACCGCTCTTGGGGAGATTTCCACTGTTTACGGATACAACCATATTATGTCATCCTTGGCATGGATTGGTTGTATTCAGTGTAGGATATCGTGGATTTCTTCAATAAGAAGGTCATTTTATTTAGTGCGGATGGAGAGCCAGGGGTGTTTGTTGGTGAGCGAGATCCTCAGATGGGTCACAGGAGCTTTCCATCCTTATGATCAATGGTGGCTGAGATGATGCTAATTTCATCAAAGGTTCAGTAGTTGGTGTTTCCTAGGGTCGTAGAGGAGTACCCTGATGTCTTCCAAGAAGAGGTTGTAGCATTACCCCCTCGACAAGAGATCGAATTCGTGATCAAGCTACAGCCAGGAGTGTCTCTTATCTCTATGTCTCCATAAAGGATGGACCCTTCTGAGTTGCGAGAGCTGCATATACATCTTGATGGTCGGTTGCAGTGCGATTTTGTTTGACCAAGTGTGTCCCCATGGGGTGCACTGGTTCTGTTCATGAAGAATTCCAACGGCAGTTTGCAGTTGTGTGTCGATTATTGTTGCTTAAATAAATTGAAAATAAAGAATCGATATCCTCTTCCATGGATTGATGAATTATTCGATCAACTAAAGGGTCAAGTTGGTTCTTAAAGATCGACTTGCGATTAGGATATCATCAGATGCATGTGAAGGATGAGGATATTCTGAAGTCTGCTTTCCATTGTCATCATGGGAATTATGAGTTAATTGTAATGTTGTTTGGTGTGATGAATGCTCCAACTGTGTTCATGGGTTTGATGAATGTTGTATTCTGTGAGTTCCTAGACAAGTTCATTGTAGTTTTAATCGAAAACATCCTTGTGTACTCCACATCTGAAGAGGATCATACAAAGCATCTTCGAGCCATTTTGGGAGTTCTTCATTGACATCAGCTATTCGGGAAGTTGTCGAAGTGTGAGGTTTGGGCTCGAGAAGACCATTTTTTGGGGCATGTTGTGTCCCAATAGGGAGTAGTTGTGGATCCATAAAATATTAAAGGAGTTGTTTCTTGGATAGCTCCTAAGACAGTGTCAGAGGTGTGAAGTTTCCTTGGTCTCGCAGGATACTACAGAAGGTTCGTAGAAAATTTCTCACGAGTTGCAACTCCTCTGACAGCTTTGACCAGGAAAGATCAAGAATTCATATGGACTGATCAATGTCAGGTAGCCTTCCAGTATCTAAAGAAGATGTTAGTAATTCCTTAAGTCCTATGTCTTCCATCTAAGGGAGTCCAGTTTGATTTGTTCTGTGATGCTTCACATCTAGGGTTAGGCTGCATTCTCAGGCAGCAGAGGTTAGTTGTTTCTTATGGGTCTTGGCAGTTGCGTCCCCACGAATGCAAATATGCCACCCACGATCTTGAGTTGGCATCCGTGGTGTTTTCTCAGAAGTTGTGGAGACATTACCTCATTGGTGAGAACTTCGTGGTTTTCACTGATCATAAAATTTTGAGGTATGTTTTATCCTAGCGTGACTTGAACTTGTGACAATGTCGGTGTATGGAGTTCTTATAGGAATACGACTTTGAAATATCATATACACTTGGAAAAGGAAATGTTGTAGTTGATGCGTTGAGCCGAAAGTCGCGTAGTGATGCTGTGCGTGAATCCAGTTATTCCTAGAGTGTAATGGAAGATCTGACATCTTTACATATTAATATGGAAGTAGTCTGAGGTAGTGGTCGTCTTTTCAAGATGACGGTGCAGTCATCCCTAATGCAGAAGGTGGAAGAGTCCCAGTTGGGTGATCTAAAGGTGGATGTCTGGAGAGACCGAGTTGTTTGTGGTGAGGCCCCTGATGGTTATACTGAAGATGAACATCACTTAGTGTCATATCATGGAAGGCCATTTGTCCCTTTGTAGATGCATGAGACGGTTCTCAGAGAGTTCCATAGTTCACCCTTAGTTGTACATCCTAGCATGACAAAGATGTACCAATCCTTGAGGAGTCAGTTTTAGTGGCCTGGAGGAGTGTACCTAGGAACATGAGTCACAGATACATGATATGTTCCTATAGTTGTTTGATGTTTAACTATTTTAGTGTATATTTATAACTTTTGTGGTTATGAAACTTTCATGTTATGATATGGCTCCATTTGATGCTTTGGTGGCTTGCTCTCTTTTGGGAGGTATCTCAAGGGGTGGTTGTTCAGACCCTGTTTCATTTTCACATTAGGTGGGTTTTGGATTCTCGAGGACGAGAATGTTTTGAGATGTATCAAAGTTAATGTCCCAGACCTCTCTGGTCCATTTATTTTTGAAAATGTGATGTTAGAGGTGTTCTAGAAGGTTAAGGTGGCTTGGGTGCGTTTGGGTGGACTTTTAAAGAAAGCTAAAGGGTAATAGCTTTCACACGGTTGGCGCACGGTTTGCCTAAACCATGCAGCCGAACCATGCAAGACTAGTCTTGGAGGTAGTGGCTAATGCATGGTTAGCACATGGTTTGTCTATCCATGCAGACTAACCGTGCGATAAGTGTTTGACGAGGCAGAAGCTAATGCACAGTTAGCGCACGATTTTTTAAACTGTGCGGACTAACCGTTTGGGCACTTAATGTTTGATCCTAAAATTGTGGATCTAACTCGTTTTTCCTTTAATCATATCGTTTAAGCCCCTAAGAGGCCATAACTCGGGATTACCCTTCCTTGGAGGTAGAATAACCTCTCCCGAGCATTTTGGAGGTGATCCGGTGGCTTCTCTTCGTGAATCGAAGATGGTTTCATGAGTTATGTGATCCTTATGTTTGGTTTCATAGACCTACCTAGATCTACTCCTCCTCTTCTCCTGGGATCTTACATCTATGCCTGTTATGGGTAGATCTATGTGTGTGGATGTCGATTATGATGAGCTTTGGTCTTGATCTTGCTTGGAGGAGATATATAAGGTGGGGTTTTGGAGAATCAACCCGAGTTCCTTGAGCGTTCTTCGACCGTTTTTGTTTCTGTCAAAACCATTGAGGTAGGGGATTCATGGCTTCTCTAATTGTTTATGTTCAATAATAGAGTTAGCTTGATTTATTGCTTTGGATCACAATGAAATTGACCTAATTAAATACTTGAACCAGATTAAAATAATTGGTTTTATCGCCTGTTGTTATTTTGTACCCTGATAATAGTTTTCCTCATGTTTTGCTTGATAGTGTGATATCTATGCCTTGCTTGTTACCATGTTTTTCTGGATGAAATTCATAAAGAACATAAATCCATAATTAATTGATAATTAATTGGCTAAATACAAAGAGTAATATAAGCGAATCCAGTTGTTGTTGTGGTTGTTGTTCCAAATTGATGTTAATAAAATTGATGTTGATGTATGTGATTAATTCAGTTGGTTGGTAAACCTGAAATCTGTTGGTGATTGTGTATGAAGGAGGGATGCCTTTTTATAGGTCCAAGATCCCAAATTGATGTGATGTTTGTTTTTCCTACTGCTTTTGTTGTGATGCGATCTTGGATGGATGTTGTGATATGTGGGGGCATAGAGGCTATGTGGTTGTGGCAGCGGGTGATGCCTAGAGTGGCGAGATGCATCGGTTTATGCATGTGGGTGTCGGGGAGGACACCAGGGATGATGGAATGGGATGGATGTGGTTGTTGGATGCTTGTGGATTCTTTGGTTGTTTATCTGCTTTGCTTTTCCCCACTGCTCATGGTAGCTGGTCTTGCTTACCCTTCTTCCGAAAGGGGGGAAGACACGCAGGGTATGAAACATTCTTTCCGTGTTTATCCTCTATAGGGAGAATGGGTCTACGCTCTTTCTATAGGCGGCACAGACTCAATGGGTAGTATATCTACTGATCGTGTTGATCCCCCTTATGTATAGTATCATAGGATGCTTTTCTAGAATGACTGAGAATATGGGAAAGTAAGTATGTAATGAATGTTTGAATAATTGATGTTAACCCATGGGGTTGGGTTTGATGAAACTTAACGATGATATTGAGAACTTTTGAAGGGATAGTGTTTTTTGGATGTGATGTTAATGGAATTTAATGTGGTTTTTGTCATGGTTAATTAAAGTTTGAATAATTAATTAACGTACATTGGAACAAATAAAAAGGGAAAGAAGTAACCTAATAAGTATCTTTAAATGGTTGTGTTCTTATAGAATACCTAGTCTTAGAAGTGGCAGCCCTGAGTCGGAGAGACGTTAGCTGTAGTTGGGTATAAGATAAGGTTATTCCCATAGTGTGGTTGTGAGTTATAATATATTCTGTACTTTTTGTGTTTCTATATGCTACTCCACCCTGTCAGTAAGGGAAACTAGAACCTCTGGGATTCTGAGCCCTAGGGGGGTGTTTTCCCCTACATTCCTATAGAAGGGTGAATGGATGACTACCCCCTTTGACCCTACTCTATTCTCTTGGTAAATACTATTTCCATTAGGCACAGTGGTTAGTTTTCCCCATATGTGTGTGTAGAGGGTTGTAATGGATTGTGGTTATTCACACACATATATTCTGGATATAGTATCCTATGGACTACTATAGGTGTAACGTGTATAGGTTGTGATGGCTTGAGGATCCTTACTCGGTTTATGGGCTGTAATGGCTTGAGGTATAATACCTGACATATGATACACATTTTGTGAGCTTTGGTGGCTCCTGGAGACTACATGGTGACTTTAGGTTGTGAGGATGGTGTGGTGCTTAGCCCAGGTGTCTATGGGCATGCCTTTTTGGTGCACGTGGTGCAGATTTTGGAGCTTAGACTAGGTATATTCGGCCAAGCCTTTGGAGAGAGATGCACAGGATGTATGTCGTTGGGGAAAAGCGACAAACCAGTGGGGAAATAGTAGAGTGGTACCCTTGATATTCTTTACTATATGTTATATTCATGTATGTGTTACTTGGTGATAGTATCCATGGTGAGGTTGGGAACCTAGTATACCTATTTAAGTGACGAGTTAGTTTCACTTGTTGTTCACTGTGCTTTAGCATGCTTTCTTTACCTTTGCATGAGAGGATTTAGGGAGGATCCTACTGAGTATACTGTTATACTCACCCTACGTATATTTATAAATTGGTTTTTAGGTCACTTGGAGTAGGTTGAAGATCAGGCTGGTTACTACTAACTTGTGGTTGCAGGAGCTGTTCGGGCTTGTGGTTACAACTTTCTTTACTTTCTTTTGGGTACTTGAAGTTTTCCCTTTCAGTTGTAGTACTTTTTCATGGAATTTCATATATGTACTTGGGTTCCTTTTATATTTCAGTTCTGAGTTGGAGTTGGTTGGTGTCTATCTTATCTCTCTCTTTCTCATGTGTTATCTTATAGGGTAATATCTCCCATTTGTGTGTTATTATACCCTCAGTGATAGTCGCCAACCTGGGGTCTACTTGAGGCGGGACTCGGGGGTCATTATCTCCCTTCTCACATTTCCGGCCTAGGAGGGGTACACTTCATGGGGAGGGGTCGTGACAGAGTGGTATCAGAGGGAGGATGAGGGATAGGATAGAGTTTGGAGTTAGGCACAGGTGAGGCTGCATGGGTTGGTAGGACAACAGTGTCATTCATGTTTATCAAGTGAGGTAAACACTTGAGACTGGATGAGACATAGGCGTTTAGGGCCCCCTATGATCTAATGTACGAACCATTAAGTTTACAATGGCTACTAAACAAGGTGATACTAGTTCCAGGTTAGAGACCTAGGAAAGGATCATGCATCATTTTTTTCTTTGTTCTTATGTTTTAATGGGTAGACCTTGGGATAGGTTAACCTAAAACGAATAAAAGAAAACAATTAATTAATTAATGTTGAGTATTCCATATTTCAGGCTTAGTATATCTAAGTGTTTGTTATTTTGTAGGTATGGCTCCCGGTCTACGTCCTCATAAGGTTTTCGTAGAAGATGTCCAGCAGATAGTGCCAGCAAGTCGCCGTCGGGTAGAGGTTGATGACGAAGACACTTGGAGGATGACACTCTGAGAGTTTTAGCGCCAGAGTCTGCATAAGTATGAGGGCTCCATTTTAGATGCAGTCATGGAAGACTGGTTGGAGGAGGCTGAGATAGGCTTTAGTTTGATCAATGCTCGAAAGGATCACTTAGTGTCCTTAGCTATGACTATGATGTGTTGAGCAGGAAGGCAATGGTGGTTCATGTTCCTCGAGGATCGTGAGGTGTCAGCAATCTCATGGGAGGAGTTTTGAGACAAGTTTAGAGTCAAGTTTCATTCCTCGACTTCAAAGGTGTCTTGTCGCCAGGAGATTCTTACTCTTAGATAGGAGAGCTCTAATGTTCGGGAGTTTGGGATCCATTTCAGGAACCTTTAACAATATGATTTGGACCTATTACAAGACGAGGAGGCCAGGGCAAGGCATTTCGATGAGGCTTTGCATCTATAGATCCAATGCTAGGTCACCCCATTTAGGATGAAGACATATCTCGAGGTGCTAGCGAGGGAGGAGGTTTTCTAGAGGACTTTTCATAGGACCGGATCATCACGAGATGGGAATAATCATGATTCCTCACGAAGCAGAGTCGCGGTCCGGGTTTTCTGGTTTTTAGGGAAGAAGAGTTTCCGTTCATCCAGGGGTAGTTCCTAGCCCTTCACATCTCGTTTCTCCAGATTCAACAACTCTCAGGCCTATGCCAAGGGATCAGGTGCATGTTTTTCTTATGGTGGTCATGGCCATCAGCAGTGGGAGTGCCCGACCTTTCATTGTGGTCATCTTGAACTGGGTGCTATGCTCCAGGTTCCTCCATTGAGATAGTTTTAATTGAGGCAGAATCAACCAGTTGCACCAGCTTTAGATCACCATAGCGTAGATGGGGTAGGGAGGGGAAAACCCCATGATTCCCACCATCCTCAAAGAGTAGAGAATGTTCGTGGTGGTGGTCGTAATCAGGGTTAGAGAGGTCGCGGATGAGGTTATGGTCAGCTTCATGCTCTAGCATTGCCAGCACTAGATGAGCCAGATGTCATTCGAGGTACCATTTTCTTGTTTTCTACCTTGGTGTATGCCTTGTTTGATTCAGGAGCGACACAATCCTTCATATCACCTACCCTTGTCCAAGCTTTGGGACTTGAGGTAGAGAGGCTTCCAGTTCCCTTGGCAGTGACTATGCCAGTTGGAGGTCGAGCTGACTTGTTTGAAGTATATTGAGACTGTGAGCTTGTCTTGGGGAATCACCGCTCTTGGGGAGATTTCTATGTTTATGGATACAACTATATGATGTCATCCTCGGCATGTATTGGTTGTATTCATTGCAAAATATCGTGGATTGCTTCAATAATAAGGTCATTTTCTTTGGAACGGATGGAGAGCCAGTGGTGTTTGTATGTGAGCGAGATCCTTGGATGGGTCACAGGTGCACTCCATCCTTATCTTCCATGGAGGCTGAGATGATGCTCAGTTCTTCAGAGGTTTAGCAGTTGGTGTTTCCTAGGGTCATAGAGGAGTACCATGATGTCTTCCCATAAGGGGTTGTAGAATGTCCCCCTCGACGACAGATCGAATTCGGGATCGAGCTACATCCAGGAGCGTCTCCCATCTCTATGTCTCCATATAGGATGGCCCCTTCTGAGTTGTGAGAGATGCATATACATCTTGTTGGTCTGTTGCAGTGTGGTTTTGTTTGACCAAGTGTGTCCCCATGGGGTGCACCAGTTCTGTTCATGAAGAAGGCCAACGGAAGTTTGAGGTTGTCTATCAATTATCGTCGCTTAAACAAAGTGACAATAAAGAATCACTATCCTCTTCTGTGGATTGACGACATATTTGATCAACTGAAGGGAAGAAGTTGGTTCTCAAAGATCGAATTGTGGTTAGGATATCATCAGATGCGTGTGAAGTATGAGGATATCCTGAAGACTGCATTCCATTGTCGTCATGGGCATTATGAGTACGTTGTAATGTTGTTTGGTGTGACGAATGCTCGAGATGTGTTCATGGGTTTGATGAATTCTGTGTTTCGTGAGTTCCTGGACAAGTTTGTGGTAGTTTTCATCGACGACATCCTTCTGTACTCCACATCTGAAGAGGAGCATACAGAGCATCTACGAGCCGTTTTGGGAGTTCTTTGTCGACATCAGCTATTCGGGAAGCTTTTGAAGTGTGAGTTTTGGGCTCAAGAAGTCCGTTTATTGGGGAATGTTGTGTCCCAATAGGGAGTAGCTGTGGATCCCTCGAAGATTGAATCAGTTGTGTCTTGGGCAGCTCCCAAGACAGTGTCATAGGTGCGAAGTTTCCTTGGTCTCGCAGGCTACTACAGGAGGTTCGTAGAAAATTTATCACGAGTTGCAACTCCTCTGATAGCTTTGACCAGGAAAGATCAGGAATTCATATGGACTGATCAATGTTAGGTAGCCTTCGAATATCAAAAAGAGAAGTTATTAAGTTCTCCAGTCCTCTGTCTTCCAGCTGAGGGAGTCCAGTTTGATGTTTTCTGCGATGTTTCACATCTGGGGTTAGGCTGCATTCTCATGTAGCAGAGTTCAATTGTTTCTTATGGTTCTTGGCAGTTTCATCCCCATGAATGCAAATATGACACCCAAAATCTTGAGTTATTAGCTATGGTGTTTTCTATAATGTTCTAGATACATTACCTCATTGGTGAGCGCTTCATGGTTTTCACCGATCATAAGAGTTTGAGGTATGTTTTCTCCCAGCGTGACTTGAACATTAAACAACATCGGTGGATGCAGTTCTTACAGGAATACAACTTTGAAATATCATATACACCTGGAAAAGGAAATGTTGTAGCTGATGCGCTGAGCCAAAAGTCACGTAGTTTTGTTGTGCAGTAATCCGGTGATTCATGGAGAGTAATGGAAGAACTGTCAGCTTTGCATATTGATATGGAAGAAGTCAGAGGTAGAGGTTGTCTTTTCCAGATGATGGTGTAGTCATCCCTGATGTAGAAGGTGGAAGAGTCCCAGTTGGGCGATCTAGAGGTGGAAGTCTATAGATACAGAGTTGTTTGTGGTGAGGCCCCTGATGGTTGGACTGAAGATGAACAACACAGAGTGTTGTATCATGGAAGACATTTTTTACCTTTTTTGATGTGCGAGACGGTTCTCATAGAGTTCTATATTTCACCCTTAGTAGTACATCCGGTCATGAAAAAGATGTACCGATCCTTGGGGAGTCAGTTTCGGTGGCCTGGAAGAGTGTACCTAGGAACGTGAGTCATAGATTCATGCTCAGTACCCAGAGTTGTTTGATGTCTAACTATTTTCATGTATCTTTGTAAATTTTTTGGTTATGAAACTTTCATGTTATGAGATGGCTCCCTTTGATTATTTGGTGGCTTTCTCTCTTTTGAGAGGTATCTCGAGGGGTGGTTGTTCAGACCCTGTTTCGTTTTCACTGTAGGTGGGTTTTGGATTCTAGAGGACGATAATGTTTTGAGAGTTATTTGATGTAATAGAACGTACCTCTCCGGTCCATTCCTTTGTGAAAATGTGGTGTTAGAGGTGTTCTGGAAGGTTAATGTGGCTTGGGGTGCGTTTGTGTGGACTTTTAAGGAATGATAAATGGTAATAGCTTTCGCACGGTTGGTGCACGGTTTGCCTAGACCGTGCGGCCAAACCCTGCAAGAATGGTCTTGGAGGCAATGGATAACGCATGGTTAGCACACGGTTTGTCTAACCATGCGGACTAACCGTGCTAGAAGTGTTTTATGAGGCAGAAGCTACCACATAGTTAGCACAGGGTTTGTTAAACCGTGCGGACTACCATGCGAGCACATAAAGTTAGATCCAAAAATTGTGGATCTAACTTGTTTTTCCTTTAATCACCTCATTTATGCCTCTAAGTGGCCATAACTCAGGATTAACCTTCCTTGGAGGTAGAAGAACCACTCCCATGAATTTTGGATGCGATCCGGAGGCTTGTCTTCATGAATCGAAGCCGTTTTGTCGAGGTATTTGATCCTTATGATTGGTTTCTTAGACCTACATAGATCTACTCCTCCTCTTCTCTCGGGATCTTAGATCTACGCCTGTTATGGGTAGATCTATGTGTGTGGATTTCTATTATGATGAGATTTTATCTTGATCTATCTAGGAGTAAAGATCTAAGGTGGGTTTTTTGAGAATCTACCTGGGTTCCTTGAGCGTTCCTCGGCCGTTGTGGTTTCCGTCAAACCCGTTGAGGCAGGGGATTCATGGATTCTCTAATTGTTTATGTGCAATCATAGAGTTAGCATGATTTAGCCCTTTGGATCACAATGAAATTGACCTAATTAAATACTTGAACTGGATTAAAAGAATTGGTTTGATCACATGTTGCTGTTTTATACCATGATAATGGTTTGCCTCATGTTTTTCTATATAGTGTGATATCTCTGCCTTGTTTGTTAGCATGTTGTTCTTGATGAAATTGATAAAGAACATAAAACTGGAATTAATTGATAATTAATTTTCTAAAGACAAAGAGGCATGTAACTGAATCTGGTTTTTGTTGTAGTGGTTGTTGTTCAAAATTGATGTTAATAAAATTGATGTTGATGTATGTGATTAATTCAGTTAGTTGGTAAACCTGAAATCTTTGGGTGCTTGTGTATGAAGGCAGAATTCCTTCTTAAAGGGCCAAGATCCCAAATTTATGTGATGTTTTGTTTTCCTGCCTCTTGTGCTGTGATGTGATCTTGGATGGATGTTGTGATATGTGTGGGAATTGAGGCCTTGTGGTTGTGGAAGTAGATGACGCCTAGAGTGGAGAGATGCATCGGTTTATTCATGTGGGTGTCGGGGAGGACATCAGGGATGATAGAATGGGATGGATGTGGTTGTTGGATGCTTGTGGATTCTTTGGTTGTTTATCTGATTTACTTTTCCCCACTGCTCAAGGTAGCTGGTCTTGCTTACCCTTCTTCCGAAAGGGGCGAAGACACGTGGGGTATGCCATGTGATATTCGTGTTTCGCCTCTCCATGGATAATGGGTCTACACTCTTTCTATAGGCGGCAAAGAATCGACGGGTAGTACATCTACTCACCCTGTTGAGCCCCATTATGTTTAGTAGCATAAAATTATTAACTAGAATTCCTAAGAATATGGGAAATTAATTCTGTAATGAATGTTTGAATAATTGATGTTAACCCATAGGGTTGGGGTTTGATGAAACCTAATGATGAGATTGAGAACTTTTGAAGGGACAATGGTTTTTGGATGTGATGGTAAGGAAATTTAATGTCGTTTTTCTCATGGTTAATTAATGTTTGAAGAATTAATTAACATACAATAGAACTGATAAAAAGGTAAAGAAGTAACTTAATATGGCTCTTTAAATGGTTGTGTGCTTATAGAATACCTTGTCTTAGAATTGGCAGCCCGGAGTCTGAGAGACCTTAGCTGCAGTTGTGCCTAAGACATGGATATTCCCATAGTGTGGTTGTGAGTTATAATATATTATGTATGTTTTGTGTTTCTATATGCTGCTCCACCCTATCAGTAAGGGAAACTGGCACCTCGGGGATTCTGAGCCCTGGGGGGGGTGTTTTCCCCATCATTCTGATGAGAGGGTGAATGGCTGACAACCCCCTTTGACCCCACTCTCTTCTCATGGTAGATACTAGTGCCATTAGGCACAATGGTTAGTTTTCCCCATATATGTGTGTAGAGGGTTGTAATGGATTGTGGTTATTCACACACATATATTCTAGATATAGTATCCTATGGACTACTATAGGTGCAACGTGTATAGGTTGTGATGGCTTGAGGATACTTACTCGGTGTTTGGGCTGTAATGGCTTAAGGTATAATACCCGACATATGATACATGTTATGCGAGCTGTGGTGGATCCTGGAGACTACCTGGTTACTTTTGGTTGTGATGATGGTGTGGTGATTAGCCCAGGTTTCTGCGGGCAAGCCTTTGTGGTGCACGTGGTGAAGATTTTGGAGCTTAGCCCTGCTGTATTCAAGAAATCCTTTAGAGAGAGATGCACAAGACGTATGTCGTTGGGGAAAAGCAGAAAACCAGTGGGGAAGTAGTATAGGGGTACCCTGGATATTCTTTACTATATGATATATTATTGTATGCATTACTTGGTAAGAGTATCCATGGTGAGGTTGGAAACTTAGTATACCTGTTTTGGTGACGAGTTAGTTTCACTTGTTGTTCATTGTGCTTTAGCGTGCTTTCTTTACGTTTTCATGAGAGGCTTCTAGGAGGATCCTACTGAGTATACTGTTATCCTCACCCTACGTATATATATAAACTATTTTTCAGGTCACTTGGAGTAGGTTGGAGATCAGGCTGGTTACTACTAGCTTGTGGTTACAGGAGCTTTTCGGGCTTCTGGTTGAAGCTGTCTTTACATTCTTTTGGGTACTTTCAGTTTTCCCTTTCAGTTGTAGTACTTTTTCATGGAATTTCATATATGTACTTGTGTTCCTTTCATATTTTAGTTCTGATTTGGATTTTTTGGGGTCTATCTTATCTCTCTCTTCCGCATGTGTTCTCTTAGAGCGTAATTACTACCATTTGTGTGTTACTATACCCTCGGTGCTAGTTGCCAACCCGGTGCCTACTGGAGGTGGGACTCGGAGGTCATTATCTCCCTTCTCACATTTCCGGATCAGGAGGGGTAGACATTGTGGGGAGGCGTTCGTGGCATGAATTAACTATAAAATGGTTACATTTTAACTAAATATTGTATAGCAACCCATAAATTTGATGAAATGACCATTTCTTTAGTTGAAGATTGAGAATTTTTTGTGCTAAATTATTGATTTTGATTATTGGAGAATGAGTATTTCTCATGTCACATTTGTATTTATATAAGACTATAAGAATAACTAAAACAAATTTTGATATTTTTTAAAACGTCACATGTTACTTTATTTAAAACTAATTTTCATTATTTTTTTAATTAGTCAAGTTAAATGTTTTATATATTCCTTTTTTTCCTCTAAGTTTTTGTACTCTGGTTAGATATGGTCATCCCCACCACTATTTTTGTTATTGTTTTGTTAAGTATTGTTTCGTGGATTCCATATTCAATAATGTGATGGATTTATAGAATTTTTCATCAACATGATTATTAATAAAATTATTTATTCTAAAATGTTTATATAACATAATTTATGAAATTGAATACTAATTAATGAGTAAATATATTTGGTATTGTACATATTTTCTAAATTAACAAGTTCATTGATTTTTCATTGTATTTAGTTATCTGTTTTAGATAATTTATAAATATTATATTCATAATTATTATAATCATATAAATTAATAATTTTGGACCAAAATAACAGAATTTTCTCAATACATGAAATTTTTTATTAAAAATTTGATAATAATAATAATAAATGAATGTGGTAGAATATTATGTGATTTTTATGAGTTCTATAATAACACATGATATGGGTTACAAAAAATATATAAAAACAATGAATATTGATAACTTTTAATGACCTTTAACAAAAAATATTCCTACATCACTCAAGAGTTTTACTTAACATACAATTAAACACAAAATGTGCATTATTATATGTCAATTTTTATATAGTGGACCATTCAATTCATGTTGACTTGTTAGATTGGTTATGGTTATTACAATAATTTTCCCATTATACTTTTCAATGAGGGAATGTACATATTTCCCACATATAATCCCTCCCTTAACATTAGTTTTATATTTAACTTCATATAATATAAAAGAGTCCTTCACATACATCACAGTCTCTTTAAGGGGTTTTCATGTGAGATTAATATATTCCAGATTGGGTCCTTATTATTAATTGTGACATTAATTTTTTTAGATGCAATAAATTAATTCTAAATTAATTTATGTATGATCAAATATATTTCCCAATACACATTATAAAAGTATTCAATGTTTTGTTTCATTTAGAGATGACCAACCAGAGACACTACTATAACACCCCAAGTTTTCATTGAACTTATGTTGAATAAATTAAATTTTAATTTATGTATTGAAATGCACTATTCCAAACATTAAACTCATGTAGAACCAACATGGAATAAATTACATGGAATTTACTCAGCTAAAACTACATTAAACACCAACATAGAATACATTACGTACAACATTTATGTTTCTAAAAACATCAATTATTATTATAATTATGTAAAGAGGATAACTAATACCATTATATTAATATTAGTTATATAAATAATAAATATTTTTAAAATATTTTTTATAATTGTTTTATATAAATGAATCATGTTGATAACTAAAGATATGATTTTTTGTAAAGTCCATTTATGTTTACAAATATAGTTTTCTCAAATGAATAGATTTTAATAATAAAATTTATTTTAGAAATATTTAAAATTTTAATTTGATAAACTAAATTTATTTTTTAATTTATAATTTTGAAATTAGATTAGTATTTTTCTTCCTATTTTTTAAAGAAACTTCATTATTTATGAATAGTAAAAAATATTCCTTTTTAGTTTAAAACTACTTTTTTGATTAAATAATTATTAATGTTAAATTATATTTTATGTTTTATAAGTCACATAAGATAAATTAAACATATATTAATACAATTTCAGTGATTATAATCAATATCACTTCAAAATTGAATATAAAAACATAGTAATCATTTGAACTTCTTTGTACTAGAATAGTAGTAATTTCGTCTTGTCTGTTGGATGAGCATTAATCTTAAATTTTTCTATATGGTGAATTTAATTTAGAAAAACTCACATAAAAAATTTTAATTAGTAAAATATTTGGATTATACTAATATCATGTTTAATTTTTTTATACTCATTAGTAAAAGTGATCAAAATTAATCACATCGTTTAAGGTCAAATAAAGATTAATTAGGGACTAAACCTTAATCATAGGGGGCCAAATAACCTAGAAACTTGTTTCAAACTGATATTATAGCCCCATATCATCCACAAACCTTACATTATTGACCTATATTGGGTTATTATGACTTTATTAGGTAATAACATGGTTACACATAACTTGTTTTAAGAAATTTTAAGTGAGTGATTTTCCTTCCCTATAAAACACCACCACCTCTCCAACTTCCTCACACCTCTCAAACCTCTTAAGTTTGACCAATATATACCCAATATACATCCAATAAATCTTCCTTTATTACAAGAATCATTTCCTTGGTTATAAGGAAATTGATGGAAACTTTTTGGGACAATCCAAAAGGAGTTAAATGTTTAAGAGTTAAGGTCTTCTTTCAAGTCCTTTATATATATTCTTTCATCACTACTACACATTATTTATTCCATGGGTTTTTAAAAAAACCCAGTATCTTAAATATAATCATATTATTTGTAATCTATTTTTTCAACCTACACATATACGCACCTTAATCTAATAAATAATAAAGATATCATCTATGTGTATGTTGAACTACCGCCCCACTAAATATTGACTATTTAATTTTTCCATACCACCTCTCATGGTGGAAATTATGATGGACACTCTGTTTATATATGTTACATATTATATTTATTATTTATTTAATATTAATTATACCTTTTAAAAACAAATTGTTCCATTTTCCATTTTGCATTAATACGATAATTTCTTTTGGTAAAATTTGGATTACTTCCTCTCATTGCGATATGATTCGTTCATACACTACATAGATTGTGTAAATGATGATTTTTGTGAATATATAAGACTAATTGGGAATTATAAATCTATTATAATATATATACATATATTTGTCTCTTACTTTCTTTCTTTCAACATGAAAATTAAATGAAAATAGCGTTCATGCATACTTAAAGCCTTCCATCTCCATGAACAATGTATTCTGTTTTGTAGTTATATATTGTAAAAATTATTATAATACAAAAATAATCTATAAAAAATACTTATATAATGTTTTAAATTCTGTAAATTCTAATATAGAGTATAAATACCAAATATTTGACAAATTAAGACACATGCGAAGAATAAAGAAAATACTACCAGAAATGAATCCTTAACATAGGTTTATTCACAAGAGGGTAATATGAGGTCATAATAAAACCATATATATAGAAATTTGGTTTTTTAAAATATATATAATAAATTTATATAAATTATTTAGTAGGATTGAATTAGTTTGATGAGATTCAAGACAAAAGGTAAGGGGATTTCATCTCACTTTTTATTTTCTTGGGATACACCCTATGACCACCCCTCTTTACTTTTGTGTTGTGTATATACTACCCATGATTATATTCTAATTATCTTATAAATAAATTTATAGGTGTTCACATATCCACTTTATGATCTTTCTTTTTTGGGGTTTTTATTTCAAAAGTTACCAAATCGATAAAATATTTTTGTCTCAATTTTCCTTCATTGAGACTCATGTTTTTTATGCACCTAAATTCTCTTTCGAGGTGCGTATACATCCATTTTTCATGTTATATCATGAATCTCATTTCATTCATGATATTTTGGGCTTCATTTCATTTTTTTCTTACATGGAGTGTATGACCCCTTCTTTCCTTGTTACATTATTCTATTGAAACAATCTCCTCGCTTTCAGAGTTTCTTCATATTTATGGTTCCTTTGATAAAATATTATTATATATATCTCAATAAAAATAATGAGTTTCCTTATCTAATTACTATTCAAGATATAAACAGGTATTATCATCATTATTATACTCTTTGGTACCTATGATAGTGTTTTTCTATAAAATCTGACCATCTCTCCATCAAATAATAAATCTATTGTATTCAAGAACTATGATTTCAAAAATGTTTTAAAATTTTTTCAAAGGATCTATGAGGCCCATTTTCAACGAAAATGGATTTTTATTTTGTTATAGTTTTTAAAGCTTACATTATAATTTTTAAAGATATTTTCAATTAAAAAAGTTTTCTAAAGGTTTTATGTTCTGCAAAGAGTTGTCAATATAGAAAAGAAAATTTTCCCCAAGAAATGTTTTAAAAGGATATTTCAAATTTATTTCTCATATAAGATAGCATCCATTGGTGTTAATCATGATTTTCTAGTGAAATTATTCGATGTTTCTATTAATATTCTTTCTAGGTATGGATTATTTTTTTACGGAATGATGTTTATGAAACCCGTTTCTCTTTAATGAGTTATATGATTTTGAAATCTTCTTCTTTTTATGGGTTATGTTTATGATTGAATTAATATGAAACTTTTATTTTATTAAATGTTAGATATGATTACATTTTTATATTACCCTTTTCATTACATGGGTTGTGATATGATTTTTTATGTTCTTGTTGCACATGTATGTATGCTTTCATTATGAGACGGGTGGGACCTATATCTCCCCCCAATTCATTGGGTAAAGATTTATATCTCATGAGATAGACATGGATGTAATGAGAAGTAAATTCAGTTTACTATTAAATTTCTCGTACGAGAAATGAACACAGTTCAGTATTATAGGGCTAGAATGAGGGGTGAACTCGATTCAGTAATACAAGTCTAGATCAGGGTGTGAACTCAATTCAGTAAATTAATTTGTCAAAAAATATTGTCTCGGTATCAATGCCTCAATTAATTCATTAATCATTATATGGGATTATTTTTCTACCAGAATTCCTTTTTTTATTCCTATGTTACACTTTCATGGCTAATTTTTTTTATTTTCTTATGATTCGTGTCTTTTAAACAACCATTTTTATGCCATGATTTATGTAGATGATCTATGATATACATGGTATGATCTTTTATTTTCATGATAATTTTCTCATATCCTTATGCTCATGATTGAACTTACATATCTCCCTTGTATAACCTTAATGAGCATTTTAGATAACCCATTTTTATGTTTCATGTGTCTAAAAATGGTGTCAGTAAATACTAACCTATGGGTTGATAATGTATCGCACTTATGTATTAGTGCTAATGTTTCCATGTTTCCAAAGGCACTAGACTAGTTAGTTCATTTGTTATATGTTTGTATAATGTTTTAAGTGTTCCACAAAAGTTATTTAATATTAATATATGAGAAGATAGTTTCTATAAAATTGTTATAAAAGGAAATGTTTAGTTAACATTCAGAATCTAGTATGAGAAAACCATAGTGAGAACCATAAGGACTTGTTTAAGGTTATGTTTAAGACTGTGGAAAATTATTGTAAAAGGTCATGGAATTTTGATAAAGGATAGAGTGAGTGGTTTCTAAGAAATACATCTATATCTGGATACTAAAGGATTATGTGGATATAGAACAGACATAACTAGGGTTAAGAACTCTAACAAGATGTTGAGGGCCTGACTCGAGATAATCAGGTACATGACAACGGGCCTTACTACACATCGAGTTTGACACTCATTGTTTGGAAATTTAGAAACTCTCCACAAACCATTATAAAATATTGAAATATAATTCGGCTATGAATAACCTAGGAAAAACCTAAGGTGTCATAGATTAAATATTGTTTCATAACATAATAATATTATAAGTTACTTTTCCTGATTATATTTTTCCTCATTATAATAAATATTTCTTACTCTATGATTTTGGTTTTAGTCAATTGTTTGAACCTGCAGGAACTGCATTAATGGAGATTTCAAAAGAAAATAAAAATAGTTTCCTCCTAAAAATCAAAATTATATGGGAGATAGAATGAAAAGAACTTATCCGTATACTCAGAAATATTTCTCATGTTATGAATCACAATTGAATTCCAAATGAGAAAATGAGGGAACAAATTTTTTTTACTATTTCATGAAGAAACATCCACCTTCTTTCAAAGGGTATTCTAATAAAAAAATTCTAAATAGAGGATTGGTATTACTGAAAAGATATATTTTTCCCCTATGTTAGAAGCATGATAAATTACTTCTGAAGGTGTATTGGTTAAAAGGAAAATAAGTTCAGTGGTGGACACTAATCAAGAATACATGGCAGCAATATGTAATGGAATCCATGTATTGAGATGTGTTCAATAACATATTATCCAATAAGTACATCCCTAATATTCTTCATACCGAGAGGGAGAATAAGTTCCATGAGTTGAAGAAAAGGGGTGATGAATCTATTGTTACCTACGATGCTAATTTTATGATACTATCAAATAATACCTTAGAAATTATCATCCAATAGGAATGTAAAGTTTATTGGTTCTTTAGTGCCATAAATACAATTATTAGAAGGGAAATGGACATAAGATACTTTAGTAGCTAGGATTTGATTGTGTTTTATGAGAGAAAGGTTGAAATGGAGGTTGGAGTCACGTATCAATCTCTTTGTTTTAACAAGAAGTGAAAATGGAGTTTAAAGCAAAATCTTCTAACCATATAAAAAATACGATGATTTTTACTTTACCCTTTTGATGTGGGAATAATAATAGAGTAATTTGTATTAATGGGTCTATTAGATGTTTTAATTGCAGAAAGGAAGGTCTTTGGGAAATTTATTTTTTAAATGATGCGAAGAAGTTAGCTCAAAATTCAAATGGAGAAAAATATGCATAGAATGTGTAACATCCCAAATAAATAAAGAATATGACATTTTAATATTTATTAATATTTTTGAATTAAATAATAATTATACTTTAAAATGGATTCTATATTTGATGGAGTACCCGATACAAAACAACGGGTTTCTTTGAAAACTTATATTGCACAAATCGTTGAGTTATACTAAAAAATATAAATATAATATTATTATTTTAAATGTTAGTTAATGCCTAGACGTTGTAATGGCAGGAATGAACAGATTTAACTAAAATATGATTATAAATATTTTTTAAATGACTTTACATTTATTCAATAAATTTTAGTGGCTTAAAATAAGAATGAATCCTATTTTAAGCCTGAAATACTCTAATATTCTTTTTAAGGTCATTTTGCCGCCTTTTGATGGAAAACCCTTATTAAATCATGTTTTTTTAACTTGTCTTTGTTTTGTTTTAAAAAATAAAATTCTTATTTATAATAGGGACATCAAAATTATTTTGCGTAAATTTTTTGTATTTTTCTGATAAAGTTAATTTTTTTAATGAATAGTGAAAAATACCGCATTTTAAGTCAAAATTCATTTTTCATCGAATTTATTTATATAATTCAATTGTTATATTAATTTATCTTAAAGTTAAATTGGATTATATTTTTACCATTTAATCAAATTTCAGTCATTGGAAGTAATTTCACATTGAAATTGGATATAAACAAGTGTCAATCATTTGATAGTTATTATTTCTTAAAAATAAGATTTTTGTCTTGACAATGGGGATTAATTTTAAATTAAATTCATCCACTTATGTGTATTTAATTTGGAAAAATTGATTCCATATTTTTAATTAGGTGGTCCAAATTTTGTAAATAGGTAACTTTTAGTTGTATACATTATGAATATTTACTTCAGTAAATATTTTATTTGCCACGATAAAAGGGTAAATCTAGTAAATAAGGGTAATAAAATAATAAAATAATAATATTAAATTACACTCTGATGTGTCATAATCCTATATTAAGATACAATTCTGACCATTGGCATCATTGGGTTGATTTGTGGGACCCCATGGGGACACTTAAGAGTGACAATGACACTTTATATTATTTAATTTAACCTAATGACAAAATGGCATAAACATATATCTTTTAGTAAATAAATTTTTTACACGGGGTATTATAAGTTATAAATTAATCTATAAATATTAATTATAAATATTAAAATATTTCCTACATTGTGTTATTTTATTTATAATTTTTATACATAAAATAAACAAAATTATTTATGACACAATGATGATGTAGTGATTACCTTATTAATGGATGATTTAAATAAATGAGATTATAAAATTTAAAAACTATGCAAAACTAGTAAAAATATTATTAAATGATTTTATTTTTAATAAGATTCATTTTATGTTTTAAATTATTGAGTTTCGGACTTTTTGAAACTGAAAATTAGTTTATAATGAAATACTTTTTTCAAACATTCAGAAAGAGCCCCTCATCCCCCTTATAAAAAGACATCACCTCTAACCCATTACTCACACCTCTTAAGCCACTTTTCTCATCCAAAATCAACTCAAATAAGCACCATACATCCCTCTCTTCCACCTAGAATCCTTACCTTAGGAATAAGGCACTTCAAGAAATCATTTTGGTTCAAACCAAAGGGAGTTACCCGATTTAAAGGTAACATCTTCTCTTAAGTTCTTTTCAATTATTTTACTTCTCCAAACCCATAAAATATTTTTATTCAATTATTTTATTAAAAAACTAGTATCATCACTATACTAGGTTGTTTATAAGAGAATTATTTTAACTAAACTTACACACACCTCCATCTAATGGGTAAAGAACATATTGTTTCTGTGGACGACAAACTACTACCTCACGAAATGATGATTGTTCAATATTCTCCTAGCACCACTTATGGTGGCCATTATGATGAAACTGTAATTATTCATGATATATATTTTATTTTATTTTATAAGTTTCCTTATTAAATTCTCATTTATAACATACCTTTATGCATTTCATGTTGTATAAATGTGATAATTTCATTGGAGGAAGTGCGAACTACCGCCACCTAAAAGTAATATGACTCATTCATACCATACATGGAATGTATAAATTATGGTGTTAATTAAATTATGTAACATATTGAAAATATTATATTACAATTTTATTATAATATACTTATGTATCATTATATTTTCATTCCATTAAAAAAATTAAACGAAAGTAGTCTTCATGCATACGTACGACTTACCATCTCCATGAACGGTGAATTTCATTTCTTATGTACAAATGTTATGGACTGTTATAAATTAATATATACTGAATATATATGATATATATGATATATAATCATTAATATAATTCTGGAGATAATTTAATTTTGACCACATGGTCAAAATGAAATTATAACAAGTTCATTTTTAACTGAAATTCCAAACATCAAAAAATTGGTGAATATGAAATCAAATAATTTACTAATTGTTATTGAAAGGTAATAAGTGATATAAAATTAATAATAAACTTTAAAAGGTTATTAATAAAGTATAAATTAACTTATGTTTATTATTTAGGGAGAATAAGGAACAAACGAGTCAAGTTGGACACGAGCTAAGGGAACTTCTTCACCCAATTTCCATTCTTTGGGTTGAACTTATACTTCTTGATTATGTCATTATATAAATTTGTTTGAATGACCACTAATTATTTTACACTTAATAACCACTGATATTGGTTGTATTTATATTTTTTACACATAATTATGTCATTGATTTATCCTTAGTTTAATGATACGATCATTGTAAGGGAACCTTTCTCCCGATTTTTTATGCAAATCCTTCTTTTACGTTGTGTATTTTATTTTCCATTTTCTTATGTTGGGATATGTGATTATATATCCTTATTGATGTAAATTGTTTTCCATGTGATGTGAGCTCCTTTTCTCTCTCATTAACTCATTTTCTAAATCTTAATGTGATGTTGTTAGGCTACTGAATTTTTTAAGGGACTATGTCTCAATATCCTTTCATTTGAGGCATATCTTGATCTTTTGCGCCTTTATTATCCTATAGGGTGTATATAATTCTTTTTTAAATATTATGTCATGAATCGATATATTATTATGATATTAGAAGTTATGTTTAATGTTATTCTTTAAATATTTTTATTCAAGTATTTTCTCAAGCTTTAAGAGACTCTTTAACTAAAACCTTGTTTTAAATGTTTTAAAGACTTAATATTATAAACCATCCTTATTAATTTCCATGTTTTCAAAATGGTTTTAAGGATTTATTTATATGTACATTATTTTTTAAAAAATTTAATTCTTATAAAAGTTTTAAATTTGTATGGGACACTTTAGTTAATAAGTCACTTTATTAAATTTTTT
This sequence comes from Viscum album, assembly GCA_963277665.1. Taxonomy (NCBI): domain Eukaryota; kingdom Viridiplantae; phylum Streptophyta; class Magnoliopsida; order Santalales; family Viscaceae; genus Viscum; species Viscum album. The sequence goes on along the minus strand of OY728143.1, from coordinate 1,877,334,063 downwards.
AAATGTTAATAAAAATAGTTTCATAAAGCATTGATTATGTAAATATCTTGAAATGATATATTATTATTGTAATGTGGAAATTTTATCTTTCCTTTACGCTTGTTTTAGGTGTTATGAATATGTTATGGTTCTTGGGCGTTGTTTATGTATACGGGTGGTTCCATGATAAACCTAGGGCGGGTGAGCCCGAGATAGCTCTCTAATGCATTGGGTAATGTGTAGAAGGTAAACGTTAATGTTTCTCATAAGAGATTTATGGAATATACGGTTATAGGTATTCCAAATGTAACTCCATGCATAGCTATGAAACATACAACGTAAGTATGATATGTATTCCATAAGTAACCTGTATGATTTATGATTCTAATGTGTTATTCATAAATCTTATGATTTCATGGGGTATGTTATGATTGAAAAGTATGGATTCATTTATGGGTTAATGTTTACATTCTTTATTTTATAACCCTTATTGAGATTTTTATGCTCATCCCATGTTTTTAAATGTTTTTCAGAGGACATAAAATGAATAGGGTTAAGGATGAGATCAAGGAAAATTCATGGTGTCTAAAACATGGAACTATACATGTTTCCTTTTTAAAGGGTTCTTATTATATGAAAAAGATGGATATTGAGTTGATGTGTATACTTTATAATTTTTTAAATGTAACGTAATAGTTATGGTCTAAATTTCTAAAACTATAAACCTGAAGAGATCCTCTTTTTTAATTCATTTATTAACTAAGTATTATGTAATGTTTATGGTTTGGGCCTTATAGATAGTATGAGAGGTCGGTTTTGACAAATTTAGAGACTAGAATTTTCTGTTAAACACATGGTTAGTCCCGATGTCGATTATTTAAATTAAATCACTATTTTATATCTTTTTCAGATCAATGAAATTTGGCTACAAATAGAACGAGGAGTATCTCAAACAACATTCATTTCTCCTCCTGATGACAGGCTTCCAATAATTTTTGCAAAGTCATGTTCATATGATTATGACACATTTTTAAACATACAACTCACAAGAAATAAGTTGTTTGAGATATCAATCACATCCACCATACCTCGATTTCATTGTGGATCATGGTTTTTATTTAATCAAATTCTATTTTTACAATATTCTCATATTTTCAAAAAAGGTAAATATTATCATGGACTTTTCAAATATTATACATTATCACATGATTTTGAACCATATATTGATTTTGAAAAGGTGCTGAAGAAGGAGACCATTGCACAACCTATTTATATTTTCATTTAAAATAGATTCTATCAACACATACTTATGGTATTTTAAAAGGTCCATTAATAGAAATTTTCAACTAAAACATGGTCTGACTATTGTATAAAAATAATGTTTTAGCAGATGTTTGGAAATTATATGTCATCCATGATTATTTTCCAAAACTATTTTTCTGTGAACACCCATATGAACCAAGTTGTAAAACGTGTATTTGGATGAAGGAAGAAAATGATTTTGAAGGAACTCTAAATCATTTTTTCAATGCATGGAGCTTCAACCTACATGAACAAGATGATGATGAAACCATATGGACACCACGATGAAGGTATATTGTTCTTTCTATTAGGAATAGTTTTATTTTATCATATGGAGGTAAAATAATAAAAAATAACAATATATGTAATGCTTCATGAATTAAGATATTGTGGTATTAATGTATTTGGATGAAAATGAAAGGTATAAGAAAACTATAAAGTTAAAGGATTTTTGGGTAATTTTTGAGTTTTATAAAATGGATAACCCATAAGATGGGTGAAAAATTATAATGTTTTGCACAGCCATGGGAATCAAACCCACAACCAAAGGGCAACAAGGGTACATCACCTACCACTAGCATATGTGAATTCCTTGGTTCGTATGACTAATTATTTTTAGTTAAATGAATTTATTGATCAAGATTAAGTTGATTTGGGGAACTTATGTTTTATAAAATGGATATCCTTAATATAGGAAAATGATGTGGTGATTAAATGATAAAGGTTATTTTGGAAGACGTTCTCTCTTTTGGGGAATATTATATTCATAAGGGAAATATAATACTTTGGGATCTCATTTTTGGAGTAATGGTTGAAATTTTATTTGGGAATAATTAATTTTTTTTATTGTGGATATATGGATATTTGGGTTTTTTCTAGAAACAATTAACCTATCATAGAGAATTTGTGATTAGGTTAATTACACTTCAGTATGATACTTTAATAGTAGTTTATGTTTTTGGAGATAAATGATAATATTTATCTTGGAAGACTATGTGATCAAATTCTTTTGAGTTTTGGGTTTCAATATTAGTTTGGATTATATTTAATAATTTTATGTTTTATTGTGTAATGAATGATCTTTCTTGAACTTTGGGTACTATTTGTTTAATTTTAGAGATTAAGAGTAGTATTTTTTTTTTATAAAGGATTATCCTTTTTAGGGATTATCTAGTCTTTCATTAACCATTTTTTGTTTGGGATAATGTCTAAATATAGGGGGAATATATAGTTTTTTTTGGATTATGTGATTCTCTAGAAGTTGATTCTAGATCTTTTTAAGTGATCATGTCATCTTGAATACTAATCATTAGGAGAAAAGTTGTGTTTGTGGTAGAAATTCAATAATGGGTGAAAGTTTACATGAAAAGTAAGTATGTTTCCTTATGTTTGTAGTTAATCACATAAATAAATTCTATAACTTTATGAAAATTAAATTTAAACAAAAACATTGTCCATTATCTTTTCATACTGGGGAATCAAATACTGTTTAACCCATCACAAGTCTGTGATCTTCTAGTGGTTATGTTTTACCTAATCATGTTTTATATCACCCTCCATTAAAACATAATGGTTTTTTTCTCCTCATTATCCATTTTTTCATTGAATCCTAGTATTTCATGTCTTGGGTGATATTTGTACTTCTCATTATTTATTTTAAAGTGATAGTTTTATTGACTCTTTTTCTAATAAGGGACATTAAATGAAGTTTCTGAAACCAATTTTAAAGTTGTGAGGACTTAATTCCCAAAAGGGTGGAAGGATGTAACATCCTAGGAAAATAAAGAATATGAAATTTTTATATTTATTAATATTTTTGAATTAAATATTAATTTTACTTTAACGGGAATTCTATATTTGACGGAGTACATGATACAGAACAAAGGGTTTCTTCGAAAACTTATGTTGGATAAAACATTGAGTTATACTAAAAAATATTAATATAATATTATGATTTTAAATGGTAGTTAACTCCTAACTGTTGTAATGGCAGGAATGAAATGAACTTAATAAAATGTGATGATGCATGTTGGTTAAATGACTTTACATTTATCCAAAATATTTTAGATTCTTAAAAGAATAATGAATCCAATTTTAAGAAAGAAATAATATTACACTACTGGAAAATAAATCTTTACCAATGGATCAAAACCGTTGGTGAAGGCTAGATAACCTAATATATACCGACAGATATCCAATCTGTGGGGAATTAAGGAGTAGGGAAAGAGATATGCCAACAGTTTGTGGAAAACCGTTGTCATATCTTAGGATATCCACCTTATACCAATGGTTTTACATAACCGTTGGTATAAATTTTTCACTAACGGTTTAAAACTGTTGGTCAAGAGACTATTCTGGATATATGTTTGGATGTTTTATACCAACGATTATATAGAACTGTTGGTATAAAACTCCCTATGCCAACGGTTTACAAACGTTGGCATAGGCCATGCTGGGAAATTGGAGCAGTAAGCTACTGTGAGCTGCTGTTGTGAGTGGTGATCTGTTGTTGGTCAGGCCTCTTTGAGTGATTTCTGGGCCTACATTTCGGGGATTCAATTGAAAACATACATATAATGAAAACATATACAATGAAAAATATAATTCTAATTCAATTAGTTTCCACCTTCCAGAAACTATACACATATATAATGAAAACATAACTCATAAGGAAATTATAAACATACATAATTGATTTAGAATTCAATTCTGAGAGACAATTACCTGGGAATCTGAAATTCAATTCATAATTGAATACTGAATTGAATACATACATAATTTAATTATCAATTATGAATATAATACATAAAAACTGAATACGAAATTATATGTTTTACACATAATTAAGAATACATACAAAATTTCATTCGGTATAACACATACATGATTGAATAAAGAAATTAGAATCTAATAACCCCGAAATAAGGAAAGGGATAAAAGACTTCAACCAAACACAAATATAATGTCTCATGGTTTGAGGAAGGTGTATTTGAATGTAGTGATGATGATAATCAGTGTGTATCAATGAGATTGTGTGACTTAGGGAATGTAGTTCTCCCTGGCGTAATAAATGACATGTGTTCTAGAATAGGGGTAGGAGTTCCTCACATGAGAAATGGATTGTGTGAGGTTGGCCCATGGATCCTAGTGATCAAGTATCAACACAATCGGAATACGTTTGGTTGGGTTTCCTTATGCCAGTTGTTTTTACTTAAAATGATGTCCACATTAAGGAAAATACAAACACTTCAAGTGATACGAGCCACACCATGCATCGGATTGATGTGGGGTTGAATTGTACACATCACAAGTGACCCATGGATCGTTATCATGAAGTATCAATAGAATCCGAATGCATTTGGTAGGTTTTCCATATGACATTTGTTGTTTTAACCTAAAATGTTGTCCATTTCAAACAAAAGTGAGACACTTTGAGTGGTACTGGCCTCACCGTACCTTGGATTGAGGCAGGGTTGACATGTACACGTCACAAATGACCCATGGATCATTTTTCTAAAGTATCAACAAAATATGAATACGTTTGGTCATTTTTCCATCTTCCAGTTGTTGTTTTCAATTTAAATGTTGTCTATTTCAAATAAAAGTGAGACACTTTGAGTTGTACCAGAAAAACCGTACCTCAGATTGAGGCGTGGTTGACTCGTACATGTCACAAATGACTTATGGATCATTTTTATAGTGTATCAACACAATCAAAATATGTTTTGTTTAGTTTTCCATATGTATGTTGTTTCGTAAAACAATGTCCATTTTAAACAAAAGAAAGAAACTTCGATTGATACCCACCATACTGTGCCTCGGATGGAGTTGAGGTTGACTCGTACATGCCACAAATTACCCATGCATCATTTTCCAAAAATATCAACAGAATTAGAATGTGTTTGGTTGGTTTTCCGTATGCTAGTTATTGTTTTCACTTAAAATGTTGTCCATTTCAAATAAAAGTGAGACACTTTGAGTGGTACCGGCCAAACTGTGCCTCGGATTGAGGTGCAGTTGAATCGTACATGTCACAAATGACCTATGGATCGTTGTGATAAAGTATTAACACAATCAGAAGATGATTGGTTGTTTTTCGTTATGGCTATTGTTTTTACCTAAAACAGAGTCCATTTTAAACAAAAGACAGACACTTCGAGTGATACCCACCACACTGTGCCTCAGATTGAGTTGGGGTTGAGTTGTACACATCACAAATGACCCATGGATTGTATTCCTAAAGTATCAATAGAACCTGAAAGCGTTTGGTCAGTTTTTTGTATGTCATTTTTTGTTTTCACTTGAAATGTTTTCCATTTCAAATAAAATTAAGACACATTGAGTGGTACCAGCCAAATCGTTACTCATATTGGGTCATGGTTGCCTTTTAAACGTCAATAATGACTCATGGATCATTGTGCTAATGTATCAACATAAACCGAATACATTTTGTCAGTTTTCTGTATGGATGTTGTTTTTACTTAAAACAGTGTCCATTTTAAACAAAAGACAGACACTTCAAGTGATACCCACCACTCCGTGCCTCGAATTGAGTCAGGGTAGACTTGTACCTGTCAAAAATGACCCATGGATAGTTTTCATAATGTATCAACAGAATTCAGATGTGTTTGGTTGGTTTTCCATATTCCAGTTGTTGTTTACGCTTAAAATGTTGTCCATCTCAAAAATATTTATACCAGAGTGAAAAACCAGGTTATAATGAATTCGAAAATATTAATACTATAGTGAAAAACCAGTTATACTACATTCAAAAATATCCATACCAGATTGAGAAACTAGGTTAAAAAATAAAGAGTTACACAGAATTCAAAAATGTAATGGATCAATCTGCCCTTGATCACCATCACCATCACCACTGTCATCATCAGCCTCATCCTCGCCACCTTCTATATCCTCTTCTTCATCCTCGTCGTCATCCCCATGCTCATCCTCGCCCCCATCATCGCCCTTGGCCCCATCCTCACCCTCAGCCCCATCCTCACCCTCCTCCTCATCCTCATCCTCGTGCCCATCCTCTTCAACATCCTCAGCATCACAAGGAATGTCATCATCTCGACTGCCTCTAGAACTATCTTCTGGTGCATTTGATAATGCACAGATCGACGACATATATGTCAGACAAGCCATGTTGACCTCCAGTGGAAGTGATGAAGATAAATCTTTGATCAGTTTCATAAATTCTTTCTACCACATTTGAACCTGTTCATCCAACACTCTAACCCTTTTATTAGACTGTCTTGCATTCACCTTGACCTATTCCATCTTGGTGGTACTGGAATGGATACCTGGAGAGTACCAATACCTCGTCGGCACTATATTATTACCAGGTCAGCAGCATACTCGACCAGAGTTCTCATCTCCCAAAATCTGATATAAATGATTGTGTGGCCCTAAATTGTCAGGCTCATGGGTCTAGGGAGGAGGGTGGTGGGATGTCCAGGGTCCATGGAGAAGGGTGGGGGGTTGTCCAGGTTCCAAGAAGTAGGGGGGCTGTTCTGGGTCCATAAAGGTGGGTAAGGGTTGTTCGGGGTCCATGGAGGAGGGGGTTGTCCAGGGTCCAGGAAGGAGGGTGGGGGGTTGTCCGGGGTCCATGGAGGAGGGTGGCGAGGGGCTGTCCAGGGTCCAGAAAAGAGGGGGGTTTTCCTAGGTCCAGGAAGGAGGGGGTTTTCATGGGTGCTCTTCAAGACACAAAATGGGGTTCCACTCTATAGTTCTAGGAATATATTATCCAAAGCTACAAAGATTCAACCTGTAAACATAAAAACATTAAATCAGTGCATATTGTAATTTCATGACATTTAAGGTATATGTGTTTTGTGAAAAGCCTATACATTACAGTGATGTTTGTTAATGATTTTTTTTCCAAATGTGTATGGAATTCAATAACGAGGATGATTTCTTCCATTTAACCAATGTTATTGTGTACGTTTAGGATGTGTTCTGGCATTTAATCAGTGTTCTAGTTTATTTTTAGGCGAGGTGAGTTAGAAACCATGTTAGGCATGTAATTAGAACATGGGTTCTTCCATTTGACCATGTAGTCATTAAATTTAGGGATGAAAGTGTTTTGACTGAGCTATTTACTACCTACTCTATTGTACGTCCAACACATCATGTGGGCATACCCATGAAACAAATCGATGTGTGAATGGGACATTTTTAGCACCCCATTTGGCTAAACATACATTTCACCATAAGGGATTGGCCATGTATATTTACATGGCTATCCAATTCATGTACTGCGTGTACATTCCCATGTACATTCCCAGGACACTAGATTATCATAAACACCATGTCAACCGTTATACACACTATGTGAACCCTTATACCATATCATCGTTATTAATACCATTAATAACAACTTATTAAACAACATCACTTGTCAAAGATAATAAAATTTAACATAAATCAATAATAATATTAGATATATCACTTAAAATGAAGTCATACTATCTTACATCCTAAATAACTACCCACAACCATGTAAAGAGTGTTTTTTTAAATAAGTTATTGATGCTAAAAAATGGAAATATTGTAAAAATTTATTACATTTCATAAAACCCACAATAAAGCCCATAGAAAGTACCATATCACCCCACTATAAAAATGAAAACCACCTATCCTAGAGAAATTACAATATTCATCCATTCCATACATGTTCTATTTTGTCTTATCTCACATACGAATAAAGATTTTTGGGAGTTAAATAGAGTCCATCATGAGCATTCCGTTCACAAAAGTAAGATATCAAAACAAATCCATTTGTGTAAAGAATAATAATCCCATGGTCCTCTTGATATTTTAACCACACAGTCATTATTTTCAAGATGAACGTGTTTCCATGAAACCATATGAGAAGCAAGATTCAATACATGTATTTTTCTGATTTTCCCAAGCATTTTGAGGAACCAAAAATCAGTTAAAATGATCATTATGTTTTAAAAATTTAACAACTAGATATTTTATAAGATATATTCATTTTAATTTCTTTCATATATTTGGTTTTATGCTACACCAAGATTATCTTTCTCTATACGCAACACCGTATTAGCTTTCAGTATGCGCAACACTATTCTTGAATCGTGTTACACACAATTTCATGTTTGTTTGATAGTAGTTATTCTAAGAAACATTTAGTATATATATATTCAATTTATTTTGTTATACGCTACAAAAAAGGAGTCATGCACTACATGAAAACCTGACTTGGCTTTCATTACACGCAATCGCGACCTTCCTCAATAGAGTGTGTTGTACGCATTACCGGGTTTTACAAAACAATGATATATTATTATAATATTATTATTAACTAGCCTTTATGAATATTATTTACTAATTTTTGAATTTTATAACATTATTATTCATCTTACACATTTTCTAGAACATGATATAAGAACAAAATAATTTTTTTGGGTAAAATTAGTAATTTAAAAAAATGAAATTTTGCAGCCTTTTGATGGCACACCCACATTAAATTTGTTTTTGACATGTTTATAAGTTAAATTTAACAAAATAAAATTATTATTTGGAATAAAGATATAAAATTTTACCTTGGATAAATTTTTCATATTATTCTAATAACTTTCATATTTTAATGAATAGTAAAAACACGCTATATTTCAATTAAAAAAATCTTTTTTCATCGTAATAATTTATATGGTTAAATTATAATATTGAATGGTTTTAAAGTATAAATAGAATATATTTTTACCATTTAATATAATTTATGTCATTAACATTAATTTTACTTTGAATTCATAGGTAAAAACATTTCAATCTTTGGCAATGTTTTAACTTCTAAAACTCATTTTCTTAACAACGAGATTAATTTTAAATTAATTACTACAACTTATGTGTTTTGAATTTTGAAAAATGGATTCCATGTTTGGAATCAGTGGGTCCAAATTTTGTTAATCGGCTAATTTTTATTTTTGGGAATTATGAATAGTGACTACGGTAAATTTATTTACCATAGTTAAAGGTAAATCAGGTAATTAAGGGTAAATATAAGATTATAAAATTATCCTAAAACCTGCCAAAATCCTATTTTATTACTATAAGTCGACCCATATAACCTAAGGGTCGGATTAGATTCATTTAATAGACTTTTTCAATGATTGTAATTTAATTATTATTAAAACCAAAGAAAGTGATAACATGTCACTTTCTAAAATCTTATAAGTATAATAATTTTAATTTAGTGATAAACTTAATGAAACTTCAAACATGAATAGTATCCAAAACGCTAATACAATTATCTAAATCATATGAATTTATTTATAATTTTTAGGGATTAAATAATTATCATTAATTATGACACAATAGTGATGTTGAAATTATTTTATTAATTAAAATATCAAATAAATGGTTTTAAAAATATTAAAATAAATATTATATGTACTATTTAATGTGATCCACTAATTTTCTAAATACATATGACATTTTATGAATCTATTAAATCTTTTAGTTTGAACATATCTTTTGTATATATTTTTTTTAAATTCAAATAAATTAATAGTGTCAAAATTGACACTTGTTATTTTATAAAAATAACATATTATAAAATTGTTTAAAAATGACAAATAATACATAAAAATTATAAATTTAAATTTAAATGGTCAAAAATTTTATAAAGTGTCAAATAATGGAAAATTAAAAACACATATGTAATTATTTTTAATAATTTAAAATTGATAATATTATTACCACAAATAAAATTAAATTGATAAATAAGGGTAAATCAAGTTGATAATGTTTAAAATAAATTTCTAACATGTCTAAATTTTATTGGTTGATGATATTAAAACCCTATCTCATCTAATCTTCGGATATGTGTCATTTTTGAAGTTTTTAAGAGGGGTTTGGATTTAATATAAACTAATATTTCTTATATTTCCAAAGGTGCCCCTCTCCTCCCATATAAAAGGGAACCTCCTCCCTCTCATCCTCACACCATTTATAGCATTGAAGCTCGGAAAAACCCTTCCCATTTCACTTCCCCACTTCCCTAGAAACAAACTAGAGGTCCTTGTCTTCTTCCAAGATCAATTTTAGTACCGTAAGAGGAGGTCTCAAAGAGGCGCTTCAAAGAAGAGGTAATGTCTGTTACCGATTCATTAAACTTTATTTCTTCTTCTACTTCTTCTTATTTAGTTGTTTAATTATGAAGTAATAACATAAGTATCACTCATATACTGATATGTTATTATAATTATTAAACAACCCTATTTCACCATCTATCCATCCTACGGAAAATGAAATCTCTGCGCGTGCGTACATACGGAATACCATCTCCACACCGTGGTGTAATCTGTTTTTCCACCAACACCTTACATGGATGGGTATATTGGTGTAAATAATAACTATATATGGTTATTATAACATCATACTGATTGTAATATATTATACCATCCACCCCAAATCTATTCAGTAATTATGGGAACGATATCATCGCTCGTGCGTACGTACGGATTACCGTCTCCACGACGCGATGAGATTCATTCTCCATGTTAACCATACATGAATGATTATAAATTTTATATAATTAATAATAATTGGATATATGACATAATAATCATACTGGATTTATTTATATATATGTATGTCATCTATTTAGTTTCATTCAATTAAAAAAGGAAATGAAAACAGCGTTCATGCATACGTACGGCCTACCGTCTCCATGAACGGTGTATTTCATTCCTTTTATCGATCTATAATATATATGTATATGATGAATATATATTATATATAAATCATTTTTTCCATTTTAGAATTATTTAAATCAGGATATAAGTAATAATATCAAGAACGGAAAGTCGAAACACATACGATAAATGAAATGATTTTACCCAAAATGCTGCTTTAACATGGAATTTACAAAAGAACGGGTAATATAAAGTCATAATTGAAACATATATGATATCATAACAATTAATATGATTATTTAATAATTCAATGACATTATTTAAATCATTATACAGGATGTTCGGATCCATACGAAGCATATCGAACCAAAGGTAAGGGATAACTTTTCCAATCTCGTTTTTATCTGAGATTGTTTATTCGTAAGTATTCACTGTGGTTACATTTATCATCCATGTTCCTGTTTTATAAAAATGGTTGCATGTATGTTTAAAGACATTTTTACCCATTTTTTACTTTTACTACATGTTATGTAAGTAATCTTTCTTTTTTTTACATTACGACGTACTTTTTTGACTTTTCTGGCAAAAGTACGAGAAGAATGTTTTTTTAACTTATACGGCAGGAAAGGATTTTTACGGTTTTATAAAGCCTTATTTTCATAAATCTTCCTCCAAAATATTTCATTACTATTCTCAACAAAATCATTTTCTTTTAAAATTGAATGACATTTTGTGGAAAGAGAATGATTTTGAAGAAGAAAGGATATTTTCCTCAAGAATTCATTTCAAGTGTTTTATCAAAACCATTTTTCATCCAAGATGACATTATTTCATATGTGTATGTTTCAAGTATCATGTCTATATGATTTACATGGTTTCACTTTACTTATTATGAAATGATATCCATTTCTTTTATATGGATTATGTGATGATGAGATGATGTTTATGAAACCCATTTTGTTTATTGGGTTATTATGAATGATTTATGTTTATTTTGTCGCACAAGTAAGAATGATTTCATTATGAGATGGGTGGGACCTATATCTCCCTCCAATGCATTGGGTAAAGATTTATATCTCATGATATAAACATGGATGGAACGGTAAGTTAATCTGGTTCAGTGTTACAGGACTGAAACGAGGAGTGAACTCGATTCAGAAAGGGACTTTGTCCACTAAGATGGTCTTGGAAGCAATTCCTTGGCTACAATGGAAATCATAACATGTGCTGAATGGTTGCCACAATTACAGGTTTTATTCCCATTATATTTTATCATGGTTGATGTTCCATTATGATATATGCCTTACATACTTCCACGATTTATGTCTTTGCTCAAGATTTTGATGTTTAAATTTCATGTTCGGGTTTTTTCTTTCAAATGTTTATGGATTGTTTTATGTTCTCTATGTTTGCCCTTAATGAGCATTTGAGCTCACCCTTTTTATGTTTTATTTTCCCCAGAAAATAAACAAAGGTTTTAGGTAAGGAAACAAAAGGGGGAATATCGTTATGTGAGTTGTTGAAGATCTTTCAACATGATTAGAAGTTTATATTCCGTGTTTCCAAAGACACCAAACTATTACAATCCTTGATTATTGGTTTTTTTTTGTTATGTATTAAGTATTACGCAAAATTAATGTATTTTCCATCTACGTCAAGCTTCGGGTCTCTACAGTTGGTATCAGAGGAAAGGTTTTGTTAACCTTTGGAAACTAGGATGCGAAAACTTTAGTGAGATCCCTATAGATATTTCTAAGGTATGTCTAGGGATGTCCATATGTCTAAGTATACATATAGGTTATAGTCCTAGAATTATGGTAATGATATTAAAATTTATCCAAAGATGTTAGATATTGAAGTTACTCCCCCTTTATTATGTTGTTTTCCCTAGAATGGTATTTTCCTCTCACACTATTATTTTTGGGGTTTAGACGATGTCTAGAACCCTAAGGAACCGTGTTGATCAATGTAATGGACAATGCAATGATTTTCCTCCTGACCAAACAAATGTCATGGGAGATGGAGTCCACAGTCTTATTTCTATACTTACACAAGCTATGAATCATTCTGGAATTCAAAATGAGCAGAGAAAGGAGCAACATTCTGTTGAATCCTTCATAAAGCAGCGTCCACCTTCATTCAGCGGGTGTTTTATCCCTTAGTGGATGAACAATGGATTAGTACTACTGAAAAGATATTTTCAGTTCTACAATGTTCTGAGCATGATAATGTCATCTTAGTAGTATATCATTTGGAAGGTGATGCCGATCAATGGTGGAATCTTATCAAGAATACGAGGCAAAGAGATGAAATTGAGTCCATGGAATGGGACGAGTTCAAGAACTTGTTTTTCAGTAAGTACTTACCTCGTATTCTTCAAAAAAATATGGAAAAGGAGTTTCTTGAGCTTAATCAGAATGATGATGAATCTATTGGTAATAAGAAGAAAATTTTACAAGACCTGCAGGGTATGCATCTGGATTTATCATCCAACCTGAAAGTAAAGTTGATCAGTTTTTCAGTGGCTTAAAACCAAGTCTTCGAAGGGAATTATCTATAAGAGACTTCAGTAGCTATGAAGATATTGTGTGTTGTGCTATCAAGGTAGAACTATAAGTTGGTGTAACATATCCATCTCATCGTTTTGACAAGAAATGAAAGATGTAGTTCAAGGAGAAGTCTCAGAACAATGGTGAAAAGAAGATGAATGTTTCTTTATGCTGAAAGTGTGGAAAGAAGCATGTTGGAGATTGCCTAAAAGGTACTAGAAAATGTTTTATGTGTGGAAAATAAGGTCATTGAGCTGTTTATTGTCTAAGTCATGGGAAAAAGGTTGCTAATGATGTGAATAGAGAAAAGACTACAGAGAACTCTCCACCAACACTTCAATGCTTCAAGTGCAAGGAAATGGGGCATTATGATAATAAATTCCTTAATAGATGGGTTAATGATGATCAACATGAGCAACCTCTTGAGTTAAAGGATAATGGGAAGTCTCATGCGATCACTATTTGTGATGTTGAGTATGAAAATGATGTTGTGTAATGATTAAGTGTTTATCTTATGGTATTTCAAAATAGTATCATGGAATCTCATTTATAGTATTGTGGAATTTTGGAATATCTATGTATTGGTTTTCAATAATTATATGGTACTGGTAACCATGAAAAAGTGATTGAAATATTTTTGGAAATCAGATGAAATTCGCATAATGAAGGGATAAGGAGAAAATAATATGACTGATATAAAGACTAAGTGATATTATGGTTTGAGTATATAGAATTTTTGGGATTTTGGTATGTGGAAAGTGTTAAAATTTATCAACATTCATGTTTTCACTAAGGTTCAATGGGTATTCATTCTTAAAGAGAATACATTATTAAGGTATTCAGATGTTTGTAATTTGACCAACAAGATACATCTTACGATATATGGGGGATAAATGATGGCATTCACGTTATTGTTATGTGACATTTCAAGTAATCATTTTCTTCATACTATGAGCTTAGATCGAAGTATTTTAGATAATCCTAAAGATTGGAATGGATTATGTTGGACATAAGTTAGTATTGTATAAGGATAGAACTTTTTTCGATATTATTGATGGGATGTTATAGTAATATAGTTTTAGAAAAAGGAAAACCTGCAGGACGGGCGACGGCCCATCGTGTCAGACAAGGATGTGGGAATCGAACCCACAACCGAAGTGCGACTGGCCTTTATCGCCTACCACTGGCCTACAAGAAGACCCTGGTTAGTAGAAACTATTTTTATTTTATTAAGCGGTATGATATATGAAGTATAAGTTCATTTTTGGAACCGTATATGATTAACCTCACCATAGATGGACTTATGTATAATTGATAACTTTTGCAAACCTGTTGTTTGAAACAGATGGAATGACACATCATTTTATCATATGACCTGTTAACACTTCACGAATAACAAATTAAACTTCATTTCTTCAAGAGATGAAGTGGAAATTGTTCAAAGACTAAACAACAGTGAGATTGTACCAAAATCAAGAACTTATTTCTTCTAATTCCAATTTCATCAACTTTAGGGAAATGATCTTGAATACAAAAAAAGGTTGTCCTAGTGTCCTTATATCTGATGAATCGGATGGTACCTTAGATCATCACAAATTTATGGCTTTGTGATTGTTGGCTTTTTCAAAGCCATGTTCTCTACCACTCTCCATCAGAACTTGATGTTTAGATTTCTTTTCCATAACCATATTTTCACCTATTTTCTATTATATGGAAACCCAATGATGAGTTACTTTGTGTAATCGTTAAATTTCATACTTTAGTTTTCTAAAATTAAGTTTTAGTATTTCTTTTTTACGATGTGGGTTTCTATGAATAGTAAACGATTTATAACCCCAACAAATTTTGAGGGAAAAATACATTTTAAGGGGGGTAGAATGTAACAACCCGAGATTTTATAAGATATATTCATTTTAATTTCTTTCATATCTTCTGTTGTACGCTACAACAATATTATCTTGCGCTATACACAACACCGTATTAGCTTGTATTAAGCGCAACACTATTCTTGGATCGTGTTACACACAATTTCATGTTTGTTTGATAGTAGTTATTCTATGAAACATTTAGTATATATATATTCAATGTATTTTGTTATACGCAACAACAAAGGAGTTGTGCACTACACGCAACCCTGACTTGGCTTGCATTACACGCAATCGCGACCTTCCTCGATAGCGTGTGTTGTACGCAATACCGTGTTTTACTAAATACGAATATATTATTATAATATTATTATGAACTAGACTTTATGAATAGTATTAACTAAATTTTGAATTTTATAACATTATTATTCATCTTACATATTTTCTAGCACATGGTATAAGAACAAAATAATTTTTTTGGGTAAAATAAGTATTTTAAAAAAAATGCAGTTTTGCCGCCTTTTGATGGCGCACGGACTTTAAATCAAGTTTTTGGCATGTTTATATGTTCAATTTTACAAATTAAAATTATTATTTGGAATCAGGATATAAAATTTTACTTTGGATAAATTTTTCATATTATTCTGAAAACTTTCATATTTTAAAGAATAGTAAAAACGCACTATATTTTAATTAAAAACAACTTTTTCATCACAATAATTTATATGGTTAAATTATAATATTGAATGGTTTTAAAGTATAAATATAATATAAATTTACCATTTAATATAATTTATTTCATTAACATTAATTTTACAATGAATTCATAGGTAAAAACATTTCAATCTTTGACAATGTTTTAACTTCTGAAACTCGTTTTCTTAACAACGGGATTAATTTTAAATTAATTACTACAACTTATGTGTTTTGAATTTTAAAAAATGGATTCCATGTTTGGAATTAGTGGGTCTAAATTATTTTAATAGGGTACTTTTTCTTTTTGGTCATTATGAATAGTAACTACGGTAAATTTTATTTACCATAGTTAAAGGTAAATCGGGTAATTAAGGGAAAATATAAGATTTTGGAATTACTCTAACAACTTCCAAAATCCTATTTGATGACAAATTGTCGACCCATATCACCTAAGGGTCGGATTAGATTCATTTAATGGTCTTTTTCTATGAAAATAAATTAATTATTATTAAAACCAAAGAAAGTGACAACATGTCGCTTTCTGAAATCTTGTAAGTATAATAATTTTAATTTAGTGACAAACTTAATGAAAAATTGAAAATGAATTGTCTCCAGAAATATAATACAATTATATACATCATATAAATTTATTTACAATTTTTAGGTATTAGATAATTATCATTAAGTATGACACAATAGTGATGTTGAAATTATTTTATTAATTAAAATATCAAATAAATGGTTTTAGAAATATTAAATTAAATATTATATGAACTATTTAATGTGATCCACTAATTTTATAGATACATATGAAATTTTATTAATCTATTAATGCTTTTAGTTTGAACATACCTTTTGTATATATTTTATTTAAATTCAAATAAATTTGTAGTGTCAAAATTGACACTATTGTTATTTTATAAAAATAACATATTATAGAATTGTTTAAAAATCACAAATAATATTTAAAAATTATAAATTTAAATTTACATGGTCAAAAATGTAATAAAGAATCAAATTATGGAAAATTCACAACACATATGTAATTATTTATAATAATTTAAAATTTAGAATATTATTACCACAAATAAAATTAAATTTATAAATAAGGGTAAATCAAGTTGATAATGTTTAAAATAAATTCCTAACATGTCTAAATTTTATTGGTTGATGAGATTACAACCCTATATAATCTAATATTTAGATATGAGTCATTTTGGAAGTTTTTAAGAGGGGATGGGATTTAATATAAACTAATATTTCCTATATTTTTAAAGGTTCCCCTCTCCTCCCTTAAAAAGGGAAACTCCTCTCTCTCTTCCTAACACCATTTTTATACTTGAAGATCGGACAAACCCTTCCCATTTCACTTCCCCAATTCCCTAGAAACATCCTCGAGGTCCTGGTCTTCTTCAAAGACCAATTTATTTCCCTAAGAGGATGTCTCAAAGAGGCGCTTCAAAGAAGAGGTAATGTCTATTACCGATTCTTTCAACTTTATTTCTTCTTCCACTTCTTCTTCTTTAGTTGTTTCATTATGAAGTAATAACATAAGTATCACTAATATACTGATATGTTATTATAATTATGAAACAACCCTATTTCTCCATCTATCCATCCTATGGAAAACAAAATCTCCGCGCGTGCGTATGTACGGAATACCGTCTCCACGCCGTGGTGTAATCTGTTTTTCCACCAACACCTTACATGGATGGGTAAAATGGTGTAAATAATAACTATATATGGTTATTATAACATCATACTGATTCTGATATATTATACCATCCAACCCAATTCTATTCAATAATAATGGAAACGTTATCATTGCTCGTGCGTACGTACGGATTATCGTCTCCATGACGCGATGAGATTCATTCTCCATGTTAACCATACATGAATGATTATAAAGTTTATATAATGAATAATAATGAAATATATGACATAATTATGCTACTGGATTTATGTATATATATATATGTATATCATCTATTTAGTTTCATTCAATACAATAAGGAAACGAAAACAACGTTCATGCATACGTACGACCTACCGTCTCCATGAACGGTGTATTTCATTCCTTTTATAAATCTATAATATTAATGTATATGATGAATATATATTATATATAAATTATTTTTTACATTATGGAATTTCTTAAATCAGGATATAAGTATTAATATCAAGAATGACAAGTCGAAACACATACGATAAATGAAATGATTTTACCCAAAACGCTGCTTTAACAAGGAATTTACAAAAGAACGGGTAATATAAAGTCATAAGTAAAACATATATGATATCATAACAATGAATATGATTATGTAAAAAGTCAATGACACTATTTAAATCATTATACAGGAGGTTCGGATCCATACGAACTATATCGAACCTAAGGTAAGGGATAACTTTTCCAATCTCGTTTTTATCTGAGATTGTTTATTCGTAAGTATTCACTAGGGTTATATTTATCAACCATGTTCCTATTTTATAAAAATGGTTTCATGTATGTTTAAAGTCCATTTTACCCATTTTTAACTTTTACTACATGGTATTTAAGGAATCTTTCTTTGGTTTACATTACGAGGTTCTTTTTTGACTTTTCAGGGAAAAGTAAGAGAAGATTTTTTTTAACTTATAGGGCATGAAAGGATTTTTACGGTTTTATAAAGCCTTATTTTCATGAAGATTCATACAAAATATTTCAAGACTATTTTCAAAAAAATCCTTTTCTTTAAAATTGCATGACATTTTGTGGAAAGAGAATGATTTTAAAGAAGAAAGAATATTTTCCTCAAGAATTCATTTCAAGTGTTTTATCAAAACCATTTTTCGTGTAAGATGACATTATTTCATATGTGTATGTTTCAAGTATCATGTCTCTATGGTTTACATGGTTTCACTTTTCTTATTATGAAATGATATCCATTTCTTTTATATGGATTATGTGATGAATGTATGATGTTTATGAAACCCATTTTATTTATTGGGTTATTATGAATGATGTATGTTTATTTTGTGGCACAAGTAAGAATGATTTCATTATGAGATGGGTGGGACATATATCTCCCTCCAATTAATTGGGTAAAGATTTATATCTCATGAGATAGACATGGCTGGAATGGTAAGTTAATCCAGTTCAGTGTTACAGGACTAAAACGAGGAGTGATCTCAATTCAGAAAGGGACTTTGTCAACTAAGATGGTCTTGGAAGAAATGACTTGGCTACTATGGAAATAATAACATGTGTTTAATGGTTTCCACAATTACATATTTTATTCCCATTATATTTTATCATGTTTTATGTTCAATTATGATATATGTCTTACGTACTTCCACGATTTATGTCTTTCTTCAAGATTTTGATGTTTAAATTTCATGTTCATGTTTTTGCTTTCAAATGTTTATGGATTGTTTTATGTTCTCTATGTTTGCCCTTACTGAGCATTTGAGCTCACCCTTTTTATTTTTTATTTTCCCCAGGAAGTAAAGAAAGGTTTTAGGTAAGGAAAAAAAAGGGGAAGATCGTTATGGGAGTTGTTGAAGATCTTTCAACATGATTAGAAGTTTATATTCCAAGTTTCCAAAGACACTAAACTATTACGATCATTGAGTTTTGGTGTTTTTTGTTATGTATTAATTATTCCGAAAAAGTAATGTATTTTCCATGTACGTCAATCTTCGTGTCTCTACAAAAAATGTGATTGAATAACTCATGTATGCTGTTGAAGGAAGAATTATTAATGGTTATATTAGGAAAACTAAAATTCATTAATATTGCGAATTTGACATTCTTTGAATTAGTTTCATGAAGAAGGAAGAATTACTTCGTGGGAAAAGGTGAGGTCCCACTGAGAGTTCCCTTTTAGATATTTTATGCATAAATAACATTGGATTATACAGTTAAGTATTTCGTATTTCTTCTGTGAAAAATAATTAGGGACCACATACTATTTTGCGATGTTCAAGAAGATACTCTATATGTTCTATTGGGCAAAGGATAAGTGAACAGTGTGTCATTTTATATATATATATAGATAGATTTTGATAGAAACATGATACATACTTGTTATGTAATACACATAGTGTAAAAAAATTAAGATGAATAAGATCATCATGTTTGAAATGATCTTAATGAAAGGAGTGATTTTCCTAAACTACTAGGAATAAATATTACAAACAATTTCTTATGAGTTCATATACATGATGTTGTAATATTTGAAGCATTGAGATTAAAAATATTATGAATCATCAAAATTAGAACACAATAAATATACACCATTTCCTTAAAAATTTATATGTGTAATGAAAACATTAATTGGACAATGTGTACACAGATGTAGTGATTTGATTATACAATTCGTGGATGTAGTGATTTGAGTACACAATTCATGGAGTAGTGAATCATAAAATTTTCAAAAATCTCTAGAAATAGGGAATAACGATATCCTTGAGAATAGAAGGATATCATTTAGAAGAGGTGTAAGGATATCCTTGAGAAGAAGTGGAATGAGTCTATCCTGGTAGCTGATCAGATGGAAGAGGTGCACATGTGCTGGTGCTTCTCAAGGGCTTCTAGAAGTCAGGCAACACTTTTGGGAGTTGTATAATCTGCTTCTGGAATCGGGGGTGGGTCTCCTTCCTTAGTCGAATTTGGGGCATATTTTCCCAATGGTTATTAAAACTGTTGGGAAAACAATGATTTCCCAATGGTTTTATGAAACTGTTGGGAAAACTCCATCTTTCCCAATAGTTGATGCAAATCGATGGTAAATAACACCAATACCAATGGTTCAGATGAACTGTTGGTATACAACTGTTGGGAAAAGAATGATTTCTAGTAGTGTTATATTCTTTAAATAGTAATTTTACCACCTTTTGATGGAGAAACATTTTTAAATCAGGTTTTTGTTACTTTTATATGTTATACATGACAAAATAAAATTCTTATTTAGAATCAGGACTTCAAAATTTACTTTGGTTAAATTTTTGGTATTTTTATGATCAAGTTAATTTTTTAATGAATAGTGAAAAATAACGCATTTTAATTCAAAACAGATTTTTCATCTAATTTATTTATATAGATAGATTGTTATTTTAATTGGTTTTAAAGTTAAATTGGATTAAATTTTCCCCATTTAATCCAATGTTGATAATTTGACGTTCTTTCACATTGAAATTGGACATAAACAAGTGTCAATCTTTTGATAGTTATTATTTCATAAAAATACACATTTTGTTATGACAACGAGAATTAATTTGAAATTAATTTCTCTCACTTATGTGATTTGAATTTGGAAAAATCGATTCCATATTTTGAATCAGGTGGTCCAAATTTTTTAAATAGTTAACTTTTATTTTTATACATTATGAATATTTACTTCAATGACTATTTTATTTACCATGGTAAAACGGTAAATCTAGTAAATAAGGGTAACAAAATAATATTATAATAATATTAAATTACCCTAAAATGTGTCCTGACCCTATTGCCTTATACATGTCTAGCCAGTGGAATCCATGGGTTGATTTTTGGGACCCCATGGAGACACTTGATAGTGATAACAACACTTTATATCAATTAATTTAAAGTAATGGAAAAAATGACATAAACATATATCTTTTAGTAAAAAAAATTTTACATTGGGTTATGTATGTTATCACTTAAACTATAAATATTTAATTATGATATTGAAATATTTCCTATATCATGGTGTTTTATTTTTAATTTTTAAACATCAAATAATAAAATTATTTATGACATAATGATTATGCAGTGATTACCTTGTTATTGAATGATTTAAATAAATGAGATTATAAAATTTAAAAACTATCCAAAAACAATCCAAATATAATTGGATGATCTTATTTTGAACAACACTCACTGTGTCTTTGAATTTAATTAGTTTTGGACCTTTTGAAACCAAAAATCAGTTTATAATAGAATAATTTTTTCAAACATTCCTAAAGATCCCCTCCCCCCCCCTTAAAAAATCCATCACCTCCAACCCATTACACACACCTCTCAAGCCCCTTGACTCATCCACACTCTACACAATTAATCTCCCTAAATCTCTCTATTCCACCTAGAAGACTTACTATAGCCATAAGTCACTTCAATAAATCTTTTTGGTTAATACCAAATGGAGTTGCCCGATTTAAATGTAATGTCTTCTATTAAGTTATTTTCTATTATTTTACTTCTCCAACCCCCTAAAATATTTTTATTAATTTATTTTATAAAAAACCAATATTCTATATATACTATTTTTTTCATGAGAATTATTTTAAATACACTTACACACACCTCCATCTAATGGGTAAATAACATATTGTTTCTCTGGACGGTGAACTAATACCTCACGAAACGATGATTGTTCAATATTATTCTACCACCACTTATCGTGGCCATTATGATGGCACTTTAATTATATATGATATTTATTTTATTTTATTTTTTCAATATTCTTCGGTAATTCTCATTTAAAACATACCATTATTATTTTCATGTTGTATAAAAATGATAATTTCATTTTAGGAAGTGTGGGCTACTGCCCCCTCAATGTGATATGACTCATCCATACCATACATGGAATGTATAAATGATGTTTTTAATGAAATTGTGTAATGTATATAAAATATTATATTATAATGGAATTATAATATACCTATGTATCATTATGTTTTCATTCCATTAAAAATAAAAATAAAAGAAATGGAAGTAGCGTTCATTTGTACATATGGCTTACCGTCTCCATGAATGGTGCATTTAATTTATTATGTCAAAATGTTATGGATTTTTATAAATACAGATATAATGGATATATATGATATATAAATCATTAACATAATTCTGTAGATAATGTACTTTTCATCACATGAACAAATTGTAACTATAACAAGTTCATTTTTAACTCAAACTTCGAACATTGACAATATGTCTGATATGAAATCAAATAATTACTTAATTGTTATTGAAAGTTAATAAGTGATATAAAAGGAATTATAAACATGAAAATGTTTATTAATCACGTATAAATTACCTTAAGATTATTATTCAGGAAAAACAAGGAACAAACGAGTCTTGTCGAACACGAGGTAAGGGAACTTCTTCAACCAATTTCAATTCATTTGGTTGAACTTATACTTCTTGATTATGTAATGCTATAAATATGTGTGAATGACCTATAATTATTTTACAATTAATATCCACTAATATCGTGTGTATTTATATTTGTAACACATAATTATGTCATTGATTTATCCTTAATTTAATGATATGAACTTTTTAAGGGAACCTTTCACCCTCTTTTTTTATTCAAAGACTTCTTTTATATTATGTCTTTTAATTTTCATTTTCTATATTGAGATATGTTCTTATATATTATTATTTCTGTAAATATAATGTCCAAGTTATGAGATATCCTTTTCACTCTCATCAACTAATTTTTTGAAGCTTAAAGTGACATCATTTGGCTGCCAAATTTTTGTAAGGGATTGTGATTCAATTTCCTTTCATTTGAGAAATATCTTGATCTTTTTCTCCTTCATTATTATATAGGGTGTATATACTTCCATTTGATATATTATATCATGATTATCCACATTCTCATGATATTATAAGTTTTGTTTAATTTTATTCTTTACCTATTTTTATTTCAGTATTTTCTCAAATGGTAAGAGACTCTTTAACTAAACCCTTGTTTTAAATGTTTTAATGATTTAATATTATAAATAATTATTATTATTTTTAATGTTTCCAAAATGGTTTTAAGTATTTATTTATATGGACATTACTATTTTTAAATATTCATTCTTATAAAATCATTGAAATGGTATGGGACACTTTGATTCAAATATAACATTATTAAATGTCTTAAATGATTCTGAAAATGTTTTGATAAAGTATTGATTATATAGATATAATGAAATTATATATTGTGATTGAAATGTGTAAATTTTATCTTTCCTTTATACCTATTTTATGTTTTATGAATATGATATGGTTCTTGAGAATTCATTATGTATATGGGTGGTTCTCTGAAAAACCTAGGGCGGGTGAGCCCGAGATAGCTCTCCAATGCATTTGGTAATCTGAAGGAGGTAAACATTAATGTTTCTCCTGAGAGATTTAGGGAATATACTATTATGGGTATTCCAAATGTAACTCCCCGCATAGCTGTGAAAGCTACGACAGAACTATGTTATGTATTCCATAAGTTGCCTTTATGTTTTATGATTTTTGTGTGTTATTCATAAATATTATTATTTCTTGATGTATGTTGTGATTGAAAATAATGGTTTCATTGATGGGTTAATTTTTTCTTTACTTATTTTATAAGAATCACTCTGCTTTTTATGATCATCCCATGTTTTGAAATGTTTTTATTAGGACATAAATATGAATAGGGTCAAGGGTGGGATTAATGAAAATTCATGTTGTCTAAAACATAGAACTAAACATGTTTCCTTTTTAAAGAGTTTTTATTGTATCAAAAAATGGATACTGAGTAGAACTGTCTACTTTGTAATTTTTGAATTTCAATTTAATAATTAGGGCCTAATACTCTAAATCTCTAAACCTATAAAGATCCTTATTGTGAATTGTTTTCTTAACTCAAGATTATGTAATGATTAAGGTTGGGGAATTATAGAATGTACCTCCCACGATTAAGTGCTACAAGTATAAGGATAATGAGCATTATGTAAACCACTAGCCAAAAATAATGTCTTGTGATGATGATCGACATCAACAACATCTTATGCCAAGGGACAATTATAAATATCTTGCGAACACTATTTTTGATTAGGGGTGAGATAATGACGTGATGAATGGTACACCTAACATCCACTCTAGAACTGTTAATATCATATTTGATTCTAGATCAAAAAACACATCCATGTCTAAATAATTTTCTAAAGGTGTTAAGATTCAACAAAAACAATTAGATATGGAATTAGTATTACAAACCCCTAATGGTACTGTGATTTCGTCTCAATTCTATGATTCCTATCCCATTGAATATTGTGGGAATAGGCTTCTGGAAAATCTTGTCATTCTTAGATTAGTGAAATTTGAGGTCATCTTAGGCATGGATTGGACATCTCTGTATAAATCTCACAACAATTTTCAAGTAACAAAAGTTATATTTGATATTTAAAACCCTCATATGATCATCTATCCATGTGATGATAAGTATAAACATCCAATGGATATTGCGTCAAGTGTATGGGTATTAATTACAATTCAAATTGTTTTTGATCTCATATGGTTGGAGAGAAAATCAACATCAATGATATGCCAATTGTTTGGGATTTTTTAGATTTATTTCTAAATGAGTTTCCATGTATACCACCAAAAAATTAAGATGAGTTATCAATATAACATATTCAAGATTCCACACTAATTTCCAAAATTCCTTATAGAATGGCCCTGATTGAGTTGTACGAATTGAAGAAGAAACTCCAAGAAAACCATTATAAGGGATTCCTTCATTCAGGTGTGTCACCTTGGGGTGCACAAATTCTTTTTGAAAAAAAATGAAATATGGATCAATCATATTCTATATATATTATTATGATTTTAACAATATCACGATCAATAATAAGTATCATCTACCCTATATTTATGACTTATTTTATCAACTTTGTGTTTCTCAATACTTTTCAAAGATTTACCTTTATTCTATATATCATCAATTGAGTGTCAATATATAGGATATACCCCCAAAATAATTCAGTACAAGGTATGGAAACTATGAATATATAGTGAAGAATTTTGGTCTTACTAATTCCCCTACTATATTCAAGGATTTAATAAAGAGTATTTAGATATTATCATGATCAGTTTGTGGTAGACATTAAATATGATATTATTATCTATTCATAGAGAAATTAAGAGAGATTAGATCACTTGAGAATGTTACTAAAGAGCCTATGGAATGAGAAGCTATATGAAAAATTTACAAAGTGAAAATTTTGAATGCATAAAGATTCATTTTTGGGTCACATAATCTAAAGAGAATGTATATCATTCGATACATCAAGGGAAGAAGCTATTATATGTTGTACATGACCAACCATGGTGACTGAGATTCATTTCTTTCTTGGTTTATCTAGATATTATCAATAGTTTTTGGACAATGTATCCCATCTATCTAATATTATGACCAATTTAACTTGAATGGGTGTCAATTTACTCTAGAAATATGAATGTAATGAAAATTTCAATGAACTGAAGATAAGGTTATTTAGTGAACCGGTTCAAACATTACCCTACAGTGGAGAGGGGTTTTAAATCTTTAGTTATTCATCCATAAATGTATTGAGATGTTATAATTTACATATTAACATGGTCATCTCGTATTCCCCTCAATAGTTGAATATTAATGAGAAAAATTACCCAACTCATGATTTGGAGTTAGTTTTGGTAATTTTTTAATTAATTATATTAAGGAATTATATTAAGGTATAAAATTTTGTATTATATATATTGATCATAGAATTATAAAATATATATTCACAGAGAATGAGTTAAACATGGACTAAATAATATGGTTATAGTTGATAAAGGATTTTGAATGCCCAATTCATTTCCACAAATTCGAATGAAAATAATGTGGATGGTGATTTGAGTCAGAAGAATCATGATATATTATCCATGATAATGATAAAAAATGACCAAATATTTATATATTTGCAAAGGATGGATTTAAAAATCCCAAAGGATGGAGAAAATTTATATCTTTCTCAAATGAATGTTTAACCCTTTATCCAAGTGATGAATAAGTCAGAAGAAAAGAACGATGTAGAGCTTCCAATGAATGTTGGAAATTTTGCTGAGTATAACCATTATCAGGACGGAATGATAAGGTTCAGGAACCATGTATGTGTTCCTTACATACCAAATTTAAAGAAGGATATGTTAGTGTAAGCTCATAGTTCTTCATTCTCTATTCATCCTATAAGTACAAAGATGTATAGGGACATGAAAAAATAATTCTTGTGGGATGAAATTAAGAGATATATTGTAGACTTTGTATATCGGTGCTTGCTATGCCAATAAACTAAGGCTGAAAGAAAAAATTCGGAGGGGATGTGGCATCCATTAGCCATTCCAAAAATGAAATGGGATAACATCACTATAGATTTTTTGTTTGACTGCCCAATAACACTAAATGTTTTAATGCTATATGTGTGGTATTTGAGCACCTTACTAAGTCAGCACACTTCATCGCTATCATATAATACTTCTATTTGGATCATCATGACATTATATACATTAATGAAATGGTAAGGATGAATGGAGTACCTTATTATATTGTATCAGATCGGGATCTAAGGTTTTCCTCATAGTTTTGGTGAATAATTCAGTAGGAACATGATACGGAATTTAGTTTTAGCAATTCTTATCATCTAAATAATGATTCTTAGTTTGAAATAACAATTCAAACCCTATAGTATATGTTGAGATCTTTTTCTCTAGATTTCAAAGGGGGTGGGTACCAACACCTTCTCCTAGTTTAGTTTTCTTACAATAATATATTTCACTCAAGAATTCATGTGGAACCTTATTAAGCCTTCTATGGGATCATATATAGAGCTACAAAATTTTGGGATTATGTTTAAGGAAAAAAGATATTGGGACCTAAGATTACTGAAGAAATTATCAAGAAGTTTAGAACCATTCATAATCATATAAAATCATTTAATATTTGGATGAAAATTTACACTAATAACAATTAGTATGATTTGGAATTTAATGTTTGTAAAAAAGTTTTTCTATGAATATAACCCTAGAGGAAAGTTATGAGATTCAGGAAGAAAGGTAAACTTTGTCCTAGGTATATCAGTCTCTTTGAGATTCTTTATTATAGTAGTACCGTGGTCTTTTACTTATCACATCCTCTATGTCCCTCTCAATTCCATGATTTTTTCCACATATCTCTCCTGAGAAAGTATATTCCTAACCCTTAACATGTACTTATCTCAGAGGTCATACCATTGTAGTAGGAACTTTCTTACAAGGAGGAACCTATTGAAATTATGGATTGTACAGAGAAAGTATTATAATTTAATACCACTCACCTTGTCAATGTTTTCTGTATAAATCTCCAGTTACAAGAAGCTATATGGGAACTTGAGGATATGATGAAGTATAATTGTCCCCAATTTTTTATACATGTGATGAATTTCAATGATGAAATTCATTTTAAGGGCGGTAGAATATAACACCCTGATTTTTTATGGACATTTTTTTCAAAAAAAATTAAAATTTATTTTTTTTATAAAAGGTTAAGGGGAAAGACCTATTTATTGACCCAAAAAGAAACAACATCTTAAATGGACTGGGAGAAGAGGAAACACATTACATGACAAGGGGATAGATTCCCAAAAGCAATGCCTGAAGGCTTACATAATTCATAAAAGACAAAAAGGAAGCAGATAGAAAAAACAAGCATCAGAAAGAACCTCATCACCCCCCCTATCAGATCATGCAAGGTGAGATCCATCGAAGGATATGTCTCGCCCCCCCCCCTTCCAAGAAGTTTTGTCATGTTGGAAACACAACGTGGCAGAGCACTCTCCCAATCCACACCGAGATTCAGATGGAAGACCGGATGATAGGTTCCAGCACACCTATCTCTCCTTCGAGTCGCCCACCCGACAGTACATGCGAAAAAACATAGCACTATCGACCTAATGCAAGAAAAAACTAGACAAAAACATAGTGTAGAAGATCCGACAAAATTCCCATACATCCATACGGACAAATGGCTGATGATGAGTGTCATCACACTCATCCCTCTTTTGAGGTCGCCCACCCGACGTCAAACTACAACATGCAGCAACGCCTGCGAAATGCAACGAGGAAGAATCCAATGCTCGAAAATCCACCAACAACCAATTTGGAAAACAAAACCTCAAGTGATGCAGTCAAACATGCCAATTCAAACAACACAATTTGAATTTCATCCAGCCTTCAGATCCAAAGCAGCATGCAGAACAAACCAAGAGAAACACAAAAAAAATGCAGCAAAAAACCAATCCAAATTTCTTCCAATAAGATTCAGCAGAAAATCCTCATCCAAACCAAAACCTTCAAACATAGATATTTAAATAGTAATAACTCATTTTAAAATATTTTTTATATTTATTTTTTATAAATAAAACATATTGATAATGAAATATATGTTTTTTGGTGGGTTCCTTTAATGTTTATAAATATTGTTTTCTTGAATGAAATATTATTAATGATAAAATTAAGTTTAGACACATTTAGAAATTGAATTTAAAAAAATTAAAATTATTTATGAATCTTTAATATCAATACTATCTGAAGTGTATTTTTTTTATTTTTTCTAGAAGCTTCATTTTTTGATGAATACTGAAAAATGATACTTTTTAGTTGAACAAATTCTTTACATTTAAATAATTACTATTGTTAAATTATAATTTTAATTTGGTTTAAGATCACATTATATAAAATATATGTCTATTAAAATAGTGTTTTTCAGTATAATCAATTTCACTTTAAAATTTAATATAAAAACATAATAAACTTTTAATCTTCTTTCTACGTTAGAGACTCGTTATTTCATCTTGTCTAAAATATTAGAATTAATCATAAATTGTCCACTTCTCTGAATTGAATTTTAAAAAACTGACCTACACCATTATATCAAAATAATATTTATATTTTTATTAGATCATGTTGAATATTTTCCAAAATGATTAGTAAATGTGATTAAAATTAATCATAATGATTAAAGTCAAATTAAGCTCAATTAGGGACTAAACCATCATCTTCGTAAACCAAATGACCAATAAACATTCCCAAAAAATATTTTCTAGAAATTATTATTCCCCAAACCTTCCATTCATGATTTTAATTGTTTTTTTATGAATTTATTAATATGTTTAAACCTAACTTATTTTAAAATATTCTAAGTGAGTCCTTTTCTTTCCCTATAAAAGGCCATCACCTCTCCCACTTCCTCACACCTCTTAAACATCTTATTTTTGGACAATATGATCCCAATATACTTCCATGAAATAATCCCTTACACATATAAGCCCTCCGTTGGGAATAAGGAAATCCAAGGAAGACTTATGTCACAATCCAAAAGAAGTTTCCTGATTAAGACGTAATGTCTTCTCTCAAGACCTTTATTTTCTTTTCATTTTTCACCCCCTCCATATTATTTTTTATATGATTGTATAAAAACCCATTATTATAATTATACTAGGTTTTGTTTTCTATTTTTTCAATATACACTTATAAACTCTTCCTTTTAATGGATAACAAACATATTGTTTATGTGACGGTGAACTACCGCCTCACAAAATGATGATTGTTCAGTTTTCCTTACAACCTATAATGGTGGAAATTATGATGTAAAATATATTTATATATGTAATGTATTATAAATATTATTTATTTATACTTATGTGTACATTTTACCACACATATCTTTTTTACTTTCCATTTGTTGTAAGTACGCTAATTTCGTTTGGGGAAGTGTGGACTACCGCCACCTCAAAGTGATATGATTAATTCATACACTACATGGATTGTATAAAGTATAGTTTTAGGGAATATATAAATAATATAAGATATAATAAAGTTTTATTAATAATTAAATCTATATATTTATTTTAATTTTTTTCTTTCGACATGATAATTAAATGAAAATAGAGTTCATGCGTATATACGGACTACAGTCTCCATGAACGGTGTATTCTATTTTATATTTATATATTCTATAGATTTTTATAATAAAAATTTAGTGCATATAAATAATATTTATATCATGTTTTAATTTCTATAAATCATTATATAAAGTATAAATACCAAAGATATAATAAATTAAGGCACATGCGAAGAATAAATAAAATATTACCCGAAATGAAACCTTAACCAATGATTATTAACAAACTAGTAATATAAGGCCATAATCAAACCATATAAATAAAAATATGGTTATATTGAATTTTTATAATAAATATACATTTATTATATAAGTGTTTTGAATGAGTATTATGGGATTCAAGATGCAAGGTAAGGGGATTTCTTCTCACTTTTTATTTCTTTGAGATACATGTTATGATCGCCACTCATTCTTTTTGTGTGGTGTATGTACCACCCATTATTGTATTATATCTATAGTATAAATAAATATAATGGTATTCACATATCCATTTTATGATATTCCATTCATGGGTTTTAAAATTCAAAACATCTCAAATTGGCATACTAGTTTTGTCTCAATTTGCCATCTTTGAAACTCTTGTTTTGTTATGCTCCTAAATTCCTTTTTGAGGTGAACATACTTTTATGTTTCATGTTATATAATGAATTTAAATTCATTAATTTTGTTTTAAGATTCATTTCATTTTAATTTCTTACATGGAGACTATGACCCCATCTTACCAAGTTATAAGTGTTTATTTAAACAATCTCATCGCTTTTAGAGATTGTAGCTGTTTATGCTTCCTTTAATGAAAGCATATGATCCATTTCTCAAGAAAAATAATGAATTTCTTGATCCTATATTTATTCAAGATATATCAATGTATTAGTACCATTTTTCTACTCTTTGGTACTTATGATAGTGTTTTATGTTAAATATGATACCCTCTCTCTGTTTGAAAATCTATTGTATTCAAAAATGAATTTTAAAAAAAATAAAACTATTTTCATAATATCATTGAAGAAAATTTTCAAGGGAAAAGGATTTTAAATTTTTTTTATTGTTTCCAAAGTAACCATTATATTTTTCACAAATATTTTCATCAAGAAATGTTTTCAAAATGTATTATGTTGTAAAAAGTTTTTTCCAATGAAGAAATGATATTTTCCTCAATAAATGTTTTAAAATGATATTTCAAATTTTTTTCCCTTATAGGATAACATCTGTTGGTGTTATTCTTGCCTTTATTAAGAAATTATTAATTTTTTCCATTCATATTATTTCTCTTAATGGATTATGTTTGGATGGAGTGATGTTTATCAAACATGTTTCTCTTTCACGGGTGATATTCTATTGAAATCCTCTTCTTTTCGCATGTTAAATTTTTTATGGAATGAATATAAAATCATTATTTTCCATAGGTTATGATATGATTACATGTTTATAATTAACATTTAATTACATGGATTATGATATGATTTTCTAATATTTTTTGGAACATGTATATAGGATTTCATTATGAGATCAGTGAGACCAGTATCTCTATCCAATGCATTGGGTAAATATATATTTCTCATGAGATAGACATGGATGGAATGAGAAGTGATTTTGTTTTAGTATTACAGGGATGGAATAGAAAAATGAACACGGTTTATTAATACAAGGCTATAATGAGGTTTGAACTCAGCTCAATAATACAAGGCTGGTACGGGGTTTGAACCTAGTTCAGTAAAGGAGATTGACCACTATGTTGATCTCATCGTAAATGCCTTTACTAATATGGAAATAATTATATATGATTATGTGTTTTCCATAATTCCATGTTTTATTCCTATGTTATGCTTTCTTGGATTATATTATTTATTTAAATACAAATCATGTCTTGTGAACTTCAAATCATTATGCCTTGATTCAGGTATATGATTTTTAAAATGTATGGTATGATATTCTATTTTCATGGTCATTTTCCTATACCCATATTCTCATGATTATGCCTACATATCTCAATTTTTGATTCCTTACTAAGCATTTTAACTCACACCTTTTTATGTTTCCTTCATATTTTATGAATATATGTATTGTGTTTGATGTGTCTAAGATGGTTTCTAGGAAATAAGAACGTATTTATAGATAATGAAACACATTGAAGTATCTGTGTTTTTGTTTTAAAGTTTCCAAAGGCACTAGACCAGTACAGTCTTTTATCATCCTTTTGAATAATGTATTAAGTGTTTCACAATTTATTGTAATGTTAATGTATGAAAATTTAGGGTTTCTATAACTACAATATATAGAGTTTCTAATTTTACCAAGAAACTAGTAGTAATATATTTTTAGGAAAATTCTAGGATGTATTTATCGCCCAATGATAACAAAATAGAACTATAAGGTTTCTTTAATACATCAATAAAAATTTCTATCTAGGTGTTCATACATTTCCAAACAAATTACATATTACTGACTTTTTTCTATGGTCCATAGAGGGTGTCTATGAATTATTATTATAATATTAATTAGTTCATATTAATTCAACACAATTTATAGTTATTATTTCTATTGAAATTATATTTTTCTAAAGATTGTAGATGTCATTGTTGTACTAATCTGGGTCTAGTTCCACTTGTTTTGGGTAATATTAATTGAAAATACACATGCAACAGTGTACAAGAATCGAATGCAAAATTATTTCAAATAGTTTTCGCTATTAATATTAAATGGTCACACAAATAGAAATAGAATCAATAATAGAGATTCACAAGGTGTGAAAAAAAAGTAATTAAACATGTAAATAATGAACATAAGAATTTTAAAATCTTATGGTTGTGTTCATAATATGTGCATGGTATGGAAAAAAATCACATCCTTACATTAAAAATATGGAAATAAAAGTAATGATGTATTGAACGATCCTATAAATGGAATAAAAATAAATATAGATTACCAGGCTGATAAAAAAATTAAAATCAATAAATCAGAATGAAGAATTTCCAATAATAGAACCAAGAAACATGTAGTATGAAACAATAAACACTTACAAAAATTCATCCATATCATCAAAAATATTAATTTATTAATTTAAATTCACCAAGGTTATATGTATTCATCAAATACCTCAAGTGTGTCTTTTAGGTACAATAAAATGATGGCCTCCTTTCATGGTGTGGGTATTTTTAATGGGTTCCCTAGACTAAATTAATATATTTACATTGATTATCTTTAAATGTATATAGTGTGATATGTATGTGTGTGTGTGTGTTTGTGTGTGTTTATTATACCATAATAGTATTAATACTTCGTATTCCACTAGTTATATGGTAATTTATTTATAATTAATGTCATATAAAATATTTACATCAATTCCTAGGCCATAATTAGATCCTAGAGATACCACAATAGTAATTGTAAACTTATGTCATGTTCTCTAGATACATCATAATGACAAGACATAGATGATTTGTGAAATTTAATTATTAGGGGCTCATATGTGATGAGACTTGATCATATAAATTTCCAACTTTATGATATCAAGTCGGTGATTTCATGATGACTAGACCACATATAAAAAACCACATGTTTTATGTTTCATTGGTAGTACCTATCTTCTAACTCGTGTATTAGGATCCCCACTTGACATTATTTTCAATGTGTAATATTTCCTTATATACATTGTTGAAAGATGAAAACCAAGGATTTTATGTTATGTAAAGGTATCAAGAATTCGGTATGTCATTGATAGTGGTAAATTGACTTGATAATATTGCTAGAAAATTCTTTTTCGAATGGAAGATATATCTCAAGCCTAATTGATTAGTATGGTAGTACCTTCACTAAATTTATGTTATGGTAGAATAACATAATTTTATCCTATAAGGTTAATAAAAATGAAATAAAAAATAAATACATATATCACAATGTTTAAGTCCTAATTTATAAGATATCATGTAACAAAGTGATTTTTTTATATGGAATGTGTTCATATTAAAAAATTAGACTAATGTGATTGTACCTTATCCTATTAGGTACATTATGTGTTCTTAGAATCCCCTTATAGTATATAATTATTTCTCACTACTATCAATATTAGGACATATAGGTATACAATCATGCATATTCAAGTGTTTTTCCTATTATTGTAAAAATGAGATTAGGATATAGTAGGCCCCATAATGGGGTTCAGGTGATGTTTGAGTTTGAATGATCATCGTGAAATAAATAAATTCATATTATTCATATTTAGATAATTTGTTTTTATTTTATTTTAGATTATTTATTATTCTTTTAACTAGTGTACGATCAAGACCTCTATTATTATTATGAAAAAAGAAATCCCCATTAATGATGGGGAAAAAGGAACCCAATATATGGTCTGATGAACCAAATCTAAAAAGAAATAGAAAACAATTGATAAATTCCCAATAATTATCCAAAGGACCTAGTGACCCTTAGGACCAAAAAACACATCACATAATGAATATTACACAAAGTCGCAAGAGGAAGCTTGAATCACAGAAGACAGCAATCAAACATCTTGACCCCCATATATAATTGTAGAAGTACTTACAGTCAATGATGATTTGTTACATCCCTGCCAAGAGTTTCACCATGTTGGTCTGACATAGGAAGGTATGGTATCCCTTCAACCCACTATAGTGTGTGGGGGTGACCAAATGATAGGAACTAGTATGATTATCTATCTTCTGAATTTTCTACCTGATGTTGTATGGGAAACTCTCACTCCAACATCAACATGTTTATCAACATCACAAAATTGAAACATTACATTGAAATTCATGATGCAGGGAACCTATCAATAATACACTAAAGAAGAAAGATGGCTTAATGATGGGTGTTATCATACACATCCCTCTTTTGGTGTTGAACACCAGACATCACAATACAATTTAAATGATATATTTTAATTCAATAAAAAATATTTACTAATTTACTATTATTTTAATATTCAGGGGTTGTTTAATATTTTTTAAAATAATTATCATAGTTAATGGCTCAATATTATAGTGAAATATATTTATTATATTACATGTATGTGATAAAAATTTATGTTTTTGACATAGTTAATATGTCATAACATGTAATTTTTGGATTATTTAGTTTGTAATATATATTAATTTCTTTTGAGAAATTTCTGGGTGTTTTTACTTCACTATTTTAACAAAAGGTTGATCTAATTCAAGTAACTATTCATCCACTCGATTTTTAAAGCTCCTATCTCTTCTCTCCCACATCCTAGAGGGAGAATTATCATATTATATGAATCAATCCATGTTTCCCATTACTAATCAAATGAATTGATTAATATTTAACGTTGAAATGTGTGAAGAATCATTGAATCTCTATGAAAACACTCGTATATCAATGATTTACATACCCAAATACTTTTACATTTTATGTGGATAGTTTTAAGGGAAAATCGCTTATTCCTTTGAGCAATGGTCTATGGTGATGATTAGTTTCCCAATTGTATTAAAATTGAATGGGGTATTCTCAAAATTTTATATAACAACTAAATCCTTTATATGATATATAGTTGGGTTATATATATGGTTATACATATCCATAGATATAATTATTACATTGATTATATGATAAAATTATAATACTTCAGTCCATCTACTTCTATATCACATTATTATACCATAAAATATTTTTAGAGAGAACTTTTTTTCATTGATAATCATAATGGTTATATATATTTTTCTATCACTTTTCCAAATTTTTTCATTCATATACTGGATAATGCACATGGTAGATGTCCAATTTGGTAGGAAATAGGGCTTAACAAAGTTCCAAATTTGAAAGGCAGAAAAGCTACAAAAATGGCCATGTAGACATCATGATGGCCAAGTTCACACCGTCAACATGATGATCACCACCTGCATCATGATATGAAGCCAATCTGTGACCAACCACAATGACTGAAGAAATTTCTAGTTCATGTCTTGAATCCCTCCTACACATCACGACACCTATCAAAAAGGATTCTGAGAATGCCATAAGGATTCAATGTGAAAATCCAGGTGTCCATGGTGTACATGTCATGAATCACCTGTACACGATGTAACCATTGTCAAAGATCATTAATCTGCAGAAGATCTACATGTAACGCTATAGATCCTCGTCAAAACATTGCAGATTTAGGGTTCATTGTGTTATGAACATGTACACATCGTGACCATTTTCGCCTCTATAAGGAGCAACTAGGAATCAAATTTCAACATGCATGGATTATCTCTCTCCCCTTTTAGACTCCTTTCAAGATTTCTTTCTCTTTTCCCTCTTGAAACACTTTAGTTCTTCGTAATTATTTAACATTTTCAATTAAAGAGTAATGGATTCCATTTATTTAATGCCTTCAATTCCTACATCGCTTCATTTCTATTTTGATCGATTCATGTAAGATTTTTTTTTAATATTTTCTTGCATGTTTATCAAATATTTATTCAGTTCCATTAGCATAGTTATGATTTCATTTCCCCATTTTATTTTTTTATTTACCATCTTGAGTAGATCAATGCATCGAGTAAGGGATCAAGATTCAATGTATCTAGACTCTTAATTAAATCTCTAGATCTAATCTTGGAAAACATAAATATATTAGTAATTATGATATAAACCAATGCTCAAACCCCATTTGTGAGACTGTACTGTGACCATCATACAGTCAAGAAAATGACCCTATACTAATTGATGTAAACTATGACTATGACCATTACCTTACAGAACATTCTACAATAGAATCTAAACATAATGCATCTAGGACTATAATTGTCCTCCTAACCATAGAACAGTTACATGGTAGATATAAATAGAATACTGGACTAAGGATTATTAGCACCTACCACTTTCTTCATAGACTAATCACTCAGGACCTTGCCAAGATTATAACTAGGATAACCATTATCTAGATACCCAGACTTGATCCCGACCCCTCTTTAATCAATTGAATTAAAACCCAAGAATATTTAGAAAAATCCCAGAAAATAATCAATAAGTAAGGACGCATACAAAGGATTCTATACCAGATTTATTCTCCCTAAATAACCGTATCCTCCTCATGGGATCGACCCTGGAATTCTACTATACTATGCCCAAGTAGTTATTAAATTTTGATACAGATATAATATTTTAATTTGACTTGCGCCTGAGGAATTAAAAACACCTTTTTGGTGGCCAGTCAAATTTTGTTATTGTTCCTAGGGATAAATTCTATTTATTTAGGATTAGAACATTGGTCTAGATCTTGGATTACCTTTCCCTCACCCCCTTTCCTTTTTTCTATACTCCCTTCTATCTTTTCATTTTCTTTTTTTCACTCAGTGCACGTACCATGGTCCTTTGACTCATTCAAGGACTCTTGATGCACAATATCTTTTTTCCTTAGATCATGATATTGGAAATAATCTCTCATCTCTTTTTTGGTTAGCAACGGCCGAGTAAATCAACCTTGCAAGACCTAACCCGCCAAACCCCCACCGTCAAATAATTCCAAGAGAGTACCCAATAATAAACAAAAATAAAATGATCATGGACTATGGATTTCCATCCATCCATGGTGCGACTACTAGTATTGGTTGTCCCCCTTTCCAAGCCCACACATTTGAGATAAAACCTGGACTCATTCATATGATCCAGAACATGGGGCATTTTAGCAGTCTTCAGAGAAAATATTCACATGAACATATTGCCAACTTCCTGGAGGTCTATAATACCTTTTGAAGCCATGGAGTTTTTTATGATGAAATAAGACTCAGTATCTTCCCATTATCCTTATAAGACAGAGACAAGTACTTTATAAAGAGTCAAGATCATGAGTCAATTATGAATTGGGACAAACTAGCGAAAATGTTTCTTGAAAAGTACTTCCAACCCATCCGGGCCTGGAAACTCTATATGGAAATTAAAAATTTCAACCAAATTGTTGGATAATATTATTGGGAATCATGGGACCACTTCAAATAATTAATGTGGATGTGTCTGCATAATGGAATGGACATGTGGATATAACTCCAAACATTCTATCAAGGACTCCAACCAGTGGCACAGAATGTAGTCAATGTATCCACTGATGGAGGTCTCATGTTCAAGACTCTCGAAGCCAAAAGAGCTATTTTAGATGAAGTCTCACATAAATCCCTTATGTGGTAGAGTGATCCTAGACCACAATGGTGTGGAATTCACTTAATTTATAATACCACAATGCTAGAAGTTCAAGAGGAAGCACTCACTAAAATTTTTTAAGCATTTCAAAAACCAACTACTCAACCCCCTCCTACCCTTGTAATGAAATTACAATCATGTGGGATGTGTGGTGGCCCACATATATATCAAGACTGATAAGCAATATACTAATAACAACAATAATATTGTAATTAAATCAATTACAATCAACAAAATCCACTATTCCAGCAGCAATAACACTATCCGCAAAGGCCTCCTCAGTAGCAACCTCAGAACAATCAGGGTTATTTTCAACCGGGAGGAGGACAAAACCAATTCAGAGCTCAAGGGCCAAAAGAATACCCTTCGATGAACCCTGTAAAAATACAACAAGATCAACATCAATCATTCCCTAAAATATCACAACAATTTAATCAACATCAGCCAAGACCTCAGTAAGAACCTATGAAAAGCAATCTGGAAAACTTACTAGCATCATTTGAGAAAAATTTCGATAAAATAATGATGACCCATGAGATAGATATGAAAATCCAGAGAGCTGCATTATGGAAGTTAGAAGTGAAAATGGTTCAAATCTCAAAAAAAGTATCTAAGAGATTACTCATAACACTACCTGATAAAACTGATACATACCAATGAGAGGAAGCTCAGTTAGTGGTGTTGAGAAATGGAAATATTATAGACTTCCAACAACCCAAAGAAGTAAGGCCGAAAGAAAAATATCCAAGAAAAAAACCAGTTCCTGATAAAAAAAACTAATCCTACCATACATCATAAAGACGTGCCAAACGAACATATACATGAGCAGCAGAAGGAGACTTTCTATGTTTCCTGACCTATATACCAGCCATGTCTTCCCTATCCGTAGATAGAGATAAAAATTAAGCCTAAAGAACAATACAAAAAGATCTTGGATATGTTCATGAAAGTACATATGAAAACCCTTTTTTCCAAAGCTATTACCCATATTCCCATTTATGCCATATTCATGAAAGAACGGTTATCAAACAAAAGAAAAATAGAAGACCTAATAGTAATCTTTTAAAATGAATATTTCTCTACTTTGGTATAGTAGAAAATTACCACAATGATGAGATACCCTAGAAGCTTCTTAATCTCTTGTGAGATAGGCACGTGAAAACTCAGTTGATCACTCTATGATCTTAGAGCCAGCATTAACCTTATTCCAATGAGTATCTTTCTTATGCTCGGACTCAAAGATATCAAATAAATATGGTTGGATTTTCAATTAGCTAATCGATCGGTAAAGTACCCCCGAGGCATTCTTTTATATGTACTAGTAAATGTCATCAAGTTCATTTTCCCAGTTGATTTCCCAATGTTAAACATAGAAGAGGAAGGTGTTATTCCTATTATGTTTGTAAGACCATTCCTAGCTATAGGAAAGGCACTGATTGATGTGAACCAAGGACATATCATATTTAGAGTAGGAGAAGAACAAGTTGTGTTCAACCTGATTCAAGCTATGCGATAATCAAATGACACTATGGATTGTCCTGTCATTTATCTCACTAGGAATGATGAATAATATATGGCCATCGAGGACGAAAGTGGTTAATCTCTTACAAAACCAAAATAATACTATGACTTCAATGAAGTAGAATTTTTCAAACCACTCACCAGAGACGTTATTCCATCATTTACTCTATCCATTATCCAGCCTCCTCAGTTAGACCTAAAACCACTACTTAGTGCTTTAAATTACTCATTTCTATAGGAATATTCCACCTTGAATATTATATTTAACTTTGAACTATATTATTATCAAGAAAAAAAATTATGTCTTAAAACAACATAATAAGTTTATCACCTTAGGAGTTGCAAGCATCAAGGGGATTAATCCCACTAAATTCACTTACATAATCTCACTAATAAAGAATGAAAACCCAAAATGTCATCCTCAGAGGCAGCTCACACCACCCATGACGAAAGTTATCAAGAAAAAGGTGATGAAATTCATGGATGCTGGAATAATATTTCCTGTCTCATGTAGTGAATTGGTGAGCCCCCTCCAACTCATTCCCAATAAAATAGGACTCACATTTACAAGAATATATGACAATGAATTTATTTCAACATTCACCATCATTTGATGGAGATTTTGGGTGGATTAAATATTTTTAAACTGAACCACAAGAATAGATCATTTCCCCGAAGCTTTTATTATCCAAATGTTATAAAGTCTAGGCGGGATGATTTATAATGTTTCCTAGATGGATATTCTTGATATAACCAAATTACAATCGACCCCGCTAACTGTCCAAAAACCACCTTCACATATCCTTTTGCTACTTTTGCGTATAGATGTAGGTCCTTCGGTATGTGTAATACTCCCGTATCTTTCCAAAGATATATGAAACACATCTTTCATGATATGGATGAATAATTTATCAAGAATTTAATGGACAATTTCTTAGTTTGTGGAAGATATTTCGATGTCTATCTCAGCAATCTAGAACTAGTTCTTGAATGCTTTGAAGAAAAATGCTTGGTGTTGAATTGGGAAAAATGTCACTTCATGGTTCAAGGAGGAATCATACTAGGCCACAACATCTCCAAAGAAGGCATAAAAGTAGATCTAGAAATAATCAAATTTATCAAAGATCTTTCTGATCCATCCACTATAAAGGGTATTAGAAGTTCCCTTGGGAGAGATGTAGTCTACAAATGCTTCGTAAAAGATTTTTCTAAAGTTGCACATACTTTGACACACTTATTTTCAATATATATTCCTTTCGAATTCAATAAAGAATTCAAAAAAGCTTTTTATACTTTGAAAAAAATTCATATGATATATCTATTCATCATTACACCAAACTGGAAAGAATATTTTGAACTTTTATGTGATGCCAATGACCTTGTAGTAGGATCTGTTTTGGGAAAATGTACAAATAACATCTTATGTACAATTTATTATGAAAGTCACACCTTAAATGAAGATCATATTAATTACACATCCATAGTGAAGGATCACCTATCCGTCATGTGTGCCTTTGAAAACATATGTTCTTACCTAGTTATATCAAAAGTTATTGTTCATACAGATCTTGCTTCCCTTCGGCACTTGATGAACATGAAAGTTTCAAAACCAAGGTTGATACATTGGATTCTCTTTCTATAATAATTTTAAATAATTATCAAAGATAATAAGGGAATAGAAAATTTCATTACAGATCACCTCTCCAGACTACCTATTATCATCATCAGAGATAACAAGGAAGTTATTGAGACAAATTTTACTGATGAGACACTATTTAATATCCAGACCCATCCTTGGTTCTCCAACATAGACAATTTTTTTAAAATAGGATTCCTCCCTCAAGATTTATATTATCAAAATTGAAAAAAAAATATTTTGGATGCCAAACACTACTTTCGGGATGAACCTCTACATTTTGAACACTGTATTGATGGACTTTTAAGACATTTCATTCTAGAAGAAGAGGCACAAAATATAATCTAAATGTTCCACACTTCACCAATTTATGGACATCATGGTCCTAACCTCATAGGGACTAGGATCCAAAAAAGTGGATTTTTCTATACCTCCTTACATAAAGACACCCGGAGATTCTACTTCCACTGTGACAGATGCAAAAGGATAGGGAATATCCTCAAAAAATGAAATACTATAGAACCCCATGCTTGAAGTTAAAGTCTTTGATGTCTTGGGCATCGAATTTATGGGACCATTACCCATGTCACATGGTAAGAAATACATTCTGGTTGCAATGGAATACACGTTTAAATGGTTTGACGCTTAAGCAATGAATCCTGACACTTACAACATGGTAATAAATTTCCTTCAAAAAATTTTGTTTGCACATTTTGTATTTCCACAACTATTCATTAGCGATCGCGGAACACATTTCTCTGATCAACTAGTGAGAAAAATGATTCAACTATATGGGATCCACTAAAATATTGGAACCCCTTATCACCCAAAAATGAGTCGGCATGTCAACTATCAAATAGGGAGGTAAAGAAGATCCTAGAAGAAATAGTCAATACAAGAAAAAATTATTGGAGTCAAAAAATGGATGATGAATTATGGGAATATAGAACAGCATATAAAACACTCATTGGCACCACACCATTTTTACTATTTTGTGGAAAACCATTTCATCTTCCGGTAGATCAAGTACACTGATCATTTTGGGTCATAAAAACAAAATTTGTAGTTACACAAGGATGTAGAGAAGAGGTTATTGCAATTAACCGTGTTGGAAGAATGAAGGAGATATGTGTAAGAGAACACACGAATTTATAAGGAAAAAACAAAATAATGAAAAGACTGATGGATTGCAGGATTCACCTTCATCCTCAGGAATAATTTTATTCTATTCAACTCAATATTGAACCTTTTCCCAATAAATTCAAAATCAACATGTACTGATACTTATGATGTTATCCAAGTTTTCCCTTATAGAGTAATTCAAATTCAATGAGACAGAGATCCTTCATTTAGTTTTAATGGTCAATGGTTAAATATTTTTCAAGAACCATTACATGAGGGTTATGTTCTCATCCTCACATTCAACTAAACTCTAAGAAAGTCAGGATAACAATAATAAGTTATCGCGTTATGGGAGGCATCCTATAGTTGTTTTTGAGTTTTGTTTGAGTCTTTTAATTTTCAGTGTTTCATTGAATTACATTGTACAAACCTTCATTCAATAAATAAAATGGTTGTCATTATACATTTTTTTAAACCTGCTTATTTTCCAGCTATTCAAATGTTTAAACTAGTGGATTAACATTTGTTCTATAGTGTAAGATTTTTCTACTAACATATTTA
The DNA here is from genome assembly GCA_963277665.1 of Viscum album. Classification (NCBI taxonomy): domain Eukaryota; kingdom Viridiplantae; phylum Streptophyta; class Magnoliopsida; order Santalales; family Viscaceae; genus Viscum; species Viscum album. The sequence goes on along the minus strand of OY728143.1, from coordinate 1,877,290,299 downwards.
ATTGGTGAATTAAAACATCAATGTTAAGACAGCTCAGACACCCCCATGGAATACCACATCATTTGAGGAAGCTCTCGATTCTATTATTTTTATGTTTTTCATCACATCCATGTCAATTCAATTCCTGATATTCACTTCCACACCACTCCCATCCATTATTTACTAGATAGTGGGGGCACGTCTCATTTTAATTTTGGGGGGTCTTCCTCATATTTTCACTGAGATACACTTGAATTTTGGTTTGTTCTAACTATTCTATGAGACATTTTTTACATTGAAAAACATGCTGCAAATTCAAAAAATGTTATGCCCATGTAAATTAAAGTTATAGTTAAATGGAAGAATGTTAAGAACCATTTTTCACCCCTGATTAGTATTTTAGAATGATTGTTGTTCCTAGAAGATTAATTCAAATTAAATATAACTAAAATCATGATTAATTGACTCACTAATTTGTATTTATGCCCTTTGTAATTTCTAGTTTTTATTTTTATTCTCAGAACCAGAGAGGATTTCATTCCTTCAATCTCGTTTTCTTTTCTGATCATAATTCATTAGTGATACATGGGACATGGAAACCAAATAGAACATGAACTGAGATATTAACAATATGATGACTAAAGAACTGAAATTTTAAAATGATTAATGCAGCCTTTGATAGCCATTTTACCTGAGAACCACCTGACATCTATCCTTCATTTATCCCATAGTTTCCATAAATGAAATGTTAGAAGAATAGATATTTCAAGCCTATTTTCCTTCCTACCATGATCTTTATAAAATGATTGAAGATTAATTTTTTATCAAGTTTGGGGGTCTTTCAGATAGAATGGGATGATTTCACTTTCATATATGTATGGTGCGCTCATATGACAACCAGTTTGTTATCCATAATCTTTTTTGTTGTATCTCATTCATGTTTTATCTCTTTGAAAAAGAGGAAAAAGGAGAAAAAAATATATGGCTTGTGTACTAGGAGGGTCAAAAATCATTATTTTCCAGACCAATGAATCCCTTGAATGATCATATGTGGTTCTGTAATGGATGTGACATATATCCTAGGCGTAACATTTGAAAAATAAAAAAGCAAAAGAAAAAGTAAAGGAATATAATCATTCTCATATCTACTTCATTTCAATACATATGGACCTAATATAAGATAATAAAGAATGTACATGACTTCCCATCTAGAAGAATTTTTTCACTCTTATCTTGTTGCATCTACAGTGTACTTTAGATCTTACCCTCCTTTGGATCTTGATTTTCACATTCTACCTACTTACCTACATCCTTAGATTCATCATAACCTTATTGATAAAAGTCCTCAAGATTATTTGTATACTTGTCTTCACACAGTGGATATGATCAAATCAGTGCAAACCTATGGTTAGGAACATGGAATCAGGGTACAAGCATACCTTACTCATATTTTACCCTATGTGATGAGACAAAATCATGGTGAGGAAAATTACAACGGGGCATATAGCTTAAAAAATAGTTAAAATATTATGATTAAAAGAATATATTTTGTTTTGAAAATCTAAACTATGAGGCATAACTAATTTACTAGGAATGATTAAAACTGGAACTTGACTAATTTTCTGCTTACGCATAATTTAATTTCATAGACATAACACAGATTTAATTATTTGAAAATTTCTTATCCTTTTGTAATCTTGGTTGAGATATTTTTCATGAGGAAAATAAATGATTCATGTATGGGGGGTTTGATATATCTAAATGATATATATATTTTGTAGTCACTTTACCAAAAAAATTCAATCATACACTTGATAATGCACACGGTAGATGTCCAATTTTTTTAAGAAATAGGGCTTCATAAGGTTCCAAAAAAGAAAGGAAAAAAAGATACAAAAATGGACAAGTACATGTCGTGATGGCCAAGTTCACGTCGTGCACTTGATGATTATAACCTGCATCAAGACGTGAATCCATGCTATGACCAACCACGGTGACTGAATAAATTTACAGTTCACATTGTGAATCCATCCTACACACCGTGACACTAGTAAAACCAGATGCCGATAAATCTGTGAGGATTCAATGTGAAAAGTCAAATGGCCATGGGGTACACATTGTGAATCACCTGTACACGACATGAACATGGTGAAACATCATTAATCAATAGATGATCCACATTCCATGTTGAAGATCCTCACTTAAATAACATGGATTTAGGGTTTATGACATGATGATCAGGTACACATTGTGGAAATTTTTTTATATAAGGATCAGATTGACATCACATTTCAACATTCATGGATTAGCTCTCTCTCCCTTTTAGACTCCATTTGAGATTTCATTCTCTTTTCACTTTGTAAACACATTAGTTCTTTGTAATCCTTTTATATTTTCAATTGATGATCTGTGGATACATTTTCTTCAACACCTTCAATTCCTGCCTCGCTCCATTTCAATTTCATTCTTTTAGAGTAAGTTTTTAATTAAATACTTATTCTATGTTTCTTACATATTTATTCAATTCCATTATTATAGTTATGATTTTCTTTACTTTTTTTATTTATTTAATTACCATCATGTGTAACTAAATGCATCAGGGTAGGGATCAAGATTCAATAAATCTAGATGCTTAATTAAATCTCTAGTTCTATTCTTGGAAAACATAAATGGATCAGTAATTTCGATATAATCCAATTTTCAAACCCTATTTTTAAAACTGTACCGTGACCATCAGACAATCAAGAAAATGACCCTATCCTAATTGAAGTAAACTATGACTATGACCATTAGCATAGTGAACTTTGATCAATAAAAGCTAAACATAATGCATTTTGAACTATATCTAGCCTCTTTATCATGAAGTAGTTTCATCCAACGTATAACTGGATGAGTGGACCAAGGTTGACTAGTTCCTACTTCTTCCTTCACAAACTAAGCACTTCATACCCTTCCAAGATTAGAACTAGGATCCCCTTTATTTAGTTACTCATACTTGATCCAGACCCCTCTTTAATCTACTGAACTAAAACCCAAGAATAGTTAGAAAACTCCCAAACATAATTCAACTAGTAAGGACTCCTACAAAGGATTTAAGACAAGATTTATTCTCCCTATAGAAAAGCATCCTCCTCGTGGGATCGACCCCATACTTATACTATACTATGAATTATTAGTTAGTAATGTATTGGACACATGATCCAGCCAGATTTTGGAGGTCAGAACTATTCTTAGTAGGGAGGAGAAGATATTATAAAATAGTGGAATCAAAAAAAATATGTTTTTTAAAAGTATAAGTGTATTGAAAAAAATATAAAAAAAATAAAATCAGGAGTCTTATCCACTCCCTTCTTTGATAAATAACTTACTAAAAAATTATGGGGTTAATTTTATAAAATAGGCTCTAGTTGGCGTGGATGAATTTAAGAAACTACTTTTTTAATATGCATGGTGTTTCCACCACCTCCAACACTATTCTTCACACACTACCCCAAGGGTACCACCACCATTTAACCTGATTCCTAAACTATGTCATACCAACTTAGGCCATGAAATTGTCTGAAACCAAATTGTATGGGTTTTCAGGCTATTCTAGGGCATAAAAATGTTAAAAAAATTAAGTTAATTTTATTTTAATATATTAAATATATTTTGGGGTTGTGTGACATATATTACTTTAATTAAAATCACAATGAGTTATTTTAATTCGTATTTAATGACATGGAGATAAATTTATCACAGATTTAATTTTATTATTTCTTTATTTTGTGTGTCAGATAATCATGAGAATCAATCAACTAGTTTGTGTTTGGGATTTAATTTACTTATTTTAATTATATCAATGTGCATGATGTTTCTTGTAATTAATTAAATGTTATGAAATTCACATAGTTTTCCTCCCTCGTTATATATATAAGGGCCAATGTTTCCAAAATTAATGTTATTTATTATTTTTAGTATACCTAATTTCACGATGCATTTGTGTGAGAATCCATATATAATGATGATGATGATGATTATGATGAAATTAGATGAAGACCATTTTAATTATTAGTTCATGTTACAAATGAGACATGGATACATTGGATAGGGTGCGAGTTGCGACACAAGTAACACATGACTAGTGTATAAACTCCTTAGGTGATAGTTCATGCATTTATACCTTTTGGATCAAAAAATAGTAAATTTCTCAAGATCAACCAGGTTAATTATTTATTTATGATTTTATTGTCATTATATGGTGATTGTAAATATTTATTTGATGAATTTGAATAATAAAAAATCATACATAGAAAAAATAAATTAAGATGTGATTAATTTTTTAAATTTAATAAATTTTGATGTTTTGAGCATGGTCATATAGTACAATGATGTTAAAAAAATGGATTCATTCATCGAGTAATATTTGAGTCCCTATAAATACATATAAATTATTAATTCCTTCACTTGATAGAATTTGAGAAAAAATGTTTGTGCGAGGTGCTCATTATCCCCATTGAAGTGTTTCTCCTTCTAATAGGGATTTATTTTCAAATTTATGGATCAATATAACTAAGGATAACAAATTATTAGTATCCATAACTAGTTTGTCAACCCTTCATAAGAAAAGTGTTGAGAAAATCTATGTTATGAATCTTATAAGTTTATACATCAACAAACCATTCAAGTATTAGCATGTCAATACAGTTTTCTAGTCAATATCCTCACATAATATTTTATATATATTGGTGTTGTCATATCATAGAATTTGAGGATAGTTTTTAAGGATTATTTTTTCTAGAATAATGAGGTGGTTGGGTATTTTAAGTATATTGGTGAACGATATTATGATTCAGTAAAATAGTAGGATGCATTTTTTAATTTAATAAAATGGTAATATTTAGTTGTTAATCGAGGTATTTTACTAATACGTAAAAAAAATATTAAGATAAAACATTAATTGTCCCAACCTTTTAATTATCACTGTAATCAATACTGGATAAATAAAATCTCTGAACATGCCATAGATTCCCTGAGGGGTATTGGCGTTTACTCAATGTCATACACCAAGAGATAAAACACTATATACTAGAATCCCTATATCTTTCTGATCCTCCTCAAGGAGAAATAGAGGTGGATATAGATAAATTTAATAAAAATACATATGATGATCTAGATGTACAATGTATCATGTCATCTTTGATGTCTGGTAAACTACCATAAATGAAAGAGGATAAAAATTCCTTCAAGATGTTATCTCATATCCAAGAGTTATATCATAAAAGATATTAGAATGAAAAATATGATACATCATTCTCACATTATAAGTGTGGGAATGTATAATGGAATCATGAAGGAAAACACAAACTCAATGTGATTCGGTATATTAAGAGACTATTATCCACTGGTCTTAAAATGAACTAAAATATATGTACTAATATTATTATTAACTATTAACTACCTAGTTTTTAATTTTTATTGATAATTATTACATGAATAAAATGAAAATTTTAATCCCAAATATATTTCAATTAGTTTCGCAATCTGATAAGGATATGAAAAATACCAACTCTTTAGTCTTTATGGAGAACCAGAGGAGGATGGAAAAGTGTAAGGCATCAAAGGATAAAAAAAATCCAAAGAAAAAAATGTGATTCCATTAAAAGAAAACAAATATACAGAGGGAGGTAAATGAAATAGAGGTTATATATTTTCTATATGGTAATAAAGCCATTATAAGAACAATTTCATGGCTTGGGAGAATAAGAAAATAGATGCTTCCATTATTGGTATATTTTTCATTAAAACAATTCTGTATTTATAAGGATGTTTGGTATTAGATACATCATGTAGACCATACATTTTTATACATATACAATAACAATATACACCTTGTGACATTAAAAAGGGTGATCTAGTTATCTACAATACAAATAGTGTGAGACTATCTACCCAAGATGTGGTATATTATCAAATGATGTTGCTTAGTATTTTAGTAATTATGTTAAAAAACTGTTATTATGTACCATATGTCACTAAAAACATATTCTTGGTATCTTTTATGGACACTATAGAAATTTATTTCATGTTTTGAATAAAAAATTGTGTCTATTTTACAAGGATAACATATGTTATGGTATGCTAATCCTAATAATGAATTTTATATACCTGAACATGAAAAAAAATTATTGAGAATATTTAACAAATCCAATATAAATTACTCATATAATAACCACCTATGGAACATCACACGTGGTTATGTAAATGATAATTGTTAATATAAATTACATTAATCCTTATATTTCAACTCTACTTTATTAAAACTATGGATGTATATCATGGTTTTTTATAAGTGAGAATGAAAAAAGATATTTTCACTGGGAATGGAGTTGGGGTCACAAAATAACTGAAAATGATCCACACTAATCTATGTAGTTTATTTCCAATCTAGGAAAGGGTTATATTTTCAAACTTTATTACATTTATTTATCACTATATAATTTATCGATATATCATCTTTATAATATATAATCAAAATTTTATTTAGATGTTTAATTAATATTGGTATGATGTTGAAAACCATATTTTTAAGAAGCTTTTGGGACTTGTCACAAACCAAGGTGGAGAATATATTATCCAATCATTAATTAATCACATGAAGGAGTGTAGGATAATCTCCCAATTCATTCCTTATTATACACTATTGTGGAATTGTATTATTTACTAGTGAAACTGTATCCATTATGACATGGTAGGATTGATGATAAGCTTGGAAACTCTTACATTATCCTTCTATTGATATGTGTTTTATAAATTAGTATATACGCTTTACTATGGGCCAAATAAATCTACTAATGAAGTTCTATATGAGTTGTGGTATGGAAAGAAACTGATTTTTTCACACATACATGCATAGGGAAGTAAGAATATCACAAATATTTTACTAAGTGGAAGATTTAAAACTAAAAGAATGAATTTAATCATTAAAGGTTATCCCAAAAAATAAAGGGTGTAATATATACATAAATTCATATAGAAACGTGATTATGGAGAAGTTCCATATTTTTCGAAAATGGAACACATTTCCCATGGAAACAGTGAGAGCAATATTGAATTCCAGAAGTTAATGTTCCAGATTCACAAGATTTGAGAAGGAAAAAATCTCTATAAGGGATAGTGGGAGATAAATATTTTATAGGGACACAGGTAATTTATATATCTATAGAAGAGGATAGAATACCAAAGAGATATGGTTTTCTTTTCACTATGTAAGGTGACACATTTATCCTGGAAAATAATGAACATCTAAATGATAAGGAATTATTACATGAAAAAGATGCTACTAAATGTAAAGAATCCATGCATTATATAGTGGAGTCCATGAATCAAAATAAATTTTTGAATTTGGAAGACCCTCCATATAATTTATTACTCATTGGGATAAAATGGATATTCAGGATAAAATATATATAGATTTTAAATAAAGTAAATATAAAGAATGAATAGTTACATAGGGTTTTATAAAACATCATGGAGTTGACTATGATGAAACCATCTCACAAGTTACGATGCTAAAATCTATAAAAAAGTTACTATCAATATTAGCCTTCCATCATTATAAAATTTGGAATATGGTTGTAAAAATTGAATTTCTAAATGGAATATTGGTATAAGTTTTCTGAATGAATCAACCATATGGTTTATTAAGTCAAAGAGTACCAATAAAATATACAATCTATTGATATCCATTTATGGGTTGAAGCATGGATCACATCATTGAATATTCATTTTGATGAGTCCATAAGTGAATATATTGTTTCCAAAATGAAACTAACACATGTGTATATAATGAGGTTAATGGGAATGTCTTCTGTTTCCATGTATTACATGTTCAATACATATTAACTTTTTGAAATAGTGTTTAATTCCTACCATCAATAATGACTTGGTTAAAAGAAACTTCTCAATGAAAGACATTAGTGAAATAGCCTAAATTATAATGATCAATATCATTCGTGATAGATATCAAATTATTATTGGTCAATATTAAAGTATATATATTTAAAATGTACTCTAAAACTAAAATATGGTACAATATAGTAGATGGTTTCTCCCAATGCCACATGGTTTAAATATATCCATGAAAATGTGTCCAAAAACCCATGGGTACATTGAAAGAATTAATAAAATTCCTTATACTTTTGAAGAGGAATATATCATGTATTCCATGATATTTACTATGATTTATGTTCCCTTTTCATTGATCATGGTGATAAAATATCAAGAAAATCTTGGAGAGGAACATTTACCAGCTATCAAAACTATTACAATGTACTTAATATGTACATAGGATATGTTCCTGGTGTATGGATGATTTTAAGATATATAAATTAGGGGATACACTGATGATAGTTTATAAACATAGAATCATGATTTGAAATCATAGTCATGATAGGTATTTGGCCATAATGGTGGTTTCATTAGTTGTAGAAAGTTTAACCGAACAATAGCTGCTAAGTATATAGTATAATATGAGTATATTATGTCATTTTACACATATAATAAGGAATTAGGGATAGAATCATTGTTATAGATTTTTTTTTCTATAATTATTATTATAGTCCCAATTAAGTTTTATTATGGTAATATGGTTTTAGTAGTACTGGAGATGGATCTTAGGTCACACCAGAGAAAAAATAATATACATTAGAAGTTACATATATTAATAAATTTTAATAATAGAGGTGAAGATTCATTTTTAAGAAAATCCATATAGGATAAAATGGTAGAACCCATGACTAAATGAATATCTTTGATGAATCATGATACTCAAGTGAGATAATGATGGTTTATATTTGTTAAAGGTTTGATCTAGTATAAGATGGAGTGTTGTGAATGGGTGCCATGAACAAACATTTTTATAATTACATTGATTAAAATTACCTATATAAATTTTGATAAATAAATATACAAATTGTTTTTTATTACTATAATAGTGTTGATAATTTTTTGTCCACTGGATATATAGAAATTCACTTAGATTACAAGTCACATCATAATGTTATAGAAGTTAATTTCCTATAATGAGAACCAAATTATTCCAATAGAATACTATTAAACATATTTACTATATTGATAATAATTCAATATGACATGACATAGATGATGTGTGATTATTTGGTTTTGGGGGCTCATAAACATTGATACTTCTTCTCTTAATGTTCAATGTTAGTGATTTTGTGTAGATAAAATCATGAGGACTGACTTGGTAAAACAAATACCACATTTTGTGTGTGTTATATACTGTTCCTATATGTAAACATTGTATTTGTATCATCATAAGATTTTATTATCATCTTTACCATTTTATTATATAATTTTGAGAAAGATGAAAATAATGGAACTTATATTATGGTGAGGAATCTTGCACTCTTTAGAGGTGGTATGACATTGATTGAAAAATAAAGAAAAAGATTCTCTTTTGATTGGAAGTGATATCTCGAACAAATTTTTTAGGATGGTAATACGTTCACTAAATCCATATTCCTGGTAGAAGAAGGTAATTTTTTTTATTAGGGTAAATCTATAATAAATCATGAAAGGATGATGAAACAATGTGTGGATCCTTTTTATGTGATATTTTGAGTCAAAGATATTATAGTATATAGTGTGTGATCAAAATAAGGGTTTTCATTTCTATAAATATCCATTATATCTTTAGGTACCATGATGGTTTTCTGTATTTTTCACTTGGTTTATGAATACTACTCACTAATATTGATATAATATCATAAAGGGTCACACACATAGAGTATTAAAATGTTTTCCAACTTTTTATGAAGATGATTTTGTGTCATAGTGGCTCTACAATGGGGTCCAAGTTATTTCGGAGGATGAATGGTAACCATCAATTTAATAAATTTTTATTTTTCATGTTTATAATAATTATAATGGAATTTATTTATTTATATTATCCAAACGATATACAGTGAATACATGGAGAAATAAAAATTAGAAAATTATTATTATACTATTCATGGTCTGTTTAAAATTTCTGGGAATAAGGAGTTGATTTTGTTACTCTATTTTATAATGTTATATATTAATAATATAATATGTATCTATTAAAATATTATAAATTATGTTTAGGAAATTTCTAACTTGTCACAATAATTAGTTTATTTCTCATTCGTTAGTTAATATATACGAATGGGTTATTGAGCTATTTCCAAATGTTTTGAATTCACTACTTAAGTAAGAAGATGCTATTTTTCAAGTGACTATTCAACCACGTGAATTTAAGATCTCATATCTCATATCTACCATATCCCAAAGAGATAAGAAGTCCAATGTATGTATCAAACCATGATCCCCCTTGTAGATTAGATGAAGGGTATTGAAACAATCATTGAGATGATGAAGACATCATCAATTCTTGATTCTAGCACTTTGATATCGATAATTAATGTACCCACAAGTTTAGAATCATGTTAGCATTATCTAGATGGATCTGAAATTTGATCATTTGATAAATGGTCACCAAAAATGAGTATTTTTCACTAGTTTCCTCTAAAAAATGGGGTATTTTTTGGATTAAATTTATTTCTTAAATCCTTTTCGCACGGGATTCTTATGATACTTACTAGGTGTCACATCACTAGAGATGAAGTTGTTACATCGATCCAACTAAATTATTTTTAAATATAATTCCATCTACTTTTTATACTAACCCTAAAACCATCAGTAATTTCTATATATCCTCTGGGATCCCACTCAAGGGTCAACTATGTAAGAGAATTTTAAATCTATGGGATAATGAGCCAAGAACTAATCTTTGATATCTAACAAACACTCTCTCTATAAAATTTATACTATAATGAAAACTAGTAAAATAATTGAATCTGAAAAAAAATATTGTTCCTAAATTTATATTATGGAAATAAAAAAGTCAGCGAGTATATGTTACAATATGTGGTATTTACTACATGAATTATTAATTTTAGTGACATCTAAAGGTGTTTTATAAAATCCATTAGAGAATGGGAATGAAAACATTTTTCCAGTTTTTATTAATTCATATATAAATCTTTCAGTAGACTCTATTTTTTTGTTTTTGTAAATTTATTTTCATTCATTATTTTTGAATAAAATTTCCTGGGGTTTTTTTTATAAAAGATACATATTATTCATGCAGTATTTTTATTTTGGTTCTGAATATAATTTATGACAATTGTATGAATTCAAACATTTTTATACATGTTTCTCATGTTGATAATAAATTTTTGTACTATGATCTAATCCATATGAATTATATTTTAAAGTATTTATATAATATCTTTCTACAAATTATTCAACTATAATGTGATCTAGATTTGTAATTTGGAGGTCCATATAAATTATAGAAGAAGACCTAACATTTTTATCATGTAACCTGGACCAGCTGTGTAGTTTTTTTACTATGAAAAATATGAAATCCTCAATTACGTGAGAACCATTGTATGAAATAAAAAAAAAATCATCATAGATTTATTAAAACAAATCATGGTTTAATTCATCCATTATGTATCCCAACTAAATAATTAATTAAAGACGAAAAAATCTTTTCAACGGTTTGGAAAAATCTCAATGAGGATCCCTTATATCACACAATATTAGTCAAAATGTGATAAAATATTGTATAGAGATATAGGGGTGGTTGGGTAATAATGTAAATATCCATTATAAACCCATATTTTTTATGGTAATAAGTTAATAAGAAACCAAACCATTAGAATCTAAATGGTTTATGACTCCTAAAAATATGACATTATTATTTAGGTCATAACGTTTCTTACCAATTTTCAATAGACTTGATATTTTTTTTAGTAAATACAAAGTGTAATATATATATATATATATGATATTTTGGTGATATGTGGTGTGTTTATGGGTCAAATATGCATCCACTTTTGAGGGATTTAATTTTAGGAAAAATAAGTCCACCCCTTAGCTTGTAAATATATATCTCCAGTCTCATTAAAATAGATTGAAACTTATACACCCTCTAAGGGGTAATAGTATTGGACAAAACCTTATCAAGGGTTTGGAGGACCTTATGAACTCATGTTTCAACTAAACAAACCCCTACAATATTTATATTTTTCTTTATAAATTTAATAATTGATTTCTTGTATTTTTTATGCCATATTACAAGTTTTTACATTAATTAATGTTATTCTATTTTATTCCCATATAAATATATTTTTTATTTTAATTTTTTAAAAATTTATAAAATTAAATTATATTTAAATAAATTTTCTTAATTTCCTTTAAAATTAATTATAAGTTTCTACTATTTCCTTTTAATTAGTCTGTACGTGAATTTTATATAACCTCTCTTCTTTTAAAAATACTTTTTATTTTTATTGATTCTACAAAATCTACAACAATAAGAAAATTTTTAATATTTTATATATATGAAAAAAAAACATCCTACTAAGGTGAGGCCTTGGTTGGGGATGTTTGGTTGATTGAGAGAAAATTAGATTTCTGATAATCAAATTATAATTGTGGACCTACATAGTTTATGTCATTGATTATAAAAAAAGTGTTCAAATATAGGGATTTCATGGATTATTAAATATATTTTCACTTAATGGTTAAAGGAATATTGAACCATTCATTAATAACATGTGTTCATAGATTGAATCTCTATTTGAGGCTTAGATTATACCTAAAACTTCTTATAAATTACATCCTTCGCTAATCAAATTTCGACTGTTGATATGATATTAAATTTTATAATGTTTGATGAACACAATATATTAACGAATTAAAATTTTCATTTCCATATCTTATCATAAATATTTAATTTTAATTTTGTTTCATTTTTCATTTCATTTTTTTCTCTACCAACACAACCCCTACAAAAAAACAAACATAATCATGTTCTTAAAATATTCTATTAAGATAACTAAGGATTTTATCCAAGTGAGAATATATAAATTAAATTATATAAGGATATATTTGATGGAAAATAGAAAAAAATATTGAAGTTAAGTTAGAGTTATTTTTTAATATGGTGCAACAACGAAGGATTTATTTTGGATTGTCTTATTAAAATAATAATAAATACAACTAAAAATTAGTATTTAATATATTAACCCACCACCCAAAATAAGTTATTTCATTAAAAAAATTAGTAATGTATAGAGGGATTAAGGAACTCATTACTATTATGATGTGTTTAAGGAGATTGTTACATATATCAAGGAATATCTTGATATTGAATACATATATGTTTTAGATAATTATCTTAGTGAATTTAGACAATATTTTCCATAATAAGATTAAAATATGGAATTGAAAAAATAAATTCCAAAAAAATAATAAGTATTACTAGTCACATCATTATAGAAGACATTATGGAGACTCATGCTACCATTTCATTATAAAAGACCATTTTCACATCGTTGGTATCTCACTTTTGGGTTTTTTAGGTCACGTAATTTATTTCCAAAGGCAATTGTCCATTGGGATATTCCAACAGAACATTAAATTTCACACTGAGTTTGAAAGGATATGGGATTGGATCATACCTTAATAGATCTTGTTTCCTAGTATGATACTCTCTTTTATATTAAATAATTTTTCATGAAATCATTCCTAGAAAAAATATTGGTTACTATAGTCATGAGAATGATAAATCTATACCATTCTTTGATATAAACATCTTTATAGATCAATTTTTCTCAGTATCATCATTAGATTCTTATTTTACTATAGGTTAAATACAAAAGAATTTGTTCTATAGAATTTGCCACCATCTATGGGAGATGGTATATATTGTATAGATAGGATTGGACCTATGAGAGGAGCTTCATATATATTTCTACGAAGTGAATTAAAACCCACATATTTTAATTATTCTTAATGAAACACATCCTACCTTTTATGGTGAGGTGATAGAGACCATTGTGAAACATTTTAATATTATCTAAAAGACCTTGGTGTCTCCTAGTTTATATTAATATTAATATGACCCATTCTATGTAGTTTAACATAATGTGGAATATACTACTAAGTTAATAATACCTATTAGTAGTGTATTGTGGACTTATGCATGAGTGCCCCTTTCTGGTTTATCAGTCATATTTGTAACTAAACATGAAAGGGTACAGTTGGGGATTTCACCTATTAGGATGCCCATAGTATTTATGCCTCAATTTTTTGGGTACATGGATGATATAATCAAGGAGAAAATATTTAATTCCTATATCTAGTTGGTGGATCTTATATACGCATTCACTTATTTCATATTAGTAACTAGATTGGGAAGGAAGACTTGAGTCATGGGTGATATATCCCAATGTGGACGAGCTGGGACATCCACCAAATAAAAATCTTTTATGTGTCTCTCGATCATATGTTGAACATTAAGGAGCATGATCTAGGGAATAGATTAGAAATGGATGGTTATGGTGATAATCCAAGATGGAAGGGAAAGGGGTTCAAAAATATATACTATAAGAGACTCAACTAAATCTAATAAACCAAACACAATAAGGAAGGAAAATTGTATGAGGGTTATAAGTGGTCAGATCAGAAAATTTAGAATGAATGACCCAATGTGGGTAGATTTTCTCTGGTTTCCTAATAATAGTGATCCAGGTCATCAAAGTGATAAATGAATGTTAAAATTCTAAGGGTTCCATCTGTTTGGGAGGAAAATGTCTAGGACATATTTTTCAAACATCCTTATTCTTATTAATAAAGTAATACATGATATAAAGGGATAAAGTTGGCTTGGGTGACTCTAATATTTTCATATATATATATATATAATCAGTATTTAAATGAGGCCTAGGTATATGGGACTCGTTAGTAAGTTATTCTGGGCTACAGAGTGTCAGATAGGTCTTTTGGGAAATTAATTTAGTCTAACTATGGTTCCAATGTGAATGGGGTAACAGGGTGGGTCTCATTCATGAAAAATAATTAAAACTAGGAATATCCAATTATAGAAGACCTGGGTGAAGGGTTTCTTGGTTTGGTGAAATGGGTTAATGATTGTTAGGTTGGATGAATTGTGTGGTTGAGTATCTAATTAGGTGAATAAGGAAAATAACTAATAATGAATACTAGGGTGTCATGTTGATGAAAGATTAGAGGTGGAACATAATTTTCAATTTCAGACCCAATGGAATGGGTGCTCAGTTGGTTATTCTCTAAGAACTATCCATTGATCGTTAATGAAAAACTTGGTGAAGCACCAATGGGATAGAAAGGGAACCCTAAATGATGCACTAGAGTTTTATGGGAGAATCCTTAAAAAGGGGTTCTCAACATTGGTTTGGTTATAACCTGGGAAAAGTGGTCTTATAATGATTATAATCATATAATTGAAAGAACATTCAAATTAAATTGGTTTCTACTATATTTTTGTTTAATATTCACTTAAATTTTAATATTACAATTTTGGGGCATTGATTTCGTACAATTATATTCCACTAGGGATTCTCCTCCACTCATGGTCTAAACATCTAGGTTATAATTTTACCTTAAGTGGTCATTATATATTTATTGAGAGATGGATCCCAAATAACTATTAATAACCCCTTGGGGTTCACAGCTTATTTGAATAGGGTGCATAAAGTGGGTGGGAATGGAATTGAGAGCATGGAAAATGAAATGATTTAGTAGGCATGTATTTAAGGTTCTATAAAGAATGGGCATAGTGGGTTCGACACCTAGTTATATTCTTCCCATTTTAATTATCCCAATCACCTCAAAAAATTGATTGATTCCTTTATTTTATCAAATTTAAACAATAATAAATTCACAAAACCCCTGAATTATATTTAATCAAAAGAGTGAGTAAAATTACAATGTAGAAGTGACTTATTCATGAATTGGTCTCAATTTATATTCCTAGGTTTAGGTAGATTATGTATGTTTATATTTATGCACATTTTCTTCTTTCTTTCTCATGAATGGTTTAGTGTGGGACATGTTATTCACTGTAATATAAGAAGTTACCACCTTGTAATCATGAATCAATGACCTTGGTGAATCCTTTAGAAAAACTATCTCTCTATTTTCTCTCATTACTTTCACTAATATGTTTGTAAGTTCTAGGTTAAAATTTATTCATGGAATTGGGTGTGGATAAAAAACATAATAGTTGGGAGATAGTAACATATAATGGAGAAAAATTCATGTGATGAATGTGTGAGAGATATTTTCATGGCTGATATGGTGTGAGTATTGGCTCGGATGCTTCTATGTGTGTGAAACAAGGCATTATGATATATAAAATGTGACCTAGGTGTGATGACATAGGAAAAACATCATATGTGGTGAAATCTACCCCACATATTCTCATTCATTTTTCCAGGATCTAATCCCTACATGTATTTTTTATTATATCTCAATTCATGATGGACATATAGGATGCATCAAAAAACTAATCCAAGTATTTCAAAAATGAAAAACTATTCTATTTTGAACATATCTTCTTTCTCTTTAATAGTTCATGTGGGTTATCATATGATTTTTATAGCATCAATCATCCTCCCTCTATACTACCATGGGCTAAAAATAGATTTTTACATCCCAAAACCAGATGGTAACTTCTTATACTCATGGTTCACAAAAAATCTAGAGGTAGTGTACATATCATCATGTGGAGAATATATTAAATAGGGTACTAATAATCAAGCTTTTATCCCATCAAATTTTAAGGAATATTTATATAACTATTATTAAGATCCAATGCCTCAAACTCACTTCTATGAATGCAACTATCACTATGAAATAATCAAACAAATCCATGTATAGAATGTCATATAAATTGTTTTCCAGAGAGTTTGATTCAAGTGTAATTTGATGGGGTAATATTGGGTTTAAACTTTTTTTACTGGTTTGATGATCAGATGAATACAATGTCGGTAAATGTGGCCATCCGGGAATTATAGATGTAAATGTATAAAAATTCAACAATAATTCCGAATATGTTGATTCATTGGAATCCTTAGACAAAACCCTTCTATATATCACATATTAAAGTCATAATAACCTTTTGGGACCAATATGACTTATTTGGGGAGTCGATCCTTGGATCCACATATGATCAGTTTCTTCCCCTAAAGGATTCATAGTGAGACACCTGATGAACACCCATGTTGGCTCATTCATTGTTAAAGGAAAACTCTAAGGATATAATGAAGGATCCATATTTTTAAATTGAATTCAGTTTCGATAAATAGATAAGCATATCCCCCTTTAAAAATACTGAAGTCCCATCCTCTTATCATCCCAATGTATTCCACACAATTTGAAATAATGGAACTCTAGGCATTATTTTACCAAGCATGAGTGAGTTCAATTTGAGAAATAGAGTTATACAGTAAATCTATAAATAAATCTTCATACTCATCTCATATATTTACATGAAATGTTGATCAATGGGTACATGATACCAATTCATGACTCATACACCGATGTAAGACTAAGAACATTTATTATGGATTCCATATTAGTAGAGGTAAATCTTGTAGTCTTATTAACATTAGTGTTTTCTATGATTCAACAATTCCAACATTTTATATAATTGAAAGTATTTATTATATATTATCGGTCCATTAAAGGTCATGTGGAGAGAGGTCATCATACAATTAAGTACATAATAACTTCATAGTCCTTTTGGACTCCTCTGGTTCATGTTTAATTAATTCATTCAATTAGTGTTTGAAATTCATACCCTCTCACTGAAAGACAGTAAATTATTCAAATCATTAATGATAAATTTGATATTTAACTTATTTACAAGTGATTATTTCCAAACAGTGACCATTTTAGATATGAACTCATCTGGTTATGATAAAATTTCATTAATATTGGCCTTATGAGATGGTTTCTTGTAAGTATATTTTGAAAATGAAATCATTTATAAAGACTTTAGAGAATATAATATATCACTCTAATTTCTATACCTATAATGAAAATTTATAAAACTACCATCATATGTAATGTTAGATAAATTAAATATGTTATTGGGGAAATTTTGGGAAATGATAGACTAAGAGACCACTCTTGATGAAATTAGGCTAACTTATTTAAATGAATGCATATATTTATAGACGGGAAATACAGATTATTGGAGGTATTTATATACTAGATACCTAATAACTTATAAGGTTTCAAAATAAAGTGAGGAACTATATATTTAGAATGGGGAATAAGGAAATTAAAATCCCTATAATTAGAGAACTATAGTTGAAGGTTATACAGATACTGTGAAAATACTGATACATGATTATCAATAACATATAATTGAATATACAATGCTTTAGAAACCTAAGGTTAGACAATAAATATAAGAGCGGTGAGATGATACTTTAGGTAAAGTCATAGGTTCAGCAGAAAACATGAGATGTATTGTCTTTATACCATTTCTTGGCTTGAAGGACGACCTCAAACTATCTCCCATTATAGTGGGTACACTGGGGCCTTCCATTTCTGGAGTAACATTCCAATCTCTAAAAAAGTTGGAAATATCTAGGTAGTTACAAAAGGATCCATATAATTCCCATAAATAGGTAATGTAAAATATCAGGTTTTCATAAACCATGACTATAATTGATAAGAATTTGGTAAGTTAGTGATTTGGAGACGTTGGTACACACAATTGATGATTTATCCCCAATCACTAGACATGTTTGAGAGATGTTAAATAATCTAAATTTGAATACAGTACTTAAATTTTCTATTAATGATGAGGGGAATGATTTCCATAACCCTAAATGAGTATGACACAAATCTTCTAGGATTATTATCTTCAATTTTATTACTAAATCTGATATAATCAACTATATTATTCTTACAGGGGATTGAAATGGATATAAAATTAACAGTCTCAAAAATATGTTGATAGTTGCACTGGGATAAGAAGTGTTGTAAGTTCAAAAACCCTAGTCCGAGATTTAAAACTATACTAGGGATAGAGTGGAAACACAAACACACTCATTATACCTTCATGATTCTAGGATATATGGACATGAATTTGAATTGGAATTTCTGTCCTATCTAATGAGGAACTATTGAAGTGCCTCCATCTTAGTCACTCGTATTCACACTGAAAATATGGATTTTTTAATTTTTCTTTTGATTTATATTTCATATGTTTGTATTTTATCCTTATAAAATTTTAAAATACAGTTTCATAGGGAGGGAAACATATAATAAATGATTGTATGATAAATCATTATAACAGGTCCCATTGGGTAATGAATCCTTCCCTAATAAACTAGATCCCCATCTTGAATTATGTACTGTATTTTATATGTTATAAAGTTATTTATATTTTTCTCCTCTGATATTTATACACTGTTAGTCATGTGGGGAGTGGAAAGATCACCAGAGTGATGTGAATCTATATGATGTTAATGTGGAGTCCTTAAATTAATATAAATAAACCAAAGTGTCCCTAGAATCCACATTCACTAATGAGGTTTTGGTTTCCCAGAATAATGTAAAAATATTTGAGAAGGATGCATTAGTGGTGTAAGTTCATAGGACTTGTTTGTATATCTTGATTACAGTGGGGGAAACATTAAATGACATTTATCTGGACACATCCATCGATCGAGAATATCTCCATTTTATTTTTTCATTCAATACTATTAATGAAACATTATGTTGATTCAGACCTTCTTCCAATAATAATTTCAAAATAGGTTGTGATTTTTTAAGACATTTATGAATATATGTGGGAGATAATGATGATGAATATCGTAGATAATTCTCTCTTTCTCTATGTTCAAGAGGTTTCAACGCTTATATCATTGTTAGGTTAATTAAATGACACTTATGACTCAGGGTCCTGGGTAGGCCCACCATGATTTCTGACGTTTCTAACTAAGGTTACATGGGAATTCCTCAAATATCTTACGCACTAAATAATTTTTCTAATTAATTGGGGGAAAACTATTATTTATTTCAAGAAAACCTATATGGTAAATTTTATTGATGGAATTCCAATCAAAACATCACTAAAGATTGGATGGACTAATAATCAAACAAATAAAGGGAAATACTTAAACTACCTATCTTTAATTATCATAAATGTTGATGGATGTATACGTTTCATGTGATAACCCACCGTAATACCACAATTAGTCATTGAGTTTAAAATATACTTAGTTACAACCCCAGTTCCCTTGTCATCAATGAATTTAAAGAGTGATGAATATTTTGACATCATGTTAACATTATGTGACTCAATGTTGACTTATATTCAAATCTCCATAATAGGATTTAGTTATATCTAAATCTCTCTTATTTTACAATAGTCCACGAGATAATTTTTTTAGAAAGACTTTTGTCTATTGATCTATCGAACATGTGTGGGAAAATAATGCCATAAATTTCTGAATATCAAGTATATGTTGATCCCATAATGTATGGGGAGTTTTATTATAGAGATATCGATACCTCCATATTGAAAAATTTTAGTGAGTAGAATCATGTTGAAAAACTCTAACTATATCTTTCAAGGGTTGAGAGTAATATTCTCCCCATTAAGAATAGGTTCATGAAACTGTATGATCTACCTTGGCATGTTGTTTAGGTGGTTTAGTAGTGATACTTCACTATCAAATCATTATCCTTGGTTTGATACCTATTCTAATATACTGATTAATTTTAGTAGGATATAAGGTAATATAAATTTTTTTAGTGAGTCAATTAGGGAGGGAAAGGATGTTGCTAAGAAGGCCCACGTGATACTATCTAATGATAAGTCATCTTCCACAAAGCTTGTGTAACTACATCATTTTATTGATAAATTAAAATAGATCATTATCCCAACATCAATAATATATAGAATTTTTATTTTAGTAGTTTGATAATATTTTTCCATTATTTTATAACTAATTAAGAAGAGTCTCTAAATTTTTAGAGATTACTCACTTTTTTAAAAAAAAGGTAAATACATGTTATCAAAAAATATTGAACATATCTATAATTCTATATTCACATTATCTATTAATTCTATATAATATTTCAAACCGATAAATAGTAACATCATAATGATTAAATCCATCTAAACCTTTTATAGAAATGGAATGAGTAAATTATAATTTCCAAATACATCATTATATTATGAAATTCTTGAATCAATAACTTATATTCAATTCATATTACCTCAAATTAATATTGAGTTTATAGTGACATCACAATAATTACACCATTTTATTCTAGGGAAATTCCCAAAGAAAAATTATGGCATTGTATGGAATCCTTCTGAACTTGTACACAATGATGGATATATGTACGTTTAAGATGTGGTATAATTACTATAAACATAATCCATTGTTAACATATTCATTTTAATTCTTCATAAACTTTTAATATTGGAAATAAATAGGTAGGAAGGATATGTAACAAAAATATCATTTTTGTAATCCAAGGATATTCAATTCAGGTATGATAGACTAAATTAATCAGTATAATGAAAATCATGGATGGGGTTTGTTATAGGGATTTGAATACACAAAAATTCTCATGTATTTTAAAAGTAAACATTCATATATTCCACACAAATAATATCAATTTATGTGTGTGTGTGTGTGTTTGAGTAAAAACATGGTATATCTATCTTTTTCCTAGGTTGTTTAACCTACAGAGCATAGATTAACAATTTATAAGGTTGAATGGTGGTTTCAATAAACACTATATCTTTTCATTGTTTCCATATATTTTCCCAATATATAAAAGGGGGAGTCTTACAAGAAAATGACATGAATCTAGCTCAAGTTTCCTATTTTAATTTTTTAACCTGAAAAAATTTGTGCCCTTTCCTTTTTTAAATACACAAAAAAAAATTAGGCTATGCAAGCTGCTTGTTTGGCAAGAACGGAATTTCATTTTTTCTCGGTATACCATTTATGACACTTTAATTTTTAATGTATCTTGACTCTTTCCTTTGGTATTTTAATTTAATTTATGATATACCAATGGATATTATATTTATGTTCAGACATCATTGACTAAAAATGTGGTTCAAGCTTAAGATCACATAACTTGGACCCAATGACAGGATGACCTATATAAAAATAATAGAAATATAGAACTGACATATAATGAGATCACAACGTTAATATAGGAATCATCAAAGATATATGAAAGACATTTAAGGTCCTAATATGAAAAAAGTAAAAATACATATATATTTTACTATTAATGAGGTTGAACATCTAATAGTGATGGTATAATTGAACTGATGTGAATGATATATCAACACCAATATAAGAAACCTTGAGAATAAATGGTTCACATATATTATGTTCATAATTCTCATACTAATGTGATAAATGCTATAACAAACCAATTTTTTATGAGATAGAATTTTTTCAACACATTTATAAGTCCCATAAGGGTCTCTTGTGAGACATATACTGGAGATGAATCTGGGTATGAAACTAATTCTAATATAAACAACATAATAATAAAATACTCACATCTCTAATTTATCATGGACTCATTATTATTGGGGTTACTATAATTACCCAAGCTTGATGTTCATTGACTTTAAATTACTTTTGTGGAATAATTAATGCAAGAAACCAAAAGATTCCCAAATACCATATTTGTTTAGGGTCTCTGGAAACTCGGAACACATTATTCTAGATTGGTGAAAGATCTTGAACATTTCCCATAAATATATACCCCATTAGTTTTCCTACCAAAAACATTATTTATATCCTGGGGAAACAAAAACATAAAAAGGGTGAGCTCAAATTCTTGGTAAGGGTAAAAATCTAAAATAAACCATAAACAATATAATGTAAAAACCTGAACATAAAGCTTAAATATCAAAGTCATGAGTCATTTAATAAAATCATGATAGTTTGTAAGGTATTAATCATAAGTGAACATGACCATGATAACATATCATTGACATAAAACATGTAATTGGGGAAGACAAATAATCACAAAATATGATTTCTATAGTAGCGAATGTATTTCGGTAAAGACCATCATAGTGGACAATGTCCTTTACTCAACTGAGTTTATTGGTCATTCCCGCACTATATTACTAAATGAAATTTACTTATCATTCCATCTATGTTTATCTCATGAAATTAAAATATTTTCTCAATTCATAGGATGTAGATATAGGTCCCACCCATGTCATAATGAAATAATTCTTTCATGTGCCACAAAAATATAAACCTTTCATCAAAGCATAGCCTATGAAATAAAATGGGTTTCTTAAATGTCATTTCATCGTAACATAATCCATATAAAATAATAGATTTCATAACAATAATTCTATTATAAACACAATAAAATATGTATAATAATAGGGGTAAAAACGAAACTCTATGTCATCTTAGAGGGAAAATAATTTTGATCAAATACTTGAACATAATTCCTGAGGAAAATATCCATTTTTTCAAAAACTTTTTATTTTCTTCAAATGTATTGAAATTTGTAAATAAATGAAATCAGTTGAAAATAAAATTGTAAATGTGCAGAGGAAGATTCATGGAAATAAGTCATTATTAAGATGTAAAAACCTGTTCATTCCATATAAGTTAAAAAAATAATTTTCCTCTTACTTTTATCATAAAAGTCTAAAAGTTCCTCATATGGTAAACAAAATAAATATTCCTTGAAACCCATGTAGAAAAAGAAAAAATGGGTAAAAATGACATTAAACATACATAGAAGAGTATTAAACATTTTATGTGAATATTTTTAGAAAACATGGACATGGATGATAAATATTTCCCCAGTATATACTTATAAATAAACAGTCTCGGATAAAATGAGATAGGAAAAGTTATCCCTTACTTTGTACTTTTCATTAGTCGGGGGTATAGTCACCTATTTTATAATGGTTAAATCTTGTTATTAAATTATACCAGGACTATATCCATATTTATGCTACTATATATTATCCTATATGATCCTATTATATCATTTTGTTAATAGTATTTCAATATTACCATTATTTCGGGTGTTACCTACTTCACTTTCCCATTCTTATTTTGTGGCATAAGTCATATTTGTTTTGAATATGATTTATTTTATCCATGAAATTAATTTAGTAATTATTATTTTCACTCATCATATAAATTTTATATTCATTCTATAATTGTTAATTTGGAGAACGAATCTCACCATGTTGTGGAGAAGGTAGACCGTATGTACGCACGAGTGACGGTATCATCCTCTTGATAGTAAAATGGTATATAATTTGATGGTATAATAATTATATAGAATCATTATAATGTTATTTTAATTATTTAATTCCATTATACTCATCATTATATCCATTCTAATAATGTTTTTTTGAATAAAAAATTACACCACGGCATTGAGACGGTAAGCTGTACGTACTCACACATGGGGATATTGTTACTCGTAGGATGGATAAAAGGAGGTATAAGGTCATCCAATAAATATAATAACATATCAATATGTTTAATATACTATAGTTGTTATTTTATTATAGAAACAACATAATAAGAGGAAGTAGAAGAAGAAAATAATTTGGAAATATGTAATAAAACAATTACCTATTTTTTGGGTGTCTCTTTTTGGTATACACAAAAGGACTCCTTATGATTGCTTTATTCTAAAATAGTAGAATCTAGTATAAAGTTAGGAATGTTGGGAAGAGATTTCGGTAGGTTTTGTGGGATCCAATGGGCTTTGGAAGTGTGATTTATGTGGGTAGAGGTGGTGGCCTTTTATAAGAGGGAGGAGGGGCACTTTAGGAAGGTATCGAAATATTATTTTATTATAAAATTATTTTTGGGTTAAAATAGTCAGAAAATAATTTAATTCTAATATAATATGATTATTGTTATAAATTATCCCAACCAATAGGTTTTAGATAAATTTAGGTCTCAAATTAAACCTTATCTTTCAGCTTTAACCCTTATTTAACTAATTTAACTCTTACAATGTATTCTTGTATATTCATACTATATGGTTAATATAGTTACTATAAAATTACAATATAAGATCAAGTAGTCCATTAATAAAAATTTAAACATTATCTAATTCATTTGGCTGAATATTATATTTTTTTTACTATTATATGATTTAATAAAGTAGCATTTGTTTTAAACACTCTTTTATGTCAATTTTTATACTATTTAAATCATGAATTTTTTAAAATCCATAACTACTTCATTAATTCTTAAAAATATCATTAATTAGAATATAAAAAGTCATAATTATCCGTAAAATTTTTGGATGATATAAAAATTTTAAAATAAATTTATTTTAATATTTATAATCTCATTTATTTAAATCAATAAATAATAAGGTAATCATGACATCATCGTTGTGTCAGAAATAAATTTTTTTATCTGGTGTCTAAAAATAATAAAAAAATACCATGATATAGGAAATATTATTATATTTCGAATTACAATTTATAGTTGAATTTATCTTTCGAATATCACTATATTTAAATAGTTTTATTAAATAGATACAATTTTATATCATATTTCTCTTTACTTAAAAATAATTCTTATAAAATGCCATTTTCACATCCAAGTGGTTCCATAGGATCCCAAAATCGACCCAAGGATGCCCATGGTCGGAAATACCTCACCACACTTGATTAGAATATGTGTTAGGGTAGTTTATTATTATTATAATATTATTTGTTACCCTTATTTACCAAATTTACCCTTTTACCATGGTAAATAAAATAATTACTGAATTTACTATTCATAATGTCCAAAAATAAAAGGTACCTATTTATAAAATTTGAGCCTTATTATTTCAAATATTTAATCCATTTTTTAAAATTCAAAAACATAGAAGATTCAGTAATTAATTTAAAATTATTTTCTGTTGTCAAAACCAAAAAAGTGGGTTTTTTAGAAGCAAAAACTTTCAAAAAAATGATATGTGTTTATGTACAATTTAAATGTGAAATTATTTACAATGAATAAAAATGGATTGAATGATAAAAAAATAATCTAATTAAACTTTAAAACATACTAAAAATATGGTCTATCTTTATAAATAAATTAGATGAAAATTCAATTTTTAATTAAAATGAAATATTTTTAACTACTCATTAAAATATGAATTTAATCATAAAAATGCACCAAATTAAAAACCAAAGTTAATTTATATGTTCCTCTTCCAAAAAGAAGTTTATTTTGTCAAATAGAATATATAAAAGTTTTAAAAAATAAATTTAAAATGGTCGTGCCATCAAAAGACAACAAAACTTTATTTTTTTAAAAATACTTCTTCTATCTGAAAAATTGAATTTGTTCATATATCATGTCAATAAAATACAAAAGAAACATTTTAATTTTATATAAAATTAAAAATGTGGTTAATAATATTCATAACGTATAGTTTATATCCCATAATAATATTTTAATAATATATTATTGTTTAGTGAAACTCAGTATGGGGTACAACGCAAGCTATGAAGGAAGGTCGTTCTTGTGTGTAACGCATGCCAAGAATATTGTTTCATATACTTCAAGATAATATGGTGTTTCATATAGCACAAACTAATATTGGTGTGGAATACAACACAATATATCAAAAAAATAATCTATCTCATAAAATATCATAGTGTTACATTTTACCCCCCTTAAAATGAATTTCACCCTCATAATTCGTCGAGGTTATAAAAGGATTACTACTTTAATTTTTCTCTCATGGAAACCCAAATAGTATAAAGGGATCATAAAAATAAATTTCTAAAATTAATGTTAGAAATATAATAGTTACCCGATATAACTCATCACTGGGTTTCAACATAGGATAACATTAGTGGAATGTGAAAACTTAGATATGTAAGAGAAATATAACCATCATGTTCTGATGGATAGTGATAGAGAAAAATGTTTGGATAAGGTTAACTGATATAAAGCCATAAATATGTGATGATTTAAGGTACTATCTGATTTATTAGATAATAAGGTACTCGGATAACATTTTTTGTTTTCAGGATCCTTTTCATAAAGTTGATGAATTTTTTCATGAGAAGAAATACTTACATGATTTTAGTATCGTTGATCATTCCTTGAACAATTTCAACTTCATATCTTATTTAAATAAATTACTTTGAATGATTAATTCTTTAATTTTTATCAAATATTGTAATAGAATGAAAGTTCATTCCATCATTCTCAACAAAAACGTTAAAACAGGTTATCAAATATGCATAAGTCCACCTATAGTGGGATAATACATTAATCTAACAAACTTAATCCAAAATATAACTTATACTATCTATAAATGGATAACATTAAAATCCTTCTAAAAACTGCAAATATAAAACTTTATAATGAATCTAACTAAAACTACATAATATTTGTCTCTCATATCTCATTTGGAAGTTCTTTGTTGTCACATTCCAAACATGTCAATACCATAATCATGTATTCTCTTCAAACATGATGATAACTTGAATTACCATAGAACCATAGTGAAAACATGAATTCTATCAAAATTAACTCTTTTCACACTCAAAAAATACCAAAAATTCAATATATTACACCCACAATATCACTTTGTCCTTATATCATTCATGAGATCATTAATACTATAAAACATCTCTTTATCTCTTAATCCCTTCATTATGTGCATATCATGTGATTTTCAAAAATATTTTAATCAGTTTTCATGGTTATAGATACCATATAAGTATGGAAAACCACAACAGTCCAATACATAGATATTCCAATATTCCATAATACTATAAATGAGATTCCACAACTATATTTTGGAATCCCATTACATAAACACTTAATCATTCCACCACTTCATTTTTCATAATTATAATCACCAATAGATATCTCATGTGACTTCCCTTTGTATTTCTCCTTAATAGGTAGCTGATGTCAATCATTATTAACCCTTGGAGTAGAGAATTAGTTAGATTAACTTCCAATTTCCTTGCACTTGTAGAATTGAATTGTTAGTGGTGTGTTCTCTATAGTCTTTTCTTTATTCACATTATTTGAAAAAATTTACCCATAATTTTGAAACTCAACTACTCGATGATCTTCTTTTCCAAGATTTAATCATCTTCTAGTATCTTTAATAAAATATCCACCATACTTATTTCCACACATTGATAATAAGGAATAATTCATATTCTTTTCACCATTGTTTTGAGATTTTCCCTTTAAATCTATCTTTTGTTTCCTATAAAAACCATAATGTGGATATGTAACACTAACATCTAGTTCTACCTTGATATCAAAACACAAAATATCTTCATATCTACTAAATTATATTATATCTAATTCCCTTCAAAGACTTTGTTTTAATCCACTAAAGAAACAATAAACATTAATTTTAGGTTGGAAGATAATTCCAGAAGAATACCATGCAAGTAATGAAAAATTAACCTCTTATGTACCAATAGATTCATCATCATTTTTCTTAAGCTCAATGAAATCATTTTCTATCTTTGTTCAAAGAATATGAGGGAAGTACTTATTGAAAAGAAAAAATTCTTGATCTTGTTCCATTCCATGGATTCAATTCTATCTTTCTGCCTTGTATTCTGAATTAGAGTCCACAACTGGTAAGTTTCACCTTCTAAATGATAGACATCCAAAATAAATTTTTCATGTTTTGAACAGAGAAGGATGGAAAAAAAATTTAAATGGTACAGATCCATTGTTAAAAAATAGTGGTTCAAAAACCCCCACTAAAAGAAGGTAAACGTTGCCTCATGAAGGACTCAATAGAATTTTCTTCCCTTCTCTTCTCATTTAGAATTCTAGAATGATTCATAGCAAGTGTAAGTATAGAAATTATATTTTTCATTCCATATTACATAACATTTGGTTATTCTTGAGGTCAATCATTTCATTTCTCATTTCATTGATCATTAACATGGTTCCTTCAGGTTTCATCCATCATTTAAAAACCAAAAAGAATAGTGTGGGAGGAAAACATCATATAAGGAAAACAACATAATAAAGGGGGATTAATTTCAATATCTAACAAATTAGATTTAATTTTAGATAATTTATTATTATTACCACAATTCTAGGACCATAACCTATAGTTAGACTTAACCTTAGGGACATCCCTAAACATACTATAGAAATATTTTTAGGGATCTCACTAATTTTTTCGCATTCTAGTTTCAAGAGGTTTTATAAACCTTTGATCTGATACCAACTATAATGACCCAAGATTGAAGTAAATGGACATTACATTAATTTTTCATAATACATAATTCAAGACAATAAATGATTCCCAAATACTGTATTAGTTTAGTGTATTTTGAAACTCGGAACACATTATTCTAACTTGGTGAATGATCATCAACATCTCCCATAAAGATCTTTCACATTAGTTTTCCCACCTAAAACCTTTCTTTAAATCTGGGGGAAAAAGAAAACAAAAAAAGGGTGAGCTCAAATGCTCAGAAAAGTTAAACATCAAGAAAAAACCATAAAAATTATATTTTAAAACATGAATGTAATGTTTATATATCTAAATCTTGTGTCATGGAATAAATCTTGGCATTTTGCAAAGTATAAATCATAAGGTAACATGACCATGATAACAGGTAATTCAAATAAAACATGTAATTATGGGGAAAAAAGCACATAATAGTATTTCCATGGTATCTAAGGCGTTTTTTCCAATACAATCATAGTGGACAATGTCCTTTACTGAACCGGGTTTACATGTTATTCCAGTCTTTTATTACTGGACCAGATTTACATTTTGTTCCAGCCATGTTTATCTTATTAGATATAAATCTTTACCCAGTGACTTTCAAGGAGATATATCTCCCACACATCTCATAATTAAATAATTCATACATTTTCCACAAAAAATATAAACTATTCATCATAGCATAACCCAAGATATAAAATGGGTTTCTTAAATTTCATTCCATCATAAAATAATACATGTAAAATAATTGATTTAATAAATACAATTCCATCATAAACAAATTAAAATCAATTTAATAATATGGACAAAAACATAACAATATTTCAACTTAGATGGAAAATAATTTTGATAAAACACCTGAACCTAATTCCTCAGGAAAATATCCTTTATTTTTATTTTTTTCTCAAAATGTCATGAAAATTTGAAAGAAAATAGTTTAGTTGAAAACACACTTTTAAACGTGTAGAGGATGCTTCATGAAAATAAATCATTATTAATATGTAAAAACATGTACATGCCATATAAGTTAAAAAACATTCTCCTCATACTTTTTCTAGAAAAAATACCTCGTATGGTAATCAAAAGAAAGATACCTTCAAAACCATGTAGAAAAATTACAAATTAGTAAAATTAAATTAAACATAAATACAATAATATTAAAAAATTTATGAGAATATATTTATATAACATGGAAATTGATGATAAATGTATCCCCAGTAGATACTTACAAATAAACAATCTTTAATAAAACAATATTGAAAACATTATCGCTTATTTTGTAATTTTTGTTAGTCTGGGGTGTGGTCACCACATTTATAATGGTTTAATCCTATTATTAAGTTATACCAAAACTATATCCATATTTTTTCTATCATATATTTTCCAATAGGATCATATTATATCATTTTGTTCACAGTAATTCAATATTACCATTATTTCGAGTGTTAACTCCTTCATTTTCCGATTCCATTCTTTCCGTGTATGTAATGTTTGTTATGAATACGATGTATTTTATCGATGAAATTAAGTTCATAATTATTATTTTCAATAATAATATAAATTTTTTAATCATTCTAAAATTGTTAACGTGGAGAATGAATCTCACCATGTCGTGGAGATGGAAGGTCGTACGTACGCACGAGCGATAGTATAATTACCTGGATGGTTAAATGGGATGTAATTAAATTGTATATTAATTATAAAAAATAATTATAAGGTTATATTTATTATTTAAATCCATTATACTCTTTAATATACTAATCCTAATAATGTATTTTTGAATAATAAATTACACATGGGTGTGAAGACAGTAAGTCGTACGTACTCACACATGGTGATATTGTTATTCTTCATATTGATAAAAAGAGTTATAAGGTCATAAAAAATTATAATAAAATCTCATTGGGTTTAATATACTTGAGTTATTATTTTATTATAGGAAAAAAATAAGAAGAGGAAGTAGAAGAAGAAAAAAAATTGAAAGATGTGATAAAACAATTACCGCTTTTCTGGGTATCTTCTTTTGGTATGCACAAAAGGACTCAAGATATATTTACACACAAAAGGTGTCCTCTAGATTAAATTTTGTAAATATTGGAATATATTTGGGATGTTTTTGGATGAGCTAAAGGTGTTTGGAGGTGTGAGTTCTGTGGGTAGAGTTGGTGGCCATTTATAAGAGGGAGGAGGTCACTTTAGGAAGGTCTTGAAATATTATTTTATTATAAAGTTATTTTCAGTTTAAAAAGGTAAAAAACTATTTTAATTCAAATATAAGATGATTATTTTTCTAAATATTCTCAAAAAATAGGTTTTTGACAAATTTAGGTCTCAAATTTAACCTTATCTTTTATCTTTAATCCTCAGTAAACTAATTTAGCTCTTACCATGTCTTCTTGTATATTTATACTATATGGTTAATATAGTTACTATAAAATTCCAATAGAACCTAAAGTGGTTAATTAATGATATTTTAAACATTATATAAGTCATTTGGATGAATATTAAATTTTTAAGACTATTATATCATTTAATAAAATGGTATTTTATTTTAAAATGCATTTATATCAATTTTTATACTATTCATATCATGACTTTTTAAAAATCCATAACAAGATTATTTTGAAAGAAAATATTTAATTATAATATATCAAGTCATATTCATCCATTAAATTCATGTATAGCCTAAAAAGTTTCAAAATAAATTTTTTAACATTTATAATCTAATTTATTTAAATCATTCATTAATAATGTAATTAGTACATCATAATTTTGTTTTAAATAAATATATTAATTTGGAGTCTAAAAATTATAAATAAAATAATATGATATATTAAATCTTTTTATATTTAAAATAAATTTTTATAGTACAATTTATCTTATGTATAACTTCATATTAAAATTTTGTTATTAAGAAGATACATGTTTATGTCATATTTCTCTTTACTTTAAATTAATTCTTATAAAATGTCATTTTCACATCCATGTGGTTCCATGGGGTCCCAAAATCGACCCAAGGATAACCATGGTCAGAAATATCTCATCCAATAGGATTATTACATGTGTTATTTTAGTTTAATGTTATTATAATATTATTTTTTACCCTTATTTACCAGATTTACCCTTTAACCATGGTAAATAAAATAATTACTAAAGTTACTATTCATATTGTCCAAAAATAAAAGGTACCTATTTTCAAAATTTAAACATTATGATTCAAAATATATAATCCATTTTTCAAAATTTAAAACACATAAGTCATAGAAATATACTTAAATTAATTCTCGTTGTCAAAACCAAAACGTGGGGTTTTAAGAAATAATAACTATCAAAAGATTGACATGTGTTTATGCCCAATTTAAATGTAAATTTACTTCCAACATCCAAAATTGAATTAAATTATAATAACATAATCAAATTACACTTGAAATCTAATTAAAAATTCAATCTAACTATATAAATATATAATATGAAAATGCAGTTTTGAATTAAAATGTAGTGTTTTAACTATTCAATAAAATATGGATTTTATCCGAAAAATGCTAAAAATTCAAAAAAAGTAATTTTTATGTTCTTCTTCCAATTAAGAAGTTTATTTTTTCAAATATAATATATAAAATTGTTAAGAAATAAATTTAAAATGGGGGCACCATCAAAAGGTGGTAAAACTGTATTTTTTAAAAAATAATTATTTTATCTAAAAAAATGAATTTTTTCTTATATAATGTCTATAAAATAAATAATATGAATTTAACTATTATATAAAATTGAAAATTTGGATAATACTATTCATAATTTCTACTTTATGTCCCATAATAATATTTTAATAATATATCGTTGTATAGTGAAACACAGTATGGCATACAATGCAAGATAACGAGAAAGGTCTCTCTTACGTGTAACACAAGCCAAGAATAGTGTTTCATATAATGCAAGATAATTAAGTGTTTCATATATTACAAGCTAATATTGGTGTATTATACAACAAAATACATCAAATAAAAAATCTATCTCATATAATCTCACAGTCTTACATTCATCCCCCCTTAAAATGAATTTCTCCCTCAAACTTTTTCGGGGTTATAAAAGGATTACTACATGAATGTTTCTTTCATGGAAACCCACATCGTAAGAAGGGATAATAAAACATCATTATAAAAATGAATGTAAAAAACATAACAGTTAGCGGATGTAACTCATCATTGGGTTTCCACATAAGAGAACATAAGTGGGAAGTGAAAACATTGATATGGAAGAGAAATATGACCATCTAGTTTAGAAGGATAGTGATAAAAAACATGGTTTGGAGAAAGTTTACTATCATAAATCTCTAAATAAATGACGATTTAAGGGACCATTTGATTTATCAGATAATAAGATACTAGGATAATTTTTTTTTCAAGATCCTTTTCCTAAAGTTAATGAATTTTTTCATGAGAAGAAATATAGACTTGATTTCAGTATCGTTGATCAATCCCTAAACAATTTCCAATTCACCTCTTATTCAAATAAATAATGTTTAATTTTTCATTCTTGAAGTGTTATTAGATCATGCAGTGGAATGAAAAGTCGTTCTATCTGTCTCAAAAAAAAGGAGATAACATGATATAAAATATGCATAAGTATACCTATAGTGAGATAATACATTAATCCAACAAACTTAAACAGGAATATAAATTATTCTATCCATAAATGGATAACATTGAAATCCTTCCAAAATCTGATAATATAAAACTTTAGAAACAAGTGTACTAAAACAACTTAACATTTGTCTCCCATATCTCATTTGGAAGTTCTTGGTTGTTACATTCGAAACATGTGAATACCTTAGTCATGTATTGTCTTCAAACGTGATAATAACATGAATTATTATAGAACCTTAGTGAAAAAAATTCATTCTCTCGAAATTAACTCTTTCCACACTCTAAAAATAGAAAAAATTCAATATACTCAAACCACAATATCGGAAAACCCATTTTTTCCATTTTCAAATATTTGGTTTTTGGGAAACCGGTTCCCAATCCAAACACATCCAAAGTTCAAATTCAAAATTCAAATCCAAACATCATCATACCAAGAACTGCATTCCATATGCACACTGCCTTAATTCATGCATCGTCCTCGCAAATCAGTCACTGTGTCACCTCGGGCCACGACACTAAGTGCGACTTCCAATCAACCACATCAACTCATATTGTCAGAGAAAAATACCGGTGACCATCGTCACCATCACCAAACCACATCAAAACAAAACACCAATGAGCAACATCAGCATCCATCATCTGCAACAAAAGAATAATGTAAAGTTCACGTTGTCCCATAGATTCAACCATCCCCCGACACCAGACCAAACAGGGAGGCCAAACAAACCGTTTAGGAAAAAACACCAGGACACCGGTGGAACACATTCGTCATCGTCGTCGAATCAGAGTCGACCACCATATTCATTTGAATCCATCCCTTTTCATCCATAAAATCCAAAAAAAACTCTCACATATATGATTGCGAGAGGAATAACATCACCAAATTCTCAGAAATCACCCAAAAGAGAAAGGATAAAACAAACAGACAGTAAAGAACATTACTATATTTTATGAAAAAACCAACCTCAAATGAAAACTACATCTCGTCGTTGCCTTTCAGAAAACCCCCAAACATAATGTTCAACCATAAAATTCCCAGAACTGTGCATGAGATGATCATTATCCCTTGAATTATGGCATTGATTAGTATAATTACCCTTTTCCTTTAACTTTTTTCATTGAAGTGTTGGTGGTACGTTCTCTAGTGTCTTTTCTCTATTCACATCATTAGAAACCTTTTTCCCATTACATTAGAAATCAATTTCATGATGAACTTCTTTTCTAAACTTTAAACATTTTCTAGTCTCTTTATCACAATCTCTGCCACGATTCATTCCACACATTGAGCATAATTGACATTCATCTTCCTTTTGCAATTGTTTTGTGATTTTACCTTGAATTCTATCTTTCATTTCTTATCAAAATCATGAGATGGATATGTAACACCAACATCCAGTTCTAACTGGATAGCACAAATCCCAATACATTCATAGCTACTGATGTCTCTTATAGCTAATTCCCTTCGATGACTTTGTTTTAATCCACTGATGAATTGATCATCTTTCCAGTCAGTTTGGATGATAAGGCATGAAGAATACCTTTCAAGTATTATAAAATTCAACTCATATATACCAACATATCCATCATACTTTTTTTAAGCTTATGGAACTCATTTTCCATATTTTTTTAAACAATACAAGGGAAGTAATTTTTAAAAAATAGGTTATTGAACTCATCCCCTTGCATAGATTCAATTTCATTTTGCTGGCTTGTATTATTAATTAGTGTCTACCTTGGGTCTGTTTCACCTTCAAAATGATTGATATCCAAAAATGACTTTTTCATGTTTTGAAGAGCAAAGGATGGAAAATACTGTTCCAAAGGTACTGATCCATGGTTCAGTAATAAGTGGATCATAAGACCCACTGAAAGAAGGTGGATATAGCCTCATGAAAGACTCTATAGAATGTTGTTCCCTTCTCTACTCATTTGGAAGTCCATAATGATTCATAGTGTGTGTATGTATAGAAATGATATTTTTAATTCCATCTCCCATAACATCTTGTTATTCATGAGGTCAATCATTGTATTTCCCAGTGCATTGATCATTAATTTAGTTCCATTAGGTTTTAGGCATCATCGAAAACCCAAAAAAAATCATGTGAGAGGAAAAAACCATTCTAGGAAAACAACATAATCAAGGACGAGTACATTCAATATATAATATCATAGTTTTAATCCTAGGTTACTCATGTTTGTTACCAAAATTCTTGGATCGTAACCTATATTTAGACTTAACCTTAGGGACATCCCTAAACATACCATAGAAATATCTTTTGGGATCTCATTAATGTTTTCAAATCCCAGTTTCCATTGGATAACTAAACATTCACTCTGATACCTACAAAAAAGACCCAATATTTATGTACATGGATATTACAATACTTTTTTAGAATAAATAATACAAGAGACAAAAAGATACCCAAAGACAGTATTAGTTTAGTGTCTTTGGAAACTCAGAACACATTATTCTATCTTGGTAAAAGATCTTCAAAAACTCTAATAAAGAGCTTCTCCATTTGTTTTCCTACCTAAAAAAATTCATTTTATCTTGGGGAAAATAAATCATAAAAATGGTGAGCTAAAATTCCTAGTATGGGTAAACATCAAGAACAAACCATAAACATTAGAACGTATAAACATGAAAATAATTTTTAAATATAAAAATCTTGAGTAATGAAATAAATCTTCGATGTTTCTAAGGTATAAATCATAATTTAACATGACCATGATAACATAGGATTGACATAAAACATATATTTATGGAAAACAAATAATCACATAATATGATTTACCTAGTAGTCATGGCATTTCTACCAGGACCATCATAGTGGACAATGTCCTATACTGAACCAGGTTTACTTGTAGTTCTATCCCTGTATCACTGAACCAGATATAATTTCCATTCCAACCATGTTTATCTCATGATATATAAATATTTACCCAATTCATTAGATTTATATATAGATCCCACCCATCTCATACGGAAATCATTATTATATTTTTCATAAAAATATAAACCATTCATCATAGGATAAACCAAGAAATAAAATGGGGTTCATAAATGTCATTTCATCATAACATAATCAGTATAAAATAATGGATTTCATAAAAATAATTCCATCATAAAAACAATAAAATAGAATTAATAATATGGACAAAAACATAACCCTATGTCATCTTAGATGGAAAATAATTTTGATAAAACACTTGATCATAATTCCTGAGGAAAATATCCTTTCCTTTTCAAAAACGTTTTCTTTTCTCAAAATTTCATTCAAATTTAAATGAAAAGAATTTAGTTTAAAATAAACTTGTAAAAATGAAAAATAATATTACTAAAAATAATTCATTGTGAATATGTAAAAACAAATACATGCTGTATAAGTTAAAAAAACATTCTCCTCATACTTTTACCAGAAAAGTCAAAAAGTACATCGTATGGTAAACAGAAGAAATATTCCTTCCAAACCATGTAGTAAAAGTCAAAATGGGTAAAAAATAATTTAATCATATAGTGAAGAATATGAAACATTTTATGTAAATATTTTTATAAATCATGTACATGGATGATAAATATATCCCCAGAAGATACTTACGAATAAACAATCTCAGATAAAATGAGATTGGGAAAGCTATAACTTACCTTGAACTTTTTTTTAGTTGAGGGTGTAGTCACCTACTGTATAATGGTTAAATCATATTATTAAGATACAACAGGACCGTATCCATATTTATGATATCATATATGATCATATATGATCATATTATATCATTTTGTTAATAGTATTTCAATATTATCATTATTTTAGGTGTTAACTGCTTCATTTTCTCGTTCTTATTTTACCATTTAAGTCATGTTTGTTATGAATATGATGAATTTTATCCGTGAAATTATGTTCATAATTATTATTTTCACTCATCATATAAATTTTATAATCAT
Organism: Viscum album; assembly: GCA_963277665.1. Taxonomy (NCBI): domain Eukaryota; kingdom Viridiplantae; phylum Streptophyta; class Magnoliopsida; order Santalales; family Viscaceae; genus Viscum; species Viscum album. The sequence goes on along the minus strand of OY728143.1, from coordinate 1,877,252,574 downwards.
TCTTGAATTTTTATCATGGATAATGAATTTCACTACGTCGTGGAGAAGGTAGGTCGTATATATGCACGAGTGACGGTATCATTCTCTTGATGGTTAAATGGTTGGTAATTGGATGGTATATTAATAATATAAAATAATTATAATTTTATATTCATTATTTAAATGTATTATACACATCAGTATACCCGTCTAAATAAAGAATTTTTTAATAACAAATTCTACCACGGTGTGTTGACAGTAAGCCACACGTACGCACGCATTGTGATATTGGTATTTGTAGGATGGATAAACGGAGGTATAAGGTCATCTCATAATTATAATAACATCTTATTAGGTTTAATATACTATAGTTTTAATTTTAGTATTGAAAAAACATAATAAGACGATGTATAAGAAGGAAATATTTTTGAAGGAGGTGATAAAATAATTACCTCTTTTTCAGGTATCTCCTTTTGGTATGCACCAACAGACTCCTTGATATGGTTTTATGCCCAAAGGGTGTCCTATACTATGAACTTAGGGAATTTGGGGAGATATTTGGGCCAGTTTTGGTTGATCCAAAGGGATTTTTATTTGTTAGTTATGTGGGTAGAGGTGGTGGCCTTTTATTAGAGAGAGGACGGGCACTTTAGGAAGGTATTGAAATATTATTTTATTATAAAATTATTTTTGGTTTCAAATGTTAAACAACTAAATTAATTCAAATATAATATAATAATTTTTTTAAATTATCTCATCCAATAGGTTTCAAACGAATTTAGGTCTCAAATGTAACCTTATCTTTCAGTTTTAACCCTTAGTTAACTAATTTTACTCTAGCCATATCTTCTGGTATATTCATTCTATATGGTTAATATAGTTTCTAAAAAATTTCAATCGAACCTAATGTAGTTCATTAATGTATGTTTCAACATTATCTTATTCATTTTTATGAATATTATATCTTTAAGACTATTATATCATTTAATAAAATATTATGTGTTTTAAAAACTCATTTATGTCAATTTTTATACTATTCATATCATGACTTTTTTAAAACCTATAACCACTTGATTATTTCGAAAAAACATCATAAATTCAAATATAACAATTCATAATCATACATAAAATTCTTTTATGTCATAATAAGTTTCAAAATAAATTTATTTTAATATTTATGATCTCATTTATTTAAATCATTCATTAATAAGGTAATCACTACATCAACATTGTTTCATAAATAGTTTTATTTATGTGATGTCTAAAATTTATAAATAAAATACCATGATGTATAAAATATTTTTATCTGTCCAGTGAATATTTATAGATAAATTTATCATATGTATATCACCATATTAAATTTGTTTTTTAATAAGATACAAGTTTATGTCAAATTTCACTTTACTTTAAATTTATTCTTATAAAATTTCATGTTCACATCCATGTGGTTCTAGGGGGTCCCAAAATTGACGGAAGGATTCTCAGGGTCATAAATATCTCATCTAATAGGATTAAGATATCTTTTAGGGTAGTTTAATTTTATTATAATAATATTTTTAACCTTATTAACTAGATTTACCCTTTAACCATGGTAAATAAAAAAATTACTGAAGTTACTATTTATAATGTCCAAAAAAGGATGCCTATTTAAAAATTTGATCCTTATAATTCAAAATATAGACTCCATTTTTTTAGATACAAAACATAGAAGTTGTAGTAATTAATTTAAAATTAATTCTCATTGTCAAAACTAAAAAGAAGGTTTTTAATAAGTAATAACTATCAAATGATTGACATGTGTTTGTGTCTAATTTAAATGTGAAATTGCTACCAATGACCAAATTTGGATTAAATTATAAAAACTTAATCCAATTAAAATTTAAAAATTTTAAAAATATATTCTAAAAATATAAATAAATTACCTGAAAAAGTAGTTTTGAATTAAAATGAATTATTTTTCACTATTCATTAAAAAATGGATTTTATCAGAAAAATACCAAAAATTAAACAAAAGTAAATTATTAGGATCCTCTTCAAAATAAAAATTTTATTTTGTAAAATAGAATATATAATAGTGTTAAAAACTAAACATAAAATCAGTGTGCCATTAAAAGGTGACAAAACTGTATTTTTTTAAATAAATATTTTATCTGAATGATTAAATTTGTTCTTATATAATGTATAGAAAATACATAAGATGAATATTGATGTTATATAAAATTAGAAATCTGGTTAATACTATTTATAATGGATATATTATATCCCATAATAATATATCATTGTTTAGTGAAACTCGATATGGCGTACAACTCAAGCTATCGAAGAAGGTCGCTCTTTCTTGTAACACAATACAAGAATAGTGATTTTTATACTTTAATCTAAAACAGTGTTGTGTATAGTGCAAGTTAATATTAGTGTAGCATACAACACAAGACATCAATGAAAATAAAAGGAATCTGTCATATAAAATCTTGAAGTGTTACATTCTACCCCCATTAAAATGAATTTTTCATGTGAAATTCGTTGAGTTTATGAATGGATTACTACTTGAATTTTTCTTTTATGGAAACCCACTTCATAAAAAAGGTATAGTAAAACTTCATTTTAAAATGGAATGTCAGAAACAAAACAGTTACCCAATGTAACTCGTCACTAGGTTTCCACATAGACGAACATAAGTGGGAAGTGAAAACATAGATATGGAAGAGAAATCTAACCATTAAGTTTTGATGTATAGTGAAAGAGAAGAAGTTTTTGAAAAAGTTAACTACCAATAAGACATAAATATTTTTTTATTTAAAAGACTATCTGATTCATTAGATAATAACGTACTAGGATATCATTTTTTGTTTTCAAGATCCTTTTCCTAAAGTTGAAGAATTTTTTCATGACAAGAAATACTTACTTGATTTCAGTATTGTTGATCATTCCCTAAAAAATTTTCAATTCATCTATAATTTAAATAAATGAAGTTTAAATTTCCATTCATGAAGTGTTTGCAGCTCATGCAATATAATGACTGGTCATTCCATTTGTCTCAAAAAAAAAGTTGGAACAGGTTAACAGATATGCATAAGTCCACCTATAGTAAGACAATAAATTAATCTATCAAACGTAAACTATAATATAACTTATACTATCCATAAAGGGATAACATTATAATCCTTCTAAAATATGAAAATATAAAACATTAGAAATAATTGGTCTAAATTGAAGTAACATTTTTCTCTCAAATATCATTTGGAATTTCATGGTTTTAATATTCCAAATATTTGAATACCTTAATCATTTATTGTCTTGAAACATGATAATAAAACAAATTAGTATAGATCCATAGTGAAAACAAGAATTCTGTCAATATTAACTTGGTCCACACACCAAAAATATAAAAAGAATATATACTCAAACCACGATATCAATTTTTCCTTATGTTAGTCTTGAGATAATTAATACTATCAAATATCTCATTATCTCCTTATACCTTCATTATGTTCATATCATGTGACTTTCAAAAATATTTTAATCACTTTTCATTTTTACCAGTACCAAATAAGTATGTAAAAGCATTATAAACCAATACATAGATATTCTAATATTCCATAATACTATAAATGAGATTCCACAACACTATTTTGGAATACCATTACACAAACACTTAATCACTCCACCAATTTGTTTTCATACTCAACATCTCTAATAGTGATCACATGTCACATTCCTTTGTATTTTTTCCGAAGAGGTTTCTGATGCCAATCATCAATAACCATTTTATTAATGCATTTGTTATCATAATTCCCCATTTCCTTTCACTTGTAGAATTTCATTATTGGTGGTGCATTCTCTATTGTCTTTTCTCTATTCACATCATTAGCAACCTTTTTTCCATTACTTCAGTACTCAACTGCTTTATGACCTTCTATTTCATACATGAAACATTTTCTAGTCCCCTTAAGACAATCTCCACCATGCTTCATTCCACACTTTGAGCATAAGGAAACACTCATCTTCTTTTCACCATTGTTTTGAAATTTTCCCTGGAGCTCCATCATTTGTTTCTTGTCAAAACCATGAGATTGATATGTAATACCAACTTCCAGTTATACCTTGATTGCACAATTCATAATCTCTTTAGATATACTGAAGACTCTTATAGTTAATGACCTTCTAAGAATTTATTTTATGTCACTGAAGAATCAATGAACATTATATTCAAGATGAATGATAAATCAAGAATAATACCTTGAAAGTATTGTAAAATTTTCCTCATATGTACCAAAATATTCATTGTCATTTTTATTAAGCTTAAGGAACTCCTTTTCCATCTTTGTTCTAAGAATGCTATGGAATTTATTATTGAAAAATGCGTTCTTAAAGACATCCTATTCCATGGATTCAATTTCATCTTTCTGCCTTGTATTATTAATTAGAATCCACCACTAGTCTTTTTCACCTTCTAAATGATAGATATACAAAATAGATTTTTCTTTTTCTAAATAGAGAAGGGTGGAAATTATCATTTCAAAGGTACAGATCCATTGTTTAGCAATAAGTGTTTTAAAATACCCACTCAAAGAAAGTGGACGTTACATCATGAAGGACTCAATATAATATTGTTCCCTTATCTAGTCTTTAGGAAGTCCAAAATGATTCATAGAATGTGTAAGTATAAAAATTAGATTTCTCATTCCATCTCCCATAACATTTGGTTGTTTAGTAGAAAAATCATTTCATGCCCATTACATTGACCGTTAACATGGTTCATTCAAGTTTCATTCATTGTCTAAAACCCAAAAAGAATAGTTTGAGAGGAAAAAAATCATACTAAGAAAGCAACATAATCAAGGGGTGTACATTAAATCAATAACATCATAGGTTTAATCCTAGGTTATTCATGATCATTACCCAAAATTCTAGAATTGTTAACTATAGTTAAACTTAACATTAGGGACATCCCTAAACATTCCATTGAAATATATTTAAGGATTTCACTACAAAAATTGATCCTAATTTCCAATGGTTGACTAAACCGTCACTATAATACCAACTATAATGAACCAATCATGATGTACATGGAAATTATAATAGTTTTACATAATATTTTATACAAGACATATAAATACACCCAAATACCGAATTAGTTTAGGGTCTTTAGAAACGTGGAACACATTATTCTAGCACGGTGAAAGATCTTCAATATCTCCCATAAAGATACCCCCATTAGTTTTCCTACCTAAAAACATTCTTCATGTCCTGGGAAAGAGTAAAAATAAAAATGGTGAGCTCAAATGCTAATTAAAGGTAAACATCGAGAACAAAACTTAAACATTAGAATGTTAAAACTCAAACATAATGATTCAATATCAAAATCTTGAGTCATAAAATTAATCTTGGAAGTTAGTAAGGTATAAATCATAAGTGAGCATGACCATGATAACATATAATTTCCATAAAACATGTAATTGTGGAAAAGAATGAGAACATAGTATGACTTTCATAGTATCCAAGGCATTGCTTCCAAGACCGTCATAGTAGAAAATGTCCTTTATTTAACCAAGTTTACTTTTCGTTCCAACCCTGTATTGCTTAACTGGACTTACATTTTGTTCCATCCATGTTTCTATCATGAGATATAAATCTTTAACCAATTCATTAGAGGGAGATATATGTCCCACCCATCTCATAATTAAATCATTATTATATGTTCCATAAAAATATAAACCATTCATCGTAGCATAACCCAAGAAATAAAATGGGTTTCTTAAACGTCATTCCATCATAACATAATCCATATAAAATAATAGATTTTGTAAAAATAATTCCATCATAAACACAATAAAATAAAAGTAATAATAGTTACTGAAACACAAAGATATGTTATCTTAGATGAAAAATAATTTTGATAAAACACTTAAACATAATTCCTAAGGAAAATATCTTTTCTTTTTCAAAAATGTCTTCTTTTTAGAAAAAATCATGCAATTTTGAAATAAAATAATTTAATATAAAATACACTTGTAAATGTGTAGAGTAATATTCATAGAAATAAGTTGTTATTAATATGAAAAAAACCATTTTTTCTATATAAGTTAAAAAACATTCTCTTCGTACTTTTTCTGGAAAAGTCAAAAAGTACCTCGTATGGTAAACAAAAGAAAGATTTCTTCCAAACCTTGTTATAAAAGTAAAAAATGGGTAAAAATTAATTTAAACATACATATAAGAATAGTATAAATTATATGAGAATATTTTTAGAAAATGTGGAAATGGATGATAAATATATCCCTAGAATAAACTTACGAATAAACAATCTCTGATAAAACAAGATAGGAAAAATTATCCCTTACCTTGTTCTTTTCGTTAGACGGGGGTGTGGTCACCTCCAATATAGTGGTTAAATCATTTTATTAATATATAAAAGGACCATATACATATTTATGATATCATATATCATTCTATATGATCTTATTATGTCATTTTGATAATATTATTTCAATTTTACCATTATTTTGAGTGTTAATAGCTTCATTTTCCCATTCTTATTTTTCCATGTCAGTCATATTTCTTATGCATATGATGTATTTTATCAATGAAATTGTGTTCATATTTATTAATTTTACTCACAATAAATATTTTATAATTATTCTAGAATTGAAAACATGGAGAACGAATCTCACCGTGTCGTGGAGACCGTAGGTCGTACGTACACAAGAGCGACGGTATCATTCTCTTGATGGTTAAATGGTATGTAATTGGATGGTATATTAATTATACAGATTAATTATCATGTTATATTCATTATTTAAATCCATTATACTAATCATTATACCAATCCTAATAAATTATTTTTTAATAAAAATTTACACCATGACGTGAAGAAGGTTAGTCGTACGTAGGAACACATGGTGATATTGTTATTCGTAAGATGGATAAAATTAGGTATAAGGTCATTCAATAATTATAAAAACATAACAATATGTTGAATATAAATGGGTTACTATTTTAGTATGGAATTAACATAAGAAGAGGTAGTATAAGAATAAAATAATTTTAAAGGTGGTGATAAAACAATTACCTCTATTCCTGGTATCTCATTTTGGTATGCATAAAAGGAATTCTTAAGAAGGATTTATACCCAAAACGTGGCATCTAGGATGAAGTGACATAACTTGGGAGGATATTGTTCCAAGTTTTTCTGAGACAAACGGACTTAGAGGTGTGAGTTATGTGGGTAGGTGTGGTGTCCTTTTATAAGAGAGAGATGGGGCACATTAGGTAGGTTTTGAAATATTATTTTCTTATAAAATGATTTTTAGTTTTAAAAGGTGAAAAAACTCATTTAATTAAAGATAAAATGATAATTTTCATAAATCCTCTCAAAAAATAGGTTTTAGACATATTTATGTCTCAAATGTAACCTTATCTATTAGCTTTAACCCTTTGTTATCTAAGTTAACTCTTACCATGTCTTCTTGTATATTCATACTTTATGGTTAATATAATTTCCACAAAATTAAAATCGAACATAAAGTGGTTCATTAATGACATTTTCAAAATTCTCTAACTCATTTGGTGGAATATTATTTTCTGAATACTATTATATAATTTAATAAAATAGCATTTTTTTTAAACTCATTTATATCAATTTTTAATCTATTCATATCATGACTTTTAAAAATCCATAAAAACATGATTAATTTTGAAAAAAAATCATTAATTAAAAGATAAAATGTCATAATGATCCATAAATTTATTTTATGGCATAAAATGTTTCAAAATAAATTTATTTTAAATTTTAAAATCTCATTTATTTAAATCATCCACTAATACGGTATCACGACATCATTTTTTTGTTATAAATAAATTTATCAATTTGGTGTCAAAAAAATATAAATAAAATAACATGATGTAGGAAATATTTTTATCTTAAAAATTACTATTTATAGTGTATTTTTTATGTATAAACCCATATTAAAATTTTTTTATTAATAAGATACATGTTTATGGAATATTTCTCTTTACTTTAAATTAATTCTTATAAAATGTCATTTTCAAATCCAAGTTGTTACATGGGGTCCCAAAATCAACCCAAGGATGCCCATGGAAATAAATATCTCATACAATATGATTAGGAAATTTTTTAGGGTAGTTTAATATTGTTATAATATTATTTGTTAACATTATTTTCCAGATTTACCCTTTAACCATGTTAAATAAAATATTTACTGGAGTTACTATTCATAATGTCTAAAAATAAAAGGTACCCATTTACAAAATTTGATCCTTATGATTCCAAATATGGAATCAATTTTTCCAAATTAAAAATATAGAAGTTTTAGTAATTAAATTAAAATTAATTCCAATTTTCAAAACCAAAAAGCGGGTTTTTAAGATGTAATAACTATCAAAAGATTAACATGTGTTTATGTCCAATTTAAATGTGAAATTACATCCAAGGACTAGAATTGGATTAAATGATAAAAAAATAATCCAATTACTCTTTAAACCCAATTAAAAATAAATTATAACTATATAAATAAATTATGTTAAAATATATTTTTGAATTAAAATGCAGTATTTTTCACTATTCATTAAAATATTAATTTTTTCAGAAAAATACATAAAATTAAATGAAAGGAAATTTTTATGGTTCTAGTCCATATAATAAGTTTATTTTGTCAAATATAATATATAAAAGTGTTAAAAATTAAATTTAAAATGGGTTCTCCATCAAAAGTCAGCAAAATAGCATTTTTTTAAATACTTCTTTTATCCGAAAAATTGAATTTATTCTTATATCATGTCTAGATAATACATAAGATGAATTTTAATGTTATATAAAATTTAAAATTATGTTAATATTATTCATAATAGCTAGTTTAAATCCCATTATAATATTTTAATAATATAGAGTTGTTTAGTGAAACTCGTTATAGCATACAACGCAAGCTATCAAGGAAGGTCGCTCTTGCATGTAACGCAAGCCAAGAATAGTGTTTCATATACTTCTAGATAATATGGTGTTGCATATAGGGAATGATAATATTAGTTTATCATACAACATAAGACAACAAAGATTGTAAAAATAATCTATCTCATAAAATCTCAGGGTGTTACAGTTTGACTGAAAATTAATTGTTTAATTTCTAAAGCATTTTTGAGGAAAAAGTGGGAAACCAGATTGACATCAAGTCTAAAAATATAAACATGCCTCCATGGGAAAAGTTCCTCAAGACAAAATAGAATCCAATTCAAAAGTAAGAAGAATCCCCACCCTAGCAAAGAAAAACAATATGATCAGTGTCCACCTTCTCATCGATGCTCAGCTAGCTGTCCTGCATAAGGATGCACAGGCCCGGAACCGATCGCAAATGACATACCCTCTCAAAACATCAAAATACGGGTAGAGATGGAGATGAGAACACTCTTTACTCTAATCCTCACCTAAGACACTCCCTTACAAGTAAAATGGATGTAGTATCTCATGGAATAAAGCCATAATGCCAAGAAATAACAAAAATCAAACCACAAAAACATCACCAATGCATAACAGCACATAAACCTTCACCAAATCGTAAAAAATCAAAGTTTAATCCCTACAGATAGTAGATAATCATGTCTTTACTTTCACCAAAATTGTATATAGAAAACATGTGGAGCTCCCAAACCATAATGACCTTCCTCCGCAATACCACATCACAAAAATCCTTCATCCTCTAAACCACATCAAGCAAAAATACACAACCAAAGTACCAGGCTCTATAGAAAGCCACAAAACCAAATCCAGAAAACCCAGAAATCCCAAAGAATAATCATAAACTACAAAACATTATCGTAAATCAAGAATAAACAAACCAAAATACCAAATGAATTTGTGGGTATTGTCGCAAACCAGGCCAGTTCCCATCGCCACCTTCAAACACTCGCCCGGAGACAACCTCAAACCACCGTGCACATTCTCAGCTAGCACAAACCTGCACGTCGACCCACAACATGAGAAGCTGGAGCATGACCGCAGGCACCACCACACCACCAAATGAAACCCTACCCAACGGAGAGGGTTAGAGTGATGATAGGCTAACAAACAGGGTATTCACGCAGGTCGAGCCCATGAAGAGATGATACCCCTGATACACAACGTTGTCGCAAGAGCATCGAGGAGGAGTAAGAAGTAGTTTGATGCTGACCCGAGGTAGAGTAATATTGGTGGCGATAGGGAAATCCCTAGAAATACGGCACCCCTTACACGTAGATTATTTTTTTAATAATGGTTTTATTTAATTTCGCATTTATTATCCTCTAAACTATTAGATTAATGATTACTTACCCAACACACACTAATATATATTATTCAAAATGTAAGAAAGTAATTCCTAGAAGACACATGGATTTTACTTCATCCTCCATTACTAGGTTAATCAAATAAGAATACAATTAACGTTTTTCAAATGACTAGAATACATTAAATCACTTATTGTGGTGTGTTTATGAAAAGGCACTCTAAATTCGGGGACACTACCCTTACAAGGTTCACTCCCTTACTCTTTATTTTTCTACTACATGATTAAAGGAAAACACATTTCAAATGAAACCCAATATAAAAACTGTTAATATTTATATTAATGAAAAATACATATGGTTGATCCATGATCTCACCATATTTCTCCATCATAACCATGTTGTGACTACAAATCTGAATGCATCTCCACCTTCAATGAGACATTATAGATACACATATTCCCTTATTTGGAAAGATCTTCAATTACTTCTAATTATTTCTACTATATTCTCCCTCTCCCTTTTGAATTCACATTCCACTGATATTTTTTTCATCACTCTCTATTCCCTTAATTGATTATAATGATAATTTTTAGAATTTTTTACTCTCCATTTTATATATCATAAACCACAAATACATATAGAGATATATATATCCAAAATTATATATTAAAACCATCATTGTTTCTATTATTGGATAAAATATCCTTGTTTCCCTCATTAAATAATTATTTTTTACCTTGATCTCAATGGAAAAATTTATCCAAAAATATTATTCAAATCTGAGCCACATTCACCCATTTGATTCCTCGATTTTCCTCCTAAAATATAGGATATTTGGATATAAATATTTATTGACTTCAATTATTCTTTTTGTGGGTAATAATACCACCGAATGATTCTAATAATACAATCAAATCCTGAAAATATAAAAAATATATTATATTTAACTCCTCGTATATAATGGCATGATTCTCTCACTCATATAAATCCTTAAACATGTTTTGAACCCTTATATCACAATATTGGGATCCTTCAATATTTGTGAATTGAACATCTTCAATAATGTGGGTATCGTAAAATAATAAAAAACCATTGAAATTAACTTTATTTCTATTCATGATGTGTCCATAAATCGAATATCATGACCTCAACCAAAATAGATTTTATGTATTTCTTCCACTTCTATATAAAATGAGAGTATTATTTATAATCTCATCTAATTATCCTTACGTACACTCTCCTAATTACTCATACATACCACAGTGTGTTGATGCATTGAAATTTTCCAATCCATAAGGTACGAAATTTCATTGAATTTAGTCTATATTTCCATTACATACCCTCTATATAGGGCTCACATTCAGGTGATTTTCTATTTTTTAACTGACTATGCTCATCACTAGTTGACTTTATAAATCACATATTGATCCTTGGTAACATTTATATTGTATAGTACCATTAAATTTTTCTAACGCACTTTTCTCAGCATAGGATAAACTTTTGTATCAACCTTTTTGTTACACTTATCAATAATAACTTTAAAAATATCTCAAACCCAGTCTACTCTATACAAAAAATATCTTGACCTCATCCAAATTATTTCATCCCTACTATAAATCCATAATATAATTGAAAAATATCATTAAACATTATAAATTATATTTTTATTTTATTAGAGATAATATTTTCAAAATTATAATAAATCTTTTGTGGATATTAAGCCCATGATATAGTTAACACTAAATAAATAATATCATTTTTAATAAATTTTTGAAATCGAGAATTAAATTGTTAAAAGAATCAAATCATGAATTTTATTTGTTTTATTCATTTATGGAATAATTTTTTAATCCTTAAATTGATTTTTTGGATTCTATGTTTAAATTTTTTATAGGATTTTTATTTTATTTTTATTATTTTTTATAAATTATTAGATAATTTAAGTAATGCCTATATAGATTTGTTATTTTCTTTAGGGGTTGAATGATTCTATATATAAATTTATTTTTACATAAAATTTCACAAGACTTTAGTAATGAGGAAAAAAATTAAAACAGGTTGAATATTTCATAATTCTTTCCAATGGTCTTATATGATTTTAGCTAACCTCTCAAATTTTCACCACAACATAAGTTTCTTTGAGTGTATATGGCTTTACCCTATCTTCTTTATACTTTTTATCATCATATAAGAAATTATCTGCCACAAAATTCATCATATGAGTCACATCATAAGTCTTATATTACCATACATCCCACAATACATTCCTATAAATTTCAAAAGACTTTTTACACATGACATCAAGGTGCATAAGATTTCTTCCTGAGCATAAGACATTTAAATTTTCTAAAATCTAAAGAAGCGAAATAAACTATAAAAATCCCAAAATATAGTTTCCTTTGATAGAAAGAAAATTTGAACAGATTCATATTTTTCATCCAAGATCAATATAATATTATTAAATACACTTTTTTGGAAAATATTCAATAATCTGGGGAGAATGAAGATAATGGTAAGGACTTAAAATGTTGAATGATTTAATAAATAAACAATTGAATGAATTTGAAACCTCATAACTATAAACATATAAACTATATAAAAATGAATATATTATTCATCTTAACACTAATGTCCAAGATAAGAAATAATCAAATATTTAACTGAATATTAATATTTCTCCTCCCTATTTTGTATATGATATTATAAAATAGTTAAAGTTTTTGTCTTATACATTGGATGGATTTATTTTTGGAATTTATATATTTTTGACATTTCTAATTAAATAAATTCATTATATTCAAAAACAATCATTCAATTGCATTTTTTTAACTGTGATTATTACACTCTCATCAATGATGATAGGTTAATCCAAGGATAACCTACTGGGTTAAAACCAATTATTCCAAAGTTCAAATACTGTTCTTGTATTAAATTTTTTATTTATGGTAATTTGATGAATGTGGGGTAGAGGATAGTTATAGTACCTCATTATTCTCATTCCTTATTCCTTTTATATTACTAAAATAAATTACTCATCCATCATTTTAATAACTAGTGGATGATTGGATCAATGGTAGGAATAGTGGATGAGATCATGGATGCAATCTATTTTAGTTATATTTAAGTTAATCACTTTAGACTCCTCATGGATTTTATTTTCATTCAAATAACATATGAATTTAGGTTGTCTATATCCAATTTTAATCACATAAATAGTAGGATTAATGAATAAAAGTAGTAAGATAATAATAGATCACTAAGTCTGACTTTATGGGTTTCACCTTTCTTGGATTTTATTTTTTAATTTTTTAACTTTTTTATTTTCTATTAAAATTCAAGAAACCCAATTTCAACCATACTTTTAAAATTTATAAAAAGAAAAATAAATATGATTATTATTTTAGTGAGTACTCTAGGTCAAGCACCTTGAGGGAAAAATATTTGGTTAGTTCTTTACTCTGGATAGGGGATTATAAATTCTACATTGACAACCCCTATAATAATAAATTGACAAACATTAAACCATTCCAAGAAGATGATATAATCACACTCTAATTTTCCAAATTATAAAATATTTTTTAATTTATATACTTTTACCTTTCTATGTTTTCTTTGTCTTTATTGTTTTTCTATTTTCTTACTTAAAACTAGGTTGATCTTTAATTTAGGGCCATTAATTAATGTATACTCACTTTTTTTCCTCATTTAAATAGATTTATATGATCACATGTAAGGACATTAAACCATAAATAACTAATGTACATAATATTAATCAATATTTTTACCCATGGGATCTCAGGGTGGATAAAACACAAGAGGAGGATCCTTATAATCCATTGATACAGTCCAATGGGTGGGAGTATGAAACCTAATATAAAATTAATTCTAGTAAAAATAAACTATATGTTACCCCATACTATAATAATAATGAAGAAACAATAACATAATAGATTCAATTAAACATAAATATATCTTTTTTATTTGATCATCAACTAAAAGAGAAATTAATTATAATGGAAGAGTTGAAAGATATGATGGTTATGATTTCCGCCACCATCTAAAAACTCAAGGACAAATAAAAATACCAAGAATAATATGTTGAATAAATATGTCTTTTGATTGAGAATATATTTATGAGGAAGAATATGCACATGAAAAATTGTCTCTCCCCTAAATTTCAAAGACATTTCACAAGGAACATGTATAAGGACAATTAATACAGATAAAATTATTAATGTGGGTGATCAATCAATATTCCCTATTGAATTAATAAATTATAAAATTTATTTGAAAACTAAACTATTTTTAAATAATGATTAATAAGTACAATTTCTTTATTATTCCCTTAAAAATGAATTAAATGATATATTGGGATTTAAAGAAAAATTAAAGGACCCCTAACTAACTCTGGTAAAACAAACTCTATAAGAATTAATTTAAGTTATTTAGTACATTTATAATCTAATAAAGGGAGTATTTATTCCTGTATAATTAATTCCCCTTATATTTTTTGTTCTTTAAATGAGATTTAGTTCAATTAGATCATAATTTCCAGGTATTGAAAAGTTGAATATATCCCTAGAAACTGTTGAATAATCTGAGGAAGCCATCATAGAATATAATCTTATGTTGCAACTTGAAAATAATTTGTAAAATATGAAGAAGTTAAGTGGGATGAATTTTATATTGATAATTTGTTAAATCATCTCAAGATGAATGTAAATAATATTCTATATAAGAGGTTGATACATAGTATTATAATAAATCTTCAAGACTTGTGGTTTGGGAATTTTCTCTTCATAATCACCATGAACATAAATTGGATGAGGGTAATGAATAATATAGGTATGCCCATTTCTCTATTTTACCACCCCTTTTTAAAAATCATCAATATTAATTTTGGTTATGAAATTTCACTCTATTTATGGGATTCTTCAAGACCAATTTCCACTTATGGATATTGTAAAAAAATAACTTACAGTGATATGTATCAAAGAAACTAAACCCCCATTTAGAATGGGGAAGAATAAAAGGATATCAATCCATAGATAGCCAAAATAAACACCTCTTGGGAGGGAAAACCCAAAACTCTTACCATTACGATCTTTCCAATTCTATTTTATTTTTTTGGTATAATTTATTTTTTTTTATTTTTTGTTTTGTAGGTTTTGAAGTAGATGTTAATAATGATATAACTGATGTCCATAACACACTAATTTAAAATATTAATATAAAAATTTTGTGAAAACTTATTAGGTTTCTCATATCCTTATCATTTTTAACAACTATTATTTTAAAAATACTCTAAACTTGAATTGATCAGTATTGAATTTCTATATGGGAATTTCAACCTATTTAGTAACAATTTAGAATCTATTTTAGCATGTATTTTAAGGATTAATTTTAGTAAATTATAATTTATTTTTTCATTTTTTATTTCAAGTATGTGTTTAAGTCTGGAAATTATTCTTCAATAACAATCAATCCATATAAGAAATACCACGCTAGTTTTGAGGGATTCAACTGATTTTTAAGTTATTTATTTTAGAGGATAATTTGATGACTCTTATAATATTTTATTGGAAATTTATAATTTAAAACAGGTTTATATAGAATAATATAAAATATTTACGTGGAATCAAAATCATTACATGAGTAAATTGGAATTTTAAACAATATATTATGAAATGTTTCTCTACGAAATGGAACACCTTAGAGAGAAATAATATTCATATTTGTTCTTTGAAACTAATTCAATATAAGAAATTGGGATCCCACGAGGATTTATGTTATGATTAGGCACTCAGTGGGTGAGTATTAAAATCCATATATTTATCAAATAGGTTATTTCTACAAACATTATTAGAAAAAAAATTAAAAAAATGTCTAATTTTTTAAAATGAATTAATATAATATAGAAGATATTAAACCAAGACTAATAAGGCTGAATTAACATATAATAATTCCATTTTGTTTGTATTAAGGATGTTTGAAATGGAGGTTCAAAGAATGGAACAAAGGAAAATTCTATTTTTGAAAGTTCCACTAGTTAAAATCTTGATTCCAAAAAATTCTATTCTGAATGAAACACTTGAACAATAAAATTGGATATAATATAAATATAAATTGTATTATATTCATAGAGGAGGAAAGAAACATTAATTAAAGAATGAATCACTATTTCTTTTCTTTTTGGTTTTTATACTTGTAATTAGGAAGGATAATTCTTTTTAATTGAACTTATTTTATATCATCGGAGGGAAATAATGTATATATTGGGGATAAGTGATATAATTTATTTTCATAATTATAATGTGTTTTTAAATAGAAAATAATTCCCATAGTCAAGTTCATACATAAGAAGTCATCACATTTTGAAAAATTGTTATTTTATAAAATTAATGTGTTAAATAGATAAAATATTATTTTTTACCTCATTTATTCATTTTTGAATTAATTTCAATGACATACATTGTTTTTTTAATATTTATTTAATATATTTCAGAGGA
This sequence comes from Viscum album, assembly GCA_963277665.1. Taxonomy (NCBI): domain Eukaryota; kingdom Viridiplantae; phylum Streptophyta; class Magnoliopsida; order Santalales; family Viscaceae; genus Viscum; species Viscum album. The sequence goes on along the minus strand of OY728143.1, from coordinate 1,877,235,808 downwards.
TATTAATTTTTATGTTTAATGTTTTATGTCAATATTAGAATAAAATTAATAAATCCATCACTAGTTTTCTTTGCTTTTTTTCCATAATATAATGACAATTTGGTTAAGTGTGTGAAATTTCATAAGACTTTAGCCATGTCATTGAAAATGAAAATGAAATAATGTTTCTATAAGACTTCCTGATCAATACATAAAATTTTAGAAATCAAGTATTTCCTTCTCAATCATGTAAGATGTTATAATTATGTGATACAATCCTTAGTCATTGTAAGGCAATGCCTTATCTTATAAGACATCATTCATCCCATAGAACTTTTTATGATCAACTTTATAAGACTTGTGTTGAAATACATCCTGTATAACTTTCCCATAAGCTGTGTAATAAATTTTAAATAAGAATACCGTATTCATAATACCTAATCCTGATTGTTTACTTATTTATATTTTAAAAATCTATTGAAATTAGTTAATATAAAAATTGAAAAAAAAATATGTAACTCCTAGATAGATTTTGGAAATAACATTGTATACTATAATGTAAGTGACATGAAACATCGTGCCTTATCAAAAAATTATTATTTATGATTATTATAACTAAAAAAATTAAATGGGTGGGTATGGATAGTATTATAATCTTTATGAATATATGTCACGACCTGTCGCCCGGGCTCGTGCCTTGACTACCCCAAACCCGCCTTCCAAAGGACAGGGGCTGGAGAATAACACCAAAGGCATAAATCCCTAAACTAGGAAGGCATTGCCTTTATAACAGTAAACACACACAACAGATCACAGATCTGGATAAAAAACACTAAGTAAAACTATATAACTAGAAAGTGCTGAAAAGAAAAGGGGCCAGAAATACAAGCCGAACTGTAAAGTACAAGTACAATTGAAAAGGATAAAATAGCTAAAAGGTGAAAAGCAGCTTTTAGATCATCCACCATGGATCTTACCTGAAGGGTAAGTACAGATAGCCTCCGCAGAACTTCACATCTGTCTATCTACTCCATGTACCGACTCGTTATGAGGTCGACCTCCAGGTATCATCCAGTCCTCGTACACTCTGCCTTAGTCAGTGCTGTCTGTTATCTGCATCCAACACAATGAGGTGCGGGCATACCCTGTGCAGGGGGGAGTATAATGAAACTCAATTAGGACCCCAAGATTCTCAAGGTCTCTCAAAATCCACCAACGATAATCCACAGAGTATAAAATCAACAGATAACCCCACTTAGGTATATGCCCATACATATACCTAAGTTATCAAGTAATACATCTCAATCATGAGGTAATCACAAAGTTACCGACTCAACTCACACAGGTATACAACATTTGTAGGGAGTTAGAGATGATCTGATATATCCATTTATTCATCTATTTAGTCGAACCCACACAGGATCCAGGAATAGAATTCAGAACTGGCGAACCCACACAGGATCCAGGAACACTAAACGGAGCTGTCGAACCCACACAGGAACCAAGAACAGTCCTCGAAGCTGTCAAAACCACACAGGATCCAGGAATAGAAGTCAGTTCTGTCGAACCCACATAGGATCCAGGAATAGTCTTTAGTTCTATCGAACCCATAGAGGATCCAGGAAGAGTCTTTAGTGCTCTTGAACCCACACAGGATCCAAGAATAGTAGTTAGTGCACATCTAGCCACAGTGTTCCGCATAAAGCATTCATGAATCAGGGAGGGTCCGCTCCTCAAGTTGAGTGTTGATACATCAACTACCACTAAGTCCCAATAAGATATATCTCAAATGTCTACCTTGTCATAGGGGTCTAAAGGCAATAGACGGCATGTCAATCAGACGTTCGGTCTTTGAGTTATTAGCATCTTAGTCCTAGGAACCTGGTTGGATTTTTGTATGATCCAACCTGACCATATGTCAACTAAACCCTAGACTCTAGTGGGGCATATTAAAAGTGATGGCTACACTCCAAGATTTCTTGTGTCACTGACAGATCTTCAAACGGATGTCTGGTGCCAAAGATATGGCCAAAGAAAGAAAATTGGATCGGTAGTGGGCCTGGGTCCGGTCTCACCTAGTCAGACCGACCCGGTCCGAACCAGGGTCTGGCCCAGCCCAATTGGGTGGGCCAGCCTGTTAGTTTTTTTTAGGCCCACTAGGCCCAGCCCAGCAGGCCGTAAGGGCGGTTCGGCCCGGTATCGGGGCTGGTTAGGCCCGGAGCGTAGCAAAGGCACGACTCGGCACAGAGGGCGCGACTGGGCCGGTTCGGCCAGGACACCGTGAGGGGACCGTGGACTGGTTAGGAAGGTCGGGCGGCTTAGAGGCAGTCGATCAGGCTGCGGAAAGGTGGGCTGGCGGGCGGCCACTTCGGGTAGGGTGCGGCCAGAGCGGGCCGGTGCGATTCAGGTAGGGCGCGGCCAGGCGGTCCGGTTTGGGCAGCTGGGTAGGGCGCAGCCAAGCGGGCCAGCGAGCGGCTGGTTTGAGTGTAGCCAGGTAGTTCAGCGGCCAGGAGGCGCATGGCCAGGCGGGCCGGTGTCCTGGAGGAACACGACCAGGTGGTTCGGTGGCTGGGAGGTGCGCGGGTAGGCGGGTCGGTGGGTGGTCGGGAGGCTGAGAGGCGCAGGACAGCAGCGATGCGGCTGGGGTGCCTCGGCCAAAAGACCATTTTTCGGCCTAGATCATCGGAGCGTCGTGGGGATGGAGCATTTCATGGAGGCCACGTGTAGCGCGACCTTTGTCTTCACCGGCTTCGTCGCCTCTTTGCTCATCACCATGCCGAAAGTTCAAAATAAACAACATCGGCGGAGGGGTCGGGCCATGTTGGTTTGGCCTGCACGCTCTACATTTAGGGTGGTATCAATTGGTTCATCAGAGATGTATGATGTACAACAATTATTTTACAACCACACAAAGAATTCTTTCTATCTGCAGAAGAGAAAGAGAAAATGAATAAAACACAAATGTAAACCATCTACCTTTGTTCGTCGTTCATCGTTCATTGACGGAGTCACGGAAAGTAGATGAAGAAGTTTGTTGTATGTCTCATCCACCACACTCTTCCAATCCCAAGCTGTGTCAGCCCGTGGATGATGCTCCACGTCAGTAGGTGTTCGAGGAAGATGTTCGAAGAGGATCGGCGTTCTTCGTCGGTGCAGCGTTCTTCGTTCTTCATTGGGAGCTTTTCTCCCTAGCCTTCCTCTTCCCAAGTTCCACCAAATGAAAAATTCCAACCAAAAGAAAAATGTCCCCCAAAAATAACAGATTGTCTATTATTTTAGAATGTTGGATTTAAAATTCAAAATGGAGTATTAATCAATTGGCCCCACCAAATTAACATGGAGGATTAGGGAATGTTGGCACAAATTAATTAAAGGGGAGTTAAAGAGGCTCCCCAATATTAATTTGAAGCTTGAGAGTTTCTCCATATTAATGGGGAGTTTCCAGGGGTTAAAATCTCGGGTGTTTCCCAAGACAATTAGCATGAATAGAAGGTTGGGTTCGTGTCGGCCCCACCACCATAACCTCTCATGAGAGGTTAAGGTGTGGTGGTTCCACCTCCAACTTCCACGAGGAGGATTTAACCACCAAATAATCACATGGAGGCTCAAATAAAATAAAGTCACGCTCACTTTATTTTATTATTTTTTCCCATGAAAACTCAAAAACAAACTTTTATTCTCGACCAACCTTCGTCAAGGTGAAAGTCTTCATAAGAAAATACTGGCGTTGCGAGTTCAACAGTGCCCTCGGATTTCAATTCCGAGCACCAGTTCAGAAGTTATAAAAACCCACTCATACGTTTACTGAACATACCTGAAAACAACTTCAGAAATTGATATGAGACACACCGGGCCTCAGAATCAAGCACCGTCAATTTTCACATACTCATAAAATTCCCATGTATTTACGAAAAAAAATTCCACCGAATTTCTGGCTCTTTACATTCTCCCCACCTCAGGGATTTATGTCCCAGTAATCTACAACTCTAACTATGGGAACAAGTGGGCGTATTGAGCACGCATCTGAGCCTCCCGCTCCCATATGCTCTCCTAGAGGTTCTCGTGCTACCAGCTTACGTGCACCAGAGGTATTGACTTTCCACGTAGGACATGCTCTTGTCGATCCTCAATATCCACTGGAACCTCTGTAAAAGTTTCCCCATCATTGAAATACAGCTCCCCATGGATGATGATGTGTGAAAGTCTGTGAACGTATCTCCTCAGCTAGGATATATGGAAGACGTCATGCACCCGGTGCAACGGAGGAAGAATAGCTATGTCGTATGCCACCTCGCCAACTCTACTGATGACCTGAAAAGGTCTGATGAAACGCTTAGATAACTTTCCACCTCAGCCAAATCTCTGTAACCCTCATTGGGTTAGACTAGTAGAATGACGTGGTGACCATCCTTGAACTCCAGAGATCTCTTCCTCCTATCATCATACGACTTATGCCTACTCTGTTCAGTCTTCATCCACTCATGGATGATCTTCACCTTCTCTGTAGTAGCTCGTACCATCTCTGGTCCCATCAGTGCTGACTCCCCTGGGTCTATCCCGCACATGCGTGATCTGCAAGGTCACCCGTATAACTCCTTGAAAGGTGTCATCCCAATGGTTTAGGGATAGCTGTTGTTGTAGGAAAACTCCACCAAAGGTAAGTGATCCTCCCATCTGTGACCTAAGTCGAAGACACAAGAACACCGCATGTCCTCGAGGGTCTAAATAGTCTGCTCAGTCTGACCATCCATCTGAGGATGGAAGGCGGTGCTCTGACAAATTTGTGTCTTGAAATCCTCCTTCAACCCCTTCTTTCACCATTAAGTAAATTGTGCATCACGATCGGAGATGATAGAGGAAGATACTCTATGTAACTGCACAATCTTCTGCACATAGAGGTGTACCAAGCTCTCTACTGATCCCTTCTCTCTAATCAGTAGGAAGTGGGATGACTTGGTGATACAGTCAATGACCACCCAAATCAAGTCATGACCCCAGTATTTACATGGAAGACCTGTCACGAAGTCCATGGATATCTCATACCACTTCCACTCTGGAACCTCTAAAGGCTTAACTAGGAATGCAGGTACCTGATGCTCCGCCTTCACTTGTTGACAAGTGAGGCACTGAGAGACAACTCTGCAAATTTCTTCTTCATCCCCAGCCACCAGTGCTGTCGTCAGAGATCCTGGTACATCTTCCCCACTCCTGGATGTACCACTGGAGGGGATGTGTGAAACAGCTTTAACACTTACTCTTGAAGTGACACTAGCACCATAGTACGTCCTCTGAAGAGGATGACATGCTCCCAACATTTAGAAAATCTATCAGGTGCATGCCCTATGGATATCTGAGCACGTTCTGTCTCACAGTCAGCATCTCCACGTTGTGCCTCCCTGACTCACTGAAGAAGTGGAGGAGTGACTATAAGATACTGAAGAAAAGATGCTCCATCTCAGTTCACAAAAGATATCTGTAATGAAGCTAGATGCTCTATCACCTCTCCTAGCAGCTGTATACTAGATCTCTTATTGATTACTTCTGCTACAATGTTCCCCTTTCTAGGAGTATTGACTATCTCAAAGTCATAGTCAAGGAGGAAATCAATCCAATGTCGATGTCTCAGGTTCAGGTCCTTTTGAGAGAAGATATACCTGACACTCTTATGGTCAGAGTAGACTTTGAAATGCTTGCCCATCAGATACTGCCACCACATCTTCAAGGCTAAGAACACTACTACTAACTCCAGGTCATGGGTGGCGTAGTTCTGCTCATGTTGTCTTAGCTGATGAGAACCATAAGTGATCACTAATCACTCCTGAATTAGCACACACCCGAGTCTGTTCCATGATGTGCCGCAGTAGACTATGTACCCTAAACCTTCCTCTGGAAGCCTCAAGATGGGGTCACTAGTCAGCCTCTGCCTCACCTTCTGAAAACTCTGCTGGCATCTCTATGACCACACGAAGGGTTTCCCTTTCTTTGTCAAAGCTGGTAGTGGTGCTGAAACTCTGGAGAAGTCTGGTACAAACCTCTGATAATATCCAGCCAAACCCAGGAAACTCCGAACCTCCATCACAATCTTATGTGTCTCCCAAGCAAGTATGGCATAAATCTTCACTAGATCTACTGCAACTCTAGCCTCCGAGATGACATGTCCCTAAAATTGTACCTCTCTGATCCAAATATGGTACTTCAAGAGCTTACCATAATGCTAGTGCTCTCGGAGTGTTTCCAGTACTACATGAAAATGGTAGGCATGCTCCTCCTTAGTAGTTGAGTAGATTATGAAGTGCTCAATGAAGAATACGACAAAGCGATCGAGGTATGGTTGGAAGATCCTATTTATGAGTTCCATGAACACTGCTGGAGCGTTGGTTACACCGAAAGGCATAACAAAGAATTCGTAGTGGTAGTACTGACATCTGAAAGTCATCTTCTGCACATCCTCATCTCAAACTCTGAGCTGGTGATAGCCTGATCTGAGATTTATCTTCGAGAACCACCGTGCTCCCTTCAGCTGATCAAAGAGGTCATCAATCATTGAGAGTGGGTATTTGTTTTTCACGGTCTCCTAGTTCAGGCGATGTTAGTCGACACGAAGCCTCAAGCTTCCATTGACTATCTTGGCGAACAGAATTGGGGCTGCCCAGGGAGAAACACTGGGCCGGATGAATCCATTCCCCTGCAAGTCGTCTAGCTGTACCCGCAGCTCACGAAGCTCTACGTGAGCCATCCAATATGCTGGTGTAGATATCGGTGCTTCCCCGAGGTATAGGTCTTTGTAGAATTACACCTCTCTGCGAGGACATAGACCTGGGACATCGTCAGGGAAAACATCTGTGTACTATTCCACCACTACAGGATAAGTTAGACTCTTCACATCAACTTCTCAAATGGTAAGGAAGGAAAACTAATGAGTCATTGATTGTACCCTCCTTTGAGAAAGTCCCTCCTATGATGCAATGGCACCCTTATAACCGGTTATGGTAAACCTGGTCCAATCCGTGTGGACACACCGCATGTTGTGATTAATAGAGTTGATCTGAGCATGGACTATAGATAACTAGTCCATACACAAGATGATGATGTAAGGCCTCGACGCCGCTATAAGGAGATCCCAGCCGAAGGTCTTGCCTCCTAGAGTAAGTTTACACTATTGGCACTAGTGTGTGATCATCGAGTCTCCTATCGTAAGAGTCTCTAGCTGTAAGGATCGATCCAACGGCTCCATCAGAATCTCCATGATCCGAATGAGGGCGGAGGCAATGATATAGTTACTGGCACCTCAGCCTATAAGAACTACAGCCATAGTGGAGTTGACATAGATCATACCTCGAATCATCACTAGTGTTCCATGATTGTAAGCCTTAGCTGCATGGCGCTGGGTTCTTGCCTGTCCACCTGCTCCCTGCGGTTGGGGTGGACCTCCAGGTGGTGGTGGTGGTAACACCTCATAACATCGTTCACTTCCAGCTGCACGACCAGCTCCTCTGCCACGTCCGCCTATGCCTTACGGATCGCCCCAATTGAACCTCTAACTCTTCATGGGATGTCCCTCAATAGTCTAATGATCATCCGAATGGTGGGTTGGATAGTCACAAGCCATGTGACCCTGCCCGCCGCTTGTGAAACATTGCATGTTCCTCGAATGATTGGCTCTGTCTCGTGTGCCTCACACAACCAAACCTGAGTCTGAAGGTCATCCATCATATGTTCTAGTGAACTTGGACCTCTGTGATATCTCTCTACTTCCAGATGTAGAAGACTCCACAATGTGATGCCCAGTGGTGGGTCTCGCTACTGGTGTCTGCTCAGCAAGGAAACTCTCCACTAAGAGGGCTCGCTCTAACACCCCCACCTGCGTCGGGATACTGAGAGCGAACATCAAAGCCCAGATCTCCCTCCTGAGCCCCTGCTCAAAGGTACAGGCCCTAAAAAATGGGTCTCGCACAATATATGTGGAGTAGCGTGAGAGGTCGGTGAACCTCACTGAGTACTGTGCCGCCATCATGCTACTCTTCTTTAGATGAAATAGCTCCTATATCTGCCCAACACGTATGGTGGCTAGGATAAACTCTGCCCAAAACTAGCTCTCAATGTCTGCCCAGAGTAGTGTCGCCTCATCATGAACCTAGAGCACCAGGCTCCACCATCTTTTAGCTTCTTACTGAAAGAAGACTCATGGCATGGATCACCATAATGTATGATGGTGTCCCTACCAGTCTGAAGACTCTCACCACAGCCTCCAGCCAATCCTCAGCTGGTTGCGGGTAAATCTCGCCCCTATACCTGGGTGGCCTCTGGCATTAGAACTCGTGCAATGTGCTCAGGAAACATGAACTCTCTACTAATGGGGATGGTGGCATCAGTGGCCCAACGGGTAGTGGTACCACTGGTGCCTCCGCTGTGATAGAGCCCTACACCGAGGCCTCATCTCCCGGTGGGATTCAATCTCATACAATGCCTGGAACCCTGGATGGTTGTCGACATGGAGGCATCCTATAAAGAAACAGGTGCGCCACGGTCAATAAGTTATACCTGGTTAGCTGTCACAAAATAGATCACAAAGAATACTCTTCAAAACACAAACACAATCAGTGTTTTAATTCACTGAGTCAGAAATAAAAAGTCTGGGTCCTGGTGTATGGATACGTTGGCCTCCGCGTCAACATTGTACTCCCTGAACTGAAAAATACACACAATACCCTTAACACTCTTTCTTCACATAAAAGATCATAGTCATATGTTCTGTGGTAGAACTGACTCCTTTGATACCAATTTGTCAGGACCCATCCCCCAGGGAACGTGCCATGACTACCCCAAACCCACCTTCCATAGGCCAGGGGTTGGTGACTAGTACCAAAGACATAAATCCCCAAACTGGAAATTAATTTCCATTATAACTGTAAGCACACACAACATAGCACACAGCTAGATAAAAAACACTAAGTAAAACTGTATAACAAGAGTGTGCTAAAAAGTAAAGGGGTCGGAAATACAAGAACAATTGTAAAGTACAAGTACAACTGAAAAGGATAAAACAGCTTAAAGGTGAAAAGCATATCCTGGATCATTCACCATGGATCCTACTTTAAGGGTAGGTACAAATAGCCTCCTCAACACTCCATTCCTGTCAGTATCCTCCGGGTACCGACTCATCGTGAGGTCCACCACCTGGTTCCTTCCAGTCCTCGTAACTCAGCCTCGGTCATTGTTGTCTGTCGTCTGCATCCAACACAATGAGGTGCGGGCATAGCCCATATAGGGGTGAGTATAGAGATACTCAATAGGGACCCTGAGATCCTCATGGTCTCTCAATATCCATCATGGATAATCCACAGAGTCTGAAATCAATAGATAACCCCACTTTGGTATATGCCTATACATATACCTAAGTTATTATGTAATCCCTCTCAATCATGAGGTAATTACAAAGTCACTGACTCATCTCACGTGGGTATAAAACTTATGTAGAGAGTTAGAGATGATCAGATTTAGCCACTGATTCATCTATTCTATCAAACCCGCATAGGATCCAGGAACAAAATTCAGAACTGTCAAACCCACAGAGGATCCGGGAAAAGTAAACAGAGCTGTCAAACCCACACAGGTTCCAGGAACAGTCCTTGAAGCTGTCGAACCCACACAGGATCCATAAATAATTGGCAGTGCTGTCAAACCCACACAGGATCCTGGAACAGTCGTCAGTGTTGTCAAACCCACACGGAATCCAGGAACAGTCGTTAGTGCACAGCCATCCACAGGGTTCCACACAAACCATGCATGATTCCAGGAGGGTCCTCTCCTCAAGACAAGTGTTGATACATCAACTACCATGATATACCAAGATTAAGTATATCAAAGGTCCGCCTCGTCAAAGGGGTCTCAACGCAAGAGACAGCGCGTCAATCAGACGCTCGGTCTGTGAGTTATTAGCATTTTACTCCCGAGGGCCCAGTTGGATTCCTGTACAATCCAACCAGAACGTATCTCAACAAAACCCCAAACTCTAGTGGGGTATAATCAAAGGGATTGCCACCCTCCAAGATTTCCAATGCTGCTGAAATATCGTCAAACAGACGTCCGGTGCCGAAGATATGGAAAAAGAAAGTAAAGGGGGTTGGTAGTGGGCTCAGGTCCGGTCCAACCCGGTCAGAACGAACTGGTCCAACCCAGGGTCTGGCTCACCCCATTGGGTGGTTTAGACTGTTAGGTTTGGGACAGCCCACTGGACCCAGCCCAGCCGACCACAAGGGCGGTTCGGCCCGGGCTCGAGGCCAGTTCGGAACAAAGCGTCATGAAGGCGCTGCTCAGCCTCGAGGGCGCGGTCGGGTCAGTTTGGGAAAAGCGCCACGAGGGGGACCGAAGACTAGTTAGTATGTTCGGGAGGCTAGGAGGCGGTCGAGTAGGTCGCGACCAAGCAGGTTGGTGGGTGGTCGGTTTTTGGCAGGGCGCGACCAGCGCGGGATGGCGATGTTCGGGTAGGGCTCGGCCAGGTGGTCCAATTCGGGCGGCTAGTAGGGAACAACCAGGCGGTTCGGCGAGCGACCGCTTTGGGCAAGGCCAGGCAGTTCGACAGCTGGGAGGCACACGGCCAGGCGGGCCGGTGGCCGGGTGGTGCACAGCCATGCAGTTCGGCATCAGGTGGGCGCGCGGCCAGGTTGGTCAGCGACTCGGCCAGGTGGGTTGGCGTGTGGCCGGGAGGCCGAGAGGCGCGGTCCGACAAGGGTGCGGCCGGGGTGGCTTGGCCGGAGGACCGTGGTTTGGCCCCAAGCACTATAGCGCCTTAGGGGCGGTGCGGTTTGTAGAAGATGTGGGTAGCACGGCCTTTCTCATCACTGCCTTCATCGCCTCGATGCTCATTTCCATGTCGAAAGTTCAACATAAACAAGATCAGCGGAGGGGTCGCACCATGTTGGTTTGGACTGCAACCTCCGCAATTAGGGTGGTATAAATTGGTTCATTAATGAAGTACGATGTAAAACAATTATTTTACAACCATACAAAGAATTATTTATATCTAAAGAAGAGAAAGAGAAAAGAAATTAAACCAAAAAGTAAACCCCCTACCTTTGTTCGCCATTCGTCATTCGTTGACGGAGTCATGGAATATATATGAAGAAGTTCACTATTCATCGCATCTTCCGCACGCTTCTAATCCTGAGCTGCGTCGGCTCGTGGAAGACGCTCCACGTCGGTAGATTTCTGAGGAAGATGTTCAAAGAGGAACAGCATTCTTCCTTAGTGGAGGATTCTTCGTTCTTCGTTGGGAGATTTTCTCCCTAGCACTCCTCTTCCCAAGTTCCACTAAATGAAAAATTCCAACAAAAACAAAAATGTCCCCCAAAAATAATAGATTGCCTATTATTTTAGAATTTTTTATTTAAAATTCAAAATGGAGTATTAATCAATTTTCCTTACACAATTAATGTGAAGGATTAGGGAAAGTTGGCAAAAATTAATTAAAGGGGTGTTGAAGAGGCTCCCCTATATTAAATTGGAGCTTGAGAGTTCTCCACTTTAATGGGGAGTTTCAATGGGTTAAAAGCTCATGTGGTCCCCACCACAATTATCATGAAGAGAAGGTTGGTTTCGGGTGGGCCCCACCACCATAACTACTCATGGGAGGTTAAGGTGTGGTGGTCTCACCTCCAACTTCCTCGAGGAGGTTTTAACCACCAAACACTCATAGGGAGGATCAAATAAAATAAAGTGTCGCTCACTTTATTTTGGTAATTGTTTCCATGAAAACTCAAAAACAAACTTTTATTCTAGACTAACTATCATTAAGGTGAAAGTCTTCTTAAGCGAATACCGACGCTGCGAGTTCAACAGTTCCCTTAGATTTCAATTTCGAGCACCGGTTCAAAATTTAAAAAAAATCACTCGTACGTTTGCTGAACGTATCTGAACAGAACTTCAGAAATTGATTCCTGGCACACCAAGCCTCAGAATCAAGCACCGTCAATTTCTGCAGACTCATAAAATTCCCATCTATTTAAGAAAAAAAATATCCACAAATTTTCCAGGTCTTTAAAATATATATATAGAGGGTCTAATTGATATTAATTTATTGTTTATTTTATAGAAAATAATTATTAAATTTTTATTAAACATTTATTCTCCAAAAGAATATGTTTTATTCAAAAATGTTTTTTATATATTTTTTTGAAAAAATAATATAATTAATTTTCTCATCATTTTGAAATTTTATTTTGTTAAATAAAAAAATTAAATTAGTATACTAATATTTAATTAGGCCGAAATTTTGTATTTTTTCAGAAAAAAATAATTTTTTGTAAATAGTGAAAATACCAATTTTTATAAAAATTACATTTATTTTTAATAAACTAAGTCCCATTATTATATTAATTTAAATAAAATAAATAAAAATAATATTTAATTACATTTAACTAAATCAATTTAATTTAAAATAAACTTACACTAAATTTTAGTAAAAGTTTATTCTTAGGGTTAAAACACATTTTTCTAAAAATTATTGCAAAGTGAATAATTATCTCCAATTTTGATTAATTAAAATTAAAAATACTTTTTTATGATTTAAATGTTGTGTATATATTATAAAATTATAAATTATAATTCAACTTCATTTAAATATTTTTACTTTTCATAGAGTTATTATATGAACCTCTTATGCTTGAAACTGCATTTCTTGAAAAAAAACCCATTTTTTGACGTGTCTATAGGTTTAAATTTAAATTAAATTATTCCCCTTATATGTTTTGAATTCAAAAAAATGTATTCCATTATTTTGATAATAATAATTTATTTTATATAATAATTTTAGCTTAATTTTTTACAATAATGTAGAGTAAAAATACAAAAAATAATTGTAGGGTTAAGGTAAAAATGGTACTTCCAGGGGTTAAACTAACAAAATTAGGTTTAAAATGAATAAATTTATATAAATCCTATTTTCTGGTCATATATCAACATTATATATTATAAGGTTTTAAAAGGGTCCATTTTGGAGCCTTTTGAAATGAGAAAAAACTTGTGTGTAATTCTTTCTTTTAAACAAATCCATATGTGTCTTATCAGCCACTTATGTAATTTCACCCTCACTATTATTTTATTCAGACGTCAAAATCTCATTATTTTTTAAAAATACTAGATAACTAAATACCAAAAATATTCCAACTCATCATATAATACATGGTTTGATTAGAAATCCAACCTAGGAAGGCATTTGTTTCAAAACTAAAGAAGTTGTATGAAGAAGAGGTAACATCCTTAACTGATAGTTTTTTATTTATTCTTACACCACCATAATATATTATTAAACCATTGTGATATAATAACCTTAGTACGTTAAATATTCTGATATTTTTTTATTTTATTGGAATGACCATTAACTATGTCCTCCTCCCTCAAACGGGGAAGGAAAACAGTAGATCTTGTTTATGTCAGACTATCACATCATGAACCGATGTATTTCATTTTAAATCAATGAATCTCACATATTTATATAGGAATGAATATAATAATAATATATTGTATTTATTATATAATTATACTTATTTAATAATAATATCACATATACCTTCTTTCATTTCATTCCTTAGGGAATACAATAACGACGCTTGTGGGTACCGCAAACTATCGCCTTGTGAAGCAATGTGGTTTTTTTATTATAGGATAACTTGGATGTTATATATAAGGGTAATTAAATAAATAATATTATATTTATGATATAATTATCATCCTATAAATATAAAATAACCCTTACTTTCTTTCCTTCATGATCTTCAAAAAATTTAAATGTTACACATGTGTACGTATGACTTATCATCTCCTTTATTGTAATAGAGTTCATTTTTCATAACAATATTTCAATGTTGGTTTTAAAATTGTAATTTATTTTTAGTATTTATAATTATTTAATTATTTAAAATTTGGATAAGAATGAATAATAATTTATTTGACCTCAATCAACTTAACAAAGTGATTTTTGAAATATTAGTTGTTTATCAATAAAACATATTATATGAAATTAATTAAATAAGTAATTGAACATGAATTCATAACAATTAAAATAAAATGAATAAAAAACAATAAAATTGTTCTTAAAAAATTAAATAATTAACATAATTTTATTATTAATTATGATAAGGAACTCCCAATAATATTTGGCTCGAGGTAAGGGTTTCATCTGAAAAGTTTTTTCTTCGAGAAATATGTTCCTTTATGAAATAAATTTCATTAAATAGATTATATAATTTCCATTTACATGTTATATCATTAATCCCACATATTTCCATATTTATTAAGTTAAAATTCATCAAATTCATGCATAAAAGTTATAGTTCGAATTTTTTTTGATGTTATAATGGTTAATGTTTCAATCTCATTTTATTCGAGATAATTTAATATTTAAAATTCATTAAAGGAAAATATATAAAAATTGCCTAATTAAAAAATTCATTTTCTTATAAAATTTTTAATCATGAAGTTTTCATGTAACATTATAGTTTACCTCTATTTTTTACAAAAAATGACTCATAAAATGTGTTTAATAAAATCCAATTTTATTTCTCTCTTCACCCGAAAATAACTTTTCTTTAATTTCTATGTTTGATAAATATATTATCAAATATTTTTTTATTATTCTAAAAGAGTTTTAAAATTATATTTTAAACTGTGTTTTCCTTTAGAGAAAAAATTTAAATATAATATTCATCGCATTTTCTACATAAGGCACTTTTTAACATTTACTGAAAATGTTATAGAAATATTTGTTTTAATGTATAAAGCATGAATAGTGTATTCTATGATCATATCCATTATTTTCATTGAATAGTTCTTTATAATTTTCCTGTTTTATTTTAGAAGAAAATAATTTACACAAAATTTTTTGAAATTTAAATTTTCAAAATTGATTTTCAATGTTGAAATCTCATTTTCCTTTGTAATGTTTTTAATCATTTTAAAGTAATTTCTATTCGTAAAAAACAACAACCATTAATTTCATATAATTATTATAAATTCTATATATATGCCGCCAACATGTGTTCTTAACTTTCTCTCAGTTCTTTTGAGATGTTAATACATTCTTTATGTCCACTTCTCAAATTCCTTCATTATCAAATTAACATTGATTATGATAAGAGACAAAATGGTGAAACCCATTTTCTTGACATGGGAAATTTTTTTGTTATAACATATGATTGAATTATATTATATTAAAAACATATATCATGAACATTTTATGATAGGTGTGAAAATATATTAGTCACATTAATTGCATAATTTTATAGTCTCATGAGAAGTCAAGTATAAGATTAGTGAGTAAAACAAATATGTTATTGGACATTTCCACCACATGATATTATCTAGGTAGTTATCCTTGAATAATTTTACAGTCTTGTTATATTTTTATTCCAAATTTCATATCTTACCATTATCATATGGTACAACATTCTTTATGTTATTATTCCATGTGATTAGTCATGTGCCTCATCTTTTATGATATAATTTTATTTATATGAATCACTGGTTATGTTTACATTTCATGTTTATTTCCTTACTAGGATTTCTAGATCACCCCTTTTTAATATACATTCCTTGGGTTTTGTTATGCAGTTTTATGAGATCAAATGGATTTAATAGACCATTATGGAGAATAAAAAGTATTCAAAAGATATTAGGCTTCATGATCATGGGGTTGTTTTTAATGGATTCTTATATTAAAAATAATATAATGATATGCGAAAAGGGCTTAGGTTATTATAGTGGCTTTAGAGAAAACGTTTAGTTAACAATTTGAGATAGGATGAGAAAATTTTAGTGATAAACCTAGGTATAATTCTATGTATAATACTAATTATACTAAAATTTCCAGTAATAATGGTTAATTATAGACCGATAGGTTTCCAAAAATTGAATCCATGTGTATATTCTAAAAGTGGGAGTGGTTCTGGAATAGATATACCTTGGGGTAATAACTCAAAAAATTTATGTTAGAATTGAATCAAACATTACATTCTATATTAAAATAGGACTTACCACACATTTGGTTTGACACTCTCCAAGGATATTCTTTGGAAACCAAAAATATTTATGAACCACTATGAAGGATAAGAAAAAATTGCTAGTATGAATACATAATTGGAATCATCAACATGGATAATGGATAATAAAACCTATAGGGACTTAAGTTAGGATATACATATCCATTATAAGTTATTCTATCTAGCTATATATGATTCCCCGGGCATGATAATAAATCATCAAATTTTTTCTTTTAATATGTGTAGTTAATGGCATGAAATTGGATATAGAATCTTAAAATACTAATGTGATGTGTAATGTATCGATATCCCTAATCAGATACCCAATTTAATTGGAATAGTAATTATAAAACATGTGATCATTCCAAATGATCTACCCCGAATTAAGATAAAAAACTAGAACATAGTTGAATTTCCTAACATATCAGAGAAGAGAAGGTTGATATCTCCTGAAATTTGAAGTGTTAAATATTATAAAGAAAATATGTCTTCCCTACTACATGTAAATCATAGAGGATAAAGAACATTGAATTATATATTAGATAGAGGAGAAAATGTTTTCAATATGGAAATAATGGGCAGATGGAAAGGAGTTTCCTAAAAATTCGATGTATTATTTGTAGGAAACTTGGGAATTATCCTAGTTATTTATTGAAACTATGTTTTAGAACCTATAATAAAGAATTAATAATGTTATACTAATAATTTAGGTTAGGTATTTAAATATCAGTATCCAAGAATTATTATTTAGAAGTATCACTACTAGAATATGGGTCTATACCAACAGTTCGGAAACTATTACAATAGGTTAAAAAACATTTGTATAGACAATACCAGTGGTTTTATAAACTACTAGTTATTATAATATGGGTATAGTATGATACCATTTGTTTAGAATAAACTTTTTGTATAGGACTCTTGATGTTTCACTTTATCAATGGTTCTAATGAAACAATTTATATTTTTCATTACCTAAGGTTTGAGAAATAATTGCTAAATCCCTAGAAAAATTGTTTATAAACCTATAGGATAGCATAAATTCTATACCAATAGTTTTATAAAACAATGATTACAAACCAACTATACAATTTCATGCAGAAGTACCCCCACCTTGGAAAATTACCTTAAAAAATCACCAAATAAGAAACAGCACCCCCAACATGGAAAAATGCCTATAGAAATCACCAGACATTTGTATCAAACATCACCGACCAATATACACCCAGTGATAACCCAATAAAATAATTAATTTATTCAACTAGTGATAACACACATTTTAAAAAGCACTTATATTCATTCAGAATCAATTATTAACCATCAAGTGTTATAAATAACATTCAAAAATGTAAAGTATCAATATCTCTCTCATCACCATCACAATTAGTATTATCATAATCATCATAATACTCACTATAATTCTCACAATTATCATCAATATCACTATCACCATTACACTCACTAGGAACATCTTCATCCAAGACACAATAAGGATAATTTTTCAAGGAATAATATAACATACATATCATTGACATATATGTATCATAAGTTGTGGTGGTATCAGATAGAAGTGGTAAACATAAGGATTCCATAAATTTCATATATTCTCCATTTCAAATTTTATTCCATTCACACTCCTTCATGAACAATTATTAGTTCTCTTCAACCATGTCATGATCATTTCATGTCATTGCATGGGTTGTTTCAAACTCAGTGCTACTAGAATCATCCCCTAATGTGGTCCAATATCTAATGGGAAAAATACTCTTCCCAGTTCAATAGTGTACTCCCCCATGGTTCTCATCTCATAATACCTAATGTAAATGGTCATTTAGCCCAAATTTTCCTTCTTCGTACTCAAAATGGGTATCCAAATCACACTATTAAAAATATAAAATAACTATCAAATTACAAAAATAGATATTAAAATTTGAAATTAAAAAAACTAAAATCTATTTTTATTTCTGTTTGTTTACCACACTTCCATATTTCTTGTTTATTCTCGATAAAAAAAATCTTCAGGTACATGTCCTTTAATATTAACACCTCCCAATGAAATGACATGGAATATATAAATCCATAATTCAAAATTAACTATTTATAATTATTTTCATAAATAAAAAATGGATATAATAGATGAAGTAATATGATTATTTATAATGATGGGTTACTCTGTTCTAGTAAGATAATATTTGGTTAAAAAAATAAATTTTATATAAAAAATTTGGTGTTTTGAAAATATGATTAAATAATGATTTGAAAAATTAAATTAAAGTGGAATGTAAATATTCTTCTTTTTTATATAATATTTATATTACTATAAGGCCAATTTAATTATGAAATAAATTCAATTGAATATCTTTATAGAAAAAACAATTCAAGATTAAAGCCATGTATAATATGGAGAAATATAATTGTAAAATTTATGTAATATGTGTTTTTATTTTGTGGTTTCTATGTTTATAATATTTAATTTGAAAGTGGTTAGTATAGGGAAATTCAAGTTAAATTTTTCACTGCAAGATATTGATGAATGAGTATAGAAAATATGGATTTTTTGTGTGCATTTTAAGTTAGTTGAAAGTGAATTACATTTATTTTTTGTTATCTGAAAAAATGTTATCATAATGAATAATTTTAAAACTTAGGTGATTAATGGATTTTTGAGGCATGATTAAATGGGATGTTGAATAAATCAAATGAAATTTATTAGTAAATATTTTTCAATTTATTTTGTATAAAAAGGAATAATAGGCGATATATTTTTTGTTAAAAGGTTAATTTTCCTAATAAAATATTTAATTGTAGTTATGCTAAAGATGATAAAAGGTATCATTCATTTTTTATAAAAACTCATGAAATAATTTGTCTTATTGTTTATTTTTTAACCATTTTAATATTTATTTAACATAATTGTATTAAAAATTCATATTTTATGTTCTAGAAAGTTTAACAGTCTGTTTTTTGTTAAAACATGGATTTTGAAAATAATATTTTGCTTATGTCTTAGGTAAAAGGAAAGAGAGTTTAGTTTTTCATATTTTAATTCTTGTTTTCTTTTAGTTTTTAGTGTATTATTTATATTTGGTAATTATAGTGGGTATTAAGCTTCAAATTCTTCTGAAAAATAGTAAAACAACTTGATTTTAGTATTTGTATGCTTATTTGAGCTTATAACTCAAAATGCTAGTATATTTGGGTTAATTTGATAATTGAATTTAGTTGTAAACTAAATGATTAATTTGAAATTGGATTATAAATGAAATATGGAAGTTCTAATATGATTTTTTACAATTTGATAATCAAAAAAATGTGAAATTCTGTTATTTTTAGCTAAAAACACTTTACAGAATTAAGTATTCTACGGAATAAAATGAGTTCTACGATTTTATAGCGATTTTAATTAGAATAAATTTTTATGATATATTATATTATTGGATTTATGAATGAAATATTTTATTATATGTTATTTAATAATCATTCCATAAGATTTATAAGGGTAACTTAATGGAATGGTGTTTAAAAGTGATAAATGTGTTAATTGTGGAATTAATAACACTAAATATTCTGAATGTGTTGGGATTTTTACTTAAATATTTTTTTTAGTGAGTGATCATTAATTATCTTCAACTTTTTGTTTAAATAATCATGTATCTTATTTACATGTAAAAGGAATTTCACATGATGTACCTTTATGTTTGGGTTGAACAAATTGGTTAGGCTTTTGAATTTTAATTAAAACTTGAGATTAAAAGTGTTATAAGAGACATAATAATGGTTGATTTTTTAGGGAGATAGTGAGTTATTAAAGTTTCATAATAATTGGTTTAAATAATGGTTTAATATGAAAAGTTATTCAATATGCAATGCTGAAAAGTAAGATATTGCATCCTATAATATTCTATAAAGACCTTTGTGCCACCTCTGAGTTACCATGATGTTTTTTAAATGATTTTCGGAGTTTATAGTCAAAATTGAAAGGGATAGAGATGATAGATTTTGATAGATTTTTTTAAAATTAGGTAATTATTATTATGAAATCTAACAATGGATTCTAAAACAATATTCTTCAAGAAAGGATTATCCATCGATATTTTTTATGTTATAACCTAATGGTTTTGATTATATAAATAGCGATGTAAAGGTGATTATGTTTTGACAGTTTATTTATTGATTGGATAAGTCAACTCATAGTTGGTCTATACATTTTGATGATTTAATAGAAGTTATTAGTTTCATAATAAATGAGATACATCTTGGATATATATGTGAGTTACAAGGAGTATAACAAATAACAATTGGATGCATATGAAACACTACTAAAAAACGGATACCCCTTCAATGACGTTTATAAAGGATTAGTTGGGGTAATGATAATTGATTAAAAACATGGGTGAAAGATCTTAAAAACTTAGTACATAGATTTATTGAAATTATTTAAGTGGTCACTTAGTTTGATTTAGAACTTACATATTGATAGGATTTCAAATAAGTTTTCCATATACAACTATAGTAGATAGTTTTTACTAGTGCTACATGGTGTATGTTTTCATAAGATATATATACATTAACTAAGATAACAAATTGTACATATGAATGATATTACTTATGTTTTGATAATATGATCAATAATTTAGACCATGTTTTATAATAATTATATATAATTTTTATGTTATTTTATTATAATTGGTTGATACTAATAATATTTTGGTAAATGTTGTATGATCACTGTAAAAAAATTTCCTTAAATACATTATAATAATGAAATATCTATCCTTATCCATTATAAGGGAGTAGGAAATAATTTTAAATAGTTATATTGATTCTAGAATCTAAATTATCAAGAATAATTTTTTATCCCAATCTTGATTTTCTTCCTCAATAGTGGAGATGTTAACAAAAAATTATTTTAAGTACCCAACATTGAATAATTATATAATAGAAACGGGATGCACTATTGAATCAAATACTATGATGGAATCTGTTTATAACTTTTATGTGATATATATTACTTGAATATAAATGTATACAATATATGGATATTTCATATACTGAATTTGTAAATCATTCACATGGATTATCATATTATTTAGATTATACAACATTAGATATTTTGTTATTTCTATATAACATTATTCATTAATCATTTAGGATTTCTATGATCAATTAAATTTAATATATTTTATAATAAAAAAAATATTTGGTTGATAGTCATCCAAGATTTTGTAAGATGCTAATATTTTTTATAGGACAATTAATTAATGAATGAAGCTTATAGTGGGGATTCTATTGAATCATTTAAATATATACATAAAAAATAGTGATTTATAATACATGATTCACTATGAATATTATTAATTACTATGATGAATATGTGGTACTAGAATATATGCTCCTTGTAATGTTTTTTTAATACTTCGAAGTTGGTGGATAGCCTTATGAACTTATAACAGAATTGTTATTTTTAGTTTATCATCATCAATCATCTATGTTAATGATTAATTGATGGTAGGTGCGTTGTATTTATGTTAATCATGTATATTTTATATTCTTCTATCAAAATATCTTTATAATCAGTTTTAAGTATCTATAATTCTTATACCTATTTGATATAATTTATTTCTATAATAACCATTCCTCACCAACCACTTTCTAATTACCATATAAGAGGCACGCCACTATATTTTTCCATAGTATCATAACTAACACATATAAAATTCACACATTAATCATACTTAAAACTAAATTGGTTTCACATATAAGTAATTTACCGCCTTGGATGTTAAACTATGGACTTTCTGATGATATAGTGAACTATTTTTTTTTAAATATTATCTTGAAAATTATTTTAATTCACTAATTAAATTCCCAACTTTTAGTAAATAATTACACTTTTTATCAAGTGAAAAGTAATATATCCCCTATTTAAATTATTAAAATATTAAATATGAATCCAAAATAAAATACTCTACATTAAACCCAACTTTACAATTCCCTTTAATAAATATGTCTTTAAAATATCACAATCTATCAAATTATTCAATAAATTTGTTATGAAAAATTATAATGCATATATATAAAATTTATGATCATGTAAATTATATTTCATTGATGTTTTTGAAAATAAATATTATAAAGGATTTCCATGCCTACTTCTTTTAATTTTATGGCATTGTATTCCACCCCAAAGTGTAGAGGTATTTTATAGAATCCTTATTTTTTGTTTTTTTAGAAAATTTTTAAAAAGGAATATATAATAAATAATAGATTATAAATCCAAATCATTTTAATTTTGATTCAAAAACCTAAAATATTATTAATAAATTATACTCATTAATTTTCCAATTAGAAATAATTTCTCGATAATGTGCTACTAGACACTCATTACTGGAGGTACAACCTATAAATATTTACCATCTCTAACAAGCCTTCCACTATAAAAATAATTTTTATATTATCTCTACAACTCAATTAATACCATGAGCCATACATTCCTTATTCCCTTACCATTTATAAAATTATAAAAAATCTAGGACCAAAATATTTCTTCATACAACCCTAATTTCCTTCACCCTTTTCTGAAGGTGTCCGTAAGTCCCAAAGTCTCGTCTCTCCTTGATGGAATCCCCAACATACAAATTTTTTCTCCTGAGTTCACGGAGCCTTCGGCACTTCTAAACCTCACCCTGATTTCCCACTTCAAATAGAGGAGACCTTACATTGACACCTTTGACGGTTTCATTTTTTCCTCATGGGATCTCCAAGAAAGTGTGGTTGTTGGCTTAATGGATATCCACCACATCATGATCTGATTTTAATCGGAGGAGGACCTTATCAAATCCTGGTTGTTGGATCCTCTTAGCTGCAACCGGATTTGATTCTTCCTCCTACTCTGGTCATTTGACTTTCATATCGATCATGATCCTCCCTCGATAGTGGTTAGGTAAGCTTTATTAACCTTCCATTACCGTTTCAAAATCCATCTATTATCAGAATGTTGGGTAACCTCATCAGGAGGGTTTTATGCGTGTATTGCTGAACAGAGGCAGTGTGCCATCCGGTTAATCCTTGGGTCTGTGTCAAAATTGATGCTTCCCGAATTCCTTTTTATATTGTTTGTATTACCATTGGAGAGGAATATAGATGCAAGAAAATGGTCATTTACGAAAATTGGACTGAATTTTGTTCATCTTGTAACTTTCTAGGTCACTCTCTAGGGGTTTGTCAAAGAAGACCTTTAATCCAGGTCCCGGAAAGGATAGAGGAAAGTTAAAAAAGGTAATAAAACTATAGTTTTCGGGGGTAATGTTCCAGTTCAAAGGGAGTATGGTCCAGATAGAGGTAGCGGGGTTCAACCACTACATCTATTGGAGCAGGATGCCTCTAAGGGAGTTCTCAAGGATCCTAAAGTTTGTGCTCTTGGTCCTGTGGTGATGGAAGCGTTGGCTCCCAACCTAACGGTGCCTGAAGTGTTTAGAAGGATGAGGCAGGAATTGGAGGGACCTTCCACGAAGTTTTCACGGAAGGAGGATAATACTAATTGTGAGGATATTCATGAAGATCCTCAAAGTAATGGAACTGCGGAGGAGAGTGTACAACTAGATAAAGTCCAAGGGGTGGTGACTGCCTTGGAGATGACCAGTTCAGTCAGGAATCTAGAAGGTAAAGGTAATAATCTACTGGTGAGGCCTCTACTTTAGTTGAGAAACAGGTTCGATAGTCTTTTAGAAGTTGGTTAGGTCACTGATCATGTGGAAGCCATAGGTGTGGATGAGGGATACTATGAGAATCAAATGTATGATGGGTGGGGTCGCGAGGAGATCTCTTTGTCGGTGGAGGATCTTCCTAGACAGGACTTTGAATATTTTCAAGACAAAGAAGAGGATATTAGGATAGTGGCAGAGGGTGAGGGGAAGGATTATACTAAAGACAATTGAGCTGCAGTTGGGTGCCTTTCGGTGATTGATTACAACACACCTGGACCGAGAAGGGGCAAGGAAAAGGGGTTTAAAAAACCTGTGTCAGAGACTCATTTTGGCAAGAGGGGTTTTAAATCCAGGGGTGATAAAGAAAATCTGAGTGAATTGGGCACTCAATACATTAGTGATATAGTTCAAGGTGAGAAAAGGAGGATGAATGAGGATGTTGGAATGTTGTTGGCTATTCCATGAAGAAAAACAAGGAAGGATTATTCTTATCTGTCGTGCCCGGTGATTACCAAAGCTTCTTCTAAACAAGATCACAAAGTGATCCTTGCTTTCAAAAAAGATAGAATATCCATGCAATCGAGCCAGGGGTAGTGCTCCTTGGATCAAATGCGGAGCTGGGTCCAAGTCGATAATCTCTGGAGGCAATATAAACCAAATTCCGAAAGGGAATAGGCCACTGCGGAGGATGACTCATGTGTCGGGTGTGGTGACGCGTATGGTTATTATGATTATTAGTGGTTACGCTGGTGTTTTCTTTTTTTAGTGCTCTTTGATGTTGGTTTGTGTCAGTTGTGTTCTTGTGTGGTTTGCGTCCCATGGTTTCTCACTTTCCCTAAAAGTGTTTGAAAATAAATAAATTAAGTTTCAGTCATACAAATAAAATAATTATAAAACATTAAAACCAATAAATTTTCATAACCATGTTTTCAAATATAAATTATACATTACTTCAATTTAATGGTGTCTCCATAAGAGTTTTCTAACCATAATTATTTCAGAGTATATTTCAAAGGTCTCCATAAAACACTTACATTCTCTCACTATTTTTTCAATCATTTCTTTATCATTATTTCACTCAATCATCATCTATGTTTTGTGGTTCCAAATCTCACACATGTATTTATTCCCAATACACCTAGTTGAAGATCCAATTATGAGTGAAAAAAATATTATATCAATATATATTGTAATTAAATAATATTTTTTTTGAAAAAACTAAGAGGGTTTTATAAATTTACCTGACATAGGCTGATCAGTGGGTACCACTAGATCCCAAGGTTGTGAAAGATCGCCAACCTATACAATAGGAGATGGATCCAATGTATTATTATGATTTTTAAATTTTATTGTAGTATAAGTATCAGGATAATAAACATAAAAGGTTAGTGATAATAAAGTATAGGGAAAATAATTTATCATGGACATCTATGGAAAAGTATAATATAGATGGGGAGTTAGACCCATCATCATATAGGGGAAAGAAATACTGGTATGTTCATATGTAAATAATTTTAAAAATATTATTGGCTTAAATAATTGGGTGCCTATAAAAACATTTTGGTATAATAAAGTTCGATATATATAATATCATATTAAGGGATGGGGCATGATCAGGTACGATGAGTAGTTTGAGTTGCTAAGTAACCCCCCCCCCCCCCCTCCCCCCGTATTATCTAGATGACCACCACTTTAACTTGTTTAGTCAAATAATAATTTCCTCATTAGTGTTGGATCACGATTAAATGTTATAAAATAAATTAATAACATAAAATTATATGTTATTGATATAGGTATTTTAAATACAACATTGATAATACCACCATAGGAGGAATTACCTTATCTCTTATCTGGTGATTATTGTCTAACATTCTATTCAATAATATCACTTATATGTTATTCATTTCCTAAATTTAGAAAAAAAATTACTATTAATTGGTAAGAATATTCTGAAAAACACATAAATTGTGATGTTAGGAAGGATAAATCCATAATTAGAGGTTTCTCATATTGAGGGATATTAATATGATTCCTTCAGTGATTTGTTAATCATCCCTCATGACTACTGTTTTGGATATCTTATATTTGGTATATACCACCTTAGGAACTAATTAAATACACCTTTTCATTATTTTCAATGTATTTATGGTATTTTTAATAACCAATTTATATAAAAAAATATTCAAAAAATATTTGGGGTAATATATTATAATAATTTCTATCATTGAGGATACATATTTTATAAAATTAAAAACAACTTATTCATGATTTCATCAATAAAAACATATTAATATATTTTATCAACAAGTTATTCTAAAATATATTCTCAAAAAAATTTATTGTAGCACTGAAACTTTGTATCTTTTCATAAATATCATATGTAATAAGATATGATTTATTGAGTCTCTAAATTAATATTAAATTATGGTCCCTAGAGACATCACCTCGTATTTCCATGTCTATATTTCTTGTTATATTTTTATCAATTATAGATTTTTAGCCTAAAATGAGATTTTTATAAAAAATTATTGGATCCCAATTGAATTTTTTTATATTTCCATGAAATAAATATATTTGTCTACTAAAAATCCCATTTTTTGTTTTATTAAAAGTCTTTAAATATTTTAATGTCATTAAAAATATTTTCTATTAGTTTTTTTTAGGTTTAACAAAAATAGTACACCTTATATTCATATGTAATGGAATTATGATTCCACTATATAATAATAATTAGTTCTATAATTACATCACAGGAAAGGTGCTGATATTTAATTGAATTTATTATATTTATGCTCAAAATAATGATGTTTATCATGGAATTCACATTCAAATAATATATCTCAAACAAATTAAAAATAGTTTTTAAATATTCCTTATAGTTTTTTATTACTTGAAAATATGATCAAAACATTCATTCTATATTTTTTATAAAACACAAGGTGATCTAAAACGAATATTGACCTTTTAAAGTTAAGATGTAATGGGGATTTGATTTTGAAACTCTTCCCTAAGAACCCACTCTCTAAAAGGTTCTATCCAAATCTAAAACCCATTTTTAATATAGGATACTTCATTAATGGTTATATTAATAGTGAATTGATAAATATATATCTTGTTAATCATTTAACTTATACTAGGATCCTAAACAATTATGTCACTACAATAAAACAAATGAATAATCATTAATAAAACACCTAATATCATTTTTATGACTATCAATATAATGGGATACATTATATATATATGTGTGTGTGTGTGTGTGTTATAAAATAAAATATATTTTAAACAATCCACATAAATGGTGATAGGTGTGGTAATTTATTTTCAAATATGAAATATTTTTAAAGAAATTATAGAGATAAATAATTTTACTTGAATAATATTTTTTACAAATGTGGATTTATGTTAACATTATATATAACGGTTAATGTAATATTAATTTACCACTATGAGACTCTTCATTAATATAATCTTCAATAAAAAATACTTTTTTATTTATCATTCAGTACTTTTCATATGAAAAGATCATGTTAGGCATCCTTACATTTTTTAGTTTTTTTAATACTATAACCCTACATTAGTTGGACTATAATAAGTTTTTAAAGGAATTTAAACCATATTTTAATCAATTATATGTCCTCTTTAATTTTTTTATATCAGGTACTTGAGACTATAAATGTATAGTTTTCATTTCTATATACCATAAAATATTATAAAATTTAACCATAGTCATAGATTTAATAATGATAATCCCATCAACCATTGAAAATGAATTACACATCTCTTTTTCAAGTTGGTTGTTAATTTGAGATGAAATTTTATAAAAATTGGTTAGTGTTTGTCTTCCCTTGAACATAAAGTCACAAAAATACTTAAAGGGAATGGATCCTACTCTAATCCTTAGTGTATTAATCAAATGCAAATTCAACACATATATGAAAGTAAATTGATTCGAAGATAAATATTTCTTCATAAAAAAATTACTATTTTATATTACATTACTAGATCTGGTAATAAGGTGTTTGAAAAATAAATAGTCTTAAAGAGTTTAATCTTACATTCATTTTCTATTTCATGAATTATAATTGTGAATTTTTAGTTAATTATTTTAACATGGTAACCCTATAAGAAAAACAATTTGAAAAGTCTCTCTATATCATGATAATGAATATCCAATAATTCCTCAAAAAATATATGTGAACCCATCTATCCATGGTTCACAACCAAAATTACAACTAAATACAACATCCATTAATTCCAGGTGTTGAATTATTTTTAAAGTTTATATTAAGTCAATAATTATGAAAACTATGGAGTATTTTATTCACTAATTAATAATTTTTAAAAAAACAATCATTAAGTATGTTTTAATTAGATATGACATTACCATCATGTGAATGATAAAAGATAACATTACATTAAATGACCCATGTAAAACATATATAAACATTACTTATTCTCTAAAAAATTCTTATTATTATACATCCACGTATCAATAGTTCTAGTAACATATAAAATTAGGTTCGTACATCATTAATATATATAATATCTTCAACATTATTTAATGCATTGATCATAATCCTCTTATATACATTTATAATTTTCTAAACACTTACAATCAAATGGGGACATACACATCATTCAAACATTAACCATGTCAAATCGCAACCCCCATGAGAAAAACATCATCATTAAAATTATGAAAATAATTATATATATCTAACAAAACTCAATTAATCGTAAGGATAACCTTTAAAAAACTAGAATAAAAAATATATTACTATAATCCCTTTAGTACTAGTACTAACTTTGTTCAATGAATTTGGACGAATACTACAATAAAAAATATGTACATGTTTTATATATATATAAAATAGGATAATGATTCTTATAATAATATTGGACAGACCATTTTTATGATGATGTAAAACTGGAAGAAAACATAAATCGAGGACAGATCATTGTGGCTGGTGAAGAAGATGGAGTATGTTCATAGGGATCATTATCAATGGAATTTATTTTTGAGGAGTTTAGGGCCATGGCTAGAATATGCGAATAATTCTATACCAGGGTTTTTGAAAACCGTTGGTGTAGAAAATATATACCAAGGGTCATAAAATTACATTTGTATACCATAAATGTTTTCATCCTATACCAATGGTTTTATTTAACTATTCGTATAGCCTTGATCACTGACTACTCTATAAAAATAATCCATTTGAACCATTTTTATTATGATCAATATATCAACCTATAAAAATGGTTTTATTAAACCATTGGTATAGACTTTAATAAATCATAACATACCAGTGGTTATTAAATACCGTTGGTATAGAGGGACCTATACCAATGGTCTTCAAAAACCATTATTGTAGGTCCATTGGTATTGATTCCTTTTCTACTAATATTTTTTTATGAATGTTATTTCGGTTATAATGAAATTCATAATCCTAAGATTTTTTTTGCAAAAAAACTATTCATTAGGTATTTTCAAGAATATTTTGAATTTTACAATTATAAAAGAGAGTTTTTGTGGGCGTCCTCAAATGATTTGTGGTTTTTGGGTACTTAGGTGCAACAGAGTGGCTGACCATGGTCGTTTCTCAAAGAAGGAAGTAAATTAAAAAAACTTCTTAGAGGTATTATCAAAATAAAATAGAATAGAATTAATACACTACGTTAATGGATGGTCATTTTTTATAGTTTATAAATCTAAAATATTTTTTCTGAAAGAAGATTGTATTTTTTTTAATTTTGAAATGTATGTTGATCAACAAAGCACAATGAGAATATGTTTTTTTTAGAAAACTATTTTTAGAAAATGTAATTGATATAACTCTACCTCTTCATTTACTTATTAATCATTATCATTTAAATCAATATCCATTTAATTATGATCCCCTAATTGTTTAACCCTCTAACCCTACAAGAGTTAACTTAACCATAAAGATGAAATTACTTAAACCCTAGGCTAGCTTCGGAACACGCAATCGCAATACCCTAATTTGATTATTGTTCTAAGGATAGATTATGGTTAGTGGTTAATTAGAGCACATATCCATTTTTGAAATTTTGATGAATTGTGTTTAGGGATTATATTTGAACTCTATAAATTTATCCCCTGTGGTCTTGTATTAACGATTAAGATCATTGTAACACCCCGAGATTTTATGAAAAATATTCTTTTTAATTTCATTAATGTCTTGTGTTGTATGCTACACCAAAAGGAGCTTGCACAACATGCATCCTTGACTTTCCTTTCATTACACGCAATCACGACCTTCCTTGATAGCGTGTGCAGTACGCAATACCGAGTTTTACTAAACAACGATATGCTATTAAAATATTATTAAAACTAGCCGTTATGAATAGTAATAACCACTTTTTGAAATTTTTGAAATTCTATTTTTCAAAATAGACTTCATTTTTGGAAATTAGCTTAGGGTGAAGTTTTGGTACTTTTCGGATAACTTTCATATTCTGATGAATAGTGAAAATTACTAAATTTTAATTAAAAACAACTTTTTTAATAGAAATAATTAATAGTGATAAATTATTAATTTGAGTGGTTTTAAAGTATATTTAGAATATATTTTTACAATTTAATACAATGTTGGTCATTGGATGTAATTTCACATTTAAACCAGTTATAAACTAGTGTCAATCTTTTAATAGTTATTATCTCTTAAAAACACGCTATTTGTTTTGACGACGAGAATTAATTTTTAAATTAGTTAATGCAACTGATATGTATTGAATTTGGTAAAATAGACATCATTTTTGAGTTCATAATATCAAATATATCTTAGGCCTAATTTTTGGTATTTTTCTGAAAACTTTCAATTTTTGATGAATAGTGAAACCACTAAGTGGTAGGTTAAAAACTGAATTCTGCATAAAAATTAATTTTATCGCTTCTGTGAATGGAATTTCAAAAATCCGAGAGACACGGTTAATATCAAGGACTAAAATGTGGTTCAATGAGATGAAAATAATTTTGGGTGAATAGTAACTTTTTACTTTTTTTACCGCGGTTAATAGTAAATAGGGTAACTAAGGGTAAATATGATATTACTATTACCCTAACACATGTCCTAATTCTATTGGATAAGTGTAATTCGACCAAAAACAACCATATGAATATAATATGACCATTTAGGTCCACTTGGATTAGATTATGACATTTAATATTAATTTATTTAATGAATAGTTAAAATAGTTAAAATCAATGTTTAATAAATAAAACATTTTTAATATGGGGTAATACATAAGATCAATTCGACTATAAATATTCATTCGAAATCTAAAAAGATTTCCTACATAATGGTATTTTATTTGTAATTTTTAGACATTAAATAATTTAATTTATTTATGACACAACGATGATGCAGTAATTATCTTATTAATGAAATATTGACATAATTGATGTTATAAATACCCAAATAAATATAATTTGATACTTTTTATGAATTCCACTAATTTTATAGGTTACTATGATATATTAGTGTTGATTTAATCAACTTGTTTCGAACATATAATTCTGTTATGACTTTCACAAAAATCATATATCAAATAGTGTCAAAATTGACACAAAATAGTTTTTAAATCAAATATTATATTATTAATTGTTATTTTATTCCTAAAAATCTAAGGTTCGGCCAAATGACTTTGATAAGGATATATATATTAATAATAAACAACTTGGGGTTCGTTTGGCATGTTATAGTAAGTGTATTAACCATATAGTGTAAGAAAACAAAAAGTCACGGTAAAAGTAAAATTATTTAACTTAGAGTTAAATCTAATTGATAAGGTTAAAATAATAAACTAAAATTTTCTAAATCCTATTGGTTGATAGGATTTCGACCCATCCCCACTTTAACTTCTAAATAAGACTCTTTGGAACCATTATAAACTGATTTTGACTTTAATATAAAATAATATTTTGAGATATTCCTAAGGTGCCCCTATCCTCCCTTATAAAAGGACACCTCCTCCCCCTCCTCCTCACACCAATTTGAGCACTCAAGCTCGGCCAACCCCTGCCAAAATCCTTCTACACTTCCCTAGTATCATCCTAGAGGTTCTGGTCTTCCTCAAAGACCAATTTTAGTGCCCTAAGAGGAGGTCTCAAAGAGGCGCTTCAAAGAAGAGGTAATTTCCGTTACCAATTCTTTCACCATTATTTCTTCTTCCACTTCTTCTTCTTAGGTTGTTTCATTATGAAGTAATAACAACAGTATAACTCATATACTGATATGTTATTATAAGTATGAAACAATCCTAATTCACCATCTATCCATCCTACGGAAAACGAAATCACCGCGCGTGCGTACGTACGGAATACCGTCTCCACGCCGTGGTGTAATCTGTTTTTCCACCAACACCTTACATGGATGAGTATTATGGTGTAAAGAATAACTATACATAGTTATTACAACGTCATATTGATTCTGATATATTGTGTAATCCACTCCAATTCAATTCAATAATTATGGAAATGATATCATCGCTCGTGCGTACGTACGGACTACCGTCTCCACGACGCGATGAGATTCATTGTCCATGTTAACCATTTAAGAATGATTATAAAGTATATATAAGAAATAATAATGAAATATATGAAATTATAAATCTACTGGATTTATGTATATATATATATGTATGTCATCTACTTACTTCCATTCAAGACAATAAGGAAAGGAAAACAGCGTTCATGCGTACGTACGGACTACC
Organism: Viscum album; assembly: GCA_963277665.1. Classification (NCBI taxonomy): domain Eukaryota; kingdom Viridiplantae; phylum Streptophyta; class Magnoliopsida; order Santalales; family Viscaceae; genus Viscum; species Viscum album. Next base: position 1,877,203,356 of record OY728143.1, on the reverse strand, counting down.
ATCTCCATGAACGGTGTTTTTCATTTCATTTTCTATTATATATATATACTGAATATATATGATATATAAATCATATTTTATATTCTGGAAGTAATTAAATCATGATATAAGTAATAATAATGTCAAGAACAACAAGTCAAAACACCTACGATAAATGAAACGATTTTACCCAAAACGCTTCTTTAACATGGAATTTACAAAAGAACGGGTAATATAAAGTCATAAGTGGACCATATATGATATAATAACAATGAATATGATTCTGGAATAATTCAATAACATGATTTAAATCATTATACAGTAGGTTCAGACACTTACAAAGCAAGTCGGACCTACGGTAATGGAAATATCACAATCTCATTTTTATCCGAGATTGTTTATAGTTTGGCATTTACTGAGGTGTATTTTATCATCCACATCCATGTTTCCTCAATATGTAATATTATTTCCATTCACCTACAATTTTTTAAATCCAATTTTACCCTTTGGTGAGTTTTGAGTAAAAGATATGATAGGAATCTTTTGTCTTTTTTCGTACGAGGTACTTTTTGACTTTTCTGACAAAAGTACGAGAAGAATGTTTTTTTTAACTTATACGGCATGAATGTATTTTTAAAACATTATTTCCAAGAATATTCCTTTACAAGTTTTCAAGTTTATTTTTAATCAACTTCTTTTAGTTTAAAGTCGTATGACATGTTAAGAAAGGAAAAAATGTTTTTGAAAAAGAAAGGATATTTTCCTCAAGAATGGAGTTCAAGTGTTTTATCAAAATTATTTTCCATATAAGATAATAAAGGGTTCTGTTTTTATCCCTTTTATTACATTGATTTGATTATTTTGTGATGGAATTATTTTTATGAATTCCTTTATCTTATATGAATTGTTTTATGATGTCATGATGTTTAAGATTCCCATTTGTATTACATGGGTTATGCAATGATGTATGATTTATGATTTTGTGGCACACATAAGAATTGTATCATTATGAGATGGGTGGGACATATATCTCCCTCCAATGCATTGGTTAAAGATTTTATATCTCATGAGATAGACATGCCTGGAATGGTAGGTTATACCGGTTCAGTGAAACAGGACTGAAACGAGGGTTACTCGATTCAGAAAGGGACTTTGTCCACTAAGATAGTCTTGGCAATGAGTCTTGACTAACAAGAAATGATTCTCTATGATTATGTGTGTATGCCACAAAGTTTCATGTTTTAAGTTATGATTATTGGGATTAAATTTCACTTCTATGATTTATCCCATGTTATGATATCATGATCTCTTTTGCAGGATAAGATTTCCAAAAGATATGTTCTTATGTATATGATGTGATTGATATTTCTTTTGTTTACCCTTACTGAGCATTTGAGATCACCCTTTTATGTTTTCATTTCCCCAGGATATAAAGAAAGGTTTTACATAAAAAAAAGGGAAGATCTTTATGGGAGATATTGAAGATCTTTCACCACGATTAGAAGATTACGTTCCGAGTTTCCAAAGACAATAAACTATTACAATCCTTGTGTGTGTGTTTTTGTTATGTACTAAGTATTCCGCAAATGTAATGTAATGTCAATGTACGTCAAGCTTCGGGTCTCTACAGTTGGTATCAGAGGAAAGGTTTAGTCAACCTTTGGAAACTAGGATGCGAGAACTTTAGTGAGATCCCTATAGATATTTCTAAGGTATGTCTAGGGATGTCTCTAAGGATAAGTATACGTATAGGATATAGTCATAGAACTATGGTAACTATCATATAATTAAACCTAAGATGTTAGATATTGAAGGTACTCCCCATTTATTATGTTGTTTTCCCTAGCATGATTTTTGCCTCTCACACTATTCTTTTTGGGTTGTAGAAAATGGCTGGAAACAAGATGATTCACGATAATGGAGGATATGATGGACAATGAAATGATATTCTTCGTGAGAAACCAAATGAAATGGGATTTGGAAGTCCAAACATCATTATTATGCCGAATTAGAAATCTCATAATATGATCAATAAAGTAAAATTTGGTATGTTTCCTGACTCGGCTAATAAGAGAAAGATGGAGTTTCATGATGATCATAGAGGAAAGATAGTTCAATTTCCCCTATGTAAATCATGTGGGAAGAGACATCAAGGAGAATGTTTCAAAGGAACTGGAAGATGCTTTGGGTGTGGAAAAGAAGGACACAAAGCCAGTAAGTTTAAAGGAAAAGGTTCAGTTAACACCAGGGATGAGGATAATGGTATTGCTATGACATCAACAATGGTTAAATGTTTTAAATGTGGAATGTACAGGCATTATGCAAACCAATGACCTAAGGGAAAGTCTCATGAAGAGAATCAGTATGGTCATATGGGTAGTATTTATGTTGATGATGATGAAGAGACTACAAATGATATGTGAGATGAAATAATTGTTGAAGATCGGTCAATGGTTTAAGAATGTAGTGGAATTATTACATGTTTATCATGTGTAATGTTGTATAAGTAATCTCATGCTACTATGGAATAAAGAGACATTTATGGATTGTTACATTGTTGTCTTTCCTTGAGTTTTGAATGTGTATGATTAATGTTACCAGTATCAATGAAAGGTTATTCAGATATTTTTGGAATGCAGATGATATGCGCATAATGAAGGGATGAGGAGAAAATGAAATGTTTGACAGTATTTATGAGCTCATGATTGATATAAGGACTAAGTGATATCATGGTTTGAGTATATAGAATTTTGAGGATTTTGGTATGTGGAAGGTGTTAACGTTTAACTGCATTCATGTTTTCACTAAGGTATTCAAGAGAATACATGATTAAGGACTTTGAATGTTTGGAATGTGACCAACAAGATATATTTTATGATATATGGGGATAAACGATGGTATTAAATCTCTGAGAGTGGACTGCAGTATTATGGATAATCCTAAAGATTGGAATGGATTATGTTGGACATAAGTTAGTATTGTTTAAGGATGGAAGTTTTTTCGATATTATTGATGGGATGTTATAGTAATATAGTTTTAGAAAAAGGACAACCAGTAGGACGGGCGAAATCCCATCGCATCGGACAAGGCTGTGGAAATCGAACCCACAATCGAAGTGCGACTGGCCTTTATCGCCTACCACTAGCCTATAGGAAGTCCCTGTTTAGTAGAAACTAGTTTTATTATATTAGGCAGTATGATATATTAAGTTTAAGTCCATTTTAGGAACCATATATGATTAATCTCACTATAGATCGACTTATGTATATAATTTTTGCTAACCCTTTGTTTGAGACAGATGGAATGACCCGTCATTCTATCACATGATCTGCTAACACTTCACAAATAACAAATTCAACTTCATTTATTTAAGAGATGAAGTGGAAATTGTTCAAGGCACTAACAACAGTGAGATTGTACCAAAATAAAGTAAGTATTTATTCTAATTCAAATTTTCAACTTTAGGGAAATGATCTTGAAAACCAAAAATGTTATCCTAGTGATCTTATACCTGATGAATCAGATGGTACCTTATATCATCACAAATCTATGGATTTGTGATTACTGGCTTTTCCATAGCCATGTTCTCTACCACTCTCCATCAGAAAATGATGGTTAGATTTCTCTTCCATATCCATATATTCACCTATGTGGAAACCCAGTGATTAGTTTATTTGGGTAACCGTTACGTTTCATACTTTCGTTTTTAAAGATTGGTTTTGGTATTCCTTTTTACGAAGTGGGTTTCTATCAAAGAAAATTTCAAATAGTAAACCATTTATAACCCCGACGAATTTCGAGGGCGAAATTCATTTTAAGGGGGGTAGAATGTAACACCCCGAGATTTTATGAAAAATATTCTTTTTAATTTCATTAATGTCTTGTGTTGTACGCTACACCAAAAGAAGCTTGCACAACACGCATCCTTGACTTGCCTTTCATTACATGCAATCACGACCTTCCTTGATAGCGTGTGTAGTACGCAATACCGAGTTTTACTAAACAACGATATGCTATTAAAATATTATTAAAACTAGCCGTTATGAATAGTAATAACCACTTTTTGAAATTTTTTAAATTCTATTTTTCAAAATATACTTCATTTTTGGATTTGGAATATCGAAATTAGCTTAGGGTGAAATTTTGGTACTTTTCGGATAACTTTCATATTCTGATGAATAGTGAAAATTACTAAATTTTAATTAAAAACAACTTTTTTAATAGAAATAATTAATAGTGATAAATTATTAATTTGAGTGGTTTTAAAGTATATTTAGAATATATTTTTACAATTTAATACAATGTTGGTCATTGGATGTAATTTCACATTTAAACCAGTTATAAACTACTGTCAATCTTTTGATAGTTATTATCTCTTAAAAACACGCTATTTGTTTTGACGACGAGAATTAATTTTTAAATTAGTTAATGCAACTGACATGTTTTGAATTTGGTAAAATAGACATCATTTTTGAGTTCATAATATCAAATATAGCTTAGGCCTAATTTTTTGTATTTTTCTGAAAACTTTCAATTTTCGATGAATAGTGAAACCACTAAGTGGTAGGTTAAAAACTGAATTCTGCATAAAAATTAATTTTACCGCTTCTGTGAATGGAATTTCAAAAATATGAGAGACACGGTTAATATCAAGGACTAAAATGTGGTTAAATGAGATGAAAATAATTTTTGGTGAATAGTAACTTTTTACTTTTTTTACCGCGGTTAATAGTAAATAGGGTAACTAAGGGTAAATATGATATTACTATTACTCTAAAACATGTCCTAATTCAATTGGATAAGTGTAATTCGACCAAAAACAACCTTATGAATATAATATGACCATTTAGGTCCACTTGGATTAGATTATGACATTTAATATTAATTTATTTAATGAATAGTTAAAATAGTTAAAATCAAAGTTTAATAACTAAAAAAAATTTAATATGGGGTAATACATAAGATCAATTCGACTATAAATATTCATTAGAAATCTAAAATTATTTCCTACATAATGGTATTTTATTTGTAATTTTTAAACATTAAATAATTTAATTTATTTATGACACAACGATGATGCAGTAATTATCTTATTAATGAAATATTGACATAATTGATGTTATAAATACCCAAATAAATATAATTTGAGACTTTTTATGAATTCCACTAATTTTATAGGTTACTATGATATATTAGTGTTGATGTAATCAACTTTTTTCGAACATATAATTCTGTTATGACTTTCACAAAAATCATATATCAAATAGTGTCAAAATTGACACAAAATAGTTTTTAAATCAAATATTATATTATTAATTGTTATTTTATTCCTAAAAATCTAAGGTTCGGCCAAATGACTTAGATAAGGATATATATATTAATAATAAACAACTTGGGGTTCGTTTGGCATGTTATTGTAAGTGTATTAACCATATAGTGTAAGAAAACAAAAAGTCCCGGTAAAAGTTAAATTATTTAACTTAGAGTTAAATCTAATTGATAAGGTTAAAATAATAACCTCAACTTGTCTAAATCCTATTGGTTAATAGTATTTCGACCCATCCCCACTTTAACTTCGAAATAAGACCATTTGGAACCATTATAAACTGATTTTGACTTTAATATAAAATAATATTTTGAGATATTCCTAAGGTGCCCCTCTCCTCCCTTATAAAAGGACACCTCCTCCCCCTCCTCCTCACACCACTTTGAGCACTCAAGCTCGCCCAACCCCTGCCAAAATCCTTCTACACTTCCCTAGTATAGTCCTAGAGGTTCTGGTCTTCCTCAAAGACCAATTTTAGTGCCCTAAGAGGAGGTCTCAAAGAGGCGCTTCAAAGAAGAGGTAATTTCCGTTACCAATTCTTTCACCTTTATTTCTTCTTCCACTTCTTCTTCTTAGGTTGTTTCATTATGAAGTAATAACAACAGTATAACTCATATACTGATATGTTATTATAAGTATGAAACAATCCTAATTCACCATCTATCCATCCTATGGAAAACGAAATCACCGCGCGTGCGTACGTACGGAATACCGTCTCCACGCCGTGGTGTAATCTGTTTTTCCACCAACACCTTACATGGATGGGTATTATGGTGTAAAGAATAACTATACATAGTTATTACAACGTAATATTGATTGTTATATATTGTATAATCCACTCCAATTCAATTCAATAATTATGGAAATGATATCACCGCTCGTGCGTACGTACGGACTACCGTCTCCACGACGCGATGAGATTCATTCTTCATGTTAACCATTTAAGAATGATTATAAAGTATATATAAGAAATAATAATGAAATATATGAAATTATAAATCCACTGGATTTATTTATATATATATATATATATTTATGTCATCTACTTACTTCCATTCAAGACAATAAGGAAAGGAAAACATCGTTCATGTGTACGTACGGACTACCGTCTCCATGAACGGTGTTTTTCATTTCATTTTCTATTATATATATATACTGAATATATATGATATATAAATCATATTTTATATTCTGGAAGTAATTAAATCATGATATAAGTAATAATAATGTCAAGAACAACAAGTCAAAACACCTACGGTAAATGAAACGATTTTACCCAAAACGCTTCTTTAACATGGAATTTACAAAAGAACGTGTAATATAAAGTCATAAGTGGACCATATATGATATAATAACAATGAATATGATTCTGGAATAAGTCAATAACATGATTTAAATCATTATACAGGAGGTTCAGACACTTACAAAGCAAGTCGGACCTAAGGTAAGGGAAATATCACAATCTCATTTTTATCCGAGATTGTTTATAGTTTGGCATTTACTGAGGTGTATTTTATCATCCACATCCATGTTTCCTCAATATGTAATATTATTTCCATTCACCTACAATTTTTTAAATCCAATTTTACCCTTTGGTGAGTTTTTAGTAAAAGATATGAAAGGAATCTTTTGTCTTTTTTCGTACGAGGTACTTTTTGACTTTTCTGACAAAAGTACGAGAAGAATGTTTTTTTAACTTATACGGCATGAATGGATTTTTAAAACATTATTTCCAAGAAGCATCCTTTACAAGTTTTCAAGTTTATTTTTAATCAACTTCTTTTATTTTAAAGTCGTATGACATGTTAAGAAAGGAAAAAATGTTTTTGAAAAAGAAAGGATATTTTCCTCAAGAATGGAGTTCAAGTGTTTTATCAAAATTATTTTCCATCTAAGATAATAAAGGGTTCTATTTTTATCCCTTTTATTACATTGATTTGATTATTTTGTGATGGAATTATTTTTATGAATTCCTTTATCTTATATGAATTGTTTTATGATGTCATGATGTTTAAGATTCCCATTTGTATTGCATGGGTTATGCAATGATGTATGATTTATGATTTTGTGGCACACATAATAATTGTATCATTATGAGATGGGTGGGACCTATATCTCCCTCCAATGCATTGGTTAAAGATTTTATATCTCATGAGATAGACATGGCTGGAATGGTAGGTTATACCGGTTCAGTGAAACAGGACTGAAACGAGGGTTACTCGATTCAGAAAGGGACTTTGTCCACTAAGATAGTCTTGGCAATGAGTCTTGACTAACAAGAAATGATTCTCTATGATTATGTGTGTATTCCACAAAGTTTCATGTTTTAAGTTATGATTATTGGGATTACATTTCACTTCTATGATTTATCCCATGCTATGATATCATGATCTCTTTTGCAGGATAAGATTTCCAAAAGATATGTTCTTATGTATATGATGTGATTGATATTTCTTTTTTTTACCCTTACTGAGCATTTGAGCTCACCCTTTTATGTTTTCATTTCCCCAGGATATAAAGAAATGTTTTAGTTAAAAAAAAGGGAAGATCTTTATGGGAGATATTGAAGATCTTTCACCACGATTAGAAGATTACGTTCCGAGTTTCCAAAGACACTAAACTATTACGATCCTTGTGTGTGTGTTTTTGTTATGTACTAAGTATTCCGCAAATGTAATGTAATGTCAATGTACATCAAGCTTCGGGTCTCTACAATCGTGCTCTCACAATTTACACAAACTCTCGACTACGTGTGTTTTTGTGTTAATTATTCAATTTTTTGATTAGTTTATAATAATTTAAAAACACAATTCATGGATCATATTAAATGAATTACATTAGCTTAATTATTCAAAATAATTAAATGAATATGGTAGAATATAGATCGATCACTATGAAAATTAATCTTCCATGGGCGGTGTGGTCATCGTAGAGACGTTTTGCATGAACAAAGGATTGAAAGGGTAGACACAAATCTCATCTCCACTCTTGATTCCAACCCAATTATGAATATTAATAGAAGAATAAACGTGAATAACAGAGAAGAAAAATTGAAGAAAAATTCAAGATACAAACATGAATGAAAAGAAATACAAAGAGGAGGTGGGAGAGGAGAGCCTTTTTGGAAGAGAGGATTCCACAAAGCCTTACTTATTAAAAGAGTTGTGAGGGGCTCCCAAAATACACCCTTTCGGCCACACCTTCCCAAAGCCTCTACCAAACCTCCCAAAGAGTGAAAACTCCCTTTAAATAGAGTTTTTGCGGGCTAGTGTTACATATCTTTTTTAAGTGTGAAATGAAAACTCTTATAAATATTTTATTCCAAGTTTCACCACATATTTATCCTCTTAAACACGTGACTTGGTCGGCCTTTTATAAGGATTATGTGTTCCAAATTATGTCCCTAAGATTCCCACAAAATTTGGCCTCAATCCAAGCCCAGATGAAGAAGATATGGCCCAAATGGAGAAGTAATGTCCAATATGTATGGTTCTATCAGTCATTGTCTTCATGGCCCATTTACAACCATCAAATGCATGATCCAGCTCTTATTTCCAAACTATAATTTGTATCCCATTAATTCAAGAACACATTTAAAAAATTTTAAGTCAAAATATTTAACATTACAATATTTATGCCCGAAATACTACAGTAAATTTTAAAAGGGTAAAACTGGATTTTTCATCAAATTTGAAAATGAATGATCTAATCCCAAATATTTCATAATTGAACTTATTTAGCACAATGTGAGGAAATTATGTCATTTATTATAAATAAAATATTCAAAAAAATAGTGTTTTATTAACTCCCCCACACTTACACTTTTTCACTCCTGGGAAAAACCTCATATTAAGTAAAGATCAATAATAAATCAAAATAATTTCAAAACACATATCCTTGAGATAAAACAATCCCACACCAAGAAACAGAAGATATCGTGACTCATAAAAAACATTATTTCAATTCATACATTTATATCATTCAATATATTTCTACTTCGTTTATTATCCCATGCATAAAATAGTCACCTCACTTGAATTTTCTCTTATACACAAATGTCAATTTTTAGAAATGTCTTTCTCATCCAAACTCATAAAAGGGTCACCATAGGCTTGATAAATTAATAAATCACCACCTGATGTGAGTCAAGGACATATGTTTATCATGAGGACTTTTTATGGTTATTCTATAGATTTTGGTTGGTAAGATTTAGATGTGAAATTCTCTGAGGCTGAATGAGGAGGGATTGAATCTTTTTGAAGAAAAATTGAATTAATATAATTTTCACTTAAATATTGTTTCCTCATTGGTACCCTTATCATTAATTCAGATCCATCATCATGAAAAGTCTTTGAAATTTTACACCATTCATCATTAATTAACAAAAATGTAAATATTCTCAAACATGATTTTCTTGAAAGCTCCAGATAGACACAGCTTTCTACCTCTATTAGAAGCTCCAGAAAAGGCACAACTTCACTTATCATGAAGGCTCTAGAAAAGGAATAGGTTTCAATATAATGATTTTCTTCAGCAGCAAATACATCTCTTCAGAATTTAATTTTCCACCCAAAGTATCACAGAATGTGGTAGCACAACACAAGACAGATTCCCCCACACTTAAGTTCAACTAGATTATGCAATTTCACTTCAAGAGTTGGTGGGATAAGGAAAATTGGATCATAATGTGGCTAACCTAATAGGTTGTTCATGGATTCTAAGGGCTAAAAGGATTATACTTTCATGGTATGCCATTATAAAAAAGGATTCTTTGAAATAGGGGCTTTAATACCAAAAAAATGCCTCAATAATTTATACATAAGTACCTTGAACCCTCAAGTTTTGATAGGAATAATTCAAATTCTGGTTAAATCAAGCATGGTTTGGTTCTCTTAAGATGTGAGGTGATTGTAATGAATATGAAAATAATGGTATAGTAGCCTCACAGGAAAGCGATTTCAAATATATAGTCAGTGATATGTGGCATGGGATTCAAAATTCAGTGTATTTTTCATGAAATTACTAAATATTTGAACTTGAAACAAAGTCATTTCAGCATTCATTTAAGAATAGATTCAAGGGATAAATTGTTTCACTTATGGATATGGATTTAAAAATGATGATGAGAATCATTTAAGCTAAAAAAATTTCAAAAACGCACAAAAAATTGAAAATTAAACACACAAAATCTGAAAAACATAAAAAAAAAATTTAAATAGAAAAACAATTGAAATTACTAAACTAAAAGGTTCCCTCCCCCACACTTAAAATATTGAATTGTCCTCAATGTGAACCCATGAGATGATATATTCACATGAAATATATAATTTTAAATAGGACTAAGAATAAATAACATAAAGGGTTAGGAACAACCTGATATGCTCAAGTGATGATGGGGTCATGTAGTGTGATAAAATCCACTACATCAGTAGGAAGTCCCTCAATGTACCTCTTCAAACATTTCCCATTAACTGTAAATCTCGTTCATGTGTGCTCTTGTGTGATCTCCACTGCACCATAAAGAAAAAACATTAGTCACAACATAAGGACCTAACTATATGGAATGCTACTTACCAGGCATCAGCCTCAGTCGTGGACTATAGAGAGGGACTTTCTCTCGAACATGAAACTCCCTTTGTTGGATCATTTTTTTCATTATCTACTTTTGATAATTCCTTGTAGAGCATTGAGTTCTCATATGTAGACAATTGAATCACCTCAACCTCTTGAATTTGAAACTTCCTTTGGACTCCAACATGGGCCAAATCCATGTTACATTTCTTTATAGCCCAATAAGCTCGATGCTCAACTTCCACGGGGAGATGACATGCTTCCCCAAAAACAATTCGAAATGGGGACATACCAGTGGTTGTCTTGTATTGTGTCCTATAATCCCACAATGCATCATTCAAGTGCTTACTCTAATCCTTCCTATTTGGCTGCACGGTTTTCTCGAAAATTTGTTTCAACTCATGATTTGAAACATCAGCCAGGCCATTTGTTTGGGGGTGGTATGGTGTTGATGTTTTCCAATGTCACCCCATAATTCCGAAGGAGGGAAGCCAAATTTGTATTGTATATGTGTTTCCCTTGGTCACTGATGATGGCCTTCGGTACTCCAAACCTTCAAAAAATTTATGCTTTCACGAAGTCCACAACAGCATGAGATTCATCAGTCCATGTGGCCTTATCCTCCACCCATTTACTCACATAATCAACAACAACAAAAATTTACAAAAAACTAAAGAAACTAAGAAAAGAAACCACAAAATCGATGCCCCATAAATCAAAAATCTAACAGAATAGTATGGGTTTTTGGGGAATCTCATGTCTCCTAGAAATGTTCCCAGTGTGTTGGAAATGAGATCATGACATACAAAACACATGGGCATCATTGAATAAGCTAGGCCAATATAATCTAGAGTCCAAAACTTTCCTAGTAGTCTGTTGGGGTCCAAAATTTCCACCACAAGCAAGTGTATAACAGAATTGTAGAACAGACTCAAACTGATGATCAGGAGCACACCTACTAATAACATGGTCACTACACACGCGCCATAAGTAGGGATCATCCCACACATTAAATCTAGACTCACTATTCAACTTTTGGACTTGATTTTTCTTTAAATTTGTAGGGATTTCAGATTCAACAAGGAAGTTCACTAAATCCGCATACCAAGGATGAATACCCGAGATGGAATAAAGATGTTCATCAGGGAAAGTGTCCCAAAGTGGTACCTGGTCCAAGGTGTCATCCCCTAGTGTGTGAGTAAGCCTAATCGTGTGGTCCACCACTAGGTTTTCTGACCCCTTTTTTCCTTTATCTCAATGTCAAATTCATGAAGAAGGAGTATCCACAATATTAGCCTGGGATTTGTGTCTTGTTTCTTTAAGAGGTACCTTAGAGCTTTATGGTCAGAATAAACAACTACTTTAGAGCCCAATAAATATGAACAGAATTTATCTAAAGAGAATATAACAACAAGAAACTCATTTTATGTGGTTTTGTAGTTTGATTGGGCTGAATCTAGTGTCCTCGATGCTTAGTCAATAACATGTGAACATCCCTCTACCCTCTGAGATAAGACATCTCCAACCACAAAGTTAGAGACGTCACACATAAGCTCAAAAGGAATATCCCACCATGGGGGTTGTATGATCAGTTGGGTGGTCAAACCCATATTTATCTCATCAATAGAAGTCCTACAAGAATCATAAAACGCAAAATTAGAATCCTTTTGAAGTAATCATGACATAGGAAGAGAAATCTTACTAAAATCTTTGATGAAGTGCCGATAAAATCTTATATGACCTTGTAAAGATATAACATCATGCACACATGAAGGTTATGGTAAGGATGTAATAATATCTACCATATATCTATCAACCTCTATCCCATGTTTTTACACTACATTCCCCAAGACAATTCCATGCTCTACCATTAAATGACACTTTTCAAAGTTCAAGACTAGATTCTTCTCAATACAAAGATTCAACAACTTTCCCAAACTATTTATACATTCATCAAATGAAGACCCATACACTATAAAATCATCCATAAATACCTCCATGAAGGTATCAATAAAATCAAAAAAAATACTCACCATGCATCTTTGGAAGGTACCTGGGTCATTGCAAAGTCCAAATGGCATCATTCAGTAGGAAAATGTGCCAAAGGGATAAGTGAATATAGTCTTATCCTAATCCTCCAGAGCTATAGGAACCATAAAATATCCAGAAAAGCCATCCAAAAAACAATAGTGTGTCTTCCCAGCTAGTCTCTCAAGTATCTGATCAAAAATGGGAGGGGAAATGGTCCTTGTGAGTAGACTGATATAGTTTCCTATAATCAATACACTCATGCCAACTTTTTTGTACCCTCATCGGAACTAACTCCTGTTTATCATTTTTTACAATTGTAAAACCACATTTGTTATGCACTACCTCAATAGGACTCACCCACTAGGAATCTGAAATGAGATAGATTATACCTTCCTTGAGTAAATTTTCAACCTCTTTTTTAACATCCTCCAAAAGTGTTGGATTGAGTCTCCTTTATGGTTTCCTCGCCGGTTTAGCCCCATCCTCTAAAAGAATCCTATGCATGAAAATAAGGGGCTAATACCTGATATGGAATCCAAGTTCCACCCAATTTCCCTTATGTTCTCCCTCAAAAGATTCAAAAGTTTTTCTTTATGATCAAAATAAAGATTGTTAAAAATGATAACAGTTAATTTCTCACCACTTAACAAGTATGAGTATTTGAGATTTGGTGGCAATGGCTTGAGTTCCAGTGTATGGGGGTGGTTTATAGATGGATACATAAAAAGAACTAAAATATGTGCACAAAGATTATTGGTATCAGAATATACATCATCAAAATCAGAGAATAAAGCATAAAATCCATCAGTATACTCAACAAACATGTCATAATCATAGTTCACATGATCAAAATCAGAATTTTATTCCATTTAAAAATCAAATCTAAGAGAGTATTGTGCATTATAAATAGGTGTGTAAGTACTCTTAGACATAAAACTAGAACCAATACTCATGATCTCCCTAAGTATAGAACAATCAAATTCCATTGGGTTTTTATTTGGTGGTTCAAAATGGGAGATGAAAAATGCAGAATCATCCTCTGAGGGGTATGTCATGGAATCCATAACATTAAATATCACAACTTCATCCCCAAATTCTAGGGAAAGTGTACCCTCATTAAAATTTATGATAGTTTTTTTTAGGAAGGGTATACCTAAGATAATGTGAGCATGAGAACTTACCGTATCATCCTCCGTTTTGGGAACATAGAAATCTTCTGGTAAGATCATGTCTCTTACCTAGATAGGTACATCCTTATGGACTCTTGTTGGATATGTTGTAGCTCTATTTTCCAACTGCACCACTACTCTTGTCTGTTTCAGCTCACCAACCTGAAAAGAAGAGAATACATATTGAGGCATCACATTTATGGAAGATCTCAACTCACAAATTGCATTATAAAAGTGAAACTCCCCTATGTTCATGGGATGGTGAAGGTCACTAGATCCTTGCACTTTGTCGGCATTGATAGAGTTGGTGTAATGACTGCTGACACATTCCTTCCAAGATTGATCCTCTCATTTCCCTTTAGACCTCTTCGATTGGTACAAAGTTTTTTTAAGAATTTCTCAAACCTTAAAATTCTCTTAATGGATTTAGGTAGAGGAATGTTGATCTCCACATGCTTGAATGTGTCCAAAACATCCTTTTTCATTGCTTCTTTAGCCATCTTCTTGGTTTGAACAACCCTGTTTGGAGAAGGAAGGGGTTTAGAAGGAACATAATTAATCTTTTTCTTACCTTTTTCTTTCTCCTTGGGTTTCTCATCAGTTGATGTAGAATTGGGATTTTTTTATTTGAGGTGAATCCCAGTGGAATGGTAGGTGAAGAAGCATTAGTTGTTTGCTTACCACTTCTCAATGTAGTGGCACTGACATTCCCCTTTGGATTTGGAGTGGGTCAGGTAGGTAAATTTCTGGAATTCTTACATACAAGTTCATGGAGGGCGGTTGCAATTTGGATCATTTGAGTCTCCAACTCCCTCAGCTCCGAACCATGACACTTCAGCTCATTCTATTGATTAGGAAAAATTTGTTTTAAAAGGTCATTAGTGTTAGAATCTACCTTGGGTGGGGGATTTCCTTGTTGTTGTCTTGTTGATGCTTGGGATTCAAATCTCCTTTGGGGTTGTTGGAAACCCTGCTGGTAAGGCAGAGGCTACTAGAAGTTTTGTTGAAAAGGGGGCCATTGTTGTTGTCCAGAACCATAGCTCAGGTCTGATTGATCATTCAACCCTTGGTTGTATTTTAGATAAAATGAATCAAACATCTTTTGGGGGTATGTTTGTTGTTACTGTTGATATGGTCTTTCTAGTAATACTATTGTGCAATCCTCTATCTCTTATAGTGGTGGGAAACATTCAGTTGGGTTTCTTGTCTAAGTTCAAATGCCACAATCCCTTGAAGGAGGGGATAGGGATGTCTTTTGTGCCAAAGAAATTTTCCTCACCATAGTAGTCAATTCTTCAAACTTGGTATCAATCAAATAAATTTAAATAGAAGATGGACTTACCTGATATACTACCCTGACATGTGGTGTACCTCGATGGCCAAATTTTTGGGAGTTTTAGGCCATTTTTTCGATCAACGCACGTTTATCTACTGGTGTCTTATCCACCAATGCCCCTCTAGCTGCGACATCCACCATGCTCCTCTCCATAGGTGTGAGTCCTTTGTAGAAGTATTGGATAAGGATTTTCTCATTGATTTGGTGATGTAAGTAGATTGCGCACAACTTCATGAACCATTCCCTTTACTCATATATTGACTCCCCTTGGGTTTGCTTGATCCTTGAGATCTCCTTTCGAATGGATGTGGTCCTTGAAGCTGGAAAAAATCTTTGTAAGAATAGACGTTTCAAATCATTCCAACAACTTACATCTTTAGGTTGTAAATAATACATCCAATCTTTTTCATCTCCATCAAGTGAGAATGGGAATGCTCTTAGTTTTATTTGATCTTCAGAATCATTTCTTGGTTTCAAGTCTGAGAAATCCACATTAAATTCTTTAATGTATTTATTGGGATCCTCACCTGAGAGGCCATGAAAGTTTGGAAGAAGATGAATTAATCCATATTTTAATTCAAATTCCAATTCAAGATTTGGGTATGCAATACAATTTGATGGATAGTTAATATTCGTTGCATCCAATTATCGAATAGTTCAATTGAGTTTATTTCCATTATTTTCAGCAATTGGTTCTTGTTTTATGTTGGAATTATATGTGTTACCAATTTCAATGTTCTTGGAGTGGAGAAATTCTCTAACTATTTGAATGTTGAAGCATACTGTATACTGAGAATGTCTGATTCGAGCTCAAAGGATACATTTAATCTCAGGGTTAAGATCTAAGATATCTTCGTTATTAGTTCATGTTATAGATCAAATAAAAATAAAAATAAGTAAATTGGACTATAATAAAAATGGGAAGTTTGAGTTGATGGTCTAAAAAGAAGAAGAAGAAAATAAAAGAAGAAGGAAAAAACAGATTGGGTAAATAAGGAAGAAAGAAGAGAGGAAGTGAATGAAATTTAAAATAAAATAAATACCTCTAATTGGTTAAAATAATTACATCCCTCCCCGATAATAGCACCAATTTGAAAGATCACTGTCGTGGGCACCCTTAAATAATTAGTGGTTTTTGGGTACTTAGGTGAAATAGAGCGGCTGACCAAGGTCGTTTCTCAATAGAGGAAATACATTAAAACAAATCCTTACAGGTATTCTAAAAATAAAATAGAATAGAATTAAAACACTACTTGAAATTATGGGGGTTGTTTATAGTTTTTAAATCTATAAGATGTTTGCTGGAAGAAGATTGTATTTTTTTTAATTATGAGCACAACAAGAATATGTTTTTTATAGAAAACTATTTTTATAAATTGTAATAGATCAAACTCAACCTCTTCATTTATATATTAATAATTATCATTTAAATAAATACCCACTTAATTATGATCCCCTTATTTGTTAACCCTCAAATCCTACAAGAGTTAACTTAACCACAAAGATGAAATTACTTAAACCCTAGGCTAGCTTCGGAACACTCAATTGTAGCACCCTTCTTTGATTGTTCTTATAAGGTTAGCTTATGTTTAGTGGTTAATTAGACCACATATACATTTAGTAAATGATGATGAATTGTGTTTTGGGATTATATTTTAACTCTATAAATTTATCCCGTGTGTTCTTGTATTACCGATTAAGATCGCGCTCTCAGAATTTACAAAAAAATGTTTATTTCGCGTTTTTTTGTGCTAATTTTTCAATTTATTCATTAATTTATAACAATAATTCAAAATAATTAAATGAATAGGGTTGAAGATAGGTCGATCACTAAGAAAATTACTCTTTCATGGGCAGTGTGGTCATCATGGAGACGTTTTTCATGAGCAAAGGATTGAAAGGGTAGAACCCAATCTTGTCTCTACTCTTGATTCCAACCCAATTATCAATATTAAGAGAAGAAAAGAAGGGAATAACATAGAAGATTAATTGAAGAAAAATTCATGATATAAACATGAAAGAAAAAATACAAAGAGGAGGTGGGAGTGGAGAGCCTTTTGGAAGTGAGGATTCCACAAAGCCTTACTTCTTACAAATGTTGAGAGGGGCTCCCAAGAGACACCATTTCGGCCACACCTTTCCAAATCCTCAACCAGCCTTCCCAAAGAG
Source organism: Viscum album (assembly GCA_963277665.1). Taxonomy (NCBI): domain Eukaryota; kingdom Viridiplantae; phylum Streptophyta; class Magnoliopsida; order Santalales; family Viscaceae; genus Viscum; species Viscum album. The sequence continues at coordinate 1,877,185,775 of OY728143.1, read as the reverse complement.
TGAAATCACTTTTTAAATAGAGTTTGTGAGGGCTAGGGTTACATAACTTTTTTAATTGTGAAATGAAAACTCGTCCAAATATTATATTACAAGTTGTACAACATAGGTGACCTCCAAAACGGGTGAATTGGCTGAACTTCTAGAAGGAGGATTTATTCCTAATTATCTCCCCGAGTGTCCCTTAAAATTTGGGCTCTATTCAATCCTGGATGAAGAATATATGGCCCTAATGGTGAAGTAATGTCTAATCTGGATGGTTTTCTCCAGCTTTGTCTTCATGGCCCACTTACTCCCCTCAAATGCACAATCCAGCTCCCATGTCCTAACTAGAATTTGTAACCCATTAATTCAAGAACACATTTACAAAATTTTAAGTCAAAATATTTTACAAAACAATATTTATGCACGAAATACTATAGTGCATTTTAAAAGGGTAAAACTGGATTTTTCATCAAATTTGAAAATGAATGATCTAATCCCAAATATTTCATAATTGAACATATTTAGCACAATGTGAGGAAATTATGTCATTTATTATTAATAAAATATTCAACAAAATAATGTTTTTTCAAATTACCAAGAAAGTTGATTTAATGGTAAGGTAATATTTTATGAAAAAATAGGATTTAGGAAAACATGATCTTTTTTATGTTCTTCATGTTGTTGTAATTATAGTTAATTATGATTATTTGACTTTTAAAAAAAATAAGCTATATATATGAATTTAGTGATAAAAACTAATTATATTATTAATGTTATTTTGATTATGTTCATCATATTTTGGGAAAAACATTATTTGGTTATGATATATTTATAAAATTTTGGTATAATATAATGTATTATTTAGGGAAAATGATATTATGTTTTTTGCAATATAAGTTGAGGGATATGGGAAAATCATTGAGGTTAAAACCTTCTTTAATGATGATTTTTTTGAGATAATTTGGGTTATAGGTTTATTTATTTAATGAATAATCTATGTTAAACCTTCATTTTTTATTATTAAGTTTTATAGATTAGTATATTCATACTCATTTTGGTTATTGTCTTACATTAAGTTAACCATTTTGGTTTTAATAAATATAATATGAATATATTTTTACTCTTTTGTGGATCTTATTACTAGTTAAAAGTTGATTTTATGCTTCAGGCATAAAAATATTAATGAGTATTTGTTCCTTAAAGTAAGAGGTCAAGTGAAAATTTATCAAAGTGTAATAGAAGGATGTATTTATGATTATGAAATAAAATGATATCAGGAAGTTTTATTTTTTGGTGTTCTCTATAATGATAGAAAAAGAATCCATAAAATCTAGGAAAATGATCTTGAAAAAAATGGTATCCTATTACCTTCAAATTTGATGAATCGGTGGTATTTTAATTCATCCTAGATTTATGGATTTGGGATTGTTAACTTTCTATTATTTATTCACTTTATTTTGATAAATGATATTTATCACTCTCAATAACTATTTATTCAATTATTTTTGTCTATATTTTCACATCCTCCCAATGTTCACAAAATTTATACCATGTTAGTTATTATTCCATATGAACTTCATGTTTCTATTTCCCTCTTTTAAGATGCTATTTTACTAACCCTTTTTAAGATGTGGGGATTCCATAAAGTAATTTTCAAATATCAAGAACATTATTACAAATCACAAGATCAAATTGTTCGGAAACATTTACATAAATTCATAGAATGTAACACCCTAATATTTTAAAAGAACACAATTTTCGATAGTGTATGTGACACATGACATTGGCCCTAAATAAACCATGATTATTTTTTACCATTATAAGATAGAAATTAAATGGGATAGTTTAAATAGTATTAAATAATTTATTAAGTACATATAAATGACAGAATTTATATAAATTTATTGATAAATTCTAAATATATAATCATTTAATTTTTAATAAATACATTTATTAATCAGAAAATACATTTTATTCCAAAATGATTTTTTTTAAGAAAATATTATAATTAATTTTTGGAACTCATGGGAATGTTATTTTATTAAATGAAAATAATTTTTAAAATTAGAATAACTATATTAACTATGGTGAATTGTTTTTATTTTTATGAAAATATTAATTTTTCAGTGAGTAGTTAAAAATTATGATTTTCATATAGTTGTAATTTAATTTTAATAAAATAATTCCCCTTATTATTTTAATATGACATAATATTAATATATTTTTTATTTAGTTATATTGAATCCAATTATTTTAATTTAAGTCATCTTTATACTATAATTTATTATAAGCTAATTCTTATGCTTAGAAATGCTTTTTTCTAAAAACTGTGTTAAAGTGAATAATGATTCCCCATTTCAATTAATTAAAATAACCCCCTAATGTGGAATTATTAAAATTATTTGTATAGATTATGTATATATAAAAATAAATTTAAATTCATTTAATTATTTACATTTCATATTGTTATTATAAAATCTATTTATGCTTGGAAATGCATTTCTTGAAAATGTTGTTTTTTGAACACTCTTGTAGGTTTAATTTTAAATTAAATTATGCCACTTATATGAGTTTAATTTTGAAAACTTTATTCCATATTTGGAATAAGAAAATTCATATTATATGAAAATTTTAACATAATGTTTGAACTAAATAAATTGGAAAAGCATAAAAATTTAATTATCGTAGTTATTGATAAAAAAGATTACCTGGTGTTAAAATAAATATATGTGGTTTGAATGACTCAAACATTCCTAATTAAAATTTTATGGTCATATTTAAACCTTATATATTATAATTATCTACATTTTTCATTATAGAGCCTTTTGGAATGAGAAACATATTGGTGTAATTATTTCTTTTAAAAAAATCCATGAGTGTCCTCTCTTCTACTTATAAAAAGACACCCACTCTCCTCTCATATTCACACTTCCAAAACACATTGGTTCATCCAATACATACCTTGAAGGACATAAAAACACCATGAGTGGGGAGGGTTAAATCAGGGTGTCAACTATTTTATTTTAACGTGACAGATCTTTTTCTCACATTGGTTGGAACTTTTATTAATTTAAACATTCACACTTAGAAGGAACACACAACAATTTTACTTGGTTCACTACCAAGGACTAGTCCAAGGAGCATACGCTGATATGTTTTCATTCATACCAAATTCCATTAGTCATTACTAGTTATAGGTTACAAAAGTTTAGCAGAGTCAATCTATGTCTGGCTCACTAACATTACAACATTTTATGGATAGCACACTACACCCCTTAGATCACTTTCATTAACTCCCCCTTGGTCACTACATTGGAAAGGATTTGAACTCAGTTTATCAATATGAATGTCACATCAGTGGGTTGGAATTAAATCATGAATACACATCAATATATAGATGCTCTGTTAAAATTGTGTTTCCCATTTATATGTAATCTACTTTTTAGTATATATTTCTTCATGAAATTGTTTTTCGTGAACAAGATTTCTTTCTCATTGTACTGCAATACTCTGTGTACTTCCATTACTTTGTGAACAACCTCTCTGTATACAATATATCTTACTTCACGGATGGGTTTTCCTCTATGAACCTCCACCCTTTGGTGAACATCAATTTCTTCCTTTGTTACCTCTCCAACAATGACATGTCTTCCCATAAACCACTTCACACTTCACTAAATCCCTTTGAATTTCTAATCAGAATCTCCTTCGTGGGGTACTCTTCCCGTGAACCACACTAGACATCCCCGAATTCCTCTCAGATTTTTATTCTTAGTATGGGGCCCTAATAAATGTATTAGTTCTCTTTATATAGGAAAAAAATCCACCAAAGTTACTAAACTAATTTTTACAAAATCTTTGATATAGAACCAAATTTTCCATGTATCGTGCCTCTCCCAAAAACCATTTTCCCTATGTGGTCTGTGTATCAAAAATATTCTTTCGTGGTGGACAAACTCTTCCATAAACCATTCTCCACCTCATTTACACCAATTACAATCCTTCCTGTGAATCATTTTCCTTCCTTATACTACAATGTTTCCTGCGAACCATATCATCCCATCAAACCATTTTCTCATCACGATCAACGTACTACCCTTCACAATTTGTGTAACGTTGCTACGTGAAAATCTTTCCTTTTATGTTATTCCTTTCCAGCGTGCATACCTCATATTCAATTAATTAACATTACATTGTGGTTTAATAATAAAGATTTATATACTCCTTTTCATAAAACTGTCCTTTTTTCAAAATATTAAACTCTTGATTTTGAGGCCCAAAAATTTGGTAAACACTAGGAAACTATGTGACCTTAAACACATGATTCAGCCAATTCTATAAGAAGTCTTGTCATAAATACCCCCATTATCAACCCATAGTGGATTGAAAACAAACACAACCCATACTTCACTTCCAGAAAAGAACATTCTTTATTCCAAAAATCTCCCTCTTTGGGATTGCTGGCAATCTGAAAATAAATTCAATAACAAACTAGAAAAAACATGATAAATGAAATACAACTCATCTAACTCTTTAAATCTACATGATCAATGATTAGTGTAGAAAAATAGATGGGAGCATTAATTTGGTTGTCTTGATACCAAGCACTGAATTGTTTTCTTCATTCTCATTTTATCAAAACATTTTACCCTATGCATCTCATTATTCTCCTTTATTGTAATATTTTTGAATTCATCAATTTTCTATCATCCTTCCACCATAACAATATTTCATCTTTAAAACTACTCATTTTAACCACAAAACATTTTATTTATCCATTCTCTCCCATTGGAAATAAACCCAAAAGAATCAAAATTTGACTTGTAGATCTCAAAGCACATTCCCCCAGGATCGTATCTCTCCCATAAACCAACAACACTTCAAACAAAGATTAAAAAGTTAGTTCAATAAATTTCAACTTCCAATATATCAACATATTTTGATGAATCTTCCATAATTGATCTAAACTTTTTTGAATCCCTTGCATTGATTCTCAAGCTTACGAAAATCATAATTAAGTCACAACTTGAGATCTACATCAATGGTCAGCTGATTATCTCTAGTTTTATCTCTTGATGGTTCTGACATTTCAATGGTATTCATAATTGATTCAAGGGATATATATTTAAATTTTGGTACTTCTTCATCAAATAATTTAAAATCATGAAACTATTCTTCACATCGAAAATTATTTCTCTTTTACTTCTTACTAGAATCGAATTATCCCTTTTCAAAATAACTTTTCCAAGTATTTTGAATGTCTCCAGCTTTACTTTCATTATCATTGAACTTTCATGTGCACCGAGAGGAAATGTTTCTATGTCTTCTACAATGAAAACAAGCCATAGGTAACTTACCTTAAAATTTCCCTTTTTTGTTCTTTAATTACTTCCAAATTAGACAAAGATATATTTTTCCCCATAATCTTCATCAATATTGTCTCCTGAAAGTTCATATTTGTCTATGGGTTTTATTTTTATTTCCTTTATTAATCAAGTCATTTCATCTTCTGGTTTGGATCTCATTACATATTCCACATGATACTCAACTGATCATCTAGAGAAAATTCAAAAAAATTCCTTTCATGAAGGGATGACACCATTGAAAGAGTTGAAGGTATTCTCAATATTTTGTTTACAATATCAATTTCTTTTCTTTATTCACAAATTCCTCATTATTCTCTAAAAAATTAGTAATTCGATTAAAAAGGGCATCTATATTTTCATTATGATGCATCTTCATATCGTCAAAACTATTATGAAAAAATTGTAGTTTCACAACCATTACATTGTTATCACCTTCGTAAATATTCTTATATTTTTTCAACATTGACATTTATGACATAATACTCTTCACCTTTAGAAATATATGATTTGAAATAGATGTAGTGATGGAATTATATGCTTTTACATCTGCATCAAGCATTTTCATGTCTGTATTTTTCATAGATATCCCATTTCGATCTATGACATGTATTCACTATGAAGTGGAAAACATGACTTCCATTCCAAGAGATCTTAGATGAGATCTCACCCTATTCTTCATGATATGAATTTTTCTTATTCCAAAGAGGGGGAATCCCATAAAATTCACTTTATTCTTCATTATATAAATTATGGTCAGATTTAACACCAATAACCTTTTCCCTCCAATACCACTTGAAGAACCCTGAACACCCTGAGAGGGTAGGGGTGAATCAGTCTGTCAAGTTTTTATTTTAATGTGATGGATCATGTTCCCACGGTGGTAGGAACTCATTAAATCTATCTTGAAGTAATGTGTAGTAATTTAAATATTCACGTGCATAAAGACCACATAAATATTTTAATTAGTTCAACCCTAAGGGATAGTCCAAGGAGCATACACCAAACAGTTATTGATTATACCGAATTTCACTAATATTCACTAGTTATGGATTACAAAATTTTTGCAAAATCACTCTTAGTCTAGCACACTACATTTTCAAGGTTTTAGGGATAGAACACTACAAACCTCGGATCACTTCTGTTGGCTTCCCCTTACTCACTACATTAAAAGAAATTTAACTCAGTTTATCGACTTGATTTTTGCTTTAATGGAATTCTATTAAATCATTCATCCAGAAATGTAGATAGATTCTCTGTTGAAGTCTTATTTTTTCACGTTGATGCAATCTACTTTTCTGTATATTGTTTGTTCTCCAACATTTCTTCCATGAATTTCCCTTCTTCCTATGTGTGCCTAAAAACCCCACATATTGTGAGTACTTTGCGAACCACCTCTCCCTTTCACATACATTCATGCATTGAGGATGGATTATTCCTCTTCGAACCTCCTATCTTTCATGGACTATAAGAGAATCCTTTGTGTACTGCCTCTCCTTTGAAGACATGTCTTCCCATAAACCAGTTCACACATCACTAACTTCATCCAAATTTATAATTAGAATCTCATTCATGAGGTTTTCTTCCTAAGAAGCACTCTAGAATTCACTGAATTCTACCCAGATTTTTAATCTTAGTGATTTTCCCCAATGAAGGTATTAGTAGTCCATATATAGTCAAATAGATCTGCATAATCTACTAAATTTTGAATTACCAAATCTTTGACATGGCACCACCTTTACCATGTACCATGTTTCTCCTATAAACCATTTTACCTATGTAGTCAGCATATCTTCACTCTTCCTTCATGGTGGATGAACTCTTCCACGAACCGATCTCTGCCTCATTTTTACCAGTGACAAGACACCTACGAATTAGCTATTTCGTGAACCAATCTCTACTTAATTTTCTCCAATGACAATCCATATTGTGAACCTTTTCCCTTCCATGTACTAAAAACTTTAATGTGAACCATATATGTCCCATAAATAATTTTTTATCACATTCTGCATACCAACCTTCACATCCCATGTAGCGTCACTACATTGAAATCCTATGTTTTCCATTTTTCATCACTGACCCACATACCTCTTATGTGGTCCATGAAATATCCCTTGCGGTCCCCAAACTAATATTGGTAGACTCCTCAGCATAAAACCTTCCTTTGAAAAAATAAAGTACTCCTAGTTTTAAGGCCCCAAAATTTTGAAAACAATGGAAAACTATGTTACCTTAAACACCTCCTTCAGCCTATACTATAAGAATACTTCTCTTGAAAACCCCTTGTTCAACCCAATATGGATTGATAAAAAACACAAATCATACTCCAATTATATCAAATAATATCCTTGTTTATAAAAATACCAAAATTACTTCTGTAATTTCCTCCACTAATCCTATAATCCCACATTTTATCTAATATCCAACCTAAGAATGCTTTTGGTGAAAACATAAAAATGTTGTTGGAATAAGAGGTAATGTCTTTAGCTGAGAGTTTTATATCTTTTTTCTTCCACATCCTTAAAATATAATCAATCCATTATGATTTAATTTACCAATTATCATCCATATAATGGGATGTTTTGATGTTGATGGAATGACCTAAAATCATCTCCTACTCCATCAAATGGGAAATTAATTACATTGATTTTTTGTATGGTGGAATATCATCTCGTGAATCGATGTAATTCTTTTTCCATCATCGCTTCTCATGGTAGGATATAATTATGTATATAATGATTATATATGATAATTATGAAATTATTATACTTCTAAAATTATAATTTCAAATATATTTTCTTACATTCCATTTGTTCCGGAATGCGATCACATCACTCATGTGTACGAACAACTACCATGTTGTGAAGCAATATGATTATTTATTTACTGATCCATTACATGGTAGGTAATAAGGACTAATTTTGTGATTATAGATTATATTAATTTAATATTAATAATAATTTATAGTAAATAAAACATATAAATTATTACCTTTTCATCTATCGAATAAATGATAATGTCGCTCATGAGTATAATATACAACCGCCTCGCGAAGTGAAGTGATTTGTTTCTATTTATGCATCTAATTGATGATATATGTAAGGTTATATAATGAAATTTTATTATATATATAATGAAATTATTCTTTGGGAATTATAAAATAATACATACCTTCTTTCTATCATGATCATAAAAAAATGAAAATATTACTCATGTGTATATATGTCATACCATCTCTATTATCGTAACATAGATCATATTTTATAAATATATTTCATGGTTTATTTTAAAATTATTATTTATTTATAAAAATAATATTTTCCTCATGATTAAAATTCTATATAGAATTAAATAATAATCAATTTTACCTTATTCAACTTACCTATGTGATTTTGGACATATGATCTGTTTACCATTAAAATTTTGGGTATGAAATTAATTAGTTAAGTAATAAAAATAAATCATGGAAAGAAATAAAGTGGAAGGAATAATAACTATTAAAAATTATCTTAATAAATTAAATAAGTAACATAAGATTATTATTAAAAAATGTATGAAATGAATGTGACTATTTGGGTTGTAGTTAAGGTTTCATTTGAAAACATCCTTCTTTGAGAGACACGTTTTTTTAAGATAATTAAATTTTGGTGGTGTATATATTCTTCCTTTATATATTATATCATGAATCATTAATATTTCATTATATTTTAATTTAAAATTCATCTGTTACATCTATTGTAGTTATTATTCAGATGTTACCAGAGTAGTAAGGTTCTGTGTTGTAATCTCATTTTATTCGGGATTATCTATGCTTGAATTTTCATTATAAGAAATTATCTAATAATAGTATAATAAAGCCATTTAATTTTATTATACTTTGTTTATTTAATATATTATAAATTAATATTATTATTTCCTCTTTCTGACACTTAAACTTATTTAGAAAAAGTTCTTAATAAAATATGAATTCATTTCTCTCTTTGGTCAAAAATCCATTTTATTCCATATCCATGTTTTCCAGAATTTTTTTCACATTTTTTTTCACTATTATCATATGATTACCCATGTTTCACTTTTTAAAAAATGGTTTAAAATCAATCTTCCTGTCATTTTTAAAAAATGGTACTTTTATCTTTTCTTGAAAATGCAAAAGGAATCCTTGTTTTAATGTGAATGGCATGATAGGTATTTTCCTCTATCATGACAATTGTTTTCCTTGATGATTAAATAATATGTTTCTAATATTATTTTTAAACAAAATTATTTCTGCGGTATGTTTTGAAATTTTGTTTCTCAAAATATATTTTCAAAGTGAAATAGTTATTTTCCTTAAAAATATTTTTAATCCTTTTAATGGTATTATATTCATCAATTAAAACAAAATTTAATGTAATATAATGCTTATAATATATATATATATCCCCCATATTTATGAAAATATTAATCTACTTTACTTTGATATGTTAATATATGCCTTATTTTCATTTCTAAAATTACATCATTATGAAATTTACTTTCATTATGATATGAGATAAGATTATTCAACCCATTTTCATTCCATGGGTATTTATTATGTAATGGATTATAATTTACTTCCCTTTTGTGGAACATATAGATCATGTACATGTTATTATGGGTATTCCAAGATAGTTTTTTAATGAATATATTAATGTTATAATCTCATGAGATGTATTTTATGGGATTATGGAGTAAACCTAATACATTATAGGGATTTTAAACCATTGATATATTTTCATGGAAATTAAACTTGTCTCATGATTATGTCTCATTATACCTTACTACCATATTTATTATTTAATCATGGTCTTATGATACCATGTTCTTTATGTTATGCTTTAATTCTTTTACCAATATACCTCTTATTTTATGATATGGTATAATATCTATGAATCACTCATAATATTTCCATATTATGTTTATTACCTAACTAAGCTTTCTAGATCTCTTGTTTCTTCTACATAATCCTCCAACTATGCAATTTAGTTTTAGGAGTAGAAATAGATTTAGAATCCCACTATGGAAAAGAAAAAAAATAAGGATTCCACGTTTTAGATTTCTTTAATGTATTATGATCCTATTCTTCCAATTATACTATGCCTCATAATAATTTGGTTTAATTAATAAATATTTATGTTTAATATCATGCAATGATATTCTTAAAAGGATAAAATGGATATAAAATAAATTTGGCTCGACCTAAAATCCAAGAATGTATCATTACATAGGTCTCCCCAATTTGATAAAATATTATTCAAACCTCCCACGTGGATGAGATCCAATGAGATGATGATAATTAAAAATGTGGGATGAGATTTAAAATTGATAAGATTCATGAAAATATCCATTGAAAGGATCTTCACCCTCAGAACTCTGCACTTGGGACACTTAAAATGAATATTAGATCTCATTATATAATAATGAATTCTATGAACAGAAAGAAAAATATGGGGCCCTATTTGTAAATTTCTCTTACTACCCATCTGTTATGTGAAATTGGGATAGATTAAAGTCATTTTCTTCTGATTTGTATGGATTTAGTTTAAAATTTTAAATATTTTATCATTTTAAATTTTTGAAATTAATTATGCTCAAGTTATTTTTGAGTTCTTCCTTCTACATTATTTTTATTTTTTAGAATGTTTTCTTAAATATATCATATATGATGAGAGACTAACCCAAGTATGAACCATCGAATGAAAACATCATGGTCAAGATCTCATTTTCATTTCTTGTATTTCATTTTTTGTTCTAGAGATTTAGTGTAGTGGTGAATGACAATACCTAACTATTTTTTTATCCCTTTTAATTTCACATTTGGAAAACAAATTACTCTCCAACCATCCAAATAAAACATCTGAAATGATATCAATGGTTTGAATAGTTGATGGTCTCATATTTTTGATCCATTTGAGAGACTGGTGGGATGATTATATAGTACGTTTCCTAATATTGTTTTCTATTTACACTATTTATATATAAAGGGAGTGTGTATTTCATTTTAATCACACATAGAGTAATACTAGGTAATCAAAGTACTGAGACAATGAAGGATCACTAAATACGAGTCCAATGGTGTCTTTTTTCATGCATTTCATCTTTTTCAATTTAATTTTATTTCTTATTTTTTTCAATTAATCAAACACATTTTCAATCATTCTATTAAATTTAAATAATAATCGATCTAAAAGATTCATAAGTATTCAGATATTGAGTACTCTATGCATGAATTATTAACAGGAAAACAAATATTTGAATATCTAATATTAAAAAGATATTATAAATTATCCTTTGAAAACCTCCAAAATTATGGAATATCATTCATCTGTTACACCTTATTTTTTAAACCATCATTAATATAAATAATTTTATACTATAATGAAAATGATAATATAATCATCAACCACATAAACATTAAAACTCAAATGATGTGATTTGAATAAACATCAATACCCACCATCATTCACTAAATCTATATCATAAACATACTTCACTAGTTGAACAAAAATACACTAATGAGTACCTGTGTTGACAACAAATCTAATAGCAACATCAATTCACAATTGGATTCTACCAGTCTCTCCATTTGGATTTATGGGGAACACTGTAATTAATCTGTCACTAGCCAAACAACCTGAAACCAATCATATACTCATAATATTATTGATGCTTCATATTTTTAATAATTTTAATTTTTGAATATATTTTATCTCACTTTGACATAAAATATAAATCATACACCCCAATAAATGTAAAATATATATAATCTTTTGAAAAACATTACCTTATGAAAAAAGAGTATTATATAAAGCTATCTTTATTATACCCCCAATATTATTAATGTCAAATAGTGTAACCACTAATCCTTTGATTAATATTTTTTTTCTAAGGGAAACAATTGATACCTATTATACTTGATATTATCGGAGGGTCTAAAAAAGTATAATACCATAGTTTTCATGGAAATATTTATTAGGAATGTGAACAACTTGAGAAGAAAAATCTATTTATTATTTCTAATATAAGGACCTGTGAAGATATAATTTACTAAAAAGAGTCACCAATCTATTCACCTCAACCTATATAGAGTAAACTCTATATAAATTTTTAGAAAACATATTGTTTGGATGATAATATCCATCACCCAGGTTATGTGCAATAGAACTAGGAAGAGAAGAACCAACCATGTCACCAAAAATATACTCAGTGGTTTCACAATACAAAAACAAATAGAAGGAGAAATGGAAAAACATTATTTAACAATATTTGGAAAAAGTCTTATATCCACATGAAAAGACTGCAAGAATTTTCATTATGGTAGATATAATGAATGTATAGAACTTTCTCAGTTACTATGCTCTTTTTTGTCTAAAAAATTGTGTTAGAAACATTCTTTGCTCATAAAGTTATCAATTTCATTTAGAGTTAGGAAACCACCCCCTTTTTTAGAGGGGTTTTATGGTCAATATGTTTACCCTGACATCCTATATTCGTGGTCAACCTCCCATTAAATAAGGAATAAAAGATACCAAGTTTTATCTTCTAGTTCAACCAACAATATCCATTCATCATGAAACACCTAAGAAAGGGTTTAACCATGTTTCCTATACCCACATAAGGGAAACCTTTCTACTTAAAATGGGTACCCATGTAAGGGAAACCATTGAACAGTCTACTAGGAAAATAATATGATGACCTCCATCAGATCACAAAATATTATCTATAGAAACCATAATTCTAATGAAAAAATATTCCTTAAACTCAATATAATTCAAGATCTATTTGGGGAAAAAATATCAATCCAAATGCTCATAAATTACTAACGTGGAATACATTTGTTTGGACTATTTAAAGATCTATGTTTGATCATCAATTTATAGAAACCTTTTTTGAATAAACTATATTTGGAAAACTGCATCAAATGAAACCTAAATAAAAAATAAACAACCCCAAAAAGAACTCTTCCCCTATTATATACCTACATCATCCCCTATTCTATATGATAATCCATGACCCACAAAGGAAAAATGTTTCATTTTTTCTTCTTGATGATTAATATTATAAAAAATCCATGATAATTTTATTCCCATAAATCTTATAAAGATAAAAAAAATTATTCTCCATTTGAATTCTTATATAATGAAATTTCAAGATAATTTTTTTTCTTTCATAAAAACTAGATTGAGAGAAATATGATTGTCAATCTAACAGTCATAGAATAATAATCATTCATCCAATACTATTATGAGTCTCTTTAATAATTAAATCAACCATATCAATTATTTACATGATTCATTATAAGTAATTTATTCTTTGTCTATTGTATATAAATTTACAATTGGTTTTATCCTATACATCAAACATGAATTTGTTCCACCTAAAGTAAATAAAAACTATGTTGTACTTTTATGTGAATCTATACCTCTAAAAAAAGAATCACCATAAAAATCATTCAACTGATCATTATTCCTAAAACATAATGGTTTATCCTCAGACCATTTAATCTATCATAATATCCAATTCACATCTTCCTAATTTTTAATTCATGGATTTTATAAGAAACATATACCAACTCCCACTAAAAAGTTATATTTCATTGGGTATAAACCATGGAATATATCAAACATTATAATCAATGAATAAGTAACCCTATCCAAGTAGCAATAATCTATTTATGTTGATGGATCTTGAGTTTTATAATGTTTTATTTGTCTATTAAGGATAATTTAGGTAGTTATAAAAATAGTGATTTTGAATCATTTGATGACTTTCCATATGTATTAATTTTAAAATAAATCTAACTATATTTGTTTCATATCTCTCTAAATCATCATCCCCATGATATTAATAACATCCCGATGATTCATTATCTAAAATATTCTAAAAATATTCCTCTTTTCTTCTAAAATAAATTGGAACACCTAACCAAAAACCATCATTTAATCCAAAAAAAGAGTAGTATAATATAAGTTCTATATTCCCATTTATTTTTTGAAACAAAAGTGATCAGAACCTCATAAACTGAAATTTTCATCAAACATGAAAGTGTATTACTTATAATTTGACATTTTATAGACCATACGTCATTCCCTAGTGACTTCCATTAAAATTAAAAAACAAATTTTTCTTCTAATAAACTTCAAAACACATTGACTAAATCATGTCAATTTCTTCCTCGAAGTCACCACGGAGAATATTTATCCAAAATCCATCAACTATAGGTGTATATTATCATATGTAACAATGCTAAGCATTGTATATATAGTTTTGTGTTAAACCACGTGTGAGAAAACTTATTAAAAAACACATTTGTTTTAAAAATCCCACTTTTATATTGATTCTCAATCAGCTCCAATGTATTGATGAAATTTAAGGAAATCGATTCGTATTCAATGGCTAACTCCCACTATTTTGAGTCTCTGAGAGTAGATACTTTTTTTAAACTATATTTTTACCCTGCATCCATTATTTATAAGAAGATTATATCAATCTAAAATCACTAACAATTTTTTCTTGAATGAGTGATCTCCTCAACGCAACCTCAGGTTCATTCATCTATACATCACTATTTGATAGTCTTCCAAGTGATAAAGGACTTTCTAAAATTTCTCTGTTTGGTACTTATCTATATAAAAAATCACTATCTATCAATGATCTATTTAATATGCCTCTATATAGTACTCTAAATCGTAGAATTCCGATCTTATATATTTCTTCAGAACATTCCAAATAGAATGATATTATAGTAACCTCTTTGAAGTCATTATGTAAATTTATAATCAACTACCCGTAACTTATTTCATCTATAGGTTTTGACCATTCAATAGAAGTTATTCATTGAAAATAATATCTCATCTCGGATGACTTGTTTATTACCATCATCCCACAAGGGATAACCAAAGTTCTCATTAATGTATATGAAAATAAAAAAACATTGTATCTCACTTCTAACATATATATATATATGTGTGTTTTTCATTGATATGAAGCAATTAAATTCAAATAATAATCTTGACATAGCTGAAATCTAGTCTCATACAAGAACAAAGTTCCAATGGATGATCATGTCTTATATCTAATGTCGGACTCATGTTCACCAAGTAAGTTGTTATAATTAAGGACTCATCCCCAATTACCTTAGCAATTCTTGAGTGAATCCTTATACATCAGTATTTTCTATCATTGTCTGATTCATTATCTCATATATTCCTTTTTTGGAGTTTTGGAAATTTTATTATTATATCTGATCCCCTTTTTCTTATATATGTTATGAAATATTTGTCGAGGGAATTATTCACCACTTTATATCCAGAAAAAAATATCCTTTCAAATTCAATCATCAATTAATTTCAGAAATTGAATTGATTATAATGAACCATACTTAAATGTTACATAATCTTGAGTTAAGTCAAGATTTCACATTGAGGATCTTTTTAGGTTTACAGGTTTAGATAAATAAGTCATAACATTTAAATAAAAAATGTAGAAATACAAAGTGGAAACTCCTAAAATTATCTATTTCTTTCATAACATAAAATCTTTTATAAAGAAACATGGTTTCTTTTCATGTTTAATCATCATAACTCTTACTTGATTCCATACATGAATCTATTATCCCTTAAATCATATGTAAACATTTAAAAAATTGGATGAGAACAAAAATCTCATTAATGGACACTAAATTAAATAAAAACAATTAGTCCAGTTAAAACCGGATAACCCATTCAAGGTTATTTGATTAGATGAAATAAAAAATAATAATTTATAACACTCATACTTTTTTCTCAATGAAAAATACTAAAACAAATAGCAAGAAATTAAAACTCTATTTGGTTACTTAGGGAATGATATGCATAAAACCCTTTCAAACATATTTCAATTGGAACAACCATTTGTTTGAATTCCCAATTAGAGATCTATAATTGGGATCACCCATAATATATGCTATATAAGGCTCACCTGTGCACTATAATGGGGCTCAACCATTTGTATAAGCTGGGTTAGTCTCACCAGTTTCATATATTTCACATGTTCCATTTAATGAATAAAACATGGTCATCAAAAAATCACTTTTTTAAGCTTCTTCTAATACTATATGAAAACATTTTCTGTATAAAATACCATTTTTATTTAAGAACTCATTTTAAATACTAATATTCATAAATAAAGGAATAAGGGATTTATTTTCATTTTAAAAAACATTAAGAGATTTAGAGGAATCCAAATATCGAATAACGGTTATGGGGGTGGAGAAGTCATTGTATCCTTATATGATAAAAAACATTCCTTTTATAATATTGTAAAGAAATTAAAATAATTAATATGAAAAGATTATTTTTGGATTCTTGGAATAAAATTCATAAAATTTACTATATATTCCTTTTATACCCATATAAATAAATATGTAATTTAATATCAAGAAGAAAAACATTTCATAATTAAATCATTAAATTATCAAGGTGTCACGTACCACTTTGAACATTTAAATAGTAATCTCCATGATTTAATGAATAACATTAGTATAGATAAAATATGGATATGATGTTTCATAGTGTATTTATATACACCTTATAAAATAATAAAGGTTCATATTATCAAGAAATGCCTCAATGAAAGGATATTGAGACGAAGCCCCTTACCTTGAGTCTGACTTGTCTCGTTCATTATTTAATTTTCTGAATAATTAAAATAATTTAATTTATACTTTATTTAGATCCTTCTTAACGTTTATTATTATTTTTATGTCACTCATTACCATGTTATATCAATTAGTTAACTATTTGAGTTAATATTGGATGTTTTGTCGATGTTCGGCATTTGCGTCAAAATTGAATATTTTTTGATGAATATTATCCATGAGGTCATAAGTCCATTATCTCTAGAATATTATTCTTGATTTAAATATCATATATATCCAATATATATCTATTTTGAATAGTCCATAACATTTTGATATAAGTAATGAAATGCAATATTCATGGAGACGGTAGGTCGTACGTACGCATGAACGCTACTTCCATTTCTTTTTCATATTAAAGGAATAAAAAATAGAAGATACATAGGTATATTATAATTCCAATATAATATCATAGGTATATATTTTACATAATTTCATTAACACCATCCTTTATACATTCCATATATGGAATGAACGACTCATGTCACTTTGTGGGGGTGGTAGTCCACACTTCTTCAAATGAAATTATCATATTTACACATTATGGAAAGCATAAAGGTGTGTTGTAAATAAAAATTATAAAAGAATAGAGACAATATAAATTTAATATATATAATATATAAAAACGTTTCCATTATAATAGAAACCATAAGATAAGGTAGGATAAAATTGAACAATCGTCATTTCGTGAGGTAGTAGTTCATCGTACACAGAAACAATATGTTCTATATACATTAGATAGTGGTGTGTGTTAGTGTAGGTTGAAACCATAGAATAAAAAATCCTAGTATTTTTAGGATACTATTTTTGTTATTAAATAATCTAATAAAGATATGTTTAGGGGTTGGATGAGGAAAATAAATGAATGGATCTTGAAAGAAGATGTTACCTCTAAATCGGGTAACTCCTTTGATTTTAGCCAAATGGCTTTCTTGATTTTCCATCTGCCTAAGGTAAGGATTCTAGGAGTAAGGGAGTGATGTTGGTATCCTTATTTGAGTATAATTTGTATGTTCCAAGGTTCATGAGAGGTGTGAGTAAGTGGAAAGAGGTGGTTGTCTTTTATAAGAGGGAGGAGGGGTACTTAATGAAAGTCTTGAAATATTATTTTATTATGTAATTATTTTAAAATTACAATAGTTCCTAGGTGATAAAATTAATGTATAAGATGAGAATACATTAATATCCACTTTAACAGTAGGTTTCATACAATTTTAGGTCACAAAAATAACCACATATTTTAACATTATCCCTTATTTAAAAACATTAACTCTTACCATGTCTTATTGTATTTTCATACTATATGGTTACTATAGTTACTATAATATAAAAATTCAATAACAAGTGGATAATTAATGAAATTTTTGACATTATATATGTAATTTGGATGAATAATTTTTTTTAATACTATTATATTACCTTATAAAATTGTATTTGTTTTAAAAACTCATGTATGTCAATTTTGACAATATTTAAAAATTAATTTTTGTTAAAGTCATAAATACATTATTCCTTCAAGAAAAGGAATTAAATAATACCTCACATGTAAATAAATCTATAAAATCCAACTATGGCAGCAAAATTTTCAAATAAAATTTATTTTAATATTTATAAGATCATTTATTTTAAAAAAAAAATTAATAATGGAATCATTGCATCACCATTGTGTCATAAATATAATTATTTATTTAATGTCTAAAAATTATAAATAAAATACCATAATGTAGGAAATAGTTTTATATTTATAATTAATATTTATAGTCAAAGATATGAATTATATAAACAAAATTAAAAAAATTGTTTGGAGATACAGGTTTATGTTATATTTCCCTTTTTATTAAATTAAATATTATTAAAGGACATTATCACAACCAAGTGGCTCTACGAAGTCCTAAAATCAACCCATGGATTTTCATTGTTGGACATATCTCATAAAATTGTATTAGTACATGTGTTAGGGTAGTTTTATATTACTATAATATTATTATTTACCCTTATTTACCTGATATACACTTTAACCATGGTAAATAAAAATAATTATTAAAGTTACTATTCATAATGTCCGAAAATAAAAGGTAACTATTTTCTTAATTTTGGACTTATGATTCAGAATATGGATTCCAATTTTCAAAATTCAAACCACATAATTGGTAAAAATTAATTTAAAATTATTTCTCATTGTCAAAACCTGAAAACAGTTTTTTTTAGAAGTAAAACTATCAAAAGATTGACATATGTTTATGTCTTGTTTAAATGTGAAATTACTTCCAAGACTATAATTGGATTAAATGATAAAAAATTAATCTAATTACACTTTAAAACTATTTAAAAGTACAATATAACTATATAAATAAAATAAATGAAAAGGTAGTTTTGAATTAAAATGCAGTATTTTTCACTATTAATAAAAAATATGGATTTTATCATAAAAACAAAATTTAAACCGAATTAAATTTTCATTTACCATTTCTAAAAAATAATTTTATTTTATCAAATAAAATATAAAAATTAAACAAAAAATAATTTAAAAAGGTTTCTCTAACAAAATATTGTAAAACGACCTTTTAAAAAATATTAGTGTATTTTATGCTCGAAATTGGATTCATTATCATTTTAAGCCTCTAAAATTAACTAAATAATTGTAAAAACATTTAAAAATATTTTAAATAATAATTTAGTTAATTTTTTAATTCACTCTAATACAATTTCTATGCATTAAATACCATTTAAATTAATAAAATTATTACTGTATTATTTTTTTGTATATCTCAGTGTTGTGTCCAATGTAAGATTTCAGAGAAACCCGTCGTTGCGTGTCTAGTACTCTATCATAAAATGTGTTCCTTTTAAAATAAAATTAACAATAAATTTATTAATATATATGAAAATTTATTATTCTATAAACACCCAGGATGTTATATTGATCTGCTAAATTAGTGAACTGGTTTTAGACCCCAAGCATCAGAATGAAAATTTTCATAAATTTTACTTCATGGATTTATTCCATCCAAGTTAAAGAAAACTCCATATTTTTTCAAACATAATACTCCCACATTTTCAAAGGTCAGATTAATTGATTTTATGTATTCTCTTTAGTAGAATACCATTAATACATTTCTCATTATGGTGACCAGACCTACAGTTAAACTTTTCTAAACAATATAATGAATTCATTCTAATAATTCAAATATCATCACTTTCTATGGTAAGATACAATATGATAATTTTAACTAATTTTAAAATAACCATGGTGATTTTATTGATATTAATAACTCCATTGAAATTTTAACTATAAAATCAGCATCAGTAAGCAATCAAACTGAATGAAGATCTTCCAAAGTCCTTGAATATATCTAACACCAAACAATTTCCAAAAAAATCAATTTTCATTGGAATGCACACATCACCTTTACCAAATATTTCCATAGCTTCATCATCCACTATATATAATCTATATAAGATTATAAATACATAATCAACCATGCAACCACGCTCTCCAGTTTATGGAATAGATTCCCATGATTTAATAACCCATGAATCCTATAGAAAGATCATAACCAGTATCAAGTTGGACCCTTTGTTCATTGTACTGACTATTTTTTTTCTTTCTAGATTTTGATTCCTCTATCTGATTCATGCATTATTTCTTAATATTTCCATTCTTATAATAAATCAATCATGTATGAAATAAAATAGTAAACAAAATTTAACTATTTCTATGGGTCTTATCCTATGAATATTCAATCTTATGATAGTTTTTCTGATGAACTGACTATCCCCATCTGGTAGTATTGAGTGAAATTACAGATGGTTTCTGAACATCCTTCCTTTTTAACTCATTATTCATGATTATTTTTTTAATATCTAAAAAGAATATAAATTCTTAATAGAGTTTCTGATGACATTCCCTATGGAATCCCAACTCTCTTTAAGTGATGAAAGGAGAAAAAATCACAAACATGATCATATAATGGTATATTAATTGATTTGAGCATCCCTTGGATAATAGTTATGTAGGAATTCCATCCAATAACCTCAAGTTGAACTATCCCTGCAACACAAACACACTGTTAATATTTTTTATTTCTATACATTTCATCCAATATTTTAGAACCTCTGTATTAGTTTTATTTTCACTAATGTTGAACACAATATTTTGATAAAAATATGTCCTGATTAAGGTTAATGTCTTCTTAAGAAATCACACCCATTCCTCTTTTTCCATTTTTTTGGGAGTCCTTCCATAAAATGGAGTATCAATATCTTTTTATATAAAAATATATTCCAATTAAATTATCCAAAATTCAATTTTCATTCCATTGAAAAAATTGATATAAAAGTTTTTTTATTCAGAATTCATTCCACCGATAATAGTACAATAACTGAAATCTAATAAAATTAATGTAGAGTGGAGGAATCACATGAGTATTATGAGTAAAGTGGAATTAGATGGTACCCTATGATTCTACTTTTTGGTAATATAAATAACATGAAAAAAAACATATATTTATCCTATTTAACAAACAGACTTGCAAAGATAATGTTCACTAGACAAAGTCGCCTATCTAATCACTTGATGATGTGCGGTTGAAATTCTATAAATACTTATATCATATAAAACTTTTATCAGATAATATTCACCTCCCAAGTTATATACACTATAAGTGGAAGGATAATAACATAACTAATCACAAAACATAAACTCAATGATCTCCCATCACATAAAATAGAGAAAATATAAATTAAAAAAAACATATTAAACATGGTTAAAACAAATCCCTATATCCATGGGTATAAATGAAAACATTTTCATTAATAAATATGTAAATTAGTACATAGACCTCAATACCTTCTTATCTAGTTTTATATCAATGAAAAGTTCTATCTAAAACATGAAATTTCTATGAAGTTATCAGTGAAATTTAGATCCAGTCCAAAAAACCTTTTTATAGGGGTCTTTATCTAGTTAAAAAATTTACCCTGACCACTAATTTTTGGGGTCAACCACACATTGACTGAGTCCCTACTAATTCTGAGTTATATCCTTCATTTCAACCCCTAATAGAAATTCATCAAGGAGGACTTATTAAATGGTAGTAATAATTTTTCTCTATCCACTTATTGGAAATATTTCTACTATATATGGGTAACTATGTCTGAGTAACCATTGAAAATCATCTGATGAAATAACTCAATTTGATGATCTTCATATAATCATAAATTATTCTCCACATAAACCCTATTCCCAATTATACATTTCCCCCTAAAATCTACCTGATTGATGTTTTATCAATTGAAAAAAAATCCAAACACTCTTGAACCAATATAAAATAAAACATGTGATCACCCTATCTGATGATCTATGACCAATCATATCTTTCCAAAAAAAACTATTTATGGTGAACTCTATCCAAATACATGTGCCTTGTAAAGCTTGAACAAAACATCTAAAACCCAAAATGATACTTCTGTATCTCTAAAAAAAGTTAATTTTTAATACATCTTATTCACGTTTATAAATATGATCCTCAAATAATATCTAGAGAGACTAGGCCCCCTCTCTATAAATACACATCAAGGCTTCACCAATTCCAAACTCAATCATCAAAATTTCTTCATAATTTAGCATTTCAATTTCAATCCAAAAGATTATTCCAACTATATAATTACTATGAAATATTTTTATTGAGGGAACTTACAGCATTGAAAATATCCATCTAAAAACTCTAAAATACCACTTAATCAGAACTCGATGTAATAAATAATAGTTTATGTTAATAACCTCATTGTTTTATATTAAAATTATTTCGCAAAATGCTGGTAATTTTATAAGTTAACATACTTTAGGAATACCCCTAAGAACTCCAACACTATAAAATTAAATCCTTACTGAAAAAAAAATTAACTATGAAGTTTTTGAGTTAAACAAAAAATTTTATTAAAAATAAGATATATATATATATATATAATAAATTTCTTCATTACTCTATCATTTTTATTTTCTTGATTTATGGGGATTATACCTTTCAGATATTGGAATCAAAACTCTCTCTGAATGTCTCAATTATATTTCAAAATATCGAATTATGATTTTACTTGAGATTCATCCTTCTAAATATCATTTTATATCCTGATAATATTTTTATGATATCACATGTTATATCAAAAGAAATGAATAATTTACTTTATTTTTTATTTATTCATCATAATAGTGTTTATTTCCTCTTTATGGTCTGATAAACATTTATTACTATATGCTCTTGAGCCGATGCTTCAATTAGACCATGATACCAACATTTATTTCTTAAAATAATTTTCATTATTATTATACTTAAATTCTATATTGAATAAGAAACCACTTTCACTACACGCAAATTGACTATAAGATAAAATCATGACTCAATATCATGAGTATCTTTTAATTCAATATACATGTGGATCATATCTCCTACAAAACATGATATGATTTAACATATATTATATAATTTTCATATATGGTTAGGGGAACTTCTGTTTCATCTATTTAAATAAGTTGGTGAGTCGCTATTGGCCATCTATTTCAAATTATCCTTATATTTGGAATCAATTTTGGGACATGAATATGTTTTGATAGATTAACTATATTTTCAATTTACAGTGTTTTTTTATTTTCTTCATATAATATAACACAATATTATCCCCATTTGGTACCCTTCCCAAAAAGGATCTATTGAAATTTCGATGTTTGAAATTTTCTTTTGCACACAATATTATTGCTTTATTTATCATTACAAAATCCATTATACTTTCTACCACATACCTTTACCTGGGACACTTCTATTATAAAAGAACATTTGAAAATCCACTCATTTATTTAAATACACTACTTTTTATTTTTGAGATAATATTTGGTCGGTATCATATTTTTAACTCCTTTAAAATAAATATTAAGCATGCTTCTATTCATCTATAGGCCCATAAAATATAATTATCGAAGTTATATTTTTTTTAAATAAATTACATTTTTATAAATTTTTTATAACAAAAATTATCATGAAGTATCTTAGTGTGACTTGATTATAAAGGTTATAATTATTAAAATAATATATATACTATGATTTCATTGGTTATTAAATCTATTTTGGAAAACGTTGTGAAAATTCATTGTAATAAATATATTATAATTCTTTATAACAAATAATAGAAATATATCCCCACATTCCATAACAAAAAAATGTGTATTTTTACCTTCTTATGGAGATTATACTTTTTTCTTTATCTCTTTATATGGGTTTCATCATGGACAATACTGGGTTTTCCCAAGGAACAGAGCTATTATGATATAAATATTATTCTGTTTTTCACCCCTAATTTATAATAATTTATCTTTATCTCATTATCAACTACCAATGGATAATCAAATTATAAATGTATAGTATCATTTAGAACATGCTTATCCTTGTGATTTTTTGGTTCCATGTGTTTCTTATCAAAGATCAAATAATATTCATGATTTTGGATCTTTTTTTCAATACAATAAATTTAGAGAATTCATGTATTCTGTGAGTTTAGTCCCTCTATTCATTTTATCCTCTAATGCATGAGAAAATATATCTTGTGTATAGACCCACCAATAAAAATTACATATTTTAGTGATTTAAACTGGAATTATATTTCATTAATTACAAATGATATTTTAGCTTTTCAGTTTTATAGAATTATGAAAAACCATTACCCAGTAAACCCATACATTAAAATTAGAAATTTATACACAGTATCCATTCTTTCTATAAATAATAAAAAAATTACTTCATGAAAAATATTCACAATTTTTCATTGATCTTATCATATTATTTATTCCCACTTAAATTCTGTAAAAAATAAAAAAATAGGATGAGAATAAAATATTATAAAGAAAATAAATGAAGTAAAATATCAGTCCACTAAAAGTATATAAAAACATTTTCATAAATACCTTAGTTTTTATTCAGAAAAGAAGAATCATTTTTCAAAATGATCAATATATTACCTTTTCAAAATCAATCGATTTTCCGGAGAAATCATTATAAAAGATCTAAAATATAATTAATTAACTTGGTAAATCAATTTACATATCACTCTTATAAAGGTAATGACTAATATGGATAACCTCAAACTTCAGAGTATCCAATACAATGAAGATTATAATGTAATCACTTGCCCTGGTTTATTATGAAACCATCCATCATTGGTTTATCTTATGACCACCCATCATTATTTTATCACATAATCACCAATAATTAGATTATTATGTAACCACCGATCATTATAAACAATTTACAAGAACCATATCATAATCATGAAACATGAATACTTGTATTATAAAAGTATTCTGAAGGAAAATAGACCTTTTATTTTTAAATCACATTTTTTTATAACATCTTTCCACTTACAAGGGAAAACATTTTATTATTAAATTAAAGTGAAAAATTTAAAAGTAATATTAAAATAATTAATCCATAATTATAAAGGTAAAATCCTCTCATTACATATAGTTAAAAAAACATTTCATCCATATTTTTGTTGGAAAATCTACAAAGATCCATTAAAAATGACAAATAGATTACTTTCAAAACATTTTTTTAGAAGTAATACATGGTCATAAATTAAATTTAACATTAAATGGAGAAAATTAAAAATAATTTTGGAAATAATTTTATAAGACATGTACAAAGAATAAAAAGATATTTTAAGGGTAACATTAAAAAGACGATCTTTTAAAAGAAATCCACTTATAAATATCAAATTACTGATATTGGAATTTAATAAAATGAATTGAATATGTGTATACACTATAAATAAACCTATAACTACTGTAAATAATAAATAATATATTAAAAATTAATTTCACACGTAATATTATCAATACATAATCAAAACTAGAATTTCAAGCCAAAGAATAGAAATTGGTTTAAGGAATCCTTTACCTCAAGTTCGGCTTCCATAATATGTATTCAGACCTCTTATATAATGTTTTAAGGAATTTTATTAATTTATTATGGTTATATATATTTTTATAATAACCTATATAACCTTTTAATAACATCTTACAACCTAATCATTAATAATATTTCAATGTTTTAGGTGCTTTTGTTTTATTGTTTCATGGTGGATTCAATTGTGCAGTATTATGGATGCTCTTGTAAAATGGAATTAAAACTCCAAAATTGGAATTAAATATTATTGTTAAAGATATATAAAATGGATATGAGATATTATTTTAGAAATATAAAAATAGAGTATATAAATTATTTTATAGTTATCATTTTTTTATGTATGGATTATGGGAGGAGAAATAAGAAGATGAAATGAAAATAAGAAATGTGGTATGAGAAAATTATCTCTAGGATATCATCTCATTAAAGGACTCCATAAAGAACATGGATTTGGTATTTTGGAATTAAAATAATATCTCGAACATGTGTATAGTGATTCTAAAAAGTTTTGGAAGATATTTGGAGATATTCATGGATTGTGCGGAAAATAGGATGGCTAGGGGTGGTATTTATACCTGAGGATAAATGGTTTTAAGTGATTGAATAATAATTATTTTATATTTAAATCCAAACACATTGAGGGGAAATTAATTTAAATGAATATTATAGATAAAAAATGTTATAAAGTTTTTTATGATAGATAAAAACATCAAACACCCATTTAAAATTTTATTTTTTAGGTATTTTAAGCCTTTACCTTTTAACTTTAACCTGTTTTATTATTTTACATATACTGCGGTCAATCATTCTTTATACCATGGTAACTGTTCATGTATTTAAATGACATTTACCATAATAAATAATTTTTACCTTTTGATTACAAATATTAAATCAATTTTTCAATTCAAATAATAGGAAAGAACATATTAAAATTTAATCCCACATACGCATTGGGAACATGAGTTTGTAATGTGAAAAAAATTCAAATGTTTGAAATTTTTTTACATCCAATTTATTGTAAAATTGATTAAAATTTCATAAATTTGATTTCCCAATTTATAATTGAACTAATTGTACATTAAAACAAATTTAAAAAATAAATAAACTACATTAAAAATTATATAAAAATGCAGTTTTCAATTAAAATTATGTATTTTTCACAATTCATAAAGAAAATGAAACTTCCCAGAAAAATACTAAAAAAACTCTATGATAATTTTGATATTATGATTTCAAAAATATTTTTTATTCTTTCAAATATAATTTATAAAAGTTTCAAAATTTATTTTTATGAATGGTTTTCCATTAAAATGCAGCATAACTTTCTTTTTGAAAAGAATATAGATTTTTATGCTTCAAATTTGATTTATTCTTATCTTAATACTACCAACTATATTGGATGAATTTAAAAAAATATATATAAAATAATTATTATATTTAAATAATAGTGATTTATTTAATTCATTAAAAAAATTCTATTATGGTCATAAAAAAAGTTTTTTTATAAATATCATATATTTATATTTAATTGGTTTTTATTTTTGTTTATAATTAATTTGTTACCAATTAAATAATTTTATAAACATTTGTAAAATATATTTTCAAAATTTTGTTAATTTCATTCATTCCATCCATTCGAATGGCTTGTTGATAAGTATCACATTTATATAAAAATATTTAGTCGTTTTTTTAATCTCAATATGATTTATCTTGTATTATATTAAACATAGTGTTTAATTCTAAATTATCAGGTTGTTACCTATTCCCCCTTTAATAAATTTATTCCTCATAATTTGAACTCATGATCAAAATGATAGGGGTTTTATTTTCCAAAATTCCTTTGTTGAAATCCCACATCATAAAAAGGATCAATAATCTTTTGAAAAGCTGGAATGGAAAGTACGAAGGTCACCTGAGAAAACAAATACTCTGTTTCCATTTAAGAAAATATGGACTTAAAAAATAAAATCTAGCATTGAAGGACTGCTAGATAGTGACAGATAATATGATCATGGGAAATTTAACAACTACAAAACTATAAATCTATGATGGGTTAAAAGGCCATTGATTTCTCGATAAGAACAGTAAATGGATAATGATTTTTTTTAAATAATTTTCATAAAATGAAGAATTCTTCTATTACCTGTACTAAGAATAGAACAAAACATACTTACTTTACAAATATAATTTCATACATTAATAAAATTCCACCAAAATCTCATATTTTCGCTAAAAGATGAGTATTCAAGATGAATTTTCATAATGGAGGGATCAGAAACTATGGATCAAAAAATAAAAAATTTAGATATATATTACTCTTGTCTTAAGGCATTACTAAAAACCAAAATGTTTGGCATAATATATAATCTTTTTAAAATAATTATCATTTATATGAATAAAAAAGTAATCTAATCTATAAAATTCAACAGTAATACCCAATGTTGAACATATATTATTAAAAAAATGAGAATCCTATAAAGCCCTAAATAATATTCTATTCTAATTTATAAATTCAAATATAGGAAATATTGGATCACCTGGTCTTCAAAGATAAATTTAATACTTTTCTCCAAATAATATTAATCAAATAATATCATGTCAAATAATGTAATAAATCAAGTCACATGATCTTCAACAATTGATAATATTTTCCAAAAATCAGCCAAATCATCATAAAACCACATTATGGTCAATTATTTTCCAAAATATAATTATTATTTTATTAGTAAAATAAAACCCCATATCATTTTGTTTACCTTTATCATATGAGTTTCCCAAAATAGTGAATATCTTCAAAAATAACATTAATCACATAATCCCCAAAACAATTTCGAATCCAAATGTTATCAATAAAATAAAACTTATGATCCCAAAATGAACATACCCTTATCGAATGGATATTTTAAGAAAATAAATTTTATACTGAATAGGACATCACATTGACTAGTGGTAGGTGATACATCATTTTCACCCTTCTGTAGTGATTTAAATCTCAATATATTTGTTGTACGTGATGGCTAATCACCCATCCGATGGTAGGTCCTTTTCCAAAATTATAGTAATATAATCCTTATGTAATTATATATATTTTAGAAACATCCGGAATAAATAACTTAATATATTCATCATTAACAAATAAAATTATCCTAAAATTTTATCTCAAATGTCTTGTTCTTCATCCCAAAAAAATTAATAACACATAATTCCCTCAAAATAAAATATTATATTACAAAAAAATACTTCCAATATAAGGACCCATTCTCGACATACATTAACATGACATAAATATTTTGGAATAAATAAAAACATTACACAAATAGAGGCATGAAGATTGCACTAGTCTAGAGCCTCTATAAACATATAAATATAAACACGGGTATATAAATGAGCTAAATTACCTCCCTCTGGGTTATTCTTGACAATAAACCTTCTTAGAAACATCAAACATAATACATATCTTCATAAACTAGGGAAGGAAACCTAAAAAGTGGGGATTTGAAAATTTCAATAAGGGTAAACAAGGGAGACATGTAAGAATAATCATGAGCATAAGGGTTTGTGAACATGATCAGGATGAAAAAAGATCGTACCCTACATATCAAATATCATATACATGAATCATGGCATAAATCATGGCATTTCATAAGAAAAACATTATTGGCAAATAAATAACATAAGACAAGAAAACACAACATAGGAATGAAACATGGATTATGGAAGACACATACGCATATAATATGATTTCAATAGTATCTAAGGCATCACTGCCAAGACCATATCTATAGTATAGGTTCACTCCCCATGCCATCTTTTTAGTCATGGTTCACTCCCATTACCATATTGGAAGAATGAGTTCACTCCTCATACCATCATTGTAGTCATGGTTCACTCCATTGGTCATCTTAGTAATCATGGTTCATTCCCCAGACCATCTTGGTCTATCTCAGGAGATATAAATATTTACCCAATGAATTTGAGGGATATATAGGTCTCACCCATATCATAATGAAAGAATACATAAATGTTCCACAAGATCATAAATAAGCATTTCATAACCCATTAAATGAAATGGGTATTATAAAATTTTAATCATATCATAACCTGTATAAAGATATAGGTTTCAATATCACTCTTTAATAAACATAACCAGTGAAAATAAGCAGGTTTCAAAATCATATAACCTATGAATATGAAATGGGTTCCATAAATTTCATTCCATCAAAACATAATCCATTCAGATAAATAATATGAATGTAAACATTGAATAAATTCCCCATAAATTCATGAGTAAAACTAATGGATGTTTTCTTAGATGTGAAATAATTTTTAACGTTCTTTCAATAACATTTCTTGAGTAAAATATCATTTCTTCCAAATAATGCTTTTTATAAAATAAAATAATTTGAAAACTATTTTATTTATAAATATATTTGAAAATATATAAAGGATTTGTTAAAAACAATATAACATTTTTTAAATCCATTTTCCTTCAAAATTTTATTCAATTATCATTTGAAAATATTTCTAGAAACATTTTCAAAAACATGGTTTTGGAATAATATAGATTTATGACCGAAGAGAGAGACTGTCCAGTTTTACATAAAAATATTATCTTAAGTAAAAAAGAGTGGGGAAAATGTTAATAAAACATTTTTATATCTTGAATATATATATATATGATAAGGAAACTAATTTATGTTCTTATGAGATGGATCATAAGATTTCATCACAAACAAATAGTCATTAATAATCTCAAAAAGTGATGGGATAGTTTCAATAAACTCTTACCACTTGGTTACATGGGAAAATACTCCTAATTTAATAAAACTTATTTAATTTAAGCATTAAATACCATTAAAATAATGATATTAATGATATAACATGTATGTATATACACTTGTAAAAATATTTTACGTGCATAATAATACATGAGTCTCAAAGAAGGCTATTTGAGACAAAACATTTTTTACCGATTTGGTAGCTTTTGAAACATAAACCCCATGAAATAAAGTTTGTAAAATGGATATGTTAATAACAAGATATTTAATTAAAATATACTTATAAAAATAATGGTTTGTATATACACCACACAAAAAATAAAGAGTGGTTAAAATAGCGTGTATCTCACGAAAAGGAAAAGTGAGAAGAAATCCCCTTACCATGTATCTTGACTCTCATCGTAATAGTTCAAAACACCTGTATAATAACTATAAATTCATTATATATATTTTAATAGACTATATTATTATATCTAATACCATATATGTTATTATTATTACCATATATTACCTACTTGTTAACAATCTTAGGTTAATGTTTCATTTCAGGTAATATTTTTTTTGTTCTCTGCATTTGTCTTAACTTGTAATATCATTGGTCCTTATACATAAAACATGATTCCAGAATGTATAACATGATATAAATATCATTTATATTATATAAATTTATATAATAATAAGATATATAATACATAAGTAAAAAATGGAATGCACCGTTCATGGAGACGATAAGTCATACGTACGCATGAACGTTGTTTCCTTTTTTATTGTCGTATTGAAAGAAAGTATGTAAATGAAAAATGTATATATATATATATATAATTATTCTATTGGAATTATTATATCATATATATAATATAATTTCATTAAACCCATCCTTAATACATTCTATGTGGTGTGTCAACGAATCACATCTCTTTGAGAGGGATGAAGTCCACACTTCCACGAACGAAATTATCATATTAACACCAAATTTAAAGTAAATGTTATGTGTTGTAAATATTAATAACGAAGATTAAATAAATAATAAATATCATATATAACATATATAAATATAATTTCCAACGTAATCTTCACCACAATAGGTGGTAAGGAAAATTGAACAATCATCGTTTAGTGAGGCTGTAGTTCATCGTAAATATAAACAGTATATATGTTATCTATTAGATGGTGGTGTGTATAAGATGAGGTTTAATACTTAGAATAGAAAATCATGGTAAATTTTGGATACTATTTTTTTATACAATAATGGAAAAAATATAGTGTAGGGGAGGACAATGAAAATAAAAGAAATGACTTCGGAGAAGACATTACCTCTTGATCTGGTAACTCTTTTTGGTTTGTGCCAAAAAGTTTCCTTGTATTTCCATATAAACATGGAAAGGCTTCTAATAAGAATATATGGTAGTTGGTAAGTGTAGTTTTTAGGTATTATAATAACTTGATAGGTTTGAGAGGTGTGAGGAAGTGGAATAGGTGGTGGCTTTATATAGGGAAGGAAAAATACTCACATAGAAGTTTTAGAAACAAGTTAGGCGTACAATTGTTCTCACATAAACAAATAATAGAAAACCAAAAAACTAAATAATATAAGATTTATTTCCTAAATATAGACATAAAATTGGTGTTCAACAAGTTTATAGGTCATTTGGGCCCTTAATTTTTAGGATTAGTCCCTAATTAAGCTTAATTTCGCCATAATTATTGTGATTAATTTTAATCACTTTTACTAATCAGTACGGCCAAAATTATCATGGAATTACTAAACTATATATATTATACTATATAAAATTGTGTATGTTGTTTTTTCTAATTTCAAATCATATAAGTGGAAAAATTAAGAATAATTCCAATCCCACACACAAGATGAAATAATGAGTTTTTAATGTAGAAACACTATCAGATGTTTTAAAAGATTTTATATTCAATTTCAAAGTGAAATTGATTATATTTTATTTTATTTTATTAATAGATGTAATATTTATCTAATTTTACCTAAAAAAATTAATGTAATTCAACATTTATAATTAATTACGAAAAAGGAAGTTTTTAATTAAAATAGATGTATTTTTTATTATTCATCAAAAAATAAAGTTTCTCAAAATAATACCAAAAATTCACCCTAAGATAATTTGGATGTTATTAATTAATAAATAAAGTTTATTTTATTAAATTAAATTTCTTTATCTGTCTAAAATAAATTTTCTCCTGAAAATTGGTTCATTTGTGAGAACATTATTTTAAAACATTGAAGGAATTTCCAAAAAAACATATCTTTTGTTATCAATATATTTTAATTATATAAAAAAATTATAAACAATATGTGAAAAGAAGTTATTACTATTGAAATTAATATTTTTAACAGCTTGATTATGATTATATAATTTAAATAATTATTTCATTAAAATGATGTTTCATAGAAACTTTATGTTGCATGTGATATATGCTAAGTTGGTGTTGTGTGTATCGAACGCCTTGTCGGTGTTACATGTAACATATTCCAAGTCGGTGTTTCATGTAACATATGCAAATTAGATTTTTTTGTAATGTATGGCTATTTGGTTCTATATGAAAATAATTATTTATATAATTCATTACAAGACACAAATGAATATTTAGTTTATTAAAATGGTCAATAGAAACTTGGGGTGTTACGGGCAATACCTTTAAACTTATGCCCACCATAATCAAAGGTATTGTTCATAAAAACCCCATTTTAATATCATATAAATACGTGTTATATATACATTAAAATTTTATCGAAATTAAATTAATGTTTATGATGTATTATAAATATTTCAGAACTTTTCAATTGTATATATTACATCTAACAGATGTTTATAAATATATAAAATCCAAACCTACGATGGAAAAATCTAGAGTTATTTCATGATTCCATTAATATTTATTAAATACCACTATATCAAAATATTTAAACTAAATACATAATCAAATCCTTTATGTAACTTATTTCAGGAACCATTAACCAATATTCATAATCTCATTCTTTAATACTTCATTCATAAAATCAATGATGTGAATTTTAACCCTATCATTCATCAACCAAAATAATGTTGCATATTAATAACATAAGATAAAAATTATTACCTTAAACTAATACATCTAGATATCGGTTATATCCCCTTTATCATCAATAACCATAAAGTAAGTGGTCATGCCATTTTTTGGAAGCTCTCTTTTCGAGAGACTTTGTAAAGTTGGGATTTTGAAATAAAATGAAAAAAATACCCTGAACCATATATTTCTTTTGAGAAAATAAATGGTGTTAAATATGTCAGACAGGTTCTTGCAGGGGATTTGAATACTCAGATAGCTTTAAAAATAATTTTAACAATATTTTTAAATAATAGTGACTATCAAATCATCAAGAAGGGGTAATATGGCTATGAATGATCTCATAACTTCCATCTTGATAATAGATCATTAATATATAGAAAAGAACATTACAAAAACTTGAAATGAGTTATGGCATGTTAAAATAAAAATATTTTTTTTAAATATAATACACATAGAACCCCTATAATACTTTTACCTTCAAACCATAATTCCTAAATTCATTACATTTTCAAATCTATTATAAAAAAATATCATTAATCTCTTATAAATTAATCAAATTAAAAAATAGAATTGTTTTCTAAGACATAAAAAATAATCATCTTTAAATATGTAAACTATATTATGATATTCATAAATCCTAAAAATCTATTCTACACTCTAAAGTTATCTAAACCCATATATGATACCAATTGTAAGGGTGTGGCCTTAAACAATACATATTCTAGTGATTTTATTCTATAATTATATTTATTTAATTGTTGTTTATCATTTTTGTCTAGATTTTTTTATAACTAGTAAAAACCTATTCATAATAAACCCATAAATCCGAGTGGAAATTTATACATAGTATCGATTTTTTCATAAAACAAAAGTATTTAAAATAAAACTTGTTTTCTCTTTATGGAACATCGTCACAATTTTACCTTGGTATTATTCTTGTCTACAGTCTTCCTTAAATCCCATGAAAAATATTTAAAACTTGGGATGAGAATGAATGTTCATAAGGGGACATAAAATAAAAGATAATGTTAGTCCAGTAAAAATCAATAAAACCCTTTTCAAAAAACCTACATTTCCATTTGAAAAAATTAATCTTATTTTCAAAAAGATAAATATATTAACTTTTTAAAATAAATAAATTTTAATTAAAATACATTATAAAATATATAAAAAATATTTAGTTAACATGGGACATCATTTTACATCACACTCTAACAAATGGAGTATCCAATATGGTCATCCCCGAACTCTGGAATACACGGTGCAATAAATGTAATATTGTAACCACCCATCCTTGTGTTATTAGAGAACCACCTTTCATAGGTGTATCACCTGACCACACATCATTGGTTTACCACATTAAAAAATTTCATTGGTTTATCCCATAACCACACATAATTATTAAAAAATCATGAACTATGTTGTAATCATAAAACATGAACACTTTCATTATAAAAATATTCTTAAAGAAAATTACCCTTTTATTTTTAAAACATATATTTATAAGAAATAATCACACTAAAAATAGAAAATATTTTATTTTAAAACAACCATTAAATAATTAAAAATAATATTCAAATAATTATGTTTTCATGATAGTAGGAAAATCCGCTCATGTTGCATAAGTTCAAAACCATTCCTTCTATATTTTTGTAGGACAAGCCCCAAAGAACCATTAGATAATGACAAAAATAATACTTTAAAAACATTTTTTTAAAATTAAAACATGAGAATAAATGAATTTAAATAATCTTAGGATAATACTAAAAATATTTTTTTTAAATAATTTCAGAAAAGATGTACATGGAAGAAAAAAGTGTTTAAAGGTAATATTAAAAAGATAATTTTTATAATAAATTCCCTTATAAATATCAAACTATTGATATGGTAATTAATTAAGTTAATTTATTATTTTTATCCACATAATATAAGTAGAAATAAAATATAACATAATCAAAAAAAATTCACATTGAAGCATATCACTTCATAATCAAGAAGTATAAGTTTATCCTAAGGAATGAAAACCAAGTTATGAAATTCATTATATCACATTTTAATTCCTTATAATATATTAAAACCTCATATATAATTGTTTAAATAATGTGAATAATTCATTATAGAACTATAATCATGTTTATAGTACCTTATATCACCTACTAATAACATATTTCCATCTATTCTTTAATAATATTTCATTGTTTGGGGTGCATTGGTTTCATGGCTTTATGGTCGGTTCACTTGGGTTATATTATGGATGTTCTTGTTAAATGGTTATAAATATATATAAGAGGAATTAAGTAGTATTAATGAACATACATATGTATTATTGGTCCAATATGTCTTTTTTATTTCTAGTATGAGGTTAATTTATATGATAAACCATTCATGATAAATGTTTAGTTTATTTTGGAAATTTTTCTAAACATCATTAATTAGTTCCATTTTATTTAATATTATCTTTAAATGTTTGAACAAGTAATTTAAATAGGTTATAATATACATTTTAAAATATTATTTAACCAGAATAAAAATTTATTACCATATGTGAAGTATTTAAGGGAAAATAAAAAATCAGTATTCACGTAGATAGTAAACTACCACAATTTGGACAGTAGTTTTATAACTTTGAATAAGTGGAGCTGATAAATTAATTGGATATGATATATTATATTATAAAAATAATTCTATTTTATATAAATTATTGTGGAGATATAATTCCTTTATTAAGGAATAATTTGAGGATAAAATAGAAGAATAAAGTAAAATAAGAGAGTGTTAATGTGATCCGAAAGGATGCACTTAGTCTCCACTTTTTTCGCCCTCCGTGAATTGTTCCCCTCGGCTTTTCTCCTTTTTCAATAAAAAAATAATTTTCAGATAAGAGAGGTTCTTTGAGAAAATTACCTCTTCAATATCACATCCTTAAAGGACCCCATCAGGACCATGGATTTGGTCTTTTGGTGAGACTATAAGAACATTTAATTAGGAATATTGAGTGGGAGAGTTTTTTATATTTGTTTTAGTATCATAAATTCTTTTTAGGGTAAACGGGGTGGTGATGGATTGTATTTATACTTGATGACGAGTTTTTTTATGTGATTAAATAATGATTATTTTATATTTAAAGAAAACCACAATGAGATAGAATAAATTTCAAAGAATTACATTGATTATTATTTTTTAAAATTATTTTAATTTTTTTGAGACACAACAACTACTCATTTAAATATTATGTTTTTAGCTATTTCAATCCATTACCTTTTAACTTTAACCATTTTCATTATTTTACATATACTCCGGTAAATCATTCCTCTTACCATGGTAAATTTTTATTTCTAAAAAATAAAATTATCTTAAAAATAATATTTATCTTATGATTCCAAATATTTAATCCATTTTACAAAATTCAATACACCTAATTGAAAAAATTGTATTTAAAATTAATCTCATAGAGGTATTGGGAAAGTGTGTTTTTAAAGTCAAAAATTTCAAAGTGTGAAATGTTTTTATATCCTCTTTCATTTTAAAATTTATTCAAATGTAATAAAATGTATTTTATAATTTATAATTGATATAATTACACTTTAAAATAAATTTAAAATATAATTTAACTATATAAATAAATTTAAATAAAATGCAGTTTTTAATTAAAATTTAGTATTTTTACTATTCGTCAGAAATTGATGCTTCAAATAAGAATACCGAAAATTACCCTATAATTATTTGTATATTATTATTTCAAAAATGAAATTTTTTTCCAAATAAAATTTATAAACATTTAAAAAATTTTATTTAAAATATGTTATCCATTAAAAGGCGGCACAAGTTCCTTTTTGAAAACAATATAGATTTTTATGCTAAAAATTGGATTTATTATTATATTAATACTATCGAAAATATTAGATGAATTTAAAAAAATTATTGATTATATAAAATATAAATTTCATTAATATATTTCAATAATATTGATTATTTTAACCAGTAATGTCTAGTCAGAGGAAAAAACATCTGACCATTTATTAAAATGAAAGAAAATGTATCGTAAACAACCCAAAGGATGAGGGCATAAAACGTTCCCATATCCAAATGATAGTATATATCATAAAGAGACAACTATATATCATAGTGATCAAACCCCTCACCATATCCATAATAAGGTTATTCCCCCACTCTGAATTCATTTCGTATTGCTACAAGAGCTTGACGTACTTCTTTTGAAGTTTCAATTATTCTAAAGAGAGATAATCCTCATTGGAATGCTTGAAAACGTGATATTTTTTTGATCAGGGGAAGCCCCTCTTTCCCTCATAGAATAAAGCCTAGTAGAAACCATCTTAAGTAGGTAATAATAGTCTTTCCTCTACCTTCTCCTTGGTGGAGTAGTTATAAATCCTTCACGTTCACACATCTTGGTCTTTCTACCATAAAAAATATCACTTTATAAGGGGCTAAAAATGCCTATATCATTTTCTTTACCACTATAAGATAAATTTTACCATTTTTCAGGGATATGTATATAGGGATAATTTTTTCATCGATCATTAATTCTTAACAAAGAACCCTATGAATCAGAAAAAATCCCTTCTATCATTAGTTGGGAGTGCCTAATATTATCAATTGTGGATAAACATTGAGAGTATACCTCAGTGTCCTAACTATCATGGGAATCCTTCCTAATTTCATACTCTTCAATCAATGCATTATAATTATTAGAAATAAGCTACAGGTTTTCATCTTCATTCACTTGAGGACCTTCCATCACAAGGGGTATCCCCCCATGATCCAATCCTTCAAACCGATTGCATGTAAGAACATTGACCTTTAACTCTCCACCTGAGGTAAGATTACCTGTGATTATTTCACCATATTCACAAACCACATTGTCTAAAGGATCCAAAAAATTAGGTACCGACTATGGATGACAAGTACCTACAGTATCTTCCAATGAAGGTTGATTCCCAACACCATGATCACAATTCAGTCAATCAAAACCCTGCTTCACTATAGGATCCAGTGACAATTGCACCTCCTTCACTGAACCATAATGCATAAATATATTTATGAGATCATTCTAATTTTTCCCCCTCTATAAATTTATAAAACTCTACCCCTTAACCACTACACAGCCAAGGATAGTTTCCCCACATTGAACTCCCTTCTCAGAAGAGACTCCCAGATCAGCATGCACAGTGTCCTCTTTAAGATCATCCTTTTCATCACTCATGCTCCCTAAAATTATTATATTAATATCTAGAATATCCTTCAAAATCCCCTTAGTTAATATAATGGCATCGCAACCACTTATGCTCATATTTTCCACAACCTGTGAGATTCCAATCACCCTTTTGCTGTGAAAAACTGATTCTAGATGACCAAAACAACCACATGAATCACAGTAACACATCCATGAATTAATGATGTCCCTTTACTACTAACAGAATTCCTTCTCATCTATTATTAAGATCCATTTCACTAGTGGCCTTGTAAAATCATCCTCAATGCAAATTTTTTGGCAGATTTGGTGACACACAACCTCTATTCGATGATCAGAATAGAGATATCATCCAATCATATTTTTGAGAACACATAGAATGGATGGAAATTTAATTAAAAAAATTAGACAAGGAAGGCTTACCCATATCATGATTATTGATGGATCATTCCACATATGAAACTCAAAGCTCTGTTGAAGCTGTTAAAAGTGATATCCATTGCATCTTCGAGGGGACCTAGACTAAGCGTTGATCAAGTCATCCTCCGACCCAAACCAAATAATGATGTGACTCTGGTCATGTAATCCAACAACTGCACACACTTATATCTCCTAATATTCGAAGACAAACTGATAAAACTCATCAACCAATGGGCAATGAAGATGAAACTGATCCACCATAGTGAGTCTGCAAATATCTATGGCACTATTGAGAACCACCAGGAAAAGAGAGAGATGAGGTGCCTCCCGAAAGAGATCAGGTACTTTTGGATAAAAATGTATCTTTGGAAAGGGTGGAAAAGTATTGGGGTTTGAGAGTGGCAAGAAGGAGCAGCCCTTATCATGTGGTAGAGGTCACGAAACCCCCCACTCCAATCAGGTGGGGGAGTAAAGCCCTGTAGTATTAGGGTTAGGTCATCACAGTAAGAGGGAAACTGGAACAAGAATGTTTTCATATAGTGATTAATTTAATTTAATTATATAAAATTTAATTATGGTAATATAATTAGTTTTTTAGAAAAAAACACATCCTTTATATTCAATTTGTTTTTATTTTCATTTATAATTAATTGGTAACTAATGAATTCGTAATATAAACATTTTTAAACTATATTTTTATAATTTTTTGTTCTCACTTATTCTAATCCTTCCAATGGCTAACTGATAACTATCACATTTAAATAATAATATTTACTCATTTTTTAGCTTTGTGTGGCATATATTATGAATCGTTTAATATGTGGACATTATCCTAATAATAAGATTTAATATTACCCAATTTTTGAAGACTTATCCTTCAATTACTTATCCTTTAAAATATCCTTTTCCTTAATATTGATAGCCACATCGATAAACCTTTTTCATGTTTACAAAAAATTAACCTCAATATATTGTACTCATATATGAATCTCTTAAGACATGTTCTCCTTTCAGAACATCATGTTTTCTTTCAAAATCCTCTAATTTATCTCATCTTATAGGTGTAAATATTCCCTCTTTGGATTTAATGATATCCCATAATCCTTAGTAGTTCCAATATATATAGATAAATAAAGCTTCTCATTTAATCCTACATCATCATTGAATGAATTGATAGATTCACATTCAGATTAATTTATTCATTCATTTATAACCCGATAAGAATTGTTCATCTTCGTCATAATTTTACCAAAAAAAATATTATACTATTTTGAATTCCCATGGTTTTTTCTTATTTTTTATATACTTTCACTCTTCTGTGTTAGTATAAGAGTAAAAGGGAAGAGTAAAACTCCACTATAATAATTAATCAGATGAATTAATAAAAAAAATTCAAATAAGAAAGACATATGCTTTGATACAACTTATTAAGATAACAGGGGTCTTTAATGAGAGTTACCCTTATAGTGTATTAGGGTATGCAACTCATTCTAATATAAAACTTTTAATCCTAAATATTTCACTATCCTAGTGATATTAACTTCATTATTAGTAGGGTCACACTTAATATCTTATTTTAAATAAGTTCTAGTCATTGTTTTTCTTTTCTTTTCCAATAAACTATTAGGTCATGGATTAACAAGACTTGTCACACTAATCTTTTTCTTTTAGATAGTATGTAAATAATTTATACAATACATAAGGTTTTTCCTTATTTCACCCACACTAGGATAACCTAAGGAGTATAAAACATCAATTTCCTAAAGTATCAAAATACAATAATGTCGATAAAATATGGAGTTTAGGCTTAGAAACTCTAATCCTAGGGATACTCCTCTTCAAAGGATCACTACCTTACTCTATATATCTACTCATATATTTATGAAATGTAAAATATTATGGTGTTAAATTCAAAAAAAAATGAAATGTCACCATTTTTTTAAATGTGTCAAGTGAACAAATTTGGGCTCTAATCTCTTCATGTTTCTCCCTTATATGAAAGCTATGAATAACACCATGAGCATAGCTTCATATTCCATGATTTTTCATGGAACTCATCATTCTAACAATGAAAAAATATTCAAAGAGTTTTAATGCATTCTTTTTTCTTCTATATATCCCATTTGTAATTCTATTTCATTAGATATTTTTTAATCTCTCTCCATTACATCGCTAACGTGAATATATCAAAAATTTCCACACACTTTTTTCTCTCCTTTTTTAAAAATTGAAAACATTATTATTTTTTGATATATATATCCTTGCTATTCATTTTTATAATTTCCTTTCTTATTCTTAATGAAATTATCTATGTTTCCCACATTGAACATTTATAGTCACTATGAGTATTATGGGAATGTTCCTCTAATAATATTCATCAAATCAAAGAAAAAGTTTCGAAATATATTAAAATATTTGCCTCCTAAATCAAATGATATTTTAATATATATGTATGTTGAAATAAATTCTTCATTGTGCGATTACTAACCCAACTATTTGATACTAATTCAGAAACCAAATCCATAAAATCCACACAACTCCTCTAAATATTGTGGTGTGACCCTCCAAATATTATCTGTTCACAATCCTGTTGTAGTGTTACACACTCCACCATGGAACAAATCCCTAAATCCTCAAATCACTATTATTTTCACTTCTTTTATAATGTGGGTATATAAAAATAATCCAAACTAATGAAATATGTACAAACAACATCATTATATGTCCATAATTCCCATGGTGTGACCAATATTTGAATGAATATTACATATTTATTCAACATATATGGTAAAGGGTAGTCTCTTATATATACTATTATATGTAACCCTATCTATTCTCCCCTATGTACTATTTAATTAAATTCTGAACTGGTAATTTGAATATTTCAAATTTAGGAAGCCTGAAAAACCCTTATGTATCATGTAGATAACTATTTTTCTAATAAGATTAGAACCTACCCGAAAATAGGGCCCCTTCATTAAAAAAATAACAAAGAATCAAAAAACTCTAAAAGAAATAAAATTAAATTTTTTCCGGAAGAAAATAGGGAAAACATCCAAAGTAAAATGATCATACAAAATGAGACTATTCTCATCATCACCATTGTTGGAAATACTACGAGCCAAATTTTTCCCCTCCCTGAAGACATGAGTAATAATATAATCAATGGATGAAAGATACTTGAGATAATTAATCCATCTATTATCATGATGCCAAAGGATGTGAATAGAATCAAATCTGATACCATGCCTAATAATAGAGGAATCACAGTCCAACAATATCCTATTCATACATCTTTATTTAGAATGATCTAATATAATGATAACACCATGAATCTCAGCTTCTAAAGAGGATTCAATACCATAGGATTCATAAAAAACAAACCACATCCCCAAAACTATTCTGAAAGATATCCCCATAACATGAAGGTCCTAAATTACCTCTTGAAGCACCATCAGTATTGATCTGAGTCCATCTAAAAAAAGTAGATTTCCAAGAGACCTCCATATTACCCATTTGAGGCTGAAAATTTCCCATAATCTTGAGATGTCTGAGAATGGATAGATCATGTATTGAATTCCAGCAATTCCCTTTCCTAGGGACTTTAACAGTCCACAGAGCAGCAAAAATGTCATCCAAGGTAGCCTATGAATTATAGACCACCCCATCATGAAAGAACTTGTTCCTCACCATCCAAATAATATACACTAGTTCTGTAGCTGCATCCTATATAAACATCAACATAAATGGAGAAAGGGGGAGACTTGTTAGACCTACTAACAGCCCCCACATATAGATAGAACTGGGAATAAGAACTTCAAAAGCATCGAATATATCATTCCACACACATGAAACAGTAACACAACTCAAAAATAGGTGATACAATTTCTCATGATGTTGATAACATAGAACCTAGACTGAACACAAGGAGATTCCCCGAGCCTAGACAGAGTTATCAGTGAGAAGTTTTCCTTGAAACATCCTCCAAATCATAGTAAACTGAGAAGGAGGAATAATATTCCTTTTTAATTTACCAAACCATTGAATACCTAAAATAGGGAAAATGGAATGAGAATAAAAAGACTTTGAAGAAAGAATACCAGAAGGATTCAACTCCCAAATCCAAAAGTCATCAATAGAGGAAAAACAATATTCATTAAAATCATGCTTAATATGATTAGGAACAACCTCCATATCCAAAATCTGATCTGTAATTGAAATATCGTGATCAATATTAAAAATATCATGATTAAGATAATCCAACAGTGGAGCACAAGTCTAATAAGACCACCATAACAAAAGTGAGATGTCCTTGGATATAGACCAGTGAGCATGAATGTCAATGAAAGAAAACATGTTCTTGAGGGAGGGAAAAATCGAGAAGTCCAAATAACTAATAAAACAATACTTGAGCTTGTTAATTAACCTAGATCTAAAAAAAGTAATGGATTCAGAATTTTCATTAAAAAGCCTCTAAA
This sequence comes from Viscum album, assembly GCA_963277665.1. NCBI lineage: Eukaryota > Viridiplantae > Streptophyta > Magnoliopsida > Santalales > Viscaceae > Viscum > Viscum album. Next base: position 1,877,141,815 of record OY728143.1, on the reverse strand, counting down.
CAATGGAAGCTTGTAATTCTTGATTAAAAGATCTGATATTTTTAAGTCCAAGACCCCCATCTCAAAAGGCTTGCAACAATTATTCCAATCCATAATAACTAATATCTTTTCTAAAATTCTATTGGTATAAATGAAGTTCTTTATGGACACACTAATTAATTTTAAAAGAGAATCTGGCCATTTATAAACCAAAAAATAGTATACCAATTTAGAAATAATAACATCTTAGACAAGGCAAATGTGACTTTCCATGGAGAGAGATTTTCCTTTCCAGGAAGATAGTTTTTTTTATCCGACCAAAAATTACATAGAAATAAAAATCCTTTGGACGACCCCAAAACATAGGTACCCCAAGATAAGAAAAATGAAATATTCCTTACCAATTCCCCAATTCATTAATAATATAAAATTTTCAAAGAGAGGAGGTATTTTTGTCAAAATAAACAAAGGATTTGTTCTAACTAACCTACTGACCAGAGTCCTAGTCATAATTCAATAGGAACATCTTGATATTTTGAATATTTCTCTTATTTACATGGTTGAATAAAATAATATTATTCACATAAAGAAGATGAGTTAGAGTAGAAAGACCTCTACCGGCACCAATGGCCTTCAACTTTCCATTGGTAGTCATTATGGAAAGTAACCTACTAAGATACTCATCAAAAGTGTTAAAAATAATAGAAAAGAGGGGATAAACCTATCTAAACCCTTTAGAACATGATAAATAACCCTCTGGATAGCCATTAACAAGGATAGAAACTTGAGAAAATTGAAAAAATAGTCTTTATGCAACCAATAAAGGTATCATAAAAACCAAACATGGTAATGATTTTAAAAATAAAATTTCAATCCATAGTGTCAAAAGTCATTTTAATATCAATAATGATCATAATATTCCCTCATAGAATAGGATTTTTTAGTATATTTACAAAATTTGAATTATAAATAAGATATTAATGGATTGTGCTTCGTTTGATAAAACTAAACTGATTAGAGGAAACAATTTTACTAGAAATGGCCACCAATATACTAGAAATGATTTTTTTAATAACATTGAACAAATTATTGATTAAATTGATAGTCCTAAATAGGTGGATTTCATTTTAATTATCCTCCTTATGGATTAGAGCAAGGAATTGAGAATTAAAACCTTGAGGTAGGTGTCCTCCTTGGAAAAAAATTATAACAATCATACAGATATCATCACTAATAATCTCCTAATATTTCTGAAAAAAGAAGTTGTTAAATACATTAAGTCCTAGATAAGTTTCCGGATTAATACTAAATTCCATAACCTTAATCTTGAGTTCTAATGGCATGGAAATAATTCTTGATTTATCCTCCTGATTTACAAACTTTGGAATGACACTGTCCACAGAAGCAGAAATAGTGTTAGAACCATTAAAGAGGCCTTTAAAATAAAAAGTGATATGCTTAGAAAGATCTTGTATTTTATCAAAAAATTTATCTCCACTCATAATAAAATCAATAGGATGATATTTTTCCTAACCCTTTTGAGAGAGTTAAAAAACATAGTATTCCTATCCCATTCCTTGAGCCAGTTTTCCTTGAAAGTAGCTCTTTTCATGGAATCTTTCATGTTGAGAAGATAATTGTGTTTAAGGATCAAATATTTTTCGAACAAGACACTACCATAAAAATAATCATGAGTACATTGTTAATGAAAACACCGAAGGGAGGTTTCAATGTTGGAGATATCCTTATCAAGGTGACTGAATCTATCCTTACCCCAAATTTTGAGATTACCCTTGAGGATATTTAACTTTAGGATGCAAGATAAAACATTACTCGTGAATCCCACTAACCCCCAAACAACAATAACAATCATATCATAATCAGGATGCAAAGCCCAAGCACTATTAAATCTAAAGGGAAAGGGAGGAGTATAATCTTTTCCTATGAGATCAACCATGATTGGGTGATGATCATAATTGAGCCGAGATAAATTCATACAAGAGATGGAGTCCCAAGAACATAATTAAGACTCATTCATAAAGGCCCTATCAAATTTACTAGAAACAATACCTCGAATGTGTCTTTTATACCAAGTGAACGATGCATGAACAAGATTGATGCAATCAGTTCATTTTTCTCAATACATTCTTTGAACTCCCTTGAAGAAATGGAATTATTCATAGGTCCCATTTTTTCATCTAGACTAATAATGGAATTAAAATCAACATGAATTATCCATGTCCCCTCAATAATGTTTTTCAGATTAATGAAATCATTCCAGATACATCTATAATCCATGAATGTAGCCATCAAGTTTCAGTACTCTTCCATTTTTAGGACCCACAATGAACAACATTGGTAACCATTATTCCTCATAGAGTGTGGCATGATAAACTTTACATATCAACCAACAAACCCTTAAGTATTTTTCTAATATTTTTTATATATATTAATGGTATCAATTAAAGAGAAAGTTACATTTCTTTATATGTGACCCACTCCACTCCTCATTGGTCAGCCTCACTTATTGGGCTTTCATTTCCCTAATATATAATAATATTAAAAATTTAAAAGACCCATACTAATAAATACTAAAAATCTCCATAATTCATTCAAATTCATACAATCTTGTTTTAAATCTATAATAAACAAAAATATTATCATTTAGATTCATCAATACCATTATTCATTCATTACACATTTATTATGAAACCACTATCAACTTTAATGTTGGTCCACTGTACTGATAATGGTAAAACCATCATCAACATAATATTGATTCTATATTTGAAGATATGATTGTAAAAAATTACAACATCTTCCCACTTTCACTAAATAAATAACACACAAATGTATTGACAATAAATCCATCAAAAATTACCACATTTATTGACAAAAAAATATGAAAGAAATATTCCTAGTTGGACTCTAATTACTATTTAAGTGGGAAAGATAACAATTTAAATAATAATAATAGATATTTAAATAATGGAATTAAAAAATGGAATAATTGTTATAAGGAATGATACTCAATAAATTTTAATCAAATGTCATGTAGTAGTTTTCTTAATAGAATATGGGTATAGAGGATCATTACCCAAGGATTAAAACATGGTTTTGGTCAGTTAATGATAGCTTAGATACATCATATATATGTCATTAGAAAAAAGTGGGGTCATTTTGGTGTCAAATACTTTCATTATCGATAACTATGAATGGTTTGTTTTGATTCAAACACTTAAGATACAAATTGTATCATATTGGAACATAATATGTAGAAGTTTATTGAAATACATAGTATAAAACTAACCATGGTTGGATGGTTATGGAACATTTAGGGGGAGTGGAATTAGATGATGATTTAAACTTGGTTATATTACATATTGTACAAAAAACACTATATATATAATCATAAAGAAAACCAACATACATGTAGTTCTTAAAAATAATTTCTTTGTAATATTGTTTGTGAATAGGGTAAATGGTGAGGGATTTAGCATTTTACAAGATTTTGGAATAACCTAACATGAATGGGGTAGGTTTAAGATCAAGGATGGATATAACAATTAAAGCTAGGGGAATATTTGAAATGACTTGGGTTGAGACATAGGGTGTCACAACATATCTTGGTATATAATAATCATGACATATGGAGTTCTAAAAATGGTCTATGTATAGATCTGGCTCATGTATAGGGTACATTATAGTGAAATGGATGATTATCCTCTTTTGAGAAGGGATTAAACCAAATGTAAATGATGTCTCAACACCAAGATAAAATTAAAAAGATCCATTGTTACTCATGAACATATGAATACCTGGTGAGGGTCAAGTGAAGGACCAAATACACAGAAAGAATGGGATTCAAAGGGGAAAATATTATGTCTTTATCTGAGATATATAGTCTGAATGTCACTATGTATCCTTATATAAATGTAAACAAGGGATATATATTTATTATAAAAGTTCACTATATAGTTATTCCTTATATGCATAGGGAATAAATGTAGAATATATTCCTATATAAGAGGGGGAATATTGAATCTCTCTATGAATTAGTAAAGGTCTCAAGGATGAGGTATTTAGTTTCATGATCAACTCAACCTACCCTTGATTTGGGAACACAATTTGGACTATGGGTAGGCCAAAATTGGATTCCTAGTACCAATGGGATGTAAAAACAGTCCAATACATAAAATATAACTATTGTGGAAGATATAACCGAGATAAATAATAAAAATTAAAAAATGTAATTTTACTAAAATTACAACATGGAATAGCCAGATATTAGATGTTGATAATAATAAAAATAAAATATAATACAAGACAAATAGATCGCAAGTAAAAAATAAACATCCAACTAAGTATTATTAAAAAATACTAATCAAGAAACAAAAATACCAGAGTTTTTTACTTGGTTGATAAGTAATGTTCAAAAATAACCAAAATACTAATTGCAATTCCCCATGACCCATGGACACCATAAAATACAATTACACTATGTAACGACCTAAACTTTTGTATATAAAATTCCCTTTGTTGTTTAATTACATGTTTTATTATGTATTATGGTTATAAAAAACACATGCACGTACTTGGTTTTATTATATCCTATCATATCTTGAATACCATTAAGCATCATTACCGTTGATAATATATCCTTTTATCAATGATCATATTATTTGTATAAATATAGGGTTTTAACAAATCCAACTAACATATAAAATGGAAGTGATGGCCTTAACCAGTAGGATCATACCTTATAAAGCCCAATTATCAGAGATTTCTAGGTAGATAGTATCATTAGCCTTTTCCCATGGACAAATACAAGTTTATATTTAAAACCTTAAGCATGGCTTAAATCATTTATAGGATAAGTTCAATATATTCGAGAACACTGACCAAACCGTGTACATTGAACAACCCCATGAAAGTCTCACTATTGCAAAATTTTCCGTTATGGTGTTTATTAGTGTTAAAGGACAATTATTCAATACCCTAGAAATATGGATATGTGCATAATTTTCAAAATAATAATAAATATATTTTCATCTTATTGTTGTTAATTTATAAATTATTTTGATTTTGATAAAATAAAACACAAATTGTATTTTTGGGTAATATGAAAATTAAATTAGGTGATTTATTTTACTAAATTAATGGAGTATTAGAATAAAGATTATTTTAATTAAATATTATTACTAAATAAGTTTTATTAAATATAAATTTTTTTAAGTCAAATGTAGTTTTTTATGGGATCGAAAACTATTATTGTCACAAAAACCCAACATTTCTCTATAAATGTCATTTATTATTAAGAAATGGAAAATTCAAATAATTTTATAATTATTTAGATAAAATGAATATTATTTTTGGAATCATAATGTAATAATTATCCAATGGTTAATGTTTTATAATTTTTTGAGATAGTCAAGTTTTTGGGTAAAAATTAAATATGGTATAAATATGCGGTCTAAATTATGACATCATAATAACCCAAAATGATTTAATAAATACTATAAATGGTATCAATTATCAAATATATGTTTCCCTATTAAAAATGTGATTTTTAGTTTATTTTATTCAATTTATGAAGCCTTTATGATTCATCCAAACCTGATAATATATTTTAAAGTTTTATAATCATTTCTTTAAGGAGATGATTCACTTCCACATAAATAAGGGTATTGTTTTAATAACTTTGAACCCTGTACATATAAATTAATAAAATATTTTAATTTGGTAGAAACAATTTCCAAAACCATTGGAATTATTTTCGTTTTGGTTATTTTATTATATAGATTCTGAAACCTACGTTTGAGAAATAATAAATAACTACCCTTTCTTATCCTCTATAAACCCAACCAAGATTCTATATATCTTGGTCAAAACACCTTGGATCATTTCCTCACTCTTCCATCCCCTCTCTAGAGTCCTCCCAAGTTCCATCATGTTCTTAGGAATCTCCTCCCAAGAATATTTAATCACACACTCAAGGTAAGGGATCATCTCCTTCTACTATTTTTTCAAGTGTCTCCATTTTAATATGCCTTTTTCTCCATTTTATAAAGTTAGGATATGTTGTACCATATCACCCTTACTTACCCACTTATTCCTAAATTATTTTATACCCATTTCACTCTCATTAATCCCTACAATTAATATTCATACTCCTTAGTTGTGCTGTAGAAAGTTCATTATAACTTTCCATGACAAAAGAATTATGTATTGAATACCCATACCCATTTCCTAAAAATGGTGTTCACCATTATTCACTTATACATATTTTATTGGGTACATATTTTTATATATTCAGCACTCCTTGATCATGGAATAATATTTGATGATAAATGATTCAATTTTTGATGATCTATGTAGGATATATAAGCATGAGAATGAAATGAATGTGATATGTGTGACCTGAATTATATATAACTCTAATGAATTTAGTAATGTTTTAGTCTCATGAGATGTAATTAAAGGGATTAATTAGTGAACATAATCCATCTTGGGAATTTTTCCATCATGATTTCTAGACAGTCATACTTGACCTATGTTTATGATGTGATGGTTTATGTTTTTTTCCTAATTCCCATATTTTATTTATGTTATCATGATATGTCATGCCTCATTTTTCAGGTTTATGATTCTCACCCCTTTTATATCTCATTGATATACCTATTATCTAACATGTATCACTTTGTTCATGGTAATTCAGGTTTATTCCATTACTATGATTTATATCTCACCCCATTATTATATGTGTACCCAGGTTATCCCATGAATTTTTAAGTACAAAGGAATATTATGATCATGTTAAAAAAAGTTTTCAATATAGATGATGTATTATTTTTTTAAAGTTTTCATGTAATTTACCTAAATCCCAAAAACACTATACTTTTTTATCTTCTATAATTTGTTATGTGTAATCTTATATAATAAATCATGAATTATTATGAAATAAAGATCAGGGTTTTCATATTTAAGATCAAAACAAAGTTTTGTAATTTTTGGGATTATTATTAGAAAATTCTTAAAAAATATTTAATGATAAAACTATGTAAAAGATAACATCCCTAAAAAATAAAAAAATTATTGATTATTTTTTATCAATATAATACATCCATTTATGGAAACTACAACTAGATATGAATCTATCACAAATGTATATAGGTGTAAAACCCTAAATCATCATGTTGAGAAAGGCTCGACTAGGAACTGGTGAAAGAAAATATGACTTGTAATACACCTAGTTTGAAACAACCAAGGGATATGACTTGGTAAATTAACAAGATCATTATTAACCATTATTAAGGGAAAAATGTGCCCATAAATATATATTTAAAAAAATAGATCACGGAAAAAAGGGATTGAAGCCTTGAAATAAATAAGTTAAAGAACAAATTTCATTTATTAGTTATCACATTAATGTCATTAGACACCCATTTACAAGTTTAATAGCTTAGAAAACTACTCATTAATAATTTTACCTTTACTCTGACCAATGTTTGGAAATAGGTAGAATAGGGTAAAAAATAGATGTGAAGGGACATTTGATGACTGACCAAATGAGATTCCCAACCCGATGGAATAAGAAATCATCAACTTTGTGATTCTACTCTCTCAGTTGACTTAGGTTTTGATTAGAAACCAAGATATTTAGGTGCACCTAAATCCTACTAATATAGAAAAAATGTTAATTGATACCTTTATGTGACAAAGGCCTCTAACATTCAATGGATTATCTGATACCTTATTCATAGAACAATGGATCAAATCCATTGAAAATATCTTCTAATTCCTTCAATCTAATGAAAAATAGAAGATTGTACTGGTTGTTTATTTTATGGAGGAAGAATATGACCTTTCATGTACATTGACAAAGAATACAAATCCTGAGGAATATATCGATGTAATGGGGTGGAATGAATTCTATAAAATGTTTTCCAATAAATATTTTCCTCTCACTGTTGAATTTAAAATAGAAATTTAATTTCATTCCAAAAAGAAAAAAAGACAATGAATCTATCAGGGTATATAAGGAAAACTTCACAAGACATGCAAGATACCCCTCTAGATTTTTTGTTACCACTGAATAAAAGGTTTATCTCTTATTTTGTGAGATAGAACTGGTATATGAAAAAAGGCATGGTGATCCTAGTCCTTGATAGGTATGATGAAATTTCCCAATGTGAAATACAAGTCAAAATTAATATCAATGAATCTCAAGGGTATCATTAGTATAGGATGCAAAAAGTGGTGTTTAATTTTTTTGGTTTGATGGAAAAATTTAATTTTGCTAAGAAATTTCAACATCCCACTTATCGAAAGTGCAGAAAGAAAAAACCCTTAAAATTTCCTAAGGAGGAAGAAGAAATACTTTAGGTGTAGGACAAAAGGAAACTTATATAGAGATTTTCGATGACAAAATCTCACTAATGTGATAGAGGAAAGGAATGTTCTAGCCAACCATCAGTACATTTTTTTCATTTTTTTCAACAATAGGGAACAATGAAACTTTTCAAACCAATGCACTATGCCATGGTTTTTGGAGACAAATGACAGCCTCCAAGGATAGAATGTGAACATTTCCCATCACAATAATTGAGGTGGATCTAGACAATGATGTAGTGACAGTTACACTGGTTATTCCTTCAATAATAGAGAATTTAATTTTTTATTCTTGTTCTAAATTTTTTTAATATCATGACCATTTATTATAACTATTGAAACACCACTATAAAGCATGCAAGTGGAGCTGTCAAGGAAAATGGAAAATTGGGAAATTATTTTATCCCAGGAATATAAATCCTCCCCTATCAAAATTTGTGGTCATAATTTCCCAAATAACCTTATGATACTTACATTTGTGTAATTTGATAAAATTCAAGGTATGGACTGGATTTCCTTATATAGACCCAAAATAAATTTCCTTGATAAGGAAATCACTCTTTGTTTTGAAAATTGTTCCTCAATTCTTTACATGTTCAATGAGGATGATGAATCTTCTTTAGAAGAAACATATAAACAATGTATATTATTTTCCTATGGGAAAGCATATATATATCAAACAATTGAGTCTAAATAATGGATAATTATACAATATATTCCCATTGTGAGGAAATACATTGATTTCTTTCCCAAATAATTTCTTAGTCATCCTTCTAGACTAGAGGTTTAATTTTGAATCGATCTTATACCTATGTTGTTTCCATTATACAATAATACCTATAGAATGGTTGTTGTGGAACATTATGAGATGAAGAAAAAATGACAAGGGAATCTGGATAAATGTTTTATACACCAATTTGCTTCACCATGGGATGCACAACTCCTCTTCTCTTAGAACATTAATAGGGAAATACACCTTTACATTGATTATCGTGAGATAAAAAATATCATAATAAAGAATATGTTTCTTCTTACATGGATTGATGAGTATTTTCATCAGCCACATGGAGACAAATACTTATCTAAGGTAGATCTTTATTCGGGATACTATCAAGTGAGGATGATGAAGGAGGATATAATCATGTATTATTTAGGAACAAGGTACATGCACTATGAGGAGATATTAATGAAATTTAGACTCAAAGATTATACAAAAATTAACATGGAATTTATGAATAGATTCATAAGATATTAGCTCAAAAAAATTATGGAAGTATTTATAGATGATATTCTAATATACTCTAAAACCATGGAGGATCATGAGGATAATTTTTTCACTAGCCTAAGGACCATATAAAAGGAGGAGATTTATGAAATGTAAAGTAAATGTGAGTTCTAATTAAAGAAAAGATCATTCGTTATATATATTATCAAAAGTAATGGGATATATTTGGACCCTTCAAATATAGAATCAATTAAATGATTGTTGAGGAAAAAATCTATGTTAGATATCCATAGTTTCCATGGATTATTTGGGTTCTATTGCCGTTTTTTGAGAAATATATTTGGATCTTGAAACCCTCTAACCAAGATAAAATAGAATGGAGTCATGTTTTTCTAGAATGCAGAATTTAATGAATGAATGAAGCATTTGAAAAAATAAACTTTTCACTACACTTGTACTCAATGTACCCACAATTGGAGAACTTTTTATAGTATTCAATGATGCTTCAAAGAAAGTATTGGGTTGTGTGTTAATAAAAAATGACAAAGTGATATCCTATACTTTATAAAAATTCTAATATCATGAATAGAACTATCCAACACATTATTTGTATTTAGCTGTATTATCATTGCTTTTAAAATCTAGAATAAATATCTCTTTAGGGAGAGGTGTGGAATATATACTAACCACAAGAGCCTATAGTATATATTAACACAGAAAGATATGAATATAAACCAATGAATATGGTTAATGTTGATCGAGGATCATGACTGGTAAATCCACTACCATCTTACCAAATAAAATAAAGTGATAGATGCTTTAAGTAGAATCAATCCAAAATGTTATCATTGATGAGAATTTAGAAAGATCATATCTTCTTATACTTGAAAATAATGAACATGGGAATCATAAAGGAAGGAATATCATCAATCCTTTCACATATTATTTCTCAACTGTCCCTTATGAAGAGGGTAAAGGATGTTCAAAGAGATGTTGTTTGAATTTAGAAGAAAGTGGAAGATATAAGAAAATGGAAATCCTCATAGTTCAATGTTAATAAGGAATTAGTTTTTTATTTGGGCTAAGACATTATATACCATTTAATACTGAGTTAAAGAATTGGTTCCTTGATAATGCACAAAGATAGACCATATCTATCGATCCAGGAAGTACAAAGATATATCGAGATATCCGAGTGAACTATTGGTGGGAAATTATGAGGAATGTGATCACTGAATATACATCAAGATGTATAGTATTTCAGTATGTGAAGGATGGAAGTAAAACAACCATGGGGTTGATGAAACCATTACCCATACCTATATGGGAATGGGAAAAATCATCAAGGACTTTGTAATTGGTCTTCTAAATACATCAAGAAGAAATAATACTATATGGGTTATTGTGGATAATCATAAAAATAATTTTCACTACATTTAAATTAGAGAGGACTTCTTACTCGATCTACTTTCAAGGATATACATTATAGAAGTGGTGAGGTTGTATTGAACACCACTATCGATTGTATTTGATCGAGATCCAATATTTACCTCCACGTTTTGGAAGATTCTCAAACATGTTCAAAACACTTAGTTACACTACATCATGGCTTATCACCCTCAAAATGATACCCAATTTGAGAAAACTGTCCCAAAATATGAGGACATGTTGTGATCATACTCAATTGATTTGAAAGGGGGATAGGATCATTATCTAACTCGGGTTGAGTTCTCATACCAAAAATAGTTTCCACTTAAGAATCCAAATGGATCCTTATGAATCCCTTTATAGGAATAGGTAAAGAACACCTCCATGTTCGGTCAATATTAGGGAAAACAAATATCTAGGTTCTGAAAAGGCTGATGAAACGGTTGAAAATTTCAAGACCATTTAGCAACACATTAAGGCTGCTCAGAGTTGAAAAAAGAGTTATACTAGAAATTGTCAATAGGACTAAGAATTTGAGGTTGGAGACAAGGTATTCCTCCACCTGTATCTATGAAATAAGTTCATAATATTTGGAAAGAATGGAAAGCTTAGTCCAAGATAAATCAGTCTCTTTGAGGTCCACTAAGGGAAAAATGACTTTTTGTGATGGCATATTGGTGACTGGTGGCTGACCCGTCTCAAATAGTTCGTCGAAAGAGGCTATTTTCAATTGTAATTGTATCATGTCAAAAATACATGATTAAAATTTAGTATTTGTAATGGCAATATATATATATCACTAGAAATAATTTTGGTGTGCAATGCACGCCCCACTGTAGGAGGAATATTTCTGATGGGCATGTACACGCATTGAAAATGGTATCCTATATTTTTTGTTATTTGCAATAGGTGTTTACTTTCATCACACATAATCTATCGGTAAGATATTATTTGTGATAGGATGGTTGCAAATAATATCTTTTATTTTGAGTGATTTGCGATGGGAAGTCTGCGTATCGTGAGTAAATTGCCAGTTGTAGGTATTTGTGACGTGCCCCATCACATACACCCTTTTTTACCACTATCGTAATTAAAAACGGTGATACTATCTGTGATGGAACCCATCACAAATAATATTTTTTTCTGATGGTAATCTCATTGAAAATACTCTTATTGCAAATAATCTAACCTATATATACCCTCACCTGAATTTTTTTCATTACATTCTTCTATAAATTTATCTCTCCTTCTCTACAATCATATTCTTTAGTTTAAACTATTCTAAGTTTTAAACTTTATAGAGGGGAAACTTTCAAGCTCTACATCCACTTAAAAATTTGGTTTTATGGTATTTATTTAATGATTTTTTTTGTAATAATAATTATTAATTAGTAGTATATAGATTTAATTAGAATTAGTTATTTTAATAGTTTTTTTTAATATTTACTAATATTTTTTATTAAAAGTAAATTTTATCACTTTGTAAATTTTGTTTTAATAGTCAATAATGGGAATTAATTAGTTGTAATTAGTAATAATTAGCAGTAATTAGTAAAAAATAGTTATAATTAGTATAAATTGCTAGTATTTAGTAGTAAATACTAAAAATTAGTAACATTTATCTGTAATTAGTAAAAATTAGATGTAATTAGTAATAATTAGTAAACATTAGTGGTAATTAATAACAATAACTAAAAAATTGTAATAATTATAAAAAATTAGTTATCTTTCGGAGTAATTTGTAATAATTAATTAAAATAAGTGGTATTTAGTATAAATAAATAATAACTTGTTATAAATTAATAAATTTTTAAAACAATTTGTGGTAAGTAGTCACGTTTCGTAAAAATTTGTAAAAATTTGCACTGATTTAATAAATAGTGGTAATTAGTAAAAACTAAAGATAAATTTTAAAAATTTATAATAATTTATTACAAAGTAATATAAAATTAGTAATAATTTGTCACATGCTAATAAAAATTTGTATAAATCAGTAAAAAATTGTTATAATTATAAAAAATTATTAATAATTATTAATAATTAGTAATAATTCGTAATAATTAGTAATAATTTGTAAAATTTAATAATAATTAGTAATAATTCACAAAATTTAGTAATAAATCATAATAATTTTCAAAAGTTAGTGTTAATTAGTAAAATATTTTAATAATTTATGGTAATTAGTAATAATTAGTAGTAATTAGTATATATTTGTGGTAATTAGTAATTATTTGTAATAATTTGTGGTAATTAGTAATAATTAGTGGTAATTAGTAAAAATTAGAAAATAATTAAAAAAAAATTAGAAATAAACTATTATTAACTAATAAAAATTTGTAATAAATTGTTATAAACTAATAAAAATTAGTAAAAATTAGTGTTAATTTTTACTAAGTAGTAGAAATTAGTAATAATTATCAGAAATTAGTAATAATTCAAAATAATTAGAAATAATTAGAAATAATTACTAATAATTAGTAATAATTTGTAAAAAATAATAACAATTAGTAAAAAATATTAGTAATTCTTAATGATTCGTAATAAATTGTATTTTTCGTAAAAAAAAATTGGTGATTATTAAAAACTAGTAAAAATTAGTGTTTATTAGTAAAAATTAGTATAAATTAGTAAAAATTAATAAAAATTAGTTATAAATAATAATAATTAGTAATAATTTATAAAAAATTATAAGTTAATAAAAGATAATAAATTAATAGAATTATTAATAAATTAAATGAATTAAAAAAATATATTAAATACTATAAAACTTTAATTTGATATAATTTATAGTAAATTGAAATGAATTAGTATAATTTCTCATAAATTGCTATGAAATAATATATATTTTTATAAATTACTAGAAAAACTAAAATAAAATAGGTCTTCCATTTTCAGGTCATGAGCAATGAAAATTTTTTTATGGTTGACCCAAATTAGTCTTTTCTCATGAGATGAAAAGTGATAATTCTAGGATTTAAACCTTTTTAGTAATTTGTGAAATATCTTTATTAATTTTTATTACATTATACATAAAATAATCATTAATGACTAAAAATGGTTATAATTAAATATATTGTTCATAATTTGCAAAAAAAAATAATTTGGCAGGTAGGATGTGATACGTCGATGGTGGAAGAAGAAATAACATGATGAAGAGATATGTCGATGAAGTTACATGATTAGTATAAATTAGTGTAATGAAAAATTTAGATATGGTTAGAATAAATTAGTTTCATCACTTTAGTATTGTAAAATCTATTATTTACAACTTTTTAGAAAATCATAGAATTTCCCATCTTTGAGTGATTAGAAATGAACAATTTGTTTCATTAATATCCAAATATGTCATTAGGTCTACAGATTTGGGTTAGCGAATAGTGTGAAATGTCTATGGAGGCACCATTAGCCAAAGGAGGAGATGCATTGATGATAGGGCATGGTTGGAAAAAGTTGATGCAATGAAAATTTGGACATTGTTGGTATATGTTTGTTTCATCACCTGAATATTGTAAAATCAATTATTTATGACTTTTTAGTATATTATAGAATTTCCGATCTTCAAATGATTAGAAATGACCAATTCATGCCAACCATGTCCAATTTTGTCATTAGGATTCCAAAACTAAGGCTGGGAGGATGGGACATGTTGATGGAAGTAAGAGGAGGAGGAGATGCATCGATGGATTGAGTAGCGACATTAGAAAATGATGGAGTACAAAAATAGTTATTCTCAATTAGAAATGTTTAGTTTTAATTATTAAAAATCTGGGACTAATTAGTAAAAAATAGTGATAAATTATTAAACATTAATGGTAACTCGCTATAATTTTTAGAAATTAGTGGTATTTATAAAACATTTGTAAACATTGGTGTTAATTCATAAAGATTAGTAAATATTAACATTAAATCACAATAATTAGTTAAAAAATCATAGTGTTCACTAAAAAAAGTGGTGAATAGACCAACATTACCTTATTTATAAGTAAATTATGGACTGCATCAAACCCGTGATCTCTGACGATATGAATAGACAACTTTCTAAAGATGTGACGAATGACGAGACCCTTAAGGCCATAAAGCAAATCCACTCGACGAAGGCCCCGGGACCAGATGGATTCCACGCCCTCTTTTTCAAGAACTACTGGCACATCGTTGGTCCAGACATATGCAATTTGATGCGGGATATTTGGGCAGGGAAAACGGACCTTTCCTCTCTTAATGAAACTATTCTTACCCTCATTCCCAAGATGAAAAATCCGCAAGGGGTTTCGGACTTTCGACCTATCAGTCTGTGCAATGTTTCGTATAAGATCTTTTCGAAGATCCTGGCGAATCGGTTGCGTCCTTGGCTTCCCAACGTCATTTCAGAGAACCAAAGCGCTTTTGTGGCAAAAAGGTTAATCACTGATAATGTCATTATTGCAAATGAAATTTTCCATTCCATGAAAACACGAACACGAGCAAAACGAGGGATCATGGCTTGGAAATTGGATATGGCTAAGGCCTATGATAGAGTGGAATGGAACTTCCTCGAACTTGTGATGCTCAAGATGGGTTTTTGCACCAAATGGATTGACATGATCATGCAATGCGTCTCGTCAGTATCCTTCTGTATTAATGTCAACGGGGTGCTCACCCGAGGCTTTTCCCCTTCCCGTGGGCTTCGCCAGGGAGATCCACTGTCACCCTTCCTCTTTATTTTAGTGGCTAATGTGTTTTCTAACCTCCTTTCCAGGGCAGTTTCGTTATCCAAAATTCATGGGGCGAAAGCGTGCCGCAAGGGCCCTCCGATATCCCACCTCTTCTTCGCTGATGATTGCCTTCTTTTTTCTCGAGCTACCCCTAACGAGTGTACTGCAATCTGCCAGGCGATACAACATTATGAACGGGCTTCAGTACAAATGATCAACCAGAGTAAATCAGAAGTTTCTTTCAGCTCTGGAGTCCCCCAGCCGAAAAGAGAAGATCTTTGCTCTTTAGAACGCATCCCTGGGGTCGATAAGCACCAGAAGTATCTTGGGCTCCCGACGGTGGTTGGACGGTCAAAGAAAGAAATATGTTCAGCTATTGTGGATCGAATTGAAAGAAAAATACAAGGTTGGACCCCTAAAAAAATATCCAAGGCCAGGAAGGAAATCCTCATCAAGGCGGCTCTTCAATCTGTCCCCAGCTATTTGATGTCTATTTTTAAACTTCCTGATGTGGTGCTTTCAAAGATTCAATCCAGAACATCTAACTTCTGGTGGGGTCGAAAAGACGGAAAAAATAAAGTCCATTGGATCGCCTGGTCTGCTCTCTGCCAACCAAAATCTGAAGGCGGAATGGGTTTCCGGGACCTTTCTCTTTTTAATGATGCTTTGCTGGCTAAACAAGGTTGGCGTATAATTAATAACCCATCATCCCTATGCTCGCGAGTTCTCCGGACTAAATATTTTCCACATAAGGATTTCTTGGATTCCCATCTTGGCTATCGACCCAGTTTTCTCTGGAGAAGCATTTGGGGTGGTCGTAATCTTCTGAAGAAAGGACTTGGCTGGAGGATTGGGAACGGTTCAACGGTCAAAATTTGGACTGATCCCTGGCTTTTTGATCAGGAAGGCACGAAGGCGTCATCCCCTATTTTTCCAGGATCCGAACATGCCACAGTCAGTTGTCTTGTTGATGATCAAGGGGCGGGATGGTGTCTGGAAAAACTCTTCTTATGGTTTAATGAGAGGGATAGGAGAATTATTCTGAGTATCCCCTGTGTGCCAGACGCAGGGCCAGATCATCTCTACTGGACAAACGACAGCTCAGGAGAGTATTCGGTGAAAGCTGGTTACCGGCGAGCTCTTGCTGCCCAAATTACAGAAGTAGAGGCGAGGCCCTGGACATCAATTTGGAAGCTTAATGTTCCCCCTAAAGTTCGCTTTTTCTGGTGGCAGGTGTGTACCGGTATACTTCCTACTAAGAGCCTCCTTGCCTACAGACACTTTTCATACGACAACTCATGCCCTTTCTACCCTTCTGTGATTGAATCCCCTCTCCATGCTCTGTTTCAATGTCCCGGGGCCCAGGAGGTTTGGAATGGCTGGGGATCAACTATCGAGCTGTCCCTGGACGTCGCCTCAGATCCTACCTCTCTTCTGCTGCGATGGTGCTCCTCCTTTTCGCCGGCTAAAGCAGGCGCCCTGTGCATTTTGACTTTGATTATCTGGGATCGGCGGAACGAGGCCATTTTCAATCATTTCTGGAGGCCCCCCAGATTTTGGATTGACCGGGCTTCGTCATGGATTGCGGTTTGGCAGAACCACTCTGAGCAACAAAGACTTTTCACCCCCTCTCCTCTACCCCAACACTGGTGCCCTCCACCGGAAGGGATTTTTAAGATCAATGTGGATGCCTCTCTCCCTAAGGATGGCCTAGTTGGACTAGGTTTACTGGCCCGAGACAACCTGGGAAATCTCATCGCAGCCAAATACGAAGCACGTTACACACTTTGGGAGCCCTCAGTCGCGGAGGCCGCTGCCATCCTTGCTGGGTTAAACTTCGCAAAAGATCACGGTTGGGATTCTATTCACATCGAGTCCGACTGTCTCACGGTAATCAATGTCATCTATCTCAATGACGGCGGGCTTCAACCTTTCGGCCCCATTATCCGGTGTATTCAATCGCGGAGACAAGGCTTCAATTCCTGCACTTTCTCTTTTGTTAAAAGGGAAGCGAATGAAGCCGCTCACAAGATGGCTGGCATTGGCCCTCCTTACGAGGATTTGCTTTGGTTCAATCATTTTCCATCATGGTTATGCTGTTGTATTTCTGCTGATCTCCATCATTAATGGATCCGTCTTTTTTGTCAAAAAAAAAGTAAATTATTATTATTTAATTTTATACAGTTTTTTGGGCCATCTTATTCATATATCAAATTAATCACAAAAATAAATATTTATTTTATAATTTTTATAGATATTTGGGAAAAAAATCAAAAATAGTAATTATTACATCATAATGATTGGATAAATCATAATAGGAATCCAAACAGTTATGCAATAAATCCTTTATATATTGGAGGTGTTGCTGCTTCATATCATTTGTATCATTGAAACCATAAATTGTTTCAGAAGGAAAAAATTAGGTTTCCATGTAATAAATGTGATATAAGGATTATTGAAACATTTAACAATATTGGTGGTCATTTATTTCATTTTTTTAATATATTATGTTTTTTGTTGTCAACTTGGTGAATGAAGATCCAAAGAAGATAATGATAATTTTTTTTCTGATCCATCATGGTTTCAAAATTTAGAACATGATGTGGATATTCTAAATATTCAAAAAAATAAAAACCATGATGATATTTATTTTACTCCTAAGTTGGAACCATATCAATTTTTTTATTTCTCAAATTCTGAGGAAGATGTATTATACCCTAGTTTCAATATAAGAGCATTTTAAGCAGTTACAAAATTTAGGGCTATGAAATCAAATAATGGAATGTCAAACAGCTATATTGATCAAATATTCTCTTTAGTTAAAGCATTATAACCTAATTTAATTGTTTTGCATACATATTTTTATGAGATAAAGAGGTTGGTTCATAATATGGGTCCTAGTTATCATAATATTGATGCATGTTTAGATGATGGTATATTATATTATGTTGAAAATCAGTCATTGGTTGGTTTTCATTCAAGTGGAAAATCGAGGTACAAAGATGCTTAATTAGAGAAATATGGATTGATTCTAATAAAATTTTTGAGGTTTTTCCCAATTACACCAAGATTATAGCATTTATTAATGTCTCAAAAAATAGCTTCATTGAAGTCAAACAAATATTTCAACTAGTAAAAGATTAAATTATCTTTTTTATGGTGATTCAAGGAATCATTTTGACCAATTACATCTGTATTTTTATTTAGAATCCCAAAATGTGCAGTTGTGTCTTCATCTTCAAAGTTTATGTCCATTCAGTTCTTATGCTAGTAAATATTCTTATTTTACCATCTTTATAACTATGTAAAATTTACCTCTTTAGATTTTGATTAATGATTCACATTTCATTTTAAATATATTAATTTGAAGATATAAAAAAATAATATCAATGTTTATTTGAATCCATTGATTGAAGAGTTAAATTTATTATTGAGAAATGGTGTTAGTATATAAGATGTTTTCTCAAAAAAATTTATAATGAAAGCTTCATTAATGTGAACAATTAGTGACTAACTAGTATATGGCATGTTATCTATCTAGAGTACACATGGTACAAAATAATGTGTGTACTATATATGAGTGATTGAAAAGAATTTATGATTGTAAATGGATGAAAGCCTTATTCTTTTTCTATCATCAAATATATATTCTTACCAATCATCCTTTTTTGGATGAAAATATATCATTTGATAAAAGTATTAATTGAAAGAGATGAACCTCCAACAATGATCTTATTTATTGAGTTAACATCTATTGTCTCTTCATTTCCTTCCATTACATTTGGACTGAATATAAACCAATACAAATCGATGGATTTTGGAAAGAAAAAAATTGGATAAAATAAAGAATTTTTTTAGATCTACCATGTTGATCTGATTTTTTGTTCTATCAATTGTTGGATACCATGAATATTAAGAAGAAATATATTTTATAACATATTTTATAAAATTTTGGACACACCCTATAAGACCAAAGATAATGTAAAGGAATGATTAGTTCTCGGATGAATTTTCATATGACCAAAACTTGAACTATTTGAAAATGGAATATCACGGGATTTAATGAGTCCAAAAGTGGATTATACAGTTTCCAAATAAAATCATTTTTTATGTGGATTGTTGATTTGAGTCTTGTACATAGTTATGTTTCTAATTTGTTTAGATGTTCCATAAATAGAAATATTATTGGATAAAAAGTCATAAATGTCATGTTATAATAGAAATACTTATACAAATTGGATTTAGAGGTTTGTTTCATTCTTTTATTTGAGATGCATTAATAGAAATATCATATTTTTTCCAATACATTTTCGTGTTGGGAATAGACTATAATTCACTATGTATATTTCAAAAAGTTGTTGATTTAATTTTATATACATTGGAAAAAAATATTTATTTCTTTAATTCAATGGAAAATTTGATATCACATTTTCTTCATGAACCAAAATTTGTAGGGACGTTATAGTTCATATAGATGTACCCTAACTAGATATGCATATAGAAATCAACGAAAAAAGTATGTAATGAAGCATTGATTGAAGGATTAATTACAAAAGCTTATTTATCATAGGAAATTTATTTTTCTTACTCTCATTATTTTCAATCTCAATATACTGAAAAACATAACTAAATAGGTCATAATTAGGTAAATGCTTACAATCAAATGAATAATCAATTATCAATTTTTAATTAATATGAACATGGATTTGGTGGAGTTCCAAAACAATGTATTTCGGATGATAAACATCATATGGATCACACATATGTTTTGTTCAACTATGAATAAACATTTGTATAGTACCTAATACCATCACATATTCTAAATTTTTTATGTAAATTAATATTAATTTATTTTTATTTTATATGATAATCACATTAAGAAATATTTTCAACAAATTAAAGCAGTTACTCTTGAAGAACATCATAAAAATAAATTTTCCTACTGGTTTCAAAAACTGGTAAAGTAAATTGCTTATGTTTTGAAATATAAAATTAAATTATTACTTGTTATTTTGAGAATTGTTTCTTACAATTTTTGGTGCCTCAACATGAAGATAAAATTGATAAGCTATTATGTGTATTGAGTAACCCACCATCCAAAATGGTTAATTATTATAATGAATATGTGTTGAATGGTTTTTTATTTCATACATGTGGATATGGTGAATCAAAAATAATAATAAATACTATTATTTTCTTAAGAGTAACTCATTATAGAGATAGTGATGTTGATTTCTATGGATTTCTAGGAGAAATAATTGAACTATGTTATCTATGAAAGAATTATGTAACAATGTTTAAATTTTTTTGGTTGGATACAAATAGAGGCATGTGTGTACATCTATTCCATGGAATCATTGACATTAAATATAAAATTATACTTGTGGTAAATGAACCATTATTATAGGATCACCAAAAACATAAAATTTATTATGAAAATTATTGTGTCACTTACAGAGAGTTAAGTGATTATAGGAGCATAATATTAATGAAATATCATGAAAATATATTTATCCAAAGTAAATGTGGTTCCCCTGAAATAGAAGGAATTGAAATTTTTCAAGAAACAACATCAAATCCATCATTTCCATGAAGATGGATAAATATAAATGATTCCACCCCATTGTTATGGGTTAATGGTTATGAGGATGTTATTGAGGTAACAAATTAATGTCAAATAGAAATAGATAATGAAGTTGAAACACTTATGGAAATTGATGATTATGGGGAAGAATATGAAGATATTTCCCCAGTCATATATGAAGATGAGGAAGAAGATATATAATTAAATAATTTCTCATTGGTTATAGTCAATATATATATATATATATAATACTTATCTTAAATTATTTGTATAAAATATTTTATTGTGTCTTAGATGGCTGATGAGACGTATGATGACTTCTTTCATGACCTCCAGGAGGCTATATTACCTTGTGATGAGCCTAGTGAGATGTCATCAAAACATCAGGTCCCTAGAGTTTCCTCACCAACTTAGAGGGTATGGGGTCTTGTGTGATTGGTGATTCCTAGATCTATTCCCAAGTGACGACCATGTCGTGAAATTGATCCATGCATGTGGAGGTATGTTCAGTTGTGTATTTAAGGTATGGTTTATTTTTTTGATTAATTTATTTATGTAATAATTTTTTGATTATTTTTATGTTTTATTCGTAGTTTTTAACTCGTATTTATTGGGAAGGGATGTTTTATTTTGTGGAACTATTTTTCTGAGGCATGGGTGATGTGGGAACAGGTTCTTAGTTATGTTCAATAGTGCATGTTTGATCACTAGATGGTACGTAAATAAATAATAGTTATTTCAAAACTTATTTAGTTATTAACAAGATTTTATTAAAAAATGAATGTTTCGTGGTATCCTATTGATTATTGCATGTTGAGTTCTATCATGGAGGTCCGGGAGATGTGTATTTTTGAGTGATATGATCATTTTTTGTAAAATTTGAGGAGGAGAACCATGATGAAGGTGGGTGTCATAGGTTTTGATCTTTACTGTTGTGCTCATTGACCAGATTATATTTCATCTTGGGATTGGGAGGGATTATGTTCATACTGCAAGGGAGGTGGTTTTATGGGAGAGAGTCATTAGGCGAGCAGAACTGGGTGAGGCAGGAGGTGATGCATCGCACTGGTATTCATACATTCAAAACACATCAACTACATATGGTATGTATTTTTTCAAAAACAAATTATATAATATTATATATAAACTATTTATTTAATAATCTAATAGTAATTTTAACATCCTGATATTAAAGAGTTTAATGTTTATAATAGGTTTTGTAGTGAACCTATCACTTGAGAGATTATAGGTGGTCTGTAGTGCTAGATTTTTTTTAGTATTTTTTATGTTTAAAAATATACTGAAAATATTTCATTACTATTTAAATTTAAAATTTCAAATAAAGGAGCCATATGAGGCTACAATTTCTCATACATATAATGAGAGTTAGTATTGGACTAAGACTCATACCACTGGTGCGGCATGATTTGATGATGAATAATGGATATAGGGGATGTAGTATGCTATTGATAAGGGTTGAGTGGTTGGTGTAATTTCAAGAATGAAGTCCTAAAGTTTTTATGGCATCGATGCATGGTCGATGTCTAGATCTATGGTACATTGAGGAGATTCATCGTTATCAATCTCATGGTATGAGGATCAGCTGCAAGCTCAGAGTGATGTTATTGAGGAAATGAATATAGAGAAGGATGGGCTCTGTCTATAGCACTAGAACTAGCAAGAGGCAATGAAATTATTTTAGGATAAATGTAACAAGTATATGTGGTGGTTTTTTTAAGTCTTAGTGATGGAGTTCCCTTCCCCTCCTCTTTTAGATGACCATCCCCCTCTCACTCTCCCTCCATGGTGATTGATATATTATAGACATATTTACTATGTTAAAATTTAAATGAAAATATTTTATCTAATAGTTTTATTATTTTGGATGTTTATAATTTTATTTATTACTATTTTCTATTTTTTCAATATTTTTTTATTTTTTTCTTTTCTTTATTTTATCATTTTTTTCATTTTTTTATTTTTTTATTTTTTATTTATTTATTTTAAATTCTTTTTGATGGGTAACAATACTGTCACAAATAATTATTTGAGACAAGTTAAGTGGACCATTTCAAATAAGTACCCTTTTAAAAAAAATGATGATAAACATCGCTTTCACAAAACATAGCTTTTGTAATGGACAATCACAAAAAAGACTATATTTTTTTAATTCCATTTTCGATGACGGGATATTTTTGATGGGACCGCATAAAAAATAATATTTTATTTAGTCATGATACTTGGTCTCATCGGAGTAGTGGATTATCAACTCTCAATCCCACCTAAAATACCTCTAGTAAATTATGGTTTCCACATATTACTCTTAAGGAATTATATATAAAACCCCTCATATATACTAAATCTAGAGGTGGTACCATTAGATAATGATCTTTCTTATGAGGAGAAGTCGATGAATAGCATAGATTGTAGAGAAAAATTTCTACGAAATAAGACAATTCACCTGATAAAAGTTATATGGAGAAACCATAGGTTTGATGAAGTGATTTGGTAACCATATGAGGTGATGAAATAGAGTTACCATCATCTGTTTTAGTGGAATGAGAATTTCAAGGGAAAAAATATGAAGGGGAAATATTTTAATGAACTGAAATTTTATAAATAAAATTCTCTTTTTCATTTAATTGAATGTATTATTATGAATTATTGTTATTGAAAACACATGAACATACTTGGTTTTATTATATCACATTGTATTTTAAATAACTTCAATCATATTTACCATTGATAATGTATATGTTTAATACTTATCATATTATTAGTATAAATATAGTGTTTTAACAAATCCAATTGACACAGAAAATGTGATGGCCTTAACCTGTACTATCATACCTTATGAAGAACTTTTATTGGATCTTCCAAGTGATATATCATCATGAGAATTTTTCCATGGAAAATCCAATGCTGAGATCACACAAATTAACAAAAATAAAATCTTATTATGGGATAAGTTAAAGCCCATCTAGATGAAACCAAACCATGTATGTCGAACCACCCCATGGAAGTCTCACCATCACACACCTTAACCTTAGGGTTTTTTCAGGTGTATTAAATGGATATGTATCAAGACCCTAGAAATATGAATATGAATTTTATTTTAAATAGAATAATGAATATATACTCATCTTATTATTGTTACTTTATAAATTATTTTCATTTTGATATTATAAAACATAAAATGTCTTTTAGGTAATATTAAAATTAAATTAATGAATATATTTTAATGACTTAATGAATTTTTTAGAAAAATAATATTTCGATAAAATATAATTATTAAATAATTTTTATTTATTATGATTTTCTAGATAATTTTTATGAAGTCAAATGTAATTTTTAAGGGTTTGAAAGTTGTCACTGTTAAAAAAACAATCATTTCTATATAAATTTAAATTAATATTTTTAAAGTTAAAATTCACTTACATAGATGATTATTTATATAAATTGAATATTTTTTTGTAATCTTAACATCTAAATTATCTAATTTTTTAATTTTAATAATTTTCTGACACTGTCGAATTTTTAAGTAATAATTAAATACTATTTAAATATATGGTGTCAATTATGATATAAAAATGAACCAAAATGATATAATAAATACTATAAATGGTTTCCAATACCAAATATATATTAACCCTAAAAATATTTTTATTTTAATTTTATTTGGATAATTTTATATTTCTTATGTGAATACTCCAAATCCAACAAAATATTTTAAGGTTTTAGAAATAATTTCTTTAAGGAGGACTCACTTCCACACCATCGAGGATATTATTTTAATAATTTCAGACCTTGAAATTATAATATAATGAAAACCAACACACCTTTTAGATACCATGGTCAATAACCATGGGATTATTTTTTGTTTTTTATTTTATTAAATAGAGTCCAAAACCTATGTTTGAGAAATACTAAATAACTCTCCTCTTTTTTCCTATATAAACCCATAGAAGCACCCATTTATTATCACTAAAAACCATAGATCATGTTATTAGTCTTCCTTACCATCTCTATATTCCTCCAATAGTTCCCCCTAAGAAATTAAGATGCTCCCCCAAGATTTTGGAATCACACTCTCAAAGTAAGGGAACATACCATTATCCTCTTTATTCATGCATTTCCATTTTCTTATTCTTTTTATCTGTATTTGATAATGTTGGGATATGTTTCTACATATCCCCTTTACTACCCATATAATTATTTAATTATTATATACCGTTTTAAGACTCATTAATACCTCCCATTAAGATTTATAGGCCCCCATTATATTGTCGAAGTTTCACCACCCTTTTCCATGCCAAAACAATTGTGTGCTGAATACCCATACCCATTTCCAGAAAATTTGTTCACCTTTATTCTCTTATACTTCTTTGATTTTGGAATTACATGTATTTATTCCACCCTTCTTTATCATGGTATAAAATTTTAGGGTAAATTCTTCCATGTTTTATGATGTATATGGCACACTTAATCATGAGAATGAAATGAAAGTGATGGGTCCACCCAAAATTAGATTGCACTCCAATGAATTGGGTAATGTTCTTGTCTCATGAGACATAATTCGAGGAATATGGGAGTGAAAATAATAAATCACGAGACTTTTTACATCATGATTTCTTGGAAGTTATCCTTTACCTATGATTATGATGTAGTGTTTTTTATTTTTGACACATTTCCCAGGTTTCATTTATGTTATCATATTATATCCTGGCTCATTGTTCATGTTTATCATTATCAACCTTTTTTTGTATCATTGATGTGACTATTTTATAACATGTATTACTTTATTCATGTTATGTAGTGTTTATTCCATTACTAGTATTTATAGATCACCCATTGCTTATGTATGTCCATAGGTTATCCCATGTAGTTTTAAGTATGATAGAATATTATGATCATGTAAAGGATATTTTTAATAAATATATTGTATTATCTATTTGAATTTGGTGTGTAATGTACCTAATTCCAAAATAAATTAGGCTTCTTGATATTTTGGTTTGTATTTTGTGTAATATTATATAATATATCATTATTTCATCAATAATAAATTGCAGGGTTTTTATACTTTAGGAATGACCAAAAGAGAGAAAAGTAAAAAATTTAGAGCTTTCCAAAAACATAAAACCGAACCTAAAACGATAATAATCCACTTATTATATAGACATTGATTAGTGAAATTATGGTATGAGCATAAAATTACATGTTTTATTTCACTAATTTACCCAATCATTCCCTTTATCATATCATTACAAAAAAACTAGTTTCTAATATAGTATATTAAAATATATCCTTATCATTTTCAAGAATTTTTTTTTGAAATTTTCACAAAAACTTTGACAACCCATAATAATATATATAATATATTATAAATTCCTTAAAATATTCCATTCAAAAATATTCATTGAAAATCCAATTTAATAAATCACTTTTAAAAATGGTTTGAAAACCATATTTAGAAGTCACTAATGAATAAACAAAGTATACACAAATTTCACAAGCATAGGCAAGAAACCAATATAATAAAATTAGGTAAATTGATATATCAACATCATAAATAATCATGTACTAGAGTAAATTATTATTAATTAACTTAGAAATAAAGATACATTTAAATTAACCATGAAAGATATGGAAATAAATTGTGCTTATTGTGAGGCACAGTAATAACAATAATAAGAAAAATGCATAATAATGTATATAAAAATGAGGAAAAATTAAAGAATAAATAATAAAGGAAATATCTTAAACTTATAGAGTGAAAATTCAGAATGTACTTATTTTGAACCATCTATCGGCATGTTGGTTCACTCCAAGTCTATAACAAATCAGCTAACTCTCAACTCCCCTCACTTGTGGCACTCCTCTAGTTTTTACTAGTCCAATTCTAGAGGATATAGGTATATTATTTCATGACAAGTTTTTCAATTATCTCTTAATCTCCCACTAAAATGAATAGGATCTCCATAACACTGGTAATATTGGGTTTAGAATGATTTATTACATACCATACACACATTTATAATTAAACACAAGTAAAAGTATGATAATATAAATCATCAACCAACCCTCATACACCCTTTCCCTAAATACTATAATTTAATTAACATAAACAAAATCAATAATCACATTCATTCATAAACCCATTTAAACATAACACTATCGGTCAAGGAAAATGGTATAGTGATTTTTATGAAAAACCTTTATCATAAAATAAAAACTGGGCCTTCGGTTTGTACTGGAAATAACATTTCCAAAACTACCTATGAAAACCATTTTCCTAGTCAATATGAAAAATATATTAATTTTTATTCAAAAAATGACCCTTTCTGTTACATTTTATAGATCACACATAATATCTAATTTTTTGAACCTAATTTAAAATCAAGATTCATTTTAAGGTCCTATTTGAATCCATAGGGGGAACCCACATTAAAACTAACCAATTCAATAAACATTAAAAAACAAGGAAGCACATTAATATAAAATTATAAAACCACCATAACCATGTATAATCGGTACAAAACATTATAAAAAACTAAAAAAATGCATTAAATCCATTTAAAAATTAAATCCCAATAAATAACTCCTCAAAACCCATGAATTCACCAAGTAACGCCAAAAAACTTTTCAAATCATATATTTAAATACTAATTTCTTTTATAAAACCTCTTATTCATTTAAATAAACACAAATTATGAATAATTTTATCAAAATTTAATTTAGTAAACCCAATGTTATAATGGATGGAGAAACATGGAAACACTTACCTTGGAAAATAACGGATGAAGAAATTCCTTCAAATACGAAGAGAGGATAGTCTAAGGAAGAATCAAAACACTCTTGGAACCAAATACACGAAAAATTAGGCAAAAAAACCACTTATGTTTTGTCCAACATCACATAATAATAAGTGATTAAATAATAAATAAGAAGAGAAGATTGGAAGAGAGAGAAACATGCTCATACATGAATAAAATTTCCATGAATCAATAATTTTAGACCAAAAATAATGGTGGAGAAAAGGAAGGTTATGCCAAGGTATCTTCATATAGGTAGATAATTAATGGGGATAAGAGGAGGGATGATATGGGATAGAATTGAAGAATTAGAGAATAGTTAATTAACAATTTTAAATATATTAGCAGACCGCATTGTCGATTCATGGTTTACCAAAGCATGTGCCAATTGTGCATCCATCATCGTATTGACCTAAGACATATAACATAATTTGATAAGAATGGTTTGGAAAACCAAGAGAAAACAATGTGAGAATGTATGGATAAAGATAGATGTTTTACATGGGTAGGGCACATAGTATATACTAAACATGCATTGACAAAGCACATTACATTACAACCTAAATATTTGTATAATTCATGTAAATAAAACCCAAATATAAATGAAGTAATTTAAAATCAATAAATAAAATAAAATAATAATAGTAATATATATCTCAGTGTTAGAATTCTCCTCACTATAATGATTTTTAACCTAAAAAGTCTTTAATTTCCCAAAGGAAGTTCAACACATCAAAAAAACATCTCTATATCGGGAATGATATTTAAAGGACTCATTCTATAGCCTAGGTAAGAAAATCAATGACGAAAAATAGAAGGAAAAATAAAAGGTTAGAATTATAAATTTGATGCCTTTAATATGTCTCCCCATTATTTAAGGATTTACCTTATCAATTTAATCTAAATAAGACCAATGTATCTATAGAATACCCCATAGGGCACTTTTGTTCTCTTCAATTAAGGGAATCCATAATGGATCACTAAACCTAAAATCACATCAATAACTGTATCAAATGAATATAATCCTCATAAAAATGGGATAAAGACACAATTTTCCCATAAGAGAAAAAGGTACAAACAAGGAAACTATGAAATCCCATGGAACAAAAGGAAAAATGGAGGTACCCAAGAATGATCTAGCTGGACTACAAAAAAGATCCAAGCTAACATAGAGATTCTTATAATAATCAATGCTAAAAAATACATGAATATTAATGGTTTCCCAGTTGAACAAAACTGTAAAATGTATTCATTACTCTCAAATAAGATGGATTAGAGTTCGCAAGATGACAAAACTATTGGAACACAAGGGATTTCATCTTCACATAAGTAATATAAATAGAATATAATATTGTCCCAATTTATTGTGCTATCATAACATGGGTCTATCTTACATCCTCTTCCTGAAAGATTTTCAAACCACAACAATTCCAATAGAAACACAGTCACCATCCCTACTATTTTTTCTAATAGAAATCTTCTCTGTAATCATGATTTATTAACCACATCCATAAATGAATCCAAATTAATCAAAGGCATTTTATTAATATGTTTTATATTAAAAAATTCATAAAAATAGGAACATGCAGTGATTCCTTGAATACCAAAAAATGATATAATGGGAACAACATATTAAAATGGGGGATATGTTCTTCACTAATAGATTACATTGTTGGTGGATCATAACCTCTTTCTCCCTCCCCACATTCACCTTCTCAAGAAAATTCCACTAAATTAAAATGTTCATAAATAATTACTAGGACATATTAAATTATAGATAAAGTATAAATATAATCCTATATAATTCATGATTCATTCATTTAAACAAATGATGAACGATTTTCAGTCATAAACCCTCTAGAGATTTCAATTAATTAAGACAATTTAAATTTACACAACTGACTCTATAACAACTCAATGTCCATGATCACCACAAAAGATAAGTAGATAATAATTATATTTCAGATCTACCACTCAACTAAGATACTAGGTATGGTTGGTGACTAAAATACCATACCCAAGATTCAGAGAAGCTTGGTTGAGGAATATTCTACAATAAATACTCTCTGTGATCCATTAGGTTTTTTCTAGTAGTAATGATCAAAATAACAAAAAAACATAATAATTAATTACATAATTTAAATTCCAACTCATTCTAATTATGTTAACACATCAATTCAAATTAAAAACACTCTTTATAAAAAGTACCATTTTAATTATGATTTTAAAGACCACATTTTATGCCTTTTGAAAACCATTTCATTTCACTTGAAATAGATAATTTAAATCATATGTTCATTATTGAATCCATTTGAATAATAAAAACAATAAGTATTTTTTCATTTTTTTAGGAAACATATTTATAAATTTTTAAAATCAAGTCATCACCCTCTTAAAAGTCAAATATGACACTAAAAACATCAATTAAATTTATCCAAATATAATTAAATCACCCTAAATCTCTCTAAAGTCAATAAAAATATAAAACACCAATAACCAAAAAAATATATAACAAAAGTGATACTGGAGAAATAATTTTTATATTTTTAGTGGTTGTTTATGATTTAACCACATAGTTTCAATGATCGTGCACCAACTATTTGACTACCACAAGAATCTTTATAGAACCATGTTCACAGGAACCCTAAAGTTTTACTATCCATTAATGAAAACTACAAACCTTTATTCCTTCTCCAATATTCACCTTAAAACATATAAAATAGCCAAATAGCTCATAAATTCCAAAGTTAACACAGACAACCGTCTTTTAGAATCCAATTACTCTAGAAATTAAAGATGAATAATGGAATTCATGACTCGCAACCCAACATCCCATGGAATCATAGGTTTCATTAATATAAGTGGATATATGAATAATACTCATAAACTTCATTATGAACTTTTATTATAGTAATACCCATAAAAAAGTTATAAAAAATAAAAATAGGTGAAATGGTGACATTTTTAATGAACCAACCCTGATTTAGGCATCTGAGCTTCCAAGTGGAATGGATCAAGCAGCATTCCCAATCCCCACTAGTTGGAAACAAGTCCTAAGGAATAAAATATTACCATAGGGATTGATTTTTCAAAGATATATAATAATTTCAAGCAACATAATTTTATAAAAATTATTCAATGGTGTGTATATACATTGTACATCTATGAACTAACATAATAATAATATTCAAAAAGAAGTAAAACTAATTAGAATAAAACTAAAAAATATTCATATCAATATAAATACCATAAAACTTAGATAGAAACAAAAATATAAAAAAATGAAATTGTCCATACTTTACGTTCCTAAATACCAACCTCAACTTTTTATGACCCATGTTAACCATCTAAGACAACTAATCCAAGAGAAACCAAAAGGGGGAGAATTCCACATGTTTTAGATTACAAAAACTTTAGCTTGAACCTAAACATATTAGAATAAACGAAGTCTATGTACACCCACTGCTGTAAGTAGTGTTTATGAGTAAACATCCTAATATTATTTTACTAATAATTATATGGAGTTCCTTTTGAAAATTATTCCATAAAACTATTTTGAAATATGATACATTAAAATGGGTCCTTACCATTATCAAGAAATCTAAAAATTCTCAGATCCTCATTTACAACCCAAAACAAGATTTAAGAAGCATTAATGGAAAATTAAAATGTTAGATTCAAGGCCATATATTTAATTTCTAGTTTTTAGATACACCTTACAAAAAAATATCCAAAATACCATTATAATATAACAAATAACGAACCTAATAAATTTTTATTTCATAAGAAAACCAGGAATTATAAATAAGAAAAGTAGAAAAACTGAAAGAAACAAATCGTAAATATTCTTGAGTTAGAGGAAATTATTAGTAAATTAATACTAGACAAATATATGTTTAAATTAACCATGAAAAAGAAATAAAAAAATCATATAAAATACTAGACAAAAACTAGACAAAAACTAGAAATAATAAAAATTAATGACCGTGTATAGAAATAATGAAGAAAATGTAAACTGTATATATTCATTTGAAAAAGCTAAAAATCTAGTGATATGATCCTAAATATACTCATGTAGAACTATTTTATAAACTATCGTTGAATTTATTGATTATATCGAAATTTTCTTACTCTCAACTAGCCTCATTAGTGGAACTCTTTTATTTAGTACTAGTAGAATTTTCAACAATAAAATTATGTCTCATTATAGAAAGTATATAATCCATATTTTAATTGTCACTAAAACACCTAGTATCTCCATTATACTAATAGTGGAGTGTGGGAAATGTTTTTTCACATACCTCACAAGCATCGATAAATAATCAAAATGAAACCCTAGGAGTAGTATCTATCAACCCACTCGCACACACACTTTTACCTAAATCACTCATTTTAATTAAAATAAACATAATCAATATTTTTAATCACTCAATAACTCATTTAAACATATATTCATGGGTTTTATGCTAACTTTACGAAATATTTTAGTAAAACCCATTAATATATGATGAAAACTAGACCCTTTGTTTTAAACTATAAATTAGATTTCCAAAATCACTTTTAAAAACCATTTTCAAAGTCAATTCTATTTATAAAATAATTTTTAGAGTATAAAAGGGCCTTTATATAAAATTTTATAAATCACACATGAAATACCTTTTTATATACCTTTCTATTATCCTTATTATTTTTAAATTATTTTTCAATTCCAAGTGGAATAACCACACATTATGACCAACCAATTCAATTAACCCAAATAAGAAATAAGGAATCGCATTATTGTGAAATTATACAAAAAACATAAGTAATTATTATTAATATAAAACATAATAATAAACTCTAGAAACTAATGATATTATACTAAAAATAAAATCCATATCATGAACTCTACAAAACCCACTAATTCCACATGTAATTCCAATTAGAGGTCGATAGAATATTTTAGAATACCAAATCCACCTAAAAAAAGCTTTTTTAAATATAATTATACATAAGTAATTATGAATATTAAAGAAATTGAACTTACAAAACTAAATCATATCCTATATTTATTGAAAAATGTGATAAACGTGGGAAAACATCCCTAGGTAAATCATATTATAACAAATATATTTAAATACGAAGTTAATAGGTTACAAAGAGAAATAATGACACCCTAGAAACCAAATTAAAATAAATCAAAAAAAATACACCTACGTTTAACCAAAATCAATCCATAATCAGAGGAAAATCAAAAAATTATAAGGAAAAAGGGATGTGATAAAATAGTGCTTTAACTATGTGGAAATATCCAAGAATTCATGAAGGAATAAATAATGAGATTTGTAGAAAGAGAGGGAGTAGCTAGGGCTCTTCAAAGAGGAATAATTAAAATTAGGATGCGATAAAATTTGAGAGGGGGAAATAAAATTTTAGGGGAATGGTTAACTCACAATTTTAAAAATATTGGAAAAAGACATTGGTGTCGTATGGTTCACCAAACCATACAGCAACCAATAATCCTTTACTTGATTTACCTAGTATTGATCACGTGTTATGCGCAACATATTTAGAAATAAACCTCTCTAACTATGTGATAATTCCTAAGAAATTATGATTTTTCTTGGGTATAAATCAAAATTTACACTAACATTGAGCCTATCAATGCAACATTAAAATTTTAACAAATAAACAAAATATGACCTGAATTACAAGGAAAATTATGGAAATAAGTAAATAACTTATTTTAAAGTATATATAATGATTAGGGTGTGAAATTAAATCTATGTATGAGATGAGAGATTTGTATTCCCCTATATATCTTGTAATAAAAGGAATTAAGAAATATGAAATTCTTAACAAGGATCTTCACACAGATTAGTCTCATTCACAAGAAAATATAAAATGTTTTCGTTCTAGTGTAAGGATATTGGAAAAGATCTTATGTGAATTAGTAAAATCATGAACTTTTACATATTACATAGACATGTATTTTACATAATGTAATTAGGTAATATATAATAGAACACTACAAGTAGTTTATGTTATATAAATATGGGACTTTGTGTCATAAAATTTAGGGTCATGTGACAAGTAAAATATACCCAATTGAAATTTGTTTAGGAGAGGAATATTAACTTAGGGATTTTCAGTTATTATGAGGAATAATTGAATCAATGCATTTGGAATCATGTTTTAGTGTTAATTGAGTAAAATTAGTCACAAAATAATTATCTCCCTTAAACCATGATTATTTGGGAGTTTGATATGGATTAAATTGATGATTTGGTATGAGATAATGGATCCAGATTTCAAAAATATAATGGGATAACCAGAATCAATAAAATCATTATTCTTGATGGAAATGATCCATCCTAATATAAATAATAATGATTAAATACCTAAAATGAATGTGGAGAATCTATAAATGAGGAGGAGGTTTTAGTTGATGAGATTTATATATTTTTATAGGGTGAGAAATTCGAGCGTCATTATGTATCCTGAAAAAATAGGAATCAAGACACATATAGTTCATGGTATTAGATACTATTATCATAGTGTATGTTATATTAAAGGAAACCCAAAATGAATAAATATAACCCATAAACTAATATGGATTCGAATATTATATGGGAAGGAAACTATTTGTTTGGTATTGAGATAATAAATCTTGGTGTCACTACTTATCCTTTGATAACATGAGTCTATCCATATATTTTTCTTGAAAATAAACTCTTAAAAGGTATGCCTCTTGTGGAGGGAAATAAATAATGATACTATCCTTGAATATATCTATTGAAGTGAAATATAGATCTAAATTAATAAGACATAAACGGTGGGGGAAAATTATTTTAAATGGGGTAATTTTATCATATAATTGATTTATGGATAAAAAACTGTTCTCTAAGGATTTTTATATGGATCTATCTCTCATATAAGGAAATTATGTCATATAAAATGGGCCTATTAGGTATATTTAAAGTCCATGCAGGGTGGACCATATGATATAAATCTTAACATCATGTGATATGGAATTGGGGGTCATGTAGTTTATAGTCATATGATGAAGAACTTTGTATCTTTCATTTTAAGTCCATCTAACTAGGGAAATCACTATGAAGTTATGATTCATATGGTATAGAAAATTAGGAATCCATCATGAATATATACAACGTATTTCATGAGAAATATTTCTATGGTGGTAGCTATGATATAATCTACATCCATTATAATTAGAGTGTAATTAACGTTGGATAAGACATGGTGTATAAAATAAATCCCTTACCAATTTTTCTCAAGATTTTGTGTCTTATTCCTAGGTTTTATAGGAGTTATTTAAGACAATACTTGATTTATATTTGATAATTTAGTAGAGAAATGACTACTTTTTTAATGCTCATGTGACATGATTTTGATGAATCTCAAGGTTGTGTAGTGTGTGTTTCCTTTTCTAACCAAGATTCTATAATTCATCAATTTAAATATTAATCTTATCATATATTTTTAATTGGTCACATATAGGTATGAAAAATGAGGGTAAATAATATTAAATGGGAGGAACTACTTCTATATCATTCCCCGATGAGTATGAGGTTTCTTTTGATGTAGTATGGTTTATAGTGAAATATGACCTACAACTCCCAATGTAACTAAAAATATCATTTCACTATTTAATTTTGAGTTATTTTTTGTTATTATAATTTTCATCTTCAAATTTAATTGTGTTTGTTTTTTGGGGTCACACGAGTTGCACATGGTTTGGAGTAATAGTATGAAAATCATACATTTGGATAATACCCTTAATTTTGATTCTTATAATAGTTACCCATAGCAATCCAAACCATTTTGTGTAATAGGGGAAACCATATGATATGTTTTAGGGGATCCATTATCCTTCACATAGCTACTACATGGTTTAGTAAACCATGTAGCAAAACTATATGGGTCGCCTGGGGTTAACGTTTAAGAAATTCCCAATTTCACCACTTGAATTAAAACCCCTATTTAATATTTCCAATCCACATTAGCATCGTGTTGATTATAGATGAAAAAACTTCTATGGAACACCTCCCCACCTCTAATATCCATTTTTTTAGGAGATAATAAGGGTGATGTTTCTGATTTGGGGTAGAATAACTAAGGTGGGAGCTCACTTTACTCAGTTCTACCACTCCTCTCTTTTTCTTCTTCTCCTCAAATGAATTCATTTCTAAAGAACCATAGAAGAGTCTGTTTGACAAATTTTTTGTTGTCTTCTGGCATCTAGGTTTTTTTATCCTCTATTTCAATTTTGAGCAAATATTTACAGCTTTAAACATTGCACCATCAATTTTAGGTAAGTATTACCCCTATCATAAGGTTTAATTTTTATAATATTGATGGAATAGGTTCTAAATTATTGTTTTAATTTTATAAGGATGGTATGTTATTTATTTATTTCATTTAAAAGAGATACTTTTTTTCATCTTTGTTTTTATATAATGCGGAAGATTTTCCCACATTATATGTTGGTCTTATATTCATTTAAATAAAAAAAATACATACCATGTGTTTTCTATATTTTTTGAATGGTCTTTACAAGTGTATTTTTATATTATAAAGGGTGTTTAATTTTTTTAAGTTAATTATCAAAGTATGTAAATTTAATTTAGAGTGAAAAATTTAAATTAAAAGTATTAATAAAGTGTTTCATGAATTTGTTTCAATAAAATATAAGGATTTAAAGTTTTTTAACTGTGTTTGTATTGTGATATAAATTAATGTATGGTGTTTTAGACCATTATATTTCTTAAGAAAGGTGGTTGGTAAATTAAATTTATTTAAAAATGGTATTTAACTTGTTTTATTATAAAATTAATTTTAAATAATTATAATAGTGATTTTTGATGAATGGTTTTTCAAAGAGTGGTTTGAACTAAAATTTTAAAATAATTAAAGGGATGACTTGGAATCTCGATTCCTCTTAATAAAGTCGCATTTAGTAATTTTAATGGTCTCCAAATGGTGTTTGTGTGTGTGTTTGAAACACATTAGTTCTAGTTTATTTTGACTGATATGGATTGTGGCTTAAGTTGAATGCCTTATATTTTTGTGATATGATGGATATGTGATGAGGTATATTTCTTGAGTGAGTGTAAAAGGTAAGGCGTGTATTGTTTTTAAATTATTTTTATCATTCATTGTGATAGTTTGATTTCTTGCCTAAAATAATTAAATAACATGGTATTTACTTGAAGACAAGGTAGAGATATAGGTATGTGTGTTCCTTAGTGTGTATAGTGTGATATGCACTTTGGTGTCAACCTAGTTCTCATGTCTCTAATCCATATTATGTTTCATGAGTCCTATGATATTTTCCATGATTCATAGATTCTTTTTAATTTGAATTATGGGATGTTATTATATTTATACCTTTTTATCCTATATTAATTTTTTCATTGAACCATGAAATTATTGATACATTTTACATTTTTATTTATTGATTATTTCCATGTGTTTTAATCATCAACCTGAATTATGTTCATTTTATTACATTAAAATTTAATTTTTTAAATGATATGGAAGATGCATTTTATATTAAATATTTATATAATTTTTTATCTATTGGATTTTACTTCTTTTCATTTTAAATGGTTTTTATAATGTCTGGAAATCTATTTTATATAAATGTATTTACCTGTAGATTTTTAAAATGGTTTCAATGTGGATATTTGGAGAAAATGGCTTTGAATGTGGAAATATATTAAAATAAATTTATTAAATTTATAGAAAAAATATTTGTTTATAAAATGAATACTAATTTTATTACAGTTATTAATCAAATTATGTTTAACAAGCCTTCTTTCTAAATACATTTCAATCTATATGAAAATGTTTTTATAATTTAAAGTTTGGTTTATGGAATGGTCGATGGTGGCCCAATGAAAAATTTTATTATTATTCTTATATTAAATTATAGTTTTAGGTTTTGTTTTATCTCTTGAATTCCCATGGATAAATTATAACATTGGTACTATTTAGTGTTACTTGATGGGTCACATGAATGTTCATATTGTATTTTTATTTTTCTAGTTTCATAATATTTTTGTTAAAATCAACCACCACTATTTTACATTAATCATTTGTCCATTTTATATGTAATTTTTATGTGATAAATCGCAATGGGTTTTTATTTTATGGGAGTTTGAGGTGAATTAATAGAGTAACATTCATTGTTTTTAAATTATGTAAATTATATATATAGCTTCTTCTCTGTAAGTGAATTGACCTATGATGTATAGGGTATTCATGTCCATTTTTTCTTTTTTATTTCACTCTGAATTAGGGGGAATCATTCCCATTGGTATTTCTTATTCCCAATAGTTTCTAGACCATGGGAATTGGAAAAATCATTTGGTCCTTATCTAGGGATGACTTAAGCATCCAATAGATAGACAGGTATGGTTGGATCATGAAAAAATGGTAATATGAAAAGGTTCGATGGTGAAATATGAGATTTCTTAGTATCCATATTGTTATTTAGGGTGAATTTTGGGGGAAATAAAGAAAGGGATTCCTTCAAGACTCAATATTTTGGTTGTGTGTGGGTTCTGGGACACTACATAACATGATGATGCTTGACTCACTGTGGGAGGTTTGGATGAATTTTGAGTTCAAAATTTTTTTTGGATATCATTGATGATGTATTGACACTCAATGGAATGATACGAGTATCATTAGAGTTTTTGTTAGATTATGGTGTAAGAATGGAGAAAGAACTAAGGATAGAGGGTTATCTAACATGGCCTGATGAACAATCTAGATACCTATAACATTATTTTGAAAACATTTTTTTAATGATGAATGACTAGAATATGGTCTTGCAACTTGGTGGCCAAGCCTTTCATGGTTCCAAATTCAATTTGGTTTGATATATAGGATTTTTACAAGTGATTATTTGTGCTGGGGATTAATTAAGATACTCCTTGTGATATTTTGATATAATTGGTTAACATTTTTTATTGGAATTATGATATTCTATTGCTTATGTTTCTCTTGTGAAAAAAATGTTATATGTTGAAATAAGGATTTCATAAAAGGTGTATTTTCAAATAGATTTGGTGGTTTTTTTATAAGGGAATTTTTTATGGAAATTGTTTTTGAAATATTTTCCAAATAAAGTGAAAATAGTTTACAAGGTCATTATATTTTTAAAATCATTATTGTTATATTAGAGTAAATTTTTAATTGATTTTAATTGGTTTGAAAAAATGAAGTGGGGTTTTTTTAGAAAGGGAATTTTATGGGGTTTTTTTGTAATGTGGGTTTTAATTCCTTTGGTGTAGGTAGTGCATTCCAAAGGAAATGTTGGTTATAAAGTATGCGTAAATGAAATGTCATGTTTCATTGGATTTTTTATTTTATAATTTTACCCTATTTATAGTTGGACTATATTGATTGATATATGAGACATGAATCAGTTAAATTCATGTCCTTTTTTATTTGATTATTACCCTGAATAAATTATTAATAAATGTTGGAAGGTTTTTATTGAGTAATGATCCTTAAAAATAAGACTCTTCATCCCATAGATGTGGTTTATATTGTTTTTGGCCCTCAATGTACATGTTTTTGACTTTTATGTGTGGGGTTTTTGTTTGGTCATGTAACTATCTTGAGAATCCTTGAATGTGTGTGGTCATTTAAGATGTATTTTGTGTCTCTAGGGTAAGTATCTCAGGGGTGATCTAAATTTTAGGGATATTTTTCATAGTGTAATTTTTTATATACATGAGTTTTGATAGATCTTTTAGGTCTTTATACAATTGATCTTGAATTTTTGTGTTTTCTCACTTGTAGGATATCAGTTTCTCTTAGGCTTTTATATTCTTTTTATGGTTTTATAATGACTCTTACTATTCCTTTTGAGTTTTTTGTATACCATTTTTAGTGGTTTTGGTTTTAGTTATTAAAACTATTAACCATGTTTGGGTGATTACAATCCTAAAATAGATCTAGTTATTCTAATCTAGTTGAAGTTACACAGATTTTGTTGGTTTCACCATAGGTAGAATTCCTTGAGTGAGGTTCTAAGTTACCATCTATTTATGTTTCTTGGACTAGGGTAATATCTATGTGGTTATGTTTATATGTATAATCTTTTCGGTATTTCTGGTTTAAATTTGTGTGGATTTATTTTTTCCCTAGTGGATTTGTTTTCTTAGAGACTCTTGTTTTGCCTCTTGTGAGTTAAGATATATTTTATTTTCTTTATTTTCCATATATGTTTGGGTGTATTAGTGGTTTATTAGGATTTTTGTGGTCTGATCTTATGTATGAGCCATGTAGAGGTTGAATCATTATTTATGAGACGTGGGATACCTTCAGATATATGGTCATGTGGTTTGGATCAATGTTGTGGTCAAGAGAACCTATTCATATGAATTTTTATGGGTTTTTGTTAGATGTTTCTCATGTCGTTGAAAACCTATTTTTTCAATGTGTGACATGTTGACTTATGTTAGTCCAATATTAGTTTTGGTAAGTCTTTTTCATTGTATTTTTAACTCCTTGATCTTTTGATTTGGTTCTTTGATAGAGGTTGAGATTTGTGGTGGTCTTAAGATTTTGAGTTTTTGTAGAATTGAGGTCCTTATTAGTGTTTCATCTCAAGGAGTGAATCTATTTCAATATTCACAATTTTGGAAAAATTAAAAAATTATGGGGAGACCTCTTTTAGGTCGACGTTGTCTTCTGAGATCATCCTAGTAATTTTAGGGGCCTATAGTGCGGATTGGTTTTCATTATATAAATATTCTTGTAAATTAGTTTTATCCATCTTCATTGATATAGGAAATTATAGATCCAATAATAAAATTTTGGGGATATTTTAACACCCATTGTTACTTTTATTATTCTTTAATTACCTAATTTTAGATTATTCTAAGTTATGCTAACTTTTCCATATAATTTAATTTTTTTGGTATTTTTTGGTGGCACACAGGTTTCCCACGCTTAGAAGTAATTGTATAGTGAAATTTTTTTCTACACATGGAAATGTCATTTGGCATAGTTATCACACAACTAGTCAAACCATGAATGGTCCTTAGTGAAACTATGCGATGTGATCAGTGAGACTCTCCAGACCCACACATTCGAATTTGGTGAGAAACATACATACTTATAATAAAAAATATGGATTAAAAAAATCACCCAAGATCAAAAGTTTTATGTCTTTGGGAAATAGGTAAATTCCCATCTAAACTCATGCCACAATATAAATTTTATCAAAAATATATGCATAAAAAGACCCTCCTATGTGTATTTATTCATATAAATTCTTAGGGAATTTGGTAAACATACAAAAAGGGTGATCTCAAATTCTCATTAAACGGTAAACAATTAAAATGATAAAATATTCCATAATCACTAAAATACATAATCATGTTGGAAATTTCAAGATTAAAAAAGTAAGATATAATAAATACTAAAATAATCATGAGATGGTTTTCATAATTTATAGAATAAAATTGGGTGAGATGTGTTGAGAGTCAATAAATATAACATGGAATCAATCATATAAACATCTCATAAGATAAAATTTGTCATAGGCACAATATAATCAGGAGGTTCATTGTAATGTGAAAGAATTATAACACAAAACAATATAAGAAAAATTAAAGGATCACTTCCAAGGCAATATAACGTGGTGGAAAAAATTCCCATAGTGGTTTAGGTTTACATCCCTATTACATACACATAATCTTATGATATATAAAAAATTTCCCAATTCATTAGTGTGTAGTTTGGGTTCCCCAATGACAAAATGCAGATGCATATGTTTTCCATATAATGAAAACATAAATAAATCCATCAATAATATGAACATAATAATCCTGGGGTAAATGAACAGGTATCTAAAGATCTTAAGTAACTCTATAGGTAAATAATTTTCAATTAAGATGTGGATGTATGTCCTATTGAAAATATATATAAAAAAGGAATACGGGTTAGTCAGAAAATACCTATTGAATTGATGTATGGGTATCTTGGTGATCACCCTTTAATTAAAATAATGAAAATAGGGTATTTATAAAGGAATAAATTTGAAAAATAAAGGTTATGTATATGAAAAATGGATGATAAAACATGAAAATGGTGGTGATGGATCATTTTAATGACACCCCCAATTTGATGTACAGTCTAATCTTATTTTTTTATATTCATTGTTTTTCTTACTCTTGGGAAGTTTCAAGGAAGTTTTGGTGAGTTTTTGATATTGTTGAATATATGAAAATACATATTTTATTATATCTTAATTCAGAATTTATTAAATAATTAAACAATTAATACAAATCAATATGATCATGAGCCCTAGTTTATGTTTAAAATTAGGTGCATAAGACATTAAATTGAATCATGGGTACAAAATCATTATTTTAAAAACTCTGAGACATTCCGTTATTATGATTAGGTCATCCAAAACTACATGGGATAAACTGGGTATTTATATAAGAAAAGGGTTAGCTATAAATAATATAAGGGAATAAAAAATAATATCATGAGGTAAAGAAGTGAATCTGATCCCAGAGAC
Source organism: Viscum album (assembly GCA_963277665.1). NCBI lineage: Eukaryota > Viridiplantae > Streptophyta > Magnoliopsida > Santalales > Viscaceae > Viscum > Viscum album. The sequence goes on along the minus strand of OY728143.1, from coordinate 1,877,099,154 downwards.
ATATAATGGTAACATAAGTGGCTTGATATTCTTAATCATGAACAATGGGGTGTGATATAACATGATAAGATAAAAGAAATCTATGAATGTCACAATAACATAAAACATGACTTAATAATAATTCAAGGTAATTACCAAGACAACATTCCATGGTGGGAAGAGTACCATAATGGATTAGTTTCACTCAAAATCCCCATACATAATTTCTCATTAGGAAAAAAATTACTCAATTGATTTCAGGGCTATATAATTCTGGGTCCACCCATCACATACATATCATGTAAATCCATAAGTTTTCTACATATATCATACAAAATAAGGATGTATATTTTCAATATTAATTCCATAATTAAGGGGAATGAGATAAATACAAGGGAGTCTAAAATGAATGAAGGATATCTACATCAATATCAATACCCTCTAGTGTAAATGGGGATAGGTATTCACTACACGGTTGTTTGGTATAAAAATCATAGGATAATTTCGATAACATAACAGTGGTACATAAAGATTCAGATAAGGGATTCATTCAAGATATATGGGTCTTTCAGAACTATTAAAAAATATGAAAATTAAGAGGTAAGTGTAAAAAAATATCCAAGCATGAGCATTTGGGAATAAAAAAATAATAATATTAAGAAGGTTCTTGAATATAGAGGAGAATGAGAGGATTCCTTACTTTGATAGGGAGATTCTTAAAGCGTAGAGAGATCTTATTAAGATCATTGGGAACCATGAAGCTACTATAGAAAAGTAAGGTAATAGTAGCTTCATGCTCTAATAATTTTCTGAGAATATGAGTGGAAGGTTGGGTGGGTTTATATACCAAAAGAGAGGGGAATTCATTATTAATTTCAAAACATAGGTTTTGAACTCTACATGCCAAACTAATCAAAACCACAAACCTCCCGATGGTTTTTCACCATCGGTTCATCCAAATTAGAGTGGTTTTAATTATTTTTTAAACATAATAATCAAACACATTAATATAATAACCTTGGTGATGTGGAAGTGAGTAATATTTTTTAAATAATATATTTTAAAACATTTAAATATAATATAGATTTTGAAGGAATAAATAAGGATTTATAAAATGAATAAAATATCATGAAAAAAATATTTTAAAGTGGAAACATAATTTCATTTTGGATACCTTTTATGGAATATATTACATCACTTTGGGTTAATTATGATGTCAAAATACATAATATATATTTATACCATATTGAATTTTTGACAAAAAAATAAACTATCTCATAAAATATTGAATCATTTACAATTGATAAAATATGATATGCTGATATCAAAAAAAATTAATTTATTAAAATAATTTTCTAAATATAGAAATTTACACATTTAAATAAAAAATATCCATTTCTTGTAAAATAACATTTTTTATAATAATAGTAATCTGACCCTTATATAAATTTTATATGACATTGTAAATTTATATTAAAATTTATATTTAAAAAATATTATTTAATAATAATATTTTATTAAAATATAATTTCATCCAAAATTTCTTGAATTGACCAAAAATAGTGTCTTAAAAGAAATTATACATATCCCAAAAATTGCAATTTGTGATTCGTTGTTTCAAAATATAATTTTTATCAAACATAGTATTTAATAATTATAAATTTATGATAAAAGTTAAATATAATAATTATTTTATAAAAAATATATACATATTCATATTTAAAGGGTTTAGATTCATATCATTTTATTACACCAGTGATTACCTAAGGGTATGGTGTGTGATGGAATTGTTTTCTTATGGTGGTTCGGTGAATATAGTTTGGGCTACAAACTTGATTAGATTTAAATTCTCTAATAACTAGTTTCTATTATGATTCAGTTATCGAATATTGGTTTGTTCTTGGTCATGGTAAAATCCTAGTGATTCTATCTCTCTTCAATTTTTTTATAAATGGGATTCATAGGATACGATCCAACTGGCTGAGGCCATCACTTATTTTTTCTTAGTAAATTAGAATTATCCTATATATATATATATATATTAATCATATGATTAATGTAAAAATAGTTATATAGTCAATGTTTATGATTCTAAATTTTAATTTAAATAAAATAAGATAAAACTTATAATTTGTCAAAATAACCAAAAGTAGTGCATGTATTTTATTTAAAATAATTACTTATAAAGTAATTTATTCATTTATAAATTGGTTTTTCATTTATAAAACAATAGGTAATTACATTTCTTCCAATAAAAAAATTTCCTCCTTGAAATCTCAATCATACACGAAGATAGATAAGGGTACTTTTCATTCATTTCCTCTTCCAATTCCCATGTTTCATCCTCAAACATGGGGTTACTCTAAAACACTTTGACTGGGTGAGTTGTATTGTTTTATATAAAATTGGCTCTAAAATCTAATATCTTCACCAATTTCCCCTCACATGAAATATCATTCTCCAATGGTATGACCTATGGATTCAATACTTGTGTAGGGTATTCCATGTACTTACTTAATAAAACTACATGGAACAAATCATTCACTTGAAATAGGTTAGGCTGGACTATTGTTCAATATGACACCACTCTGATATGATAGTGGATCTCAAAGGGACCAATGTATCTAGGAATAATATTTACCTTCTTCTCAAACCTTATAAATTTATTCCATATAAATATAAAATTATACACATTTTATCTGACCAAAAACTCTATGTTCTATAGGAAATTGTCTGTATAGATTTTCTATTGAATTTAGGTTGATTTCATATAACATAGAATGGTTCTAACCTTCATTGTAATCTCTTGGATAAGATCAAGTATCATCTTCATCCTCTCTCCAACTTCACCTAAAAATTTTAGAGTCTGAAACATCTTCCCATAGAGTGCCACATGTGGTCCAATTTAAATACTAGAATGGAAATTATTTTTATATGTAAAATCCACAAGGGGAAATTTTTTACCAAAAAATCTCATTAAATCCATTGAAAATGATATCATCCACTAGTGTTTGAATTGTTCTTTCAAACTAACCATGCATCTAAGGGTGATAAGAAGTTCTAAGACCTGATTTGTATCTAAGTTTGGTTAAATTGTTCTTCATAAGATCATAGTAAACCTTAGATATCTACAAGTTAAAATAATGAGTGGAACTCCATAGAGTCTTAAAAATATTGTGATGTATATCTTGGAGAGTTTTCCTCATGATAAATCTATGCTTATAGTAATGAAATGAGCTAAAATGGTAAGGTGATCAACTACAACCCATATGGTGTTGTTGAATTTAGGTATATTGAGGTTTCCTATGATGAAATCAATAGTTTTTTCCCATTTATGTACCATTATAGGTAATTGTTTCATCATGCCCTTGTACTTATATCATTAAACCTTGAAATGTTGTTATACCAGGCTTCCAGATATAAATTATATAATCTCTTTGTATTATCACATCATAATTTTTACCCCATATATCTTTGAATCTTATTTTTTACTGGGTGAATAAATATTTATGGGCTATAAATATCATTTATAAGTTCCCTATATTGTTATTTTCTTTATGGGAAGCAGATCCATGTTCCATACCATATAATTATATCTTTAGAAAAGTTTACCTCTAGGATATCTGATAACTTTTTATAGAACCTAATCATTCTTTTGGCCCTCTTTGGTCCTCTCACGAATGGTTGGTTGAGAAGTTAGTTAAGAATGTTTGGATGAAGATCCTTTTTATTATTCCAATGTTCATCTGTTTCATGTCTCAGAATACCAGACCACTTGAAATCATCATCATGTATAAGGTTGAAAGTTCTTTTCTAGTTATAGAATCTATAATTTTCTTTACCTTCGACATATGTTAATTTATTGAATAATCATAATCTTTTATTAGATCTAATGAAATTTTCTATCACATATTGATCTCCTTCTGTGTGAATATATACATGAGGCTTTTATAATCTATATATATTTGTCATTATTCTCTATGGAGATAATTTCACCAAATATTCAACGTGTTGATCACTATATCAAATTATATATAACGTTTTCAGTAGTTCTTCTCATGGATATTTAGTTGGTAAAAGGAATAGGCTTTCACTTTATCATTTTCATGAGTACATCGGCCAATAAATTTTTGGATGCATCTCTATAGATCAAAAATCTCACCCACTGATGGGTAATATAAGAATAGGTTCACCGATTCACCTCTTCTCTATCTCTTTAACACTTTCTTCACATTCATCATTTATAAAAAACCTCACCCATTTTGGGATATCTTGATTATTGGGGATGAAAATAAAGAGAGGTTTCTCATAAATCGATGATATTACATAGATAATCCTACTTTACTTTGTATTCTCATCTTTGAGGTTGGTCTAAACTATCTTACAATTAACCTTTTTTAAAGGACCATAGATATCCCTTTTTGGGTTATAAAATTCCCAAGAAATTATAATTCCTATATATAGATGTCACATTTACTATACTTCCCATATAAAATTTCTATTCATAATGTCTATAGAACTGCATTCAAATGCTCCTTATATTCCTCCTTTATTTTAGAGTAGATAAGAATATCATCTATAAAGACTGCCAAAATTTTTTCAAGGTATTCCTTAAATAATATATTCATTAAGTCAATGAATACTGATCAAGCATTAGTGATCCCAAAAAAATCATTATAAAATCACGGTGCTCATACCTTGTACAAAAATCATGCTTCAGGATATCCTCTTTATTTAAATTTACTTCATAATATCTTGACCAAAGATCGACTAATAATGAGTACTATGAAAACATATAGAATAGAACAAGTTATCAATATGTGGAAGAACATTGTTTTTCTTTGTTATAATATTATTATACACATGGTAATTAATTATAGTGTGTATTTACCCACACTTCTTCTTGGTAAAGAGTCTTTGCAAAGTACATGGATGTATAAACCCTTTATCCAAATTCTTATGTAGTTGATTCTTCATCTCCTCATGTTATACAATTTCCATTCTATATGGAGTCTTGGGTATTGGTAAATCTCTTGGTATGTGTTCAATTGGGAACACAACCTCTCAAAGAGGAATAAAACTATTCATTTTTTTGGGAAACGAATCAAAAAATTCTATTACAGTAGGATTTCCATCAATGTTGAATTTTTATTTAGTCTAAATTGTTTGATATGGATATTATTTATCTTGAGGAAATAAGATCCATTCTTGATATGATAACACCAAATAAGATTAATCATATTCCTTGAACTTTTGTAGAATATGTTGGTGATTTCTGATATGATAATTGATTTCCTTTTCTTGAAAATTTATGTGGTATCTATATAGGGAAATCTAATCCACTTATATATTATCATAAAATTATTCTAAATGGAGTATCAAAAGGTTTATTGGAAAATTTATCCAAAAAATGTCGAAAACGGAGCAGTTATATACTTGAGATGCAAAAATTTCCCAGTTTTCTATTTTTTGTGTTATCTCAACTTCCATGTTTTGTGGTGGTGTTTGAATAGTTCTAAAAAACATTAATGAAGTGAATTAATGTGAAAAAACATTGGTGATAAGCCTTCCTTTCAGTATTTTATTCTCATTATAATAATTTACTTCATCCAAAAAATTATTAGGAATAGAAATTTTCAAACTATTAATCATATAAAAGTGAAACATTGAGAATCGAAGGGATAACAGATAAATGACATATATTCCTTAAACTATTAATTTCTAGGATTCAATATAAGTTATCCATGATCTATTTCTTAATATAAATTCTTATTAGGATATTTTTTCATTAATAATGGTTCAGAAAAATCATGTAAATTTACCCAAGTATATCCTTGGTGAGTGTCAAACCAGGCATACTATAATACTCGTTGTCATGCCCTAGTTTACAATCAATTCTAGCTCAGTGAAACCGTTTTAGGGTTATTAACCCTAGTTACAACTATGTCGAAGCCACATCCACATGAAGTATCTATACATGGATTTATTTTTTTTAAACCCATTCGTCTATTATTTACTATAATTTACATATTTTTTCTATGTTTAAACATATTATTAATTGTTTCAAAAGAGTTTTCTAATCCTAATACACAAAAATAAATAGTATTTTAACTAATACCAACTATGGAAACCCATATTTTATTGCATCAAAATTCATTATTTTTTATATAATTATAAACATAATACAACCCCATAAGATAATGAGGCCTATTTTTTGGAGATTATGTATATAGAACATTATCCTAAATCATGGGTAGAATATTATTATTTAAAAACTCTAAAACTTTCCCTTATATTCATTGGATCTTTAAAAACTGAATGGGATTACCTATGTGCATGTATAAGAAAGAGTAAGTTATAAATCCAGGTAAGGGAATAAATGAATCATAGAATAAGGTGATGTAATAAATGTGATCCAAGAGTCATATCAAGTAAAAATAAGTGGGTCCTAGTGAAAATCTTTAAAAATGGGGGTGATATAACATTATAACGTAAAGAAAACATTGTAATGTTGAAACAACAACAAACATGACATAATAATAAGTAAAGGATAACTGTCAAGATGAAATCACATGGTGTAAACAAGTCCCATAATGGATTTTTATAACTCCAAAATCCCAAATATTACTTCTCATGAGAAAAAAACATTACCCAATGCTTTGGAGTTTTATATAATTCCAGGCCCACCCATCACATTTATATCATGTACAATCATAACTATTCCACATAGATCATGAAACGTAAGGATTTATCTCATCACTTTTAATCCCACAATTAAGGATTTTAGGTTATATAAATAAATTCTTCAATAAATGAATGATATGTACATCTAAGTGAGTACCCTTGAGTGTAAATTGGGTTGGTTGTTTATTTTACAACTGTTTGGAAAGAAAAATATTAGGATTATTTTAGCAGCATAATGATAGTTAATAAACATTCATGAAAGGGAATAATAATAGTGAAAAGGTTGTATAATCATTATGAAATAATATGTATAATAAGAGTGATGTGTAAAAACATTTCCTAAATTAAAAAATCAGGAATAAATAGTCATAATATAAACATGGTTCTTGAATAAATAAGATAAATTTATGATCCCTTACCTTGAGAAGGTGCTTATTAAGGCTTGGAAGGAGGTTCTTATAATCTTGGGGGAAATAAGGGAGTGATATAGAGAAGAATTATTACTGTAAAATTACACTCCAAGAGTTTTTAGTAAAGTTGAGTGGGATATTGGGTGGTTTTATATAGAAAAAGTTAGTGTAATTCATTATTAATCTCTAAACATTGGTTTTGGACTACAAATGAGGAATTATTAAACACCAATAAAATTACCATGCTCTTCCATGGTTTCTACCAAATTGGATTGTTTTCAAAGTTTTATAATTATAATAACATAACATGTTAATATAATACTCTTAATGTTATGTAAGGGATTCATATTTTTAAATAATTATTTCAAATCATTAAAATATAATATAGGTATTGGAGGATTTATTAAGTATCTATAAAATTAGTTTAAAAAAACTCTACCGTAAAGGGGAAACATAATTTTAGTATTTTATACCTTATATTTCATATCATCATCATATATTATATTTATTAAGAAGAACTTTGAGGAAAAAGTGGGAAACCATAAAGTACAAAAACATCAAGAAATATCATAAGAAATGGCCGAATATTTAAATTACAATTGAAGTATTTTAGATCCCTTACCTCTGGGAAGACTCCATTGAAGAGTGGTAGCCAACCCGTCCAGTTTGCCTTTGAGGAGGTCTTAAAAAAAGATTTTTATTTTGTCCCAAGATTGGATGATCTCCTCCACTGAGATCTTTTTTCCATTAAATCTACGAGCCAAGACACCACATTGTTTGTTGACCTAATATTCCTATGTGGAGGTTATATTAAACTTTGTGCTCCTCTAAACCAACCTCTCAAAGTCCTCTTGGTAAGAATAGACCTCCATATACTTCTCTAAGAATTATTCATTACCATTAATGATATTTTCCCACTCCTCACATTCCATCAGTTCCATTTCATACTGGTGTCTAGTAGTATCCGTAGACTCATTTTCTTCGTGAACCAGATGATTATCAGAATCTTTATCTTTACTCACAGAGAGATTTATGGAGATTTGGGACACCTTCATCAGTTCCTTGCTTTTTCTTGAGGATCTAGTAACCAGAGGGTTTGGCAGATCTTAATAGTCTTTCTTGCAACGCGGCCTCCCGGTGCGCTTAATAAAACTGTTAGGGTCAATGGTAGTTATATTACCTTTCCTTAAAAAAGATCTAAGGTAGTCCTCCACCATACTCTCTTCCTTGGACTCGGTATGGGATTCTGAGGAGTAATTCAAATCCTCTTGTGAGGTCTCCACTTAATGGCCATCCCCATAAGCTTGGAACTCTGTTTCTCCCAACACAGTAGACTAGTTTTGGGGTTTAGAGGCCATTCCTCTATACTTCACCTTCTCAACATAAGATTGTTTGACCATTAAGACCTTCTCTGATTTTTCCAAACCACCTATTTACCCAAAATCACAGCCCATATACTGGAATTGAGTGACTGGATCACTCAATACAAAACCTAGTGGATCCTTACCTATGGGAAAATCATCGCACACATCCCCAATCACCGCAACTTCTTTGGAAAAACTGGATGAAGTTGGTTGCATGACCTATTCAGCATCACAAAGAGCCACTGCAACCATAGAATCCAGAGGTCCAGAAGATCCCAAATCATGTTTCAATCTATCAGAAATGTCCGAGACTTTGGGTTCAAGTAGTTTGGACATCGAAGACTTTTAGACAGCCTAATCCCTATCGCACGGAATCACTAAATCAGAGGAGATATGCTCAGAACCAGTTAAAATTCACCCTAAAATTGTTCCAAAATTATCCTCATTTAGATGGAAACCTCGATCAGAGGATACACCAACAGATAATGGGATGGCACCATCGCCCAGAACCATCCTACGACTGGGGCCTTTACTACCAAGTTGGCATGAATGAGCCAGATACCCTAGGTGAGAACACTTTAGCCTAAAGACGTCCAAGACTCAAACACTATAGGTTGTTTCCATCTGAATTCCTATCCTATTGAGATCCAAACCCATTTGACCGGGGGTTTTGAAACATCAACTTCAACACAAATTCAGGGGGAGACAGGGTGACAAATGGAGCTAGGTCTCGAGTCGGAGTAGAGATATCGGCCAACTAAATTACCTAGAAATCAGATTATATAGGTGTTCTGAAAAGGGAGATGGAGATCAGTAAGGCTTACATATATGGAAGTTGATGGATAATCTCACTTCAACTGGAGGTCGAAGTACCATTTGACCAGGTGGACTCTGAGTCCGTTTCAGGAACAAGGAGCTCCAGACCACACGGAGATCAGATATTCCTAGGATGAAAAGAATATCATAATGTGGAACTTATCAAGAAGAACAACAATCACCCATTCACGAAGATCCATGATTTGAAGATAAAATGGTCTAAGGAGTCCACTGATGGTCATTGAGAAATGAACCGAGCAACCAGAGATTGGTTAAAAAGAGATGAAGCTTCAGTAAACTCTGAAATCGAAAGCGCGAGATGAGTGAAATGATATCGGAGATCCAGGACTTTAGGGAAAAGTTCCACACCAGGGAACGCCAGTAAGAAATCAGGGTCGGAGAATGGGGTAAAAGAAATTGTATGCTCTGATACTGAAGGATAGCCCCTCCCCTTTAACAGGGGAGGGGCTCCGGTGGTGGCCATCACAGCCTAGGGCATAGGCAAAGAGCAGGAGCCGAGATATGGGAAAACCCCATGCCACCTCATATATTACATCACTTTTGGTTAATTATGATGTCATATTAAATACCATATACTTATACTATACTTGATTTTGAAAAATAAAATAGATTATCTCAACAAATTATGAAAAAATCAACATTGGATAATTTATACATGTTGATTTCAAAGATAACATTTTTTATCAAAAATAATAATATGAAAATTTACACATTTAAATTAAAAAACCACATTTATTAAAAAATTATGGTTTTTTTACAATAAAATTTTTATAGAAATTATAAAAATTATATTTTACTTCAGGGAGTTATATTATCATTTATATTTAATAAATATTACTTAATAATATTTTCTATTAAAATATATTTTTCCCAAAATTTATTAAATTCATCAAAAATAATGTATATAATAAAACTATACATATCTCAAAAATATAATTAGAATTTCATTTTACGAAAATATAATTTTTATCAAATATATTACTTAATAATTATAAAGTAATTATAATTTATAAATATAATCATTAATTTAAAAAATTAAAAATCATTCCTTTAGGGTATGGATACATAGCCTTTTCTTAAACCACTGAATACCCCTATGTCTAAGGTGTGTGAAGGTGAGATTTTCTTAGAGTGGTCCAGTGAACATGGTTTGGACTATGATCTCAATGAGATTGAACTTCTCTTGTAAATCATTTATCTCTTACATCATTTTATGAATCATATTTTGTAATTATTTAAGGGTAATTGATAGTGATGTTATCTCCCAAAGAATCTTTGATAAATGGGTATGATAGAGTATAATCCAACGAGTTGATGACATCGCTTCATTTGTATTTCTCAACTAGATTTAATATAACCCCATATATATTAATCATAGGATCAATATAAAATTACCATACTTTCAATAGTTATGATTCATAATGGTATTTTAAATCTGAATGGATATAACTTATAACAATCCAAAGCAAGAAAATTAGTGCATGCTATTTGTATAAAATCATTCCTTATAAATGAATTTATTCATATGGAAAACTAAATTTTATTTATAAAAATTTAGGTCAATAAATTATTGTTGTTTCATGGTTAAGGTAAACCATGTAGCTTTCCACAAGTAACCATGTGAAATCATGAGAGAATCCATGGGAGGAGCACAGTTGGTGCATGGTTAGAGTAATCCATGTTAATTTCACTAGAAACCATGAAATATGGTACAATATTATTTGACATGGTTGGCACATATTTTTTCAAACCATGTGATTTGGGGATTTTGAGATAGTTTCACATAGATAGTTAGACCAAGGTTTAGTAAACGGTGTGGTAAAATTTGTGACATCATTAAATAGATCCAAAAAAAGTTTCTAACATAGATAACCATCTAGAAAACTCTCATTATTTATTCTCTAACCTAGGATCTCTATTTACAAAGTTAGACTGGTATATTTTATTGTTATCCTTATTTCCTAAAAACCTATTTCGATGATTAATCAATCAACAGGCCTAGGAAATCAATGGTGAGAGTCAAATTCTTCTTCGTTTTCTAGATCTATAAATTTCCCTTGTAATAGATCCTTATATTTAGGATGTTATTGTTGAATATGTTGTATTTTATATTATTTGGTAAATATCCATTGGGATTTATTGAAGTAAATTTGAATAAGTCTTGGATAAATAAAATCATGATTAATCTAATTAGGTTGAGACAAGTCTGTTGTAAGGAAGGTTGACTACCTCTTTTCTCCACTTATTCTAGAACATTAAGGCTTCATTTTTCTTAAATTATTTTCTTATATTTATAACATAAACATTTAATGGTATATTTTTAGATTACCCATTCATTTTATGAATTGAAAACATTGTATTTTTAATGGTTTTTTTAAATCACACTTTCTTTTACAAGATTTTAAATTATTATTTTTTGTTCAACACATGAAATGAGTTTCATTAAATGTTTTAAAGGATAAATTTATTTGGATAATTGAATGGGTGTGAGATCATAAAATAAACATGTAATTGTGTCAATTCATATTTAATTGAAATATTTCTTGTTTATTTTCAAATAAATTGTCAGATCCATTAAGGTACCTTAGATTCATGGCTAAGTAATGATGTGACTAGTATGATAGGATTATACACACAAATAAATGATACTCTTGATTGGACTCATACTTATGTGAGTGTGTGTTATGTTTATTTGGGTTTAAAAAGTGTATGGAATTAATTTTTGGTTATTTTAATTTAATTATATTTATTTAGTAAATTGATTTCGTTTTTATATCATTAATTTTAAATATATATTGAATTGTGAGATAACTTTTCTTATTCTTATTATCATGTGTTTGGAAGCATTTTGGTATATACTATTGGGTTTTTTACTCAACCCTCCATGTGGACCTTGGTCTATATGAAATTTTTTTTCCATGATAAATGTCAAGGAAACATCTCTTATCTATCTAATAGATAATCAGGATTATATATTATCAGGAATTGAATTTGGAGCTTGGAGATGATCAGGTTGTGTAGTTGGGGTAAATACACATTGGTGTTTCTACATAAGTTTTTATCTTCGATTAAGTATACATAAATGTTTTAATTTCTTATACTCTATTTTTTTATACTTATTTGTTTTTTAGTGGTATTTTTTACATTTCATGTATCAAATAACATTGATTCAGTTTCTTTACTATTCAATTGATAGATTGTGTATGTTTGATGGTGAAATTTTCACTTTATGGTTTAGTATGAACTTGGAATATAATTCCATTATTTTTTGTCTCAGGGAAGTCACATATGGTTAGCATTACATTAACTACTTCGAAGCTAATGTTTTAGATTAGGATATTACAATTGGTATCATCTTGGTTATTCCATCAGTTGGGAATGATAATAACAAGATATGACATGTGAGAATATCAAATGTATAGAATAAAAATAAATAGATGAACTCTTTCTTTCAAAAATCAAGATACCAGTATAGACCTGGTATAAAACATCATTTTAATTAAATCATTGGAGTTTTATCATGTTATTATTGTTCAATTTACTAATGGGTTTAGAGTATCAAATATTAGAAAAAATACATCCCACAAGGATATCATTACACATATTGTCATTGATTATTACAGAAAATTTTTAATGATTTTTATTTTTATGCTTTGGAAGATAAAAATCCATCATTTATATGTCATGTGGAGACTAAATGGAATTTTTTATGGGTATAAAGATATGTAACCCATTAGATATCCTAGAAACCCATAGAAATATATATTTAAAAATGTGGGTTCACCTGAACCACATGTCAACCAATAGCATATCTAGAGAATCATGGATGCATTCAATGATATTGAAAAATTTAATCAGACTGAGGAATAATGTAAAATTGATCATTATATGAAATTTCACAAGAATAATCCATTGAATATTCATAGTGATTAATTAGAAAAAAATTTATAATAATGGATAAATATAATGAACCAAATATTCAATTTCCTCTGAACCACTTCTGATATAATGATGAAATTTGTCATGTACATGCTGAAGAATATTGCACAACAATTTTTTTATTTATATATATATATCTTAATGTTTTCTAATGATTTACTTGAAAGGGTGTAAAGAATAGTTAAAAAATAATATTATCTAAATACCTTAAAAATATCCAAGGCTATGGATTTAATTTGTTTAAATAAAGAAAATATATCATTGAAATAATAAGTATCTCCACTTATAATCATAGTTCATTTTTTATCCATAAGTGGCTTCAAACATGTACCTGAATTCCCATATCATTTGAGTCTTGACTGTGACTGAAAATTACTTGTAAATTTTTTCTCTAAAAGTGGGACTCTACATACATGGTTAATAGAGAAAAATAGGTAGAAATAGATCTCATTTGGAATCCTATTAGAGGTAGCGTGTTTATTTCTAAGGGATTAGAAGGGAACTCTAAAGAAAATAATAAGTGGAATGGGGAAACCTACATCATGGGGAACCAAATATCAAGGAAAAAATATACTATAAGAGTATTCATTCCTCTACTCTATAGTCAGTTAGTATGTTTCAATATGGTTTTTTGGATTACAAGAGGTTTAATTATATGATATCATCCCAAGTATTCTACACCGATAATTAGATGATTCGTTTTCGATGTTGTTACTCAAACACTTCAAATCATGTTGTTGGAAATATATCACATAATCCTTATACATATTATGCACTGACTGGGTGATCATAACAAAATAATTATCTTCCTAAAAACTAAGTAAGCTGGGGTAATTCCAAAAAACCTGAATGCAACATCCTTAACCCTGATTCCACTCAAATGTTCCTTGAGCCTAGATAGATACATGTCCTTAAGAACATCTCCATAAATCCTAGAGGATACCTAATTGCAGTGAGGGCCTAGGGTGTGTATTTGGGAGGATTATTCCCCCAATGCTAGAGTATAACATAGTGGAATATCAATAATAGTCAATAGTTTAAGTAGGTACAATAACCAATCAACTGATAAATAAATAAGACAGGAATATTTAAATAATTATAGTAGTAATCTCACATACAGTTGATTATGACACATGTAATGTCTCTAAAAATATTCCAAAATCGGTATACAGTAGTAAAATACAATACATGTATCAAAATAACAAAAAAATACCAAAACATTTTATATCTAAATAGCATCACAAGAATCATCTCAGTCACGTGACTCATTCTCCTAAGCATGGAAAAAATCAAGAATCATATTTTTTGGACTTTCTTTGGTCCCTATGTGAATCCAAAAAGTATATAAAAGTACCCAACGGCTTCCCAAATAAAGTGTGTGATACAGTCCTAGTAGTTAACCACCCAAAGGTTTATAAAAAGTCCTAGTCATACATTATAAAAAGATAAAGTAGGTTGTAATACATATTGTAGGTAAGTAGTAAATACATGAAAAGTCCCCATTTAATGTATACTATAGAAGAAGTGATACTGTATATCCTCACAAGGCTCCAAAAAAACATGGGTTAAGATCCTATAAAAATTCACCTACAGATAAATCATAAATAACTAACATGGCCCCACCATACATCCATACATATCAGGTGAACTATGACATTTACATTAATTGATAAGTGTCGGAACAACCACCATTAATCTGTATGATGAAGCATATCACATTTTCCATGTTCATTCTAAAAAATCAAGTTTCATACCTATAAGGCCCCAGCCTTAAACATTACTTAATCTTGATTTATTTCAAGAATAAACATTGAGGATCTTTTTAGGTTTATAGTTTTAGAGAATTAGATCATAAATTATACATTACATCCCACATTTAAACAAGGTGGTTAAATCAAAAAAATATATTTTTTTTATCAAAGGAAACATATTTAAAATAAAACATGGATTCTTTCTTAACACTTCCTTGACACTATCATCACATCATGTACATTTCCCTTGACCTGTGAAAAACATTTCAAAAACTTGGGATGATCATAAAAAGCTCAGTAAGGGATATAAAAATATGGAAAGAAAACCATAGTCCATGTATACATAAGAATCAATGAAATCATACTTCACTCATAAAACATAAGTACTTTATCATACCTCATGAAATCATAATATTTATGAATAACTAATAGAAAACATAAGACATAAAGGTAACTTGCGGCATTCATAACATTCTTACGTAGGGTACGTAGGGAGTAACCCTCATGGTTACGTTTGGAAAACCCAGTACAGTATATTCCCTAAATCTATTCAGATAATCCTTCGAATTTAACTCCTTCATGTTACCCAATGCATTGGAGAGCTATATCGGGCTCACCCACCCTTAGTTTATCACGGAACCACCCATCTTCAAAAACAATGCCCAAGAACCACAACATAATTGTATCACATAAAACATGCATAAAAGAAACATAAAATCTCCACATTTCAATCACAGGATATCAATACAACACATTGATATAATCAAAACATTATCAAAACCATTTTCAATACCAAAATAAAATAAAAGTAAAACATGGTATTTATTTTTCAATTAAAAAAAGTTATGGCTTGTAGAGGAAGCTGAAACTCAAATAATGGTTACGGCGGCGGAGAAGTCATTGTCACCACATACGTAAGACAAAAACATTCCCTTTTGTCAATTAGTAAAACGATTCTTATAAAAAATATTTCTTTTGAATAAAAGTAAAATTCAAAGCTGTTTTTACACTGTATAAAATAAAGTTGTGTATAAAATAAAATATGCCTCAATGAAAGGAGATTGAGACGAAGTCCCTTACCTCCTGTCTGACTTGACTCAATCATTGTTTAATCTCCTGAATAATATACTAGAGTCAATTTATACTTTCCTAAGAACCTTTTTCAAGTTCATTATTCCTTTTATATCACTTATTACCATGTTATGAACATTATGTAATTATTTAAGTTAATAACGGTCTTTTTGTCGGTCTTTGGTACTTGAGTCAAAAATAACCTTTTATAATCACAAGTTTTTCATGTGGTAAAATATCCATTATCTCCATAATTATATTCATGATGTAGATATCATATATATAATTTATAATCAGTATATATATGAATTTATAATATTACATAACATTTATAGGTAATAAATGAAATGCACTGTTCATGGAGACGGTAAGTCGTACGTACGCATGAATGCTACTTTCACTTCTATTTCGTATTTAATGGAATTAAATTACAATTATATAAAGGTATATTATAATTCCAAAGTAATATCATATATAATATCATTAACTCCATCCTTTATACATCCCACATATGGCATTAACGAATCAAATCACTTTGAGGGGGCGGTAGTCCGCACTTCCTAAAATGAAATTATCGCGTTTACCCATAATGGAAACCATAAAGGTATGCCATAAATGAAAAATACAGAAGCATAAGGAAAACATAATAATAATATATATCATATATAAAAATAGTGACATCTTAATGGCCACAATGAAATGTTTTAAAAGAAGATTGAACAATCATCGTTTCGTGAGGCAGTAATTCGCCACTCACAGAAACAGTATGTTCTTTAACCATTAGATGAAGGTGTGTGTAAGTGTAAATAAAATACTTCTCATAAAAACATCCTATTATATTTACTATACTATTTTGGTAACAAAATAAAGGAATAAAACGAGTTTAGGGGGTTGGAGAAGTGAAATAAAACAAAACAACATAAGAGAAGACATTACCTTTAAATCGGGTAACTCCCTTTGGTTTGAACCAAAAGGGTTTCTTGAAGAGGTTTCTGCATAATTTAAAGCTTATATGTTTAAGGGAGGGATGTGTAGAGACAAAATGAGAAGATTTTGGCCGATCCAATGGCTTGAGAGGTGTGGGTAAGGTGGTAGAGGTGGGGGGCTTTTATAAGAGGGAGTAGGGGCACTCTTGGAATGTCAAGAAATGTTACTTTATTATATAATGAGTTTCAGACGTGAAAGGACCCACAATGATATATTTCTAGTATAAGGTGATAAGGGTTCTAAATCCACCCATACAATAGGTTTTTTACAAGTTAATGTCTTATATTTTACATTATAGTTTCATTTTATTTAAATCGTCCATTAATGAGGTAATCGCTGCATCATCATGGTGTCATAAATAACTTAATATATTTAATGTCAAAAAATTATAAAAAAATTACCATGATGTAGGAAATATTTTTAGATTTCCAATTAATATTTATATTATATGATATAATTTACATAGACAAAACTAAAATTTTTTTACTTGGGTGATACATATTTTGGTTATACTTTCCTTTTAAAAAACATAAAATGATAATGTGTCACTATCACCCAAAAGTTATTCCATGGGGTCCCAAAGATTGGAACAAGGAATCCCATGGTCGGCCATGACACAACCAGTAGTATTAGGAAACATTTAGGGGTCATTTTATATTATTATGATATTATTTTATTACCCTTAACTACCTGATTACTAATTAGTCACGATAATTAAAGATAATTACTGTCGTTACTATTCATAATGCACAAAAACAAAAGAGTATTAATTACATAATTTGGAAATTATTATTCCAAATATGGAATCCCTTTTACCAAATTCCACACAAAAAAAATTGTAGTAATTATTTTAAAAATAATTCTCGTTGTCAAAACAAATAGCGTATTTTTTTAGAAACAATATCTATCAAAAGTTTGACAATTGTTTATGTCCATTTTCAAAGTGAAATTAATTCCAATGACAAAATTGGATTAAATGGTAAAAATATATTCTATTTACACTTTAAAACCAATTAAAAATATAATCTATCCATATAATTAAATAAGATTAAAAAGCAATTTTGAAGTAAAATGCAGTATTTTTCACTATTCATTAAAAAATGAACATTGTCAGAAAAATACCAAAAATTTATCCAAAGTAAATTTCAATGCCCCAATACTAAAGAATAAGTTTATTTTGAAAAATAGAGATTATATAATTTTCAAAATTCATATTTAAAAATGATTTTCCAACAAAAGGCGGTAAAACAATCTTTTAAAAATATTAGAGAATTCTATGCTTAAGATTGGATTTTTTTTTCTCATTTTAAGCCTCTAAAACACTATCTAATTCATAAATAGACATAGATATGAAAATCCATGATTCTTTACTTACTTGGTATGTTACATCCTTCCCCCCTTTATAAAATTTTTTCCCCATAATTTATTTGCTTATTGAATAAGTGGGGGTATTTATCCCTCATTGCATTTTTAGATTCTCATGTTGCCTCTTCAATCATGTGGTTTTTTTACAAAACCTTTACTTGATGAATCACCTTATTCCGCAACAGTTTCTCCCTGTGGTCAAGAATCTGGACTAGTTGTTCCTCATAAGATATAATCTCTTCCAGCTGAACTACCTCTAGACTCAAAACATGAGATGGATCTAGCATGTACTTCCTTAACATTGAAACATGAAAAACATTGTGTACCTAAGATAAACTCGGAGGTAATGCCACTCGGTAAAAAACTGATCCAACTCTCTCCATAATATCATATGTTCCAATGAACCTTGGACTCAGCTTTCCTTTCTTACCAAATCACATCGCACTTTTCCATGGTGAACCTTTGAGGAAGACATGATCACCTTCCTCAAAAGAGAGATCATTCCTCCTGTTGTCTGCATAACTTTTCTACCTCCTCTGAGCTGTTCTCAAGTGTTTCTATATCAACTGAACTTTTTCTACCAACTCTTCTACCAATTCTAGTCCCATCAACTTCCTTTCACCTACTTCATACCAAAAAGCTGGTGTTCGACACTGCTTCCCATATAATGCCTCAAATGGTGCCATCTCTATACTGGAATGAAAAATGTTAATATAAGAAAAATCAACCAAAGAAATATGTTGGTCCAAACATCCCTGATAATCCATCGAACAAGCACGTAGCATATCCTCCAATGTCTGAATTTTTAGTTCTGACTGCCCATCTGATTGAGGATGAAAAGCTGTACTAAAATTTAATTCCGTACCCAACGACTTCTGAAGGCCTTTTCAAAAGTTAGAAGTAAACCTGGGATCACGATCAGATACAATGTAGAGGGGAACTCCATGTAACCTGACTATATCTTTAATATAAAAATGAGAAAGTTGATCTAGGAAGAAAATATCTCATATAGAAAGGAAATTAACATATTTAGTCAAGCGATCAATAATAACCCATATCGCATTATTACCTCGAGGTGTCTTCGGCAATCCCACAATGAAGTCCATGGATATATTATCCCATTTCCACTCTGGCACTAGTAAAGGATGAAGCATCCCTTTCGGTAACTACCACTCTGCTTTAACCTATTGAAAATTCAAACACTTCACAGTAAAATTAGCAATATCTCTTTTCATTCCATCCCACCAGTAATACTCCTGAAGATCTCTATATATCTTAGTACTGCCAGGATGAACTGAAAATGGAAAACTATGAGCTTCACCTAACAACACTCTCTTCAACTATGAATCACAAGGCACACACAATCTCTTCACAAATCTCAAAACACAATCATTTTCAATGTTGAATTCAGGTAACATACACTTCTGAACCAGCTCTACCTTTTTCTTCAACTCACTGTCTTGCTTCTGAGCTTGCTTAATTCTGTCTGATAGAGAAGATCTCACTGATACCAGAAACAAAAAATAAGAACATCCTGTACCAACAACTTCTATGAAAAATTTCATCAAATCCTTAACCAAAGGATCATGTTATAAATGTAACATGGTTAATGAATCATTAATTTTTCGACTAAAAGCATCAGCCACTTTAATTGATTTTTCCGGATGGTAATGAATTGTACAATCGTAATCCTTGATTAATTATAGTCATCTCCTCTATATCAATATTCAATTATTTCTGAGTGAATATATACTTTAAACTTTTTTGATCGGTATATATTTCACACTTTACTCCATACAAATAATGCCTCTAAATTTTTAAAGTGAAAACAACAGAAGCTAAATCCAAATCATGTGTAGGGTAATTTACCTCATGAGTTTTCAACTAACGTGAAGCATAAGCAATTACATGATCATTCTGCATTAGGATCCAACCAAGTCCTTTCAATGAAGCATCACTGTAGATAACAAACTCACCATTCCTGGAAGGTAGTCCCAAAACTAGAGCATTCAATAATCTTCTTTTTAATTCCTGAAAACAATCATCACATTCTTTTGTCCAGATAAACTTAAAACCTTTCCGAGATAGCTTAGTCGTTGGACTAGATAACTGTGAGAAATTTTTAACAAACCTTTGGTAATAGCCTGCAAAACCAAGAAAACTACCAATCTCTATTAAATTTTTGGGTCTTGTCCATTCTTCAACAACCTTTGTTTTTTGTAGGATCAATAGTTATTCCATCTTTAGAAACAATGTGACCATGGAGAGAAATTTGTTGCAACCAAAACTGACACTTGCTGAATTTCCCATACAATTTATTTTCTTTTAAGGTTTTCAAAATAACACTTAAATGACTTTTATTCTCCTCTTTACTTTTAGAAAACACCAAAATATCATCCACAAAAACAACCACAAACTTGTCCAAGAACTCATGGAAAATTCTATTTAGAAGGCCCATGAATATAGCAGGTGCATTGGTTAACCCAAAAGGAATTACTAAAAAATCATAATGGCCATATCTTGTCCAAAATGAGGTCTTCAGAATATCTTCTTCCTTTACCTTCAACTGATGGTACCCCGATCTCAGGTCAATCTTTGAAAAATACTGAGCTCCCTGGAGCTGATCAAACAAATCATTGATATGAGGCAAAGGATATTTGTTCTTAACAGTGATGTTATTCAAGGCTCTATAATCAATGAAAAGTCTCATTGAACCATCTTTCTTTTTAAAAAATAATATAGAAGCACCCCATGGTGATGTTCTAGGTCGAATGAAACCTTTCTCTAATAAATCTTTCAATTGCACCTTCAACTCTAAAAGTTCAATTTCAGCAATTCGATAAGGGGTTTTTGAAATTGGCTTAGCATCAAGAACTAATTCAATAGTAAATTCAACTTCTTGATCTGGTATTATTCCAGGAAACTCATCAGGAAAAACATTAGGATACTCATTTACCACTAGCACATCATTAATCTGAACGGTTCCTTTTTTCGGCAATATGTTCAAGGTAACTTTCATTTCCATATTTTACATGTTTCTCAGCCTCTTCATATGTTATCAACAGTAAGGGTTCATTCTTGTACACAAACTGGAAGTCTTTCTAAAAAGAAACTTATTTATCTCTACAATCAATCTTAGCATGGTAAATAGAGATCCAATCCATAACCAGGATAACATCAAACTCTACTAGAGGTAAAACAATAATGTTTGCAAGTAGGTTCTTTCCACAGATAAGGATAGGAAGATCCTTATAAATTCTTTTTGTCTCAACATTTCCCCCAGGTATTTTTACCACAAGTTCATGAGTCATTTCTTGAGATTGAATTCCCAATTTAGTAGAAGATTTTTAATAGATGAAATAATGTGTAGACCCTGAATCAAACAACACATTGGAATAATCTGAAAAAACAAACAAAGTACCTGATACCACTTCATTTGATGGACCAACATCTGCAGAAGTAGTTGCAAAAGTTTTCACCAAACCTTTACACTTGTAGTCTGACTGCTTACCATCATTTAAGATCTTTTTCGAACACTCATTTTCATAATGACCCATCTCATTGCACTTGAAACATTTCTGTAACTATAAATCAAATTTGGTCTTACCATCACCTTCATCTTTTTCAGTGCAATCACGAGCCTTATGTCCCATCTTACCACATCAGTATCACTTTCCAGAATTCAAAATACATTCCACAGCATGCCTTTTACCACACTTATCACAAACTAAAAACATAGTTTTCTTACTATCAGACCTTTTTTAAAGGATTCTTACCTTTCTCCTGCCACCTCGGTCTCTTCTTCTGTTGGTTGTTATAGAACACTTGATCATCGGCAAACTTCATTTCCACCTTCTCTGCATATCGGACAAGCTTTTCATAACTCTTGAACTCATGAGAAGTTAAATCCCTTCGATATTTTGGCTTTAATACTTATTAAAAAAGATTGATTTTACTATCAAGGTCTCGGATAAAATTTGGATCATACCTTGCCAATCGAGTGAACCTTTCTTCATAAGCAGCCACTAAGTCCTCCTCTTACCTCAATTTCAAGAATTGTTTTCCATCCTAAGTCGAACAGACTTAGGAAAATATTTCTCAAGAAACATACCATTGAATTCTTCCTAGTCAAGATAATCAATCTCATCAGCATCCCTGATATTTTTAACCATCAACCACCACTGATCTGCTTCACCCTCCAAACGATAAATATAAAGACTAACCTTTTGATTGTCTGAACACCCCATGACATCGAAAATCTTCTCCAGTGCTTTAATACAACCTTCAGCTAGAACAGGGTCAGATGATCCTCTAAATGATGGGGGTTGTTTCCTTATAAAATGTTCCACCACTGAAATGTTCCTCTGCAGTTGATCTGGCTGATCTTGTGCATGGATACCACCACCATTTATCACTTGCGTTAACTGAGCCATTACTGCAAAAAACTGTTCAGTTTCAATTCCGACCATCTCAGGATGCTGATTTGGAAGGTCATTTCCTTCTATATGCCTTCCTAGCACTGCTTTCTTGTTTCTATGTGCAAAACCATTCTAAAAAAACATGTCTAGATGAAGCAACATGGTAATATTCAAATGCTATATCAGATTAATTTGACGATAAAAAAAATTATTTTTGGATAATCATTTAATAGAATTATAACTCCTAAAGTTATCTAAACTGACCTCTGATACCAACTATAAGGCCCCAGCCTTAAACTTTACTTAATCTTGAGTTGTTTAAAGAATATACATTGAGGATCTTTTCAGGTTTAGAGTTTTAGAGAATTAGATCATAAATCATGCATTACATTCCACATTTAAACAAGGTGGTTACATCAAAGACAGTATTTTTTATCAAAGGAAACATATTTAAAATAAAACATGGATTCTTTCTTGACACTTCCTCGACACTATAATCACATCATGTACCTTTCCCTTGACCTGTGAAAAAACATTTCAAAAAATTGGGATGAGAATAAAAAGCTCAGTAAGGGATATAAAAATACAGAAAGAAAACCTTATTCCATGTATACATAAGAATCAATGAAATCATACTTCACTCATAAAACATAAGCACTTTAACATATCACATGAAATCATAATATTTATGAATAACTCGTAGAAAACATAATAAATAAAGGTAACTTGATAAATTCATAACATTCTTACGTAGGGATTAACCCACATTGTTACGTTTGGAATACCCATTACAGTATATTCCATAAATATCTTCATAGAAACCTTATCCTTTAACTCCTTCACATTACCCAATGTATTGGAGAGCTATATCGGGCTCACCCTCCCTTATTTTATCACAGAACCACCCATCTTCATAAACAATTCCCAATAACTATAACATAATCGTATCACATAAAACATGCATAAAGGAAACATAACATATCAACATTTCAATCACAATATATCAATACAACACATTGATATAATCAAAACATTATCAAAACCATTTTAATACCAAAATAAAATAAAAGTAAAACATGGTATTTATTTTTCATTTAAAAAAAGTTATGGCTTGTAGAGGAAGTCGAAACTCAAATAATGGTCACGGAGGCGGAGAAGTAATTGTTGTTGTGTACATAAGAAAAAAACATTCCCTTTTGTCATTTAGTAAAACACTTCGTATAAAAATATTACTTTTTAATAAAATTAAATTTCAAAGGGGTTTATACACCGTATAAAAGAAAGATGTTTATAAAATAAAATATTCCCCAATGAAAGGAGATTTAGACGAAGTCCCTTACCTCGTGTCCGACTTGACTCGATCGTTATTTAATCTCCTGAATAATATACTAGAGTTAATTTCTAATTACTTAAGAACCATTTCAAGTTAATTATTCCTTTTATATCACTTATTATTATGTTATGAATATTATGTAATCATTTAAGTTAATAACGGTCATTTTGTCGGTCTTTGGTACTTGAGTTAAAAATAACCTTCTTATAATCACAAGTCATTCATGTGGTAAAATATACATTATCTCCAGAATTATATTCATGATTTAGATATCATATATATCATTTATATCCAGTATATACATGCATTTATAATATTACATAACATTTAGAGGTAAGAAATGAAATGCACCATTCATGGAGACAATAAGTCGTACGTACGCATGAACGCTACTTTCACTTATATTTCATATTTAATGGAATGAAATCATAATGATATAAAGGTATATTATAATTACAGTATAATATCATATATAATATCATTAAATCCATCCTTTATACATCCCACATATGGCATTAACGAATCAAATCACTTTGAGGGGGCGGTAGTCCGCACTTCCTAAAATGAAATTATCGCATTTACCCGTAATGGAAACCATAAAGGTATGCCATAAATGAAAAATAAAAAAGCATAAGGAAAACATAAACATAATATATATCATATATAAATATAGTGACATCTTAATGTCCACTGTCAAAGGTGTTAAAAGAATATTGAACAATCATCATTTCATGAGGCAGTAATTTGCCACTCACAGAAACAGTATGTTCTTTAACCATTATACGAAGGTGTGTGTAAGTGTAAATCAAATACTTCTCATAAAAACATCCTAGTATACTGAAGATATTTGTTTTGTTACAAAATAGAATAATAAAAAGAGTTTAGGGGGATGTAGAAGTGAAATAAAACAAAACAACGTAAGAGAAGACATTACCTTTAAATCGGGTAACTCCCTTTGGTTTGAAACAAAAGGGTTTCATGAAGACCTTTATGCCTAAGGTAGGGCTTCTATATTGAATGAAGGGATGTGTAGAGACAAAATTTGCAGATTGTTTCTGAGCCAATGGCTTGATATGTGTGGTTAAGGTGGTAGATGTGGAGGCCTTTTATAAGAGGGAGGAGGGGCACTCTTGGAAAGTCAAGAAATGTTACTTTATTATATAATTATTTTCAGACATTAAAGGTCCCACAATGATATATTTAGAGGCTAAGGTGATAAGGGTTCTAAATCCACCCATAAAATAGGTTTTTGACAAGTTTATGTCTTATATTTTACATTATCGTTTCATTTTATTTAAATCGTCCATTAATGAGGTAATCGCTGCATTATCATGGTGTCATAAATAAATTAATTTCTTTAATGTCTAAAAATTATAAAAAAACTACCGTGATGTAGGAAATATTTTTAGCTTTCCAATTAATATTTATAGTCTAATATATAATTTACGCATAAAAAACTAAAATTGTTTTACTTGGGTGATACATACTTTGGTAATACTTTCCTTTTAAAAAACATAAAATGATAAAGTGTCACTAACACCCAAAAGTGATTCCATGGGGTCCCAAAGTTTGGCACAAGAAATCACATGGTTGGACATGACATAACTAGTAGCATTAGGACTCATGTTAGGGTAATTTTATATTATTATGATATTATTTTACTACCCTTAACTACCTGATTACTAATTAGTCACGATAATTAAAGATAATTACCGTTGTTACTATTCATAATGTCCAAAAACAAAAGAGTATTAATTACATAATTTGGACATTATGATTCCAAATATGGAATCAATTTTACCAAATTCCAAACATAGAAATTTCAGTAATTAATTTAGAAATAATTCTCGTTGTCAAAATAAATAGCGTGTTTTTTTAGAAACAATATCTATCAAAAGTATGAAAATTGTTTATGTCCAATTTCAAAGTGAAATTAATTCCAATGACAAACATTGGATTAAATGGTAAAAATATATTCTATTTACACTTTAAAACCAATTAAAAATATAATCTATCCATATAATTAAATTATATGAAAAATCACTTTTGAAGTAAAATGCAGTATTTTTCACTATTCGTTAAAAAATGAACATTGTCAGACAAATACCAAAAAATTTTCCAAAGTAAATTTCAATGTCCCAATCCTAAAGAATAAGTTTATTTTGAAAAATAGAGCTTATAAAATTTTCAAAAGATATATTTAAAAATTAGTTTCCATTAAAAGGTGGTAAAACAATCTTTTAAAAATATTAGAGAATTCTATGCTTAAGATTAGATTTTTTTTCTCATTTTAAGCCTCTAAAACACTATCTAATTCATAAATATACATAGATATGAAAATCCATAATTATTTACTTACTTGGGATGTTACAATACCCCTTAGGGTTGAATCCACGATATATAAGACCCAGGTATCCTCTTCAATTACTATAAAAATCTCAATGGAAAATCGATAATGGAACTAGTGTAGTCTAAGGATCATCTCAACAGAGTGTGTCCAATGCGAGTCTAGTAAGGCGAATCTAAGGGGTTTAAATGCCCTCAGCATCTTAAAAAATCAAGATCTGTGGATCATACACATCCAATGCATATTCTACTATAAAAAATGATCTATGTGTGAAATGACTATGGAATCTAAATAGAATCAAGATCCATGGTATACCAACCAAGTAATCCACTACCATTTCAATTCATATCTCATATTTTAATTAACATATGATCAGGACTCGTTATTGTACCCACTCATATAAAAACTTCTACATAATCCATTTAATCCATTCAAGAAAGGAATAACTTGTCATCAAATGGAAAATGAGGTATTACATATCTCCTATTAATTAATTTAAATCAATTCAATTAAATTGTTTTATGGATTCCTCTAACTATGCATGTAATAAAACATACTGCTTGGGTGGCTTAAAATGTGGAAAAGGAAAAAGGGTACACCCCATGGGTGGTCTTATTTGGGGAAACAACCACCTACTAAGCTCAAAGTAACATATATTCATCCCCAATAGATTCAATTTAATTTAATTCAATTGTTCAATTCAATTTTAGGGTCATGCTAAAGACCTAGTGTGTGGCACAACAAAAAATAGATTAATAAATCTCCAAACCAAATAGTAAAAGTATAGACTAATGAAAATTAATAAAACATACCACATTGGTTGCTTAAAAGTTTTCAAAGGAATAGAGCAGACCACATGGGTGGCCTTATCTTGGAAAAAAACCTCCGAATAATCTCAAACTAACTTAAGGGAATACCTAATAGATTCTATTTAATTTAATTCAATTTTAGACTTCATTTTTAGGGATGCTCTAAAAATCCTGATGGGTGGAACAATGAAAAATATCTTAATTAATATCCAAACCAAATGGTATATAAATTTACCACCTACCGTAGGTTAGTAGTGTAGTTTTTATCCTATATCTGCTTCTGATTTGACTGAGATCAAAAGAGAATAAAAAAACATATGATGAACCTAAAATTAGTTCATATTATCTTGCAACTAAATAGCACAGATAATACCCAAAATAATGGTTAATGACACAAAATTAAATTATAACTCATCATTGTGGATCCAACAATATGATCAACACTAGAATCTAGGATCAGATGGGGGAATGAGATAAAATTATACACCAAGGATCAAAGGAGCTCTACTGAAATCAAACATATGTCCAATGTGAGATAATGTTGAATTTTATTTAAGTTTGAAAACGTTTTCAAGTTGGTTTCATGATTTGACACTAATTAATGGGTTTTACAATTTATCAGCCTGGTTGGCCAAACCATGCTCAAACTGGGCACCAACTATTATTTTAAGGGGAAACTTTTACAGTTTTCATGCACGGTTTGACTTATTGCAAAACAAACATTGTTTCATACCACTGTTAAAAACTGTAGAGCTCTTGCATGGGTATGTGCCTCACAAAGAATGGTTTGGAAAACCATGTGGTCTAATCCATCCCATCTCCCAGCATTTCATTATTAAAATTAATTGTACATCCTTCATCGTATAGTTTCTAATAATCGTGTGCCCAATTTGTTTTCCCAAAATATGGGTTACTGGAACTAAAAAAGTCATGGACACCCCAGATACGCATTTGACCTCAAACGGTATTCACATTAGGACCCAATTAAGCATTTAAACTAAAAACAAAAGGATTCTTATGTCATATGAAAAACTGGATTCTTACAATATTCCACCCTTAAAGAAATTCTTCCATGAATTACCCTCTCATGGGTGGTCAAGATTCATATGAGAAAAAATCCAGCCACTGAGCACATATGTCGTCCACCAACTCTCAATTCTCATCCCATTAATGGTTGTGTTTCCATATCACCTATACTAGAGGAACTGACAAAACTCATAGAACCTTCATTATCTTGACAATGAAATAAATCATATGATCCTAAAAGGATTCATATTCTTGTAACTCAACCACCTCGAGCTGAAAAGAATTATATGGTTTTGAATGATAGTGGTGAAACTGAGTTATAAGGAAGAAATCATTCATAGACTATTACCTCTAAGTTAACTACAACTGATAGGTTACCGGACCATCTCTACTTAGAATATTGAGTGTCCTAACATATTTTAGTGAAAGCTTACCCTGTGTCATAATCTGTTTGTGTCTCATCCTTATTGAAATATGTAAAAATACCTAATCTCTAACCATAAACTCAAGGGGTCATATGCAGAGATTGGTGTAAGGTTTCATTTAAGAATGTGAATTATCCATCTATTTCTGAATCAACTTAACCTACTCAGAAGCCTCCTACATGAGATGCATCCCTAATGAAACTCCCTCGCCTATCACTAACCTTAATATGATTGATCGACATGGCCTTCCATATAAATCCACATAATGTGACATTATTATAGTCACCTAATTGTTAATATTTTAAGATACTTGAACAAGGGGAATATACCTCTCCCAAGATCCCCTAAAAATTTATGATTAATGCTTGAAGAATGTCTTTAAGAAATTATATCATACACTCTGATTGGCCACCAGTCTGATAGTGGTATGATGTAGTTAGAAGCACCTCTATAACCTATTAAACTTGTAAATTCTTCTATAAAAAATACCTAAACTCAGTGTCCCTATATGTAATTATAGTTTATGTGTCCCCGTGAAGGCATACTATCTCACAGATATTCATCCTCCCAAGATCATTTACACTGAGGGTCTCTTTGATCGGTAGGAATTGAGTGAAATTAGAGAGCATGTAAACCACAACCCACACATAATCACTGCATAAAGGTGAACTTGGAAAACCAGTCATGAAATCCATTCAGACATCATCCCATTTAAACTTGGTAATAGGAAAATTATATAAATGTATGGCTAGTCACTAATGTTCCGGCTTCACCAATTAATAGGTAGAACACCATGTAATAACAAAACCTACCTATATTTTCATAACCATCCACTAGTAATGACAACATAAATCATAGTACATCTTAATAACACCGAGATGGACTTCCAAAACTAAGGCACACAACTTCTAGATCAAATCCTCACGTATGACCAATAAAACCCAAATGCATCTAAGGATATTCAAGATCTCATCCTCGCATATGGTCCAACCAGGAGGTGGATCATCATCTTTCATACTCTCTCGTAAGAATAGTCCCTCTGAATCTATTAGTTTCCTCATCCTCACTCTATCTAGTATATTATAGTTCATGGCTAAGGATGAATGAAAAGGCTTTCCTTAATTTCCCTACACATCCATGTAAATCTTAGAGAACAAATCCATAATCATCCACTCACTACAGACCTACTGAGCTACTTGTATCTTCTTCAACCTACTCAGAACATCGACCAATGCATTGCTTTCCTATGAATTTAGGCAATATATAAGTCAAAATACTATAGTTATTTAACCCACCTTCCCTCCCTTAGATTCATATCACGTTGTTTAAATATTTATTTAAGGCTTTTGTGGTTAGTGTACACCACAAAACCTTCTCCCAATAAATAGTGTCTGCAACAGTGAGAATCATGAATCACTACAGATAACTCGAGATCATGCATAGGTTAATTCCTCTCCTGTGTTATGAGTTGTTGAAAATCATACACCATGACTCTATTCCCCAGCATTAGCACTCCTCCCATACTAATAGCTATTTTTTGTAATAAACAATGTAGCTCATGTCCTTCTTCGACAGTATCTAGACTGATGCTGAATTTAGTCTCCCTTTCAACTCTTGAATGGTTGTCTAATAGGTATCTGACCATAAAAAAATCACACACTTCTTAGTCAATTCTATAAAAGTTGTTACTAAGACTTAAAATTCATGTATGAGATGCCTGTAATATCTAGATATCCCCATGAAACTCTATATGTTAAATATGTTCTGGGGATTCTCCTAGGAAACTACATCTCTCACCTTTTTTGGGTCTAATGATACTCCAATTTCTAAGAGAATATGACCCAGGAAGTGAATCATATCCATCCAAAGGAGAGAATTTATTAGAATATCATATAACAGATTCTCTCTCAATGTATCCAAAATGATATCAACATGTTTGGAATGGTCATCATGATTATGAGAATACACCAAGATATCATCCATAAAAACCACCAAAAATGAATCCAAATAAGGATGGAACACATGATTAATCAGCCCCATGAAAATTGTGGGCAAGTTGATGAGACCAAATATAATATCCAGATACTCATATAGACTATACCTACTATGAAATGTTGTATAATGTACGTCTTTAGGTCAAACCCATAACTGGTGGAATCTAGATCTCAAATCAATTTTTTAGAATACTTGATCTACTAAAAGCTAATAAAATATGAAATTTATCTGTGAAAGGGGATAATGGTTATTAACAATAATTTGGTTAAATTTCTAGTAATCCATGCATATCATAGGGGTAACGTCCATTATTTCATAAAAAACAGACAACCCCATAAAGATGTAATAAGTGAGATAAACACCTTCATCTCCAAATCCTCTAGCTTCCTCTTGAGCTCTTTCAACTCCATCATAGAAATACTATAAGAAGGAACTGTTACTAGTGCAGCTTATGTAACTAGATCATTATAGAACTCAAACTATATCTCATGAGGTAAGAAAAAAAATTCATTCGAGAACACAGTCTTAAAATGATTGACCATTGGAGAAAAGTTTTCCAGGCATGGTCCCTGATCATCCATATACAAACTAGAAATCTGGGATGTCATACCACCCATCCCACAATGATGTGTTCCATCTCGGCTTGCCTGGAATTTATATTCACCCTTTAGAGTATAAAATGTTCCCTCAGGTAATGTTAATGTCATCCAATGGTGGTATAAATAGATGTTGACTCAGTAATATACTTTCAATTCAATTCAATGTAGGACATAAAACCCAGTCAACTCGAGGAAAAACTATTTCTAGATGAAGTGACACTAACAAACTTTAAGGGGACACTCTGTGAACTAATGAACATCCTCAATTATAATCCCCAATAGAGTTTCAAGCATCATAAACCCCTTCAAAAATAAACTCCATCCCCGGTACATTACACCACAGGTACATATATAAAACTATGTGATGTAACTATATCAAAAAGTGATGATACCAGAATAGAGGATACTGCAATTTTATCTATCACCATATATAGTTTGTAACCCTACTCCTTGTGGGTAGGCTATACATAATAGATCTATCAAGAACCATGGACCTATGAGACAACCTCACTGCCCGGAGTATGCCCACTCTGTTTTCTCGGTACTAATGTTTCCTGGATACCTCAGCCGCAACCACCACCACCTTGACTACATATTATGGTACTACTCTAGATCCCTACCTGATTCAAATAATTGAAACCTATTCATGAACATGGAGTCAAAGATAACCCCCTACCACTCACTATTGGAGGGAACATCCTCTAGAAATGTTACATGTGGCTCATCTTGCTGAAATCTCATCACTCGACATGGTCATAATCATGCTAATTTATAATGTGATCTTATCTTCTACACTAATGATAGAAAACTGAATTTCTAGTTCCCACATCCTGACTAGTACTCATCTTACGGAAATCCTAAAAATAGCACCTCCAGCCTGAAGACATTGAATAACATGGTGGAGAGACTACACTTCTCTATTATGCACCACATATTTCTTCAAGTTCCACTTTATAATTAGAACCTGATTTACCATCTCAATAATTGTGGTCAATTTTTAAACATTGACCTAAAATCAATTAGAAAGTTAGATACCATCCTCATCATGACTCTCCCTTGATAACTCATTAACAATTTACATCAATGAAAAATGTTTCAGATATGTAAAGCATGTGGATTACCCTATAATTGTCATCATTCCCTACTCCAGACACATGAACTCACTAGTCCTCTTTACAATCAGATTCTTCTATAAAAAGTATTCATAGAATCTAGTTTGGAAATGCTTCCAAACCATATCATGCAGTGCATCATCCAAGTTCAAGGCACCCCACCAGTGCTTTTTTTCTCCCATAGAATATAGATCACAAGATTCACTCTCCTCTTAGGATGTGTCTATAAATTCTCAAAGATCAGTAACATAGTCTCAAGCCCCATCTATACAGATTTTGGACCACCATCACCCGAAAACATGGTAGTATTCTACTACTGGAACATGCACATTAGCTCAATCATAGATAAGGAAAGTTGTGGTTCTCTGTGAATAATCATCACAATATAGAAAAACTCCATGTAGAACTATTCATTAGAACCAGTGTCTAGTGAAGTATTTGGTGTCGTAAATGGTACTAATGGAGAATACACTGATAGCCCATGGCCCACCACCTCCAGAGCAAGTTCATTGCCTCCCTCCAAGAATAAGACTATATGTGTTCATGGTGGAATGCCTTTACATTTCCAAGAACATACCTCATAATGATTCGATGTCAATTTTCATAGCTTAAAATCATAGGAAAATTTAAAAAATTCAAATAAATAGGTCATATCACACAGGATAATCCAAAATCTATGACTTTATAAAAGAACATTCTTTAAAGTAACTAGAGACACAGCCTCTTTCCCACTCAAAAAGTTGGGTCTAGGTCGAGCTCCCTATTTATAATTTCAATTTTCCTTTCATTTCAATATTCATTTCAAATGAATTTAAATATTTGAACCAATTGGTTTACAAAATTCCATTCCATAAGGTCCCATACTCTTTATGAACAAAAATATAGAATCCAACCAATCCACACCATAACTCATTCTAATCCATGTGACTCATGGGAAATGACTGAATATGCCATAATTGTCTTATTTGGGATTATTTTGTATCCCAATCAGGAAAATACTACATAGGTTATGATATGATCTCTAAGTACCAACTTTGTTTCTCAAAAACACTACACATAAGCCTATCACAGCATCATGTATATCTAACATGACACCAATCACAACATCCTAAAAATAAGACAGTGTGTATTATATAGAATGGAATTATTCATGGTATATGATTCCAATATGGTGACTATAATGATGCATGAGATGGAATACTCTCATCTCAAAAAGTTCCATTAATATAGAACCCATAGTAACATCAATGATAACATCCCAATTCATGTGCATCACCCAGTGGTGGTATCAAATCAAATGTCATAGTAAAAATTTAGAAAATATCAATTACATTCAAGGAAATTTGGATTTATTCTATACATTGGTTAGATACACCCAAGTACAGCTCATTAACGAATTTCAATTACTTTCTATCACTATATATTGTCTCATAATAGTAAAGGAAACTTGAAAATATGGGCTCTGATACAAATTTATAATGTCCCCAACCCAGATGCCACTCAGCACTGCCCTGAGCCTGGTTGTCCACAAGGCCTCAAGTACATTTCCTAAAATTTCATAGGCTTCCAAATAGCATTGAGTACCTAAGGTATGTCAATGGGAAGATTATTTTCCCTAGTAATATAATGTAACACAATAGAATATCAATAATAGTCGATAGAGGAAGTAGATACGATAACCCCACAATTGATAAATAAATAAGAAAAGAATATTAAAACTCCATAATTAATCTCATAGACATATGTTGATGATACATTTCATATCTATAAAAAGCTTCCAGAAGGGGTCAAAAATAGTAAAATATAGGACATTTATCAAAATACCAAAAAAATACTAATAGTTTATGTCACCAAATAGCATCATGAGCCTTATCTTGGTCTTGTGCTCCCCTTCTCTTTAGCATGGCACAAAATCAAGCATCGTATTTGTGGGTTCTTTCCCCAGTCCCTACCTGTATCCATAAAGATATTTTTGGTACCCAAAGCTGTCCTATATAGGGTGTGAGATATAATCTCAATAGGTAACCACCCAAAGGTCTATAACAAGTCACGGCCATGTAGTATAACAAGATAAATCAGTGTGTAATACATATCACAGGTAAGTAGTAAATACAGGTAAATTTCCCATGGTAAGTATACTATTGAAAAATTAATACTATATAGCCTCACAAGTATCCCTACAAAAACATATTTCTAGCTCCAACAATAAGGAAACTACAAAAAATTAAAAAATAACTATCACAAACACACCATACATCCTTATATATCATGTCAACCATGACCTTTCCATATAATAGGAATTGATAGAACAAACATGATTGTGTTATATAACCAAGAATGTCACATTGTACATGGTCATGCTGTATAATCAACTGTCAGACCCCTCAAGGCTGCATCCAAGGTATAGAAGACCAAGGCAACCTTGTTGAGTCCTAGTATAATATCAATAGAAACTCAGTAACATTTCTAGTGGATTTTAAGGATCACCTCAATAGAGCATGTCCAATACAAGTCGAGAAACAAAAGTTCAAGGGGTAAACATTCCCTTATCATCCTACAAAATCAAGAACCAAAGATCATATAAGTCCAAGGAATTATCTACTGTAATGCAATTTACATTGGATAAACGACCATGTCAACTAAATGGAATCTGCATCTATGGTATACAAACCAAGGAATCCACTTCCATTTCAATTCACATTTCATCTTTCAGTATACATGAAATCAAGACTCATGATTATACCCACTCATATACCAATCTATACATATTACATTTAATCAATTCAAACAAGGAATAACATGACAGCTCATGGAAAAAGAGGAAATATCCATCTCAAAACAATCAATTAAACACATGTAATTTCAATTAAATTCAATTAAATATTTATACAGCTTCCTCTAACTAGGAAAGAACTAAAACACACCCCTTTGGTAGCTTAACAATTAAAAAAATAAAAACTGGAACATGCCCTTGGTGGCCTTGGTTGGTGATATAACCCCCAATTGTGCTCAATGAAACTTAATAGAATCACTAATATATCATAACTCATTTAATTCAATTGTTCAATTCAAATTTAGGTTCACACTGGAATGTATAGAAGGAATCAAAATGGAAACTATCTTAATAATTTTCTAAACTGAATTGGAAAAGTATGGACCACCTATTGTAGGTCAATAGTGGAGTGCTTGTCAAGTATCAACCTCTTAGACTCAAATCAGATGAAAATTGTAGAAAGGATGAAGTACTTGAAATTAGATAATATTATCTTGCACCTAAATAGCATAGTCGATGCCAATAAGAATGATGAATGGTACTAAATGAATTGATAAATCATGTATGTGGAACCAATAAGATGATTGGTGCTTGAAATTGATATCAGACAGATTAATGTGACAAAATTCTACCCAAAGGATCAAAGGATCTTTTCTAAAATACCATGGTTATCCAATGTGAGAGAAGAAAGAATTAGGTTTAAGTTATAAAACATTTTCAGGGAGTTTTTGTAATTTTACCCAAATTACTGGGCCACGTAGTTTGGTCACATGTTTATCTAAACCATGCTCCAACCATGCACTCTGTGATATAAGAAGGGGAACCTCACATGGTTTCTATGAACAATTTTAATAATAGT
Organism: Viscum album; assembly: GCA_963277665.1. Classification (NCBI taxonomy): domain Eukaryota; kingdom Viridiplantae; phylum Streptophyta; class Magnoliopsida; order Santalales; family Viscaceae; genus Viscum; species Viscum album. Next base: position 1,877,063,071 of record OY728143.1, on the reverse strand, counting down.
GCCTAAATCGTGTCTCATGCCATTGTAAAAGACTGCAGAGATACCGTACAGTTGTGCACATAAAATCACAAGGTTTGGAAAACCATACAGGGTCCTCCATCCCACTGTCCAGTATCACACTATTTGAAGTAACTATGCAGCCTATCCCTCTAGCTTATAATAACCATGTGGCCTGTTCTTTTTTGCCCAAAAGTTGGGCTCTGGGATCTTAACTAGCCCTAGAAACACCTGATACACCTGTGATCTTAATGGTTATTCACATTAGGCCAAAATTAATAATTTAAGCTAAAAAGTCTCTATACATCATATAAAAACTCGAGTTCTTACACTCAGATTCATAGACAATGGAATCACTATTGGGGAGTAGGTAACAATGAGGAAAGACTACTAAATTATATAGTGTTCTACAAATTATTATGGAGGTTCAATTAGGTCCATTGACTATAAAAGTTAATATTCATCTCATCTCAACTCTTATAAATGTATTGATTAATACTACTGAATCTCCCTATTTTTTTCTCCGTATGTCATTTATGAAATGGGGTTTTATTTCAAGATTATAACATATGTGATGAGTGTCCAAACACCTCTTTTTATATAAGAGAATATAGGTTTTGAATTTGAAACATATTCTATAATCGTTGATGGATACAAGTATGTTTAGTACTTTTCTATTACATAAATGGATATCTTTGATTAAATCGTGGGAATGTAATGGTTTATTTCATTCATAGTTCATATTGATTGTTATGTGAGATGATTAAATTTTACATCTCTGAATGGAATGGTGCATATTTTTAAAAGATATTATGATTTTAATGTTTAATGACCAAGACTATCAATAATTATGGTTGGAAAATGTTTATATCAATTAGAAGTAATATCATTGGGACAATGGAAATATTTGAACTAGCTATTTTCATACCCTTGTGGATCATTATCCTTGTGTATTTCTTTAAAATTTCATTGTTTTTAAACCTAAAAGGTAAGTTTAATTTTTATTTGATCTTCTTCAAGGAAAAATCTTATTTCACTTACGTTCTATTGAATAGAACCAATAAATTTATATAATTGAATGTCTGGTTATATGAATTGTAAATTAATGGTTTTATAAGACCAAGTATATCACCTTTGGTTTCTCTAATTATTTATTTAAAATTAATATAGTTCAATATGACCTTGTTTATAATATCATAATCTAAATCAAGGTATGATATTGATTAAATATCCACTTTAAATAATAGTTGATATTTTGATCCATTGAATGGAGCACAACGGTTCTCTAATATTGACATACGATCTAGGTAACAAAAACTCTAGGTGTGAAAAAAGGTTATTCCAAAGACATATTTTACAAGATTATATGGTCATTATAAATATATGATCTCACCCTTTGGGATCAAAAATATAGAATTTTTTTTCATAGAATTGATGAATCACATATTTCAATGTTACTGAGACTCCTTCATTGTAGTATTTTTGGATGAAATTCTGGTGTATTCTAGAACTCAAAAAGAATATGAAGGGTATTTATAAATTATTTTGATCACATTCTGAGAGAATAAATTTATTGTAAAACTCTATAAATGGGATTTCTAGATACAATATGTTATTTTACTTAGGAATTTCATTTTTCAAAAATTAATTTTATTTTTCCCTAAAAATATATATATTGTCATCTCAATGAAACCACTAAAGAATGTCTTTGAGATACCCATCTTTCTAGACGTATCAAGTTACTACCACATATTTTTTCATGATTACCATTCCTTTCATCTCCTATGACAACACTTACAAGAAATATAACTCCCTTAAACTAGAGTGATGATTGTCAGAAATATTTTTTGGTGATTAAGACCAGGCTCACTTTGACACCATTTCATGTCTTACTATAACTAGAGAAAGTTTATGTTGTCTTTTGTGATGTCTCTAGGAATATAATAATTTATGTTCGCATTCATTGAGATCATATTATATTGTATGGATAAAAATATTTTGAAATTCAAGAACATAGTTATCTGCCATATGATTAGGAATTGAATTCAGTTGTTTATTCTTTGATATTAGGGTTTTATTATATATTTTGTGAGAAATTCACTCTTTTCACAGATCATAAAATCATAAACAACATATTTTTACAAATTTATTTAAACCATAGACAAATACACTCTATGGAATACCTCAGATGCTAAAATAATCTTGGTTTATATATATATAATAGAAAATTTAGTGGCTATTTATTTAATCATAACATCCTATAACAGACTAGAATGATAGATTATAATAAATAAAAATTAATGACTATGATTTCTAACTTGATCTTGAATTTTACTTAGAAGAATAAATCCGAAATATTATTTCCTATGAATCTTCTTCCAAATTTAGTTGATAAATTAAAGGATACTCAATGATTGAATCGTTATTGTCTTACCATTATGTCAAAATATAATTTTTTGGAGAGTATTAATGAATGGAAATAAGATATGAACATTGTGTTTCATTTCTGATATTTAATTAACATTCTATTATATTTTCAATAACAACATCTTTTTATTTTCCACTACTATAATTGGTAAATTCATTGAGGAATTCGAAAGATTTACAAGGGTCTGAGGAACCATTTCGGTGGTCATGTATGAAATGAAATGTGGTTGATTATGTTACAAAATTACTCACTTATCAACAGGTAATTTCTAATAATAAACCATTAGCTGGAATGATTAAATCATTACATTAACCAATATGAAAATGGTAAGTGATCATTAAGTTCTTTCAATGGGTTTACGAAGGACTATCTAGAATCATGATTCAATATATGTGAATATGTACTAACACACAAATCCATACCACTTCATTTAAATCCATGAATTCAATACAGTTGATTACTTAGAAAATATCTATATTCAAGAAGTGGTAAAACTATAGGGAATACCCATTCTCTTTGGTTGAGATCCTTGATTCAAATCTCTATTTTGGTGATAGTTTTAGCATTATATGGGTTCCATGATGATCATGATCATAGTATATTATCCTAAAATGGATTATAGTTCAAAAAATGATTAGACACTATAAGACATGTATAGATATTTTGTTCTAGATTTTAGTGTCTCATGGGAGGATCATTCTTCTATAATATATTTTTTATAAGAAAATAGTTATATAGTAATGATACAAATGGCTCTATTAGAAGAATTTTATAGTAATCATTTTTTCTATCTATTTTTTTGGGTAGATACTACCAAAATATTCACTATTTATACCTTGACATTATTATTAAATGACTGGGAAGATTCATATAATCTGAAAAATTGATGGTTCCAACCTAAATCATTTAAGAAATAGACCATAATAATCCATCATTAATATATGTAGGGTAGATCTTGTATTCATTAAAGTCCCTCAAGGAGTAGGTAATTTTGTATTAGTTATTAAACTATTTCTCTCTCTCTAGTATGTTGTACCTTTTAAGATACATGAATGAATTGGTGATGTCGCTTATCAGTTGAATTTACTACCATGGTTCAGTTTGATTCTTAATTTATTTCATGTTTCCTAACTAATGAAAGACCAGCCTAATCCTAGACAAGTGTTTTAATTTGATCTTGTTAATATTGATCCAGGTGATATATTTATTCATGCACGGATTCATATCTCGGATTGATAGGATAAATTCATACATGGAATCATAAACCACTACTTTGGGTATTGTTGAATCATAGTGAACATCAAGAGGAGACTCAGGAATGTGAGAAAGATATGTTGGATAAATAGTTGTAACTCTTCTAAAGTACCACTAATTTCCTTCTTTCTAGGGATGGTAACACTAATTTTAGGGATAATGTACCACCCCTAGTTTGAGGTATTTTTCTATATTTTTTTCTTTTTAGTTTTGGTTTTTTTCGAATTAGTATTAATAATATTATAGATGATTTTTTTTATTATTGTAAGTTTTTTATTCGAAGTATGGTTAAGTGAAACTATGTATATTTTCCCAGGTAACCATCTCAACGTTTTAGAGATTATATAGGAGGAACAAAGTTGGCACACAATTAGCGTAAACCGTGATAATTTCCTCAAAAACCATGACTCAAGGGATAGAGGAATTACAAATGGTTAGTGCATAGTTTTTCAATATGTGAGGCAAAAAAATGTGACTTGGGGGTTTTGAGATAGTAGAACCCATACCATTGGGGCATGGTTTAGTAAACCATGTGACTTAACTATGAAATAAAATTAATTAAATCCAAGAATTGATTTTAATCATGATACACTACAAAAAATCTCATTATTTCACCTCTAACCTAGTATCTCAATTTATGGTTTAATTTTAGGTCATTTTTTTAAATCATTGTCATCGAGATATGGATTTCAAGGATTCTCCCACCATCAGACCTAGGAAATCGATGGTTAAATCCTCATTCACCTTTCTTTTCTACATATACTAATTTCCCTTAGAATATAACCTTAGATCAGGGATTTTATAAATTAATCTATTAGATCATTCATATGTTGATAAATATTAAATTTAATTAATTAAATTAATGTTGAATATTTATTTTATCTATGAATTCATTATTAATTTCCTTGCATCAAGAAAGATATGTGGTGAGATATATGGATTATCAATTTTCTTCAACTATTCTTGAACTTAAAGGATATTTTTTTCTTAAATAATTTTCCCATATTTTCAAATAAAACATTGGATGATGAATTTTGAGAAAATACTTTTGGTTTATTAATTGGAAATAATGGATTATGAAAGGCCTTTTAGAAAGAAATGATTTTTATTACAAGTATTAAAATTGCAGTTTTAGTTTAACATGTTCATAATGGTTGATTAAAAAAATTTAAAGATAAAATTATTTGAATAAATTAATTGGTGTAAGACCTTATCCGAAACATAAAATTTTTTGAGTTCATATTTCATTGGAAGACACCTTGTTATGTTTGAACAGGGGTTATGTTTCATCAGGGTACCTTGGATTCAAATCCTAGTGGTGACTTGACTGGTTGTGCTAGAATATCCTTATGAGATACGAGTACTACTTATTATATGAATTCATGAATTTGTGTGGTATTTTTAATGGGTTATTACAAGAGTATATAACTAATGGTTTTCTATTTAATTTAATTCGATTTATTTTGAAAAATACTTTTGGCTTTATCTCATTTGTTTACATGTATATGGAATTGTAAGATAACAAGTTCTTATTCTTAGTGAGTGTGTTGGGAATGATTTTTGGATATATAATTGGGTTATATAATCACTCTTATATATTCACCATAGTGCATATATAGTTTTTATTACCATGATAAAGGAAAATAAAAGTTATATTATTTCTCTAGTTAGAATTAATATGTTATAACTAGGAATGACATTTGTATATTTGAGATAATAGGGTTTAGTAGTTGTAAAGATGGTACATATATCTTTCTTTGTCATGTTTCCATTTTTATTGGATATATTTCTTTTTTTATTTTCTATTTCTAATCTATTTTTGTCTACTAATTGGTTTTTTAGTTATATTTTTAAATTTAATTCATCATAAAACATTGTTTTAGTTGTTGTACTATTGTCTAGGTAGGTTATGAATTTTTTAAGCTAACATCATCCCCCAATGATTTATTTTTCCACTAGAAGTTATTTTAGATTTTGGTTTTTGGGATATGTCATATAATCTTAATGGCATCGCAGCTCATTTCATGCCAATGCTTTGGCTGGGATGTTATAATTTATCTTATTGAGATCCCACATACATCACACTACATATATATATAGGTACATGGATAGCGGTTCAAAAGTATTTTTTATCATAGAATACAATTTTGTGAAAGATACTGTAAAATTATATACATCATTAGAAAGAGTGAAGCAGTGAATAGTTGATGACATGTATGAAAACTTTTCAGGGGATGAAAATAAATTTAATAGGTTTTAATAAAATAATTTCTTAGTTTTTTTGCAACATTGAATTGAAATGAAAACGTCATCATTAAACAATGAAATAAAATTAATAAGATCATATTTTAATCCAAATGAATTATTATTAAAACATTTAATATAAATAGTCTTTGAAAATGAATCTTTATAAAAATTTATTGGACAATGGAATTCAGATCTTAAAAATAATTTTCATAACTTTTATATATTGTTTAATATAAATATTGAAATGCCAAAATTTTGAAAACTTTTTTAAAAATGGTAACATAAATCTGTTTAATATATTGTTTTTACAATAAATAACTAAATAATGGAACCATTAAAATAATGATATTAAGAAAATAAACATGCAGAGGAAGGTAGTTTTTGGAAGATAGTAAAAACTTATTTAAAGAGCTTATTCCAAAAATGTTAAAAAATAAATTTTCAATTTCTTTTTAGTTTTAAGATAGGTGTTTTTATGTTACAGAATACTGTGTAAAAAATAAATTAAATATTAATATTACCTAAAATTACTATTAAATAATTTCCTTGAAGTAAAAAGGTTTATGAAATTTTATTCATTCGATTTTATTGTATAAAATAAATTCAATGATCTATGTTTTTCAAAATATTTTAAAAGATAGGAATCCCATATAAATGTTGGAGTTTTATAAAAATAGTTATATTATAATCAAGATACAATTTCAAAGTCACTTTTGAAATATACCTTTGTTATTGAATATATTTATAGAATAATTGAAATGAAAAGATGTTATTTTTGTAAAACATATATTTTTCTCTTATAATATCTTATGAAATTGGATTGATGATATGAAATTGGAAACATTATATCAATAAGAGATAAAAATAATGGAAATAAAATTATGAAAAACTTCTTTTAGTATAATAAATTTATATTTCATGGGGTTTTTTTCAAAATAATCACATAGAAGAAATGAAATATATAAGTAAAAAAACAGTAATTTTGATATAGTATTCATCTATGAAAAATGGTTTATCGAGAGAAAATTAGTATACTTTACTAAAAAAAGGATCAAATAATTGATAATAAAATGGATACATAATGAAGGAATAATATGATATTGGTTTTTTAAATAACATCATGATAAATGAATCTAAAATTATTTTTAGAAGCTCCAAGAATGAGAACCCTAACATTACTATTAGGTTTCCTCCTTTCTATTATGATTTAAGCCTTTAGTAGAAGGGTTTTGTATTCCCCAACCTTAGACACAAATTATTCTAGAAATTTTAAGCTAGAATACACACAATTACATTACCAAGAATATTAATAACCCTTGAAAAATAACCATGAATAATAAACCCATAAAATACTAGTGGACACTTATACTGAGTATCAATTTCATCCATATAATAAAAATATTAAAATGAAAAAAAAAACATTAATTATTTTCATGATGAAATGTTCAAAATATTATTTATGATATCATCTTTGTCCCTATTCTCCCTTAAACCCTATTGAAAACATTTTAAAACATGGTATGAGCATAAAATATCATTAAAGGACTTAAAGGAAAGGAAATAGTTATTCTAGTGAAAAATGCATAAAAATATTTTCAGAAAACATACATTTTGATTCATAAAATAGAGTCATCCTTTTAAAAAAAATATTATAGCTTTTAAAAATCAATTGATTTTCATGAAAACTCAATAGAAATAATCTAAAATATATGTATGAAACCTATTACATAATTTTTTATCTCACTTTTACAAATATAGTAACCAATATAGCCAACCTCTAAATCTATAGTACCCAATGCATTAGAAGTTGTAATGTAATCGCCCGTCCATAGTTTATCATTGAACCACCCATCACTAGTTTTTCACATAACCAATCATCAATGGTTTATCATGTCAAAAACACTCATTAGATTATCATGTTACCACCTGTCATTATAAACAACTCCATGAACCATAACATAATTTTAAAACATGAAAACTTTAATTATAATAAATTTCTTAAAGAAAAATATACCTTTTATTTTTAAATCGCGTATTTTTATAAAAGATTATCAATTAAAAAGTAAAAAAATTTATTTTCAAATATCCATTTTACATTTCAAATTAATATTCAAATAATTTTGGTTTTATGATGGCTGAAAAATCCATTCATTTCATATAAGATAAAAAATATTCCTTTAATTTTTTTGTTAGAAAAGTCAAAAAACCCTTATAAATGTCCAAAATAATACTTTCCAAACATTTTATAAAAATTAAGAAATTAGTGTTAATGAATTCAAAAAATCATAGGACCATAATAAAAACCTTTTTGGAAATAATTTTAGAAAACATGAACATGAAAGAAAAAGAGAGTTTTGAGGGTAACTTTTAAAAGATAATTTTCAAAATAAAGACCCTAATAAATATAAAATTATTTAAGTGGGAATTAATAAAATGAATAAAATATTTTTTAACTTTTATAAATATAGATAATAAATTTTTAAATACAACGTAATACATTAAAAAGTTATTTAACACGTAATTTTAGCGTGATATAATCTAAAAGTACAAGTTTATCCCAAATAATAGAAATTAAGTTATGAAATCCCTTACCTCGCATTTGATATCCTTTAAAAATGTTCAAACATCTTTTATAATGATTTAAATAATTTTATTAATTTATAACTAAAATTTATTAAAATTTATAATACCTTATTATATTACCACGAGCTTGTACCCGAGTGGTAAGGGCTCCGGCTTGGCATCCAAGATACCCGGGTTCAAAACCGGGTGGAGGCGAATTTCTGGGTACTATAGCAGTACTGTAGAAGTACTGTAGTAGTCACTGTAGATGTACTATAGCAGTTACTATAGCAGTTACTATTCGGTACTGTAGCAGCCGGAACTATTCACTCGATTTGGGCCTTCGGGCCACCGGTTTGGTCCTATAGGTCTCAAGGGCATTTCGATCATCAAAGGCCTTTGGGCCATAGGGCCTTCGGGTTACGTAGACCATAGAGTAGTCCATTTCACACAGAAAAGGCCCCATAAGAGGATCAGAGCAACAGAAGTAGTAGCCACCAGATGCAGAACTAACCGGATAGGAAGAATGAGAGGGTATGGCAGCCACCATCGGGACCAGGAACCGTGCATCTTTGTACGAGGAAATGCTAGTCGATCAGCAATGTAAGGTGGGGATCTAAGGAGATCAATGATGCAAGATGCTGGGGAGGGGCAGCTCTAGTGGGTTGGACCTACGGGTCATGTAATGGGCATGGTATGCCTCTGGGCCTTTGGGTCATGTATTGCGGGTCATGTTGGGCCTTGTGCCTTGGGCCTACAGTTCATGTACGGGTTCCCCATCAACCCTTAAAAATGGGGATTATCTATAATAAAATAAAAAGAAGGCCTTCGGGCCATTCGGCATAATACCTTATATTACCTTTCAATGACATTTTACAATACATTCATTAATAATATTTCATTGTTTCAGGTGCTTTCGATTCATGGTTTCATGGACGGTTCAATTATGTAATATTATGGATGTTCTTATAAAAAGGAATTACAAATAAACAAGTGGAATGAAAAAGTATTAATTAGAATATATAAATATGAATGTTCTCGTATATAATTTATATTTATATAATGAGGATGATTAATTTGATAAAATATTAATGATTAAGTTTGGTTTAATTTTTTCATTTCACTGAACATCATGAACATGTTTTGTTTTATATAATATTATATTTATATGTAATTTTAATAACATGAGATAGGTTATAAAAAACATATTAATGTCCTATTTAACCATGATAATACTTTTATGACCATCCATTAATGTGGTAGTGGAAAATGAAAACTCATTGTTCACAGAGTTGGTAAACCGCCATAATTTTGACCATAGTTTTGTTTCATGGAATAAGAGGGGATGAGAAATGAAATGGATATAATATATTCCATTATAAACATAAAATACTAGTATTTAATTTATTATAGTGTTATCATGACTCGATGGATGAATTTGGTTAGGTTAAAATAAACAAATAAAAGAAAATAAAAGGGGTTCTTGGAGAAAATTACCTATTGTATATCACCTCTTTGAAGGACACCTTGAGGACCATGGGTTTTTTATTTTGGTTAGACTATAAGAAATTATATTTTGGGAGATTTTTTATGATATTTTTCGATACATATTTTTGGAGATTCAATTCTTATGATGATAAATGGGGTGGTGAGGGGTGGTAGTTATACTTGAGGAGGGGTGTTTTTAAGTTATTAAATAATGATTATATTGTATTTAAATCTAACCACATTGAGGTGTAATTAATTTAAAATAATTATATTGATAATTAATGTTTAAATGGATGTTTATGTTTTAAAAATACATCATATATCTATTTAAATATTATGTTTTTAGGTATTTTAAGACTTTATCTTTAAACATAAACCTATTTCATTATCTTACTAATACCGCAGTAAATCATTCTTTTTACCATGGTAAATTATTAGGCCTAAAAATTAAAATGGAATTACTAACTAATTTTTACAATATTATTACAAATATTGAGTTCATTTTAAAAAATTAAATTGATCAAATTTGAAAAATTATATTTAAAATTAATCATAAATACATAATGGGAAAGCAGTTTTTTAATGTGAAAATGTTTCAAAGAATAAAATTTCGTTATATCAAATTTCAATGTGAAATTGATTCGAATGTCCTAAATTAGGTTTTAAGATAGAAAAATTTAATAATTATACCATAAACCCAATTTAAAATATAATTTATCTATATAAATAAATTAGAAGAAAATTCATTTTCCAATTAAATTTAGTATTTTACATTACTCATCAAAAATGTGAGACTTCTCATAAAAATATCGAAATATAACCCTATGATAATTTTTTATTATGATTTAAAAAATGTTTTTTATTTTTTAAAATATAATATTTAAATATTTCTAAATTTATTTTTACAACCGGTGCACCATTAAAAGGTGGAAAACTACCTTTTCAAAAAAAAATTCTTTTTATGCATAAAATTAGATTTATTCTTATATCAACCATAAAAAATTGTTGTATGAATTTAAAAAAAATTAGTTGAATATATAAAATACACATTTCCTTAATATATATCAATAAGAGTGATTGATTTAATTTATTATTAGAAAATGACATTGTGGTAATAAAAATACTTTTTAACAAAAGATACATCATTTATAATTAATTAGTTTTTATTTTCATTTTAAATTAATTGGAAACAAATTAATTGATTTTATAAACATGTGAATATTATATTTTCATAATTTAGTTAATCTCATTCTTTCCTACCATTTCCCAAGCTAGGTGATAACTATAATGTTAAAATAATAATATTTATCCATTTGTTTAAACTCAATGTGGTGTATCTTGTATGGTATTTAATATAGTGTTTTATTTGAAAATATCATGGTGATATAGGTTTTCTGAAAGTCTATAGTCTTAGGTACATGTATAGAGTGTTTTTGATATATTATGGTATAGTGTGAAAAATCTAATGCTTAAAATAAGTTATGAAATATGATAGTAAATCATAGTATCTAGTTAAGTAGGAGGACGGTGTTTTAGGGTAATATATTAGAATAAAATATTGTTTCATAATATAGTTAGACAAAATGTGACCCAATATTAAGGGTCTTGTGATTATATAGTAAAGGAGAAATTAATATAATCAAATGAACTATAGAAACATCAGTATTTCAGTTATATATATTATTACAAAATATGGTACTTATATGGTGTTTTTCTATTTCACTTCCTTATTTTATTTTTTATAAAAAAATAAAAAAAACTTACCTTTAACCATTTTTTTGTGTTTATTCCAATAATGATTTATTATTTATAAAATTTGGTTTCAAAAATATAGAAATTGAATATTTTAATAAATATATATATTTCATGGAATATAAATTTATTTAGAATAATGAGTATTTCTGCTATTAATACTAGAAACATTTTTTTCTTTTATAACGTAATTATCATGTTATTATTAATTTATTATTTTTAAACATAAATATTTAAAAAAGAATTGAAACTATTCTTCTAAATAATTATAATTAATATTTTAGGTAAATAACCATGAAATTGATTTTACTGTAACAAATATTAAAAACTGTGATCAAAGTTATATATCAATAGACATTTTACTTTTATAAAAACCATATCATAAAATTTTAATAACACTTTACAATATAAATAATTGGAAACACATTCTCAAATAATAATTAATATTTTATAATGTTATTTTATTATCAACAACACTACATAATGTTTCAAAATGATATTTTTTCCTAACAAAATATATACATTGACTGTGGTAAAACCCATATATAATATAAATAAATAGTAATAGAAAGTAAAATTCATGATGTGGTATTTTATTAGTGTAAAAATGATATGTAACCATTCAAAATATGTTTTTCATAACATATTTTATTACATTAATTTCAATTTCATTTGAATTTGTGACTTTCAAGACATGTATCTTACCATGTTAACAATTAGATCATAATGTCCTATTTACTATTATGATATACAAATAACACAGATATGTAATATAGTTATAAAAATATATATAAAATGAAACATGAATAACTCAATGATATTTTATAAAATAGTTTCAAAAATTAAAAATTAAATTATTCTTGAACTATTATTTTGAATAAAAACATGTAAAGGAATCAAATTAGGATAAAATATGTGTATAGATTCATTTATCATTTAAATTTATAATTAAATAAATAAAATTTATAAAAAAAACTTCATTGGATATCCTTGATGTAAAATTCTAACTCCCTAAATAAGTTTCATCCTTATAGTTTCCCAATTTGATAAATTCTTTTTAGAACATAAATTTATAAACCTCAATAAAAATCTTACATATAAAAAATAGACATTATCTAAGTTAAGGACAAATCATAAATACCTTGGAAATTTTAAACTTCTAGCATCATACTAGATATGCTTGTCATAATATTATATTATTAATAGTTTCCAATCTAAGTCTCTATATCCAAATATTTTTAATCTAAATTTTTGAAAAATAACTAAACATCGATCTAATACCAACTGAGATGCCCTAGACCCACACTTCTGGATATTATTCTAGTCATACATATTATTAACACATCATTTGGATTATAAACAACTCCCAAGATCTAAATATTGGTGTTTTGGAGAATTAGGAACAACTCCATATAAAATCATAGTATAATTCACAATATCTTCACAAAAAGTCTCTGCGCATTAAAAGTTCCTATGTATATCCCATCATAAAAATTCATAGGAATATAGAGAAATTTATGAAAATGATAGGCTGATACACTTTGTAAGGGGTTAAAAATTATAATGAGACAATATTTCATAATCATTGAAAGACATAATCATGTTAGAAATTGAATGATTAGTGTACTACGACATATAAAAAGATTAAAGAAGCATGAGACCATATTCATAATTTTTGGAATAAAATGGTTTTAGATGTTATGAGAGCTAGTAAAAAACACGGAATCAATCATATAAATAGTTCATATAATAAAATATGGAATATGCACAATATTATCATAATGGTCATTGGAATATAATAGCATCTGAATAAACAAAATCATAATCATATGTCAAGGATAAATGCTAATTCAACATAGTATATTGGGTTTACTACTATGTCCTATATATATCATCTAATTAAACCTAGAACATAACCCAAACGATTAGATAACTATCTGAGTATACCCATCATAACATGTACATGAATATGTGTTCTATTAAACGAAATCATAAATAAATTCATTAATAATTTTAACTTGAAAGAACTAGGGAAAATAAATGCATACCTAATAAAATTAAGTAACTCTATATGTAAATACCATTAAATTGAGATAATGATGTATAATTTATTTACACATTATAGTTAAATGGTATATGGTTTACTGAGAAAATTACCTAGTCAATTGATTTAAGCATATTTGGGTGAAAACACTTCTAAAAAAATAATGGAACACAGGGTATTCTTAGAGAAAATTCATTAGAAGAAATGTTATGTTTGTGTATAGTTAATGATAAGGTGTGAAAAAAGATGTGATGAATCATTTCTTGTATTGATATCTCAATTCCATCACACCTCATATATGTAGGGTTACATATATTGGATAAAATGGTTATTTAAATATAGTATCTATTTGGGTGAAATATATTAATCTATAATTACAACATTAGAATGGGTGAATAATAAAAGTATTGTTTACATGTATGAAAAAAAATAGAAAGGAATGATATTTAATAGGTTTTAATTAAGGAATTTATTAGTATTATAAAACATTAAATTAAAAATAAGATGTCTCGTTATACTAAAGTAATAATTTTATGAAGAATTTATTTTAAACAAAATCTTTTATTATTTAAAATTTTATTGTAAATAATGTATTTGAAAATGAATCTTGAAAAAAAAAATCAGATAATGGAAGGGTAATCATGACTATCATTTTCATAAGTTTTCCTTGATGTTTTGATATAAATATAGAAATGAATTAATTTCATAAACCATTTTAAAAATAGGATCATAATGGATTTAAAACATCATTTTTAAAAATAATATATATCAATAATAGAACATTTCAAATAAAGAGATTTAAAAAATTATAAGAACTAGTATAGTAAGATAGTAAAAATATGCTCTGATAATCTTGTTTTAAATTTTATAAAAATTTCTATTTTTTAATTTTTATTAAAATTTTATGATAAATATTTTGATATTAAATAATCCAATTCATGAAATTAATTCAAAATTAATTTTATATTCAATAATTACTTATATTTTAAATAATTTCCATGAAGTAAAAAAATTATGGAAAATTTCATCATTCAGTTTTGTGGTGTAAAACCACTGTATTGAGCGATTCTTTTGAAAATAGTTTACAATATAAGAAAACTTAATAAATATTGGAGTTTTAAAAAAAATAGTTATATTATAATCATGATATTATTTTGAAATTACTTTTAAACTATTCCATTGTTATTGGAATGAGTAAGAGAATAATTGAAATAGAAAACCTTTTTTTGAAAGAATCATATTTGAAAGTATTAATAGGTTATTAAATGTGTTTTATGAATGGAAATTGGTTATATTATATCAATAAATGATAGGTTTAATGATAATACAAAAAATATAAAATAATTTAAGTATATTAAATTAGTGTTTCATGTATTTTATAGAAAAATAATTTCACATAATAAATGAAAATAGATAACTAAGGGAACCATTATTTTGACATATTAATGGTCATGAAAATGATTTTTTGTGCGGTAATTAATAAAGTCTAATGAAAAATAATCCAAATAGATGATAATAAAATGGATATAAAAAATTATAAGAATATGGAATTGGTTTTTAAATTAAATCCTGATAAATAAGTGTCAAATGATTGTGAAAGGTACAAGAAAACGATTCTACACCATTATCTTTGGTATTCTCTTTATAACGACCCCTAATTTACATACATTGTTAATACTTCAAAATTGAAGCATACTTATTACAACATATAACAAAACCATGAAAGGACAGTATAGGTATAGTGTCTTTAGAAACTGGGAAACATAAACAACTAGTTCATAAAGCATATACACTGTCTCCCATTTATTTCATCATATCTATAGTCCCTTTTTGGCATATCTTACTTAATAGCCTTCTTCCTGACCTGGGGAAATAAAAAATACAAAAAGGTGATCTCAAATGCTCAGTAAGGGTAAACAAAAGAAATATCAATCACATCATATTCATAAGAACATAACTTTTGGAAATCTTAACCTGCAAAAGAGAGCATAATTTCATAACATGTGATAAATCATAGTAGTGAAATGTAATCCCAATAATCATAACTTAAAACATGAAACTTT
Organism: Viscum album; assembly: GCA_963277665.1. Lineage (NCBI taxonomy): Eukaryota > Viridiplantae > Streptophyta > Magnoliopsida > Santalales > Viscaceae > Viscum > Viscum album. The sequence goes on along the minus strand of OY728143.1, from coordinate 1,877,047,236 downwards.
GTGGCATACACACATAATCATAGAGAATCATTTCTTATTAGTCAAGACTCATTGCCAAGACTATCTTAGTGGACAAAGTCCATTTCTGAACCGAGTTCACTCCCCGTTTCAGTCCTGTTTCACTGAACCGGTATAACCTACCGTTCCAGCCATGTCTATCTCATGAGATATAAAATCTTTACCCAATGCATTGGAGGGAGATATAGGTCCCACCCATCTCATAATGATACCATTATTATGTGTGCCACAAAATCATAAAACATACATCATAGCATAACCCATGTAATAAAAATGGGAATCTTAAACATCGTGACATCATAAAACAATTCATATAATATAAAGGAATTTATAAAAATAATTCCATCACAACATAATCAAATCAATGTAATAATAGGGATAAAAAACAGAACCCTTTATTATCTTAGATGGAAAATAATTTTGATAAAACACTTGAACTCCATTCTTGAGGAAAATATCCTTTCTACTTCAAAAACATTTTTCCTTAATTAACATGTCATACAATTTTAAACTAAAAGAAGTTGATTAAATATAAACATGAAAACTTGTAAAGGAAGCTTCTTGGAAATAATGTTATAAAAATCCATTCATGCCGTATAAGTTAAAAAAACATTCTTCGTACTTTTGTCGGAAAAGTCAAAAAGTACCTCGTACGAAAAACGACAAAAGATTCCTTTCATATTCTTTACTAAAAACTCACCGAAGGGGAAAATTGGATTTAAACAATTGTAGGTGGATGGAAATAATATTACATATTGAGGAAACATGGATGTGGATGATAAAATAAACCCCAGTAAATACTAAAGTATAAACAATCTCGGATAAAAATGAGATTTTGATATTTCACTTACCTTAGGTCTGTTTTGCTTCGTAAGTGTCTGAACCTCCTGTATAATGATTTAAATAATGTTATTGACTTATTACTGAATCATAATTATTTTTATGATATCATATATGGTCATATTCTTAGCTTATTAGTAGTAATATTTCATTGCTACTTGTTATTCGGGTGTTTATAACTTTTTGTTCTTATGCGTGTTTTGTCGAATAAATTCTTATTATTCTCTTTAGGTTATAGATACCTCATTTACAGAATGGTATTAGTGTAATATATATCATATTCATTCATTCAATTCATTCAATTCATTTATATAATCATTATGAAATGAAGATCATGTAGAACGAGTCGCATCACATCGTGGAGACGGTATTCCTTACGTACGCACGAGTGATGATATCGTTCCTATGATCGTGGAATTGTATTGGAGTGTATGTATACTATTTAATAATCAGTATCACTTTATAATATTAATATATAGTCATTATTTACACCATTATACCCATCCAAGTAAGGTGGTGGTGGAAAATAGATTACACCACAGCGTGGAGACGGTATTCCGTACGTACGCACGCGCAGTGATTTCTTTTTCCGTAGGATGGATAGATGGTGAAATAGGGTTTTTTTCATAATTATAATAATATATCCATATATGAGTGATACTGATGTTATTACTTCATAATGAAACAACTAAAGAAGAAGAAGTGGAAGAAGAAATAAAGATGAATGAATCGGTAACGGACATTACCTCTTCTTTGAAGTGCTTCTTTGAGACCTCCTTTTAGGGCACTAAAATAGGTCTTTTAAGAAGACCAGAACCTCTATGATGTTTCTATGGAAGTTTAGAGGAGAAATTGGCAGGGTTTGGCCGAGCATGAGGGCTCAAAGAGGTGTGAGGAAGAGGGGGAGGAGGTTCCCTTTTATAAGGGAGGAGAGCGGCACCTTTGGAATAACTAAAAATATTATTTTATTATAAAGTCAAGTTCAGTTTTAAATAGCTCCAAATTGATATATTTCGAAGATAAGGTGGGTAGGGGTCGAATGCCTCTCATCCAATAGAATTTAGACAAGTTTAGGTATCAATTTTAACCTTATCATTTAGATTTAACTTTAAGTTAGATAATTTAACTTTCACCGTGTCTTCTTGTTTTCTTACACTATAAGGTTAATAAACTTACTATTTCAAGCCAAACGAACACCAAGTTGTTTATTATTAATATATATAACCTTATCTAAGTCATTTGGCCGAACCTTAGATTTTTAGGAATAAAATAACAATTAATAATATAATATTTGTTTTAAAAACTATTTTATGTCAATTTTGACACTATTTAGTAATTTATTTTTGTGAAAATCATAAAAGAATGATTAGTTCGAACCAAGTTACTTAAATCAATAATAAAATGTCATATTAACTTAGAAAATTAGTTTAATTCATAAAAAGTCTCAAATTACATTTATTTGGGTATTTATAACATCAATTATGTCAATATTTCATTAATAAGATAACTACTGCATCATCATTGTGTCATAAATAAATTAAATTATTTAATGTCTAAAAAATTACAAATAAAATACCATTATGTAGGAAATATATTTAGCTTTCTAATGAATATTTATAGTCTAATTTATCTTATGTATAACCCCATATTAAAAATTATTTACTTATTAAACATTGATTTTAACTATTTTAACCCTTCTTTAAATAAATTAATAATAAATGTCCTAATCTAATCCAAGTGGGCCTAAATGGTCATATTTTATTTCTAAGGTTGTTTTTGGTCGAATTACACTTGTCCAATAGAATTAGGACATGTGTTATGGTAATAATAATATCATCTTTACCCTTAATTACCCTATTTACTTTTAACCGTGGTAAAAAACGTAAAAAGTTACTATTCACCAAAAAATTATTTTCATCTCATTGAACCACATTTTACTTACTAACATCAACCGTGTCTCTCGGATTTTCGAAATTCCACTCATAGAAGCGGTAAAATTATGTTTTATGAAAAATTCAGTTTTTTAACTACCACTTAGTGGTTTCACTATTCATCAAAAATTGAAATTGTTCAGAAAAATACCAAAATTTCACCCTAGGCTAATTTCGATATTCCGAATCCAAAAATAAAGTCCATTTTGAAAAATAAAATTTATAAAATTTCAAAATGTGGTTATTACTATTCATAACGGCTAGTTTTAATAATATTTTAATAGTATATCGTTGTTTAGTGAAACTCGGTATTGCGTACGACGCAAGCTATCGAGGTAGGTCGCGATTTCGTGTAAAGAAAGACAAGCTAGTGTTGTGTGTAGTGAAAGATTCCTTTGATTATTTATATAACATAAGAACAAAATATTTCACATAAAATTCACGGGTGTTACATTCTACCCCCCTTAAAATGAATTTCGCCCTCGAAATTCGTCACTTTGTAACAAACAGATGAGGATACCTCTCCCTCATCATATCCTCAAGCTCCCATGTAGCTTCTTCTAATTGGTGGTTCATCCATAAAACTTTCACCAATCGAGTGGTCTTGTTTCGTAGGACTTTTTCGCTACAATCCAGAATCTCTATTGGTTGTTCTTCATAAGAAAGATCTTGCTCCAGCGGTACAACTTCTGAGCAGAGTACATGTGAAGGATCAGGTAAGTACTTTCTCAGGGGAGATACATGGAACACATCGTGAACTTGAGAGAGATTCAGTGGAAGCGCCAATCGGTAAGCTACCTTCCCAACACGTTCCAGTATTTCGAAAGGACCGATATATCTAGGGCTCAACTTCCCCTTCTTTCCAAATCTCATGACCCTCTCCCAGGGAGATATTCGTAAGAACACTTTATCACCCACTTCAAACTCTAGGTCTTTTCTTTGGTTGTCGGCATAACTTTTCTGTCGACTCTGAGCTGCTCTTATGTGTTGTTGAATAGATCTGACATTTTTTGCCATTTCATCAACGAGATCAAGTCCTAATAGATTTCTTTCCCCAACTTCATCCCAGCAAGTTGGAGTCCTGCATTTCTTTCCATAGAGAGCTTCATAAGGAGCCATCTGAATACTGGAGTGAAAGCTATTATTATAAGAAAATTCCACCTAAGGTAGGTGTTGATCCCAACCACCTTTGAAATCCATAGAGCAAGCTCTCAACATATCTTCTAGAGTTTGAATTGTTCTCTCAGACTGATCGTCTGTCTGAGGATGATAAGCAGTGTTGAAACTCAACTCTATATCCATAGTATGCTGAAGACTTCGCCAGAACTTCGAGGTAAATCTTGGATCCCAATCAGATATAATAGAAAGTGGTACTCCATGCAATCTTACCACTTCCTTTACATATATCCTGGCAAGCTGATCTAGAGAGAAATCCTCTCTAATAGCAATGAAGTTTGCAGACTTTATAAGACGATCAACTATGACCCAGATAGCATTATTGCCTTTGGATGTTTTAGGAAGTCCTGTGACAAAGTCCATAGTGATGTTTTCCCATTTCCATTCGGTTATGGGTAATGGTTGTAACATCCCCTTAGACTTATGTCTCTCAGCTTTAACTTGCTGACAAACCAAGCATCGAGAGACATATTCAGCAACATCTCTTTTCATGCCATCCCACCAGAAGTACTCTTTCAGGTCCCTATACATCTTCGTGCTTCCAGGATGAATAGATAATGAAGAACTATGAGCCTCATCCAGCAGATCCTTCTTTAATTCCGGGTTGGGAGGAACACAAACCCGATTCCTGAACTTTATTATCCCATCACAATCAAGTTTGAATTCAGGAAAATTTCTCACCTTCTTTTGTAACACGACATCTTCTTTCTGTGCCTCTTTAATCTTCACATGTATAGATGGTTGAACATTCATTTGGGAAAGATAAGATTTTTCCCCTTCCATTATAATTCCAAGATCCATTCTTTGTAAATCCATAAATATTGGATCTTTTGTGATCCTCATCATGGATAAACTGGCATGGTCTTGTCGACTTAATGCATCTGCCACCTTGTTTGCTTTCCCAGGGTGGTAATGGATTGACCAGTCATAATCCTTAATCAGCTCCAACCATCTTCTTTGACGCATATTCAGCTCCTTTTGTGTGAAAATATACTTTAAACTTTTATGATCAGTATAAATGTCACACCTTTCTCCATAAAGATATTGCCTCCAAATCTTTAATGCAAAGATTACCACATCTAACTCTAAATCATGAGTTGGGTAATTTTGCTCATGGATTTTCAACTGTCGTGAGGCATAAGCTATCACCATATCATTTTTCATAAGAACACACCCCAATCCCTTCTTGGATGCATCACTATAGATCACAAACCTTTCTCCACTACAAGGCAGTGTGAGCACAGGTGCACTGGATAACCTTCTTTTCAACTCCTTGAAATTCTCTTCACATTCTTCCGTCCAAACAAACTTAACTCCTTTACGAGTCGACTTGGTGAGTGGATTTGATAATCGTGAAAAATATTTCACAAAACGTCGATAATATCCATCCAAACCAAGAAAACTTCAGATCTCAGTCACTATTGTTGGTCTCGACCATCTTTCACTAACCTCTGTTTTTGCTGGATCCACAGATATCCCCTCTTTTGAGATTATGTGACCCAAAAATGAAACTTTCTGAAGCCAAAATTCACACTTGGTAAATTTGGCATAAAGCTTCTCCTTTATAAGGGTCTTCAATATAATTCTCAAGGGATCTTCATGTTCTTCCTTTCTCTTTGAATGGACAAGAATATCGTCTATAAAGACTACCACAAACTGATCAAGATAGTCTCTAAAGACTCTATTCATCAGATCCATGAAGATAGCAGGGGCATTAGTAAGACCAAATGGCATCACTATAAATTCATAGTGTCCATACCTTGTACGGAAAGTCGTCTTTGGTATATCCTCCCTTTTGACCCTTAATTGATGATACCCTGAACGAAGATCAATCTTGGAAAAGTATTGAGCTCCACGTAGTTGGTCAAATAAGTCATCAATTCATGGGAGAGGATATTTGTTCTTGATAGTGATCTTGTTAAGTTCTCGATAATCAATGCAGAGTCTCATTGATCCATCTTTCTTCTTAACAAATAGAATACGTGCTCCCCAAGGTGATGCACTAGGGCGTATGAGTCCCTTATCAAGATTCTCTTGGAGTTTCTTCTTCAATTCCTGCAACTCAATTGGGGCCATTCTATAAGGTGTCTTTGAAATAGGCAAAGCACTCTGTACGAGTTCTATTGAAAACTCAACTTCACGATTTGGTGGAAGACCCGGTAATTCCTCCGGAAAGACATCATCAAACTCCCGTACAATGGGAATATTCTTAATCGGGAGTTTCTCACCAACCATTTGAGATAAATAACCTTCATTTAGTGGAATCAAGACCCATAAGATGGAAGGAATTTCCACTGGAAGGTTATGTTCATCCTTGCATTGATAGACGATCATAGATTGATCTGGAATATGAAATGTGACTTCCCTTCTTTGGCAATTGATATGAGCTCCATATAAAGAAAGACAATCCATGCCAAGAATCACATCAAATTCCACTATAGGAAGGATCACAAGATTTATAGGAAGCACTTTCCCACAAACTTCGATCAGAGAAGAATTATAAACTTTTGATGCGACTCTTGTGCCATTAGGGGTTGTCACAGCTAACTCAACATCTAATTGTTGAGGTAATGTAGTGATATCCTTAGAAAATTCTTCAGAAATAAAAGAGTGGGTGGATCCAGAATCAAATAAAACTTTTGCTACATTAGAGTGGATCGTACGTGTACCTTTCACAACATTGTTATCGTACTCCACATCACTGATAGAAATTGCATGTGACTTTCCTTTTTCTTTAGCCTTAAGAGTTTTTTGACGTCGACCATCATCATTAACCCTTGGATTAGGGCATTTATTGGAATAATGTCCCATCTCCTTGCGCTTGAAACATTGAAGTGTAGTAGGTTCATTCTGTGTATCCCTTCCTTTGTTTGCATCATTAGACATCTTCTTCCCATCATCGCGACATTCAAATGCCCGATGACCTTTCTTTCCACATTTGAAACATTTACTTGTCCCTTTAAGACAACTCCCTCCGTGTTTCTTTCCACACATTGAGCATAAGGGAAAGCTCATCTTCTTTTCAGTGTGCTCTTTATATTTTACTTTGAATTCTATTTTCCTCTTCTTATCAAACCCATATGACTGATGGGTTACTCCAATCTCTATCTCGACTTTGAGAGCACATCGAACAATTTCCTCTTAGCTATTGAAGTCCCTTATGGCTAACTCCCTTCGAAGACTTGGTTTTAAGACACTGAAGAATCGACCGATCTTACTCTCAGGTTGGATAATAATACCAGAAGCGTACCATGCAAATCTTGTAAAATTTGCTTCATAGGTACCAACAGATTCATCATCCTTTTGCTTCAGTTCAAGAAACTCTTTCTCCATCTTTGTTCGGAGAATACGAGGGAAGTACTTATTGAAAAATAAGTTCTTGAACTCATCCCATTCCATGGACTCAATTTCATCCCTTTGCCTCGTATTCTTAATAAGATTCCACCATTGATCAGCATCACCTTCCAAATGATACACTGCTAAGATGACTTTATCATGCTCAGAACATTGAAGAACGGAAAATATCTTTTCAGTAGTACTAATTCATTGTTCAGCAACTAATGGTTCAGTAGACCAGCTGAATGAAGGTGGACATTGTCTCATGAAGGATTCAACAGAATGTTGCTCCTTCCTTTGCTTGTTTGGAAGTCCTACATGATTCATAGCTTGATAAAGTTGTGTGAGCATGGCTACAAGATTTTTCATTCCATCTCCCATAACGTTTGGTTTCTCAGGGGGACAATCATTGCATTGCCCGTCGCATTCCGCATTAACACGTTTCCTTTGGGTTCCATCCATTGACTAAAACCAAGAAGAATTGTGTGAGCAACACTAATTATAATAGGAAAACCACATAATCAAGAATAAAATTTCACACTTAAGGTCTTATCCTAGGTTATTCATGGCCATTTCTAAAACACTAAGATTGTGTTCTATTCTTAGACTTATCCTTAGGGTTCTTACTAAGGCTTTCACATCCTAGTTTCCAATGGTTGACTATACCTTTCCTCTGATACCAACTATAACGAGCCATACTTTACATACATTGTTAATACCTCAAAATTGAAGCATACTTATTACAACATATAAAAAAACCACGAAAGGACTATATAGGTATAGTGTCTTTAGAAACTTGGAAACATAAGCAAGTGGTTCATAAAGCGTCTACAGTGTCTCCCATTTATTTCATCATATCTATAGTCCCTTTTTGGCATATCTTACTTAATAACCTTCTTCCTGACCTCGGGAAAGAAAACATACAAAAGGGAGATCTCAAATGCTTAGTAATGGTAAACAAAAGAAATATCAATCACATCATATTCATAAGAACATAACTTTTGGAAATCTTAACCTGCAAAAGAGAGCATAATTTCATAACATGGGATAAATCATAGTAGTGAAATGTAATCCCAATAATCATAACATAAAACATGAAACTTTTTGGCATACACACATAATCATAGAGAATCATTTCTTATTAGTAAAGACTCATTTCCAAGACTATCTTAGTGGACAAAGTCCATTTCTGAACCGAGTTCACTCCCCGTTTCAGTCCTGTTTCACTAAACCGGTATAACCTACCGTTCTAGCCATGTCTATCTCATGAGATATAATATCATTACCCAATGAATTGGAGGGAGATATAGGTCCCACCCATCTCATAATGATACCATTCTTATGTGTGCCACAAAATCATAAACCATACATCATAGCATAACCCATGTAATAAAAATGAGAAATTTAAACATCGTGACATCATAAAACAATTCATATAATATAAAGGAATTAATAAAAATAATTCCATCACAACATAATCAAATCAATTTAATAATAGGGATAAAAAATAGAACCCTTTATTATCTTAGATGGAAAATAATTTTGATAAAACACTTGAACTCCATTCTTGAGAAAAATATCCTTTCTACTTCAAAAACATTTTTCCTTTATTAACATGTCATACAATTTTAAACTAAAAGAAGTTGACTAAAAATAAACTTGAAAACTTGTAAAGGAGTATTCTTGGAAATAATGTTTTAAAAATCCATTCATGCCGTATAAGTTAAAAAAACATTCTCCGTACTTTTGTCGGAAAAGTCAAAAAGTACCTCATACGAAAAACGAAAAAAGATTCCTTTCATATCCTTTATTAAAAACTCACCGAAGGGTAAAATTGGATTTAAAAAATTGTAGGTGGATGGAAATAATATTACATATTGAGGAAACAAGGATGTGGTTGATAAAATACAACCCAGTAAATACTAAAGTATAAACAATCTCGGATAAAAATGAGATTGTGATATTTCCCTTACCTTAGGTCTGTTTTGCTTCGTAAGTGTTCGAAACTCCTGTATAATGATTTAAATAATGTTATTGACTTATTCCAGAATAATACTTATTTTTATGATATCACATATGGTCATATTCTTAGCTTCTAGTAGTAATATTTCATTCCTACTTCTTATTCGGGTGTTTATAACTTTTTGTTCTTATGCGTGTTTTGTCGAATAAATTCTTATTCTTCTCTTTAGGTTATAGATACCTCATTTCCAGAATGTTATTAGTTTAATATATATCATATTCATTCATTAAATTCATTTATATAATCATTATGAGATGAAGATCATGTAGAACGAGTCGCATCACATCGTGGAGACGGTATTCCTTACGTACGCACGAGTGATGATATCGTTCCTATGATCGTGGAATTATATTGGAGTGTATGTATACTATTTCAGAATCATTATCACTTTATAATAGTCATATATATTCATTATTTACACCATTATACCCATCCAAGTATGGTGGTGGTGGAAAATAGATTACACCATGGCGTGGAGACGGTATTCCGTACGTACGCACGCGTGGTGATTTATTTTTCCGTAGGATGGATAGATGGTGAAATAGGATTGTTTCATAATTATAATAACATATCCATATATGAGTGATACTGATGTTATTACTTAATAATTAAACAAATAAAGAAGAAGAAGTGGAAGAAGAAATAAAGATGAAAGAATCTGTAATGGACATTACCTCTTCTTTGAAGTGCTTCTTTGAGACCTCCTTTTAGGGCACTGAAATAGGTCTTTGAAGAAGACCAGAACCTCTATGATGTTTCTAGGGAAGTAGAGAGGATAAATTGGCAGGGGTTGGACGATCTTGAAGGCTCAAAGTGGTGTGAGGAAGAGGGGTAGGAGGTGCCCTTTTATAAAGGAGGAGAGGGGCTCCTTTGGAATAACTAAAAATATTATTTTATTATAAAGTCAAGATCGGTTTTAAATAGCTCCAAATTGATATATTTCGAAGATAAGGTGGGTAGGGGTATAAATCCTCTCATCTAATAGAATTTAGACAAGTTTTGGTATCAATTTTAACCTTATCATTTAGATTTAACTTTAAGATAGATAATTTAACTTTCACCGTGTCTTCTTGTTTTCTTACACTATAAGGTTAATAAACTTAATATATCAAACCAAAAGAACCCCAATTTGTTTATTATTAATATATATAACCTTATCTAATTCATTTGGGCGATCCTTAGATTTTTAGGAATAAAATAACAATTAATAATATAATATTTGTTTTAAAAACTATTTTATGTCAATTTTGACACTATTTAGTAATTGATTTTTGTGAAAATCATAACAGAATGATTAGTTATAACCAAGTTACTTAAATCAATAATAAAATGTCATATTAACCTATAAGATTATTTTAATTCATAAAAAGTCTCAAATTACATTTTTTTGGGTATTTATAACATCAATTATGTCAATATTTCATTAATAAGATAACTACTGCCTCATCATTGTGTCATAAGTAAATTAAATTATTTAATGTCTAACAAATTACAAATAAAATACCATTATGTAGGAAATCTTTTTATTTTCTAATGAATATTTATAGTCGAATTTATCTTATTTATAACCCCATATTAAAAATTATTTACTTATTAAACTTTGATTTTAACTATTTTAACCCTTCTTTAAATAAATTAATAATAAATGTCCTAATCTAATCCAAGTGGGCCTAAATGGTCATATTGTATTCCTAAGGTTGTTTTTGGTCGAATTACACTTGTCCAATAAACTTAGGACATGTGTTAGGGTAATAATAATATCATCTTTACCCTTAATTACCCTATTTACTTTTAACCATGGTAAAAAAAGTAAAAAGTTATTATTCACCAAAAAATTATTTTCATCTCATTGAACCACATTTTACTTACTGATATCAACCGTGTCTCTCGGATTTTCGAAATTCCACTCACAGAAGAGGTAAAATTAAGTTTTATGAAAAATTCAGTTTTTTAACTACCACTTAGTGGTTTCACTATTCATCAAAAATTGAAAGTTTTCAGAAAAATACCAAAATTTCACCCTAGGCTAATTTCGATATTCCGAATCCAAAAATGAAGTCCATTTTGAAAAATATAATTTATAAAATTTCAAAAAGTGGTTATTACTATTCATAATGGCTAGTTTTAATAATATTTTAATAGTATATCGTTGTTTAGTGAAACTCGGTATTGCGTACGACGCAAGCTATCGAGGTAGGTCGTGATTTCATGTAAAGCATGCCAAGATAGTGTTGTGTGTAGTGAAAGATTCCTTTGATGATTAATATAACATAAAAACAAAATATTTCACATAAATGTCTCGGGTGTTACACTCTTTTTATTTGAGATTAATTCCTTCATTCATATGGATTTTTGTCAAGATAAAAGGAATCGGTATGTGGGTAGAGTGTTCGACATAGATTGTGGAATATTTTGTATGATATAAGTCCTATAATAAGTGAATAAATAGGATAATGAAGGTTGGTATTTATAGGATGAGGAGTATGGTGTTTTTTATAAAATATTAGCATAAAATATTATTTCTTCACATGGAGACACAAAATGTGAACCAATAGTAATGAGATATCAATTATATAACAAAGGTAAATTAAATTAGAAAAATATATTACAGAAAAATTTAAATGTTTCATATAGTGTATTACAAAATATGATATTTATAATGTATTTTAATATTTCACCTCGTCATTTGAATTTTTATGAAAGAAAAGAATATCACTCCAATAATTGTCCAATCTTTTAATTCCAAAAATAAATTCTTTTTTATCATATTAAATTTTGAAATTTTATAAATTATTTATTTATATAAAAACATATATTACATAGAAAATCAATTAATTTAGAGTAAATAAAATTTCATTTGTCATGATTGGTTACTTTTATACCTATTATTATATCTCAATTTCAATGTGAGTAGTAATAAATAATTTATAAATGTAAACATTTAAATTTTTTAAATTTATTCTTATAATTAATTACAATATAGATTTTAAATATACAATTCAGAATATTATTTTAGTGTAACAAAATTTAAACACTATTATCAAAATTTAATATCAATGTCCATTTTACTTTTCTAGAAACCATATTATCAAATAATTATTAAAAAAAATAAACTATACATAATAGGAAAAAAATTCCAATCATTATAAATATTTCATCATGTAAATTTATTATCAAATATGTTATTTAATGTTTTAGAAATACATTTTTGACAAAACAATATGTATATAAAATTTGATAAAATACTTTTAGAATCTATATGAACTAAAATTTAATTCAAAATACATGATTAATTATTATATTAGTGTAAAAATGATATTTCATCATTCAATAAATGCTTCCCAGAAATTTTATATTCAATTATTTTCTAATGGTTAGGTCTCTTTCACTTTGAAAACATGTATCTTACTATGTGAACCATTACATAATAATGACCAAATTACTATGTTTATATGAATATTAAATGAATATATGATGTTTTTATAAAAATACATTTATAAATAGAATCATATATACATAAAAATATATTTTAAAAAACCATTTTAGTAAATAAAATTTCAATAATTCATGAATTAATATTTTGAAGAAAAATATTAAAATCAGTGAACATGGTTTATAAATATGTGTATAAATTAATTTATAATTTACATTTATAATTTATGAAATAAAATATATTAAAACAATTAATCATTATTAAATCATGATGTTTCATTCATTAGGTTTCATCAGCCTCTACACAATTAGCGCATTGTTTAATAAACTATACTAAAAAACCATGCAAGTCACCATGTTTTCTTTTTTCCAGTAATTCCCAATTTTCTTATAGCACCCAAATATTTTATGAAATATTTATTTCAAATAAAATTAATTTATTCATTTTCTTGTGTTACATTCAACATCATGTTATAACAAACTATGAAAAAGTTTTAATATTAATATTTAAAAATGAACATTATTACCTTATTATTATAATTTATGGAATAAATACGATTAAACACATTTTTAATATAAACTATAATATTTTTATATAAAGAAAAAATAATGATAAAAATTTTCATATCTTTTAGTAAAGTCCTTCGATGTTTGGAAAAAAATATTTTTTTCAAACAAATGTTTTTATTGTATATTATAATAAAATAATATAAGTAATTTTTCCAAATTTTATAGAAACATAAAAAATATTATAGAAATAATCATATAAATATTTTCATAAGTTGAAATACTTTTATTTTTCGTAAAATGTTGTTTTTTCTGTCAATAGTGAAAAATACTGATTTTTGCAAAATATGTTATTTCATTTCAATAAATTAGGTTAATAGAAAATTACATTCTATTTTAAATATAATTTAATATAACATGAGTATTATTTAGTTATATTTAATCTAATTAGTTATTTTTTAATCAAAATTATTTTGGAAATTAGTATATTTTAATTTATTGGCTTTCAAAAGAGGATTTGTCTAAAAACTAACTTATTGTGCATAACATTATCCTTTTTAATTAATTAAAAACCCCATGTTGAGGAATGATTTAAGTGAAATGTATATATTATAGGTCAATAAATTTTAATTTTAATTCATCTAATGATTAATAATAGTTATAGAGTTGACATAAAATCATAATATCCTTGAAAAATTAATTTCTTGAAAAACCTCATTTTCATTATGTTTGAGTGTTTAATTTGAAAATATATTATGTCATATATCTTAATTTAACTTGGTAAAATATATAAATATTGTAATTAAAATAATTTATATTATATAATTTGGTTAACATAATTATTTATCATAATTAATAGTAAAAATAGTAAAAATATTTTACCACACTTAAGGTATAAACAGATTTACTGGTGGTTAAAATATAAAGATATGGGTTAAAATGACCTAAGAACTTGTCTAAAATCTATTTTTCTCTATATTTAGATATTATTATGTATAATTCATGACACTGGTCTATTTTGGATCCTTTTTTCTTCTGAAACATATGGGTAAACCTTTTCTTCTCAATAATTACAGGTGTGTCACACACCACACTAATAAAAGGACACTCCTTCTACTCTCTTCTTGACACTGTTAAAAAAATTAATAGAAAAAAATACAAAAATACCTTCCTAAAATCCCTCCACATGACCTAGATCCATTATTTTGATCATAAATCCATCTAGTGAATCTTTGTTGCACTTACTTAAGGTGTTTGTTTGAAGAAGAGGTGTGAGGCTTAACCAAATATCTTTTTTTATTTATTCTTCCACCTCATTAAAATATTTTAAATTATAATGATATATTAAAATAATTATCTCAAAAATAGAGAGATTTTATTATGTAAATTTCATAACCAAATCTATCTCCTCTACCATCAAATAGGATATGAACTCATCATTCATGTCTACAGCAGACTACCGCCTCACAGACAGATGTTATTCATTTTTCAATCAACACCTCAAATGGATGGATATTGTTATGTATTTAATATGTGTGTGTGTGTGATATTATGATATTATCTTATATATAAAATTATTATATCACATATACCTTCTTTATTTCTATTATATGGGGGATATGATAAAATTGTTCATATGTATGGTGGATTACCGCATTGTGAAGCGATGTTATTCATTTTTCACTACAATTTTTTGTTGAAACAAATTAGGGTAAATTTAATAAATATATGTGATATATATGAAATAAATAAGATTCTATAAATTTAAAAAATTATTTACCTATATTTTTTCTATTCGTCGAGAAAATGGATATGGTGTTCATGAATATGTATGGCCTACTATCTCAATGAACAACACATTTCATTTTCTACCTCTAAATTTATGGATTACTCTATAAAAATATATTCTGAATATATATGATATTTATATAATTTTTAATATTCTTGAGATTATAAAACCATGATTCAATTAATATAGATGAAAATAACAGATCATAACATACATGAAAAATATTAGTTATTACCTCAAACATGATTTTAACAAGAAATTATTAATATACATGTAATAAATGGTCTTAAGTAATTCATATATCATTTGAAATAAATAATTATAGTTTTTTTAAAAAATTAAAATAAATTTATACTTATTATATAGGCAGTATGAAGGTGTATGAAGTAATTTTAGACTTAAGGTAAGAGATTCTTATCTCAAATTATGTTATTTGGGACATAATTAATTTTATACACCTTACTCTTCTATGAGGTGTATTTACTAAACCTTTGACTTTTTATATCATGAATAACTACCAATTAATTACATTAAAATTATTATTTTATTTTATTTGTTGATATGGAATATATTCAAAAAATACCAAAGTGCTAATGGTTTGATGTTACAATCTCATAATTTTGGATGAATTAGATGATTATGTAATATTTATGACTTTTTTATCCCCTAATAATTATTTTATAGAACCACAACTTGATTTGTTCATTTAGAATATTTATTTATTATCTAGTATTGTGTGTTTTTATCTGGGACCTCGATATTAATATTTAGAGTAAATTAAAAATCAATTTTTAAAATGAATTAGTTGGTTCATTTGTTTTTTCAAATTTATTTCATTATATATAACTTTTCTTTTGAATTTTTACATTTTAAATGGTCTTCAATAATGTTTGGAAAATCATTTTAGATTAAATTATTTCAATATGGATTTTCAAAGTTGTTTCAAAGTGACTATCTGGATAAAGTGTCTTGGGATAAATAAATTTATTTAGATTTATTGTTTTTATATATTGAAACCCAAAATTTTACTGTATAAAATGAATATATAATCTATAATGGTTTTTTATGAAATTTTGTATGAAAAAACTAATTTTTATATATATTTGACAATGGAAGGGTGGGTAGTAGCCTACTAATTTTGTTTAGGGTCACTCTTGTACAATATAACAATTTTAGGATTTATTTAAAATCATGATTTCCCATGAAAAGTTTGTGAAATTGGGATTAGTCAGTGTAACTTGAAGGGACACGCTATGTCAGTGGTTTAATTTTTTTAGGATTTATTATTATGTAGAAGAAAACAAACACCACATCTTTACTTTTCTGAGTGGTGAATTATATATGAATAGATGGGGTGGTAAATATTGAGGGTTATTTAAATAGTGAGATTTGAAGGTATGATGTGGTAATTGAATTGCGTGGTTTTAAATTGTTTAAATTATTAATATTTCTTCTTCTCAACTAGTGCATGGACCACCCATTTATAGAGTTTTTTACCCATTACTATGTTTTTTTTACTCAAATTTAATGGTGAATCATTCCCATAACTATTTATTTATTTATAGTAACTAATTTTAATATCATGTAATTTTTAATTCCCTTCAATCCCTATCCCATGATGGATCAGTCGTCTGATGGATTGATGGCTTAAGTTGGTTTTTGAAAAGAACAAAGATTATATTATAGATTATCTTGAAAATAAATTTTGTCTTTATCTACCATTATATAAAGGATATTGAATAATGTTGTTTATGAAATAAATATATCTATTCACCACCACATGATAGTGTTATGTGCGGTTAGAATAAAAATTGTATTCTTGATACAACCTCGTCAATTCAGAATCACATAAATTAGTTTCAATTTCTATAAATATTGTGTAAGGATCCCCAAATATTGAAATGATATTAGGCTAAATGAAATTGATGAAAATATTTTTCAAATATCCTTTAAGAGTGAAACATTGTATTATTTAGAGAAGAAGTCGGTGACAGTAAGAATTTCATTAAATGGCATAGCTATATCAAAGAGGTTTTCACCCATTACATTTATCCCCTATATAAAAATGATTAAGATTATTTAAGGGTGTTAGATAAAATTGTGGGTTGATTAATAAAATTTTCATGTATGTAGTTGTAATGGAATTTATTTGTAAATTTATAAAATCTTTTATCATTTATATTTATAAGTATCAAAGTATCATGATTTTTTGGAAGAACCTGGTTCTTTATTAGTGAGTGTTTCATACAAAAACATGAAATTAATATATATTGGTGAGGATCTCTCCACCTTTAGTGAACCTGGTAAGGTTCCTATAAAAGCCTCACTCTTAGAGTAACTTCATTGGAATTTTAGTTTTTATTACGAATGTAGTTTTTTACCACTGGTCATTATATACCATTATAGCTCGATTTAGAATTAGAATACCATTTTTAAGTTAATTAATTATAGGTGACATATAACCATATATGAAATCAATAGGAATAGGTAAATTACTTCCTTACTCTGAGAGGATATTAAGTTCATTAATTTATTTCATATCAATATTGATAAATGGATATACCACCTTGCGATGTTTGATTTGAATGACCATCACATCTTAGAGGAACCAATAAATTACATTTCCTATTTTTTGGAGGCTTCATGTATGGATAATAAATCTTTATTAGGGAGCTCTATATCTAATAATAACTTCTCTAGTGTAGGATGTGTTGTACGGAAATCTGAAAACCCTTTCTCATCAATCTTGTTTTGAGGAATTAATTGGAAATCTAATTATTTTAAAATTACTTATTATGAAACGAAAAATCATAATAGCATAAGATGAACAATGATATATTTAATTTAATTGATAAGATATACTATGTGTACAGTTGCATTCTGAAAATAGGGTCTCATATTTTTCAATACAAAAAATAATACGAGATAGTTCTTCATTATATCAGAATATTAGGTGTCACAAATAATTTTTTCCCGAAGAGATAATATAGAGTATTATCATTTATTGTATATTTATTTTCATCAATGAGGGTTCCAAGTTATTTTTTATGGTTTCCACATAAATTTTAAGGGTCTTTCCTTTTAATAGTAATATTAAAACTAGTGGTTGTAGAAGGTGTTATTTTATATCATCGAAGGATTTATGAAAATACTTTTCCCATTGATAAGTGACCCCCTTATTCATTAACTTTGTGAATGGTGATAACATTCTCTCTAAATTGGCTACAAATAATTGAATGTAATCTGGAAACCCTTTAAATTATCTAATCTCTAAAAAATCATGTGGTGTGTGTATGTCAATGATTCCATTGGTTTAATCTTGATAACTCCTGATGCCTCTGTATCATATAAAAATTTTGATTAATTTCATAGAGGTGACACTGAAGACACACTTCAAGGGTTTCAACTACATATTATGGGTACAAAAATAGGTGAACACTTTCTAAGTATCATCAATATGATCATGGAATTAGTGGAATTTGACAAAAAAAATGTTCCATAGAGCACTCTTCCACCTTTCTTAAAAGTTTCTTGAATATGTTATTTATATCCCTATGATAGGTTTATTTGGAATTTTTCAAGCCAGAGTGTATCGTCTGGTAATACTATATTCCCATGGGTCTCTAACCATCATGGTCTCATAATATTTGAGGTCTATCAAGGTTTTTTTCTATATAGAGTATACATTTATAAATAATAGATCCTCTAACCCCACTATTTCATTAATTAATAGTTTATAAACTAAGTTTGTGAAATAATACTTTGGGGAGTAGTGGTTGAGAACTGAGAAGACATTAAAGTCCTATATTTTACCATTCTTTTTCTTAAGAAAGAATTTTTTTTAAGACACTTCATGTATTAATTTCCCTAAATAATATTAGATTTGTCTGGCATATAAAAAATTTTCTTCCTCCTTTTCATCATTAGTTTGATACATTATTTACACTTTATGTTTGTATCTATGATGGTTTTATGATAAAACTAAGTGATGTGTAGATCCCTTGGAATTTAACCTGAATATTTTCATATAATTTTATGAAAATAAAACTTTATTTTTATCTAACATAGAGACATACTTATATTTTTCTTTAGAGGATAGTGTTGATATAAAATATTTTTCCCATAAATCCTCTTTTGTACCTATATTCTCATATCTATGTTCATCAATGATGGTAAAGATGCCTTCCTCAAATTATGGTGGTGCATTCTTGATTTATTTAACTTTTCATTACCCCCATCAGGGTTAGAAGATGGAACGGTACCTTGAGATCTAGGATATAACATAGGGAAATTTCTAATTCAATCAGGATAAAATCCTTATCTATAATAGTTGGGTTTATCTGATGAAATATAAACAATGATATTGAAATAGACTATACTTAAACCTTGTTTTATTATTGCAGGAGTCATGTCAAACCAATGAAATAGCCTTGTAAATGTTGAACAAATATCTACCCAACCTATATTTGTGTAAATAAAATAAAATAAAACATTAATACACATGGAAAAAAAAATTAATTTCCAATTTTGGTGTTTTTTACTCAATTTATAGATATTCTTTACCATTATTTAAAATTAAAATAACTAGAGGGTTTAAATCATTAGATAATACAGCCATATGTCTTCCCAAATTTGGTTTTTTTCCTCATTCCAAGTGATGGGAAACCCTAAATTCTTATTGTGTTCAATAAATGAGACGAAAGGGGTGATTTTAATTCTATAATGAGTAGTAGTATATATGTCATTATTTACCAGTGGATTATTCCATTCCTTATTATAGTCTTATATATCTATGTATTGAGATTCACTAGATTTAAAAGGAAGCTGTCACTATAAAATACACCAAATTTACAATAATTAGTGTTTTTAGACACTGGTGACATAACAAGGCCATTTCTATATACATTTTAATTCATGGACTTCACAACAATACATTGAAAGCCATTTCCTATAGAACTACCATGAATTCAGAGGTGGAAATAATCCCAATGAATTATTTCTTAAACATGATCCTCTTATGTAGCCTCTACTCTATTTTTTATATCCCTTGACAGCCAATTTTGAGGGATATGGGACATATTAATTGTATTCAAAATAGAGGAAGGTTTGGATTGCTATGATATTTATTATAGGATCATATCAAACTATGTCTTTGAGAATATAAGTATTATCAAGTTTTTAAGGTATGTACAAAGGCAAAATATTCCACTGTATGGGAGTTTATTAGTCCTTTTATATAAAATAAATTTCCATGCGACACTTAGTAGAAAAAATAACTATATTTTATGTCTCATATGTAATGAATTTACTATCAAAATGCTTGAAAAAGTCTCAATTAGGGCATTTTTGAGTGTTTTTTAAGGTAAAAGAGATCTAGAATTGAAATTATTTCTAAGAAGATATAGATATTCCTAAAAATGTTTCACTGTGAAGATAAAGGGCCTCCTACACTATGGTTTCTCCCCAACTTAAAAAATGGGGGTCATGATGGGATATTTTATCTACTTCTTCCCAATACTAGAATTACAAGGTGTTCTAACAATTCATCGGTGGGGTCGAACTGGACTCTCTTCAACTTGAAATCGATAGACTAAATTTTTTTCCAATAGATCTACTAGTAAGATCAAATAAGAAAGATATCTTGAGGATACAAGATCAAACTGATCTTCCTAATAATATTTTTGAATTTTTTTTCGATTCATGATTACATATATGGATTTAGTGGGATTGAATCTTATCTATATAGGTTTATATCAAAGTTTCCTCTATCATCCACTATGACTTCCTCCCCTATTAATTTTTGTAAAATAAATTTTGTTTTCATAATATTCATTATAAAATGTATAAATCAAGGTGATGAAATTAAATTTTTTGTGTTGTGATTCTTCATCCAATGAAAATTCAGTTTGGAAATGCAGTTCCCATCCTCCCAGTGTTGGGGTAAGATGTAACACACCAAACATTTATGAAATTTCTTTTTTAAAATAATTTTAAACTTTTAAAAAAATTTAATTACATGAAACTTTGAGTTTTTCTTGTTTCACATGCAACACATAGTTTTGTTTCATTACAGCAACACTGATTTTCAAAAAAAAACATTTCATATTATTAAAATATTTTTACATGATAGTTATCACTTGTCCATTAGAATGATTAGAATAGATATGATTAACTAAATATTGTAAATATATGGTTTAAACATGTATTTAAAATTAATTATTTACTGAATAACTAATTAAAAATGAAAACAAAACTATTTTAAAATTAAAGAAATATTTTTTTAAACTATTTTTATGAAAAAACACGTTTTACTTTAATAAATTAAAAAAGACAATTTTGGGGAATGATTTTAATAAAATTAATATTGTATATATTCCTTAAACTTATTAACATTCAACATATGTGTTTTCTATAAAATGTATAAGAATAAATCCAATTTTATTCTTAAAAACTATACTTTTCTAAAAAGTGGTTTAGTGACCTATTTATGCACTCCTTTGAGAACTAATTTTTTTAAATTTATAAAATTTATTTGAAAAAAAATTAACTTAATATTTTAAATTATCATAAAAAATTTATCTTATGGTCTTTTTTTATAATTTTCTAAAAAGATAAATGTTTTTATGAATAGTGAAAAATACTAAAATTGAATTGAAAACTAAATTTTTTAAAAAATATTTATAAAGTTAAATTATATTTTAAATTGTTTTTATTTTAAAATTACTTGAATTAAATATCTATGAGTCCAATTTCATTTATTTTAATAAATTTCATACTGAAAATAGATATAAAAATATTGTAAACTTTTGGCATTTTATCTTTGAAAACCCACGTTATCATCATGTCTGTAAGATTAATGTTAAACAAAAAATTTCAACTAATGGGAATTGAATTTTTAATAAGGGGTTACATATTTATAATAATATTAATTTACATTGTCTAATATGGTTAACTTAATTTTTTTACCAAATTGAATAAATAAAAGAAAAAAATTACCTTAGTTAAGGTAAAAATGGGTTTATAGGGGTCAAACTAGAATGATAAGAGTTATAATGACCTAAATAATTTACAAAAAATTATTTTATATTTCTATTTCAACCTTATAGTTTCTAATTATCAATTATACTACATTTAATAACCATTTATCATGTTAAATTTATAGGTACACCTTTTTCTTTTTAAAAAATTTTAAGTGTTCCACTCGCCTCACTTACAAAAGGGTACCCATGTCCTCTCTTAATCACACAATAAAAAATCATCCAATACCTACCCAAATAACTTTAAAAACCCGTATTCCATCATAGAATTATTATTTTTGACATAAATCCAACCTATGATGGATTTTGGTGCTAACCTAAAGAGGATACACGAAGAAGTGATAACGATCATCAACAAGGGTTTTTTATTAATTTCTTCCTCCACCTCCTTCAATTATTATTATACCATGATGATATACTAACAATATTATATTAACTATAAATATATTTTTTTATGTTATGTTAATGACCTATAACCAAATTCACCATCACTAAATGGGTTGCAAAATCATCATTTGTGTGTACGGTGGACTACAACCTCACGAATCAATGACGATTTTTTCTATTAGAACCTCTCATAGTTGGTTTTTATTATGAATATATAGTATATAAATGATATTTATAACATAATTATACCAATTTTTTAATTATATGATATAAATATTTTTACTTTTCTTTCAATAGGGGATATGATAATATCACTCTTATGTACGGTGGACTACTACCTCATGAAGCGATGTGATTTGTTTTCAATAATGAATTAAAATGAATATAATAATGGTAAATATATGTGATATACAAGAGAAAATAATGATATTAAATAAATATTTATCATTCTGAACATATAATATATCATTTTATTTCTTTTATTTTTAATCACCAAATGGTGATAACGTCGTTTGTGTGCATGTGGACTACCGCCTTTTCAAAGTGATGTCACTTTATTTTCATCAGGAAACATGGATGATATTTATAATTATATTTAAATAAATAATCTGAAATTTATTATATTATTATCAATATTTAATTATAAACTATTACTTACCTACTTTCCATAATGAGTTTTTGAAAATAGAAATGTTACTCGTGCGTACATATGGCATGCCATCTCCCGGATTGTAAGGTAATTCATTTCTCAAAACTAGAATTTATGATGGGTATTAAAATTATTATTTATTTATAAATATGAAAATAATTTAATTATTATTATTCTATATATGATATAACCATGAAGAAATTAAGCAGACTGGAAATAAAAAATCCAAACATATATAAAAAACAAGTCGTTATTATACAAAACAAAATTTTAACAAGGAATTTTTAATAAGTAGGTAATAAAAAGTAAAAAATCAATTATATTTGGTATTATATATATAATAATTGTTCTATAATATATGTATAATAAATATATATTTATTATATTGGATTTCCTAACGTTTACGAAGGAATTTTATAATTATGGAAAGGGATTTCTGGTCCCTATTTAATTTATGGGAGACATATAAAAATTCACAACTTGTTTCTATAATGTCGTATATATAATTTTACATTGAAATGTTATTTAATTAATACAATTATGTTTATTATATTAAATTTTTTATTTTATTTTATTCTTTATTTTTTCTTAGTAATTAAAAGAATATTATAGTGGTAAAGGATTTTCATTTAATTTTTTTATTTTGTGAGACAAAATCCATATTCACCATATATTTATTTAATGTGCTGTATATAATGCCATGAATTTTATTTATTATCATTCTCTTGAAAATAATATAGATTAGCCATATTTCTAGTATAACTCTTTCATGGTTATTATGTTTCAAATGTTAGCAAAGTGGTAATGGTTATATGTTACAATTTTATCATTTAACATGATTGTTTAGAATTAAGTCTCTAATGTTTAAATATTATAATCCATATATCAAGAAACTCATTAATTTTATTCCTCAATTATTTTGACGGGACAATGAATTTTATCCCTTAATTTTAATCTATTAATGTACTCAAGTATTCAAAAATAGTGATTTTAATATAAATCAAGTTTTTTCCAAAATCCCTTTTTAATCCAAAACCATGTTTTATATAAAAATTCAAATATATTACTAAAATTTTAAAATAATAATTTACTAAAGAAAATTTTACCCATGTTTTAATTTAAAAAAAAATATTAAAATTAATCTCTTTATCATTTTCAAAATCAATTCCCGCTTGAATTTGATCAACAATTTGAATGGAATACTTGTTTGAACACATACATAATTAACATAATTTCCCACCATCATAACCATTATTTTCATTAAATATTATTTTATAAGGTTTCATGTTTATTTTCAAATAAATAGATATTAAAAAAATTGTTTTAAAATTATTTTTTTAACAAAAATAATATTTTTTCAATATATTATTTAAATAGTTTTTAAAACATCCTTTATAAGTTTTCAAGATTATAATTAGAAAAATTATTTCCAAACTTTTTTTATTTTAAAATTTGATTTATAATGAAATTTTATTTTCTTAATGAAATTTTACATGTGATTTGTCTTACAAAATCATTATCCATTTAATATGAAATCCTTTGACATAATATATGTTTTACTTGGAATATGAAGAAATCGTACCATTATTATTAAAATATTAAATGGTTTATGATGACTAGATGTTTATGAAACGTATTTATCTTACATGGGTTATACCATGATAAATCTTTATGAAACACACTTCTTATAATGGTTTTTATTCTTTGATGAAACGATGAAATGATGATGAAATATATATCTTTTCCACTGGTAATGATATTATGAGATGTTTATGAAACCATTTCTTTCATGGGTTTTGATATAATGAATTTTTTATAATATTTTGTCTCACATATGTATTATATTAATTATATGATGGGTAATACCAATATCTCACTCTAATGCACAGTGAAAACATTTATATCTCATGAGATATACGTGACTGTAATAGGAAGTGAACCCAGATCAGTAAGGGCCTTTGTCTACTATAACGATCTTGTGAGTAAACCTTAATATAAATTATGGTTTGGGAAGTGAACCCATTACCGTATATTGGCCTTATCAGTGTGACTTTACTAAATTTGAAAATAATATATATTCTTATGTATATGCCATAATTCTATGTCTTATGTGAATGTTATTATATTTATTTCATTATTATTCTTTAAATATAAAATATTTATGATGTGACTCAAGATTATGCTCTTTGATATATAGGGTATGGTTTTCATATA
Organism: Viscum album; assembly: GCA_963277665.1. NCBI lineage: Eukaryota > Viridiplantae > Streptophyta > Magnoliopsida > Santalales > Viscaceae > Viscum > Viscum album. Next base: position 1,877,021,897 of record OY728143.1, on the reverse strand, counting down.
TTATTCTCATGTTATCATACAATTATTTTCATTTTATTATTAAATATCTACTTTTTTTACCCTTAGTGAGAAACTAAGCTTACCCTTTCGCCGATTTCCTTTTCCCAGGTAATGAAGAATTGTTTTAAGTAGGGTATGTCTATAAAGACTAAATAATTAGAATATCTTTATGGGAGAAATTAAATATCTTTCCCAAAAATTGAATATTGGGTGATTATTATCCAAATAAACTAAAATATTATGGTCCTTAGGCATGTGTTTGTATAATTTATTGAATATTCATCTAAAAAGATTTAATATCCATATATCAAAAGTCTAGGTAGATATATTTGAAATCAAATGGAGGTTTAATTAAAATATGGGATCTAGGGTGAGAAAACTATAGTGAGATTCCTAGGTATATTTATAAGTATATTTATAGGTATATCTCAAATGATAAGTTTAATGATGAGTCAACGTATAAGAAAATACCCTAGAATTTTAGAAAATGATAGAACCAATGTTTTATAAGTATTTACATTCAAGTTTGAATACTACTAGCAGATGTGGCTCTATAAAATAAGTTCCTAGGGGTAATAACTCTGAAAATGATGCATTGAGTTGGACTCTTTTATCACCTAGTGTACGACAATAGGCCTTTCAGCAAACCTATTTTGACACTCCCTAAGGATATTCTTTAGAAATTTAGAAAACCTTTATGAACGATCATGAAGGATATATATAATGACCGTTAATGACCATGGATAATCTTATGGTTTCATATATTGAAAATAGGGTTCTTTGATTTATACATCCTATAAGTTATTTTTCATTATTATGTGGTTTCCAAATATTAAAATTGACACTATGGTTTTTAGTTTTAGTCAATAGAAGTAACCGGATGGAATTGGGTTAACATAGAATGTGACAATCAATTTACGAATGGGATTACAAATGGTATGATGACTGGTGTAAAGGATTTTTTGATTATTCCATATCAATTTTGACGATATGCGATTAACTAATTGCACCAAAACCAACTCTCTAACTCACTAAAGAAGAGAAGGATAGAGTTTATTATGAGTTTGTGAAATAAAGACCATGGGGTGTGAAGATTAAGCTTCCTATTTGTCTAGAATGTGGGATATAAAACTCAAGGTAAAATACCATATGGATAAAAATCCGTTTTGGGTGTACAAAATAAGAACACAGTGTAAGTAACTGAAAAATAAAAATGAAATGTTTGTCTACTGTGATAGATGAAAATAATATCCTCTGTAAAATATTATCCATTTTTAAATGTTTTAAAAGTTGAAAGTAAAGGAATATTGCAAATCTATGACCTAAGGGGAAATCTATTTAACTGAATCTATAATTTTATATGGGTTATGGTAATATTAATTATGATTAAGAGATTGAAAATGAAATATAAAAGGGATAAAGTGTTATGAAATGTTGTATTGAATCATAGTTAATGGTTTGAGAAAGATGTAGGATTATTGAAGTATTAATGCATTGGAATTCATGTATTATGTTATATGAATCATGAAAAATATAAGTATTATTCATTATATGATTTCCTTTATGGATTTTCAAAAATATGATAAATGGTATTGATGTACTATAAAATAAATTAAATTGAAAGGTGGTATTTTTTATTAAGAGAAGATACTAATTAATATTTTCTGAATATTGATATAATGATATTGGGATAAAGAGGTGATAGATATTATTAAAGTAAGATGGAGAGTATTTATGAACTTGGAACTAATTAATTTTTTCTATATAATGTGCTTTATTTTATCATTGATGATGTTTACATCGTTGTTGGACTTAAAAAATATATTCAATAATATATGGTTTAATTTAGGGAAGGATTAATTATGTTTGTTTTAATAATGTTTTCAAGAAATTATATGAAAAATGTAGTCACATATTTAGTATTAAAAAATCAAGATCTATATTATAATATTTGGGGGATTAATGTTATGTTTATTTTGAAAATTTTAATAAGAATCTTTACAAATGTTAAATTTTGTAAGGGTTATAATTTTAACCGTTGATGGGATAGTTTAGATTTTTTATTGTATAAGATTTCAGAGATTAAGGTATTACTCAAACATATTAAGATTTATGCATATTGTATAATCTTTTATATCTGATTATTTTTTATGATAACTAAAGATAGTTATCATAATTTATCATTCTTTTTATGGATCTTATGATCCATTAGTTCATTAGGAATAACAAATTCAGCTTCTTCTCTTGGAGTAAGAGTTGAAGTGGAAAATAATCATGTCCTAACCAAGTGGTGAGATTATGCTTATGAAACATAATAAAAGAAAATATATCTTCTCCTGAAAATTATTCAAAATTAGGAAAAGGATATTTAAATAAAATGTTGTATTTTTATCATTATCTTGATTATATCATTTTCCTTTTTCTTTCCACTTTATTTTATGGTTTTTTTCCTTAACCTTATTTGTGTATCCCACTTTCTTATTATCAATGATCTTTATCAATCTCTATAATTTTTTATGATTTTCTTTTATGTCTAAATATTTACTTCCCACCCATGTTCTCTTATGGGGAAACCTAATTATGAGTTTATTTAGGTGTCATTTATCTTTCAAACCATCCCTTTTAAAGGGTTGTTTTATTATTAATTTTCATGATGTGTGTTTATATAAATGAATTTTCACATGTCAATCGATTGAAGACAGATAAAAATTTTGACAGAGAAATTCAATTAAAGGGGGGTAAAATGAAACACCTTAGAACATTATGAAATATATTTTTTCTAATTAAATTATATCTTTTAGATATTTTTCATTGTACTCAACACTAATTTTGGCTTGAGTTACACTTAACACTATGTTTTTATTGTGTTACATGCTACACTGAGTTTAAATGAAATGTGCCATATTATTAAAATATTATAATATTGTAGTTATCTTCTAGACTTTAGAATGATGGGTATTAATAGGATTAACTAAATTATGAAAATATATGTTTAATAATTATATATAAAATGAATTATTTGGTCACTAATTAATTAAAAATAAAAATAAAACTATTTTAAAATAAAGGAAATCTTTTTCAAAAAAACAATTTTTTGATAAAAAGCACTTTTTACCTCAATAAATTAATAAATAAACTATTTTGGATTATATTAATAAAATATATATATTATATATTAATCCTAATTATTATCATTTATCTTATGTTCTTTCTAGAAAATTGATATGGGTAAATCCAATTTTACAATTAAAACTGTATTTTTCTAAAAAGTATTTTTCCTGAATTCTTTGCACACATATTTTAAAACTAATTTTTAAAAATTTTAGAAAATTTATTTTAAAAAATAAAATTTATTTTATAAATAATCATATCAAAATTATATTATGTTTAATTATTTAGTATTTTCTGAAATGCTATATGTCTTTATTAATAGGGAAAAATATTTAATTTAAATTGAATATTTCTTTTTTGTTTAAATTACTTATAAAGATAAATTATGTTTTAAATTGGTTTTAAAGTATCATTATTTCAATTATATATCTATTAATCCAATTTTTATCATTTCAGTAAATTTTAAAATGAAATTGGATAAAAATACATTGTAAAATATTTAACTTTTTCTCTTTGAAAACCCACTTTCTCGTCATGTCTGTGGGATTAATTTTAAATCCAAATTTTCCACCTATGTTAATTGAATTTGAAAAAAATGGATTCCATATTTTTAATCATAATAATTTATATTATAAAATAATTTAAACTTAATTTTTTTCACCAAAATTAATTTTGGTAATGGTAAGAAACTATTTATCATGGTTAAGTTAAAATTGGTTTTACCACAGGTTAAACTAAAACGATAAGGGTTAAAATGACCTCAAAAATTTTCAAAAATATATTTTATTTAAATATTTATACCCTATAATTTATAATTCTACATAATTATATATTTTTTTGCCTTTTTTTATTTGAAAAATGTTGGTACTTCAATTTTGTTTCGAAATATTACAAGTGTGCCCCTCACCTCACTTATAAAAGGCCACCCCATATCCTCTCTTCCTAACACCCTAAAAATAATTCATCCAATAAATTATAAAAAAACATACCAAATTCCATAAAATCATCCTATAATCATTATTTTCCATATAAAACCAACCTATGAAGGTTTTGGTTTCAAATCTAAGGAGGATACCCGAAAAAGAGATAATGTTCATCAATGGGAATTTTTCTGTTGCTTCTTCCACCACCTCCATCAATTATTTTTATAACATAAAGATATAATAACCTCATTATATTATATATTCTAAGATGATTTTATTTAATTTTCATGACCTGAAACTATCCCCTCCTACATAAAATTTGTTACAAAATAATCAAACATGTCTATAGCGGACTATCGTCTCGCAAACTGATGTCATTCGATTTTACATTACCACATATCTCAGATTATTCTAATGATAAATATAAAGTATATATATGATATTTATAAAATAATTATAACTATTTAGTTATTATATCATAAAAATTTACTTTCCATTCTGAAGGGGATACAATAACATCACTCTTACAAACAGTGGATAGCGCCTCACAATGCAATGTGATTCATTTTCACTAACGTATTACATGGAAGATAATAAAAATATATATATATGATATACATGACATAATTATGAAATTTGTGATATATTTATAATTATAAAAATATAATATATCATTTTTTACCTTTTCACTCATTAAAATATGATAGAATTCTTCATGTACGTGTTAACTATCACCTTTACAAATAGATGTGACTCTATTCTCATCACCACATCACATAAGATGCCTTTTATAATTATATTTAAAATATATATATATAATTTATGATATTATGATCATTTATTAAGTATATAATATTACTTTCCTCCTTCCCATAATGATCACTGAAAAATTAAAATGCCACTTTTGCATACATAAAGCTTACCGTCTACATGATTATAACATACGCCATTTCTCAAATACAACTTTAATGATTATAATTTAAATTATTATTGATTTATAAATATGATACTTATGTCATAATAATTATTCATGGGATGATTTAACTATGATCAAATTAAGGGGAACAAATATAAAATGTCAAAATATATATGAAAAACCAAACAGTTATTATGAAAAATGTGATTTTAACTAGGAATTGTTAATAAAAAAGTAAACAAATATCATTAGTTAATTATATATGGTACTATATATATAAATAAGAATTGTTCTTTAATATATTTATACTAAAATTATGTATATTATACATGAGGTTTGAACATGTACAAAAGAAGTAAAGACTTAAGGTAAGAGATTTCTAGTCTCTCTTTTATTTCTATGAGACATGTAAAAAATCACCACTCAATACATTTTTATGGTGTATATATTATATTTTTGACATTTTATATCATTAATACCGTTATTTTATTGATATTATAAATTTCATTTTATTTTATTCTTTATTTTTCCTTAGGTTTCATATGAATAAAAGATGGTAAGGTATTTCTATCTCAGTTTTTACTTCTGTGAGACACAATCCATATTCACCATTTATTTATTTAATGTGTTGTATATAATAACCATGAATTTCATTCATGATTATTCACCTAAAATTTATGGGGATTAAATATCCATTTTATGATTTATCATTCATATGGTATGGATTCAATTATTACTAAAGTGGTCAGGGTTCTATGTTAAAATCTCATCATTTATCATGATTGTTTATGATTAAGTCACAATTGTTTAAATATTATGATTCATGACTCAAGAAACAAATTAATATTTTATCCTTTTTGTTATTTTATTAGTATACATACTTTTACTTCATTTTTATCTCTTTATATAATCAACATTTCAAAATTGTGTTTTTAATAAAAATCGTTCATTTGGTCAAAAGCCCAGTTTCACCCAAAACCATGTTTTCTAAAAATGATTTTAAAAAATTAAAAAAAATGATTTATAAAATAAATTTTAACCCATGTTTTAATTTTTAACAAAATATTCTCAAATTAATATTCTTTTCATTTTGAAATAAAATTTCCATTTGGAATTTACCAATAATATGAAAAGAATAACTATTTTAATGTGTACTTCATGATTAGAATTTTTGACTATCATAACCATTATTTTCTTTAAAGATTAACTTATAAGTTTTAAATGGTATTTTCAATGAAAAGTATTTTCAAAATATATTATGTTTTAAAAAAATTGGAATATATATTTTCCTCAAGAAATGTTTTATATGATTTTTATACCATCCTTTATAAGTTTTCAAGTTTATGTTGAATGAAAATGATTTAGAAAGTATTTTTTTTAAGAGTTTTTTTGAAATATAATTTATTTTCCTTAAGAAATTTTCCAAGTGATATTTCTGTTATAATCATTATCCATCTATGATGAAATCCTTTTATATAATTTATTATTTATTGGTGATATGAAATAAGGATACCACTCTTATTCACACTATGGGTGGTTTGTGATGGCCTGATATTTATGAATCTCATTTACCTTTAATGGGTTATACCATGAAAAACAAATTATAAAAATTGGTTGTTTTTCGAAGGGTTATGCTATGATTGAATGATGAAATAGTTGTAAAACATTTCTCTTTTCCACAGGCTATTTTCTGATGAAATTTTTATAAAACCCATTTCATTTCATGGGTTATTATATCATGAATGTTTTATGATATTTTGGAACAAAAATAAATTTTTCTATTATGTGATGGGTGACACCTATATCTCCCACTAACGCATTGGGTAAATATTTTTATCTTATGAGTTAGACTAAACTAGAATGGGGAGTGAACCTAGTTCATTAAGGGACCTTCTCTACTATAGTAATTTTGGGAGTGAACTATGACTATTATTATGGTTTATTGAGTGAAACCATTCCACTATTATATCCTTGTAAGTTATCCTCAACTACTATGAAAATGATTATCTATACTTATGTTTATTCCACAATTCCATGTATTATGCCAATGTAATGATCTCATAGATCATGTCCTTTGATTTCATTATGATTAATGTCTTATTAACTATCAATATTTTTTACATAAAAAAGATTATTATATTTGATATGAAAGTCAGTGTTTTAATATGTTATGATCAAGTTATAATACCCCTATCTTCATATTATACATACATATCTCCCTTTTTTACATTTACTGATAATCTGATCTCATCTATTATTATGTTTCCATTCCCCTTGTTATGATGAAAGATTTTAGGTATGGTATATCTTTGAATATTGAATGATGGGATTCTCTTTATGGGATACATTTAATATCTTTCTACAAATTAGAATATCGTGTTCTTAGTCTCCAAAGACACTAAATTATTATGGTCCTCAAGCATGTGTTTGTATAATATATTGAAAATTATTCAAAAAATATGTAATATCCATGTATGAAAATCCTAGGTTTTTATATAATTAATCCAAAAGAGTTTGTACATGTATGGGTTCCCATGGCGGTTACTCTTTCTATGACATGTTCCACTAGAAATGATTATGAAGACTCTTGGAAAGATATAATGACATCACCTAAGGTATTTTGAAGGGAATTATGGTAATGTATTTTTTATTCAGGTGCACCATTATAATTACATTCACATATTCAGTTATTATTTTGGTCATATTGTTATCAAATATTCTTAAATACATGTTTGAGAATTCTTACCAATCACCTTATTATAATGGAGGAATGGAAGAGACACAACTCACCTATACCAGGGAATTACCCAAATTTACATTTTTGGTGTCAATAATAGTTTGGTCATTTATTTTAATATAAATCAATATTGGATGTTATGCCCAAATATTTAATATATGGGGTGGTTATTGTGGTTATAATTCAAAAAACATTCATTGGATTCCTTAAACTCATGCAATTTATCAAAATATTTCTCTTTGAAAATGATCAAAAATTTGGGAACCTTCTCTTTTAGATGAAAATAATTTTTCATCAAATTTTCAATGTCCAAGATATTTTTCTCTTTATTTTCTACATAATGAGGATATTTTTTCTACTAATTTTTTTTCATTATTTATAAGGAGAAACTACACAACAATGAGATGGATTAGGGGTTGTATATAGCATGAACACTAGTTTGATCAATGTTATTGATGTTTTTTCTTTACTAGATTTCTTCCCATGTCTTGACAGTATCAAATGAGATTTAGCTTTTGAGAGACAGATTGAATATTTTAATCCCTATGTTATGGTTGAAAACTCCCATAACCACCAATGTATTTTAGGGGAATGATAAATATTTTCTACTCACTCGGTAGGTTCTTTATATATATCTACAACAACTTATCTTATAGAAGATTCATATTCAAGGAACAGTCTAATACATTCCACCCAGATATTGATTTTGGAACTTTCTAATTTTCTTATTTTTTCAATTCAATATGACGGGGGTAGTCAAATTTCACAATGTGAATCTAAATTAGTATAGGATGGTCAACCAAGATCTTCCTAATTATGGGTATACCTAGATAGTATATATTTTTAACATAAAAATACTAGTCCTTATAAAAGTTTTCACAAGCCTGTAGTGTTTATCCACTTATTAATACTTTGGTTTTCCCATCATAAATCATCATCAAGACATAAAATGTATGATTTTTTTCTTTGGATCACCCACAATTTTTAATATTAGTAATGTATTATTCTCGAAGTTAGGTGGATGTGTATTTAAGTCCACCCACTTAGGATATGACTTCATCTTCATCTTCACTAGTGAATATATCCCTTTCATGGATTCTAATCGAAAAATTAGAGACTCAATGGATTTAATGAGTTTTTATTTCACTTTTCATAGGACAACACTTTAGTGTAGCATGTGGATAGAACTTAATAAGTTGTATCACTTGTTCCAACTATTGATAACTATTTGAGTTTGTCTGGGGTAATTTTCATAAAGTGGTGGAAATTATTACTTCAATGGAGGGAATTATTTTTTCCACATGGCCTCTATATTTGGATCGACTCAATGTATATTCCCCAATATGTTCAGATGACTTGGATCCACTATTTCTAGTCAATAAATTCCTTCATGTTGAATGGGGTTCTTTGGATGATATCTATTTGAATCAATTTTGGACTTTCACTTAGTAATTTTATTACCACTGAGTAATTTTAAATTGATTCACCTTAAATTATTTAACACAAATTTATATTATGATGTAATATCTATAAGAGAATGTGGCTCAACATATTCTTGTGGTAGGTGGGTTTTTTGATTAAACTACACCTTTTCCTTTATCCTTTTCTTAATCACATCAAAGAGTGTTGGAAGAAATCCCTTATGGGTTCTTTTTTTGGTTGTGTTTATTTACACAAAAGAGGAATGAATATTCAATGTATCCAATTTAAGTTTTTTTAGATCATTTTTTTTAGGATTAAAGTGTTTTAGGATGCTTCTAAAATGTTTTTATTGGTCTGTAGGTTGTATAGGATTATAAATATCCGTTATTTTCTAATCCAAAAGTATCATTTTAGAATGTAATAATGGAATGAAACAAAAAAAATAGATGATACCTTCTATGTGTAATAAGAATACTTCTTTACATAATCATGAATCAAGGCTCCATGTGAATATTAATATTCTCTATGTAAATATATTCCAGATCAACAAAATGATTAATTTGGTCCTCATAAGCATAATTTTGAGCTATTTAAGTATCATTGAGTCTATATAAGAATAATTTTCACTTGTGTAAGGACCATTGGGTATGTATAAGAATAATTTTAGTTTTTTTAATGACAAATTTTCTCATAAATAGAATAATTCAATACTATATAAGTATGATTCCTAGTTTTTATAAGGATTATCTAGGTTTTGGGTAAGTATTTTTTTCTATAAGAATAAATTCGGTTCTATGTAAAGATATAGGGGTGTTTTTTCTAACTATGTGAGGATCATTACATTAAGTATTTTTCTAGAAAGATTCATCTTGTAGTAAAATATATGAATATATTTTATTAAAGATAAAAAAAATAATGATTCTAAAATTTTTTAAATCTGTCAATGATTTATGGAAGATTCAATCCCTAACATTTCAAATATTTCATTAAAATATTTACACTGGTTGTGTGGGTTATGATTTGACCATACACACCACATAATGGAAAAAAATGATTATGTGGAGGTTTATTTAGTGTATTATGAGTGTATTTTTTAATTATAAGATATTCTACATGTTTGTGGATCTTATTTTTTCTAGTGGATTGTATTCTTGATAAAATATTTTCCTAAAATGGATGGATGTTTTTATGGAATGAATAATAGTGGGTTGACCTATTTCATTTAAAATGAAAATTCATCTAAATGGATAGGTGATGTTGTTAGAAGAAAAAAAGATATAATTATTACTTAAAATATTTATAATATCCTCTTTGAAAAGAAGTGTGGAGATAGAACCATGAAACAGATGACATAAAAAATTATAATGGAGAAACAGGTCATCAAGGGGAAGCTCTAGGAATATAGAGCATCAAAAGTATCTAAATTATAGATTTATTATAAAAATGATAATAAGATGAGTAAGGTTTTCTATAATACATATTGGAAGAATTATTTCAAAGAAATTATTTAAATAGAAAATAATTACAGCATATTGATACACCACCATTTCTGGATTAGCATTATCAGTTCATGGAGAAGGCAATTTTCAATAGAGTAGTGTGTTCCATTCTATATGGATGGAAGTAAGATTTATTTTGTGTGGTTGTGAATCTATAGGGACTATAAGGCCTCTATAAATATTTTAATCAAATTCAGTGAGATTTAGGGTTTTAAGTTTATAGTCATGTCGCCATGTATGATTCGTGGATTAGCCTGTTTATGTGAAGAAAGTAAAAATATCCAATTTTTCATATTTATTTATATTATTATTTAGTTTCAACTCTATGAGATAAATAAAATTCCCCAAAGAAATTTGATTAATATCATTAGTGAGGGGTAAGTTTCTAATTGACATACAATGATCCACCCCACCAAACACCACTCACCCCTGACCCCTCTTAGGGTATAAGTATTGTTTAGGACTAACATGTTTTATCAGTGATGAAGGTTTGTGGTGAGGCTCTATTTTTTTTAAGATATAGAAGTAGTTTTAAACAATAAAATAATCAATATTTTTGAATGTAGTAACTTCTTGTTATGTAAAAAAAATATTACATTTTTTTTATTTTTCATTGGGGATGTATTTGAACATGAAATTTATTCACTGACTCACAAACAACATGAAGAGTAGGGTTATGTCAAATAAATATCATAAAAATTTGGATATTGATGTAAATGAGATCAATACATTAGGGGTACCTTCAGAATATACTATTTATATAAATAACATACCATGAAAACCCCCTCATTTTATATCGTACATTCTTCTCAATACTTATGATGGTGATACAAAAGTCTAAGAAGTAAATATGTAGGTTTTATGAAATGTGTATGATGATATGAGAAGGATCCCAAATGATATAGTTGATGAATTATTTGATCTGGTGAGCATTCTTATAAAATATATACATAAAATTTAAGAGTTCATCAATAATATCAAAATTATTAAAAAATTCCTGAGAAGAATACCTCCATACATCAATGAAAAATTATTTGTTCTTAAAGATAAATAACAAAAGGAGGTAATGTTGAATAACCTTTATAACACTCTTATGGTGTTTATAATGAGGAAAAATGATAATGATTCTATCCTGGAAGAAAAATCATAAGATATATCATTCAAGGATATGAAGAATATGTCATTGGGAGATGATCATAAGGGAGAATAAGTTAATGCGATGATATATTTTCTTTTATAAAATATTAAAAAGTAAAAAATGGAAATACAAAGATAGGCATAAAATTTATTATTTTTAATGGAGGGAAGTGGGACATCTTACTGATAGTTGACCTAATCAATGTTAATAATATTAAGAGGTGGTGATTATAAAAATATTTAAAGGGTGAAAATTAAGTGGGATATATACAGTAGAAATTCCTCAAAAATAATATTTTTATCTATATAAGAAGAGTACTTTGGGGAAACTAAATTGGTGGAGGTTGAGGAATATGAGGACCATGGTGAAGAATTCCTTTTTACTATTTTATACAAGCATCAAGTAGATTAATATAATGGTGGTGGTGTAGATATTGAGGGAAGTGTTGATCTTGAAGCTAAATTAAAGTCTTACCAGGAATAAATTGACATTTTGATGCCTATAAAAAGAAATATAATGGAGTTTTATGAGACTTTAAACTCAATATATAGTAATAATAAGAGGGTATGTCTAAAAAAATGAAGAGATTTAAAGGGTCAAATATTTTCTATTTATTATGAGAAAGGAGTTGAGATAAAGCTCAAAAATGCATTAAAGGCTAGGAAAATTATTTCAATTACTAAATCATAAATGGGAAAGGTAAAATAATTAAGGAAAAAAGGACAATAATTAGGTCCTAAAATCTTTTCAATATAATTTGAAATTATCCCATGAATTTTTAAACAGAATGAAAACAAAATTAAAAAAGACTTTAAGGAAACAAGTTTGAATTAGTAAAAATTATAAGGCAAAAAAAATCAGGATAAAATGTATAAAACCCTCATGGAACACCACTTTACATGGATATTCTCTTCATGAGATGCCTATGAACTAAGAAGTTCATGGGAGAAGGGTGCTGGCACCAGTTCCCTGCAAAAAAAAACAAATGTGAAAAAGAGGAAAAAATATTTTCCCCACACAACACATCCCCCATGAACTCATATGGTTTGTGAGAAAGGAAAAGTTGTCGGCTCCCTATGAATTAAATGAAGTCATTCATGGGATTGGGGATGTAATCCTCACCACTGTAGATGATGACCCTACTCCCCCACTGACTATGTCATCCACATGTTTGGTTTTCCCCTATGGGATTCCATGAAAGAAGGATAATGGCCTCATCATAGTCTACCGGATAAGGTTTTATCATGTTCCCTACTTCGCTATAAATTCAGAGTCAGGTGAGGAATATTTGACAACTGAAAGTTCGGTGGATCAACGAAGTCACAAAAGTAGAGATCACTACTAAAGGATGAACTCTATTGATGATTCCCTGTAGGTAAAGACCCACTGCATGGAATTATGGAGTAAATTAAACTAATACCAATTAGTAGTATGCGAACTAAAAAATATCCACCAGTATATTCCCCATAAGGTGTTGAATCAATGCCCATTTTTAAACCATGAATCCCGCATAGAAAAGAGTTATGCAATTGGAACCCTACCTCAAGTAGAAAATTGTTGCACGGATGGAACTCAGATTACATAGCATCATGATATGAAAATGGAACCTAGCTTCACATGGAAAATTGATACTCAGATAAAACCCAGGTCCACATAATACCACAGTATGCAGACAGTCCCTCTATCCACATATCAATACAAAATTCAGAGGAAACCTCATCCCATGTAAGGATAGGCTATATGGAATGGGGTGTCCTAGGGATTTCAACCCTTCAACCCCAACCATTGCCTTTTGTGTATATTGTTTCATCAGAAGTCCCTCTGTAAGAAATTATAATGACATCTGGCCAAAGATTCCCATAAATCCTCTAGAAATTTATGATGAGACCATCTGTTGCACCAGCGTAATCCTCTGATTTTACATACATATGGTAAGAAAAGTCACGTATGTAATCCCTACAATATGATGGACCCCCAGAATGTCCCTAAGTTTACATTCTCATGGTAATGAGTGTCCCAACCTTGGGATACTGACATGAACCACCCATTATATTGATCAAGGGGAACTGATGGATTTTACCTTTGATTAGGGTCAATGTTGAACATTATTTCATTTTCCCTAGAACTAAATTCAGGGAACTTCCACGGAGAAAAGACCATATCCTTTCTCACAGGATATGGCACTCTTTCTTCTTTTCTCCTCATCCTAGTATGTATCTAGGTAGATAAAAAACATCACTATCCAAGATATAAATACAATAGAGGAGGTGAGTGCCTTAAATTCTTTCCCCCCCTCGGGCTCAAGGACCATCTATCAGCAGATAAAGTGGTATTTGTGGTCTTCAGATCCACTACCTCCTCTTTTTCATCACACCAATCCTGAAACACGTGTTCTTAGAAGTTTTTGGTGATCATAAAATTAATATGATCCCAAATATGTCGGCCTTCTCTATATATATAATCCCTAATTCCAGTCTGATGCATGATCCATCTTCATAGACATAAGTCCTAGTCTAATTACCTCAAATGGGATTTCCTCATAGATGTATGCCCCAATTTCAATTCAAATTGACCTCCTAAAATATTTATTCCCTGAGAAAATTCTACATCTAGGTAGATCCCATGTGTAATCATCAATTAAACTCCCTTAATGGGCCTTCTCCAAATCTTAAGACCCAATTTAAACAAAACTATGAGTACATTGATTTCCAACTAATTGGGATATGTAGGAATCCTTCTTGAGCTGCAATCCTAACACGCAAATCCCCATAATTTTTTCCATCCCACAACCCTAGTAGGGTCACATTCACCAAGGGAACCATATCTCTTCTGGGTATCTCAGGATCCCTCAGCATAAGTCCCATTCTGAAATTTATATGAAACCATTCACTTGGGTTTCCTTACCAAATTATGTTAAACTATATGTCTAGGTCCTTGTCATGTGACCTTAAAAGGTGATGTTTCCATTAAAGAGATGCCAACTATTTGGGTTTGGATTCATCTCACAAATATATGTAATAATCCCATCTTATGGGTTTGATCCCGATGTCGAAACATCTCCAAACCCCCTGGATGACGAAAAACTCTACAACACCATCCAATATTGCTAAAAACTAGTGTTTTCTTAGTGAAAGACTAAGTAATTATTGATCTACCCACAAAAGGGTTTCATTTATGAATAACCATGGACACAAATAGATATCCTCATTAATGGAGAACCTCATATACATAGAGATAATTCTGAACTCATGTGTATTTGTGATCAATCGTACCTATGGTTAACCTGCAAAAACAGGATTTAGAATGAAACAAGGATTACCAAACATATAAACACAACATAAATCTAAAATAGATTCTTTCACTAAGGAATATTCCCCCTCCCAAAGGTGATATGATCCACATTTCCCATCCACTCAACCAATGCAATTTCTTATTTGTCATTTTCCAAATCATCCAAAAAATGTTGGGATATGGAAATTATGTTTTTGAATCATGGAAATGAGAGGAGTTGGGCGTTTCTGGATCCAAAGAAAACCCCATTGGAGACTATTTGGATATTTCATTCTCAACGTTAGTAATTTCACACAATAAGACCTATTGTAATTAATCCACTCAAAAAGACTCATAGTCATCAGAAAAAAAATTGTAAATATGACGCCAATGGTTACACAACACCAATCACTATAACTGATCATCGACCACAAAATTTCTATAAGAAAAAAAAATGGATAACATAATGTGAATCCTTAACCAATGTGGTGGTGTTAACCCACCTTAGGCCCCTTTCACATGAAAAATAGAAGAGTTTCATGCAGGGTCATAAATTAAACATATGGTCATGAGATACTTCTTTGACGAGGTGTTCTTATTTGTACTTATTATGTATATTTCAATCATTCTTAATATCTTCCTTCAATCCAATGGAATCCCTAATGTTCTCATAGGCATGCATGTCAACCGATGCACTGGTCGAGTCCTCCATGAAGTGGGGGACTCCATCACCCACCCAGCATCTCCAATGCTAGGTTTCAAACACACTGATCTAGGAGTACCACCGGAATGATACTCTACCAACATTGGAGGCAGTGAGAAAGTCCCTTTGGTCAGTGAAATCCCACTAGTGTCCTAATCATCATTCATCAACATTCCAAAATGGGGCGGCTCCATTATCCATCTCTAATCATTTCGGGAGCTTGTCCCCAGAATACAATAATGATTACCTCCCTTATCTTAGGGAGGGAGATGAATTCATCACCAATGACCTTGTCCCTATTGTATAGGGGTCCCACTCAAGGGACCTTGCTAGAATATTTCATCGCCAATTTAATGAATCCAAGTATCCTCATTCAAAATATGATATCATAGCATGGTATCTTTCTGATGTTCAAGGAACATAGATCCCTTGGGCTTCCCGCTAAGGTAGACGACCATTTAATCAGGAACAATTCATCACCCTATTTCTTAAGGAAGAGATATATCATGTAAAAACCATTGAAACCTATGGGAAGAATTATATTCATGCTCCCTCTTTTAAAGCATACCATGCAAATACAGTGGAAAATTATGATCAATCGTAGATTCCAAAAAATGATCACAAACGTATCCACACAAATAGGGAAGCTAATAATAGGAAGATGAAAATCTCTACCAATTCACATGAAGCCTATCATCCAAATAGGTCGGAAACCAAAAGGAAGACACATATCCCTACCAATGAATACAAATACCATTTGTTAAATACAATGCAAATCAATAGGAAAAAATAAATTCTAGAACTCCAATATCAATCCCACTAGTCAAACATAGTCGAAATAAAATACAAGAAGAGTCAAATTCTTACAGATTCATATCAGGGCTGTTATAAAAATACTACTGAATATAAGAAAATGAAAATCCTTACTTCCAAATACAAAACCTGTCATTCAAATATGATGGAAATCAGAAAATATATCTGGCATATCCCATCCATAAATTAGGGTAGACTCGTTTCTCTACCTCGACATGGGAGAACTTTCAATACCCACAGGAAAGAAAAGGAGGACCATGGTAGACATAACAACCAGCCCCGACATCAGAATGGGTATACATCCCCATTTCATCCAATCACATATCTCAACACATCCAGAAAATGATGGAGGATCTGACATAAAATTTGGATCATACCTTCCAGAAATGTCGACATGTGATCGCATCTATGAAAATATAAAGGAATTGGGCCTACAACCCCATCTCTCTAAGTGGGATGACACGTCCACAAAATAATATAGTCACCCAAGAGTGGACTTTAATCCCTGCTCTAGACCAAGAGGGTCGTTGGCCACATTCCATGATAAATGGATAACCATATTGAGAACAAATAAAATTTCTAGCTAGTGGACACCGGTCCACCATAGTAGTTGCTCCATGATAGGCATATATTCCTTCTATAACACAATATTCTCATTGGAAAATCCAATAAGAATCACGAGAACCATGAAAATATTAAACCATATATGAAGGTCATTACCAGTAGAAGGTGGCCCTAGTCACCTACAATAGAGCATCCAAAAATACATCATTCCAAAGGCAACTAGAAAATGAAAAGCATATTCATGACCCTACTCTACTGGAAGCTGGGGTTATTTATTTCATCAAACACTATTTAATAGAGGATCAGAATCCTGTCAATCGTTACCAATCTATTGAAGTGGTTGTATCAGTTTCTGTTGTACTCCCCAAAATATTTTTAACAACGACTCTCAAGGCCCTCCTCAGATCACCCATGAAAGATTACTTCATGGAAATGAAACAGATGATCTTGAGATCCCATATACTAATGATCATTATAATAACCCTCCTCATAGCTAGAAGATTTAACAGAAGAAGTTCCACCCCTTTTCATTGTCCACCCTGATCGTCCTCCATAGGGTATATGCTATAGAAATTATCCCTGCAGTCTAATTTCAAGTTATGATGGTATTACTCTCCATGATGGCAGTCATTGTGAAGGCTCTCCCCGTAAAGACATCAAGCAGTGATAAGGGAATCCCCTTGTTGCAGTCCATACATAAGGTCATATTTAGTTTGAACATCATTGAAATTCTTCTTATTGATCGATACTAAGCTATGATGGTATTCCTACCCATTGTGTCACTAACTGGGAAGGTCCTCCCTATAGTCAAGTTCTATATCGGTTGTAAGTTCCTCTCATTTACAAATCAAACACATAAAAATCATCATATGCTAAGGAACATGGAAGGATTGGTTCAAGTATGTCTGGCAGCAAAACAATAACAAGTGATAACCTTTCTCAATTAAAAGACGGCCCAGGTCCATGCTCATCTTATAAGCCACCTCAATACTATTCACATGTTAACAAGACTCTTATTATCCATACCGTTTGGGAAAAAGTCCTCAAGAAACATCCATGTTTGGAAGATCAAGTAGAGAAAACTCTATATAAAGAATAAATAGATATGTTTCTCATAAGAAGACAATTATCCAAGGATGACATACCAGTTATTTTTTCCCCACATTCACTTCTCAATTCGACATTCCAAAGGAATTTTCATAGGAATGAATACATAACATTTACCTCAATCTTTTTACAACCATCCACCTCTATAAAGAAATATTATTTCCCTAGTATGGGTATACAAACCATGTAAAAATAGTTTCATAGCTTCACCATAAAATCGAATTGGAATCTATTCTACTTGGGAAACA
Source organism: Viscum album (assembly GCA_963277665.1). Classification (NCBI taxonomy): domain Eukaryota; kingdom Viridiplantae; phylum Streptophyta; class Magnoliopsida; order Santalales; family Viscaceae; genus Viscum; species Viscum album. Next base: position 1,877,003,446 of record OY728143.1, on the reverse strand, counting down.
ACCACAATCAAAGATGCTAAAGAAAAATCTTGAAATGACCTTCCTCCATGACCTACAAAATTTGCATTACCTTATCATTGATGCATTGTCTGGATTTCATATCCAGGGATGAGGAGATCATGGAGGTTTTCACTTCACCCCACTTCTCATCCATCAAAATTCAATGGAAATGAAATCTTATAATGTCATTATCATAAGATGGTTATCAAATGAAATCCATATTCTAGGAAGGTAGCATGCTCGACAACAACTAACCTTCAGTAAGTCTTAGAAGCATCAGTCCCAAAAAGAGTGATCCATTGAAAAACTCTTCAACCAGGTGACAGAGAACATTCAGTAGGATTCTCGGCTAAGGGAATCAAATCAGAAAGCATTGATCATGTCCTCAAAGATAAGTAATCCACATATAGACTTGGAACTATAATATACTCACACTCAAATTAGAATGTGTGAGATAAAGATAGTAGCAATAACAGTAATGACAGCAATATGAGAAGATCCCCATCCTGTAGTGTTGGGGAAATTATTCCCAAAAAAATACCCCCATAAGACCAACAAATCTAGGATGAGGCATCATAACAAGGGAATAGGAGTAACCCCATCCCATAGGGCTGGGGGAATTTTTACCACAACCACCCACCTAGTGGACATTAGTATTTTCTTAATTGGTAAGGACAAGGAGTAGGTAATTCCCCCATTATATCCCATCTCTTGATTCATATCCCCTAGAAGGGAGGCATATTGAAAGATCATATAGTGGATATAGCATCCCGCCTTTTTATAACATGACTTTTCATTACATTATACAAAACCGAGGATCTTTAAGGTTTAGTGTCTTGGAAACAAGGAACATAACACAAGATGAAATAAAAACATTCTTCTTAAACACTTGAAAGGATTATTCATTGTTCATCCTAATTTCATTACAGCATCTCATAACCTGGGAGCATACATCAATGGAAAGGGTGATCAGAAGGCCCAGTAAGGTAAACAAGAGAAACATTTTACATTTGAACTTGAGATACATCAATAAAGTCATGATAAATAACTTTAAGGAATAAGAAATAGATCATGAGGAATATCACAATAAAAATAACGTGTTTCATAATTTGAAGATGTGGCTACAACATTTTACTTAGACAATCATGAACATATCACCAAGGTCCATCTTCAAGGCATCATTTAAAAAAATTACCAAGGTTATTAACCAAGGTATCGTTAAAATTGTAATCCCTAGAGATTACATCATTACCCAATGCATTGGAGCGCTATCAGGGCGCACCATTAATTTGTATTTATTATCATGTGAGATAAATATATCATCATCAAACATTTCATAAATAACCCATATAGTATAAAAGAAATGGGTTTCATTTCATAATCATTACGTTTTAAAAACTGCTTTAAAGACATGATCTTTATGTCACTTTAAACCCATAGAAAAGGAAGAGGGATTTCATGTATGTAAATCCCATAATAAAAATAGAAAATTTTGATATATATGTGAATAAACCTATAGAAAAAATAGATTTGATAATTCACTTAATAAAATAAAATAATTTGAGAAAAAGAGAGAGACATTTTGAGGTGAAAATTCTGCAGCATAACGGCTATGTTACAGGGTTTTAGAAAATATTGAAAAGAGAGGGGACATGGGTCACCCACTCATAAATGATCCATAAAATAGTATAGGGACAAAATATAAAGGATATAAGAACATGGTTATGAAATTTTAAGGACATACCATATGAAACAAAAAACTTGAAAGGAAGGCAAAAATAAGATTTCTCTTATGAAAAATTCGGCAGCCTAATGGCGTCACTTAAAACTTCTAAAAAATAAATTGATTGGGTAAAATAGGGTATATCATAATATGAACATAAAAGTAAAGTATTAGGGATATAGAGATCATACCCCAACATAATATAAGGGACTTTAAATAAATTACATGAAAATAGAACTTGAAAAATGAGAAGGGTGGAAGAATCCCTTACAACAATTCGGCAGCCTAACGGCGCCACTTAAACATTCATAAAATGAAATGATGAGAGTAAGAGGGTATATATCATCATATTATCATGAAAATGGAAGTAATATTAATATAAAAGAACATCCCCCAACATAAGAAAAATAACATTCAAGACATGTCATGAACATAGAACTTGAAAATGAGAGGGGTGAAAGAATCCCTTAAGAAAATTCGGCAGCCTAACGGTGCCACTTAAAAATTCAGAAAATGAAATGATGAGCGTAAAAGTGAGTCTCTCATCATATGAACATAAAAATTACAGTAAGTTGAATATAAAATAAGATCATCCAACATATGAACATTGATTATAAAATAAATGACATAAAAGATAGTACTTGAAAAGAAGGAGAAAGGTAGGATCCCTTACCTTGAATAGTAACTTTGAAATCTTGATTTTTGGGACCTTGGGAGGATTGAGGGCCCTTTTGGAGGACTCCTTGGGAGTTAAGGATAGCATAACTTCGTTGAGGATGATTTTTGAATTGAAAGGATGAGAGAATGGCTTGGTATTTATAGGGAAAGTGAGGGGACAAGGCATTAATGGCCAAGGGACACCTCAATAGTGGTATTGGCAAAACCATGGGCTTGCCCAGGGTATTTGCCCATGGTATTGGCCACTTGGGACACCTAATAACTTATCTTACTATTCATAATTTTAACAGAATTATTGAATAATTAATAAATCCTTAATGATGTCATTAAACACCCCAAACTCAAAAACTATATTTTCATTATTCACGGAAAAATCAACTTTCTTAGAAAAATCCCATAAATTCACCTTAACCAAATATCGATTCTCTGATTTCAAAAATGAACTCCATTTTATGAAAATAATTTTCAAAATATTTTTAATTTAATTTTTAAATAAAAACACTATTCACTGAAAATTCATTTTTCTCAGAAAAATCCACAAAAAACACCATAACCTAATATCGATGCTCTAAATGAAAAAATGAACTCCATTTTATAAAAATAATTTTCTAAATATTTTTAATTAAATTTTTAATTAAAAAACACTATTCACCCGAGAAAACTAATACTTGACCAATAATTTCTGAAACAATTATTTACCTATTTTATTGAATCACATTACTTAAAAAACACTATTCACCTGAGAAAACTAATACTTGACTAATAATTTATGAAACAATTATTTACCTATTTTATTGAATCACATTACTTAATCAAGGTGCCTAAATTATATTAATACTTTATTTAAGTTATATTACTAATCCATTTGGTCACATTACTAACCTTAAGTGTAAAATCACTATTCATAATTTACTATTAATCAAAAATTACGTTGATCTTATTATACTTTAAATTTCATACTGAACACAACTATAGAAGACGATTTTTTGAAAATCATTACACATTTTTAATTATTTAAGGTTTACAAAAAATATTTTAGAATATCTTTTTTCTAAAATTAATCAATAATATGCATACTATATTTTTCCGAACATTTGAAAATTCAAAAACTTCATCATAAAAAGAAATCATAATTTTTATTTAAATCAAAGTATTACACAAGGCAGTTATGGTCTCGTTACATAACCCCTTATAACACCAGCATAGGACTTAAGTGTAAGGTGTGCTAAGGTGAGAGAATCTGAGGGTGGCTCGGCCAATATTGCCCGAGTAGTGATTTCTATAATCTTGAACTTCTCACGAAGGCGATTTAGTTCTAGCTTCACAAGATGATGTTCGGCTTGGTTTTGGTCCAGAGCAAATCCCAAAGGTGCTACCTTCTTCCGGAGTTCCGTCATATGGGCTTCGATCATCCCGAGACTACTAGATAGGGCCATCAAATCTTCTTTCTATATTAATTAATCAAGATCACTTGTATTTATAGAAAATAATCACAACATTTAGTTTCCAACAGTCTTATTTTAATTATACTAATTTTATTAAATGAAATAGTTTTGTTGAGTATAAAATAAAATAACACACAAAGTTATGAAACAAAAGTTATTCAAAATTTTGGGTCATTACAGTGGATCTATTTGAGTTACCCTTTTCCATGAAACTCGAAGAGGACCCCATAATAGAAGGAGAAGATCTGAAAAGGGATGAAAAAAAAGCTCTCCTACCACTCAGTAGCTGGTAAGGCATCCACAATGCATTATGAATCATTGAACATTGTGGACATCAATCTTTCGAACCACACTATAAATGATGAAAATGAAGATAAATAGGGAGAAGATGGTTCTAATCAGAATCTAATCTACACTAAACCTAGAGGTGTGCATACTCAGAACCAGTGGGCCACCCTAAATTTGGGTGCTCCCTCATCCAATCCCTCATTACCTCCCTTGATAATCACTAATACTGGAAGAATAAAAACAAGTTCACGCATGACCTACCTCATACTTCTCATGAGAACGGTCCCCTAACACTCAATTAGAGATTCAATCGGTAAGAGTAGAAAATAAATGAGTTGAGGTGAATCAATTTCGAGTTTCTCTTAGAAACCCGTACTATACAATATACTCCTTAGGTTTCTCTAGAATATCTTTAATGTACACTTTTAGAAGGTGTCCCTCAGCCACAAGGGTTTATCTTGGAAAATGAAGCAAGGCCAGAATGATCATCTAATATAGTTATAGAACTGTCATTTCACCTAAATCCAATCCCAAAAGGATATCAAAATTTACCTATATTGAGGTAACAATCAGAAAAATTCAATAAAATCCACAAAGGTTTCCCCCAGTTAGGTATCCACCTCAAGTACCAGTAGCACCAGAACAACCGATGATTCCCCTATGGCACCTACCTGTTACCAAGTTCAATAGAACACACAATAAAGGATCATTAATATCATTGATTCATTGGAAGCTCGACTAGAATCCATAGAAGGATAGAACACTTCAATACAACCATAACAGAAGCCTTATCCTAACTGGTTGAGAAACAATCTACTGCCAGCAAATTTTTTAAAACCAGTGTTCCCCATATTCAATGGCTCAGGTGACCCAAAACAACATATGATGCATTATGAATCTTATTGTGATCCCATGATGGGAACCCCAGAACAACAAGAAGTAGTGAAACTCATATTCATCATGAGAACTATGAAATGATTAGCGTTTATATGGTAAACCAGTTTCCAGCTCAGTCAATAACAGGTTGGGAGGATCTCTAGTAACTTTTCCTTTTTCATTTCAGCTTAACTTTTATAAAGACAATAGTCAATGACCTCATGAACAATAAACATCAGGAGAATGAGAAATTATCAAATTTAATTGATAGATGGGATGTACCGACCTACTCATTGAACTGGCCACTTCCCCAAGATGAGATGCTTTCTATGTGAATTGATAACCTCCATGACGAGTAATAAATGAAACTAATACCAGTGAAATAAACAAGTTTGTTTTAGGATATCAAGTCCATTTCCCAAATATTACATGATTCCTTGCAAAAAACTAACCTAAAGTTTTAGGTATCCCCACTAACCCCAAAAAAGAGTGGGAAGAGCTGAAGGAGCCTTTATTATTCTTAATTCACCCCCTTGCACTAGAAATAACTCTAAGGCCTGAACTAAATCATACAAGACCCCCTAGACATCAATAATAACCTCCACCTAGACAGGATGAGTGGAGGGTACCCAGGAGAAATCAATTCAAGGAACAGAGAAATAAATTTACTCATTCTGAGATGCCCAAGTCTCTGGATATTTTTAGCCGCCATGAACTTCACCTTACTCCTCCTACCAAATCCAAAGAGGGATGATGAAGTTATTCTCCATGACTGGATAGATTATTGTCCCTTCCACCCAATACTAGGACACACCATCCCATAATTATTCATCTTTAAATACCACCTATAAATAATGATTGATTTTGGGAAAGTCAAACTAGTACCACCTCCATCACAAGTGGAATATGTTTCCACCATTGACCCAAATGAAAGAGTGGAGTGGTAAAAAGTTGTCAAAAAAATGTATAAGATGTTTTATAGTTGGATGAATCAAAAAATAGTCAACCAAACTCATGAAATATTTTAAGTGTAGTGGATGAAACAGAATGTTCCCCCAATTTCTCATAATGCTATGCAACCAACATCCACATCCCAGTAATCCTCCAAGTGTCTATTTTCAAAGAATCAGTTTGACTAGGAAGGTGGAGAGATAAATTGTGATAAGAATAACCCATGTCAAGGATGAATTTATCCTTGACCCACTCAGATTTTATGCCAAAAAATCTGAAATCATGGGCACCACCCCACCAAATGGTAACACTGAAAGAAGTCAATCATGTAGTCTCATCATTAGATGAGGAATTGTTCTTCGACAGTATTATTGTATTTCACTTAGTGGATCCCTTATCCAATGAAGATTATGGATAAAAACCCTAGTTACCCACACCTAATCGGAAAACCATAGGAATAGTTAGTATGAATCGAGGATACCCAGGAAGATGCAGATATGGAAAAAACATTATAGTCATACCCCCACTTAAACCATAAATATTGCATAAACTCACTGAAGATCCCTTTAATGGACCTAATAGGAATAGGAAAATTTTCTTGCACCTCATAGAATCCACTCTGCACCAATCATCCTAGAATATCCATCATAATATGATCAAATTACAAATCACAAATGGAATGTAGGAAGACCGGCTAGGCCAACCCCACAAAGTACAGAAGTAGCATCAACTCTATCCTGAGGGCCATCCCATCCTCATCAAATGATTAATCCCCTAAATCACCTATGAAATAGCATCCCCAAGTAGAGAAACTATAGAATTTAGTTTAAAAATATGAAATTATAATGTAATTTAACTACCATCCATGCTACCAATCCTAGATTCGATGAATTTGTCAAACAATATTATGGAAGAGCTTATAAAAGATTTGTAAAGGTCCCATGAGTTTAAAGCGATGTGGCTACCAATAAAGTTTATCAGATAGAGACTGATACTAAATAATTCCACGTGTTTATCACCTTTATAGATCAAGATTAAAAGGCCATTATGTAGGGTCGCATCAAACCCTTATAGGGGTCTGGCATGATAAATGTTGTTGATGTTTAAAAATCCATCATTGATAATGGCTCTAGATTTAATCTCCTCTTGGTTAGAACACTTCATCGCCTAGGCTACAACGAATATAACCTGACACCCTTGGCCACAACTCTATTGGGTTATAAAAAAAGTGATCAAAAACAATTGGGCCAAATCAAGCTCAAAAATCGATTCAGTGACCTTGTAGTCGACTCAGAATTTATGGTGGTTCAGTAAAACACAGACTAAAATGTTCTTCAAAGAAGTCCTTTATTGTATCATCATGTAATAATTCTTTCATCCTTCCCCCAGTGATTGAAATATTTTCGTAGTGGAAAAAATGGGATGGTGTACACCAATAAGGCCTTATTTGAATCATAAGAGCCACACTATATCAATTTATGATTCTATTAGAAGAAAGGGAAGAGACCCTTGATCAATGGTCTTGATTGGGTCATCACCCCAAACAGTTTGGATATCGTCCCCACCAACCCCTTCATGTATCTCAGTGAATAATATGTATTTCCCATCAAACATGTGGAGTACATGACCCTAAATTCAAACACATATTCAACATTTCTCATGATTTCAGTCATATCCACTTAGCCTAACAGTATAGAAAAGTCTACTATTTTTCAAAATAATGGTCAATGATCGAATGAAAATTATATCAATATATCCTTAGATCTCCAGATAATATCTACCTCACTATCTAAGGTATAAGATAAGGAATACATTCCTTTGTCCCTCACTCCATTCTCTCTAGAAAATTCCCCATTTGGAGTCAAGTTAGAAGACATTGCCTCATCCTATGAATGTCGAAATTATGACACTTCTCTTAACTCTGAAGAGGTCATCTCAAGGATTGTTTCCAAGTTAGAAGAAGAATGAGATGAGTAGGATGTATAAAATGAATATGAATATGACCTTAGTTATTCCCCTCCAATATTTGAGGAGGGTGTCTTTACCACCATTGATGAACTCAGGGAAATAAACTTGGGCATATAAGAAGACTAGAATCCCACTATAATTAGTGCAGCCACGTCATTTTATGAGAAATATATATACACATCCTTCCTAAGGTAGAATAAATATGATTCCTCCTATAAATATATAGAAATTTTAGGCCTTGATCCTGAGGTGGACACTCACCACATTGTCTTTCCAGAAGATCATCATAGCTACAAGCAAGCAGCCAGAAGGACGAAACCAACACATGATTTTAAAATAGAGGATATAGTTGAAAAAATCATCAATGAAAAATGAATTTGGGAGTTCCAATATCCCATATGGTTATCCAACATTCTCCTGATCAAAAAAAAGAACAAGCATATCTAAGTATTCATTGATTTTTAGGATCTCAATTTGAACTTCTAGAAAGATGACCTCCCAGTCCAAATCATTGAGATTTTATCGAAAAAACTAATAGATATAAGGATCTCTTCTTCATGGACAGTTATTCAAGATACAACCAAATATGTATGGACCACAAAGATTAAGAATCCACCACCTTTAGGGGCCCCTAGAGATTATTTTTCTATAAGGTAATTCCATTCAGTATAAAAAATACTAGCTCCACATATCAGCAAACCATTAATCGCATCTTCAAGACCATCCTGGTAATGTTCATTGAATTCTATATTAATTACTTGGTGGTTAAATCACAACAATTCTCAGACCACCTATCAGATCTTGATGTTTTCTTCCACAAACTGTGACAAAATAATATGAAAATGAACCCCTTGAAATGTGTATTCTATGATACTTTAAAAAGATTCCTCATCTTTTTCGTACTCCATCATGGCATTGAGGTCGAACCTAGAATACCATGTCTGTCCTTGGTATGTCACCTCCTCACAATATCATAGAGTTAAGAGTATTTTAAGGAAATTTGGCATACATTCGGTTCTTTATATTCAACCTTGTAGAAAAAAAATTCTATTAACTAGGTTGATGAAGAAAGGGGTCAAATAATAATGGATTGATGATTTTTAAGAATCATTTGACATCAATAAGAAATATATCTTAAGAACTCTAGTGATAAAACCACCCATCAAAGGAAGACAACTAATTTTGTATGTGATTTCCTTGGAGTTATCCCTAGGATCCCTCCTTACACTGAAGAATGGTGTTGGTAGTGAAAAAATCCTTAACTATCTTAGTTGAACTGTGATCAATGTTGATACTCTATATTCAAATATCACAAAGAGTTTCTATGAACAAATATTTCTAGTCTAGAATCTATGGAACTATCTATAGCACCACGAGGTCTATTTGGTCTCACACAATAACCCACTCAAGTACCTTCTCAGCCATCTAATGCTGACTGGATGTTTTCCATGGTGGGAGGTCATCTTGTTGCAATTTTACATATAGTTCATGCCTCATAAATCAATCAATGGCGTAGTGTTAGAAGATTTCAGGGAAGAAAATCCCTTGACATAAATTACTACATTAGACACTGAACTACCTGATGAACATGTTTTCTCTATAAGGTAATATCCCCAAATATGGGACATTCATTTTGAAAGAGTATCTGTAAGATCGGTAAGAAAAATGATGGAAGATTCCAAGCTCAACATAGTGGTATTGGGAGTCATACTCATATCTATAGAAAAGGAAGTCCTTCCTTACTCTTTCCTGTTGTTTTAAGGGTGAAAATACAATGAATTGTAGTATTAGGATTTCATTACAGGCCTAGATTTGACACTTCAAGAACATGTAGAACATTTGATGATAAAAGGTGACTTAGAACTGGTTATTAGGCATGTAAATGGTGATTATGCTGTCAAAAAGGAAAATCTAATCCCTTTGGGTGACCACGCCTGAGGGTTAATAGTGGAATTGTACATAGAGATGACATTAACTCATGTCCCCCAATCACAAAATGTATTGGCTGATGCATTAGAAAATTCAGCCACATCACTGGCTATCCCAGACTGAGATGAGATGGTCATTAGTTTTTTCCATCATCGGATGGTATTACCATTCATTCTAGAAAACACGTAATAAATTGATCATATTATTCCCATACTTGATTCATATGATCATAGTAACGGATAGATGATTCCCATTATATATTACCCTAAAATGTGAGAACCCTCACTAGATAGGTCCAAAAGGTAGTGTATCTGGAGAAGAGAAACTAATTTTGTTCTATAGGATAGACCAAATAAACAAAAGGACCTCTATAATTGGAAACATGATGGGATCCTTCTAAAATTCATTAATAGAGAAGATACCTACACTATTATGAAGGAAGTCCATGTCGATGATTGTAGGGGACACCAATGAGTATCCATTTTCTCTCATCAAATATGAATGTTTGGACACTTTTGGCCCAATGTGACGCAAGACTGTAAAGATTTCACTAAGAAGTTACACTCCTTCCAAGTTCATGAAAACTTCATCCACCAGGACCCTGATTTACTCCACATATCTATGTACTACTGTTCGTTTTCCATAAGGGGAAGGGACATTGTGGGACCATATCCTCCCTCTATGACTAAGCAATTCAAGAATATCCTCATAGTGACTGACTTCTTTTCTAAATGGGTAGAAGATGTACCCCTCAAACTGGTAGGGGAAAGAAGCATTGTCAGCTTTTTCAAATCCATCATCATCACTAGATTTTTTGTCCTTTGTATAATGCTGATAGAAAATGGCACCAATTTTTGTTCAACTTAATTGAAGAAATTATATCCAGAGTATGGTATAAAGAACAATTGTTCATCCTACTACCATGCAGTGGCCAACAGAAAGATAGAGGTCTTAAACAAGACCCTATCCAATATAATCTAGAAGGTGGTAGACAAAGACATGAAATAATGGTTGTAAAATCTCTTCCATGCTTTGTGGGATTACGAGGCCAAAACCCACACCGCCACTCAAGAAACACCATACTCATTTGTATATGAGACGAAGGTGATTCTACCTATTAGTTTTTGATTACCCTCACTCTGCATTTCCATCTGTGATCAACTATCCATATGTGAGCAATCCCAAAAAATGGCTCGATGAGTGGGAATGACTAGATGATAGAAGATAGAATACCTTACATAATTTGGAGATTTACCAAAACTATATTGCCCGAGACTTCAAAAAAATGGTTCTCCTTCAGTCCTTTCTTGAAGGATAATTGGAGTTGGTCCTTAGAACTTTGGTGTTACTTAGAAAGAAGCCCCCAAAATTAGAACCAAAGTGGGAGCGACTGTATGTAATACACAATTTTAACTTTAATAGATCATATTCCTTAACTACAATGAATGGAAATTGATGTGGCCTTATTTTTACATAGTTTTCCACATGTTTTTAATTATTTTTTAATCATTTAGTTAATTATTTTTACGCTTTTTATTAAATAAAAACACTTTTGGATTTCTATAATTAAAATTATTAATTAATAAATTTTTATAATTTATATTCTATTTTTAGATTTTTTAAAATAATTAATATAGTTTTACTTTATTTTTATAGTCTAATATTTTTTTGATTAGTTTAGTTGTTTTAGTCTTTTTCATTTAATAATTTGACATTTATATTAATTAATTAATTAGGATTTTTATTTTTCATTTAAATAACTTAGTTATTTATTTAAAATATTAATGAACTAAAATAAATTATTTATATTATTTGTTTCATTCTAATTATTAGATGGATTTTAACATTTTATATATTTTTAATATAATTCAACAATTTATTTTAGATATAACAATATTTATAAGCTTTTATAATTAAGAATGGTATTTTTTTCCTTTCATTTAATTAGTCTAAACATTGATTTAAAATTTATTTAGTTTTAGATCATTTAATTAATTTATTTTATTTAATTTCCTCCCAAAAATAATTTAAATTTCTTTAAATTTTATTTAATAAAATTTGTTGAATGTATTTTAATTTTACTTTATGATTTTTTTAAGACTTTATTGATTTAATAATTATTATTAATTATTCATTATGTTTTAATTTTATTTCTTATTATTAATTAATTTGTTAATGTGATTTTACTTTAATTATTACTTTATTTTATTTAATTTCTAATTTTAATTCTTTCTATTTTATAGTGCACCATGAACAAGTCATTGTTTCACTTGAGACTGTTTTTTATTTCTTACTATTGCATGAGTTATTATTTCATGGTGGCATAGTTTTAACCCCTTGATGTGCCATAGTAATCTAGTGGCACTGATTCCATCTTCTTGGTGTGCCACCATAAGCCTTTTTTTACTGTCTCATAGCACAGTGAGCCACCATTTCTCTACCTCCTTGTACCGTTTCCTTTTTTTGTTGCACTATTTCCCATTTCACTGTATCATAGGGAGTTGTGTGACTATTTCCTCTATTCAGTCGAAATGGACCGAAGGCCTTCATTTTTTTATTATTTTGATAATATACCTTTCAAGGGGTGAGGTGGAACCCTTACAAGGCCTGAAAACAAAGAGATAATTACCTGACCTGTATGTCTTAGAGGGAATCACTCAGGCAAGACAACATAGAAATAATTCTCCCCAGTATATTTCATGAAATCTACAATGCAACTATTTCCACAACTATGCCACCATTCTATTATCAGGTACCTACCCCCGCTTCACCCCTACTATTGTCACCTCCGACACACCATTATTTCTCACACCGTCATCCAATGCTGCTAATTTTCCACCATTGAAAAGCGCACCACTATAGATTCAATTGAACCAGTTCACAACAAAATCAACATATAAACAAACTCAAACCAGTTCCATTCCAGATCTAACTCTATCAATGGAAGCTATCCCTAAATCCACTTAAACCTGTAAATCAAAACAATCACCAATTCATGGATCTTCATCATTGTGTGGTGCTGCTGTTGACTGAGAGGAAGTCATGCTGTTGCATCTGAGTTGAACCACTAGTGTGAGGCCTCCACTGCCTCTCATCGTTGGAGCAACCTGAACTCTATGCAGTTGTAGATTTGAATTGATATTGCAGCCATCATCTTTTTAGGAGTCGTAGACCGCCAACTGAAGCTGACCCATGGTCGCCCACTGTGAGATACCGCTTTAGAGGTGCTACTGTATAAGTTCATAATCGCCACTACTAAAGCCGAGGAGGGCCGCCAGTGGTGTTTTCCAGACGAACTGAGGAGGAGCTCCTCCCTGGAGTGAAACCCCAACCCTTCCCTCCCTCTACGCATGGATAAGGATGGGGGGAGGGGAAAGATAAAAAAATCTAAAATTAAATTAAATTAAATTAAAATCAATTAATTTAAATAAAATATAATTTTTAATAAATAAATAAATAAACTAATAAAATATACTAAAACTAAAATATAAATTAATAATAATTATAAAAGATAAAAAATATAGACCTACTAATTAATTAATAATAATAAAATAAATTATAAAAATATTTAATTAAATAAAACATATTAAACTAAAATATCAATAAAAAAATAAAAAAAATTACTAAATTCTTTTATAAATATAATAATTAAAATTTTATTTCTTTTAAAAAAATAGTTTTAGTTAATAAAATAAAATAATTAATCCATCTTATTTAATAATAATATAATATTATATGATATTAATATAATATAATAAAATAATATCAAATAATTATTAATGATTTAATCTAATTATACGTTATAAATTTATAAAATAAATAGCTATAATAAAAATAAATAATTAAATAATTAAATCTTAAAATTTATTAAATTTAATAATGTAATAAAATAATTTATTAACTTTAATAACATAATAAAATAATTTTATAATCTTAATTAATAACTAGTAATTATTTAATCCTTACATTAATCTAATAATTATATTTACTATTTATCAGAGTTAGTATTTATTAACTCTTATTTTTTATGTCAAATTATTAAACCCATTTTCTGTTCTTTTTTTGTAGAATCATGATGGTATCTAGAATGACGTCCAGGTTCATTTTAACTACCTAGACAGAAGTTAGTTACAGGGTTTAGGATAGAGTGACGTGGGATGCATAAAAAATGCATGTGTGTGGTGAAACAGTGAAAAACACTTGAAGTCGATAGGAGACTTGTAGTGACATGCAGAAAATGACAAATACATTAAAAAACAGAGTAGCAGGGAAACTCACGACACTCGCTCATTTTTCATGGAAGAACCAAAGCAGAGAAGATCCTTGGAGCACTACCTGAACCTATTCCTGGAGATCTAAGAACCAGTAGTGTAGCATCATAGTAGTCATAAGGGATTTCTTCATTCCCATGTTTCTTTAAATTTTATTTCTTAGTAAATAGTTCTATTTGATGCTTTTAATAGAGATTATTGAAGGTTAATAACATTAGCTCGGGAGTTCTAAATTCTGTTGGTTCATCATATAATGATCTACACTATTTATTTAAAAAAATAGAATCATTTGGAAAGATTGATTCTAATAATAATTTAATTTTTCACACTTTACATTTTCAAATTCAAAAATTAAAGATAAATGTTCGAGATTGAAGTTGAATACATTTATGGAAGCTTTTACTATTATAAGTAATTTTAATTTAATGGATGTTTAATTCCATTTTTTTCCTTTTCAAAATTCTCAGTAGTTCAATTGAATTCTGGAATGGAAAACTCCAGGATTCAATGTTCTGTATGTTTAATTTCATGGAGAAGGATAATCAACAATGTTTCCTCAAGGTTTTACTCAATTAAGAGCAGTGTAGATGTTATCTTTTAAAACCAGTAGATTAAGAATTCTTAAGTGCTTTTCCTGAATTGTTTATTTCAGTTCTTACTTCATTTTCTTAGCTCTATTAAGTTGTTATTCATCATAGTTCAATAAGTCTAGTTCTATATAGAAAAAAATAAAAAAATGTAGAATAATTTAAAATATAAAAATATATATAAATTTTCCTCCACTACTAACAACAATGGGGTGTTTTGAAAAGTGATTGAGAAATTTTTCCACGAATCTTCCCTGTGGGTTTGACCCTACTCTCCACTATACATTAGTTTATAGGAAACATAAATAATTAATTTTTTACCCAATTTCAATGATTTTTGGTTATCATTTTTTGGCATCACTACTGGGGAAGGCCCGATCCATTACTTTTATAAAAAATACAAAAACAATATATAAAAAATTACTCTAAAAAATGAAAAATTCAAAAAAAAGCCTCTTTTATTCACTACTGAATTGCTACTGAATTTTTGTACTACTGAGTTCCTATTTCCTATTTTTTGTGCTGAATTTCACCTTTTATCATTATATTGCATGAACACTAGGTCTACTGTTGATAGATTAGAGCCCCTAAACCTAGAATTGGATAAACACCTCACTTCTCTTAAGAAGAAAAATAAATATAAAATATAAAATTTAGATAATAGGGTTTCGGCACCTAATGAATTAAAAAACCATCCATAAATTATATATAATGAGAGTCCTAGGATGAGGGAGTTCTAAATCCCTCAAGTTCCAAGTAATCCTTCTTCAATAAGACTTTCACCTAGAGTATGAAACTACGAGATGAAACAGTCCCCATTTCACTGATACCTTCTTTCAATGGTCTCTCCAATGAGGACTCTCTTTCCATAGTTAGAGATTTCTATAATATTTTGTAGTAGTAATATCTTCTAGGAATTACTGAAAATTATCTTGGAATGATATTATTTCCCTTTTTCCTTAAATGGAATTCTAGGAACTATTTTTTAAGCCCAGATGAGAATATTTTTGAAAAATGGGACCAAGTTTAAAATTATATTATAATGAAATTAAATCCTCAAAGACTTAAGGATGAATTTAGAACAAATGTAACTAGTTTTTATCAAGAGGATTGAGAATCCTTCAATGAATATTGGGATAGATTCAGAGACCTGATTAGGTAGTGTCCACATCACCAACTCTCATCCCATATTCTCATGGATACTTTCTATGAAGGTTTGTCCTCCTCTGGTCAGAACCTAGTTGATCAAGCTGTTGGGAATAAATATAAAGTTAAAACTGATGAATAACAATGAAAAGTTTTCAATAACCTTTCCCTGAATTCACAACATAAAATACAAGAATAAAAAGATTAAATATAAATGTATGTTAACTCTGGTTCAATGAATGGAACTCAAGAACAACTTGCTAAAATCACCAACCAACTTCAATCTTTAATGAACCAAAATTCAAAACAAACTGTTAATCAATTGGGATGTCAAAACAATAACTAATATTTAAGGGAACAGTGGTCCCATTGTTAAATGTTAGGGCATACTGAAAACTTTTATCCCAACTTTGATATGTCATCCCAACCACAATAAAATTCTATCTTTGTCAACTATGGTCCTAGGAAGCTTGCTAAAGAAGTCCTTTTTTCAAAAAACTACAACCAAGGCTATAGGAACCATCCAAATTTTTCATCTAAAGATCATGTCCTGATTAAACAATCTACGACCCCTAATTAACAAAACCAACCTAGATAAAACTTTCTAAACCAAAAAAGGGGTGAGTCTTCAAACTCTCAAGCAAATAATAATAACCAAATGTATTCAATGTTAGATAAAATTTTGAATAAAATGAGTTCTCAAGAAGAATAATTCATGACTCAATGAAAAAAAATCAATATGAGTGAAATAAAATGAAAAATGACACAATAATGAAAAATATGGAAACTCAATTTGGCCAAATAGCTAGAGACATTACATCTGGGGATAAAGAAATATTTCCTAGGACAACTGAACTTAATCCTTGAGAGAAATATGTGGTTATTGTCAGTATAAGTGGGCTTAACACTCCAGATATTGATGAAATAGAACTTTAAAATGCCCAAAATCAAAAACTGTGTGAATCTGGAAATAAAAATCTACTTTGTTCACAATCTGGAAATTCATAGAAATTTTTTTAAAATGATCAAAATCTGATTTTTTTATCTAAAACACAAGCCAAAAATTCTTCTAAAAATCAAAATAATATAAGAAAGGATAAAAATATTGAAGAAATTAGGGATATTCCTACTATTCTAAGAAACTTTTCCCTACCCATCCCGTTCCTAGAGAAATTTAAACCTAAATGTAACACCAAGGTAGAACTCCTTCAGTTCCTTGGGCTTTTTTCCAAACATCATGTGAATATTCCATTAATCCAAGATTTATTTCCAATACCATATTACTTGAAATCTCATAAAAATATTGTTTCACATAAAAAAATACTTGAATAATTTTCTACATATATCCTCACTAAAGAGTTTAGTGTTGTGCTCCAAAAGAAAATCCCACCCAAAATGAAAGACCCAGGTAGATTTGTAATTTATTTTACCTTAGGAAATTCTAATCAGCTCAACTACCTATGTGATTTAGGTGTGAGAATTAATATGCTCCCATATTCACTATTTCAATAGTTTATAATGGGTGATAATCAACCCACCATAGTTATACTTTATTTGTTTGAATGTTATTTCACTCGTACTGTAGGGAGGGTAGATAACCTACAGTTGGGGTTGGGAAACTTTTTCTACCTGCAGACTTTTTTGTCTTCAATATAAAGTGTGATCAAGAGATTCCCATCATCTTAGGTAGTTTATTCTTGTAAATTGGTGTTGTTATAATTTATGTGTCTAAAGTTCAACTAATCTTTAAAATTGTATAACAATAAGAAGAGTTTAATGTGTTTAAAAATGTCAAAGGACCAACTTTTTCTAAAAATTGTTTATGGTAGAGTTTTTGGAAGATGAAAACTCAAATGGAAACATAGAAGAAAATGAAAATAAATAATCTATTAATGAAATTCATTTGGAATATGAAAATCCATATTTTCATGTCTCACAAGTTGAAAATTTTGCTCAATCACTGAATCTAGAAAATTTTCTAGATCTGGATAACTGTCTAGTTTTTAGTGTAAAAGAATCCTCTATTTCTGAACTTAGGAGATTTTTGAGTGAATTTGAGGGTGTTTTTATTAACACCAACACTACTGGTCACTTTTATGATGTTGAAAGAGATCTTTTGAGACAACTTTTTAATTATTCTTTAATAAATGTGTTAAATTTAAACCTAGAAAATCTTTACAGTGAGTTGTCTACTTTGGACAATAGCACTAGGAAATCTAAAACTGAATTGTAAATTTAAAACCTATGATCTTTTCATACCCATTATAAAAATATTTTGAATATCATGGTACTCCTAGGCCCAAGATTCTTCTTTCAAGTGAAAAAAAACCCATTCTGGAACTGAAACCACTTCCTGTACATTTGAAATATATATTTTTGGGTGAGAATTACACTTTTCCTATCATGATTTCTACTGAACCTAATGAAAATAAAGAAGAGGGATTTATAAAAGTTCATAAACAGTTTAAATATTCCATAGGCTGGACTATAGATGATATAAAGGGTATTAGTCCCTCATTCTTCATGTATGAAATTCCTATAGTACCAAACCATAAGCATAAGGTTGAGTATCATGTAAGATTGAATCCAAACATGAAAGAGGTTTTTCGAGAAGAGGTAATAAAACTATTGGATATTGGTATAATCTATCCAAACTCTGATGGAATTTGGGTCAGTGCGGTCCAAGTTGTTCCTAATAAGGAAGGTCTCACTTTTGTTAAAAATGAAAAGAATGAAGAAATTCAAGTTAGGAAATCCCAAAAATGGAGAGTTTTATAGATTACAGAAAGCTTAATTCATCCACTAGGAAGGACCATTTTCCAATGCCCTTTCATTATAAAATTCTCAAGAGGCTTGTTGGGAATGAATTTTTCTATTTCCTGGATAGGTATTCTGATTACAATGAGATTATTATTTCTCCATAGTATTAAGATAATACTACTTTCACATGCCCATTTGGTACATTTTCTTACCAGTGGATTCCCTTTAGGTTGTGTGGATCTCTAGATACCTTCCAAAGGTGCATGATGGATATTTTTCTTACATGATTGAGTGGATTATTTAGGTATTCATGGGTGACTTCTCTATTGTGGGTAGCACTTTTGATACATGTTTTGGAAATTTATAGTTAGTTTTGGAGAGTTTCATAGAAACAAATGTTGCTCTTAATTGGTAAAAGTGTCAATTTATGGTCATTGGAGGTGTTGTTTTAGGAAATATAGTGTCAAAGAGAGGTTTAGAAGTTGATATTACAAAGATAGAAGTCATTCAAAACTCCCAACTTCTGAAAATGTAAAATGTCACTACTAGAAAATGAGGCTACTGCCACGGACCTATATCCACGGTTCTATGGCCTATAGCCACAGTTTTAAAACCATGGATATAGATCGTTGCTATAGCCACGTTTTTGTGGCCTAGAGACACAGTTTTAAAACTGTGGTTGTAGGACAAATTTTTCGATGTCCTATTGCCACAGTTTTCCAAAACTGTGGCAATAGGGTTCCCACGCTTCGGTGGGAAAAATGTTTCCTGCCAAAAATTTGGTGGGAAGACCTACCACCATGGTTTTGAGGCTATTCCCATAGTTTAAATTAATATATATATATATATATCATAATATATATATATACCTGAAGTGTCGTGCAGTGTAGTGATAAGTACCCCAGTTTGTAAACGAGAGGTACCGGGATCGAAACTCGCAGGTTTCATTTTGTATTTAGGTTATTGCCACGGTTATTTGAGGTTATAACCATGGTTAAAACTGTGGCAATAGCCACCTATAGACATGGTTTAATATGTGGCTATAGGTATATCACCACAGTGCCTATTTTTCAGGCCTATTTCCCTGGTTTTCAAAACTGTGGTAGTAGGTTGGGACCTACTGCTAGGGCGATAGCAGCAAAACTGTCATCGTAGGCTATATCCACATTTTTGGGACCTATTTCCATGGTTTTGAACTGTGGAAATAGACTTTCTCCTATTTGTGAGTATTAGAATTTTCTTAGGGAATGTCGGTATCAATCAGAGGTTTGTCAACGAATTTTCTAAAATCACTAATCCCTTGTGTTCTTTTCTTTATAAGGATGCTCTCTTCCATTCTGATAAAAATGTTTAAAATATTTTATTCTACTTAAATAAAAACTCACTACATAACCTATAATTAATGCATATGGTTGGAAACATCCTCTTGAACTAATGTGTAGTGCTAGTGATATGGATTTTGGAGTTGTCCTAGGACAGAAGAGATATAAGAAGTTATATGTGGTATACTATGATAGTATACTACTATATGAGGCTCAAAGAAATTATTCCACCACTATAAAGGAATTGTGAGCTGTTTTTTTTGCTAAAGAAAAGTTTAGATAGTACCTTTTAAGCTCTAAAGTCATCATTTTCACTGACCATTCTGCCTTGTAGTACTTGATATCTAAGAAAGAAACCAAACCAAGGCTCATTAGATGGATTTTATTTCTATAATAATTTGATTTAGTGATTATAGATATATAGGGAGCTGAAAACATAGTTTCTGATCAAATATATAAGCTTCCCCATACCCATTTTGAAGATCCAAGGGAGATCAATTATTCCTTTCCCTATGAAAAACTTCTCACTCTGTCAATAAAGTCGTCTACATGGTATGCATATTTTTCCAATTGCATGGTAACAGGATTCTTTCCCAAAAATCTATCCATTAACCAAAGAAAAAAATCATTTCTAAAATTAAGTATTACCTTTAGGATAACCCTTTTATATTTAAAAGGTGTGTTGATGGGATTATCAGTAGGTGTGTTTATAAAGAAGATATATTTCCTATTCTAGAGAGTTTTCACTCCTCAACTTGGGGAGGTCACCATGGAGGAGAAAGGGAATCTGAAAAAGGCCTCGAATCTGAGTTTTATTGGCCCACCCATTTCAAAGATGCTAGGAGTTTTGTTGTTGGTTGTGATGGGTGATAATGGCTAGGAAATGTTGGTAAGAAATTGTAGTTACCCCAAAAATGTACTCTAGAAGTATAAATGGTTGATGTTTGGGGTTTAGATTTCATGTGTCCATTTCCATTATCTCATGGGAATGAGTATATTTCAATGGATATATATTATGTTTCAAAGTGGGTTGAGTTAGTGGAACTGCCTCACAATTAGGCCAACTTTGTAATCAAGTTTTTCAAAAAGAATATCTTCTTAAGATTTGGAGTTCCAAAAGACTTTATCACTGATAATGAAACTCATTTTATAAATTTCAAATTGAAGGATTTGATGGAGAAGTATGGTTGTCTTCATAATACTGGTACTCCTTATCATCCACAGTCCAGTGGACAAGTGGAAATCTCAAATAGGGAACTGAAATAGATTCTTGAAAAAACTATCTCACATTATAGAAAAGACTAGTCTCTTAAACTAGAAAATTCATTATGGGCATATAGAACTACTTTCGAGACCCCAATAGGTATGTCTCTTTATATGGTTTTTTTGGAAAATGATGTCATTTTTTTGGAGTTGCAATACAAGTCATATTGGGTAGTTAAGGATATGAACATTGATTTTAAGAGTGCTAGTGAGATAGTATTGCTTGAGATGAGTGAACTAGATGAGATAAGGAGAGAGAGTTATGATAATTCAAAATTATATAAATAAAGTACTAAAATATTTCATGATTATATCATTCAAACTAACGAATTTAAACCTGGAGATAAGGCCCTTCTCTTTAACTATAGACTTAAACTTTTTCCTAGAAAACTAAAATCCAATTAGTCTAGAAATTTTACTATTGTTAGAGTGCTTAAGAATGGAGCTGTATAAATTTTATGTGAAGATAATAAACCCATGTTGGTTAATGGGTATAGAATTAAACTTTATTTTGAAGGATAGCCAAAGGGATTGGCTACAATCACTATTCTTGAAAACCGATTTTGGATAAAGTCTAACTGAATGCCTAAAATTCAGTGCTGCATGGGAGTCAACCCGTGGTTCTTTTTTTATCCTTTTATTTGTTTCATTTATACTTTGAATAAAAATATTCTTGTAGCTATCTTTTCTCTATCTCTATTAGAAATGTCAACATGATCTTCATGCTCTGTGTTTTCTTAGAGCTTATTGTTGTTGGTTTCATTTAGGTGTGGAATTACCATAATCATTTGTGTCCAAACATACTTAGGGATTTCTTTACATTTTAATTTTTTTTCATTTTTTTCTATTCCTGTTTACTTTTTAAAAATTCTTCTCTATATGTATTCTGTTGAAAAAAATTCACCTTTTATTAAAAATTCTTCTTCATGACTTGATCTTTTTCTAAAAAAATCATCTTATGTACCGTTGAAAAGGGAATTTTCTAGATTGATATTCCTGGAAAAAAAATTTATATATCAGTATGATAAAAACTTTTCTACATGTACTAATAGCGTTGAAAAAAATCTGTTATTTTTGCAGGTTTATTAAATAAAATTCTGCATGTTCTTCCCAGATAAACGATTGAATTTCATTATTATTAAAATCATTTTACTGGTTGAACTTAAGTGTGAGGGGTACATGAAGACTAGTTGTTATCTTTTTGAATCTTCTTGTATATGTTGGGTGTTTAGCATGCATTTTTATGATCTGTTGAACATCTTATTGAACCTAGTATGTTAAATTACTACACCTTATTCACTGTGCACCCATTTTTTCACATCTAACTATTTGAACTATATTGAAAAAAAATATCATTACCTTCATGAAAAAGCATGTGAACCTGTATTATTAAAAAAATGGAAAACCATGTTTTTGAACTTCAATGTGACTCTTTAAAACATGTCATATGCCTTCTTAATTGAAAATCAATTTTGAACATTAACTGATAAATTTTATTCTCTACTTTTGAGTTTAACTTTGGGGAAAAAGTTGGGTTTTAAGTGTCGGGGGATCAATTATTTATTTAGCTAAACTCTACTATAATGAAAGCTCATCAATTCCCACTGCTACTTCATCCTTTTTTTTAAAAATGGTTGAATGTTTTCAAAACATTTTCTCAAATATAAGACTATTTAGGCTTCAAACTATTTCTCTAAGGAGTCTTGCCTAAGGACTAATATTTTTCTCATAGCTATGAATTTCCTTGAGTCTCAAACTTATGTGGGTGGATGATTGTCGAGTGAACATGCTTAGTGGTTTTATGAAAATTTGGTTTAGGAAATATGTTTAAGAGTGATATGTTTGAAATTTTAGTGGAATTGTGATCATAACCATAGGAACTGTAAATTTGAGCTCTTTCCTAGGCGAAACTCCTTTCTTTTAATTATTAAAAATCAATCACCTTAGTGAGAAAAGATAAATTGTTTTTATATCGATCTTTTGAATCATGAGTAATTTGGGCATTTGGGATCCCATAGTGAATCTTTGAGACCCTAGATGCTGATTGTGTTTTTGTTTACTATAAGCCCTCTGTACATAATGAATAAGTGCATTTGCACAATTCATAGCACATGTTACATGGATTGGGAAAAATAAAATAAAATGTCTTAGTAAAAAATATGTTCATTAAGGGGAGGGGAATGTTGAACGCCAAATGAAGACGGGGACAAATTTTTTATATAGGAATCATTTAGGTTGTATCAATATGGTGATTCATAAAAAAAATTATTTTTAAAACCTAGGTGAAAAGTCAAAGTATAAAGTTCCTATGGTTATGTTTTTAATTCCATATATATTTAACTTGTTGCCACTCTTGGAGTTAGAACATAATCTTGGACTGAAATGATTCTGTAGGTTGCTTCATATATGAGGCATGACATCTTCTTTGATGAAGATTCATCACTCTTTTGATTACCTTTAAGTATTTGATTTCAGGAAAGACTTTATTTGAACATTTTATTTCAAAATCCTTTTCTCAATTTTGAGGTCCCCTATTCTAAACTGCTAAACATGTTACTATTTGAGATGAATCATTAAAAAATTATGTTTTTTATGGTTAATAAATCATGAAATTGTTTGATGACAAACAATGTTTATGTGTGTGGGAATTTTATGGGGCCTTATTTTTACATAGTTTTCCACATATTTTTAATTAATTTTTAATCATTTAGTTAATTATTTTTTCTCTTTTACTTAATATTAATACATTTTTATTTCTATAATTAAATTTATTAATTAATCAATTTTTATAAATAATATTGTATTTTTCACATTTTTAAAATAATTAATTTAGTTTTACTTTATTTTTATAGTCTAATATTTTTTTGATTTGTTTAGTGGTTTTAGTATTTTTCATTTAATAATTTTATCTTTTTATTGATTAATTAATTAATTAGTCTTTTATTTTCATTTATATAACATAGTTGTTCATTTAACATTTCATATTTTAAATATTAAATAACTAAAATAACATAATTTTATTATTTGTTTCAATCTAATGATTAGATGGATTTTAACATTTTATATCTTTTTAATATAATTCAAAAATTATTTTTATTTATAACTTTATTAATAAGTTTTTATAATTAAGCATGGTATTTTTGTCCTTTCATTTAATTAGTATAAACATTAACTTAACTTTTATTTAGTTTTAGAGGATTATTTATTTTATTTTATTTTATTTTATTTTATTTATTCCCAAAAATAATTTAAATTCCATTAAATTTTATGTAATAAAATTTTTCGAATGTATTTTAATTTTACTTTGTGATTTTTATAAGACTTTATTGATTTTAATCATTATTATTAATTATTCATTTAGTTTTAATTTTATTTCTTGTAATTAATTAATTAATTAATTTGTTAAAGATTTTTTACTTTAATTCTCACTTTTTTTCATTAAATTTTAATTTTAGTTATTTCTGTTTTACTGTGCACCATGAAATAAGTTGTTGTTCACTTGAGATCGTTTTCTATTTATTACTATTGCACAAGTTGTTGTTTCACGGTGGCACCGTTTTCACCCCCTTTTTGTGCCACAGTAATCCAGTGGCACTGTTTCCTTCTTCTTTCTGTGTCACAGTAACCCTCTTTTTACTATCTGATAGCACATCGTGGCACCATTTATCTACCTACTGGCACCGTTTCTTTTTTTACAGTCTCACTACTTCCCATTTCACTATCTTAGAGTGAGTTGTGCGACTATTTCCTCTATTGTGTGACTGTTTCCTCTGTAGTGCGACTATTTCCTCCGATGTGAAACCATTTCTACAACTGTGCCATCGTTCTGTTATCCATTCCATACCACCACTTCACCCCTGTTACTGCCACCTGTGACACGTTGTTCTTCCTCACATTGTTGTCCCCTACTGCTACTTTGCTTCCATTGCTACGCACACCACCATAGATTCAATCGAACCAGTTCACATTCAAATCAAAAAATAAATAGACTCAAACCAGTTCTATTCCAGATCTAACTCTATCAATGGATGTTGTCCCTAAATCCACTAAACCAACAAATCAAAACAATCATTGTTGCCCAAATCATTACTGTCGTGCAGTGCCGTTGTTGACCAGGAGGAAGCCGTATCATTGCATCTAAGTTGAACCATTATTGTGAGGCTTAAACTACATCGAACTGTTAGAGAAAATTGAACTCTTAGCAGTCGTAGAACTAAAGTGATTCTACTGCCATCATCTTCTGAGGAATTGCAGGCCACCATCTGAAGCCGACCCGAGGTTGGCCACTATGAGATGCCGCTTTGGAGGTGTTGATGTGAAAGTTCGAAATTGTCATTATTAAAGCTGGGATGGGCTGTTAGCAGTGGTTTACAGATGAACCGAGGTGGAGCTCCTCCCTGGAGTGAAACCCCAACCTTTCCCCCATCTGTGCATGGATGAGGATGGGGGAAGAGGAAAGATAAAAAAATTAAATTAAATTAAATTAAATTAAAATCAATTAAATTCAATAAAATATAATTTCTAATAAATAAATAAATAAACTAATAGAGAATAATAAACCTAAAATATAAATTCATAATAATTATAAAAGATAAAAATAATATAGATCTACTAAATAATTAATAATAATAAAATAAATTATAAGACTTTTTAATTAAATAAAACTTATTAAATTAAAATATAAATAATAAAATTAAAATAAATTTTATTAAATACTTTTATAAATATATTAATTAAAATTTTACTTCTTATAAATTAAATAATTTGTTAATAAAATAAAATAATTAATCCATCTTATTTATTAATAAACTAATATAATATAATATAAATCTAATGAAATAATAATAAAATAATTATAAAATAATTATTAATAATTTAATATAATTATAAACTATAAACATAACAAATAAGTAAATATATTAAAATTATTTAATTAAATAAATAAATAATTTAAACTAATAATTTATTAACTTTATTAATGTAATAAAAAATTATAATCTTAATTAATAACTACTAATTTTTTAATCCTTACATTAATATAATAATTATATTTACTATTTATCAGAGTTAATATTTATTAACTCTTATTTTTTATGTCAAATTGTTTAACGCATTTTTTGTTCTTTTTTTTGCAGATTCATGTTGGTATCCAGAATGACATCTAGGTTCATTTTAACTACCTATAGAGAAGTTAGTTACAGGTGTCAGGATAGAGTGATGTGGGATGCCTAAAAAATTCACATGTGCAATGAAACAATAAAGAACGCTTGAATCGGTGGGAGACTTGTAGTGCCATGCAAAATATGAGAGATACATTAAAAAATAGGAGCGGGGAAACACACAAAAGTCGATGATTTTTTAGAGAGAACCAGAGCAGAGCAGATCCTTAGAGAACTACCTGAACCTCTACCTAGAGATTCGAGAACCAGTAGTGTAGCACCATATTAGTCATAGGGGAGTTCTTCTTTACCATGTTTCTTTAAATTTTCATTTTTTGTAAATAGTTTTCTTTAGTGCTTATAATATAAATGATTGAAGGTTAAAAATTTCATCTCAGGGTTTCTAAATTCTGCTGGCTCATCATTTAATGATTTACACTATTTTTTTTACAAAATTAGAATCATTTGGAAAGATTATTTCTGATTATACTTTAATTTTTCACACTTCACATTTTGAAATTCAAAAATTCAAGATCAATTGATGAGATTGAAGTTGAATATGTTTATCGAAGATTTTACTATAATAAGAAATTGGAATTTTATGGAAAGTTTAATTCGATTTGTTTCCTTTTAAAATTTCTCAATAGTTCAATTGAATTATATAATGGAAAACTCTAGGAATCAATGTTCTATATTTTGAATTTCTTAGAGAGGGAGATTCAGTAACTTTTCCTCAAGGTGTGACTCAATTAAGAGCAGTGTAGAAGTTATCTTTTAAAGCTAGTAGATTAAGAATTCTTGAGTGCTTTTCTTAAATCATTTATTTTAGTTCTTGCTTTACTATCTTATCAATATTAAGATGTTAGTCATCATAGTTTAGTAAGATTATTTCTTTAGAAAAAAAATTAAAAAAAGTATAAATGTTTAAAATATGAAAGAAATATAAAGTTTCCCCCACTACTGACAACAGTGGGGTGTTTTGAAAAGTTTTAGAGAAATTTGGCCACCATCCTTCTCTGTGGGTTTGACCCTACTCTCCAATATAAAAAATTTTATAGGAAACATAAATAATTACACTTTTAACCAATTTCAATAACAGTTGGGAATCATATATATTTTTATAGATCCTACCAATGCAATTTTCTTGAAGAAATACTTCATGTAATCAAAAGGAACATCCTAATCTCATGATGTTAAACTACAGGATAAAATGTCCTTGATGTATTACATAAAATTGTATCACATATACATCCTAGTCACATGAAATTAAAATACAGGATAAAATTTCCTTTTTGTATGACATTAAAGTGCATAGTGTTTACATCCTGATCACATGACGTTAAATTATAAGAAAATTAGTCCTTGTTGTATGACATTAAACTGCATAGAATGTATGTCCTGATCACATGACTTTAAACTAAAGGATAAAACTCCTTGTTGTATGACATTAAACTATATATTATGTACGTTTTGATCGCATGACATTAAATTGAAGGATAAAAAAGTATATATTTTGTGACCTTAAACTACATTGCACGTATGTCCTTACCCCATGATGTTAAACTGTATAGAATTCTTCCCCACAACATGACATTAAACTGTGTTGCCAATGTCCTCACTAGATGACTTTAAACTTCATGGTATAATAGTGTTCTCACTTGATATTACATTACCTCGAGCATTGGTCACCTACTATGCTATGTTACATAACTACATGTGACATGATTCTTACCCTTACGGGATATGTAGTGATTCCTAGACCCTATTTCTTAGGCCCATCCCCCA
Organism: Viscum album; assembly: GCA_963277665.1. Classification (NCBI taxonomy): domain Eukaryota; kingdom Viridiplantae; phylum Streptophyta; class Magnoliopsida; order Santalales; family Viscaceae; genus Viscum; species Viscum album. The sequence goes on along the minus strand of OY728143.1, from coordinate 1,876,975,295 downwards.
TCAAAAATTTCCTTGTAATTGAACATGTACCAAACCAATCCAGGGAGGTTTCTTTGAAGAACTACATATGTCATGATTCTCATTTCCAATGAGATATGTAGATACACTTCGATCCTATATATTGGTCCAACCACAACATGATAGAAAATTCTTCTGATATACCCTTGACTACCTATGTGTCAAGCCCTTAATATTCATTGTTTCTCACACCAATTATTTCTCAGGTGATCTTAGGAGTTCTAGTTAGGGTCTCCCTGGAATAGACAAAGAGTAAAGGTACATGAAAATCCAATCACCTCAAAATAATGGTTATAAATTCACCCTCTTTGTGCATGGGTCGTACTAGTACAGATAACATACCTTAATAGAATTATGAGTGGATTTATTCCTTCTCCTGTTGTATATGTAGTGATGCCCGAATTCTACATATTGGTCCAGCCACACCCAAAAAAAAAAGAAATTATCCTTTCCCCAGAATAGGCCAGACTTGCATAGGGAAATTTATCAGACTATGTTTAGATTTATTCTTGTCCTGGAAAGTTATGTAGTGACACATGAATCTTTAAACCCAGGCACAACTGCGAAAAATGGTCGAAAGTATAATTTCCCTATCTTCTGCATGCAAATTAAAATCTCTGTAGGAGATTCTAAACCCTATATCCCATAATAAAGATCTATCAAAGAATTCTTTACCCCTACATACGAGTCCGATCTATGTATGGAATTCCATACCTCATGACTAATTATAGTCTGGATATCTCTTTTATTTCAGGATACCCATTTTCCATTTATTAGACTCTATTATTTGGGAAATCTAGGCTCTTCATAAACCTCAATGGTCATTGAAACTAGAAGTTCAGTGTCCTGAAGACACCTTTGTTTGAATGTGCACAATATACCCTGATGACTCCGCATAAGTTTCCCACAAAAAGGCATGTCAAAAAAAGAAAAATTTATCCTTAGAAGAGGCCTTTCCTACTTTTTTATGCACAATGGATTCCAAGCCCCATACCATCTCTCCCGATCTGAGAACACTTGGACCCAGCCCAATTAGCCTCCACTCACTCATGGATACTATGAAAATTCATCCAAGCAACATGAAATTAAATTGTGCTTCCATTTTCCTCACCACATGACATTAAACTACATGTATAAAATATCCTTGTTGCACGATGTTAAACTGCATAACACCATAATGTTCTCACCTGAGAGGACATTGCCTTTGGAATTGGTCACTGACTATGTTGTGTGACAGAACTATGGGTGGATTGATTCTTGTTTACACAGGATATGTAGAGACACCTAGATTCCATATCCAGGTCCAACCACCTCCCCCAATAATAAAAATACACTTCCCTATATATGGGTAAAAACTATATAGGGAACCTCAAGAATCACATAAAATTTTATTCCTACCTAGGAAGGATACGTAGTGGCACCTAGACTCTCATCCTTGTCCAACAACCCCAAGAGAGAAATATCCCCCCTATGTATGAGCTAGACCTGCACATGATTGTTTCTATATGGAACTATGTCTATCTTGATTCCCATCCCATGGACAATTTAGTGATGCCGACATCCTATGACCTCGGCCTAATCATGGAAGAAACTAAAATGGTTCCCTTATCTTCATGAAAACCAAGACAAATTGGGGGACTCCCAATCATGCCCTATTTTAAGGACCATTTCAAGAATACCCCCATTTCCCCTCTTTTATTTCGGTTCATCTACATCCTTTCCGCAATACACTAAATTATACAAAAGTTGTCCTAATCATATTTCATTAAACTACATGATAAAATTTCCTTGTTATACAATGTTAAACTACACAAAATCATGGTGTTATCATTCAAGAAGAAATAACCCCTAGCATCGGTCCCCCACAATGTTATGTTACACAACTACATCTGTCTTGATTCCTACCCAAGAAGGATATGTAGCGACACCCATATTTTCATACTAGTCTATTCACCTCAAATATAAAATGATTTTATCTATGGTTACTCCATTCTTAGGTGGTGGATTAAACCTTTGGTGTACCATATTGTTTACACCAACAACAGCTCATGTGGGCCTAGGGACCTTGATAGAGGATTCCCCATGGAAACATGGAAAAAGAAAAAAATCCCCTCTCCCTATGCATTGGCTAAGCCCATGTAGGATGTCTAATATAAAAAAACTAAATTTTCTTTGATTCCTATTAGAGTAGGATATGTAGTGATTCCAAGATCTTAAAACACTGGTCTGAATGAAATTAAATAATAAAAATTCCCCCTACATATGAGTCAGATATATGTTAAGAATTAGTAACTCCATGGTCCATCATGGAATGAATGTTTTTAATATGTCCAGACATGCCCTTTCTATTTATTAAAATCTATGCTTTAAGAAATATTGTTCCTTTTTAAACCTCTAAATCCATCAGAAATGAATGGTAAGTAACCTGATAACACCATTGTTTGACAACACACAATATGACCTGGTGGCTCTACATATGTTTCCCAAAAAAAATCCCACTTAACCAAAGGACAATTCATCCTTTGGAGAGGCATTTCCTACCTCCATATGCTCAATTGATTCCAAGACCCATACCATCTATCCTGATTCGAGAACCCCTATATCCATGGTTTCCACTCCCCTTACCCCTCGTGTATTAGGAATGTCAGGTGTAACACCCCAAGGTTTTGAAAATAAATATTGAATGCATGAAACATTAAGTCCATACAAAACAACACATTTTATACTCTATCCATTAAACAAAAAATTTCCTCTACTATGTTTTGAATTTCAAAAAATGGTCATCTAGAGTTGTGATTAGTAAGTCATTTGGAGTCTGATAGAACCGACTTGATTTTTTGTGAATGGTAACAAACCCTTATGAATAGTAATATGACCCTTATGAATAGTAAATAAATATTATTTTATTTTCATAATTTAATTATATAACAAGATCTTAATTAATTTTTTAATGTGATATAAAACTAATTTTACATTTAAAATTGTTATTTTTTGAAATAACTATCATTTTATTTAAAAATTAAATAAATAATATTTAGAAATTTAGTTTTTAAAAATATAGTTTTTTTTAATTCTAAAGGTCGAAAAATAGTTAGGGTGAATTTTTAGGATTTCTCTGAAATTCTTGATTTTTTACGAATATTGAAATATGGTAAAATACCGTATTTACAAATTATCAGTTAAATACAAAATTTATGACATCATGATTGATTTAAGGAAAATTGGTTCTAATTCACATGAACTTATTACTATTGGGAGTCTCATGAAACAACACTATTTGTTTTCTTGATGGAATTAATAAACTAGTGAATAAAATATTCAAAATCCACTCCTCTCCTCCACTATAACCCCCATCACTTCCTCTTCTATTCACTCCTTTAAACCTTGAATATCCTCAATTATCTACCCAAATAACCTTCCATAGTCACTCCCAACATCCAAGAATATATTGGTCTTTTCAAAAAAACAAAACCCTTTCCCTTAAGGAGGTTCTAAAGGAGGTTAATTCAAGAGGGAAAGCACCCTTCTTTTTCATTTAGTTTCATTTCAATTTATTTACTTTTGTTATTCTCTCCTCGCCTCCCCTTCCCAAATGACCATAAAAACTCCATTATAATATATATACGGGAATTATATCATGTGAATGGAAGAATCATCATCCATATTCTTACTCACTCCCTTTTAATTTATAAATGAAATCAATGTCCATGAGGTTCCAATTTATAACCTTCATGGACGACGAAGTTCCATTCTTCATTTTCTCATTCATTACTGGTCAGGAAACCATTTTTATGGTATAAAAGACTATAATATATGTATTATAACCTATTTAATATTTATTAACCAGTATATATACATAATATTAAATCATATGACCAAATTAGTTACTAATAATCAAAATACCGCTTAATTAATCTACGTGAGTGTCATTAATATTTCATCTAATGATTCATACTCATGCCATGTAAGAAAATGATATAAATTACTATTAACACTTATTTATGTTCATAAATAATATTTAATTAAATTCTTGATATTTACATCCATTCCTCATGAACTCTATTACATAAAAACATGTGAATCGATTATGAAAATCAAGAAAACGAACACTCTGGAACGACAGAATTCAAACTTATAACTAATCAATTAAGACATAAGAAACTTAATAAAATTATGATAAACTAAATAAATTCATAATTTTTTTTTAATTAAGTTATTAATAACTCTAATTTCATATTTCAGTATCTTATGTTAAATAGGGGAACACATTCAGACTTAAGGTAGGGGTTTTTCCACCCAAACCTCCATTTTCATTTAGGTAAATTTTATTGTCTAATTAACTCAATAAAATTCATTTGTATTATTATGTACTCCTGATAAATTCTGTGTTAGTGTTATATATATGTTCACCAACCATAATACTTCCTTATTTTATGGATAGTTACACATTTTAAAAGGATCTTTCAAAAAAAATTCTAAAATACAAGCCCAATTCCACGAAATTTCCCAAATTCTTACCAAATTTCAAGGTAACACTATAATATGTTTTTAGAAACCATTATATTTATAAAATCACTCATTTTATTATAAAAATACTATCTTAATTAACTTATGGTTTTATACAAATATTTTTCCAAAAGAACTCTTCTTTTCAAAGTAAAAGAGTATTTCTCTCAAGAATTACTAGAAGATTTTATAAGAGTATCATCACCTATTTCAACACTCTTGTTGTTTCTTATGTATTTTTGGGATTAATATTTCATTTTATAATCTAAAATATTTAATTGAATGGTTTATTATTATTTTTTATATGGATGTCCTATCTTAAAACCATTCGCCAATTTACTCTGAATGGTTAGTGTTTATGCTTAATGTTCGGGGAAATTTATTTAGATTTCATATATTAGTTTCAATCTGAATGTATATGTTTTTTATATTTAACCTAGTATATATGAGGAATGAATTGGACATATTAGGTTTCTTTTGGGGCTCTCTATAGCCCCTTGTTGCATTGGTAGGTCTCATGAGACAAACTATAGTCTTGGCACAAGGACTTGAAAAAATGATTATTTATGGTCTTGGCACGATGCCTCGATGGTATGGTTATGATGTACCACGTTATGAATTCCCTCATTATAAAAATGGTACTGATGGTTCATGTGGTTATTCAACTTGTATAATACCCATTATTATGTTTTATTATGGAATTATTTACTCAACTCATATTCCTTCCATGATGTGTTTAAGTTTATTATTTGTAAAGGCATGTTTTTTAAATTATTCACCCAACCTAATGTTTATATTATTATATCTTTTGTTATATTTCTTACCCTTTATGAGTGTTTGATCTCACCCCTTACTTATGTTTCATTTTATCAGGACATGAATAATTTTATGATGAATGACATGCTGAAATAGCCTATGAGTTATGGATATTGTCAGAGATTATATGTTTTATTTCTTCTCAAGTTGTAATTATGTATGTATCTTGTTTCTAATAATACTAAAATAATAGGTCCTTTAGTATGAATATTCCTTGTTTATATCCCAATGTAATCAAATAAGGCACCAGCTCTGGCAACTAGGGTCGGGTCCTTAGAGTTGGTATCAAAGGAATTTTAGTAGAGAACTTGGAAACAAGGTTTAGAAAATGTAGATTAGAAAATGAATCCCTAAGATAGTCTTTGAGGATAAGAATACAAGGAAATCCAGGTATTTTGGTAAGAAATATATTTTGTGGATATTTCTAGAATACACATCCCTTTTTGGATAATAAAAATGGAGGTGGTTCTGGCACAGATGTACCTAGGAGTGAAAACTCCGACAAGGATTTTTGAGCTTGACCTAGGCTATGCTAGTACATGAAAACGGAACTTACTGCGCACATGATTTGACAATCCTGGGAGATATTCTTAGGATAATTCACATTTTCTTTACAATCCATTGTAAGGATTTAAAAGAAAATTTTCCACGAAGAATCCATGTTTATGATTAAGTGAATAGCTATGTATACAATTTCAATTTATTCTAAGTATTTTTCTATATGGAGATTATATATTATGATTCATACCCTAATATATTGTATACTATTATTTATAAATGAAACCTAGTAGAAGTAATGGAAACCACTTGAATGTGCATGTCCCATGTTGGGATTTCCCTCTAATGCAAGATAATGATGTTGGATCTGCTACAATGACTAGTGTTGAGTAGTTTATAACTATACTGGGACACCTTACTCAAGTTATGAACAATAACCTTACCGATATGAATCATCTGGATCCACCATATGGAGGAGTTTTGTTAGATCTCTTTATGCGACAATAGCCTCCATCATTCAATGGGACTACAAACCCATTTGAAGTTGAGTAGGGGATAAGTTCCCTAGAGAAGATATTTCTTACTTTTGGATGTAACGAAAGAGATAAGGTCTTCATGGAATTTTATCATCTATCAAGATATGTGGATTAGTGGTGGTCGTTAATCTAAAAAAAAGTATGAGGAAGAGAAAGAAGAGATGTAATGGAGGGACTTTAAGGAAATATTTCTAGATAAATACTTTCTTCGTGAACAGTGAGCGGATATGGAAAGGCAGTTTCTGAATTTGAGGGAAAAAGAAGATGAGAATGTGGAAAAGTATAAATCTAATTTCCCAAAGTTATCAAGGAATGTTTAAAACTACATATATAATCCAATTAAAACAATTGATCGATTCATTGATGGTTTAAAACCATTCCTTTGAAGGGCTCTGGTCTCCAAAAGTTTTTTATCGTATGAAGGTATAGTTTCATGTGCTATCAAAACAAAAAAATAATTCTCTAAGCCTTATGATTATAAGGGAATGTAAGAGAATAAGAGGTAATCTGAAAACTTTGGGAAAGGAAATAAGAAAATAGGGAAGAAGGGAAGAGTTGAACTTCCATCCTACAGTAATTGTGGGAAGAAATGCCATGGAACTTGCCTAAAGGAAATGAGGATCTGTTATAAGTGTGAAGAAAAAGGTTACCTATCTTGAGATTGTAAGGGGAAGAAAGAATATTCCAAAGTTCAATGCTACAATTGTAGTAAAATGGGACATTATGCGCATGAATGTCCTTAGCGTTAGGGAAATGTTCCCCAAAGAAGTCCAAGGGAGAAATTCCATGATTGTGTAGTCACAACTATAGAGGTTTAAGTTCTTAATGAAGTGGTGGAAGGTACTTTAATCATTTCATCAAACTTATCCAATGCCTAATTGGATTCCGGGTCATCCAATTCATTCATATTTTCCCATTTTGATAGGAAAATAAGATATTTCCTATTGGATTTAATATGGGAGTTTTTAGTCTAAACTCCTAAGGGAATTATCATTATAACAAAGTTGTGTCTGACAGTCCCCATTATGGCATATAAATGTGATTTATTTGCTTATTTTATTTCTATACCCATGATTGAATTTGATATAATCCTCGGTATGGATTTTCTTTCGAACCATGATGCCAAAATTTGTTGAAATAAGAAGAAGATTAAAATTTTTTAGGATGACGTGGAATCCCTTATCTTTAGGGTAGAAACATCACCATCTGATTTACATCTAGATCCTACCCCAATAGCTCTACTGAATTCAATTATTGGGGAGGAAGTTAATGAAATAAATATGGGTGAGGAAAAGAATGGTCAAATAGAGGATGTACCTGTTGTGAAATAATATGTTGAATTATTTCAAGAGGATTTACTTGGACATCCTCCAGAGTGGGAAATTGAGTTTTACATTGATTTAATTCTTGGTTCAAGGCCCATATCAAATACACCTTATAGAATAGAAACTATAGAGTCAGAGGAACTAATGAAAAAACTATACGAATTGAGTGATAAAGGATTTATTCTCCCCAGTGTTTCTCCACGGGGATCCCCTATACTTTTCATTAAAAAGAAAGAATAATCTATGAGTTCGTGCATTGACTACAGGGAGATCAATGCTATAAAAATAATGAACATGTATCCCCTACCTTGCATCGATGATTTATTTAATCAACTTCATAGAGTCCAATATTTCTCAAAGATTGATCTTTGGTCTGGATATCATCAATTTCTTGTGAGGGAGGAATAAATTCCAAAAATAGCATTTTGAACTGGGTATGGGCATTACGAGTTTACATTATTGCCTTTTTGGACTGACTAATGTACCCTCAATTTTTATGGATCTAATGAATTGAGTTTTCAAGGAATATCTTGATGACTTTGTGATGGTATTATTTGATGATATATTTCTAAACTCTAAAAGCTACTAAGATCGTGAAAATCACTTGTGAACTATTCTGATGACTCTTAAAAGAAATGAATTATTTGGGTAGTTCAGAATGTGTGAATTTTGGCATCAATCAGTTTTCATTATGGGCCACATTATCTATAAATATGGAATATCTGTTGATCCTACGAAGACAAAGGTTGTGCAAGAATGTCCTAATCCAATGAACATAACTGAGGTATGTAGTTTTATTGGTTTAGCAGGTTATTATTGGTGTTTATTTTAGAACTCATCCTGTTTAGCCAACCCAATAACGAAGATTACATGTAAATGGGTTGACTTCATATGGATAAAGGAATGTGAGTACTATTTTGAAGATTTGAAGAGGAGATTAGTGAATTCTATGATCCTAACCCTACCACCAGGTAATTATGGGTTTGTGATCTCTAGTGATGAATCAAAGAAAGGACCTGGTTGTGTTTTTATGAAGAATGATAGAGTTATTGTATATGCATCCAGGAAGTTAAAAATTAATGAACAAAACTATCCAACACATGATCTTGATTTATTAGCAGTAATCTCTGACCTGAAGATATGGAGACATTATATCTATGGATAAAATTGTGAGATATATACAGATCACAAGAGTCTGAAGTATATCTTCTTACATAAAGAACTCAACATGATGCAATGACCATGAATCGAACTACTAAAGGATTACTATTGTAATATACACTATCACCCAGGAAAATAAAACAAGGTAGTTGATGCATTGAGTACAAAAGATCATGGGGTTATCAATAAGATGATGATTGATAAGGATCCTTTGTACATGGATCTAGTAATGATGGATATGGGAATTATCAAAGATGGTGAAATATCACAACTTTTTCATTTAGTTGCCCAACCATCATTATTAGAAAGTATTAAAAGTTCTCAACCTGATGATGATAACCTGAAAAATAAAATTGATACTATAAAAGATGGGAAGATGGATAAATTTGTGTGTGAAGATGGTGTTCTGAAATTTGGGAAGAGGATTTGTGTTCCAGATATACCCGATCAAAAAAATGAGTTATTGGGTGATTCCCATAGTTTTAATTTATCCATACATCCTGGTAGCACTAAGATGTATAGATATTTGAATGAACATTTATTGTGGGATAACATGAAGAGGGAAATTGTGGATTACATATCAAGATGTTTAGTTTGTCAACAAGTGAATGATAAAAGGAAACATATAAAAGGATTCATGAAACCTCTACTGATTCCTACGTGGAAATGGGATGACTTACCCATAGATTTTTTCACTAGATTACTCAAAACTCTAAGGTAGAATGATTCAACATGGGTAATTGTGGATCAACCTACAAAATCTGCACATTTTCTTGCTATAAGGGAAGATTTTCCACTAGGGCACATAGAAATACTCTATATCAATGAATTTGTGAGACTTCATGGAGAACCTCTCTCAATTGTGTCTGATTGTGACCCATGCTTTATGTCAAAATTTTGGAAAAGTCTTCATAAATCTTTGGATACCAAACTTCAATTGAGTATTTCATAACACCCACAAACTGACGGGCAATCATAGAGGATGATCTAAACCTTAGAGGACATATAGAGATCATGTTCACTTGAGTTTAAAGGTATGTGGGGTCAATATTTTCCTTTAGTGAGTTTTCCTATAATAATAGATTCCATTAAAGTATTGAAATGGCACCATATAAAGCATTGTATGGGATGAGATGTCGTACACCAACATGTTGGGATGAAGTTGGTGAAATGAAGCTTGTGGGTCCATATCTTGTGGAGGAAAAAACAACGGAGGTAAAGACTATAAAAGGTTATATCAAAATAGAAAAAAGCATAAAAAAGATCTATGTTGATAATCGAAGGAAGGATCATGAATTTCATGTGGGGGTCACGTTTTCTTGAAAGTATATCTATGGAAGAGAGTTATATTAATTTGAAAGAAAGGTAAATTGAGTCCTAGGTACATTTGGCCTTTTAAATTTTGGAGAGAATTGGAGCTGTTGAATATTGTTTGGCTATGCCACCTATCTTGTCCAAGGTACACAATGTGTTCCATGTCTCATTTCTCAGAAAGTACATGCTAGACCCCACTCTTGTCCTCACTTCTGAAGGTATAGAAATGGAACATGATCCATCTTTCTATGAAGAACCTATCCAGATTCTGGACAATAAAGAAAAAGTGTGGAGTAATCGAACGACTCGTCTTGTAAATATATTTTGGAGGAATCATAAAATTGAAGAGGGAACATGGGAGCCTGAGGAGCTTATGAGGAAAACCTACCCAAATATTTTTGTGAGGTAACATTCTATGAATTTTAAGGATGAATTTTTATTATGGAGGGAAGAATGTAACCCCCAAGGTTTTGAAAATAAATATTGAATGCGTGAAATGCTGATTCCCTACCAAATAACACATTTTATAATCTATCTATTAATCAAAAATTTGCTTCTAATATATTTTTAAATTCAAAAAATGGTCATCTAGAGTTGTGATTAGTAAGTCATTTGGAGTCTGATAGAACCGACTTGATTTTTTGTGAATAGTAACATACCCATGTGAATAGTATTATGAATAGTAATATGACCATTATGAATTGTAAATAATAATATTATTTTATTTTATTAAGGTAATAAGATAATGAGATCATAATTAATTTTTCAATGTGATATAAAACTAATTTTAACTTTAACATTGTTACTTTTTGAATTAACTTTGATTTTATTTAAAAATTAAGTTAATAATATTTAGAAATTTATTTTTGAAAAATGGAGTTCATTTTTAAATTCTACATGTCTAAAAATGGTTGGGGTGAATTTTTGGTATTTTTTTGAAATTATTGAAATTTTTATCAATATTGAAATATGGTAAAATACTGTATATACAAATTATCAGTTAAATACACAATTTATGACATCTTGAGTGATTTAAAGCCACTTTTTCCATACTCTCATGCACTTTTTACTATTTTCTGTCACATTAAACAACACTATTGGTCGTATTGAAGGAATTAAAAAAATAATGAATAAAATATTTAAAATCCACTCCTCTCCTCCAATATAAAACCCCCCTCACTTCCTCTTCTCTTCACTCCTCTAATCCTTGATGCTACTAAAATCTCTACCTAAATACCCTCCCCTAGTAACTCCACACGTCCAAGAAGCTATCTGTGTTCCCAAAATATAAAAAACCCCTTCTCTTAAGGAGGTTCACAAGGAGGTTATTTCAAGAGGTAAAGCACCATTCTTTTTTGTTTAGTGTCATTTCAATTTATCTTCTTTTGTTATCCTCTACTCACCTCGTCTATCTAAATGACCATGATAACTCCAATATCATCTATATACTATAATTATATCATGTGAATGGAATAAATATCATCCACATTCTACTCTCTCACTTTTATTTTATAAACGAAATCAACATCCATGAGGTTCCAATTTATAACCTATGTGGATGACGAAGTTTTGTTCTTCAATTTATCCTTAATTACCAGTAATGAAACCATTTTTATGTTTTCAAATGAATATAATATATGTATTATAATCTATTTAATATTTAGGAACTAGTATATTTACATAATATTAAATCCTATTACCGAACTAGTTCATAATAATCAAAATACCGCTTAAATAATCTAAGTGATTGTCATTAATATTTCATCTAATGATTCATCCTCATTCCATTTAACCAATTTATATAAATGACTAATAATACTTCTGTATATTGATAAATAATATTTAATTTCAATTCTAAATATTTACATCCATTCTTCATGAACTCCATTACATAAAAACAAGTGAACCGATTATGAATATCAAGAAAACGAACACTCTAGAACAACGGAATTCAACATTATAACTAATCAATAAGGAAATAATAGACTTAATAAAATTTTTATAAATTATTTACATATATAATAGTTTCTTAATATAGTTATTAATAATTCTAATTTCATATTCTAGGACCTTAAGTTCAAGATGGGGACACATTCGGACTTAAGGTAAGGGTTTTTCCACCTGAACCTCCATTTTCATTCTGGTTACTTTTATTGTCTAATTACCTCAATTAAACTCTTTTTTATTATTATTTTCTCATCATAAATTCTTTTTGAGTGTTATATATATTTTCATAAACCATAATCCTTCCATATTTTATGGATAGTTACACGTTTTAAAAGGAACTTTCAAAATTATTTCCAAAATACAATCCCAATTCATGCGAATTTCTCAAATTCTTACCTAATTTAAAGGGAAATCTATAATATTTTTTTAGAAACCATTATATTTATTAAATCAATAATTTTATTATGAAAATAATTCCTTAATTCACATCTGGTTTTATAAAAATATTTTACCAAAGTAACTCTTATTTTTAAACTAAAAGAGTATTTATCTCAAGAATTATTCGAATATTTTATAAGAGTATCTTCATCTATTTCAACACTCTTGTTGATTATTATGTATTTTTGGGATTAATATTTCATGGTATCATCTACCATATTTAATTTACTGGTTTATTATTATTTTTTCTATGCATGTTATATCTTAAAACCATTCACCAATTTACTCTGAATGGTTCATGTTTATACTTAATGATCAGGGAATGTTATTTTCATTTCATATATTATATTAAATATGAATGTATATGTTTTTTATATTTATCCCCATTCATATTGGGAATTAATTTGACATATTAAGTGTCAGGTGGGGCCTACTATAGCTCCTCAGTGCATCAGTAGGTCTCATGAGACAAACTACGGTCTTGGCACATGGCCTTGACAAAATGATTATTTATGGTCTTGGCACGAGGCCTCAACAATATGGTTATGATATCCCACATTATAAATTCTATAATTATAAAAATGGTATTGATGGTTCATGTGGTCATTTGACTAGTAGAATATCCATGACTAGGTTTTATTATGGCATTATTTACTCAGCTCGTATTCCTGCCATAATGTGTTCAAGTTTATTATTTATAAAGGAATGTGTTTTAAATTATTCATCATGCCTGATATTTATGTTATGATATCTTAAATTGTATTTCTTACCCTTACTGAGTGTTTTATCACACCTATTTCTTATGTTTCATTTCATCATGAATGACATGCTGAAATAACCTAGGAGTTTTGGATGTTGTCAAAGTAGTTTCTATGTTGTATTTCTTTTCAAGTTATACTATCAAACTTATGTATATATCTTGTTTCCAATAATACTAAACTAATTAGTCCTTCAGGATGCATATTCCTTGTTTATATTCCAATGTAATCAAATAAGTCACTGGCTCTGGGCAACTGAGTTCGGGTCCTTACATCAGGACTTCTGGGCCCTATTATCCCCTAGTTAATTAGGGATTCTATATAAACATCCTAATAATATGGAATTAATACTACATTATGGTTGATACCTAATGATTAAACCTTAGTCCTATCCACAAAAATGATTTAAAATACCACCTACCGATGTACAAATCATGCCTGTATGAGAAATTTCTAGAAAAATATATAGATAATCCCCCATGTTCCAATACATGAAATAAATCTGTATTGGAATGTCCGATATGAGCCCTGCCTCATTGGTGAGCTCATATACAATATGAAAATTTCCCACTCCTATGTGTGAACCATATATACATATATATAAACCATAAAATAACTATTCTTGGATTGATTCCTATTATTATAATCTATATAGTGAAAGATAAATCTCATACCTTAGGTACAGCCAAAAAACAAAATTGTCCCCTATTTTCATGTGCATGGGTCAAACCTATGCAAGGAACCTCCTCACACTTGTATGGGAAAATGTCTCTACCTTTTCCCTGGAAATTTTGGCTTAAAATACCTCTTTCATGTTCAGGAACCCCCTTTTCACAAACCATAATCTATTTTAGGAAAGTTCTAAATCCCCATAACCATCTTTGTCCATTAAAAACGGAAGGTCAGTGTCTTGATGGAAACTTTGTTTGACTATGCATAATATGATCTGATGGCTTTGAGTATATTCCCCATAATAAAGGCACATCAACCAAAGTAAAATCCATCCTCATGAGAGGTTTTATCCAACATATGTATTCCCCTATGATGTTTACATCCCACCTCACTCCCTAGTTTCAAAAACCCATCAGATGATGGTTTTTATGTGTTCTTCCCTTTCATGCCTAAAAATGATAGAATATTTCTGGTCAGACTACCATAAATAAGGTAAAAAGTTTACCACATTGGTCAAAGAAAAACAAATTTAAATCATAAGTCTCAAATTTCCAAGTTTCACATTTATAAACTGCACCATGCTTCAACCATCTTTTATACATGACAAGTACGTATAGAAGTGTTCTCTCATTCAAAATCACAATTGATAAAAATTACCACATACTTTTCAGACACCACTCATTTGAAAATCCACCCCTATTGGTCTTTAGAAATCAAAATTCCCATAAAATTAGCATGCCATTGTAAGTGGAAGGAAGATGTCATGAGGAAACCTTTGTTCGACTATGAACAACATGCCATGGTGGCTCGATATAATATTCCCACAAAAATAGCCTGGAAACTAAAGGAAAATTCATCTTTAGGATAGTATTTTCATACTTTTGTATTCCCAAAAGGATATTATGCCCCGTACCATGTGTCCCATCCTTAAAATAGCAATTATGGGTTAGTAAAATTCACTCCTACATTTCTAAAAAATATTGGGACATTCTCAGTTAATGAAACGAATTTTGGGGCCATGGACCCATAATTAATGGTCAAATATGTTCAACCTAAAACATCAGTAATGTTAGTATTTCTTTTCTAGATTATAAACTACCAATAAAAAGAGACACAAATATCTACAAGATAAAAATATGAAAAGTTAACCCTAGATAAAAGTCAGGTACCAGCTCATTAAACCCATGATTTATATGGTTTAGGAAAAATATCAAGCAATAAAAAATTATAAGATACACAAATCTTCTTAAGATGAAAACCCACAAAGGTATGTCTAAGAAAAATACAAGTCATACCAACTAATGCAACACCAAATTGGGTTTAGAAAAAAAACTAGGGTAATGAAAAAAAATACTCAAAGGTTCTATGGTTTTCCATGTAACCCTAGAAACAGTCAAACTATGCTCGCTATGTCCCTCAGATTAAGAACAAATCAGAGAATGATTTGATCATTTCAATTCAATTATCCCAAAACAATACTCTAATTAGTATCTGGGTGGAATTATCATTCAAAATATAGTCAATTATAATTAATTGAAATTTCAGGAAAAGATAATGGAGAAACATGGAGAGCAAGAATGTTTTTATTCCATTAAATGGGAGTAGAGGAGCATCCATAGCCTAGAGCCTCTCGTCAATAATAAAAAAGGGGGAAAGAACAGAATGATATAATAATAGTAAATCATGTATCACTTGGGTTAGAAAATTTACCACTCTCTGACATGGGCTATCAAGGGAATGTTCTAGAGTAGCCCTATGTTCAGATTTAGCATCAACCGCTGGATTCACTTGTTTAATGACATCTCTGAGATCCCTAGCCTTTTGTTTATTGGCCTCCAAATTAGAACTTTTTGGTGCCAGCTACACCTTTATCTTGTCTATATGAACCTCGAACTCCGGTAGCTATTCTGTTTGGTCAATTACATGGTCATGAGAATTTTCTTCCTCAGCTACCAGGTGGTGAATATCCTCAGTAATATCCTGAAAGGTCACTACTTGATGATGGGAGTCATTGAATTAGACAATGTCCCCTTCACGAATAGATAGATTCTCTAGATCTATGATGATTTGGTATGCAAGGAAGTTCAAGTACTAGTGGTTAAAGATACATGATCCCAAATCAAGGAACAATCATCGAAG
Source organism: Viscum album (assembly GCA_963277665.1). Taxonomy (NCBI): domain Eukaryota; kingdom Viridiplantae; phylum Streptophyta; class Magnoliopsida; order Santalales; family Viscaceae; genus Viscum; species Viscum album. The sequence goes on along the minus strand of OY728143.1, from coordinate 1,876,959,167 downwards.
GGTGTCCACCACATTAGAAAATTCTTCCAAGGGAGTTTCTGTGATGATAGTGTACATTTGAATCCATGCCCATCTCTGTATAGCCCGATGACTCCTAATAACATTGGAACTTTGTTTCTTCCCCTATATCGTAATGGGTATATAATCAAGAAGAGAAATCCTAGAAGAAAGATCCACCCTATGTTTAGTTACCCAAGAAGGAGAACCTTCCCTCTCTATAGGTGGTTCAATTTATAGAGCTAGGAATGTAGGGTTGGTTATGATCATTGGGTGATATCACACATGGGCTGGACTCGGTAGGACCACAGACCGTATCATCAAAATATATAGGGTCTGAGTCACTATACCTCAATTATGGTGTGTAGAAAAAGTCAATTTTTAATGTAGGGGATGGAAAATAGATCATATTCTTACAAAAGTAATAGAGGAAGCTATCATAGATGGCACAATTAATACAATATTGGAAGTAGTCAACGGCCTATGAACTCATTTAATTACCTTGAAAATACTCAATCAAGTTATAAATATACCCTAATTTGAGTATTCTCCCATGATAAGTAGTTTGAAGCTATTCTGGGGGGATAAGGACTTGCATATCATAGTCTTCACGAATCATCATCATCCATAATTAGCAAAGGATTACTGGGTGAGATTCCCTCTTAACCTTGTAACATGGAGAAATGTGATCTGTTATAGGCATCCAAATTGGTTTTCAAACCTATAAGGAGTATAGGGTTCACAAACAGTTACTCTTTATATGTGAGTGGTTAAGACATTATCTCAAAGTGCAATAATATAATAATGTTCGTCTGAAGATCCCCTCCCATTGTCCATCACTCTTCCATGGAAAAAAGTTTAGGGCATGAATGAAAATTGGGAAACATCACTCAATAGTTCATCCATGCTAACAATGTTCAAATATTGAGGATGAACGAATATAATGTTGAGCAGGGATGTATGGAAATAAAAATGAGGAACTGTTACAGTATGTCGATACTCATAGTAGGGGAAATTTTCTTCCATCCGGCCATATAAAAATTGAAATCGCCTGTTAAGGTGATTTAAAGGCCTTCCTTCATGTATCTACCACAATAATTTTCAAATACAGGAAAGGATGGGGATGTTTAAATTCATAGGTTGTCCCTCTGCCAATGTGGCTGCTATCATTAAGGTGAAACCATACACACGGGTGTAGACATCATGTGAAGGGAAAATATATCCACTCAGAAACATGGAAAAGAAACCCAAAAATCTATGATCAGATGATATTTCTGGTTGAATCTCATAACCCTTGGTGGTATATTGACCCACCTCGAGGGTAGAACGGTATAAGCTTAAAATATGTCATGATTTTTGAGTTGGATGTGTTATTCTACATCGTACTTTCATATTTGGCCCATTCACCTATGAGAACAGCCCTATCCAATTATTAAATGGAATAAGGGAGCGAGCGTGGAGGGGGTTTACCAAGAAATCCTTCAACCTTCATAAGCTGATCTCATGAAAATGGGGACACTTGTTCAACATTTTTCCAGGTTTTGGTCACTGATAAGAATTATTCTTACATATTACCTAGAATGGGAAGTCCTCCTAGTTGGTAGAAGCCCCACAAGATAATTCCCACTTCATCATATGACAAGTGGAAGGTGTTGGTGCTTGGACACCATTGAATAAGTAGTTTAGGAAGCATCTAACCTAGTGAATATATTTCAAATTAAGAAACCCACGTTGTGTTATATAGTTTAATTACCTCCCAATGTTCAGGAAAATCTAAAAAGTTTTGTGCACCTAGAATGAATATGCCCATTCATTATAAAAGCACCTTCTAGACTACAGGTCCCATTTAGAGATTCACCCTCCATTGGTATTACCGCACAAAAGGTTGATGATGGAAGGGTAATCACAAATGACATATTCCAAGGACATGTTACAATTAAATAAATTACTCTGTATCTATATTGAGCCATTCAGAATTAATATGTCTTCTTGGATCAAATCAATTACGATATCCCCCATGGTAGAAATATTTTCCAACTCATGCCCTCGAGATATCTCTAGATGAATGGTAAGGCTTATTCGGTCAACTAGTGAAAAAGGAGCATCATCATGGAGTCTATTTGTATAAAAAGACAATTTACTAGACAATGGTTTGGACATAAGTGCTGGTGGAAGGTGAACTTTCACGGTACTCTCAATAGGGACAATAGAAAACTAGATATTTTATTCAATGTTCTTGACTACATCCATATTTCTTCTAGTTTCATCCATTGAATTGAGAGGTATAACTATTATCATTTTTTTATTAGATCAAAAAAAATTAGACTCTATTGAAATTGGAAAATGACTAAAAATGGTCCACATATTAAAAGTCCCATGAAATGATGGTCCACGAAGGCACCATTTACGAACCATCAACCAATGAAATGTTGGCCTACTAAGCATTGGTCGGTGGAGCAGTAGTTTGTGGAATGAGATATCCACACACTAAAACCCACTATGATACAGGAGAAACATACCATTCATGGATTCAAAGTTTTAGTTCATAGATTCAAGGTTCCAGTTTATGGGAAAATACATCCGTAAAGAGATGAAGTTCTCGGTATCAACAATCAATAGTGATTTTAGATATCATATTTTTCACTAATAAATATAGTAGAGAAAAAATAATTTGGTACCCCTTTATATAGGTTTGGTACCCTCCTTTGAGTCCACCCTTATACCGCAGGAGAGTTGAAGTCAGGAATTCTTTCTACACAAGATTATCCTCCTCCTAATCCTGATCAAAACCTATTTTGATGGGGAGAATTTTTTGGTCCTAAAAACTATGGAAGGTAAATTGTAATTATCCCATTTATTTGGAAAAGGTAGGAAAACAACTTTAATAAATAGTTGAAGGAAATTGTTTTAAAGGAGAAAAATGATAAAGTAAAAAAGTCAACTTGCAAAGTATAAAACCTTTAAGGACCACCACTCCACATGGAAATCTGCTTCGTGAGACACCCATGAACTAAGAACTTCATGGGATAAGGGAGGTGATTCCAGTTCCCCACAAACAAAATTTTCTATCAAAAAGAGGCAGAAATATCTTCCTTTCACATGAAATCCCTTGAAAACTCATATGGTACAAAAGCAGGTAAAATTCATCAGATCCCTATGAATGAGTTGAATTCATTCACTAAACTGTGGTTGTAATCCTCACCAAAATAGATTATGAACTCTCTCCCCTAATGAATTAGTCATCCACGGGATGGGTTTCCCCCATGGGATTCTTTGAAAGAAGTATCGTGGACTCCTCATAGCCAACTGGCTACAGTAGTATTAGTTCCCCACTTCTCTATAAATAGATATTTTAAAGAGTATTTATGGATGATCAGAAGTTTAGTGGATCAATGAAGGAATGAAAGAAGACGGAACCACCAAAGGACAGACTCTTTTGACAATTCCCTGTAGTTAAATCCCCACCACATTGAATTAAATAGAAAAATAAACCAAAACCAATTGGAAGTCCATGAACTAACAAAACTCTTTTGGAATATTACTCACAAGGTTCTGAATCAATGCCCCTTTTGCAACCATGATTCCTGCATAGAAAATATCTATTCTGGTGGAACCCTTCCCCGTATAGTGAAGCACTACATGGATAAAACTCATCCCTACATAGAATCATGCTATGAGGATGGAACTTGGATCTACATGGTAAATCGCTACTCATATCGAACCCTGGTCCACATACCACCATGGAATGTGTACAGTCCCCCAATCCACATAGAAATATGCCATACGGAGGAAACATCATCCTTTTTATGTATATTATTGGATGAATGGGGTGTCTTAGGGTGTTCTACCCTATGGTCCCAGCCATTAACATCCATTTATGTTGCATCATCGCCAGTCCCTCTATAATCTAATCCAACAGCATCAGGACAAAGCCTCTCCCAAAGCCACCAGACTTCTACGATGGGACCATCAAGCACACTAATGCACCCCTCTAGTTTTACATACCCATGGTAAGTGCAGAAATGTGTTTAATCCCAGTAATAGGATGGACCCCCAGAATATCCCTAAGTTTACATTCCCATGGTAATGAGGGTCCCAAACATGGGATATTGTCATGAACCTCCCCATTCTAAGGGTCAAGGGGAACTATTGGCCTCTCCCTTTGATGAGGGTCATTGTTGAACATTCATCCCTTCTCCCTAGAACCAAATTTCGGTAACTACCACTATGATAAGCCCCCAACTTTCCTTGTGGGAGATGGAGCTCTTGATCCAATTCAACTCGTCATGGTATGTATCTAGGTAGATCACCAAATGTGAATATCCTGGATATAAATACAAGAGAGGATATGGGTTCACTCAAATCCCCTCTCTCTTCTCCTTTAGGCTCTAGTATCATCTATCAGATGAAGTGGTACATGCGATATTCAGATCCAATAACTCCTCTTGTTTCTCTCATTGAGAATAAATCATGTGGGATTATAGGTTGGCAATGATCATGGAATATATATGATTCCAAAGAAATGATACTTTTCTATAGATGTAAGCCCAAATTCAAGGATAAATTATAGGCCTTCTTCATAGATGTAATCCCAGGTATAATTCCCTCAACTAGGCCTTCTTCATAGATGTAAGCCCTAATTTCAATTCAAGTGGGATTCCTAGAAGGTGTAATCCCTGATCAAATTCCCCATCTAGGATTATATCATTTGTAATCACCAATCACATTCCCAAAATGGTCCTCCTCCATAGTGTAAAACCCAACTCAAATTGAACTACGAGGAATTTCATTCCCAACTAATTGGGATATGTAGGAATCCTCGCTAAGGGCCAAGCTCAACACCCAAATCACCCTAAAGATTCTCAGGCTACATCCCTGGTAGGGTCACATTCACCTGGGAGACCATATCTTTTTCAGGTATTGTATGATTCCTCAATGTATGTCACATACCATCTTTTCTGGGAAACCTTTCACCAGGGTGTCCATGCCATATGATGTTAAACTTCATGGTCAGTTCCTTGTCACACGAACATAAAAGGTGATGTGTCCATTAAAGAGAAACCAAAATATGTGGGTTTTGATTCCTCTCACAAGGATACATAGGAATCCTATATTATGGTTTCAATCCTAATATTGAAACACCCCATGTCCTCCTGGATAAAGATAAACTCTATAGCACTATCCCATAAGGCTTAAAACAAGAATTTTTGTAGTGAATATCTAAGGAATTCCCGGTCTATCCACAGAAGGTTAACATTGATGAAGAACCTTGAATACATATAGACATTCTCATTAATTTAGAGCCTCAGATATATAAAGATAATTTTTAACCCATTCATATTAGTGATTGATCTTACCAAGGGGTAAACTATGGAAACATTCATGGAAATGAACCAAGGATTCACAAACATATAAACAGAGCTTAAATCTATAAGAGAATCCTAGAATAGGAAATAGTCCCCCCCCCAAGGTTTGATGAGCCTGAGCTCCCATCCTCTTGAAAAATGATAGTTCTTAAGTATAGTTTTCCAAACCATCAAACCCACACCTAACATTTGAAAGAAGGTCAATGACTTAGGGATATGAGAGTTATTGGGTGTTTCTAGATCTGTGAACAAACCCGTTGGAGACCATTTGTATATTTTGTTCTTGAAATTAGTAATTTCACACAGGATTACCCCTTACAATCAACCCACTCATAAATAAACTCGAATTAATTGAAAAAAAATGGTAAATATGATGCATATGGTTGCACAAGCCCAATCACTATAACTAGTCATCGAGAATAGTGTTTTTTTTCAGAAACAATAATTCATTAAGGGTAAACAGTAGTGTTAAAGATAAAAAAATATTTTTTTATCCTAGTGTGGCATAAGGGGTTTTAAATATACTGTTCATTATAGAAACTGACACGGATTCCACCAAAAAGGTTATAAATTTATCAAATGTGTAGTGATTTATTAATAAAGTAAGATATTTGGTGGGACTTTACCATAGTAATAAATCATCATTAGTTGATGGTAAACCCCAAGTACCCACTCCTTATAAGAATCTTAATTTTGAGGGATTCATAACAGTCTCAAAAAGGAATGGGAGCATAAAATACATGACAAAAGACAACAAAAATATTTTGTTATTATTTTTGAAATAATAGGAACAAAAAATATATGTGCTTCATTAAAATAAATTTTTCATGGATTAATAGATACAAAAAAAATATGAGAATACTTTTTTACTCTCGTTATACATTAAATGGTTATTTATTTTTTGTGGTGATTTTATAAAGTGAAAAAAATTTCATTAAAATTATATAGGAGTGTTGTAAATGAGACCCAAATAAGGAGTAAATAATTGTAGGAAACATTGTTGAGTAAGATAACAAAATAAAAATTCATCCCAAAAAGAATTGAAATAATCTATGGATCCATAGGTGAGATAATAAGATTTACCACCTAAGGATGTGAAGTAATGAGAATATATCAAAAAAGAAAATTAGATAAGGAAAATGTTATTAAAATTGATTTTAGATAAACAAATAGACTTGGTATATGGATCTTGAATATCATATTCACTTCTCATGTGGTGGAAAATAAAAAAATAATTGGAATAAAATATGATAAGGATAGAGTTGTGATTTTTGGAAATGATTAGAGTTTAAACATTATCATCCCTGTGAAGTACAATATACATGTAATGGACTTGAGGTTTATGGATTTCTTTTTAGTAGAATAATTTTTTCAAAATATATCTATTGTGATTTAATTATGGCACTCAGGATAAGTAGTTGTGTTTAACAAAAAGGTATGTTTCATAGAGGAAAAATATTTACTACATTTTTAATGGAAGGAACACCAAAGGAAGACTATATCTTATTATTGGAGAAAAAGATAGATTTTATCTATCTATGGATGAATAAAATCAATTTTGGCATAAGATGTTTATTTATTTGAGACAAAAATTCATGGAGGAATTGGTGAAAATGATGGATCTTAAGAACTCCCTATAATTTTATGATATCACACTCACATTTTTGATACTTGTAAAAAGGGGAATATTTTTCAAAAAAAATCTAAAAGAAAATAAGTCAATATTATTTCTTGAGATTATACATGCAGATATGTGCGGGTCAATGACACCATAATACGTGGATGAGAAAATGTATTTTACCTTATTAATTGATGAGTATAGAATGTTGGTGTGGTTGATGGTCATTGAATATAAATATATCATGTTCTAGTTCATCACTCCTCACTACATATTAGTGGAGTAAATTCATTTAGTTGTAATTCAAATGTTTTGGACTAATAATGGTATGACGTTTACAAATAATCCGAAAAAATAGTACTTTGAAATCATGGAATATGATATCATGTGTAATTAGTAAGGACTCCATGAAAAAATAAGTTATTGATAAGATTAAATAAATTTTAAATAATATTATTGAGATACAAGCCTCTTAGTCATATTTTTATATGATATTTAACATTAAAATCCACAAACACAACCTCAAAGATATAGAGGTATTTTGTCTTTAGATGAATGGGTTTATATTTCACTAACATTGAACTAAAATAAATAATATATATTGTATTCTCCATAATGAGATCATAAATACCTTTCAGATTATAAAATGGCATAGGATAACCTATGAAATACCTAAAACAGTGGTTAGAAATAAATCTTAGAAAGGGAATAAGTTTGATAATGGAGAGTGGAATGAGAGACAAATGGATTAACAAGATATCATAAATGAAAATACTAATGATTGGTTATATGGAATAATGTCATAAATATGATGGAATAATGAGATAATTTAATAATAGAATGTGGAAAAATAATAATACACAACATTATAAGCATAAGTGAGGGATCACTATCAAGACATCAAAATAGGGTGGTCAGAGTTCCATAACGGATTGGGATTACTCTATAATCCCATACATATCATCTCATGATATATAAACATTACCCAATGAAATAGATCTCTATCTTGGTACACCCTTGGTTACATGTACATGAATATGTGTTCCAAGTAAATAAATAATATATAATATATAAGCATATTAAATACACATGGAATGAAATGAGTAAAATAATATTTCCTCAAATCATAATAAAAGGATATCGCATATGGATTAAAAAGTATAGAATGAATTAAATATTATTTTACTATTAATATTTTTATAAATAATAAATGGACATAAATTTAGATTTAATTTGAGGAAATTACATGAGAGATAGTGGAGAGGTAATTTTGGATTTGAACTTCTTTACAGAGGTTTTAAGGAACTGGTCAAGAATATTTAAAGATAGTTAACACATTATATTTTTCATTAATCTAAAAGTGAATAATGAGTTTTATATATAAAATAATAAGTATTTAAAGAAAACATTTTATGATTAAAAATATTAAACTATTGGTTTATAAATTGAAATAATAAATTGGTTGTTCTATTAAATCAGGGTTACTTAAAAAATACTTTGGAAAAGAACTTCAAAAGAATATATATCCCCAAAAAATAATACGAGGATAACCTAGGTATATATGAGAATTATATATATATAATATAAAAGGTTTTAATCATAAATTTAAATATATAACCTGATTTAGAGAGATATATGGCATGACCTAATGAAAAGAGGGTGGTTTGGAGAGTTCCCTTACCTCGAGTTTGAATTTTCTCTCCAATTTCACTTAATGACCTAAATAATCAAACTATATTTATTAAACACTTAATTAGTATCCTTATTCAACTATATTTTATATTTTATTATTTAAAATTTGTTTATATTCATTTAATTGAAATATTGTGTATGCATTCACTATCCCAAGGTTATTTAATCCATGGATCCAAGGTCGGATTAATTTGTAGGTTATGATGAGAGATTTTATTAAATGGTTTAATAACTATATAAGTGTAATAATATATATTTAAGGTGTTTTCAGAAGATAAAAAGATTATTATTATCCAATAGTATTCATAAATTGGAACAATTTATATGGTATATCTGTTATTAGAGTACCCTTAGTATATTTAGGATGGTTTTTGGACCATGATGAACTTATTGGGTTTCCTTTAACATTATCGGTATATATCCATTCTGTAATGTGAAATAAAATATAATATGATTATTTATATCATCTCAAAACATAATAACTAAATTCAAACATTAATTAAAGGAAGTGGTGGAAAATTATATTCATTGTTCATGGGGGTGGTGAACCAACCATATTATGAACAATATTTTCCTTTTAGAATAATTTCAGGGGATAGTTGAAAATGAATATTTCATTAACTAAAAAATATTTCAAAATAATTATTATAATAATGTAATATTTTCATATTGGATGGAGAGGATGATGGGGAGTTAGAAGAAGAAAAGGACTGAAACTGGTAAGTTGAGAATATTACTTATTTGGATATCTTCTCTTAGAAAACACTGAAAATAACATTTGGACAGTATTTTGGTGAGACCAACAACACAAGGTTATGAGGAGGATGATTTCAAATATAATTGGGTATAAAATTGGAACTCTTCAAGGATTTGAAGGTGTGAAGAGTATTTGTGGTGTGGGGTAGTACTTATAAGGGATGATGAGGAGTGTTTTGGAATATAATATAGATTAGTTTATTATTTTTCGCAATACTTCCAATAGAATTGATTATTATGACTATATATAGTAATTTTCTTCATTTGAGTTCAAGATAATTGTTTCGTACATCATTCATGGCTCACTAATTCAAATATTTAACTTATAATTCTAAATACCATATTTTTTATATTTCACTATTTACAAAAAATTATACTATTTTAGAAAAAATCCAAAAAATAAGCCAAACCATTTTTCAATGTTTTTATTAAAAAAAAATACTTTTGATGAAAATAATTTCCTAAATATGATAAATTTAATTTTTAAAAAGATTTCCTATTTATTTGAAAAATTCTAATTTTTATGTTATGATTAATTTTCTGACCCTTTGAACAATTATGTGTGGTCTCATAAAATAATGTTATCATTATAATTAGAATTAATATTATTTTATAAAAAAAATTATGAAAATTTAAATTATTTTATATTTTTATATTTTTCAAAAAAATAAAAATAAAACATATGTGTTTTAAAAACATTAAAAACATTTATTTTTTTATTTTTAAAAGATTTATTTACATATAGAGATAAAATTTCAATATTTTCATTTTATCAGATACCAAAATATTATTTTATAATTTCACCATCCAAGTTATTGTTCTAATGGGTAGGTTACTATTCTTAATGATCAGATTACCATTCCAATGGAAATAAAATGGTCACATTGAAACGATCAGGTAATAGTCTGATTATAACATCCATATTTTCCTTTACACCCATTATATACTCCACCATTATCATACCTCATTATTCGATATTTTTCTTATAAGTTTTATACATCCCTTAATAATTTCTATCATATTCCTGATAATTCTCTTTTTTTAATATATTTATAGTTAGAGTGAACTTCATAGGATAATTCAAGGTTGTGGATTTTACATTTGCGTGTGCATTATTATTTTTCATTTACCTTCATGTAATATTCCTGGCTATCTTAGTTTACATTATTTCATGAATTTTCATGCTTCTATTAAATAGAAATTTCCATATATTTGTATCTATTATAAAATGTGGTAAAATAGTCATACTGAAACTAGAGTTGATTTACATTAAAGAGGAATTTTTGGTCCATTGTATTCTTCACCCATTAAGAAATATTTTCCTTGATATTTCAATTCACCCACTATGATGAAGAAAATGAGTGAACTTTTATTTCATTTCATCCACCAGTTCCCATTTCTCCTCCTCATACTTATAGTTCAGTAATTGTACTTTAAATAGGTTATTTGTATTGTTGTGTAGAAATTTATCTTTATAATCCAAGATCTTCTTTGTATTATCCTAATAAGATAGATCATGCTCTAATTATACCACCTCAAGATTCAATAATGTGAGGGATTTTTTATGCACTATATAGATATGGATATTTATAATGTTCCATGTACTTTTATAACACCCTTTTTTTGGGTTTTTATGTTAATGAATGATGTGGCATGTCTAACATGATGTTTTGAACCTTATTTTGGTTATTTTATGGGTCTTGAATGCATAGGTAAGGTTTAAAGAGCATTATTATTCTTAGTTTGGATTTTATATATTTTACTATACAAAATGGCCAACACCATACCATAGTGAGAGTTTTTTTGGCTATAGTTTTCCTCAGTGTAAAATGGGAAATGAGGGAAACAAATCACCTAATTCATGGTGCTCAAAAGTGGTTTTTTTCAACCATAGTTTTTTCAACCCCACCGTGCTCATTATTAATAGTGTGGTGAGGGAAAAATATTTTTGGATTGGGTATAACTTTGTATAGATAGTTGTTTCATCTTAGAATGTTCAACAACACCACAAAAAAATCCAAGCCATCATAGAGGCTCTTTCGACGTCCAAGTAAGTTTTCATAACAACCAAAATATTCACCCCTCTTCTTAAATCATGATTTTTTTCGAAGGTAAAAATAGTAGTGAATTTATATGGGGTGTTTGGTTTGGTATTAACATGGTTTTAACCCTATTAATAAATTTTCTCACCATTTCCTTGAAATTTTTTTCAATATAAATAGTTTGATACAACATCCAAACAAACAATGAGTGCATGTTCGACCCTTCTTTCCTTGAGTATTACTACCCTAGATAGCCTCAATTCTATTGAAACTCATAGATCAAACTTATGATAAAATCAAAACATGAAGATTGATGTTGTTCTTTTTATTTCAGATTTGTGTTGACCTGGATCTTCTCTTGTCTAGTTACCACCATTGAGTGATAATTTTCTCCTTCCTTCAACTAAATTTAAAAATTATAAATATTGTTAATTAGTTATTGGTTATGTTTTGTTCTTCCCATTTTCATGTTCAACATTTTTTCATTCTCTAGAAACAATTTTATTTTATACGAAATGGGTTCTAGGAGTTATTGGAAACTCAAATTATACAAGATGGTGTGTGAATTTGGTTCAGTGGAACCCTTAATAAATATCAATGTTGACATTGAAAACCTTAATGTATGAATTTCCTTACCATTTAGGGCATCTGTATAGACATGTTTCCTTGGAATGTTTCTTCTTTTTTTTATTGATTGATGATTGTTCTTGATTATCATAGTATATAATTGTATGTGTATCTTGTGAGACCCATTTATCATTTCTATTTATTAGTATAATTTTTTCTTATTTGATCATATTTTATATTGATCACATGTATTATATATTTCTATTATTTTATAATGATGATATGTCATGATTTTATTTTTATTCTCTTCCTAGTTATGTGTGTTACCATGACTTTGGATATACTTTTATTGGTTCTCAGAACATGTGGACCATTGTGACATGGTTATCCCTTAGAGATGGAGTCTACACAGCTTGTGAGTATAGTGATGATGGAAATTAAAAAAGGGGTTAGGATACCATGATTCCTTTTGGATGTCATGTGATTTACTTGATGCCTAGTGAATTATAATTAGAATGTTTAATTGATTCATAGTTGTTATTGAGTAGAATGATCACTCAATGACATGTGTAAATAGATTAGTATGATTCACTTGATTCCTAGTGTATCCCAAGTATCATATTGACATAATTCCTTGAGATGATGAGAGGTTTGTTCACTAGAATTGTGGATAGTTCATATTTTCTTATAATATCTTGATTTTCATTATAACATTGATCCAAAGTAGATACATCTGAGGCTTGTGGGGGATTAGTTAGCACATAGGTGCTTGGTATGTGATTTTTTATATTTTCTTTCACATTTTTATCATATAATACACATGTTTTAACTATAATCACTTGGGAAGGATGAATTGGTAGTTTTTTACTGGGTGTCATTACTCACACCCATCATGGGAATCCTGATGTGCATGAAGACACCATGTATATGGATCCATGAATGTCTAAGGGAACCATGATAGATGGTTCAATCATGGAGCGTGGAGATTATGGCTAAATCGGGATATAATCAAGATGATTTCCATGGTGTTTTATTTATTTATCTTTTTGAACTATTAGTTGGGTTTTCTAATGATCCAACCTGATTCAACTAGACTATCCACCCGAGACAAATTGTGATGATGATGAGGTGAAAAACGTTAATAGAAAAAGTTATTGATTATAACAAAGTCAAGACAAATGACCAGAGTATAGCACAGATGAAAGAGATATATCCAATTTCTAAAAAAATAAGCCCTAAAGTCTAAACTAGAAAAGTAAAATCATATGAGAATAAGAAGTCTCCATGGGACCAATCACCACTTCCAACCCATCCTAAATCAAAGGCTATGATAACAACAGAATTCAGTATGTTATTGGATTTCCTTCACATTACTTGGATCCTAAAATATAACATTATAGCTTCTAAAATAAAAAATTATGGTCTAAGAAAAAATCTTAGTAGGATACCACCACAGAGTGTATGCAATTTCTAATATCAATAATGCAGTAGTTACAGCTTTTAAAAAACATTTTGACAAAGAATTTTCATAAATCCATACCCATTTGTAAATAATTTCCTTTAATTTTCATAAAATCGTTTCATATTAAAAAATATTGTAAAATTAAAAGTATAAGTGATAAAATTGGAAGTAATATCCCCACACTATTTGGTAAGAAATAAAAAACACCTAAATAAAATAATCTATTGTGAAAAAACCATGTGATACAACCTCATGTGAAAAAAAAAATTGAGAAAAAATCCTTGAAATTATCAATAATGTGATAAAAACTCATAAATGAACCAACACTTTCAATTGTGCCCTAGACTATAGGAATACTTACTAGACATAAAAGGTACTAAACCAGGATTCTTTTGTTACTAACCAATATCTAGTCCTTCTATAGCCCATCAATACCACCAAAGTAACCCCTAGTGGTGCCACACACACTTGGGCCACTGAGGTCTCTTTCTCGACACACCCAAGGTTCCCAGTATTCCATGTTTTCGAAAATACATTTCAAAACCACACACCAAATTTATTAAACATTTTAAATTCCATGATAATACACTTTAGTGTTTGAAAACACATTTTTGAATCAAAACCAATATTCAAGCATTTAAATAAACACTTGGCGTGAAAAAACTTTTTTAAAGAAAACCCCCTTTAAAAACATTATTTTTTCAAAAGAATCCATCAAAATTAAAAAGCAAATAAATTAATTAATGAACCTATACGAATTTATAATAAAATTAAATAATTCATAGAATTACACATTTTTATAAAAACACCTAGCCTAAGAACAGATCTATAATTAATCACCCTCAATAATGGAAACTAGGGAAGAGTAGACCTGGTCCTCATGGTTCTAGATCCATAAGAAACAACATAAATCCTCCATCAAACACATTAAATCCAAAATCACTTCCCATTTGGGATCCAACACTATTATAGGTGAATATATCTAGTGTGTATCTACAAATATGAGGGGAAACTAGATCAAAAATGTGACATACATCAAGATGATCCATTAATAATAAAGGAAATCCACCAAGTATCTAAGGGGGATACCTCCAAAGTTCTAGTGGAGTTTTAGGATGATCTAATGTTATATTAGAGGGTGATTAAGCCTTAAAATATCCAAGGTAAAAAGGGTGAAATCCAAATTTAAAACATTTTGGAAGGGGGTGCATGGTTTTCTGGGTTAGAGCACAAGGTTAAAATGACCATGCACCTTAAATGTGTGCTGGTACTATCCATTCCATCCAGAGTTGCGTGGTCTATAGTGGGGGATGCACATTTTTTCCAAACAATGCTCAAATTGTGTGACACCTTGGATAACCACGAGACACCCTGTATGGTTCACTAAGTATGCCACATGGTTTTACAATCATTCTCAAACCATGAAAAATGTCACTAGAACCTCCTAGAGTCATACCATATGGTTACCATATGACTAAACAAACTATTCACCTTAACCATGTTACTTTCTAGTTTCTCTCAAAATCTTCTTTTTCAACCTCTAATCCCCTTGATCTTCCCAAACATCAAAATAAAATGACCAAAGTTCAACTATGGAATTCCTGTGACCTATAGGGCATCACAATTCTCCCCCACTACAAGATCTTTCCATCCCTAGAATGTCCTTAAGATCCAAAAAACATAAATATGTAATACCATTTATTCCTTAACAATGATTCATTCTCCCACAACTCATGGTTATCCCAAACACACTGACACAGTACCCAAAAGAAGATAATTCTTTCACCACATACTACCTACAAATGGTGATCCATAATCTAAACTGGTTTCTT
This sequence comes from Viscum album, assembly GCA_963277665.1. NCBI lineage: Eukaryota > Viridiplantae > Streptophyta > Magnoliopsida > Santalales > Viscaceae > Viscum > Viscum album. The sequence continues at coordinate 1,876,943,835 of OY728143.1, read as the reverse complement.
AACAACTGTGGTATTAGGATCAAGATAACCATTCTTTCATTCAATCACATTGGAAGTATTTAGGTGATACTAGCTCATCTAGGTAATATAAAAGACATCATGAATCAATATCAAGCATGACAGTTAGTCTAACTGATATACCACCATTATGATTCACTTCATGATCTCAAAAGGGCCAATAAACTTCAATGAAAACTTAACCTTCTTACCCAACCGATGATATACCAAGTGAGTTGAAACTCTAAGTAAAATCCAATCACCAAAATAAAACTCTAAAAGATGATAAAAACATCCATCATAAGATTTAGGATGGCTATGTGATGTAACCAAACTCTTCCAGATCAACTACACCTTTTTTGTTGTCCCCTAGATGAGACTCGACCCAAACAAGGACCACTCTCCCAACTCTTCCCTAGACAATGGAGATATTAATGGCCACCCATACTGTGATTCAAATGGAATTATATTTATTTAATCCTTATAATTGTTTTTATAAAAAAAATAAATCCAATGGAAAATTATTTTCCCAAGAACCCCCAAAATGAAGCATGCAAGCTTGTAGCATATCCTCATGAACCTATATATCTCTATTTTTCTATCCATCCATATGTGGATGATAATACATTACTAATTTAATCTAGAAACCCATCACCTCCTAAAAACAAATCTAGAACATGGATTTAAACCCTGGATCTCTGCCAGAATCAATATCATAGTGAACCCCATAAAGTCTCACAATCCCTCTAATGTAAAATTCATCATGTTGCTACACTTTTGTCATCTTCTTGATAGGTAAGAAGTTATCTAATTTTGTAAGTTCTTAAATGATAACCAAAATCACATCCTTTCCACTATTATTATATGGAGATGTAACAATTAATTGCATATAAAGCTTATCCCACTTCTATACCGTAATAGGTTAAGGTTGAAAAAACCTTCAGATCTCTAATGCTCGAGCTTAATTTTCTGAAAAATGAGATACATTGAAAAAAACCTACAATAAACCACCTCATCCAAAGCCACCAATACCAATTCCTCAAATCATGATACATCTTGGTGTCCCTAGATTGTACAGACCTGTATGATAAGTTTCCAATTTCCATCAACTCCTACCTCAAAGAAAACATAATAACCAATCTGTGTTAGTCAATATTTGAAAATAATCATGTGATAACCCACAAAAAGTTTGATACTACCTTATTAATTCTTATTAGATAGGACTGGAGAAGACCATGGTGACACACTACGATGAATAAATCCCTTAGCTTCTAAATCCTTAGGTTTTACTTTATGTTCCACTAACTCAGTAGATACCATTCAATAAGATGTCATAGAAATGGGCACTGTACAATGAATGAAGTCAATATTAAACATGACATCTCTCTTTGGTGATAAATAAGAATAATCATCCAAACAGACCTCAGGGTTTGTATAGACCACCGTAGGAGTGGCCCCAATAGTAGGAAGAAACTAAAAATGATGATGAAAATATTATGTTAGGGACTTAACACTGATCATTCAATCCATTCCAATTATCAAGTCATATAATTCAATATTTAGAATAAAAATTATCCACACCACCTCGAATTTAGTTAGCATCACCCGACATAGGAGACACTTGAAAACTTTTTTAGAACTATTTCCCAATGGTGTGGAAAGATCCAACATGTATGGTATATGTTCTTAAGTTAATAAAAAAAATGTAAAGTAACATAGATGACTTATAGGAATGAGTATCACCTGTATCAAAAAAATCATGGACCATAAATGAATAAATAAACACTGAACCTCTCACAGTAGTTGGCCCAATTTTAGATTGATCTAGATCATACTCTACTTGATAAATTCAACTTGTATTATCCCCATGAACATATCACTTCCCCTAAGGATTGTACCCACTACCCTTGTAATCATCAGTATGATCCTTCAAACCATTGGAAATAGTGGATCCTAACTCAATATAATGGGATATCCTTTAAAACAATGATTCAGGTGACCAGATTGTCCATAGGGATGACAAGTATTAGGATCCTATACATAGTTAGGCTTGGTATGGCCATTCCATTCACAATTATAGTAAAAAAAACTATTGATGTTCGGATTAAGCTTGTAAAACATTTCTTGATGAAAACTAACCTCCCTTTCACTTCCTTTTTTGTCCAAAAGATACACCCTAGACAACAACTACACTAACTAAAGCTATACCCAAACCATTCTTTTTAGCTATGTCTGCCTCAACCAAAGTTTCTTTGTCGTCTACCACCAATAAGGTCAAAACATGAGAATAAATATCAATTGGATATCCAACCTCAATACTTACTTAAGAAATTGAACATTTAGGTACTTATTGGTGACTCACTCCCGTGTCAAATGCACTAGATCAGAAAAATGGGTGGAATACTCTAGAACAATATGTGACCCATTCTATATGGTCAGAAACTCGTGGGTAATAATCTCACATAACATATCACATTAAAACTAATGAATATTTATTTTCTTGGAATAATTATAGGAAATTTCCTCGTGCAACATAGCTCACATGATAGGGTCTTACAATCTCTTTCTAGGTACCTTAAGAATGTATGTGGGGAAACCTACCTTAGAGTCCTCTCATGTCTTAAATAAGTTTAATACCCTCTAAATTCTCTCAATACACACCTCATATTCCTTGGGTACCCTATCACTCAGAATATGGGTGGATACTTATTGGTAAATTCATAGTAATGACCAACCAAATGTCTGAGGTTCCTGAAACCAACTTGACCCAAAGTCTAAAATCTATATATTACAGCTTCAACCAAAGAAGGTTCCACTAGAGGATTTACCTATAGATCATTCCACTTAGATTTCTCTCTCATATTTTGAAGATATCTTCTTATAGGAATTTTAATTTAAGAAGAATACAATGAAAAAACTTCTTTAGATCATATTCCAAAATGTTAGGACCGATATCAATAATTCACATCTATTCTTTAAAATTTCATAAATTTAAAATCAATAGTGAATCCTATGAATGAAAAACAACTCATTAAGACGGAATTTTCCCAATTAAATAAACTTCACATCAAGTTCATTTAAATGAATTGAAACAATAAGTCTAAAAATTGGTAAAAAAATTCTAATCATGATTAGTACTCGAGTATAAACATGGAAGTGGGCTAGCCAAGAACCCTCCGGCACTTTCCACCTAAATTCGGATGGTCCTAAATTCTATCATCCCATGATATAGTACCAATCTTAGGAAGTGTTAAAACACTTCAGGCTGAGCATCCCTTTGATACCCTTCTATAATGAACCAATCCAAGTCAACTATACAATCCACCTAATTCATCCTATCATGGTGTTGATTTGGAACAAGATAATGGAAGGACTTTAGTATAACAAAAACAATACAAACAACTAGATTAAAATTAATAAGAAAGAGATGCATCCAAGATCTAATAAACTGAATCAAAACGTGTCAAATGATAAATGTAAACCTAAAAAAACAAATAATTATCCATGTGACCATGTATCGCCTCTAAACCATCCCTAACTAAAGTTTATGACAACTAGAGAAGCCAGCATGATAAAGGAATCCCATCACTTTATCTGGATCCTATAATATAACTTTTACAACTGAAAAAATTAAAAGGTAGGTTGGGATGAAAAATCCAAATAGGATACCACCATAGAGTATATAAAAGGTCAAATATCTGGAATTTAAAATTTATAGATTTTAAATAAAAAAATTAAAAATACTTTTCATAAATCCAAACATATTTGTAAATAATTTTCTTTGGTTTTTATAAAATTCATTCATATTCACAAATCCATGAATATAAAAATTATATGTGATATAAAAAAAATAATATCCACAGACCATAAGTTAATAAAGTAAATTCAAATCTAAAAAATAATATATCATGTGAAATTATATGATACAACCTCATATGAAAAATATGTGAACAATAATCCATGATATAATCCATCATACAATAAAAAAATCATAAATAGAAAAAGAACTCTTTATTAGGCCCCGGTATATGAAAATACTTAATATACATAAAATATATTACACAAATAATATGTTGTTACCAACCAATATTGATTCATGATGTAGTCCATCGGTGTCACCATTGTAACCCCTAGTGGTGACACAGACACTTTGGTCAACCTTGTCTCTTACCTGACACACCCAAGGTTCTCAATATTCCATGTTTTTCAAAATAATTTTCAACATAATGATCATAATTTATAAAACATTTTAAAACCTAATTCAATCATATTAATTGTTTCAAAACAAATATCTAAATCAAAATAACCATTTAAGAATTTAATCAAACAGTTGGTGTTAAAACCCCAATTTTTAAATAATAAACCCTTAAAAAGAATAATTTATTTCCAATAAATCTAGGGTATTCAAAAATCAAATCATTTAAATGAATATACTAAAGGAATTTAACAGAAAAAAAGTAAATTAATAGAATTAAACATTTTTATAGAAACACCTAACTTAAGAATGGATGTAGAACTAATCATCTTCGACAACAGAAACTGAGGAAGAGTAGATCGGGTATTCATGATCCTAGATCCATAAAAAAAGAAACATAAATACTCTATAAAACCCATTAAATCAGGAATAACGTCCCAAATTATTTCAATAAAAGATTACAGAAGAAGATATCTATCATAGATCTACAAGGAAGAGGATAATATGAATCAGTAATGAAACATACCTATAAATTATATGTTAAGATCAAAGTAAAGCTACCTAGAATCCATGGGGATAACCCTTAAAATCACTAGAGAAGGATTAGTATGAGACGATGTGATAATAGGGGGTGATTAATCTATAAAATTAAGATGGGGAAAGGGTAAAATCCCACCTTTTAATAGTTCATAATGGGGTCACATAGTTTCCTAGGGCAGGCCACATGGTTAAAAAAACCGTGCACCTTAACTGTGTGACCCTATTATCTATTATATTTGGGTGTGCACATTTTTAACTGGGGGCTAAAAACTTTGGAAATATCATGCTCAAACAATGTGACACCCTTAGAAAACCACAAAAAATCCATCAATTTTCACTGAGAAAGTTGAATGATTTTACTAATCATGCTCAAATACTACAAAATTCCACTATAACCTCAGAGAGGCCTACCTCACTGTTACAGCATGGTTAAACTAACAATTCTATTTAACTATTTGACTTGATATTTTCTCTGATAATAAATGTTTTTTCAACCTCTGATCAAATGAATCTTTTAGAACCAAAAAATAGAATGATCAAATCTCAACTAATATGTATATGTGTCCCAAAGAGAATCACATGTTTGGATTTCCACTCTAGGAGCCTGTTTATTTATTTTTTAAAATGTATTCATTGATTTTATTTTCCTCAACCTTATATACTCTTATTTTTTATATTTTTTTATAATATTAGTGCAAGGATATGATATTAAAGTTATAGTCTCCCCAATATTGGCATTCAGACCCTCCCTATTAACCAGAAGCCTCTTGAATTCATGGAGTCATTAATGATGTCTTATGGAACTCTATCTTAGAGATAGTGCTATGGGTTTGGGTATTACTAAATGATATCAGAGCATAGTTATCTTTTTATCTTTCTTACCAACCTAGGACATGGTAAGAATGATATTTGTTTGTGGTACTTGGGTAGGGGAGTTTCCATGTGTGTGGAAGTATCATCTGTAATGGACCACTATGTTATTAGATAAAAAAGATGGAAGAAGTTATAGAGGTGGGTGATTATAACTTACTAAAATTTTAAACCAGATAAAATAATTATCAAATAAAATCAACAAAGTTAATTTTCCTAGTAAAATAAAATAATGAATATGGTGATTTTTATTTTAGTTCGGTATAAAGTGGAACTATCATACTCTTATACCTATTTACTTAGCAACAAATACGTTTTCACTCCTATTTTTAGGGGGAATCATAACCTGATAAACCATGTTCCTTTACTAAAATAGGTATAACCATAAATAAAAACTGACTTTTTATGGTGAGTCAATACCCAAATATAACTCTAAATTTATATATTATGATTCATAACCTAGATGGTCTTGAATTTAGAATCTAGGATTCACAACCAGATATAATACTGACTATAGATACAAGGATTCAAAACCCTAAAAATTGAATTTAGAATCATGGATTTATAGCCAAATAAGAAAAATTTTGTTTTAAGGGAAATTAATAATCCAATGTAACAACACAAATTAAAAAAAATAGTAACAATAAAAACAAAAGAATCAAAAAAATAGGTTGAATTTGATGAAGAATGATGAATCTCATACTATGGTTATCGAGTAAGGATGAAAAATATCTTCATGGTTATTGAATTATAAGATGACTTGTCCCACCTTGAGTGTTTATAAATAGATTAAAACAATTTTGGAATAGGATAACTTTAAAAACATATATTTCAGCCTTCCTTATATTTCATTCATTTCTTAAGACCTTAAAAATAAATAGTTTACCTAATCTAAGTATGTCATTAGATAATTCAAAAATAAAATAATAGATAAAGGCTTATTGGGGAGAGAGTGGGAGAGTGAAAATGATATTAAAATTATAAAATTATAACCCAACTCTCATCCAATATTCTAAACCATAAATAACTATTCAAACCAATTTTTACTTGTTATATGAATAGTAATACCCTTACATAATAATATGTCAAATAAAATCCTAAAAAACTCATAATGATTTAAACTATAAAATCCAAAATTTAAATTCAAACTTCTTTCCATGCATGTGATAATATAAAACATTAAAGAGGCTTAATTATGAAATTTAAATCAATTTTTAATAAGGTCAATATCCAAAAACTATGTTTTAGAAACATCAAAATCAAAAAAAAATAACTCAATATAATAAAATAAAAATATTTTAGTTTCATGCTATAAATATATGGGTGGTGAAAATAGATTTAATATTCATATTAATGTGTTTAAAACACAATGAAACTACATCATATAGGTTCTCTACTTTTAATAATATTTTATAGTATCATTAAAATGCTTTAAATAACCATTCATAAAAACAAAATACCATAAATATCATGAAACAGAGTAAACTAGAGAAAATTAAAATTTTATACCTATATAATGGTTATTTACATGCCATGTGTTAAGGTAAAATGTAAATTTCAAATAGTATGTAAAGGTAACCTGAACATTTCACATGTGGTGTGAGGGAAAATATTAATTTTTACATGTTTTTTAAATGTAAGCTTTAATATTTATGTAAATATTAAACATACATTTCATAAGGTACATATGAATTACAGAAAAGCTACATGATATTATGATTAAACGTTTCTTAATGGTAAAAAACAATTTATAGACATTTCGCAATGTTAAGAATCAAGTTGTGAATAGTTAAAAATTAGTTTATACACTATGCATAAAGGTAAAATATAATTTCATAAATTTGGATATGAACACATTTAAATGTAAGGAGGTATATATAGGCATTGTGTAAGGGTGGGTAGAAAGCTCTACAAGGGTAACCCATATATAATACGGGTTATATAAACAAAAAAAAGCTATGTGAGGGTGACAAGAAAATTAAACATCCTACATAAGGGTATAAATAATAATATTCAAGGGTAAATAAAAATTAAAACTACTTATATATGGGTACAAGGGAAGTTATTTAAGGGTAAAGAGAACTTATGTAATGAAAAAATAGACTTTAAAAATTTACATGAAGGTAAAGAGTAATTAACACAGCATGCATAATGGTAAAAAAATAATGTTTAAAAAAATAATTTTTTTATGGTTTAAAAATAAGAAATATAAATAATAATATGAAATATAAAAACAATAATTAAATTTAAAAAAAAATATTATAACTAAAAATAATAATATTTTTAATTTTAAAATAAAAAATAATTAAATGGTTTTAAGGGTAAACTCTAATAATCTCCTTGATTCTAATAATTACAAAACCAATTTTCAATTTAAAATTTATCCCCCTTTTTTTAATTTTTCAAAAAGATTATAAAGGTGAAAATATCTTTTTCTCCACCTTTTTGAAAAAAAATAAGGTAAAAATTTGGAAACAACCTTTTCTCCACAAAATAATATATTTAAATAAAAAACCACCACTTAAATTAAATAAATATATGAATAAAAAATGATATATCCTATTAAATTAATGATTCTTGATAAAAAAACATACGGTTCAATGAAAACAAATAATATAATATTCAAGTAATTTTAAAAGATATGCAAAAAAATTAAAAAAAATAACCAAAATATATACTGTATATTATATATTTGTCTTCTATAAAAATATTATCATTAAAAGACCAAGGGAGAAGAAAAGGAAAAAATGATTTATAAGATCTCCCCAAGAATGAGATAATATAGTTAGAAGAAGAGATCTACTTGAATATTTTTTTTCATAAAAAAAATCTCCACCGGTATAAAACAGTTAGAGAATATGAAAAAAATTTAGATACTACATTTATTGAACATTTCATGATCCAAGATATGGAAAATTATTTTTTAGAAAACAAAGAACTATATTAAAAAATGATGTAGATGTGTTGGAGTCTTATAAGAATCAAACAAAAACACATTTTTGTACCCATGATATTTTATGTCCAATTGGGTTTCAAAACAATTTATGTGCCAAATAGATTTAAAACATTTATTATATGGTGTAGGAGAAGAAAGATTTTTGAGATATAAAGCGTAGTTATTTTGAGAGACTGAGGGGACATGAGAGAATATTCATTGACAAAATTTTCTTACAACAAACATTTGAAATAAGTAATTGTTCATACCTTCCCTATATAACTCTTAATAAAACAATTCATGCACATATTAGGAATCTTAGGAGTATAAAAAAACTTGTCTTATATCTATTTTGTTTCACCATATCTACTATATCATAATATTTTTCCTTTCTTTGAAAAAATGGTAGAAATCATTCCTTTCATGTTGCAAATTTCATTTTTTAGATTAGCATTATCTTTATTAATAAATTCAATATCATCACTAACTTTATCTTTTGTAGATTCAGTAAAATTTATCAAAGGGTGATTATCTATTTATAACATATATATATTAATATATATAATCTCTATTTTCTATTTTTCATTATCAAATTCAAGGATAGAATATTTTGACTTTTCATTTTCCAAAAATAGAGTCTTATTTTCAACATTGGTAATATCATTTTGTTTACTAAAATTAATCTTTCCCTTGAACATTCTCTTATTCTTATCTTTCAAACAAATTAAAACTCAATAAATTTTAAAACACCCTTTTCAAGTTTTTTATTTTCTTCATATAATTTGTCAAATCTATAACCATCACTATTATATTAATTACTACAATCAAAATCATTTCATACCTCATTTATATTTGTTTTTATGAATCATAGTTTGTATATATCTTTCTCATTTTTTAATTCATCACTTTAATCAGATTCTTTAGTGAAAGACTATCCATTATGATAAGAATGTTTCATTTCCTTCTTGTATTTCTTGTCTCCCCCTTCTTACATAAACTTTGGATAGTCGAGATTTTTATATCCCTCATTTCTATATTCATAATAGGTTATATCTAGCCCATATATAGTACCCTTTTTTAATTTTTAGAATTCTATTGATCTTAACTTGGATCCTTCTTGTAATATTTTAACTCTTTACTATTTTATAAATTTCTTTAGTTATATTCGCCATTTTTCCTTTATCACTTTCCTAGGATTTATATTCAGAATATTTGGAGGAAACATTTATACGATAATTTAAAGATATACCTTTCTTATTTTAACTCTCTTATTATGAAATATTCTTCAAATCATGTTCATATTGGAGTAGAGATTTCATGAGTTCAGAAAATGTGTACTCTTTGAAGTTCTTACTTTCATCAATGGCTACATTATTTATGTGACACTTCTATGTTAATTCTTATGGAACTATTTCAACAATAATAGGATTATCTAATCTATATCTAAGTAAATTTATTCCATTCACTATACTAGTAAACTAGTGGAACATCTAATTTAATATCACATCATCATGCATTTTGGAATCTTGGTACCCCATTTTATGAATTCAAATTTTGGTTATAATAATATTATCATATCTAAAATGTGTTGCTTGTAAAATAATTCAGATCTCATGAGTTTTCTCACAAGATGATACATTATTAAAAGCACTTCTGTTAATATAATTTTATAAAATATTTCAAATCTTGCAATTCAAATCATATTTCATTTCCTCATATCTTGTAATAATATCAGGATCATAATCTATAAATTTGTAATCTTTTACCATTTTCATCTATTGATCACTGCTCAATTACTTTAGATAATCTTCTATTCTATTTTTTCAGTATCCACAATAATTACCATCAAAATGTTATGGTTATAGAGGAATCCACCCATCATTAGTATTCATTCTCGACATCTTAAAGTTTCTTTTTCCTTGGAATTTGAGTTCTATGATTATATTAAAACAAAATAATAATAACAAGTCTAAACTAAAAATTCCTAAAATTTTCAACCATTGATAGTAATATTTAGGTGATGAATGGTGAAAAAAGGTTTATAGGGGGGTGAATATACCATATAAAAAATTTTAACCAGAGAAAATAGTTGTCAAATAAAATTAACAATTTTTACTAGAAATTGAAAATAAAATAATAAATACATGGATTTTTATAGTAGTTAAGTCCAAATTGGACCTATTTTACTATTATACCTCTCTACTGGTTGAGATATATTTTTTGAATACCTGATTTTTTATGGGGAATCAGAACCTAATAAAAAACACACCTTTTCTAGTGGAGGTATAACTAGAAAGACATGCTAACATTTGTATGGGGAGTCAAAACCCAACTACAGCCATGAATTTAAGAAGTGGATTCAAAATTTTAATCATTCTAACTTTAGAATTTGGGAGTCACAACTTGATACAATAATAAATTTAGATATAGAGAGTCATATCCCTTAGATACTAACTTTAGAATCTGGGATTCACAAACGAATATAAATTAATTATTTTCAAAGGGAAAAGAATAATGAAATGTTACAACACACGTGGGAAGATAGGAATAATTAAAATAAATGACTTATAAAAAACTAGAAATAATTAGATAATGAATTATGAAGTTCAGCCTCTAGTTGTTTAGTAAGGATTAAAATGAAACATCATAGTTAATAAAGTTGAAGATGGTTTTTCCCAACATGAGAGTTCATAGACAATTGAAAATAGTTTTGGCATAGGATCATTATCACAAAGGAATATTTCAACCTTATTTATCATGCATGCATGCCTTTATCCATTTAAAAATAAACATCTTAACAAATCCAAGTTGATTATTATGCAATTCAAAAACAAAATAAAAGATACTATATTATTAAATAGATAAAGGGATAAGGATATTATAATTACAAAATTACTTCCCAAATAACATAAAATATTTAAAATAATGAAGAAAAATTAAAACCAATTTTAAATCATCATTTTGATAGTAAAACCTATCCATAATAATTCAAATAAAACCCCTGAAAACTCACACATATTCAAACTATAATATTCTTAATTTAAATTCATGTGTCTTCCCATTTTTAAACATTCTGTAATATAAAACATTAATGTTACTATATTAAAAACTATAAAATAACATTTAATAATTTTTTAAAAATATAATATTATTATAAGGATTTTAAAGTATAATAAATCAACTCAATATAATAGAATAAAAATATTTGAGTTTTATGCTATAAATATATTCAATAAATAATAACATATTCAATCTATAAAAATATATATTTAAAACACTATAAAAATACTTCACATGGGTTATATATGATTAACATGAATTTATTTAATCATTAAAACAATTAAAACACTTGAAAAAATCAAGTACCAAATAAAAATAGCATAAATATAATGTAATTGTTTAAGATAGCTAAAATCATAATTCTATACCTTCATAATGTTCATTTACATTCCTTGTGTAAAGGTAAAATATAATTTACAAATAGTATATAAAGTTATACTAAACTTTTCACATGTGGTGTAAGGGTAAAACAAAATCAATACTTACTGTGTAAATATAAGCTTCAATAACTCTTTAAAGGTAAAACATTTTGAACAAACTTATGTTGTTCCAATATATCTTAGTTCTTATGTGTTTTAATTTTTTTAAAAATAAATATTATTATTATAATGAGTTTATTATAAGTGTTTTAGTTTTCATTATGTTACAATATATAAGATATTTTTTTCAAAGGAGGTTATTCTATACTTGATTTAAGTGATTATATTTTTCTGAGTAATTAATTCAAATATGAAGCCAATTATTTTATATTACGTGATTCTATTATTGAATGTTTTTCTCCAATTTCCTCAAATTATAAAAAAATAAGTATTGAAATTTTTATCTTACTATGTATGATATCATCTTTTTAAGAGAATAAATTGGCTACCACATGTTAAATATGGATATTTCAATTAGAGAGTAGTTATAAAATGAATTTGTATTATGTAAATGATATTCAAAAAACACTATAATTAGAGTACCAAGAGAAGTTGTGAAAGTTATGTATCACACATAATTAATATAATTCTCTTCCATAGAATAATTATTCTATGAAATGTTAAATTCTGTTTATCATACACATTTTATAGGTTAAAGACCTGATTTATCTTAAGAAGCCTCTCAGAAATTTATTTTATGAGGGCAGTGCTATAAAATTATTGTCTTATGAACAAAAAATTGTTGTGTAAATATTCTTGATTTATTTTATAATTTCATCATAACCTATCTATAATTTGTTTCATACTTTAAAGTGTATTGTAAGTAGAATTTTATAATTAAGGAAAGGTATATTTTTATAAAGTGTTGTTATTTCATTAATGGAAAGATCTAAAGAAGAATAATATTTATGACATAGTTGTTGTAAATGTATATTATATATTTCAAAATAATAGAAATATTCCATTAAGATCTCGTGTCATAAACTTTTCAATGGATTTTTTTACTTGAACATTGTTATTATCTCATTACATAAGTTCAAAATCAAATGTGAGATATATAACATAATGTTAGCCACTGCATGGGGATATACACACCTATATGTTCAAAGAGACATATATTTTCACATACATATGATTACTCTGATAAATCTAATGAAGAACACTTGTACATAGACAAAAATTTCATACAACAATCATGTTCTGTGCATACAAGTTTTTCAATTGCAATCAAAGATCATCTAGATTTTTTTCTTCGAAGATCTTTATCTTATCAGGACATATCAATTGCTTCATGAAACTCTGTACTACAAAAATTATTTAAATTTTATTCATATATATTTTATATACACTCATTTTAAGTGAGTGGCTTAATACCATGTATAGTTCTTGTAAATGGATAGCCTGGATTAAAGCTCTTGTAAATTTTTATTTATAATCAAATTCTTATACTCAATTGGGAACCCTTGAGAAAAGGCCTATCAGAGTGAAAATCACTGAACTGATGGTGTAGTTTGTTGTTGGAGTGGACTAAGGGAATTATGTTCCCCAATCCACTATAAATATCATGTGCTCAATCTCTCCTCTTAATATTTTATATGTATGATTCCTTCTTTTTTTACGAAAATTATTATAACTCGCATACCATGAAGAGGGAAGAATTAAAGTAAATAAATTTTAAAGAACTCATTTCACCCCCTCCTAATTTTTTAGCTATCAATTCTCTAAAAAAAATAATTAGTATTATATTTCATGACTCTTGAGTTTATGGCTGTTAAATATATATTTCAAAATATATTCTTTAAAACAAATTTTATGGCTGATAATGAAGAACGTATGTAATGGATATAGATCCTTAATTTAATAGTGAAAGTAATAGTTGTTAGAAATAAAAAATGACTATTTATTTTAAGAACCTCGGATTCAAGGTCTATCTTAAAGAAGTGGAGCCTTATGAAATTCCAAAATATGAAATTAGAAACATGGGATAATAATAATGATTAAAGATGTGATCTGAATTCTAACTCCATGAATTTGATAATTTTTGGATTAGGTCTAGGTGAATTTAGTCTAGTTTCTCAAAATTAAATAACACAAGAAATGTTGTTTATTGTAGTAGTTTATTGTGAGGGTACAAACAATGTGAATTCCCTTTGATATAGTGCTTCCAAAATCATGTTTGAATCCTTCATGGAAAAAGGGGAAATAATTACTTAGTTGAATGGGAGTCTTACTAATATTGTGAATAATTTTTCTACTCAAGGAACAAAATTTACTAAGTCCAATAATGAATTGATTTTTTTTGAGTTTTACGAAAAAGGTGGACTAGAATATCAACTTCAATCAGGAATTCTACAGAGGTCAAAAATTTTAAAATAAAAGATATCATTGGATATCTTATCATGTATGATGCTAAAAAAGAAGCTAAATCTACATAATATAAATTAGTGGGGAATGATAGTGCTAGTTTAAAGGTTTCTACAAACAAATGTAAATTAAGAAAAAGGGTATACAGATATCTAAAACATATGATGTGAAATGACTTGGGTTTTTGGAATGAGTTAAAATCACCACCCAGTTTGAACTTTTTCAATTAGTGGCTACACTAATTTTTTATTCATTATTAGAACACAATTATGAGAGTTCTATTGGACAGAATTGGTATTTTTGGGTTGGTTTTGAGGCTAGGAGAGTGCCTCGAATGTTCAAAATGGTTTCAGGGGAATCATAGTCCTAAGACATAGTTTTTTGGAATAAGGTACAGGCGTACAACCATGCGGGCTCATCTTCAAAAGTTTTCGAGGGATACCGCACAGTTTTTCAAACCGTGTGGGGTAGCCATGCAGACATACAGGACAAGGTAGTGTCTCCCGCATGGTTCTCGAATGGTTTGGTTAACCATTTGGGTAAACCATATGGCCTATTAAATAATGGAAAATTACTATTTCCCTTAATCCCTTATTTCTTATTTTCTCCATTTCTTTCTCTCTTTCTTGGTCACACACATAGTAGGGGGAGATCCACCACTTTCTCCTCCTTGATCTCTCTTCTTCATCGGTCATTCATTATTCAATCCATTAGAAGTTGTAGGATCGTATCGGTAAGGCTAACCCGACGAATACCTCTTCTTCTTTGATCTTTCATCATATGGACTGATGTTTTCATCCCAGCCAATTTCACGGTTTAAGACTGAAACTATGATCTAATTCAATCCGCTTCAAGTTGGAATTCGATATCAGATGTTCCTATGTTTATAAGTCTAAGTTAAGTGGTGCATATATTGTTTTTTGTTTTTGGGGATTATTGGGTGGCATGGCCTTTGGTGCATTTTGGGTATTTTGATTGAGACCCTGTTATATCTATTGTTTCACAATCAAATGATTTTGAGACTCATGGGATGTTGTTGGGCATGCCCAATACCAATTTCTATTGAGAAAGGTTGGGTTGGAGGCCATTTCTCCTTGGGATATTTTTTATGAGGGTGACAAAATTGATTAAATTGAATTTTTTTATTTGAAATGTTTTAATTAATTTAATCTTGATTGATTAAATATATTAGAGCCATCAAGACCTCCATACTGACTTGTTATATTGAATAGTTTGTGTAATTAAATCTTATTAAATTGATTTGATTTATTAAAGGGAATTATTTGAATTAAATATATGTGTAATTTCATAATTTCATGTGATGAGACCCAAGGGGTCTTGATAGGCATGGACCAAGATTTGTTGGGATGGAATTCCTATCAGGATTGGTCATCATGAACATCGGTTGAGGTGGCAAGGCTGTCAGGTTGGGCATGGATCATGATACTTGGATGGAATGGTCATTATATTTAAGCGTCATGATTGTAGTGGCATGAAGTTCCAGATATGGTGTGGCTTAGGATCTTATTTGGTGATTTCAACTCACCAGTGATGGAGAAAGAACTGATTGAGTCGTGTGCACACATTTTGACTCTGTGATGTGGTTGTTTTGGCCACTCGTGTGGTTAGGGTCCCCGAATGTTTCATATTAGGTATTTATTTTTTTGGGGCGCTTGTTGTAGAAAGCCATGTGGAAGGTGAGGAGCCTTTAGTTGATAGTAATGAGGCTATCTATTTGGGGATAAGGGTCTCCATGATTAATGAAGTGAGCCTATATATTTATTTGAGGACAGACATCATTATTCCTCTAGTTTTCATGCCATGGGCCAAAGTGAGATTTTGAGCAGGGGTCCTTGGGAATAGGATACTATTATTTGGGCATGCCTTCAGGATATCAGTACTTTGAGACACGAGGTTTCATGAAGCACATGGTGTTGGGCTATGTTACTAAGGAGGACCTGAGGGTTCACTAGGAAATTGTGACTATAGGGGAACCTTAGTCCATGGTCCAAGGTTTCTCTTTGCTTTTCAGGTTCCAGCATTTTCAAAGAAGGTGACACAGCCTGGTTCTTGTAGAGAACTAATTGAGGTTGTGTTTATTATTTCATCATACTATTTACTTTTCTTAGAGATGTTTGTCTATTTAAACACTTATTCTCGATGTGCACCATTGGGTGGTATCCTATTGAGATTATTCTCACACCCTACACGAGCCCTTTGGGATGCGTGTTGACTTTATGGATTTACGCACATGTAAAGGGTTAGATTCAGGAGTTGGATCATGGTACTATTTGGTATGGTGGTTTTCATATACATTGAGGTCTTTCCTAGTTGGATTTATTATTCAGTTTTCTTTTAGTTCAGTATGTTTATTATATGTAGATATTGTGGTATTCCATGGACAGTAACTTCGATATTGTATTGTATGACCTATGATGGAATTCATGATTTTCTTTTTTTTTTAGTGGCTAAAATTGATTTGCTAGAATGATATTTTTTTACTTTATATTGTATTTGTTTATATATTTCATACACAGTTGATTGATATTGAATTTGCTTTGGATTTGCGAGTCTGGATTAAGTTTTCTAAGTCATTTACTCCCTCTACATGTTATCTTATTATTATCAGACCGATATATTATCTATTCCTAGAGGTTATAGCATCACAACTATACTTTTTTACACCCTCACTACTAGTTGGAAGCCTTTATCATTCGAGGAGGTACGCCTAAGGCTAGTGGCACCCAACCCATTAGCACTTTTTAGGTCAGGGATGCTATAAGTGGCATTAGAGGTGTTTCTTTTACCTCATTTCTTGGCATTACTATTTGAGATTATGGTATACTGTAGATAGGTTATTTTCATAACTAGATTTTGAACTTGTATTTGGGTTCCTGTAGCCCCATGTATGAGGGATGGATTGAGTTTCATTTGCTGGGTTATGTTGTATTTCTTTTTCTCAGATTACAGTTTATATGATTTTCACATTGGTGGCTCTTTTGGACTGTGATGTTATTGGTTATGAGGTGATACATGGACTATTGTCCTAGTATGGTGTAGACAAGATGGACCCTTGTACCCATATGGAAAGGGGGTTGTGATTATTGTTTATTTGGATTTTGATAGGCACATTTTAGGGTATCTCAAATTTATAAATGTATGTGTGCTTTGTAAAAAGATTGAACCATGTAATATATTTCAAATTCCATGTGGAAAGGTTAAATTCTTTGATGTGATAGAATTTATTATTTTATGTAATGTGATATTCCATGCATTAAATTTATGTAAGATTACATGTTGCCCAAGATATGGCCCCAGATATTATAAAAGTAGGTAGGTACTAAGGATGATATGATTTTGATCATTAGGATTTTGTGACTAGGTCATTGGTTTTAGGTGATGTCGGTTGTCAGGATGGACATGGCCCAAGGAAATTTTGATACTTGGATTTATTAAGGGTAGGTTAGGAGGCCATGAGGCTGGGATGTCATGGGGTACGGTTGTGTTAGGTGAGAGTAAGGGTAGTTGTTATATGTTTCCTTTCTACTAATTTCCCTATCTATGATTTATATATATATGGGATATTTGCCTATTTATGGTATTTAGTAGGTTCCCCCTAGTTGAATTGGATGGAGCATTAGGAAGGTGATGATATGGTGTCGCTGGAGCATGATCAGGTTCAGATTCTTGAGGGTTAGGCCGAACATAAGTTGTAGGTACATGCTCAGGGACTGAATCAGTTTTAGGATCCAGTACAGGTAGGGTAGCATCCAGGTTTAACAGTGTTTTTTTCATGGATTGATGAGTATATTTAATATACTATCATACATGTTTTGTAGGGTATTGACAAAGTTGCTCTAGGAACGGAGCCCTCTATAGCCTATCTTACTCGAAAGTTCCAATCGCAATACCCACCACATTTTCAGGGTGAGGGTGGTCCATAGGTGTCTAATAATGGGATACAAATCATACAGATGATCTTCCAGTCACTCAAGACACCTTTGGGGTGTAGGGTCAAGCTAGTGATGTATATGTTTAGAGGGTCAGCTAATCTCTGGTGGGATGTGCTGGTTCAGGCTCGCACACACAAGGGACTGGCCTATAAAGAATTTGATGATAGGTAATTCGAGAACATTTTCACTGAGATGCTGAGGGTGGATATAGATTGGGAGTTCTTGATCCTTCAATAATGCGACATGTCTTCCATGGACTATACAGTGACCTTCATGAAGTTATCTCACTTTACACAAGTTATGGTAAGTGATGACACCTCGAGGGTGAGGCTCTTCAAATATGGATTATTTCACGCCATTAGGGTGTAGGTAAACATCTTTAGGCTGGGCTCTCTCTTAGAGGTGGTGAATCAGGTGATCATAGTCAAGGGAAACTTTATAGACAAGTCCCATTTAGGCAGGTCAGTAGCTTCAATTGATGGTTCAGATGGTATGAAATGAGGTTAGGATGAGTTCTAGTAGGGTGGTCATGACAATGACTTAGATAGACCACATCATGGTAGCTTAGAGGTGGTTTTCTTTAAGTTTGGGAAGCCATGGCATGTCCAGACTTAGTGTGATAGTCCTCCAAAGGATTTCTAGTCATGTGGACAGGTGGGGAATCTGGAAAGATTTTACATGAAGCCTTCTCAAATAGTTGATAGATAGGTATCGACGTAGACGTAGGCCTCATAGATCAGTTTAGGAACCGTACCTAGTGAAGTTAGTCGAGTTTTAGCTACACATGGAGGATGTGGAAGAGATTTTGGGACCCATACATGGGTTTAATGGCCGATGATAGGTGCAACACCACAGGGAGGTCAGGCTTCAGGTAGCTGTGTGTGAGGCCAGGTGCACGCCACGGAGCTGTTAGGGGATGAGTAGACTGGAGAGCCGACGACGATCAGAGGTACGCTTCGGGTGTGGACATAGTTTATTTTTTATTTTCTTTGGAATGACCTATTTATTCATGTATCTTATGAGTTCACAAAATTCACATGATGTATATAGACTGATCAGACACTGGTAAATAGACTAGTGCCATCTCGGGTCCATTATTTTATATATATGAGGTGCTTGGCCTCAGGAGCATAATTGGATGTGGGTTACATGAGGTTCCTTGGGAATCGGGGCATCGAGGATCTAGTTTTTGATTGAGTTGAGAGGCACTGAGTTGTTTTTAGCATCCATGAGATGTTGGAACTCATTATTCCATGGGTTCCATGGGCTCAAGGTGGGCATCGATGCGGTGTAGGATATGATTAGGTTTTGGGAGCAACACTGGAGAACCTGATGAGGTGCAGGGGTGACGATGCATCATGGGAGGACCTTGGGTCTGGTAAATAGTTTTATAGACCATTTTTTTATTTGAGTTTTGGGATGGGATGGACCAGGTTAGTAAATTCCTAATGTGGGGATCCCCCTTAAAAAAGTTGGCCTATTCTTTTTGTGACCGGGGTATCCCGGGTTTCTTTCAATAAGATGGGTATGTTTAGTATCATCTTTTTGTCTTGTTTGATACCACGGGGAGGATCTATGTTAAGGTGGGAGATTGTAATGACCCAGGTTTTTGAAATGGGTCAAAATCCCCACCTGGTTTGAACATTTTCTATTAGTGGTTATGCTAATTTTTTATTCGTTGATCGGGACTAAATTTTGAGAGTTTATTGGCCTTAAATGGTGTTTTCTGGTTGGTTTAGATGCTTGGATAGTGACTTATGTGTTTGTAACAGTTTCAAGAGTGTTGGAAGAACAAAGGCCTAGTTTTTGGGAAGTAGGTGCAGGCGCACTGTAGGGAAACTGTGCGATAGCAGGTTCACAACTATACGGGCTCATCTACAAAAGTTTTAGAGGGATACCACATAGTTTCCACATTATTTTTTAAACCATGTGGGGTATTCATGTAGACCTGCAGCCCTAGGTAGTGGTTCCCACAATATTTTTGCATGGTTTGGTAAACCATTTGAGTAAACCATGAAGCCCAGTAAATAAAAAAAATACTATTTATCCCTTAATCCCCTATTTCTTCTTTTCACCCTTTCTTCCTATCCTTCTTGGTTACATGCACAGTAGGGGCCGAGCCACCCTTTTCTCCTCCTTAATCCATCTTCTCATCAGTCATCTGTTCTTTGATCCGTCAGAAGCTACAAGATCATATCGATAAGGCTAACCCCATACATACCTCTTCTTCTTTGATTATTCATCTTACAAACTTTTGTTTCCATCCAATCATATTTTATGGTTTATGACATAAACTCATATCTATGTTGATCTACTTCTAGTCATACTTTGATATCATATATGCATACGTCTACGATTCCAAGGTATGTGGCGCATAACTTGTTTTTTAGTTTTGAAGACTTTGGGGGGGTTCTTTGGCGTGTTTGTTGTTATTATGAGTGAGACCTATTTGTATCTTCTATTTCATCTTAAAATGATTATAAGACCCATGGGATGATATTGGTAATTCACATTACCAATTTCTCTCAAGAAAGGTCGGGTTACATTCCATTTCTCTTTAGGTTGTTTTGGTCGAGGTGCCAAAACTGTTTAAATTGAATTGTTTTGCTTTGAAATGATTTGTTTAATTTAATATGGATTGATTAAAAAAATTAAAGGCATTCAATAACTCAATAATGACCAGTTATATTGAATATTTGGTTCAACTCAATCTTATTAAATTGATTTGATTTATTAAAGGAAATTGTTTGAATTAAATAGATATATAATTGCTGAATTTAATGTGATTAAACCCAAGGTGTTGTGACAGGAATGTCCTAGAATGTGTTGGGATGGAATGCCCATCGGGATTGGGTGTCGTGGATGTAGGTTGAGGTGACGAGTCCATTAGGTTGGGCATAGCCTATGATTCTTGGATGGAATGACCATCAGATTTGAGCGACATGGTCGTAGGGGAATGAGGTGCCAGAGATGGTGTGTCTTAGGTTTTATTTGGTGATTACCACTCAATCGTGATGGTCAATGTGCCCATTGATTCATGCGAACATAGGTTGACTCCATGATGAGGTTTTTTTGACCACTCATGTGGGTATAGGCCCCGATAGTTGTGGCTTAGGTATTTATGGTTTGAGGGTGATTTATGTAGAAAGCCACATGGAAAGTGAGGAGCCTTCAGTTGATATCAATGAGGCTAATGGATTGGGGGCTAAGGCTTGATAGGATTGAGGTCATGGTCATGGATATTTATTTGAGTATATACATTGATGTTACTCCAGTTGTAGTGCCATGGGATGATGTGACCTTTCGAGTTGGGGTCCTTAGGATTGGGATACTATTATTTGGGTGTGCCTTCAGAATGTAGGTACTTCGAGACACAATGTGTCAGGAGGCACATGGTGTCGGGCTATGTGATTGAGGTGTACCTGAGGGTTCACCATGATTTTATCAGTATGGGGGTACCTTGGGCCATGGGCCAATGACTCTCTTTGCTTATGAGATTCTGACATTGGCCGAAGAAGGTGACACTCCATGGTGGTTGCGGAGCACTGGTGGTGGTAGTGTCTATTATTAGATCATACTATTTACTTTTATTATAGTTTTTTGTATGTTTAAGAACTTATTCTTGGTATGCACCATTAGGTGGCATCATACTGAGATTCGTCTAACACCCTACACAGGCCCTTTTGGATGCATGTAAACTTTATGAATTTATGTGTAGGTAAATGGTCTGCTTCAAGAGCTGGATCATAGTACTATTTGGATTGGAGATTGGCATGGACCTTGAGTTCGTGCCTAGATAGAGTTTTTGTTCAGTTTTCTATTTGATCATCATTTTTATTATATGATGATATTGTGGTCTTCCATGGATAGTACCTTGGATATTTTATTGTATGAAATGCCATGGATTTCATGCTTTCCTTATTTTGTTTGAGTGGCTACAAGTGATTTTTTGTCATGTTGTTCTGTTTTCTTTCTATTGTATTTGTTTTTAAATTGCTTTTTGGTTGATTTATATTGAATGTGCTTCCACTTTGTGGGTCTGGTTCGAGTCTGCTAAGGCATTTATATCCTCTACATGTTATCTTATTATGCTCAGACTAGAATATTATCTGTTCCCATAAGGTATATCCTCCCAACTATACATTTTTACACCCTTGATGCTAGTCGTCATCCTTTGGAATTTGGGGTGGTGTGCCTATGTTCAGTGGGACCCATCCCATTAACATTGTTCGGGTGGTTGTTCAGATCAGGGAAGCTACATGATGAAGATGATTCCTCAAGAAATTTCATATCAAATTATGAACTTTCTTAGTTTTCCCAAAAGATTAGAAAGTTATATAGTAGGAGGTGGGGTTTTATAAGACCTTTCATAAGTACATAAAGCATAGTGATAACTCCAAAATAGTAAAATTATATGATTACAAGAAGATAAGAAATATTATTCCATACCATCCAAAATTAAATGAATATAAAAAATCTCACAAAAAAATCTTCAAGAAGACCAAATATAAGAAGAAATACAAGAAGGCTATGGAGTACAGATGAATTAATTTTTATGACTTTAGTGAATGTACATCTTCAAAATCAGAAGCTTATGCCCTAAATCAATAGGAAAAAATGGTCTTCGTTGTACATTCATATGAGGTAATTTATTATTATTCTACAGATCATGGGTGTTGATCATAAAATTAAAAAAAATATATGAATAATTAAATGAATATTTTACCATGTTAGATACTAATTGAAAAACAATAAAAAATAATAAACAAATATTAAAAATTATTATAACAAATTTTTAATAAATTGCAAGATATAAACAATCAAATTTTAGTTTTGAATGATCTATTGGAAAATTTTACTACATCATGTGCGGAATAGGTTACCATAGTTAAGATTCTATATTAGGAGGTTCAAAGCTTCAATTATTGTACAATTGTTTTCTATATGGGTGGTATTACCTAAAAACATCTAGGTAAAAACCAAATCAAAAAGGAAAAACTTGGAATAGGAAGTTAGGGTGAAAGGAAAAAATTATATGAAAACTATTTTTTCCATGTTCTAAAAAAAACCTCTACAAGGTTACTTGTTTTCACTATGGAGAAACACAAAATTATTCCAATGTATATAATCTAAAATATACATTTTGTGGAATTTAATATGATTTATAAAAAATACATTCTAATTTTTTTTTGCGGATTTTATATAAAAACACAAATAAATTTGGACCCCCAAATATTTTTTAGCTAAAATTTATAGACCCAAGATCATTAGGGTACCTTGAAACCTCAATGTTTTATTTATCTATGTAGGGATCAAAAAAACAAAAATAATGCCAGATGGTTTATGTACAAGGGATTTTTAAGTCATAAGAGTGGATATTTCTCTAAATCTCACTCTCTATCCCAAATTAATAGAGGCAATGTCACAATTTTTGGAAATGAATAATTAAAAATTACTGAAATCAGATTAGTTAAAAAAACAAAATATATCCTTATCAACAAACTAATTTATGTTGAAGGCCTAAATCGCAACCTTATGAGTATTTCTCAAATTTATGATATTGGTTATTCAAATGGTTTTTTTAACAATTCATGTTAAATTTTTATATAAAAAACCATAAATTATAAATCACCAAGAATAGATAATGTATATAGTTTATATCTTAATTATTTCTGTCGAAAAAATGTAAATTTTTTGAATTTTGAAGTGGATATATCATAGATTTTTCATAGATGACTTGGAAATTTTAATGGTCACTATTTGAAAAGGATTCCTAAAATATGATTCATTATAATGTCCTAGATCTTAAATTGGACAAAATTAAATTATGTGATTCATGTCAAATGGGAAAGAAACACAAGCCATATTTTAAACCAATTAAAAAGGTTTAAACACTAGTCCTCCAAAGCATATCCATATAGATTTTTTTGGACCTAATATAACATCAATTAATGCTGGAAAATCATTTATTTATGTGTTGGTTAATGATGTTTCAATATTTACATGGATTTACTTTTTGAGACATAAATGTGAAGTTTGTTCTACCATTATTAATTTCCATAAACATGTAAAAATGAATAATATACCAAAATTGTATCTTCAAGAATTTCTTATTGATGAGAATTCAAGATTCATGAATTTAATTCATATTTCTCAAAACAAGGTATCAAACATACTTTTTCTACCCCCAGGACACCTCAATTGAATGGTGTTTTTGAAATAAGGAATATGACCTTGAAATAAATTTCTAAAACAATATTATATGAATATAAGATAGCCAATTATTTTTGGGACAAATCTTCTCATACTTCATGTTATTTAATTAAAAATGTTCTAATAAGGTCTATATTAAAGAAAGAACCTTATGACTTAAAGAATGATAGAAACCTAAATTTAGGATATGTTAAATTATTTGGATATAAGGTTTACATATTAAAAGAAGGATAATCTTGATAAGTTTTATCTAAAAGATGAAAAATTCATCTTCCTAGGATACTCTACTAATTCCATATATTATGGAATTTCCAACAAAAGGTCAAGAATTATTGAATAATCAACTCTAGTGATGCTTTATAAAAGATATCCTTCTGATTGAAACATGACCCAAACTAATGAGATAAGTGATTCTCATAAGAAAATGAGATAGATACCTCTCTTTAACAATAATAAGGATTATGTTTTGGAACATGATTATTTTTAATGAAATCTTGTAAGGTTTGATACTAGTGAACAAAAACATGTGATTTTTGAACAACATATAATCCTTAAAGACCATCCTATAGAAATAGTTATAGGATATTTATATGAATAACTTAAAACTATAAGAAATATAAAAAATCTAAAAGAATTATCTTCCTATTATCTCAATTTGAATCTAAAACTATGAAAGAATATTTAGCTGATGAAGTTTGGGTTTTATCTATATGAGAAGAGTTAAACCAATTCAAGTGGAACAGATTATAATAATTAGTTGATAAACCCAATGAATATCCCACCATTGTAACTAAATGGGTATTTATAAAAAAACAGGATTATCCTGGTGTGATCACTAAAGATAAATCTAGATTAGTTTCAAATATTTATAATCCAGAAGAATAAATATACTAAAAAGATACATTTTCCCTTGTAGTTAGGTTATATGAAATTAGAATCATTCTAGAATATGCATCTTATATGGATGAAAAATAATATCATATGTATGTTAAATATTCACTTTCAAATGAATTTTTAATGGTGGAATTTTATGTTGAACAACCTCCTATTTTCAAAGACCCTCACTTTAAAAATTATATTTCAAACTTATTAAAGATCTATATGGAACTAAATAGAAACCTAGAGTATGTGATGGGAGAGTAAGATATTTTATTGGTTTCAGTATGAAAGGATGATAATGTATTATTTTAGAAAAAACAATCTTTGCATATTTTATTGGTACAAATATATTTTAATGGTTTTATTTTCATATCAAGAAACCAAAAAAATTTCGATGGTATTTCAAGGATTGTGAAAAATGAATTTCAATTGTGTATGAAGGGTGAGTTAAAATACTTTATAGGATTTCAAATTTACCCAAAAAATGAAATATCTTAAACCAAACAAAATGAATACATTATTTTCAAAAAATGGAATTGAAAACATTAAGACTTATTAAAATACTATGATATCCAATATTAGACTTCATATGGATGAGTTTTAAAACCCAGTTGAAAAAAAATTATAGAGGAATCATTGTAAGTTTACTTAATCTTATTTAAAATGGACTAGACATTATGTTTTTGGTATTCTTTTGTGTAATATTTCAATCCATTCCCAAATAATCTCATTTAATTACATATAAAAGGATTTTGAGATATTTAAAAGTAACTATGTATCTTTATTTACTTTATAAAAACCTATGGATACTATTAAACTTCATATTTAATAATTATTTTAGTGGATGTATACTAGATTTGAAAGTCACCTTAGGAAATTTCCATTTTAATTATAAATATATAGTATCATGGTTAAGTAAGAAACATCACTCTATAGAATTATAAACTACTGAAGATAAATATATTTTAGTAGGTAGATTTTGTGCACAAGTTCTCTGGATGAAGGACTCTATAATGTATATTGAATTCAACTTTAACAGTTTTATAATAAAATTTTATCACACAAGTGATATCAAAATTTCAAAGATTACAATAAACCATTCTAGATCAATTCACATTGATTTAAGGAATAATTTCTTAAGAGATCATGGAAAAATGGATAATATATCTCTATAATTTGTTTGAATAGAAAATCAATTAGTATAAATTTTTACCAAACCATTTCCTAAATATAGAATTGATTTAATAAAATCTAATTTAGGTTTATTTAGGTTTGAATAAATTTTTTTTCAATATTACTTATTTAGTAGTATGAATTTATAATTATGTAAATATTTTAATATCGTGATTTGGAATCCTAATTTTTGTCTATTAGTAAAATAAAAATAGGACAATTCACTTAGCTTTGTTATGATTACTTTTCAAATAACACTACAAGACCCATAGATTAATATAAAAAAAGGTACGTTAATTCTATGTGTAAAACCCTTGAAACCCATTTAACCTTCATCACTTTCCTATTTGAGCATCTCTTCTCTAAATATTCCTATCACCAAATCATTTTCAAAAATGGTGAAATCAATATAATGGATGGTTCTACCTCTAGAAGAATTAAACATCAAAAAACTAACAGAAAATTTTTGAGTGGAATATCCACAGATTTCAGTTAGTTGTATAGTAAAAATATATTACTTTAAAAGGTAATAAATCATCATGTTTGATGATATTTCATATAAAAATGAAATGAATTTTTTTATGAAATATATTTTCATGAATTTTATGAGATGGGTGTATTCAATTTCGTGGATACTGAAGATATATTTATTGTAGTTGTGAATCAGAAATGTTTTTTGATAACATCCTTGGAAATTGTCAAACATTTTAAATTCCCCCATGAAGTTTATGTTGACTTTAGTACTTCTATAGATACTATATATGATGTATGTCTAACAAAAATTAAAAATTAAATGTTTAAAAGAAGTTGGTTAAAGGTTTAGGACAATAGAGGTAGGTTCTTGTAACATTCATTCAGTCTTATGTTTCATAATGGAATGGTGAGTTTGAAAAGTTCTTTTTCAAGATATCATATTATTGTATCTATTTATGATTTAGAAGCCTATGAATATATAATGTTACATTATGAGGTTTACATATAGCATTCAAAATAATTTTTTGAATTTTCCTCATTTTGGAAGAATGTTGATCTTAGTTTTTCAAAAAGTTATTGTATTTCGAGATAACCCCAGTAAAACATGTTTTCATGGTAAAATAATGTTGTGTGCAAGTGTTTCATGAAAAAGTGGTTTTTATTGGATTTAAATATTGGAAAAAAAAATCTCATTGGTTCGAAAGAACAAATAGAGAATGATCCCTCAAATACTCAGGGTGGAGTCTAACTGTATGAATGTTTATTGTGAGATTGTTACTCAGACCCCCAAAAATGATCCAATTTATATGGAAAACCAGTAAAAAATATGGATATAAGGGTTTTTATAGACAATGATACCATCACTAAAATGTGAAGAACAGTAAGATTAGTTGTTCAGTCAAGGGAAGAAATTAATCTTAATGTTAGTTAATCTACTTATCTCACAATATTTCAACCTGATGTCATTTCTATTTCTTTTGTTAGACAATGATTAGCCTCTGCCATTACATATTTGTTAGTTTTAGAAAGGAAAGAAACATCTCAAAAGTTTCATGCTCTATCCCCATTTTGAAGTATCTCTACCTATGGAGACAAGTTGACAAATCAGAATAGAATCTATTGTTTATGTATATGAAAATATTGCTGGTAAATAAGAACAAGAAGAACTAGAGGATAAAACTCAGATTGTTACAAAAAGGAGGTCCAAATCATAATCGATAGAACCATATCATGTGAAGGAATTACCATATATTTGTGACAATTTATAATTTGATGATAATCAGTGTACATATGTTCATAATGATAGATTATATCCTATTCATTCACTTCATTAAAGTTTAGACATTCCTAAATTATAATTGGATGCTTCTGATGAAAGATCCCATTAAATTTATTCCAAGTTGATGTGTAAAATTTAATCTTTGAAAAATCATTTAGTTGAATCTAAAATATAAATCTTAACTCTTTATGGGAAATTTATTTTAAAAAATGATGTTAGTTAATTGAAGTTATTTGTAAAAACATCTTTGGAGATTTTTTTAAAAAAAATCTATTAGAGAATATTGAAATCAAATAAATATATAATCAAAATTGAAAGCACTGTCTTAGAAAAAAGACACAAATAATTCCACAATTACTTACTTGAAATGTTAACATCTTTATAGAGAGATACTTCAAGACCTTTAAGAAGAAATAATTGCTGAATTTTGAAGTATGTAATCATTTTCACAAATATCTATACTTTTTATTGATAAATATAGAAATAAAAATTTTTTCTTATTAAAAGAAAAAGTATAGAAAATTAATAATTTTTTATTTAAAGAGTAAAGGGATTCTATATTTATTATTATAGGATTGAAAAAAATGGATGGATCACTAGAAAATAATTTTTATGTGTTAGAATAAAAGTTTAAAAGTAGGCATCAACTGTAAGTAAAAAACATAGAGTAATAATATTCTAAAGAAGAAGAGGAGGATGATAAATGTGTGTTTAAAAACCATGGAATCAACAAGTATCCTTAAAAGGAAAGAAAAAAGTTTATTTTTATTGTTAAGTTGTGTTTTCAGTAAGTAATTTTAAATCTTTGAAGAGGTTAGTTATAATATGTTCTAGGAAATGAGACTTCTAAAATTTATTTGGAAATTTTTCTTAGGGATTTTATAATAGTTTTACAACTCTCCAATACTATTTCAATAATAACATGGTGTATAAGATTGGTGTATATGTGGAGGCTTGGTTTTAACTTCAAGGAAGAAATTTTCCTAGACCATCTATTGATAACTACTCTATATCTCATAGACTAAAGAAGATTGTTGACCTGGATGAAGTATATTTAATGTAAAATCACAACTTTCCAAGATAATTTTAATTTAATCTACTTGAACAATATTATAAGCTATTGTTTATCCCTATAGATTACTTTAATATGGTAAGGGAACAGTATACTGCTCTCAATATTCATTCATCCTCAGTAAGGGTCGCTTGAAGTGATTGAGCTAGGCATAAGGATATTTAAACATGTTATCTGATGTTGTTGGAGAAATATTTTATTCTCCTTTGATTACATCCACCTTACCTCTTGGATAGCCATAACCATTCAAAATACCCCCTTTAAAAAATAATTTTATGTCTTATAGATGACATGCTTTCCTAATTTTCATGATTATTTGACTGCTAACTCATAAAAATTTTAAGTAGTTTCAGGATTATATTTCAAGTTTATATTTCATTTAATTATTTTATTATTATTGTATTTTATAGTGAATGAGTTTATCCATATTTTCTATGTTTTTTTATTTTACTCTTTGTATGTATTCACTAGTCAAGTTATAGGCTTCTTTACTCTTTAGTGATTTTATTTAATTATTTATTCCACTCAATAACCTTGTAAATATGACTTCATGAAAAATTATGTTAAAATTTAGTATTATTAAATATTCACACTTATTTCTATGCCATATTAATTGTATTCATTTTCACTATCCTACTTATTTTTATATTAAAAAAAGTGGTAAAATCTAAATGATAATAAAAAAATTAATATTTATTTTAAATATTATTTCAATTTATATTTGAGAATAAAATATAGAATACAAAAATGAAAATTTATTTTAATGATTCTTTAGTTAAATTTTTTTATTATTCAATGGGTTTTGTGATCATAAAAATGTGGGAGATATTTTTATAGACTTATATTGTTCTAACATTTCTCAGTTCTTATAAGTTTTGATGATTCAAAAAATCCCTATTTTTATTCTATTGAGTTTATTATAATTGTTTTATATTGTAATATGTTATGACAT
This sequence comes from Viscum album, assembly GCA_963277665.1. Classification (NCBI taxonomy): domain Eukaryota; kingdom Viridiplantae; phylum Streptophyta; class Magnoliopsida; order Santalales; family Viscaceae; genus Viscum; species Viscum album. The sequence continues at coordinate 1,876,913,460 of OY728143.1, read as the reverse complement.
ATAATCTATTTTTTTTCAAGGAGGTTATTCCATGCTTGATATAATTGATTATGTTACACTAATAAATATGTTCAAATATAAAAGAAAGTATTTTATCTTATGAGATTCTAGTATTGAAGGTTTTTCTTCTATTTGATCAGATTTTGGAAAATCAGTATTGAAAATTTATCTTACTACGTAAGATATTATCATACAAATAGAACTGATTATCTACCACATTTTCAAAGACAAATATTTCAATCATATAGTAGTTGTGAAAATCCTTTATCTTATGTAAAGAGAACTTGAAAAATATTACCTTGTGAGCACCAAGATAATTTGTGAAAGTCATGTATCACACTTTAGTAACATAATTATCTTATGTAGAATAATTATTCTATACAATTTTGATTTCAGTTTATTTTACACATAGTAGAGTTCAATGATATTATTTTCCTTATGAAGCCTCTCATAAATTTATTTTACGAGGATAGTGATCTAAGTTTTTTATCTTACGAAGAACTATCCATATGTATATCATCATGATTGCTTTTATTATGTTAGAATAATCTGTAAAAAACAAATTTCTTGATTTTAAATGTTTCATAAAAGGAATTGTCTAATTAAGTGAAGGTCAATTATTATAAAGATTCATTTTACAATAATAGAAATATCTAAAAAAGAATAATAATAATAATATTTTGGATATTGTCATTGTAGAAGTATATTCAATATTTGGAAGGAATCAATATATTCCATTAAGATCCTATCTCATCAACTTCTCAATGGATTATTCACTCGACCACTATTATTATCTTGTTTAATAAGTTTAAAATCAAAGGCGATATATAAAAATTTGATTTAGTTACTACCTGGAGATATAAACACATACATAAACAGATAGACAAATATGTGCATATAAATATTATTACTCTAATAAATCTGATCAATAATTCTTGTATATAGACAAAATTTTCATACAATGATCACATGTTATGCCTATATGTTATTATCTTCAACCAAAGATCATCTATATTTGTTCTTTGAAGACTGTATTCTTTTGAGGATGTATCTTCATATACTATCAGTTGCTTCTTGGAACTATATATTGAAACAATTATGTAATTTCATTATTCTCTATTGTATCTGCAATCATTGTAAATGAGTGTGTTAAGACCATGGACCTGTATTGTAAAGGGATATCCAAGTTTAAATCTATTATAGATTTTTAATAAGTAACAACTACTTATACATGTATGGGAGCCCCCTAGAAAAGGGTTTTCATATTGAAAATCACCAAACTCACAGAGTAGACAGTTGGTGGAGTGGAATAGGGGGTTTAGGTTCCCTGAACCACTATAAAACCCATGTGTTTAATATCTTTATTATAATCTCTTATATTTCCTCTACCTACATTTTTTAATTAATATATTATAACTCAAATATCTTGAAGGGTTTTGTATTAAAGTAATGGAATTTTCAAGATCTCAATTCTCCCCCTCTTGAGTTTTTTGCTAGGAATTATCTTAGAAAATAAAACCTACCATATGTAAGGGTAGATAGATATTTAAACAAGATATTTAAGGGTAAACCTAAACACATTTTAAGGGTATAAATAAATCTAAAAAATATTTAAGGTTGAGAATCAAGTTACTTAAAGGTATTAAGTAGTTTGTATGCTATGCGTAAAGGTAAATCTTAATTTCGTAATGGTAGATAGAAAGTCACATAAAGGTAAATAGAGATTTATATAAAATGTGTAAGGGTTGAAAAAAATCTATGTCAAGGTAACTCATATATAATAAATGTTATGTAATGATTAAAATATATGTAAGGGTTTCATGTTAATTAGACAGGTATCATAGAGGTGCATAGAATGTTGTATAAGGTTAATGAAAAATTAAAACAACTTACATAATGGTAAAAGGTATGTTTTGTAAGGGTTAAGTAAGGTTAAAAAAGGATTTTAAAACTTATTCAATAGTAATAAATAATTAAAAAAACATTCTTAAGGGTAAAAAATAAACATTTGAAAATTAAATTTTCAATAGATTTAATGAAATAAATAAAATAATAATAGGAATAAAAATATAAATAATGAAATAATTAATAATAAATCAAATTTAAAAAATTTATTACTATAAATAAAAATAATAATATTTTTTATTATAAAAATATAAAAGAATTAAATTGGTTCAAGAAACCACTCCAACCTAAGTTATCATTGATGAGATTTTTGTTACTATTTTATGGGATTTGGGTGTGTTCATAAATCATGATTAGACATATAGTATCACATTCCATATATATAATTATTGTATGATACATACTAGTTATTTAATTTAATTCCTTAGTGTGTGATATATATTTATTTTAGACTTATATTACTTGATTTAGTGATATATTTGTTTCTATTTTATTGTGATATATATATATATATATATTGTTATTAATTAGTTGAAATGAAGTATGTTTTTATGCTACATATATATGTGATCATGTATAATGATCCGGAATGGATACCTTGGTTCGTTCTAGGGGGATATACCTTGGATTTTGGGTAGACTCCTATGAAAGCCTTTGTGTGATCCCATAGATTGATTAGGAACTTAAATAATATATTATATTTTCTAATATTTTATTCATGATACAAAATATTCCCCCTCGATGGATACTAATGGGACCACCAGTTGACAAGAGTTGAGATTATACTTCTAAGGAGGATGCACATGTCCCACTATATTCTGTGAAGTAAGGTGCAGTAGAGAATTCTCCCACACCCACTCTGGCGGTGTAGGGAGTGGCCCACATCATATGGGATCCTTCCCAATTATTCTATTCTTGGTTAAAAGGGATATGAACGACACCAACACCCACTATCCTTTTACATAGATAGAGGGTCTCAGGATGTAGTGGACTGAATAATAATCATTAAGAGTATAATTTTCCTCTCTGAGACACCCAAGGATGGGAAGCTAAAGATGATAGCAGTCATATTGTAAAGAGTCTAAAAGAGATGGTGGATCATGATGGAATGGGAAGGCGGTCATGAGGGTCTCACTTGGGAGGCTATCATAGTCATTTTATTCATTGAATATTTCCTAATATTCTGAATATAGATTATCATAACAATTTATATAGCTACAGTAGGGTTCCATGATGGTGTCTTCATGCTTCTATCATTACACTAAGTTACTTCACTTTTCCTATCTATTGGAAAAAATGAGGCACAAAAGGTCATAAAATTTGAGATAGTTATTAATTTATTCATTGAGTGTAATATTAATATTTTCAACCCAAGTAAAAAATATGAAGTTATACAAAAGTCCTTGATTATTGAGAATTTTCTAAAATATGATTGACAAGTTGGTCATCTTCCACCTTCTAGTACTCATACGAGTGGACTCCTAACTATTGTGATGAGTGTCTCTTCTAGTATTAGGATGTGGAAGACCCAAGACATGAAGAAGGATAATGGTATGTATTTGGAGTATATTTTAGATTCTTTAGTACCTTAAAGAGGATATCTATGGTTCTTCAACTATATAAAGGTCATTCATTACCATAGGTTCTTCACAGCACCTCAGATCCAGTGTTAGTAGTAAGGAATGATGGGAGTTTTTCAAATATTCTACACCATGGATTTTAGGATAGATTTTTTATATGGGATCGAGGAATAATTGGTCAGGTAAAAGGGGATGCGGCTGGGGCCCTTAGAAGTAAGCTCAGATAAAGATGAAACATTTGAGTTACATACCTCAATGAAAGGGTTTTTAATCAAATGTAGGGAGAGTATATCGAGTGGATTAGACTCTAGTGGATGGTGGTGATGAAATATCTAGTATTTTTTGTATGATATTGATCACATATACATTTTTTAATACACTATTTGATACCAATTATTTCCATTCATTTATATCTACATAAGTTTTTTTGTACATGACTTACTGCTCAAGTTTTCTTCTAAGTTTATTTCCCTAAATACATTGTCTGGGTTGAAATTGGACTGACTTTAGTGATGCCTATAGTATCATATAATCTTCCCCGATTATGGAAATATGTGGGACTTCATGATTCTTTATTTGATACACTTTTATGTGATTCTTGGTATGTAAAGGATGACCATTTTTGGAGATTACATTGATTGTTATCCATGATGGGTATCACTTACATCACCCAAGGGAGATAATTACTTGATAACTATAGAATAATATTTTGGTGTAGTTAGTGTAGGTTTATATTTGGATAATCATTGAATAGATTGCAGGCTTGGATATTTTAGTAGGATTAGAGGAAGAACCATCTTATTCTCCTCCAATTATAGATCTATATTTTGATGTCTTCCCAAATGGGTTCGCAGGACATCCCCCTAATAGTGGATTTGACTTTTAGATATAGTTCATAATAGTTGTGAAGACCATTTTGATACCCCCTTATCATATGGAATCATCCAGGATGAAGGAGCTCAAAGTGTAGCTCAAGGAATTATAACTGAGGGTCTTTATTAGGCTACATATTTATCATTAGGTGTATCTATTTTTTCACCATGAAAGCATATGTTAGTCTTTGAATCTACATGAATTATAGAAATCTAAATCAATTAATGTTGAAGAATACATATCCTATTCAAAAATATTGATGAACATTTTGATCAATTATGGGGAACCTGGTTAATTTCCTAGATTTATCTTCGATTGGGATATCACTAGTTGTGGGATATATAGGAGAAAATCACCAATAAAATGTTTTGGAGTAGGTATGGGATTTATGAGTACTTGTAAAAAACATTACAATAAAAAATGTGAAAATTTGTTTTGGGATCTTATAAACAAGATTTTACGACCATATATTAACTCATTTTTTATGGTGATTACTAATGACATCCAAATTTACTCATTGAAAAAAGAGAATCTTGCTATAAATTTCAATATAGTTTTGAGAACACTTCAGGAACATTGGCTTTATGAAAAGCTATCAAAGTGTATCTTTTTTATTAAGGAGGTAAAATTATTGCTTCATGTGTTCTCTATGACTAGTATATCCATGGACATAGAGAAAATTGAGACTATGATGTCCTAGATATGTCCCACAAATGGGTTTGATATTAGTAACCTTCTAGATTTTGTGGGATACTATCAATGTTTTATACATTTTATCAAGGAAGTATCCCAGTTATTAGCACCAATGAACATACTAGAGAAGAAAGGGTTGAAGATTTAGGGTTTATACCTATGTGATGAGGCGTTTCATAAGATAAATATGAGGTTTAATATATCTATAGTGTGTATACTTCCCAATTATGGGAATAGTTATGTTTTATACTATAATTCATCAAGTATTAGTTTGGGGATGTACTAATTAATAAGGATAGTGTATTAGCTTATGGGTAACATAATTTGGGACCCCATGAGTGTAATTATGTAACATATGACTTGGAATTGGCATTCATAGTCCACGCATTGAATTTTTTGTGAAACTATCTTTTTAGTGAGAGGTTTGTTGTCTACACAGACAACAAGGTCCTCCTCTATATCTTCACACAGAAGGACCTAAACTTGAGGAGATGGTGTTATGTAGAGTATCTAGAGATGTTAAACTTTGAGATTAACTATTCATTAGGAAAGGGTAAGTTCATTATAGATTCACTTAGTTGTAAGCCATAGGTAGCATGAGAGCATGGTGAATAGAAATCTGGTGAACAATGGTGCATTATGAGTTTATTAGCTGATTGGAGATTGGATGCTTCTAAGGGATATAGATCGATGACATGTTCCCCATTAATGGTCACATATTCTTTGGTAGACTGGGGAAAGGATGAATAAGAGACTTAATTGGATTATGTTGTGATGTGAGTCTAACTATCTGGTGGTGACCAAATACTCAGGTGGTCATTAGATGGTGATGATTTGATCAAAGTTCCTGGGGAAAATATAGTTTCTACTTTTATCAAGGAATACATTGAGAGATACTACCATACCTCAAATTAGGTGGTACATCCTGGAGTTATGGGGATATACTATGAATTTAGGTAGATGTTCTGGTGGCCATTGGTGATGAGGGACATTGTTGGATTTGTTTTGTGATGTCTTACCTTCTATAGGATAAAGACCAAGTACTGTCATCTTGGTAATTCACTGTATCCAATTGTGGTTCCCATGTGGAATGGGAGGTCATCGTGAAGGAATTTTAGGTAGGGTTACCCCAAATATAGAGGAGTTAGGCCACTTTTTGGGTGATTTTGTATCATCTAGTGAATGTTTATAATTTCTTATCAGTCTATGGGACTCAATAATTTTATGAGATATGAATTATGTGAGTCCAAGCGATATAATTCATGCATGGAATTTACTTGATCATTGTAACATATAGAGAAATGTGTTTTACATTTTAGTTTTGGAAGACCTTATAAAATTCCTTAGATACTCTTATGAAGTTGAGAACAAAATTTAAATCTCATATATATGAAAATTTAAATTAGAAAACACTCATATTAGATAATATTATTTAATATTGTGCCCTAGACTTCATTGGATCTTGGGATGATCACCTTGACATGGTTAATGTTTTAAAAAAATAGTTAAAAGGATTTGATTTAGATGGAACCATATGAGGAAATCTATGGTTGACCATGTTGTTCTCTACAATAATGGACCAAGGGTTTTGAGATAGTAGTTTTGGGGCCTACTATAGTTTAGGAGTCCTCCTTTGAGATATTTTAGATGATTCAGAAGTGTTTGATCACATCTAAAAGTGGGCAGAGATATTATATTGACCACAGGAGAAGAACTTGGTATTTTTTGTAGGTGATCGAATTTTTCAAAGAGTGACTCAATAGTTAGGTCATCGATGTTTGAGAAAGAAAGGTATGAAATCCTCATATTATATCATACCCTTCTTAATAAACTAATGGTTTGGGATAGTGGTATACCATCTGGATCTTCCATCATGTTACAATAGTATACATTATGTGCTTCGTGTGTGTTGTATTCGGAGGTAAATTCTTGATTTATCACATGTAATTGACTATGTGGATGTTGAGATGGATATTAACACATCATATGTAGAGAATAAAATATAGATTTTATACCAGAATGAGAAATAACTATAGGGGAAGATAGTACCACTTGTCTGAATAATATCCTATCCTAGATATATCTAACAAGGGAATTGTATGTTTTAATCTAATGTTTGGGTTCAATGGTCCAAGTTTTTCATGGTCAACTTTTTAGATACTTCTTGAGGCCAATAATTCCTTATAGTTGGGAATTGTAACAACCACGTTTTTGTTGTTTGTGTTAATGAAATATCCTTCATATCATAAGTGATGTTGTGAAACTTTTAGTGGTTTTATCATGGGTACGAAACTTTTGGTTAAGCCTTAAGGAGCTTTGGGAATATTAGTTTGGATTTTTTAGATCACAATATCCAAAACAACCAACACCATGGTTGCGTGAAATTCATTTTGTCTATGTTTTTCCTTAGTGTAAAATAGAAAATGGTGAAATGGATTATCCAATCTAGGGAGCTTAAGGGTGGTCATTTTCATCCATGGTCTGGGTGACCCCACCATTCCTTTTATGGAGAGTATAGTGAGTTGAAAACAGTCTAGGTTTGGTTATAAAATTGTAGGGCTAGTTGTTTTTTCTTAGAGTTTACTAGGACATTAAGTCCATGTTTGAGGTTGTTTCAGAGATTGGTCTCATTTTTCAAATTCCCAAAATCTTATCCCATGTTGTATTCTATTGAATTTTTTAAAAGGTGAGATTTATTAGGAATTAATGTGGGGTATTTGATTTAGTTTTATTTAGATTATTACCTATATTAACTGATTATTATACCATTTCCTTCATTTTACATTAATTATGATGATATCTAGATAACTTCTATATGATCCTATGATACATGGCCGAACCTTATTTCACTGAATATTGATACCCTGGGTAGTCTTGATTCTTCTTACCTTTACCTACCCTACAATGATATATGATCAAACATTGATGAAATAAGTTTTTCTTTTTGATTTGGATTGATGCATACTCAAATATTTTATTATATTATCCTTATCCTTGAGAAATTGTTTTCTCCTTCCTTCAACAAAATTTAAATATTAATTTTTTCAGTAATTAGACATTGGGTAATTGTTGTTCTACCCCTTGAATTTTTCTTCCTTGTTTAATTCTCTAGGAACCTTTTTATTTTATATGAAATTGATTCAACGATTTCTTGTAAATAATGCTTTTTTCCATTGGTTTGTGAATGTGGTTTGGGATGTGAAACCATTGAAAAACCATTACATTTATTCTCAATTCCTGGAGTTAGTAAGTTCATTAACATTTTGGTCCCTTGTATGCACATGTTGCCTTACTATGTTTCCTGTGTTGGTACACATTGATGATCATGCATGATTGTGAACATATGTGTGTGCTTTCATAACCCATAAACCCCATTTATGATACTCATTTCCATGAATATTCACCAATCTAGTTTGATCATGTTTGATGATGATCACATGTATTTTATGGTGATATTATTTTCTCATGATGGTATTTTTTGGTTTTCATTGTATGTATGTCCTTGTTATGTGTGTTACCACTCCTTTAGAGTTATTTTTCTTGGTGATTGAGAATGTTGGGCCATCATTACAAGGTTATCCCCTAGAGGGTAAGTTCTCAAAACATGTGATAATGGAGATGATGGACCTAAAAATAGGGTAGGTATATATAGATTCCTAATGGATTCTATTTGATTGATTCAATGGATAGTGGATTCCACGTAGTATTTTTACTCGATTCCTAGTGGATTATGAGTATCACGGTCACTCAATGCATAGTGAATGTTGATTATCATGATCCACTTAATTTCTAGTCGATGATGAGTATCTTGTTCATAGAATTAATTAATATGATAAGTGGTTTTTTACTAGCCTTGTGGTTTGTTCTTGTTTAAATTTGATGTCTTGATATTCCTTCCAACATAGAGTCAAAGAAGGTATATCTAGGGATCATGATGGCTTGGTTAGTACAATGGTTCTTAGTATATGATTGTTTATTCTTTCTTGTGTATTGATTATTATCATGTAATATGCATGTTATACCTATGTACACGTGTTAAGTACACATTGGTGGTGTTCTACATGGTTTTATTACTCACACACTACACGAGCATCCTGGCGCGCATGAAAACATCCTGTATTGGGATCCAAGGAAGGGAAAGAGGCCCATTTCAGACAAGTGAATCATAGAGAATAGACCTAGTAGTGGGATAGGGAAGGACTCTTGAGGATTTTCATAGTGTTTTATTTATTTATCTTCTGTAAACATTACTAGGGTTTGTATTTCCACACTAGGAACTCATTTATTTACTATATGACATGTATTCAATATGATATTATTTACTTATTCCTTTTTTTACTCTGAGTTTATATATTTCACTTATATTATTGGTTCAAGGATATAATACTATGTGTATAGTATCCCTACAAGTGGTGTTTAGATCCTCGTTGCTAGTTGGTAGCCTCTTGTATATGGGGAAGAGAAAATGAGGTCATGTGGTGCTCTGGCTCAGACCCATCGGTTCCCCTCAGGGAATTACAACATGAAACCGGGTTTGTGGGAGTGTTAATGGATATGACATAGCTCTGATGAGATAAATAACGTCTAAGGGGTTAATATATCTCAGAATTAGCTTTCCCTTATTCCCTAATCTCATGAATCTCTTACATAGATATATGTGGAGGAACACTTAATCTCCAACATCAATCTCTAGGTCACATCGACATGGTTATGCATAGCTCTTCTATAAACTATAACCTACTCTGGTATTAAATTGAATGGTTTTGAACTTTTCAACCATTTATTTGACCATTTTACATCGCTTCAAATTATGTTCACAAGCTTTATCCCAAAATGTGGGTTCTATGTATCTCTTCCTTTAGAGAGCTTCATATGGATCCATTTGGATGCTTGAGTGTAAGTTGTTACTATATGAGAACTAAACTATGGGAATGTATTTTTATCATCCTCCTTTTATGTTAATAAATTATTATATCAATATTACCTCAAATTTCTAGATATTTATCTTATATTATTCATCATTTTAGAGGTGATAGGTCATACTAAAATTCAACTCAACTTTTAGAGCATGATAGTGAATTTTCAAGAACATAGGGGTAAATTTTGGATCTTTATTGGACAAAATTGATATTTTTGGTTCATGTAACCACTTATATAATGTATATCCATTCATTTTGATCAGGTTAGAAGTCATCTTTAATGGATTTTAAGTGAATATTTTTTTAAATATGATCCACTACAACCTATAGAGATTTATATCCTCTTGATATTTTCTGAAGTCCTATGCCAAGGTCTATGGTTAAGTTTTCCCATTTACATATAGTTTTTTATAATGGTTTCATTATTTCCTAAGAATTTTTATTCTCTAACTTCACTTTTTGGAAAACCAAGTACTTTAACACGTATTTTGTGATATCCTTCTTACCTTATTCTACCAATAGTACTCTTGGAGTTCTCAATACTTCTTCATACTCCCTAGGTGGATGGATAATTTCAATATATGTGTATAATTAAATAAATTATCCTTTCTCTCAACATTTTATTGTACACATAAACAAACATTACAACTCCTTTAACAATTTTTAACTCCAATGATTTCCCTTTTCTTATAACCTTCATCTTTTTTAATATTTACAAATAATCCCTTTGAGAATCCTTTATCTTCTTTGGAATTGATGGTTAAGAAATCATTTGAGAAAAGTAGGATGTTGTTCATCCTTTATTACATGAATATCAATCCATTGAATGTTTAAGAAGATTGGATCTGTTAGGAAAATATCCCTTAAGGTACCATTGAAGCATTTTTGAGGAGATTGTGTTTGTTGACAAAGTGGGCATCTGTGTTGTGATTGTTGACAAAGAAAACCATGACATACAAACTTGTTAACAAAGGGTATTTCATGGTGGCATGTAGATTTCAAGAGACGTGGTTAATGATCAATTTTTGATTCAAGAACATTGACAAGGTAATGGATGATCTGAAGGTGGTACAAAAAGAGCAGATACAAGGTGGCGTTGTTTTCCAGTGTTTGCCAAATTTTTGGGCCTGAAAATCGACAAATGAAGAAAAGTTGTTTTTGGAAAAGGGTCTTGCATGTCGTGTACTTGAAGGATAAGAGACTTTTACATCATATGTTTTTCAAGATCACATCATCAAAATATGGCAAAGTAAGAAGGTTCGCGAAAGTTTTAGGTTTAGGCGTGCAAGTGATTTGCGTGGCAGAGACTTACATGCCGAAACTTGTGCACTGAGGGGAGACTTGTGTGTCGTCACGCAGGGTGTCCAAATGCCTATAAATACAGTTCGACCCTTACTCATTCGGTGCAGAGTTCAACACTTAGAAAAATCAGAGCTCTCGTCGCACAGGTGTGGTGGTCGTCCAAGTGGTGTGTTGTAGCGCAAGTAGAGTTTGCATTCCAGGTGATAGTTGTATGTCCAAGGTGGTCTAGACGAGGAAGGAAGAGAGTCACGTAGGTTTTGAGTTGAAGAAGGAAGTGTCATGCAGGTGGTTTGGTGACACTTGCACGCCAAGTTTTGAAGAAGTGTGACAATTGTTGGTTGTATGACAATATTGGTTTGGGCGTCAAAGGGTGTGTGTTGTGCAAGTTTGGAGTTGGAGAATCTTGAGTCATGCAAGTGGTTGAGGTGGAATTGTGCGCCAGTTGTGACTTGTGTGACAAGACTTGCACATCGGCTTAGAGAAGGGTGCCAAGTAAGGTTGATTCACGACAGTGTTTCAGGGCTACGTGGAAGCTGGAAGATTGCCTGATACCTTCGGTGCAAAGAAAGATTTATCTACGGGTGAAAGTTGGACTTCAACAGAGCATCTACATACAACATAGGATGCATACATTAGTTATAATAAAGATACCTCCAAGTCTATAAAATGTGACTGGATCCTTTCCAAAGAAATGAGTAAAGGAATAGGAAGAAGGTGATCCTCTCCACCGGTAGTGAGCCAGAGAAAGAGAAACAGGGAGTGACCCTTGGGAAAGCAGTGAGCTGACCCTAAACATTGTAAAGGCAGTGAGCCTCGGAATAGAAGTGATCTATCCCGAACCTTGTAAAAATTAGTGTGCTTATAGTGAATTTGGTATATTGGAACATTTCCGGTGTATGCTCCTTGTACGTAGCCCAGTGAGGGTGAACCAAGTAAAAAAATTTATATCATGTGCATGATTTACTTTCCTCTTATATTGTGCAACAATAAAGGGAGAGAAAAGTGTTTTTTTAATAGCGAAACAAGATCAGAACGGGCTTTAATTTTGAATTAGTCATACCCTAATTCACCCCCCCCCCCCTCTCAGGGTATTCAGCCTTTTAGACCTAACATTTGGTATCAGAGGGAAAGGTTGATATTAGTTCTTCTTTCAATGGAGGTCACCAATCATAAAGGTATTTCAATATTCGATGGGAAAAATTTTCAGCTATGGAATAATCGGATGCAACACTACTTCCGATCTTTGGGAATGGATGTATTCAAAGAATCAATGCATGGCATAACAGCTGACATTAATTATGGTGCTTAATTAGAAGCTGATCGTAGAGAGTTGGATGCTGATGGAAAATCAATCAATGCCTTACGGGGAGCCCTATACAATCCTATATATATAAAGGTGGTGTCTTGCAAAACATCACATGCCATGTGGGAAAAGTTGTTGAACATATATAAAGGGGATACAAAGGTCAGGGAGGAAAATCTTCAAGTGTTGTGGAATAAGTATGAAGATCTGTAGATGAACTTGAATGAGTCTATTAATGCATTCTTTGATAGGGTAAATATTTTTGTGGAAGATATGCGAGGTCTTGGTGAAGTCATTGAAGACATAAAGATCGTAAAGTGCATCTTGAGGAAGCTTCCACCTTGGTTCAATCCTAAAGTTTCAGTACTTGAAGATAAAGATCCCAAAGAGATGACACTAGACAATTTACACAGTACCTTGGTTGCATATGAAATGAGGAATGATGATAAAGAGGCTGTGGAAAAGGGGAAATCCAAAGAGGTTGAATTTAAGGACTTGAAGAAGCTCACCATTGAAGATTCTCAGGAGGAAGAAGAAACAGATGAGGTAATGTCATTCCTCTCCTCAAATCCTCAAAGAGGAAAAGGAAATTTCAAAGGGAAACTTCCACTTGCCTGCTTTAGATGTGGAAAAGTTGGTCATCTTGCCTCAAGGTTCCCCAAAAATTTTCAAGAAGAAAATGATGAAGATGAAGTTGAAATTACCAAGAAGCGATCTTCAGCCTATGTGAAAGGGAAGAAGCAGTTCAAGAGAAATTTTATCAAGAAGAAGAATCTTCTTTCACAAGAAATAGACAGTTCAGATGAGTCTGAGGTTGAAGAGGTGGAGAAGATTGAAATTTGAAAAAATCATGGAGAAAATTCTATGGCGGCAGTCGAAGGTAGTTCTCAATAGAAGAACGAAACTGAATGTGATGATGATGATGATGAAGTTGAAGGAAGAATAGATATGCAAGCTGAGTTAGAGGCTGATATTGAGGAGATAGATGTTTGTAGATCCAAAACAAATAAATCTAACAAAGTTGTTCATGATGCCAAACTCTATATGCAGCAGTAGGAAGAAGAGAAGTCTGAGTTGATGGAAGAAATTGAGAAACTCAAGTCATCAACACTAGAGAACTTAAAATCAGTTAGTGAGTATAAGCTCAAGATTGATGAACAGAAATGATTGATTGATGGCTTGAATTGAAAAGTGAAAGATCAAGTCAAGTGTATCAAAGAGCTTGAAGAATAAGTGGTCAGTCCGTGATGAAAAATAAAGGATCATGAAAAAATCTTAACCTCCAATGTGATATCAGAAAATCAGGTCATTCAGAAGACAGAAAAGATGAAAGAGGAGGCTAGTAGTTCAGCAGGAAAGAAGCATCAATAGAGCTCAGATGTTAAGGCTGAATTGGGGCTTGATCGGAAACAAAAATCTATGAAAACTCAAGTCAAACCACAAGCACCCATCCCAAGATTGAAGGTTGATTTGGGCACAAAGCATAATCAGAGTATTCAGAGATCCCAAGGGGAAACTCGTAGTGCAGAAGTAATACGAAGGAATGCACTTTATATCAAGTGTTATTGTTGTGGAAAGATGGAACATTAACAGTATGTGTGTTCCATACACAAAATATAGCAAAGGGAACAAGAACAAAAGGTGGAATCCAAATAGAGAATGGTTCTCTAGAACATATTTTGAAGGACGCTATTTTTGGTGTGGAGGATTTGGGCACATGGCTAGGTACTGCACTTAGACCATACAGAGGAATGTTCCAAAGTAGAATCAAAACATTTGCAAGTAGCAGATCAATAAACCAACAGGTGAGTTAAAAATGCAGAATAGATTTTAAGCTTTGCAAGATGAAGCTGGTCCATCATACTCTAAGAAAGAACATAAGTCTCAATCCATGTCGAGTGTGAAGGAAAAAATATGGACCAAGAAGAAGAGGAATGATAAGGCTGTGTTGGAAGAAATTTCCCTTAAGGCATCAGTTCACTCTGGTGTATCGATCCTTGATAGTGGTTTCACATCTCATATGACAGGTAATAAGGATCTTGTTACAGGTATAAAATATGACAAAGAAGGAGTTGTCAAATTTAAAAATGATGAAGTCCTGAAGATTTTTGGCTCAGGAAAAGCCAAGTTTGGGATCAAAGAAATGAGACTTGCTGATGTCTTGGTAGTAGAGGGCCTTAGTCATAACTTTCTCAGTGTTAGTAAACTATGTGACTCTGGTCACTCTATCTGATTTACCAAGAAGATGGGTACTGTGAAAGGAAAAGATGGAGAAGTTGTTCTATAGGGAAAAAGTATGAAAATAAATCTTTACCTTGTAAGTGGGGAAGAAGATATGTGTCTCTTATCCAGAGAGGAAGAAAACAAGTTGTGGCATAAGCGACTTCGGCATATATGTCAACCATCTATGGAAGATCTTGTAAAGTGTGATACTACTAGAGACCTTCCCAAATTATCACGTGATCGCACTCATACGTGCGATGCTTTCCAACAAGGGAAGATCATCAGAAAGACGTATAATCCAAAGGAACAAAAATCAACCAGAGTGCTCGAATTGGTGCATGATAATGTTTGTGGACCTATCTCACCACGAGCCATAAATGGGAAAAGGTACTATGTCCTATTTATTGATGATTATATTAGAATGTCTTGGGTGTTTTTCATTACCCATAAGACAGAAGTGTTCAGTTGTATCAAGTAGTATAGGAGGGAATCAGAAAGGATTCTTGGGTAGAAAATTCTGAAGTTTCGTACTGATAATAGTACAGAATTCACAAACAGTCAAGTAGAGAATATCTCGAGAAACACGGGATAAGGCATCAAGTCTCATCAGTGAGAACTCCCCAACATAATGGAGTAGTTGAAAGGAGAAATAGGATCATCAACAACATGTCCAGAACAATGCTTATTTAAAAGGACCTACCAGATAAATTTTGGAAGGGAGAAGTTTTGACATCGGTCTATATTTAGAACAGGGCCTTGTTGTGTCCGAAGGAAGGAAAGACTCCATATGAAATGTGGTATGGAAAGAAGCCAACATTGAAATATTTTCAAATCTTTGGAAGTAAGTTCTTCATTATCAACAAATAAAATCACAGGAAGTTTGATTCAAGAGGATATGAGGGGATATTCCTTGGCTACTCAGGGAAAAGAAAAGTATATAAATGCTTCAACAAAAGGCTGGGAAATATTGTTGAGAGCAATGATTTCACTATAGTTGAAAATGAACATAATACTCAACACCCTAGTGAACAGTTTCTGGATGAAAGTGATGAAGAGGTAATAATAACAGGGGGAGTAGATGTGGCAGAGGCTGACTCAAAAGAATATACTGATGATGAGCAAGAGGAATCAAAATCTGAATCTGCTAAGAAGCCAAAGAGTTGAGCTGAAATTGATAGGCAAAATATCATTGGTGATCAGACAGCTCATGTTCAGACTCGAAGAATGAAATCATCACAGTAAACATCATTTTTATCTCACGTGGAGCCATAATTTTTTTCCGATGCAGCTGAAGATGAGTACTGGGTTCAGGCTATGAATGAAGAATTAAACCAGATTTAGAAGAATCATATATGGGAGATTGTTTTGAGACCAGAAGATAAGAATGTCATCGGGACTAAATGGGTCTATCGCAACAAGATGAATGAATATGGTGTAGTGGTTCGAAACAAATCACAACTAGTGTGCAAAGTATACTCCCAGATAGAGGGAATATATGTTGATGAGACATTTTCACCGGTTGCAAGGCTGGAGACAATCAGATTATTTTTAGCCATAGTAGTTCAAAGAAAGTTCAAAGTGTTCCAGATGGACGTCAAATGTGCATTTCTGAATGGATTTCTGGAAGAGGAAGTGTATATTGATAAGACATATGGTTTTCTCATTCATGAGGATGAGAAAAAAGTTTGCAGACTGAAGAAGGATTTGTATGGGCTGAAACAAGCTCCCAGAGCATGGTACTCAAGGCTTGATCAGTACTTGAAGAAGCTTGGTTTACAGCATGGGGGAGTTGATTACAATATCTATTTCTTCAATGATAGTAATCAAAGGATGATGGTGTTGGTTTATGTTGATGACATAATATTTGGCGGATCATACGATGCTCAATGCAGACAATTTTCTGAATTCATGAAAAATGAGTTTGAAATGTCAATGATTGGAGAGATAACATTTTTCCTTGGTCTACAGGTGACACAAGTAAGGAATGAAACATTCATTTCTCAATCCAAATATTCCAAGGAGGTTTTAAGAAGGTTTGGAATGGAAAATTCCAAGGAGATGAAAACTCCAGTTGCTAGCCGGATGAAATTATCCAAAGATGAGGATGGTATGGCAGTTAATATAACATAATATAGGAAAATTATTGGAAGTTTTTTGTACTTGACCACAAAAAGGTCTGACATTGTTTTCGCCACATGAAAAGAAGTGAGATATCAGAGTAATACCAAGGAAATCCATATGGTTGTAGTGAAAATAATACTTCGGTATATCAATGGCATGATGGATTTCAGCAAGACATATAATGACAAATCTTAGACAGAGTTATTGGGATATACTAACGATGATTAGGCCGGTTCAGCGAATGACAGGAAATCAACAACTAGAGGTGAATTCTATCTTGGTGGACTATGTATTTCTTTGTTGAGCAAGAAGCAGGATTTCATTTCATTAAGCACCGCAGAATTTTAGTATATTGCGGCCCCTCAAGCTTGCACACAGTTATTATGGATAAAGCAGCAGCTTGAAGATATGGGATTTGAAGTGAAGTCTCCGATCAGAATCCAGTGCGATAACTCAAGTGATATCAATCTTAGAAAAAATTATTTCCATCATTCTCATTTTATCAATTAGAAGGTTGAGCAGGGAATTGTGAAGTTGGAGTATGTGACTACAGAGCTATAGGTTGCAGACATTCTGACAAAGGCCTTACCCAAGGAAGCTTTTGAGAGACATCGACTGGCTCAGAGAGTTCAGTCGACTCCCCGCATTTAAAAAAGTGTTGATTTTGACTAGACCCCTCTCCTCGAGGTATGATGTGTTTTTCCCTAATGTATTGATATGTGTTCTCTACTCTATTACATACTGTAAAGGAGTGACCTTAGGGTTCATTGACAAGGGGGGAGAAAATAGTGATTGATCAAGGGGGAGATAGTGTGGCTATTTTAAAAATCAGGAATGATATGGGGAGAAGCTAACAAGTGGAGCATCGAGATAGGGGGGCAATGAGAAATGGGTAGAGTATCAAATCTGATGATGCTAGAAGTGATCGATCAAAGAATATATATCATGACAGTTGAAAATTGTGATAAAAGTAGAAGAGTGGTGTTAGGATATGGTAAGAATAGTTTCAACAAATTGGGATCAGTTTGGTGTCAAAGGTGGGTGTCAGAGATGAAGTGATTCATTGCTGAACTTTTCATTTACTCTTGTTTCTCACGCCAAGAATTTCTTATGTGGACTTAGAGTATGTGTTAAGTAAATCCTTGGTCGTTATCAGAATCACAATAGGCGAATGGTGACTGAAGAATTAACGATGTATCTTTTCATGAGAGATTTGTCAACAAACCCAAAGGGGGATATTGTTAGGAAAAAATCCCTCAAGGTATCATTGAATCATTTTTTAGGAGATTGTGTTTTTTTGACAAAGTTGACATCTGTGTTGTGATTGTTGACAAAGAAAACCATGACATAAAAACTTGTTGACAAAGGGTATTTCATGGTGGCATGTTGAGTTCAAGATATGTGTTTAACGATCAATGTTTGATTCAAGAACATCGACAAAGGAATGGATGATCTAGAGGTGGTACAAAAAGATAAGATACAAAGTGGCACTGTTTTCCAGTGTTTGCAAAAAATTTGGGTCTGAAAATCGACAAATGAAGAAAAGTGGTTTTTAGAAAAAGGACTTATGCGCCGTGTACTTGAAGGAGAAGAAACTTGCACGTCATATGTTTTTCAAGATCACATCATCAAAATATGGAAAAGGAAGAAGGTTGGCGCAAGTTTTAGGGTTGGTCGTGCAAGTGATGTGCGGTAGAGACTTACGTGCCACAACTTGCACGCTGAGGGGAGACTTTCACGTCGTCGTGAATGGTGTCCAAATGCCTATAAATATAGGTCGAACCCTCCTCATTCGGTGCAGAGTTCAACACTTAGAAAAATCATAGCTCTCGTCGCACAGGTGTGGTGGTCACACAAGTGGTGTGTGGTCGCACAAGTAGAGGATGCGCTCCAGGTGATAGTTGTACTTCCAAGGTGGTCTGGGCGAGGAAGTAAGAGAGTCATGTGGGTTCTGATTTGAATAATGAAGTGTCATGCAGGAGGTTTTGTGACACTTGTGTGCCAAGTTTTTAAGAAGTGCAAAAATGTTTGGTTGCACGCCAATATTGGTTTGGGCATCAAAGGGTTTTTGTCGCGCAAGTTTGGAGTTGGATAAGCTTGAGTCATGCAAGTGGTTGAGGTAGACTTGTGTGCCAATTGTGACTTGCACGCCGAGACTTGCGCGCCGTCTTAGAGAAGGGTTCCAAGTAAGTTTGATTCCTGCCAGTGTTTCAAGACTATGTGGAAGCTGGAAGATTTCCCAATACCTTTAGTGAAAATAGAGATTCATCTATGGGTGAAATTTGGACTTCAATAGAGCATCTAAATACAATGGAGGATGCATTCATTAGTGATAATGAAGAGACCTACAAGTATATAAACTATGAGTGGATCCTTTCCAGAGCAATGAGCAAAGGAAGAGGAAGAAGGTGATCCTCTCCACCAGTAGTGAGCCAGAGAGAGAGAAATCGGGAGTGACCCTTGGGAAAGTAGTGAGTTGACCCTAAAAATTGTAAAGGAAGAGAGCATGGAAAATTAATTGATCTATCCCAAACCTTGTAAACATTAGTGTTCTTATAGTGAATTTGGTACATCGGCACATTTCTGGTGTATGCTCCTTGGACGTAGCCCAGTGAGGGTGAACCAAGTAAAAATTATTGTATCCTATTCATGCTTTACTTTCAGATTATATTGTGCAACGGGAAAGAGAGAAAAGAGTGTTTTTCTTAAGAGTGAAACAAGATGAGAACGGTATTTAATATTTAATTAGTCATACCCTGATTCACCCCCCCCCCCCTCTCAGGGCATTCATCCTTGTGGACCTAACAGGATCTTTCTCATATCTCAATAATTATATGTTTTCAGGATCCTTTCTCATTAAAGCATCTTCTACTTTACTTTCCATAATAATATAATAAGTTTTTGAGAAATTATTGGGTCCAAAAAAGTTTCCATGTATTATCATAAGGGTTTTTGAAAAACAAATATGTTAAAAATTATCAAAAGACCAAAAGTAGGATGGGAAATCCTCTTCTCACATAACACACTTTCTAGGGGAGTCGTCCGCCCACATAACACTACCACATAGATCTCCACATAGCACTCCCATAAATGAAGTTAATTTACTGGGAAAGGAATACCCTTTAAAGACCCTTCAAATGAATTTTTTTTTGACAATGTGTATTCTTTTGTACACCCAAAAAGGAATTATTTTTTGCAGGGAAAGGAATAATATTTTGGTCCGACAAAAAAATAATTTGCGGGGTGAAGCTCCCCCTTTTGGCCCCCAAAAATGAAAACTAATTTGTGGGGTGAGATGTTATATTAAATATTGATGCAAATAAAATACTTCATGGGTGGTGGTTTTTATTATGGTTTCATCTATACCCCTATAAAAACCCCACTCATGTATGGATGAACCCATGGAGACACTGGACCACATAGAGATAAGATAGTACAAGAAAACAATTTCAGTATGAAATCATTTACCAAATATCTCTAAGTAAAAGAGGGATAAAGAATAGGACCACATTAAAAATCCATTTAAGACATTAACCCTAATAGAAAATTAATTTTTGGACAACCTTTAGTTAAACAATATGTGGATAGATTTTTGAGGAACACTATCATGCATAGAAATCAGTATGTGGGATGGATTCCTTCAGTATATGTACCCTACCATATAGTGTTAATCCATACATTGGACCCTCCAAAAACTATTAAAATAACTCTCTCCCTCAACCTCTCCTGTAAATAACAAATCCCTTAATGGAACCCTTTCTGAAATTCCATATTAAATCCTCAACCGAAGCCTCTAAATATGTATGATCAGACCAAAGGACAAACCAACATTCCCTCTTGATCATAAATTCCCATGGAAAATGTGGTCCTATTACAAACCTAATTAACAAGGAATATCCTCATAATGTTATCAATTATAAATTATTTTGGTAATGAGGATCAAGACCTTAGAGGTAGTTTTGGGGACTTCCCATTTTAAAGAGTGAGGGGAACCACTTTCTTTTCCATTTGATGAGGGATAGTGCCTTACCCATCACTTATCCTCTCTAAAACTGGGAAAATGGATTCCATCTTGGATTAATCCCCTAGCCCTTCATTAAGAAGATCATGCCCCTCTTTCTTTCCATCTAGCCAGGTTATGAAAATAAAATAGGATACAGAAACATCAATTCACTTTGTCTATCCCATCCCCTATCCTCATCCACGAGTGAACTAGAAAGATTTTTTGGTTTTCATGATCTTAGACTTCCTCATTTTTTACACAACAAAAATGAATCACATGGTCTGAGAGATTAGTTATGATCATGACACCACATGATCAAATACCTGTCTCAGTAGAAATTCATAATGATGGGTCTTCTTCGTTCTTTGATGATGGGAATTTTTTGAGGTGTAATCTGTAACAAAACCTCAAAATTACTATGAGTCAACATGATCTTCATTATACCAAAAATATGGGCCTCCCCTTCAATTTAATCCCTATCTATGTTATCACCACTTCAAAGGTTCATATTCCCAATGAAGAAACTTTTGGAATCCTCATATGTGTAAGCTATAACTCCTTCAAACTATGTGGGATTTGATACATATCCAAAAGGGATATGTAGGAAGCCTCTATGAGTTCCAAACTCTTCACCCCAAACTCACCATAATTTTATCTCAGGCATATTCCGAGTATATTCATATCCATCCTTAGAGGATACTTCTCTTCTAGGTCCCTCGGGATACTTTGATGTATATCCCACACCATCCCTTGACTAGGAACCTTTTGCATGTAACTCCTTATCATATGAAGATAAATTTCATTTGTTGTTCCTCACCACATGATCATAAAAGGTATGATGTGTCCCATTAAGTGGTGAGTACATTGGTTCTGATTCCTTTCATGAGGATACATACGAATCCCGTCTCATGGGATCAATATTAAAATAAAAACAACCCCCATCTACTTAAATAAAGATATATTATAGAGTTCCCCACAATGTATCTTTAAACCAATATCATAACAATGAAGGACATGAGAATATAAAATTTGTTATTAATATGGTACCAATGATGGGGAACCTTTGATACATACAGATGTCTCTATTTATAAAGAAACATGGATATAATCAAATTATTCAAAAGTCAATAAATACTAAACATTTCTTGTTAATACGAGGATGAACTATTTTATATTTTGGATTTAATAAATAATTCATGAATAGATCTTTAATAAAGAAGAGATTCTCAAAGAATAAAATAATACCCCCACCCCAAATGGTGTGATGAGCCTGGCCTCCCATCCTCTCGGCCAACACATTTTCTAAGAAGTCATTGAAAAAATATCAGGGACCTTTTACCTTTGGAATTTAGGACCGCATTAACTCAAAATGGGTGTGGGAGAAAATGTTTTAGATTTAAAAAAATGGTGAACCTGATGTTCGAATTTAATGAAAATGAATGTGTCACCCACATTTTAGGCCCATTTAAGGATCCAAATGAATTTGGTCCAGACATGGATCCAAAAAGTTAATTATGAACCTATTCATTTATTGAGATTCTTATTTTTTTGTCATATATACAGAGGAAATTTTCATAAGAACTCTCTTAAATCCAATCCAATGGAATACTTTCAACAAACCAAAATATACGCATTAATTCTTGAACAAGTATGATCCTCAACAAATTAGAGGAAATTGTAACCAACACATCATCTTCTATGATGGGTCTCAATTGTGCTGGATTAGGTGTACCATACCAATGGTACTATCCCAATCCTGGAGGTAGCACAATAGGCCCTCCAACTCATGAAGCCCCACCATATGTCCACTTAATGACATCTAGTAGTCCCTAAGCTAATGTCACTAATTTGTTTTCAAATGGATGAAATACTTATCTCTGGAATGATGCAACAAGTTACTCCCTTATCATAGAGAGTAAAATCAATAGGTAGTTGATGGTATCACCCAAAAACATAGGGATCCTACCAAAGGTATATTTATGGTAGCCACCACCGCCAATGCTTTAATGAAACAAATCATCAGAATGATGAGAGTGATACCCTTGAGAGTCCTGCCAATGTCACTCAGACCTGGGAAACCAATATAGCCCTCTAAGGATAGCAACTAGTCAATAGGGAATAGGACCCTAACTATATTCCCTCCAAATAATCCTGCCAACCAACTACAATGGAAAAGTTTAAGCATGAAAACACACATTCCCACACCAACCAAGATTACTCGAATAGTTTTACAGCATCAAAAAAATCCCACCATCCAAATATGGTGGAAAACTATGATTTATGCACACACCTTTCTATATCCATCAAGACTACCATCCCAGTCTAATAGTACCTAGTGAAATAATCTAGAAAATCATGGTGATATAAAGGGGGACACCCATATCTCAAACCTCATCAATATCAAATTTCTACACATCTCGGCAATAAATGGAGGACAAGAGTAGGAATACATCCCTTATCTAGTTAATGAATGGTCATATATTCCCATTCTAGCAATATAATTCACCCATTACATCCTATAAATGATTAAAGGATAGGTCTTTTTATTCCCACATCCTATAATTTTTCTGTTATATATTGATCACATTGGTAGTGATTAGGAGTTGTGAACCCCACCCCACCACCACATTTTAAGTGACTAAGAAAAATAATTTGAGATTCACCATGGAGCACATGTGTATTCCTTCTCAAATTCATAAGGGTCTTGGATAAAATCCCACAATGAATGGACAACTAGATCGGGATCATTTCCATGTTCTGACTGGATTTCATCGATCTATCTTAGTTACTGCTATAGGTCAGGCACATATCTTGCAAAAATTCAAGAAACCTGCCTGAAAATTTTGGTAGTTACATGAGAGATAATAAAATAGTGTGTATATTTGAAAGTTTTCACTCAAAATAGGTCTCCCAAATCTCTCATAATAAAGAATATAAAAAGAAACTTCTACAACGATGATTGTAAATTGATGATCCAGTCTATGACCTTGATCTTATAAAAGATGGTGTTTTTTAATCCCTCAGATGTTTATCTATGGTGGCTCAAAAACCTACTCCTAAAATACAAAATTATGGATATATTATTGTAAATTGTAGAGGTACTCTCCTCAATATTACTACCACTGGTTTTAGAGGTCCTCCTCATACATCTTATCATGAAGGTTTACTTCATGTCCAAAACCTAATCGATCTCAATAGCCCATCTCCTGATGAGTGTCACAAAATCCATTCTCATTTCAAGAAAATAAAATAGAAATAACTTCCTCCCCTTGATATCATATTCCCTGAATTTATTCCCCATGGTATACACTGCAGAATTTCTCCATGCGGTTAGACATTATGTTATGATGTTAGTCCTCCTGATGAGGGAATTCCCTATGAAGTTCCTCCCTACAAAGAAACATCATTTAATCAAGATGGTCCTACATTTATGAATAAACTCTGACAAAACCTTCCTAACATGAGGAACTTGGGAAAATGAGGCTATTAATTCTAGATTAATCATTATTAAAAAGTGATGTTTATTATCTATCAAAAGACAGCCTAAGGAAACAGTCATTTTCTAAACCATCCTTTGATCTCCTACCTTCCAATATGAAAGATAAAATCTCTGATATCCCCATTGTTAAAAATAAATTAAAGGTTAAATGTTAAATTTGGTAAAATAAGGTTGGTTAATCTCTTTCTAAAGATAAAGAATACATATTTCTAATGAGGAGATATTTGGATAAGGATGACATACATGTAATGATTTATCCATTGACCACTCCCCAATATAGAATTCTAGAGGTGTTGTTAGAAGATTGTGGTTTCAATATCCACCTGGATATATGGACCACTCTTTTTCATTTATAAAAAAATAGTATTTACTTATGGTGAATATAAAGATAATTTCAATGTAATGGAATAAATTCACCATAAAATTGACTTGTTATCCCTCTAGGATGTACGGTACACAATATTTAGATTATATAAAGGAGACGTTTAGAGTGAATGCCTCAATGTGATAAAAGATCTCATTAACCATTCATCGACACCCCATGTGATATTAATATTAGAGGATAGGTGAGTATGGGGCATTTCATTTCTTCTTACTCCTCGATTAGAAAAAACTAACACAAGTGAAATTATGTAATTTCATATCCCTAGTATGTCTTTGAGAAATAATCTATGCTCATAAAAAATGGTGTGCTCATCAAGAACTATCCCCTAACAACTCTCAAATACATCAGGACAGAAGAGAGTTAGCCATTGAAATGATCCTACATCAAGTGTATGAAAATTTTACACAACATTTACACATGAGGGAATCCAATCATCAAATAGTGAAAATGTCTTTGGAATCCAATGGCTCATGTGAAAATAATATAATACACCAAGTCCATTTTCAAAAAAAATATTTGTAAAATCAAAAGATTATCCATATAAATTGAAGTTGTGGAAGTACAAGAGCAGCTCCAGCCCATGGGGTTGGGTTAATTTTTTACACAACCCTCAAGTTTGATAAATCAGGCTCAAAACATTATGAAATTGGAATAGGATCACCCCCATCTTATAAGGATGGGGTAAATTTTACCTCATCCTAAATGAAAGATAGTATTTTCTTGGTTGGGAGGAGTTCTACAAAATGAACCTTTTATGTTCATCTTGTCATGTGATGTAGTTTCTTCTTTAGGAATATGGAAATCATATTTATTAAAAGGTTGAATTCAGATTACCTATCACTAGATAGATTTAAAGGTATTTTTCAAAGAAAGGATTAGCTCCCCTATATGTCACAAATAAAAATGTCTTATTAAAAGAAAAACTACTACTGAGAACAAAACTGCTACCAAGAACCACATATTTTCTGGTAGAAAATACCTGATCAAACACTTCTAACATTATTCATTGAATAGTGAAATAATAAAGATGAAGTTCACAAAAGAAAACTTCATTAATACTACTTCTGAAAATGTTAAAGAACATCAAGAAAATGTAAGAGGGAAAGAGGAGGTATCCATTCGAAATATGGTCCACACTAAAATTACTGAAGAAGTTGTGTATACCAGAAAACTTAGGGTTTCTAATAATATTGGAAATACTATAAATGATCTATTTCCCCCTTGATGAGAATAATCCTAATAAAAGGTTAAGGATAAAATTCAATCCCACAAACTGCCCAAGGGTTTCGAACCCCCCATGCTTTAATAAATTTTGGCTTAGTATGAGATAGAAATGAGAGAATTGAAAAGGATAAATTCCAAACTAATCAAGGGGTATATTCCAATTGGATATGTTCTTCCAAAAGAACCTCATTTCACTCCTCCATATAATGTCCCTTGATAAGAATATCTTGTCATACCAGTGAAAATATATTCACATTTTCCTCTCAATATAGGATAATGGAAACTAATCTATTTGGAATTAATGACATCTAGATACTGATACTTCCCCTTTTTTTCCAAACAACTAGTTCGGTGTTATTCTAGTTACAATTTTCTAGATCAAGCACAAGTATAAATTGGACTAACTCATCTGGTCCAGCCCGTTGTGGCCCCTACTCCATTATAGGCTCAATTGGACATTCCCATAGGATCAATTAACAATATTTAATCATTCTTTGCCCTTCTAGAATATTTAGAGGGCAAACATGTGCTAGTTAATCCAGAAATAAAACCTTACCATGAACAAGTATATTCAACCCTTATCCCGCCTAATTTTGTAAATTATATATTTCCATTATTTGATGGTTCAGGAGATCCATATTAGCATCAGACATGTTATGTATCTCAGTATGGTCCCATTATGGGAACATTATTTTAACAATAATCCACAAAACTATGATTCTTTTTAATAACCATGCAAGGAAAAACACTAATATGGTATACTATTTTACATGCAGGGTTGATAAAAGGATAAGAAGTCATACATCGGTAATTTATTTATTAGTTCGGTTCAATGCTATGAAATAGAATGGTACTCTACCTCGCAAACTAAAAACAATGAAAAATGAGAGACTCTCAGACTTCATTTCTAGGTGGAGGGTTCTAACTTACTCCCTGGATTTCTAGTTTCCAAAGGAATATTTTTTTGGGTATTTATATAGAAAAAATCTGACATGAGTTATCATCACCACTCATTTCCATCAAATACATGGGTGGGTTTTTAGATATTATTGCGGTTGAACAAAGATTTGAATACTCCATATTTCAGACTATATAAAAATCAATATCAATATCGGTATCCCATGGAAAAAGGAAAGGCCAAGAAGAAACTAAAACAATCACTCTCAAACCATATCTTCCATTGGTTCCTAATCTAAATCACACACCTCATCACATAGAAACCCCTCTAGGGTGGTAATAGTGGAAACAAAAACCTCACCAAGTGAAATAAGAGAGCTGAACCGCTCCCAATTTGAAGATCAGAAGAACAAGGTATATTCCTTCAAAGATGAATGGGATCTTGGCTACTTCTTGGTATCCTTGGACAACAACCTGTTAAACCCACCAAAACAAAGAGGACCCAATTAATTCGGCCTTTAAAATCCCCCAAATTATTATCCCTTTCACAAAATTTTGTGGAACCCCGTCCATTATAGTACTATTTTCAAATATATCCTGCAAAATATGGTTGATTCTAGGAAGGTGAAGCTGGGAAAACCACGTGCATTGGTAGAGTGAATTTTTACAATCACTCTAGAGGAATAGAGTGAATGGTAATAAGTTAGCAACAAGAATGCAGAAAATTTAAGTGATTGGATGACTAGAAAAAAATATCAACCAGACTCAACCTATCCTCATAGAATAGTTAAAACAACCAATTGTGCTCCCAGTCACTTATTCTATGGAAAAACTGGCATAATAAACCTCATAATCCTCTAAAGTTTAATATTTTAAGAAATGGAATGGCTGGAAGGGTGGAAAAAATATTCAAGAAAACAAATATACCCCTAGGCCAATGATAACTTTGACTCTCTAGGACTTCATTCCTCTGGTTCTAGGAGGATAATAGATTCCCCCACCAAATGATACAATGGGAACTGACTCATCAAATGAAGTCCTCGTCATATGAATATTTGTTCTTTGGGTCTATTAATTTTATTCATTTGATGGATCCTTTATCAGATGATGAGTGTTTTTATCAACCTAATCTTACCACACCAAATTTGGGAGACATGAATCATTTCCACATGATCTAAGGAAATTTGGGGGGTGCACCTATGGATGAACAAAATATGTCAGGTGAATCCTTGTTATAGCTTCTATGATTATGACACCTATGGTAAATCCCTTCGATAATCCCAGTAGGAACATTAAAATTCCTCTACATAGGTAAAAAATAATTAGGGACCAACCATTTTGGATGACTGATTGATGAATTAGAGATAACCTTACTAGTCTAAGTAAGTGAGAGGGCCATTGTGGATTAATCTAGTAGTAGATAGAATTTTCCCCACACATAATCAACCACCTGACCCATCATCCCAAGGAACATTATCTCTTAAAATGACTCCTAGGGAACAGTTCCCCATAGGGAAACATTAACCCTTTACCCAAAATATGACATCCTGAAGAAGTTGAAAATAGTTCTAGAAAAGTGTTCAACTTTATATTCTCTAAATATGTAAAAGGATCTATGGAAATCACTTGTATGAGATTTTTTGTGACCTCAATATATCAAAATAGAAATTATTACTTCCAAGGTATATTGTGTCGAGATTGAACCCACAGAATTCCACCTGGTTATCTATTTCACCAAGGAGGATAGAGATGATGTTATACAAGGACTCTTAAATCCCCTATATATCTCAATAAAATTTTATGATATTAACATTGTTGAGATACCATTAAAAATGGATTGGGAGTTACCCACATTCTTATCAAAATGCTTCGCCAACTGGGATTCACTGAAGTCTCTCTATTCCCTTATTCTATAATGCTTCATGGGTATGATAAAATTGAACATAAACCCCTTGAATGCATTGATCTAAGAGATCAGTTCATGGATCTAGTGTTCAAATCTGAGTTCTTAGTCATCTGGAAATATATAACATTCAATGTCTTTCTAGGAAGGCTTGGTTGCATCATTATGCAGTGATCCATTTATCTTACTATCAATGCCTAAAGTACTATAAAAATGGGAATGTTGGGACATTAAATAGTGAAAATTAACCATTCGATTCCTAGTAATCTTAATATATTAATATATTATTTCACTGAAGAGATATAAAGAAACCTATAATTGATATTTTTTCTCAAGTTACCACTCCAAATGATCTGAGAATTACCATAGACAACCCTTTAAAGTACCTTGATGATTAATATGTGATTCTCATTAGTTAAGTTGATCATTTTGAATCATATTTAAATATTTTATAATTGTTAATCATGATATCATCCATGTATGTTGAAATGGAAGGCATTGAATAAATATATGACTCCTCCATTGGTAGTGGAACCTCAAATGGAAATTCTCCAACCATGTCCTCAGAACATCATCAGGACAATACTTCACCCATTAAAACTATAGAAGTCATGATATCACCATTGGAAGCTATCTATCAAGTCACTGAAATTTCCCCTGACCATAATTATTCCCCTTTGTATCCCATCCATCTTGATCTAGATATAAAGATAGAGGATCAATAAAATTAAGAGTATGAATAAAGAGACCACAGAGATTCTTCTCCAGCATTTGAGGAAGGATTCTTCACTACTAATCATGAACTATGATAGATAAATAGAAGTACCGATGAGGATATGTGAACAATGTTGATCAGTTAATCTATGTTCCTCTATGAGAATGAAATTTAAACCACCTTCCTAAAGAATCATCAGGATGTGTTTTCATGGAATTACCAAGAGATGTCAGGCCTTGATCCAAATCTATCTATGCATCACTTTGGGTTTCCAGAGGATCTCTATGGTTTCAAGCATGCATTCAGAAGTACACATCTGACTCATGTTTCCATGTTCAATGTTGAATATGATAATTTCATCAAATCTAACTTCATTAGGTAAGTCTAATACCCAAAATATCTCACCATCATAGTCTTAGAAAAGAAACAGAATGGGAAGATCAAGGTTTTCATTGATTTCAGATACCTCAACTGACATTGCCTAAAAGATGACTTATAGGTTCTGATTATATAATTTTTGATTGATGAAACAGTTAGATATCAAGACCTATCCTTCATGGATGGATATTTAGGATACAATCTATTCTTAATAGCCTAAAAAGATGAAGAATACGGTACTTTTAGAGAACCCCATGGATTATTCTACTACCAGGTGATTCCTTTCTATTTAAAGGTGTTTAGAGCTACATGTCAATATTCCTTACACCACATTTTAATCCCTTACTAGGAAAACTGATTGACTATTGTGTTGATTATTTGGTGTTAAAATAATTTAAATGTTATCATAACCATTATTATTAGAAAATCATTTTCAAAAATCATTAGGAAAATGGTTTGAAGGTGAATCCACTAAAATGTTCTTTCAATGTTAATTTAGTAAAATTTAAATGCTTCATCATACTCCATCATGGAATCAATGTCATCCATGAGAAAACTAAAGAAATTTTTGGAATTTTACCTCACCAAAACATAAAAAATTTTAGAGGAATGTGGGTGAGTTTTTCCTACATTTGATGCTTCATATAAATCCTTGCGTGAAAATGTTTTCTATTCACCAGGATGATGAAGAAGGGGGTATTGTTTTGGTGGACTAGTTATTTCCAAGAATATTTCTATAGCCTCAAGAAATATCTCTTGAGACCACTATTGCTAATATCACCAGTTGAAGTAAATCTACTCATCTTGTACGTGGAAACCTTGGAATGGTCACTAGGAGCCTTTTCTAATCAAAAAGATGATGGTGGTATTGAAATTAGCCTTTAGTATCTCAATTTAACCATACTTGACACTGATACTAGATATTAAAATATCTATAAGAATTTTATTGCATTGATTTTTTAAATTCATAAAATAATGCATTACCTATAGTACCATGAGGTCCATTTGATCTCTTAAAATAATATTATCTAATATATACTCAATAGTACCATGTAAACTTGATGTTTTTACTATGGGATATCATTTTTTAATAGTTCTATATATGGTTCATACCATATAAGGTGATAAAAGGATATGTTTTAGAAAATTTATTGTTGAAATATCCCATTATGGATGAAATATCGATGAGTACTGAACTTCCAGATGAGTAAATAATCTTCATTCAGGACTCTACTCAAATGTGGGAAATGTATATTGATTTTGCATCCATAATCCCAACTAAGAATAGAATTGAATTCCCAAAAATAAAAATAAAAATCATGTTGGGAATCATTCATATTTATAAAATAAAGGCATATTCACCTTAGAAATTTCTAAAAACATAAATCTACACTAAAAATGATGTAGAATAACAAGCCCTCATTGTAGGCATGGAGCTGTCTTTGAAAATATTAGTGACCCATTTGAGAATCAAAGGTGATTCCAATTTGGCTATTAAGCTGATCAATGGTGGATATTCCATCATAAAAGAAGAGATAATCACACTAATTAATTATTTTTTAGGGTTGATCATATAATTTCCCTATGATACAACACTAAATCATGAATTGAATTCACCAAAAACTCAGATAGGTGCATTAGAAATTCTAATGATGCCTCAAAAAATCCAAATTGGGGTGAAATAGTCATCAACATCATCCAACATAGAATAGTTTCATTGTTTGTTCAGAGTGGCATAGAAGAGATCAATGAAATCAATTCTACCCTTGATCCAGAACATTATAAAAATGGATAGATGATGTCCATCTTGAAATACCTCCAAAATGGGGCCCTTCCACTAGACAAATCTAGAAAAGAAAATATTCAATTATGGGTGGTTAATTTCACCCTTTATTATAGCATGGGTCATTATAATGTTCTTTATAAGAAAATATTCAATGTAATTATCCTCAAATTCAATGATGGAGAAGAGAAAACTTCCACCATGCGGGAAGTTCATGCTAGTTCATGTGGTTCCAATCAGTCAAGAACCAAGCTTTTTATTCAAATCCAGAGGCTTGGGTATTCCTACCCTTTTATGATGGATAATTGCAAACAAATTTTCAAAAAACAACATTCTTTATAAGTACGTTATAAATTCATCGAACAACCCGTAGAGTTATTTCATATAGCTAAATACTTCTGTCCATTTTTTTGGTGAATGGATGTTTTAGGTTCATACTCCCTAGTTACAGACAAGTAGTTCAAATATATCCTTACCACTACTGACTTCTTCTTTAAATGGGCCCACCTAATACCTATTAAAGAATTCATGGCCAAAAGTATCATTAATTTCATGATTTAAAACATCATTACCTGATTTATTTTCCCTCACAACAAACTAAAATAAAATAGCACTAACATATGCTCTTTCAAATTGATGACATTATACCATGATCACAAAATCAAATCCAACCATTTTTTCTAATATCATGAGGTGGAAAATGGATAGATATATGACTTCAATAATAATCTATCAAACATTCCACAAAAAAATGGATCGATAAAATATATCTTATCCTAACAAGATTCTACACACCATGTGTGATTATCAAACTACAACTTTCACTACTACTCAGGAAACCTCATACTCACTAGTTTATGTAATAGACGTAGTGCTACCCACTGAGGTCCAATTTCCCTCACTCAAAATAGTTATATGTGGAATACTATTTAATGATGAACAATCATAAAAGTAGTTTTATGAGTTTGATTGAATCAATGGGAAAAGTTTCTATACCATTTATCATTTAAAAATATATCAAAACCGGATAGCATGAGACTTCAACAAGAATGTTCATTTCTATTCATTCCCTCAGGGAGAATTGATTTTAACTCTGAAAACTCCAATGGTACCTTGGAAGAGACCACAAAATCATGAACCTAAGTGGTAAGTACCTTGAATCATACATAAATTATAACCCAATGGAGACAAATAATTAATCACAATGGTTGGGGAACACACTACACCCCCTACCGATGAAATCTTTCTTAATAAATACCACGTTTGATAAATCCACATACATCTATCTCTATCGCATGATGTTAAAATATGGGGGATGACCCTAAAATGTGATGTTAAACTATGTGGCCAATATCCCAGTCACATGAAATTAAAATACATGACTGTATCCTTATTGCATGATGTAAAGTTTCATAGTCTATGTCCTTATTGCACGATGTAAAATTACTTAACATTTTTCCCCATGCTTGATTAGATCCTAACCCTTGGTTATGATCTCATACCATACTTCTATAATAGAACTGCATTTTTCTTGATTTCTATATCAATGGGATACTTAGGAACTCCTAGAACTCAAGTTCTAGGCCCAGCCACAAAATAAAGAAAATTCCCCCTCTCCTACATATAAAAAACCAATGTTGGTGAATCCAATATGAGTCCTTTCATCTATAAGCTCATAAAATTTACTCCCTATTCACATCATCTAGATGCATGAATATAAAACATTTCAAAACTACATGTGTATTGATTCATATACACATAGGATAGGTAAATACATTCATATCCTCTTTCCTATCCCATCAGCAATTTTCAAACAAAAAAAGTCACATTCCTAACATATGACCCAAATATATGTAGGAAACTTAACACTCCATAGCCAATGACATCCCAAATTCTTCCTTTATTCTTGGAAATATTCATTCTACACATTATTATCCTTTTCCTATGAAATTTTGGATCTCTATGATATCTCTCGGTCCATCATTGATTGAATTTCAGATTCCTAATGACACCTCTCTTTTGACTCTACATAATATTCCTCAAATTCACTCTGCATTAGTCACCCTCAAAAGGAATGTCAACTAATGGATCATTCTTCCTCTAGAGAGACCTCTTATATCTCTATAATTTCAAAAAATATCATACTATAAACTAATTTTCGAACATGGTTCACTATCATTCCTGATATATTTTTCCCATATCATTTATCCTAATCTGATAACCCCTGAGTTTTGTTGTATAGTTTCCTCCCTCGTGTAAGAAGCATGTCAGAACATCGATGGACCAGTAAGGCATATATCACTCATAATTTCCATGAAATTAGGTATCCTTCAACTTTACCATATGATGTTAAACCACATGGTTTATCAGGACTATGCATGGCATGATTCTTTCTTTGATGAGATACGTAGAGACACCTAGATCGTACATCCTAGTCCAGCCACTGCATGATCAAATGCCAATTTCCTTTCTTATAATTTCCTTTGTGTAGTTAAAGAAACATTTTCTAATACTTTTTTCTCACACTAATAATATCTCAAGTGGGATTAGGAGTTCCTATAAATGATTCCCTGCATGATCAAGGAATATCATATCACATCAGGGGTAACGTAGTACTATATTCAAGACCTTAAAATGAATAATAAACTTTTGTATCGAAAGATGTTAAACAGCATGGTTCATATCCTCATTACATGACTTATAACAGCATAGAATTTTAGACCATACATGAGCAAACCGTTATGCTGGGTGGTGGCCTCCCCCCACTCCTCTATCCAAGAACTATATATGTCGTGATTATCTCTTTGAAGAGATATGTATTGATGCCCAAATACTACATCCTGATCTAACCACAATATAAAAAAATCCCCCACTCTCCTATGTATGAACTAGATCTATATAGGATAGAACAATACAGATTCTCATCCTTCTTTATAACTGGTATTAAAATAAAAATTCCCCCTTTCCACAAAAATAATTCGATTCATGTGGGGAATCATTCCAAGAACTACATGTGGCCATGATGTTTACTTTGATGAGATATGTAATGACTCTCAAAACTTATGTATTGGGACTAGAATCAATTAAAAAAGTCTGTCCCCATGTGTATGGGTTGGACCTAGAAAGGAAACATGTCTCCCTATTCTTATGTGATTTTGATATGAAATGATCTTTCCATACTCAGACACCTTCCTTAAACAATTCAAACTCAATTTATATGAAAATATGAATCTTCAAAAAAATTTACTTATCCATCAGTGATGGAATTTAATATTCCTAATAAAAAATCTATTTTAACTATTCAAGTTATTCCCAATTTTTATTTTCATATTTCCCCCTCAAAGGTTCTATCATTTAGAGACACATTCCTCCTATGGAGAGACCTATTTTTTCACTGTAATCACTGAATTGTTTTGATGGAAATTGTTTTTGAAAAATGGTCCTTGTTCATTCCTATAATACTTTACCTAAATCATTTTTTGAATATGGAAGCCCCCTGATTACAGCTTACAACCTTCTCTCTTCATTCATAAAGGATAATGTGACATTATTTTTTAGATCATCATGGAATGGAAAATCACTCATCTTTAGGTCAAATCCATACGACCTTAGATTACCTTAATCACACATCCCCAAAACATGACATTAAACTATGTGGATAATGTCTTTGTTACATAATGTTAAATTGTATGATAAACATCCCCACAACATGAAATTAAAATATGTGGTTCGCATGACATTAAAATATACAACACACATTTTCACATCATGAAATTAAATTGGGAATCCAAAATCCTTGTCACATGATGTTAAACTATATGAAATATGTCCCCACAATGTGATGTTAAATTGTGCATCCAATCTCTTTATCACTTTATGATAAACTATATAATACTAAACCAAGTTATAAAACATTGAACTATAAGGAAAGGTCCTCTTCACATGACCTTAAGTTTCATAACATCTAAGTCTATGTACCATTAAATTAAATTGTGTGACACACAGTCAATTATGTATGAACCATTACCTACATGAGATATGGATCTATGAAAATTTAATTGGTATTTCCTTTAGAGACTCGCATTATTCCAACCCTATACCAGGAAAAAATATTACAATTTCTTTTACATGTATAATAATTTGATATATATAGAGGTCTCATCCTTTCTCAAGGATTCAATGGTCATGTCTATCAGTCCTGGCCATGGGTTATGTCTCTCCATGAAATACAATTGGGGTAAAAATGCTACCCAATTCTCTCTTTCATGAACTCTTGTGTGGATTTAAATGATTTATTAACTTACCTCTTATTTATAACACTGATTATGACTCATGTGAGATTATAGGACTTCTATAGTCACCATAATTTACACAATTAAGTTGTATTTTCTATCCAACGACATAAAAATTTTCCTCACAACATGACCCTAAATAGTAAAACAAACATTTTAATCCCACATGACTCAAAACTATGTGGGAAGAAAAACATTTGGCCTTTATCTTTCTTAAAAATGAGATCTAGATCTGTGTATAATAAATTGGCATACGAATCATCTTGACCTCAGAATATTAACACCCCATTTTCTATTTTTGAGTTCAATCTACACAGAAGATTTTGAACTATGTTATTTTTTCTATGGACACATGTAAATAATAAAATTAATCTTCCAACCTATGAGTCAGATATCAATAGGGATTTTCACTAGATTGGAATTTAAGATAAAAACTACAAATAAAGAGAGGCATAACTCTCGTTGGGTTGAAAACCTAAAAAGATAAATATAAGAAAAAGTAGATTATCAGTTATCTAGGTCTTATGATCTAAGAAAAATTTATAGAATTTTTTAAAATCCCATTATTTAAAATTAAACACACTAATAGATGGAAATTCTAACAAGTAATTCGACTCTAGTATTATTATTAAACATTCATGAAAAATCTAGGAATAATAGATAGGTAATTGAGAACAAATCCATTTTCATTTCATATATTTAGGAGATAGAGTGACGACTATATCCTAGAGTCGCTCCTTGACATTATTAGAAAATGATAAGAAAATGAAGTGGATATAGTAATATTACACATACTTTATTCAAAAAATCTTTTAATTCCAGTTGTGAGGTGTTAAAGACTTTCTTGAAATTGGTTCTCTATTCATCATCAACTTTAGCTAATAGATGCATTTTCTTAATGAAATAATTTGAATCTTGGCATTTATGTCTACTCGATTATAGCCCTATATTTTTTTAGGATATTTGTACCTTTATTATAGATATGAAATACTCATATTATTAAAGATCCATAGTCTATAAAATGATACAATAATGAAGTTTCTCTTCATTAGTATCTAAATAATTTAGTTCAGTAGTACTATTTTTAAATCTTTTTCATGATAGTTGGAAATATTAATCTAGATAAGATCACATTCACAAGTATATGAATCCTCCGATAGATGAGAACGTAATGTATAAGGACATGAAGATATCAGTAATAAAACCTACCTATTTCTAATAAAAATAAGAGTTGGTTAAGTCATTATTTATTATAAATATTCTTTTCAAAGGTGTCTCTTTGATGGTTTTGTAAACATGGTTCCAAGGCCATTTTTTCAATGTCTGAAATTCGATGAAAGAACTAAGATCTAGACACTTTTCATCCACTGATATTGGTATATAATTTGGGATGGTATTGAATATGGATAGGCTTGATACATGTTCTGACATAGTTGTGGCAAAGTCCTCCATCGTTGCATCCTATTTAATTTCAGGGACTGATTCAGAAAGTTTGATTTCAATTGATGAAGTTTCTAACACCATTTCACTAGGAAAAATGTGAGTAGGGAGGCTAATGGGATTGGAAAAAAATTATAGTTTAGTACCATTCCCATCACATGGGTATCTTGAAGATGAAACTCTCCTGATATTCTTAGATCATTTGTACATATGATTTTCTTCCATATAAACCAGTGAAAAAAGCATAAAAGGAAGAGAAATAGGGGAATACAATGGTTTATTCACCCATTGAACTAATTTTCCCAACACCCAATTGGGGTAGTATTACAAAAACATTTTATAATAACCCAATGAAAAGTTGTAGGTAAAGGAATTTCTATGTTAGAGTCCTCATGCATCATCATCAACCACATTTAGTTGAGGATTAGTAGGTTTAATTCCATATAAATTCTGACAAGGGGTAAGGATACAAACTATTGTAGATATCTATATTGTTGTGAAAAAATATAAGGAATTTATGGTGCATAATTGGTCTCCCCATCTATCCAAGTAACCAGAATCTCATCTCATAACAATACAATGTAAAAACATTCTTTTGAAGTTCCTTTTCTATTATCTATCACCATCCCAAAAGGTGTGAAATAAGGGATGAAAGAAAAATGAGTAATATTTTCTAAAAAATATATAATACTATCAATGAACAAGGATTTTGGGTGAATGGAAGCAATGTTGATAAGTGCAGGGTGAAAGGGAGAATAAGTGACCTTCACGGTATACGGATACTCCTAACATCAAAAGTGTTTTGCTACCCAGTTGTATAAAAATTGAAAGGGTATTCTGAGGTGATTCGGATATTTTCCCTCCTATATATGACCCAAATAATCATAAATCCAAGAAAGGATGGGTATATCTATTTTGATGGTTTTTTCCTCTTCCAGTGTGGTATATATCATTAAGGTGTAGATCCTGACACCAGTATAAGCATTGTGGGATGAAAAAGTACATCCACTAAAAAACATGGTGAAAAATATTGCAAGCACAATGTCTGTATATATAGCTGGTCAGATCCAATATCCCCATGTGGTATGTTTTTTTCCCCAAGATTGGACCAATATGAACCTGTAACACCACAATATTATTGATTTGGATGATTCCCAATGCACCAAACCTTTGTAATTATCCCACTATCTTGCACGAATAGGATTATTTAGTCATTAAATGGAATACGATCATGGTTATTAAGGGGTTTACCCAGTGACATTATTGTAGAAATAAAGAAATATCATGAAATAGAGAAACTTGTTTGGTGATTTTCCTAGTATTTTTTGTCAGAAGAAACTCAATGTACATGTTACCAAGAATCGTATTTTCTTTTAATTGATATATATCCCACAAACTGGTCCTAGCTTCACCAGTAGTAGGTAGAAGGTGTTGTTTCTTCAACACCAATAACTGGTTAATTTAGGGAAAAAAACCAGTTGGTGAATACATTGTGAGCTAGGAAATCCATACCACATGGTATAGGCTGACAATATCTAGTAATTAAATAAATTCCATGAAATTATGATGCGCATATAATTCATACTCCGATTCACTGAAAAAACTTCCTCCAAATTGAAAATCCTACTTTGACCTCCACCCTTTGATGGAATCACCTCAAGAGAGGTTTAAAACAGATAGATAATCATAAATAATATACTACGAGGATATATTTTGATTCTACTAGTTTCTCTATTCTTAAAAGTAACCATTCATAATGAAAAAATTTCCTTTATTTGATTTAGGAATGATATGTCCCACACTATAAAATGTTAACTCGAACGCGATCTGAGGGAAATTCTATCCAAACATGTAAAAATTTTAGATCATCCAATTGAATTTGAGAATCGTAATAAAGACCAAAATTGTACAGAGGTAATTTTTCAAACAGTGTATAATCTAGAATCTCTAGTGAAATAAGATTATTCAAGCCCCCTCTTGAGGGATGATATGATTTTGGAGGACGGTTTTGATATTCCCAGTAATACCAATTCTCCTCTTAGTTTTGGTGATCAATGCCATCAACTAACCAATAAAAGGGTTTTTTCTAAGATCCATTTTATCCCTAAAAATTAGAAAAATGATATCAGATTCATCAAAGCATAAAAATCACCATATAAAAAATTTTGGTGAACCACATAGCATGTTATGTTGTCCACGAATCATTTAAACTTCTATTCAGAATATTTTATTACTACGTGGGAATAATTTGAATGTAAAGGAGAATAGAATTATAGTAGAATATACTGGTTTTTTGAATAGATCCTTCACTATGTTAGATATTCTTTCTATAAAGGAAAATTCTATGTGAAGAAGGATACTATGTGGGAAATCTAGAAGCATACAAAAAATTACATGAGTCACTAGGTTAGAAAATAGTCAACTATGACACCTTTTATAATCATGGGCCTTTATCTGGGTCCACATTAACCCAGAAAATAATCCAATCGGAAAGATTTTGTTCTCAGAATGGACATCTCTTCATGTTGATCAGACCTCATTCTGACGGGGGCATTATTTGGATCTATAAATGTTCCCATAGATTATTCAAATATTTTTTTAAAAATGGTGATGTCAAAAATAATCAGAGGAATCAGAGCTGAAATGGCACCCCCCCCCCCTTTCACATAGCACACTTTCTATATTAGTTTCAGGCATGAATTGCACTCTGTATAACATTTTTTATAGCACCCCCACAAAAAATGTTTCATTTTGGGGGAAAGGTGTCCCCTTTTAATACCCCATAAACAAAAAAATTGTAGGCTTAGGAATCTTCTTTTGTCCCCCCACAAATTACATTTTTTGTCTTTCATGTGAGGTGTGACATTTTAACCCACCTTCTCCCACAATTGAAAATTAATTTGTGTGGTGAAGATTCTCCTTTTTCCCCCACAAAATAAATCTCATTCACAGGGTGAGGAATTAACTTCAAACTTACCATAAACCAAAATCCTTTTTCAGGTGGTGTTTTTTTATATAGTTACATCTATACCCTAATAAAACCCCATATATGGATGGATGAACACACTGAGACATGGAGACGCGCAAAGATAATATATTATGAAAAAATGCTTTTAGTATGTAATAATTTACCACATATCACAATGTAAAATAGAGTACATGAATAGATACACATAGAAAATACCTTTGTAGATATCCACCCACATAACAAAGTCCTTTGCAAACAGATTTCCACAAACCTTATATGGAAAGAGTTTTTATAGACCAATATACCATAGAGAAATAATTATATTGGATGGGGTCATTAAATATGGGTACCCTCTTACATAGGGTTTAGACTTACCTTTTCCCCTCTACAAATTTCACAAATAACCCCCTCTTTCAACCTCTCCCACAATTCATTAATCCCAAAATAGGCCCTTTTTTTAAGTACCATGCTAAGTCCTCTTCCAAATCCTCTATATGAGTATGATCATACCAAATGGAACCAAGCATAACCCATTCATAATAAATTCATATGGTAAATTTGGTCATATTGGAAACCTACTAAACAAGGTGGGTCCTCAGAATGTTCTTGATCATACATTTCTATGGTAACTAGGATCTTAACCTTGGAGGTGGTTATATTGACCTCGCATATCAAATAGTGAGGGTAATTGCTTTCTTTTCCCTTTGATGAGGGATAGTGCATAATACTTTTCTCATTATTTCTAAAAACATGAAAATTTAATACTTTATAGAGTAATAAAATAGTCTTTCTAGTGGGGTATCATTCACATCCTACCTTCGATCTACCCTGGTTGTGAAAACAAAATGGGTGATAGACACATCAAAGCCCTTTCTATCTCATGTTTACCTGGCCTAATCAACCATAAGACTAAGGAGATTGTGTGGTTTTTTAGATATTTGAAATCCTCTTGTTTCTCACACCAAAAATGACTCATGTAGACTTAAAGGTTAGTGATGATCATTACACCACAAGATCGAATACCTATCTTGGTAGAAAATATTTATAATGGATCTTATTCTTTCTTTGATGATGCACATCCTCCTATATGTAATCCCCAACCCAACCTCTAAATTAAAATGATTCAAAATCCTCCTCATGATTTCATATATATGGGCCTCATATTTAGTGGAATCCCAAACCATGTTATCACCACTTCAACGGTCCATATTCCCAATGAATAGACTTCAGGCATCCTCATAGGTGAAATACACAACTTCTTCTAACAATGTAGAATTTGATTCTTATCCAAATTGGATACATATGAGTCCACCTAGGGGTCAAAACTTATCAATTTAAACACACCATAATTTTCTCTATTCCATATTCTCAGTAGGGTCATATTTTTCCTGAGAGGATACATCTCTTCCAAGTCCATCGGGCCACTTCGGTGTAAGTCCCACACCAACCCCTGACTAGGAACCTTTTTCCTATATATCCTTGTTTTATAACATTAAAATACATGGTTTGGTCATCTTCACATAACCTTTAAAGGTATTATGTTTCTATTTAATAGGTACCAAACAACGTAGGTTAGGATTCCTTTCATGAGGGTTCTTAGGAATCCCATATCATGGGCCTGATCACAATATCAAAAAAACTCCCATATCCCTAGATGAAGATAAATGCTAGAGCACCCCACTATGCGGATTAAAACCATAATCATAACAATAATAAACATAAGAATCTATAATACATTCATAAAATGGTACCATTTATGGGGAACCATAGATTCATACATATTCTCTGTTGATGAATAACCTTGGATACATACAGATGATTCTAAAGTCAATATATGCTAACAATTGATTGTTAATACAAGGGTGGACTATTTTATATTTGGTATTTAATAAAGTATTCAAAAATATGTACTAAATCTATAAGACTATCTTGGGGTAGGAGATAATTCCACCCAAAAGGGTGTTATAATCCTGACTTCCCATCCTCTCGACCAACATGTTTTCTTTTATTTCATTGGAAATATCCCAGTGATTTCATGCCTTTGTAAAGTAAGCCCGCATAAATTTGAAATATTTTTGGGTGTGAAATGTGTAGGTAACCAAGAGTCTTTGGGTTATGTGGTTTGGTAGAAGATGGTCTTCAAGGAGCTTCTGGCATCGGATCTTTTTGCTTGGTCATCTTCTTCCCCCGCCACCTCAACCAAACTCTGACCTTAGATTCCATTGCTCCTCTCCAGGAAGGATATGGAGTGATGGATATTTTGAGGTTTTGGGAAATATTTATGGTAGTCATGGATCTTCCCATGTGGGTTTCATCCCTGGGTTCGTTCAAGGTTTTATCCCCAATTTTCTCTTTTCCCAGGCCCCTTTCAGGTTTCATTCTTGATTTTATTCCTTCCTTCTCTAGATTTGTCTCAATTGTGGTCATTTTGTTTTTGGTTGTTGTCTATTGGTGGTGGATGTAAGTGTTTGAGTTTTTAATCCTTGTCAGTGATGATTTGAGTATGACAGTGGAAATGGTGTCAAGACGGTTGGATGATTGTGTTGTTGGTAGAATTGATCTTAGTGGTGTGATGTTTGTGACAACGGTGAGGATGATGAGGTTCTGTGCGGAGATGACAATGGAGATGGCTTCCTCAATGGTGACGACGGATTGGAACTTATGTTCTCTCAAAAAGTGAATTCTTTATGTTGATTGACTGCTTTTCCAGGGATGAGATGAGTGTTTCTTGGCAAAGGGATTGGGGTTCGGTGATGTGTGGCTTGAAGTCAGGCGATGCTGATAATAGTGAAGTTTGGAGTGATCGGCGGCATTGTGTTGGTGAAAGCAGTGATGGGGATTTTGGTAGGTCTCACCAGCATGGTGATGTTAGGGGAGGTGGAAGGACATGACATTTGAGGTGATAGGTGTGTGACTCGAGGCAGGCGTGGGACTCGATACTCACGTGGGGTGATTATGGTTTTTTCTTGAAAGTTTTTTGAAATTTCAATTTGTGGATTGGGGAAGCTTTTAAACTTTTGAAATCTGAACTTTTGAAATGTAAGTTTTCCTACTAAACCTAAAATCGGCCCTTTGAAAATGGAAAAAATTTATTTGGAGGGAAAAAAAGTTATCAATTTATCATTTTGCATCAATGCATAACCCAGTCCCTTCATTAATGGATCATTATAGGCCACTAAAATTTCTCCGCTAAATGGTAGTGTAACCAATGGTGCATTGGTAAGACTTATTTTTTATTCCTTGATTCTCTCTTCACATTACTTGGTCCAAAAAAATTTACTCCCTTATGAGTTAACTTGGTTAGTGGGTTTGATGATCCTGATATGTTCCACTCAAATCATCTATAGGACCCATCTAGTTTGTAGAAAAAATGGATATCCATTTCAAATGTTGGTTTGGGACACTCCTTAATCATATTTGTGTATGAAGGATCCACATATATACCTTTACTAGTGATAACATGACCAAATATTGATACTCCCTCTATCCAAAACTCACATTTTTCATACATTATATAAAAATTCTCCTTTAAAATGTCTTTAGAATAGTACGAAAATACTCTTCATGCTCCACCTTGATTTTACAGTATATAAAAATATCATCTATAAAGATAGATAAAAAATTTTCAAGGTAATCTCAAAATAATCTATTCATCAGGTCCATGAAGATTTATATAGAATTATTGAATTTTAAGGTAAACACTATAAAGTCATATTTTCCATATATTTTTTAAAATTTATTCTTGGGAATATCTTCCTTTTTCACCATTAATTGTTGATATCTTAAATGATGGTTTACCATAAGTATTGGGACACTATTGGTTGATTGAAATAGTTATAAATATATGGTATAGGTGACTTGATCTTTATCATGATTTTACTGAGTTCATGATAATCAATGTAGAGGATCATTGACATATCCTTCTTATTGATGAAGAGGATTGACCCACCCTATGGTGAAGTACTCGAACGTATAAAACCCTTGTCTATATTCTCTTGAAACATATTCTTTAGTTCCTCTAATTCAATATTGACCATTTTTATGATTCCTTGTATATGGGAATATATCAAGGTTTAATTTCAATTTAGAACTCAAACTCTCATTCATGAGGAAGACCAGGTAACTCTTTAGGGAGTACATCATTATAGTCCCTCATAATGGGAATATCTTTAAGAATGATTATATCCTTTGTATAAATCATTTGATTTAGATATGCTTGATCAAAAGGAAATAATATTCACACATGAGAAAAATATTCCAAATTCGGATTCATCCACCTTCTTACACTTATAAAAAATCATAGGATGAATTGGGATGTCAAGAGTGATTTCTCTCTCCCAATAGTAGATGTTAGATACATTTATATGCCCAATATAGAATCAAATTATAATAATGGAATTATAAC
Source organism: Viscum album (assembly GCA_963277665.1). Lineage (NCBI taxonomy): Eukaryota > Viridiplantae > Streptophyta > Magnoliopsida > Santalales > Viscaceae > Viscum > Viscum album. The sequence goes on along the minus strand of OY728143.1, from coordinate 1,876,868,649 downwards.
AAGATATTATAGGATTTGAATCCAAAAAAACATTGATTTGGGAGGAGTTATATACTTAGGATGTAATAATTTCTTCATTTATAGTTCTTACAGATAATTCAAACCCTATGTTTTGAGGAAATTGTTGAATAGTTCAACTAAATATCCATGATATGAAATAATATATAGAACTATAATAAATAATATGTTTTCTATTAAATGATGAATAGCTATAATACATGTCACCATTTCATTATTCTGATCTACCTCATCAGTATTGATAGTATAATTCTTGTTATCTTTTCTTTGGAGGTTTTTTTGTTGATTATCTCTAATAACACTTGGATTATGGAATTGACTTCCATAATTTTTGTGCTCCTTATAGTTGAAACATTAGATAATAAGATGGGGATTGACTAGAAAATTATTTTATTTCATCACATTAGTGGGATTCTTTATCTCTCTTGGTTATTGATTAGTCTTATTCTCCTCTTTTCCACACTTTAAGAATATCTTCATTCCCATTATATAGTTTCCAGGATACTTTTTCTCTCACTTTTGACACATGGGAAATATTTTTTATTTACTATATGTATTTATCCATTGATTATGCTATGTTAAACTCCATTTTCTTCTTTTTATTACCAGCCCCTTAAGAACACTCAGAATCACAAATCTTCAGTATCACCTAAAGGTTATAATGGACATTTTCTTTATTACAATAAAAGTCTCAAATATAAAAATCTTTTCATATAATTATCTTTATTCCACTAAAAAAGTTTTCCACCTTACATTTTGTATTGATACTAAACACATAGGTTTATTGTGCAAGACTTTTGTTTTTCCTCATAAGCACAAATAGAATCATCTTCCTTTTTCTTTAATATAATGAAATCCCTCTCCTTTTTAATAAAGTGAGTTATAGGGGAATATATACTCATAAATATTTTATTAAATCATTCCAATTACATAAATTATATTTCCCCCTTGGGTTCTGTGTTCTTGATTAGTGTCAACCACAGATCATATTATCCATCTAGGTGATAAACATCCAATAAGAATTTCTCTTATTTAGATAATTAAAGGATATATAATGTCTTCTTAATAGATATAATCCATTGTTCAAAAATGAGGGGATCTAAAGCTCTACTAAAAGTATGATATCTTTGTCACATAAATGACTCACCAACAACTTCAAATTTCTTAGGATCAGTAGGGTGTTCCATATGATTCAATTTATTATTCATAACATGATTCAGTTCAACTAATACTTCTATAAACTTATCATCTCCCACTCCCATAAGGTTATGAATCTTATTAGGGAAATAATTATATTTACTAAGACATGTATCATTGTCATTATTCCTAATATTTACCAACAAAAAGTATAATAAATAAAAATTACATATGATAACACTTAAATTAATAACCATTTAAAAAGGGAAACTATGGAATTAGAAGTAGAAACATATAAAGAAAATATAAAACCTAAGTTTTGATTATATAGGTTTTAATCTAGGTTATCCATGGTAATTATCTTATTAGGTTTTTCTATCCTAGAAATAATTTCATTTCTTTCAAACGTTTCATAAATAACTTGTGGATTTACCAAATAATATCCCCCAGGAGTATCAAATCAAGTGTGCATTAAGGCCTCTTTTTTGTGAACTAGTTACAAGTAAAGTTAATACTGAATGAGCCCTTTTAGGTCAATTACCCCTAGGTGAATATATCCCAAATCCACATATATATATTATATCCAGTTAGTGATTTCATTTATTGAAAACCACTCGATCTATAATTTAACAAAATTTTAGGAAGTCTTTCTATAATTACACTTATCCCTATGATTTTTACTTATGTATTCTTATAATAATCCCCAAAAATAACTTATCCTTAATTTGATACCAACTATAGTGTACCAAGACTCTTATCTAAAAACCCAAGATAAATATATCTTTACTATTTTTATATGATAAACATTACAAATATCCATTCATCTCATATTCCTAATAACTGAAGGTCTAGTGTCTCTAGGGACTATCTACATAAGAAAAGTATTTTACAATACTTTTGAACATTCATCCATAATTTATCCCCAATGGAATACCTTATAAAATTCTCATAATTTATAGTCATATTCATGTGGAATGGAATCATAAGAAAGGGGTGAGCTCAAATTTAATTCCCCAACCCTACACTTCATGATCTAGTTCTATAAAAAATTACTTTATATACTATATTTGATTCCAACTATAAATTTATAGAAATAATTAACCCATAATTACATGACATAAATTTAATATTTCCTTATATATATTCCAAAGACCTTTTATGTTTAGAAATTTATATAATTAGTGAAAAACTAAAACTAATAACTCATATAAATTACCCAACTAATAGATTTTTTTCAACTATATAAGATATTATATAATCCAAGGTAAGTATTCGACATCTCCCACAAATTTTCCACACAATCTATCATATTAGGTATATCATGGGCCATAATTTTTTTCCTGACCTGGGGAAATAAAACATAAAAAGGATTGATCTAAAAGGATTAGTAAGAGAAAACATACAATTTAGGTACTCATGTGATAAATATTATGGAAGGAATAAGTAAAAAACATAAATCCCTAATCAACTAAAACTGGGTGTATGTTATATCCATAAAAATAAATGAAAACATGGATATTAATAATATTGATCTCATATTGATGGAATTCATATTTTTTGACATAAAAACATATTTTTATGGCCTTGTTATAATAAATTATCCTCTTATGGTAAGTGTTATATACTAAAACCCAATATTTTTTATCTCATGAGATCTGTTGATGCATTAGGGGATATATAATTGTGTGACCCACGTTTCACTTCATTATATACACAACATCACAATAAGATTCAAAAAGACCTTTCATTTCATTCCCTAAGGATCCTTTATCTTAATAAAAACATGGATATATATATAATAAAGAATATATAACAAAAATACATGATAAATCTGTGTTAGAAATCAATAATCGTCAAGAATTTTAGAATATTACCAATATCAATAAAAGGGATAACATTATCACATCACATAAAGATAAAGATGGTGGATAGAAAAATAATTCATATTCAATATTTCCAAAATCATCCATGTTTGAATAAAAACATACAGAATGCCATTACTTTTCCCCTATTCAATAAATAAACATTATTTCTATGTGAACATCCACCTATATAAATTTGTAAAATGCGATGTTCGTATAGTATATGGAAATATATACATGGGGATTTCAATGATGCAATAAAATTATCATAATCCATACATAGAAAGTAGTTTGGTTTAAAAAGAACATATAACCAGTGTAACAAATGAAACATAGGGGGTATTGACATAAATGCAAAAAACCCTACAAAAGGAGTGAATTGAGAGGTATCAAAAAAGTAGATATCAATAATCGAATTATTTTATTTCATAAGTTAAATACCCTAAATGAAAATATATATTATATATGATAAATCATGAAACATAATCCCTATTATGGTAAATCCTTTTTAAAATGAAAAGTATAATGAAATAAAAAACCCAAATTCCATTTAGTGATCATTTTTAACATTAACACAAAATAAAAGTTTATATACCACTTTCAAAGGTAAATTTTAAAAAGGTAACATGAAATAATTTGAAAATAATTACATTAAAAAATAATCTATAATAATTTATCCTTAATAAGATACAAATTTTATCTCGGATAAATTAATATAGGAATAGAAAACATGTGAAAGTGAAAGTAAATATCAATTTTATTATTTTCATAATAACTATATTTAAAACTCACATTATAAGAAGAGTAAAAAACATTAACTAGTATTAAAACATAATTTTACAAAATATTACTATAAAATAAGATATAATAAAATGTTATAGTCTGTAAACTCAATCATGTAAAAACAAAGTTCAAGATGAAACATTATAAATCATAGAAAGGATATTTGGGTTATATTTTTAGGAACATGCTCTATAAAGAATGAAGCATTTAAAAAGAATTTTATTTAGTAAAAATTTATATAGTGATAGAATACCACAAAATATTATAAAATTTAATAATTTTCCCAAATTATAGGACAAAGGTTCCATGGAAATATCAAAATTCAATGAATATAAATTGAGTTACCAAAAACTATTACGACTGGGGTAACACTGGAGTCAAAAGTCATTTGAATAAAAGAATGTGATTTGGATTAGTTTATCACATGATTTATAGAAAATAATTTACATAATATTCTTGGGATAATATATTAATAGAACATAATACTATGGAAACATGGTTTATAATATGTATTAGGTCTCAAAGAATCTGAATTGATACCAATAAACCCCTTACAGTTTGAGTAACATTTTAATCAAAACCCCTTAAAATATAACATCTATAACTGAAATTAAAACACCATGATTAAAATATAATTCATTATATGATATCACATATATATATATATAGTATATAAAATAAATAAATATAATTATGTGCATAATACCAAACATATCTCAAAGATAAGAATTTGAGATGAAAACTCTTACCTCTATCGTGATTCATTTGGAAGTTTCACCAAATATCCTAAATAATTAAATTGATTTCATTAAATTTATTCCCATGAGCACTATTAATAACTCTAAACAATTTTAATCATAATTTATAATCATTATATATATATAATTTATTATTTACCTATTCACAACAATGGGTGTGAGTGATTTTTATCATTTTGAACTAGTTCCATAAAATTTGTTTTCGTATATATTTTACGTAAAAATTAAAACATTATTAGATCATATAAAATAATATAATATATGTCCCATGATATTTTATAAATATATAATTTCATTTGATGGTAGTTTTTGTTACAAACCAGGAAGATGAAATTGGTGATGATCATGTTTATGTGATTCTTAATGAACAAAAATTGTTTTCTTAATTAATGAGTTACATTTTTATAACCATAAAAGAACAAAAAAACTTAAAACAAATATTTATATAATATTATAATAGTAAAAAATTTAAAATTTTCATCTACGATATAAATTCATATTATTGTTCTGGTATGTGGTTAAACCAACCCAATGATTAAACTAGCATGATTAATGGATGATTATAAGTGGTTTAGTTATAATATAATTATACCATAAGTATAAGGATATTATTTAGTGATTATTAGTGTGATTTATCATAATTTTAATTAACTATAAAGATAAGTAAATATATATAAAGTCATTAATTAGAAAAAAGTGATCATTTCCCTCTTAGTTTCATCCTTTTAAAATTTTGAATTACTCATAATAATTTTTTGAACATATAAATAATATGTTCTAAAATTTTATATAAATATCCATTATCATATCATAAGAACTATATTATCCTTTAAGAAAATCTTAATTACCATATATGTTTGGATTTTATAAAAATAAAAATGTAAATCAAACGTTTTGTGGATGTGGTAGTCCACACATATGCATAGTTAGAGATATAGAACAGGGAAAAGGAGTAATGTGATTTTTTATTTCAGAATAATATTAATTATTTAAATATTATATTAATTTAATAAAGTTCCATTTTAATACAACCATGAAATATGGCAAAGAAAAATAAAACAAGTTGTGTCTTGGAGGTGGTAGTCCACACAACACACGATTCACATATAGATTTTTCTGAATAAAAAAAATGAAAATATTAGTAATGATTATTCACATAGAATAATAAAATTAATTATATAAGAAATAATTATATTTTTACATATTTACTTTAAAATTATAATTATAAATTAAAATTAAAAAATATAGAGTTTAAAAAAATTGATTACTCATGTTGAGTACCTTCAGATTTACATGGAAGATCCCTTGTAAATGGATGGAATATGAAAATCTATTAAGAAAAAAAGATCAATAGAGTGAAATATTATTCTATAGGAAGTAAAAATGGTGATTTTTTATTAGGAAGTATATTTTTTTGTAGTTTCTTGAAGGGGTGGTGAGAGGCATCTTTTATAAGTTATGTGATTGGATTCTTTTTCAATATTGCAAGTTTATATAAAGTTAGCACATGTTAAACATGTTTTTTTTCTTTAAAATATAGAAATAATGTAGTAGGGAGGAAATATGGTCTAATAACACCTCATCCACTTAATTATAGACATGTTTTTATCATGTTTCATTCCCTTAATCCCTTAAATTATTGTTGTTATCTTTTTATATTTTACCTTGGTAACTAGTTTTTACCTAAGGTCACTTAATCACTAAACCAAAAAATAAAGTTGAAATAATTAGATATTTTGGACCCACTGATTAGAAATTTTAAACCCATTTCATTTTATATAGTTTTTAAAAGTGTTAAAAATTATTTTTAAAATAAAAATTTATAATGTATTAAAAATCATTTTTTGAGAAAATTTCAATTATGTTCTAAAATATAAACCATCAGTATGTAAATTAAAAAACAATTTTAAAATGTTTAATAAAAATAAAAAAATTATTTGATCATATAATTCTTTTCATGAATTTCCACTTCATACTTATATACTAATAATGTCAAAAATGTAATGTTGTTTGTAAATATGTTATTTTTCACTATTCACTAAAAGTCATTATTTTTAGAAAAAACATCAAAAAAATAATATTAATATTGTATTATTATGGTTAAACGAAAAATAGTTTTATTTTTAAAAATTAAATTTTGGTAATTTTATAATTCAATATTTAAATAAAATCTTAAAATATAGTAGCAAATTTTTCATATTGGAAAATATCATTTCCAAATATTAACTATTCATTATTCTTATTTCTAATCAATGAAAATTAATTTATTGTTAATATATTATTCATATTATCAATACATTTTATTATTATATATTTATAATATACTTATTTTGTAACACCCCGACCCTAGAAGCCCGGAGCTGGTGCATTATTTTAATACATTGGCATGATTACAAGGAATCAAGTCCCGAAAGACCGATTAGTTTAGTAGTCTTAGAAAATAGATTACATACATGAACATTACATTGCACTTTCTAACATAAAACAAAGAATAAATAATCCTTAAATAACTCTATTATTCCCATAGCATAACCCTGCATAACAATCATAATACACTTCTTAGCATCCTTGGAAAATAAAACATAAGAAAGGGGTGAGCTCAGATGCTCAGTAAGGATAAACAATATAGTGGAAGCTATCATAAATAATCATAAAATTTTAAGAAAGGTATAAAATTTAAATAAAATCCCTTTAAACATAAACATCATCATAATATGAAAAATATAAATTAAATAATGCCATTTACTTATTCACATTGATATTTTACTAGTCAAATAATCACATGTAACATTTATAACTAATATCATAATGATGAAATGCATAATGTCGGACATCTTAGCCACAAATTCAAGGCCTCGTGCCAAGAACCTAAATATAAATTTTGTTGAGGACTTTTTCCAAGACACTAGTTTGTCTCATGAGACCTATCGATGCATCGAGGGGATATATCAGGCCTCACCCGTCACTTACTATGTCCAATGCATTCCTCATATGAAAATGTTGAAACATAACATAAACATTAGTATTAAAACTAGCATATGAAATGTAAATACTTTAACCATAAACCATGAATGGTATAAAAATATAACATCCATAATCAAACATATCATAACTCATTCAATACAATATGGAAGATTGTATTATAATAAATCAATCTAAATCAAGAATAATATCCAATAAAGGATGTTGACATAGTTCAAAATAATCAGTAAAACTCTTTGAGAGAAATATACCTTTTTTGTGAAATTATTTAAAAGTCACACATTTATAAAGGAATTCATTTAAAAGAGATTTTTGAATCAAATTTTTCCATACCACTTTGAAACTTTTTAATGTAACTAAAATTTTAAAATAATCATTTCATATAAATAAATCCTTAAAATCATTTTAAAACATGGACATTAATTAAAAATAATTAGAAACATAAATCAGTAAAACATTTAAAATGATGATCATGATAAGAGTCCATTCCAAAAAACCTTAAAATATTCCTTTTTTAAACATTTTTATAAAACATGGACATGTATGATAAATATATCTCAGTAAATACATACACATAAATAATCTAAGATAATAATGAGATTTAGGAATTAATCCTTAACTTGTACTTTTCTTTAGTCGAGGGTACATTTAAACACTTGTATAATGGACATAGTATGTTATTAAATTATATCAGAACCATATTAATATTTATAATATCATATTTGATTCATTTATTACTTTATACTACCCAATTAATAATAATTTCTATGTTAAAGTAACATTTCCGGTATTAATCGCTTTCTTTATCGTACATGTTTTAACGTGTTATTATTGATTGTATCACTTAGATCATGATTTAAATTGTTATAGAATATAAAAAATGATTTATATATCATATATATTAAGAATATAAATATGTATAATAGATAGATATATGAAATGGAAACACCGTTCATGGAGATGGTAGTCCGTACGTATGCATGAACGTTTTTTACATTTTCTTATTGTATAGTATGGATGTAAGTAAAAGACATATATTTATCTACATAAATATATATTATTCCAGTATAAATATTATTTCATATTCCTCATAATTAATAAATATATATTTTTATAAAAAATCATGAAGGGTGATAATTATAGATGAATCTCATCGCATCGTGGAGACGGTAAGCTGTAAGTACGCACGAGCAACAATTTCATTCTATTAATGGTGAAAAGGTGTTTAATTGGATGTTATATTATATATAAATAATAATTAACATGTTATATTTATTATTTATATCAACTATACTCATTATTATACCCATCCAAATAATGAATTGTTGAATAACAAACTACACCATGACGTGGAGATGGTAAGTCGTACGTACTCATGTATGGTGACTTTTTCATTTTTAGGATGAATAGAATAATTAATATGGTTGTACCATATTTACATTAAAATATCAGTATGTATAAGGTACTAGAGGTATTATTTTATTATGTAAATAACAAAGAAATATGAAGAAGAATAAGAAGAAAAAACTTTGAAATAGGTGATAAAATAATTACCACTTCTTCGGGCGCTTCCTTTTGATTTGAACAAAAGGTCTCCTTAGGTTGGCTTTATTCTCAATTTAAGTCCTCTAAGTTGAAGTGAGGGTAGTTGGGAGGATATTTGGGTAGTATTTGGCCGATCAAAATGGCTTTGGAGGTATAAATTTAATAGAAGGGGAAGTACCCTTTTGTAAGATAGGTGAGGGGCACTTTAGGAAAATATTGAAATATTATTTTATTAAAAAACTTATTTTCGGTTTCTAATAGCTCCAAATAGATTTATTTAGAGTATGAGGTGGGTATGGGTCTAAATCCTCTCAAAAAATAGTTTTTTAAATGTTTATGTCATCATATTAACCTTATCATTTAGATTTAACCCTTAGTTAAATAGTTTAACTTTTACCATGTCTTCTTGTATTTTTATACTACAAGGTTAATATAGTCAAAATAAGTTTCCAAAAGTACCTAAATTATATAAGTTATAAAATTTAAACACTATAAAATTTAGTTGGAAGAACCTCGAATTTTTATGACTATTATATTATTTAATAAAACAGTATTAATTTAAAATATCATTTATGTCAATTTTGTTACTATTTAATACTTGATTTTTTTAAAAGTCATAAAAACTTGATTCCATAAAAAAAATTGAATCAATATTAACATGTCATAGTCACCTAGAAAATTAGTGTATGTCCTAAAAAGTTTCAAATTAATTTTATTTTAATATTTATAATATCATTGTTTTAATCATTCACTAGTAAAGTAATTACTGCATCATCATTGTGTCTTAAATAAATTTAATTATTTAATGTCTAAAAATTATAAATAAAATACCATGATATAGGAAATATTTTTATATTTATAATGAAAATTTATATTCAAATTTATCTTCTATATAACCCTATATCAAAATTTATTTAGTTATTAAAATTTGAATTTAACACTTTTAGCTCTTCTTTAAATAAAATATTAAAAATGACTTAATCTAACCCTATTGAATCCAAAAGGATCATATTTTTGTACTAAGGTTGATTTTGGTCGAAAAAAACTTATCAAATAGAATTAGGACATGTTTTCGGGTAATTTTATATTATTATAATATTGTTTTTACCTTTAATTACCCTGTTTACTTTTAACCATGGTAAATAAATTCCAAAGTTACTATTCTGATGTCAATCGTGTCTCTCATATTTTTTAAATTCAATTCACCGAAGTAATAAAATTAGGTCTTATGCAAATTTGCAAATGTGCTTAGAAGGTGGGTAAAAGACGTTAAAAGGTTCAGTAAAATTTTATACATCTAATCTTATTATAAAATGACTCAAATGAATTAAATTGTACTAATATATGTATTTTGTATCTATTTTGAATTTAAGATAAATTATTAATTAAAAATAACTATTTAAATGAAAAAATCGGTTTTTATGTACTATATAGTCTTTTTTCACTATTCATCAAAAATTGAATGTTTTCAGAAAAATACCAAAAATTCACCCTAAGATAATTTTTATATTCCAAATTTAATATGAAGTCTATTTTACCAAATTCAATTTTTAGGAGTGTCTAAAATTAATTTTATTGTTGTTTATAAAAGGACATAAAAGTATTTCTTTTAAGAAAATAAATTTTCTAAATATACAACTATTTTAACAAAACATATACATTTCATTATAAATATGTTTTATTTATGTGAAAAAATTATAAATAAAAACTAAATTTTATATGTTACTGTTCATATTACAATATTTAATTGATAAATAAATATATCATTTAAATAATTATAATACTAATGTGTTGTTTCGCAGAAACTCAATCTTGTGTATACAACAAGCCAAGTTAGTGTTGCATTAAATATAAGCTATTAAATTATGTTAAATAGATAAATTACTATCAAATTTTGGGGTGTTACATATTTTCTTGAAATAAAACACAAATTTTATAAAATAACATATTTTTAGGAAAAGAATTATTTTCTTAGTGTTTTTTTCTATACTAATAGAATTTCATTTATTAAAATAAGTCATTATTTTATTTATATAAATAATTCATAAATATTTTACTCTTATTCAATGTCACTAATTAAATTTTAAGTTTTTAATGGTCACACTTAATATTTATACTTTTACTAAAATATATCACAGTTTCATTTTATTTTAGTGGTGCACGTGGGGAAATATATCAAACATATTTGGATCATATAAAGGAATTAATATATTAAAATCTTGGGTTTTTACATTTTCATACTTTAAATAAATTAAATAATCTCAATTGGAAAAATAATATCATAGAAATTTCTATAGGGAACCCATAATTAACCATACACTGTTATATGGTATTTGGTTTATTTAGGATGTGGAATGAGATTTATATATATGGAATAAAATTATTATAATTTTATTATAAATGAATAGAACCCATTAATACTTTCACATATAATTATAAAAAGGTAAGAATATCTTTATCCATATCCCCACAAACCTTGAAAATGATTTATCTGATAATTATACAGTTGGATGTTTTTATTTATATCTCAATATCCAGTAGTTGGTGAAAATTTACATGTCATGGGTCAATAGTAAATAAAGAGTTAAAACTCACTATCCACTAAATTAGTATTAGTTTTATAGTAATTTACTTATTTTAAAGGAGTTTTTTTGACTATTTCCCTCATTGGCCTATGGATTGGGATATTGAGTCACATAATTCCTAAATCTCTTGAAATTGGTGTAAAATAATTTTGTATAATATATCTTTCTCTTACACTTATGAGAATTAGGACCTTTATCTCCACAATTATAACATTTACCTATCCATTTAATGCAATTTTTCTAATGATAGATCCCATATTTATTACATGTAGAAAATTGAATCTTCATTACCTTATCATCTTTTTCAACCCAATTTCTATGAGATTCCATCCTTCTATTATTATTTTTTTATTTCAATTATATTCATGTTGATAATTAGAGTTCTTGATTGTCATTTTGGCATAATCAAAATACTTTACACTACAACCCTTAACATGTTAGGTTGTTCATTGGGATAGTTTATACATTGTCTATGGCATTCATAGTTAACTTGGTTCCTTCAGGCTTCAAAAAATACTAAAACTAAAAAAACTAACATGAGTGATTATTATTATATGGTAATTTTCTTAACTTACGACATGAAAATTTAATCTCAATATTCCACACTATATAACACTATCTTGTTAGCCTATATTTCTTATGAATAAACTTGTATTAGATGTGGTTCAACCTATATCACCCCCAATTTAACCTATATCATTCATGGTTAAAATTAGGTTAATTTTTTTTTTTGATTTATATCAGACTTCTTAACCTAATCCTAAAAATAGAGATCATAAATTACCAAGAGATTTCTCTACCCAACAAACATTGAAACTTATACTCTCAAAATCCAATTTATCCTTTATCTACAAATTCATATATAGATTAATATGAACCATAACATATAAATATCTATATTTCAATCAATGTTATCCATGGTTAGTTTCATATTATTTTATCTAACCTAAATATTTAAAAATCCCTCAAAATAGTTCATAAATAGAATATAAATTAACCAAATCATATCCTCCTAGGTGTGTGAAACCAATTTTTTACTAATGCCTCTTTATCGTGCACTAGGTGATGATCTAGTTAATACTTAATCCTTAAATTTTTTAGTTATTACCCCTAGTCACATCTATTCTAAATCCCACGTAGACTTGTATTATCCCGATAGGTTTTTAATTTCTAGGATAACCACACAATATTTTCATTACCAAATCTTCATGATGTTATCATATCTATATAATTATCATGTAGAATCATCCAAATGTTTTTAAAAAAAGTTATATTATTCAAATACCCATATAAAATTTACATTATTTCCTAATAATTAAATCACATAATATCCCAAAGGTTTATATATATATATATGAAATTTTAATCAACCCTTAAATTATCCTCATAAAGCATCATTATTGTAACAACCCAGGTATTTATAGAATAATAAATTTTCATTTATATTAATATTTCTGAATAATATATTAATTATATGTTAAAGAGGACATTTTTTCTGATAGCGTACTCAATACGCAGCAACTGGTTTCTTTGAAATCTTACGTTGCACACAACTTTGAGTTATACCAAAAAATAATATATTATTTTTAATATTTTAAATGGTAGTTAATGCCTAGCCATTGTATAGGTGGGAATTAATAGAACTAACTAAAATATTATTATTAAATGTCTTTAAATTTATCTAATAAATTTTAGAGGCATAAAATAAGATTTAATGCGATTTTAAGCATGAAATACTCTAATATCACTACTACAAAAATGGGCAAGGGAGGTGCCACCTTTTATCAGTGCTATGAAAAAGGCGCTAATAAAGGTAAATCTTTATCAGCACTAAAAAGTAACTAATAAAGGAACCCTTTATAAGTGAAAAACATTTAGCACTGATAAAGGGCTTCCTTATCAGTGGCTTTTTAGCACTGATAAAGGGATTCATTATCAACGCTTTTTTAGTGCGGATAAAACCATAGTTCCATATTTTATAAAATCATGTGCAAAGTATCCTATGTTTATAACGCCCACAAGATATCGTAGTTCTGTACCCCTATGACAACCCCCCCCCCCCCCCCCCCCCGATCTTCTTTTTCCAGACCTCTGTCACTAGCCCTACTCCGCCGCTAGCTCTACTCCTTATTCTCCCCCTCAAACCCCTTCAGTGGATCATCCTCCACACGAACCCTACTTCTCCTCCTCCACACTGGACCCTACTCCTTGAAAACCCTACTCCTCCATTTCTCAGTGGTTGGAGGGTCGTTCAGTGTACCTCCCCCTCGGGTGATCGCACCATCCCCTCCCGATGTAACACAGAAGGCTCCCTGATCGCTCGATGATTCTTCTCCCCCTCCATCGCAGGTACGATCTACTCTAGGTAAGTCTCCCACTTCACCATTTAGGTTTATTTTTGGTAATTTCTCTCCCTACTCTACATGTTTTCATCGTGTTAATTCTCATTTGGCCAATGATTCAATGAATAATTGGTGAATGGTCATTTCACATTCCATTGTTGGAATCACAGATCACTCCATGTGAAATTGAGACATGGGCAGTGCTAGTCTTTTTTAGACACACTGTATACCCGTAGGGACACATCATGTCCCTCCTTTGAGAATTTTTTGAGCTCTATTTCCTTTTATTTCAGTTTTTTTGTGATATTTTTGAGCTTCCATGGACTAGTATTGGTGGATTGTGTTCCCTTGGTCCATTCCTATGAGGTCTTAATGTAGCTTCATGACCTTGTCCAAGGATGTTGGCCCCTCTATATCTTCTTAATTATTATGGTAGTGTTGGTGAGTTCTATTATTCTTTATTTAGTTGTCTTAGTCCACTTATATGAGGGTTGTTATGGAATTAGGTCCCATTAATTGGAACTCATACCCCTCAGTGACTTGGAATATGTATCAATTCAAGGGACCTAGAGCAATCCTCATTTCATTCATATTGTCCCTATATTGGGTTTGTAGAATTGTAATCACAAACACTTACATGGGCATTGATCCCCTATATTGGAGGATGTTTCAAGTAGGGTCTATTGTCTCCCATCAAGACTTAGGAATTAACCCCCTCTCTTTGTATAGAGTTCTAATATTTCAGATGGTGTATTAGTCTAATGGATCGTGTATCTCGTATGAACCCTCTCAGTTTTCAATATACTTATTATATAGTGAGTGCTCTCAGTTCACTTTTATAGGTGTTATTATGGAATATGACACTGAGCAATGGACTACAGGTCACTTAGTGACCTGTATCTTGTATCCCTCTTAGAGGCTGGAAGCAAACCTTATTTCCAATCTATTTTACCTATGTTGGGTTTGTTTAATTGGCATTACCAACACTTACACAAGTTTCTATCTCCTATCTTGGAGGATTATTGTAGTAGACTCTAGTATCCCCCCATCAAGCCTTGGGTGTTGACCCCCAATATTTATATCATGAGATGGTATTTCTGATGGGGTATTAGTCTGATGGAGTGTATATCTCGAGTGAACACTCTTAGTTTTCTATGTGATTCTTCTTGGCTATATCGGATGAGTGTGACCTCTAGGATGAGTTTCATCATTGGAATTATATCTTGGGTATCATTTCCTCTCGGATGATTGTTACCATGAAACCATGAGTGGATCTACAATTAGAAGTGGTTGAGACATTTTTTGACTTAGAGTATTTTATGAGTATATTTGGGATATCCTTGGTTATCATTGTGTCTTATATCTTGTTTTTAATAATTGTGTTTAGTGACATGAATACTATCTATTCTTTATGTGTGGTGTTTTTGGGGTGTCTTATTGGGTATTGTAATACTCATCCCTACAATGGATCTTCCCATACATGTCATGTCTTATACAGATGATAGAAAATTTCACAAAGTCCTTGGTAGACATGGATGAGGTAGAGATTAGTTTGGGATACACAGACTGAGGTTTATACCAATGGTGAATTAACACTTTCCCCCTCCTTCTATGTAGGTCATACATTATTTTCCATTTTTTGGTTAGATTGTATTTCATCTCTTTTTATTAAATTCATTAATTTATGTTGTTCAATTCATAAACCTACCTCTACTGGTTTGGGGGAATTAAACATGTAATACTAATCTTTGGATTGTTATATTGATGTTCTATGATTATGCCTATGGTTTGAGTTCATATCTTAATCTTTTAAGGTAGTGATCTTCTGGGATGTAGGGTTAGCAGCACCCACCCACAATAGGTTTGTGATGCAAGTCTCATCTCAGGTGGCACTATCATTCATAGGTACCTGAAAGATATCCCATTACTCCAAGGAATTTAATATGATTTTGATGGGTATAGATATATCACATTGCATTTTCTTAACATTCATGCTACTGTTAGAGAGGTAGTCGACGAATAGCCTAGGTAGAGGAAAGAACTGGAGAAAGGAGTTCTGTATAGCACTAAAGTGATGGAGGAGATCGGGGAGCATCATGAGGTGTATGGAACTTTGGGTTGATTCTACTAATACTACCCCTAAGTAGACCACTCCTATATTGGGAAGTTAGTGGTTAGAATCTTGGATAGTTGTAGTCACTAGAGTCTTTTTAACAGGAGGCTCCAGGAGTGTTTGGAGGTATGATCTATGTTTGTTATACTTTTCTTTTATTTATATTAGAAATAGGTACAAGAAACTATTTTTTCTAATTCTTTCAATAATTTTCTATATATATGGTAGGCGTTGGTAGAGCCCTATGTTAGTGGTTTTTGGTATGAATTTGGACTTGCAAGGAAGATGAACAATTCCCCCATCGAGATGTGTTATTGAGAGGCGATCAAAAAACATGTGGGAAAGTCAGTGACTCTTAAAGTGGTTATTATATAGGTATTATAGATGGGGTCCTTTTAAATTGTGTGTTTGAGGCCTTTTTTATATGCTAAGGTGTCATAGAAGTCCCTGTTTTAAGTGAACTAGTGTGAAATAAAAAGGGTGTGTTCCAGGAAATAAGATCCCATAGAGTTTTTGAGTGCAGTTCTAGGTACGAGTTTGGGGAAGGTGAGGGAGATTTATTGCATATCCTTTAGATTTTCATGATAGAATTTATGTTCACTAACCTTAATTTTCTATTTCTTATGTTAATTTGGGTAATAGAACCTATGATATTCCATAGTAATTTTGGATAAACCTAGGTTATGTAATCTAAATTAACTATTCAACCACTTTTGCAGATAATGAATTTTGCACGTTCTGGTGCTCCTAACCTCGAGGATGAACTAGTCTCTCAAGCAGCTACTACTACTGTTGCTCACAGTGTAGAGTAACAACAAGTTTCTGAAACTATTATTACTCATAGTGTTGAACTTCAACAACCATCAACACATACCATTTCTACCATTTAAAATGAGCATATTTATAATGTTGATATCGATGAAATGGTCAGGGATGAAGGACTGATGTCGCAGAAAACACATGTGCATCGTAGTTTGACGGTGTTAGCCATTGTTATTAAGGAGAAAATAAAAGGCATCAAATTTTATGTCGAATGGAATGCATGAGGCCAACATGTGAACCCCAACAAGTCTATGTTTAGTAGTTACATTGGAATTTTCACTCGGCAAAGCATGCCGATTGAGATAGATTCATGGAACCATGTTGTTTCTGGGCTGAAGGCTGTGATCTGGGAAGAAATTATGGTAATATTATGAAATTATTTCTTTAATTTACTAGTAAATAAAATAATGAAATAGTTTCTTACTCTTCTCAATCTCTTGCAGAGTACATTTATAATAGATGATTCACACAATAAATTATGTACTAAGTATTGCAGGAAGGATTCATAGAGGTTTTTTCACTATTCTAACAAAATGTCACCTGAAATATTCCAAAGGTAAAATAAACCCACACCCACCCCTTATCTACGCTCACCTGATATCCCAAGAAGCATGGGATGCATTTATTGGCCGCCGTGGGGATGAGAAGTTTCCGGTACATTTTGGCTGATAATACATTGTTTTAGGATATGTTTATTCATCACTTTGATTGTCAATATTTCATTTATGAAATATTAACTCATTATTGAAAATAAGGAACATGCATTAAAACCAACATACCCCTATCGTAAAGCAAGGATGGGGTACGCTTCACTAGAAAAGAAAATTGTACGTATTTTAAATTTACAGTAATATTGTTAGGTGCCAAGAAACAACATCATAATTATATTTCTATATTTATATGTAGATTGATGAGTCTAAATCCCAAGACACTTCCATCCCGTGTCATGTGATATGGAAGGAGGCATGTGTGAATGAGGAAGGGAAGCTAGTAGATGAAAACACACAAAAAGTGTGGGAAATATGTGTAATTATGACATGATAAAAAATTTTGTTTTAAATTGATATTACATAATAATAATTACTTAGTTTACTATATTTGACAGTCACAGGAATCGGCTACTTCTGTAGCGGATTCCGGCCTATTATCAACAGATTTGAAGTGTCTAGAATAATACGGTCGTGTCAGAGGTGTGGGGATTGGGGTGACAGCCCGAGTATATGTTGAGAAAAAAAATGGATGATAGAGATGAGGAAATGAATAAAATGAGAAAAATACTAGAAACTCTTGAAGAATGGTTTTAATGGAAGGGAGAGTTGCTAAAAACTTGTATGGGTGGGAAGTAAAGAGAAGACACAACTCAGGAACAACCAGCACATGAAGATCCCACCCCACCCC
This sequence comes from Viscum album, assembly GCA_963277665.1. Taxonomy (NCBI): domain Eukaryota; kingdom Viridiplantae; phylum Streptophyta; class Magnoliopsida; order Santalales; family Viscaceae; genus Viscum; species Viscum album. Next base: position 1,876,850,304 of record OY728143.1, on the reverse strand, counting down.
CCATAATCTTTTAGGTGAGCTATTCCCCTCAAAGAACTGTCTTAGCCGTGGTAATAAATATTCTAATAATTGTTCCCATGAAATGTGAATCAGAAAAACACTGATACTTTTCTTATACTAATCTTCTACAGGGTGATAATGACTGCGATTTATATCTATCAACATCCACTTATCACTTTGTAGTGAGGGAGGGGAGCTGTCCAGGGGTGTGGGGGTTGTCTAGGGGGTGGGGGAAGTCCAGGGGTGTGGGGGTGTCCAGGGGTGTGGTGGGGGTTGTCCAGTGGGGTGGGAGGGGGGGTTCTGATCTATTTTGGTTAGTTTTTGGTAAAGTTTTGGTCTGTTTCAGGGGTGTGGGAGGGCTGTCCAGGGGTGTTGGAGTGTTGTCTAGGGGTGGGGGTATACAGGAGGGTGGGGTTGTCCAGGTGTGTGGGGGTTATCTAGGGGTTGGGGGCAGTCCAGGGGTGTGGGGGGTGTCCAGGAGGGTGGGGGGTTGTCCAGGGGTGTGGGGAGCTGTCCAAGGGGCGGGGGCAGTCCAGGGATGTGGGGGTGTCTAGGAGGGTGGGGGTTTTCCAGGGGTGTGGGGGGATATCCAGGGGTGGGGGAAATCCAAGGGTGTGGGGGGGTCCAGGGGTGTGGTGGGGGCTGTCCAGTGGGGTGGGAGGGGTGTTCTGGTCTGTTTTAGTCTGTTTTTGGTAACTTTTCGGTCTGTTTTAGGGGTGTGGGAGGGCTGTCCAAGTGTGTGATAGTGTTGTCCAGGGGGTGGGGGTATACAGGAGGGTGGGGGTTATCCAGGGGTGTGGGGAGCTATCCAGGGGTGGTGGGACAATCCATGGGTGTGGGGGGTGTCCAAGAGGGTGGGGTTTTTCTAGGGGTGTGGGGGGCTGTCTAGGGGGTGGGGGCAGTCCAGGGGTGTGGGGGTATCCAAGGGTGTGGTGGGGGCTATTTAGTGGGAGGTTATGGTCTATTTTGGTCTATTTTTGGTAATCTTTTGGTCTGTTTCAGGTATTTTGGTAAGGTATAGCAGTGGTTCGGTTTTATTTAAAAAAATATTTTTTACATCGGTTATTTCATAACCGATGTAAAAAATACATCGGGATTAGTTTTAACATCAGTTATTTCTAAATAGACTTAATAAATTCATGGGAAATGGTTTTTACATCGGTTATTTCATAACCAATGTAATAAATGAAAATTGATAGTTTTTCACGTCGGTTATAAAATAACTGACGTCGGAGATATGTTTTCACATCGGTTATTATATAACCGACGTTGTAAACCACTTGGTAGATAGGTTTATCACATTAGTTATAAAAATAACCGATGTGATAAATGCTTCGGAGGAGTGATTTTTGATGTCGTTTATTATATAACCAACATGAAAGGATATATACTACATTGGTTATTAAATAACCGATGTAATAAACCATGACTCTGAAGCATTTTCCACGTCGGATTTTTATCAACCGATGTGAAAAACGCTTCGGACTTGTGTTTTTTACGTCGGTTGTAAAATAACCAACAAAAAAAACTATGTTTGTAACGTGTCCTATAATAAAGTTGCCCAAAATCCGATGTTAAAAATAAAAAATAACTGCTGTAAAAAACATTTTCTGCACTAGTGTCAATATCCCAGAGGACAAGCTTCATAATATAACACTTTCAAAAGATCATCTGAAAGTGATGATTACTATACCTCATGAGCCAAATGTATAGATACATATTCCACTTGATGATGATGATATTCATACATTTGAGAAGTCTATTGGGACATTCATTTCATGGATTTCATAACTTGTAAGAGTACATGTGGACAAAGAGGTATTTATTTTTATTTTTTTCAAGATAAACCTTTAATAATTAATGAAAAATAGGTCTGAACTAATGAATGTTATTATAGATGGAGAAATGTAATGGGTGACAAGAAATGTGGGCTCAAAAGAATCTAAAGGATTTATCAATCGATCCCAAAGAGCTACTAAAAGCACAATAACACCACTTGTTATCTATCCACATTTACTAGCATTGAAGACTCATGTGGATACAAAGCTAAAAAATGGTTGTAGTCATATAGTTGTTTTGGAAAATAATTTATACAGGGAGGAAATTAAAGATTTTGTTACTGTTGAAAATGTAAATGAGATCCTTGGATACAGTTGGCTAGGCGTCATAGTTATAAATTTATATATGAGGTATGTTTTCTTGAATTGATTTTCTAAAAGATGATATAATGTGCTAATTATGACTAAATTCATCTTATATTATTGGCAGGTGTATATATGAAAAATAGTTGAAGGGATTTTCCCATGATCCAAAATCCGGACTCATTAGTCCTTATACCACATCAACACAATTAATTAAATCTGTTCCATCAAAAAAGGATGAAATAGTTAAAGGATTGCTAAAAACATTTGAAAGCAAGATTATGGATGACATACTTTTCTTAATGCCAACCATGAGGGGGTGAAACTATACGATTAAAGCATATAAATTATATTTCAACTTATTTATATTTTTTTTAGGCAACATTGGATACTAATTTCAATGAACTTGGATACTCCAAAGATTTATTTTCTAGATTCAATGCAAAGATATCCAACAAATCGACCACACATGATGGAGTTTGTGAATCTGTAAGACACTAAATCCTACAGTTACGGTCTAAACATCAAGAAATATAATTTATATTATCTTTTAATAAGGATTATGTTATGATAGGTTGGTGTATCAATATCATCTAAAATAAGGAATGAGGATAGGGGATAAGAAAAAGGAGGCGAGCAAATCTTATGTCCGGACCGGTATCAGGGTATATATAATAAAATTTTAGCATCCAAACACATATCAAAACAAGTTACTTATTCTCCTAATGATCAAAGTTTTTGAAGTTTCCAAAACAACCAAACGATAATGATTATAGTTATTATGTTTGTAAATTTATGAGAGATGTCGTTTTCCATCAACAAACTAGCATCTCTAAAAAGGTATTTTAAAAAACAACTAATATTTCATTTAAATTCATTATTAATTCTTTATTTATATATTTTGAAGTACTAATTTGACTATCGAAAAGAATCATATTCACATAATGATATAGGTTTGTTCAGAAATGAGTGGGCCACATACTTGATGGAAGATTGTACACAAATAGCATGAAGATCTGACTTGGGGACTCATACAATTGGTGGCAATTTTTGAGAGGGGTTAAAGAGATCAAAAGATGAAACATTGTTATAGGTAAATATTCATAGGAAAATTGTAATTATTATTAAATAAAACATCCTTTATCCAATGAGTAATTTTTTCATTTTAGCAGATGAAATGAACCCACAACATGCAAGAATGATGAACCACTTTTCTTTTGGATTTGGACAAGAAAAAATAGTAAAATATACAAATTACCTTTATATCCAACCAAACGCATTTGGATTGTGTTGATACTTTAGTAAAATGATACATGGGTCATTTTTTGACATGTACGAGTCAACTCCACTTCAATCTGAGGCACGGTGTGGCCGGTATCACTCAAAGTGTCACTCTTTTGTTTAAAATGGACAGAATTTTAAGTGAAAACAACAAATGACGCATGGAAAACTGACCAAAAGCATTAATATTGTGTTGATACTTTAGGATAACGATCCATGGGTCATGTGTGATCTGTAAGAGTCAAACCCACCACAATCTAAGGCACGTTGTGGCCTTTATCACTCAAAGTTTCTCTCTTTCGTTTAAAATGGACAGAATTTTAAGTGAAAACAACAACTGACGCACGAAAAACTGACCAAACACATTAGGATTGTGTTGATACTTTAGGAGAATGATCCATGGGTCATCTTTGACATGTAAGAGTCAAATAAGCCTCAATAAAATGCATGGTGTGGTCGGTATCACTTAAAGTGTCACTCTTTTGTTTAAAATGGACTGAAGTTTAACTGAAAACAACAACTGACATATAGAAAACTGACCAAACACATTCATATTGTGTTTATAATTTAGGATAATTATCCATGGATCATATATGATGTGTATGACTCAACCCTGCCTCAATAAAAGGTATAGTGTGGCCGGTATCACTCAAATTGTCACTCTTTTGTTGAAAATGGACAAAAGTTTAAGTGAAACCAACAACTAACATACGGAAAACTGACCAAACGCATTCGGATTGTGTTGATACATTAGGAGAACGATACATGGGTCATATGTGACATGTAAAATTCAACCCCACATCAATATAAGGCACGTTGTGGCTAGTATCACTCAAAGTGCCTCTCTTTTGTTTAAAATGGACAGAATTTTTTAGTGAAAACAACAACTAACGTATGGAAAACTGACCAAAACCATTCCGATTGTGTTGATAATTAAGAATAATGATCCATGGGTCATCTATGATGTGTAAAAGTCAAACTATCCTCAATATGAGTCACAGTTCACTCAAAGTGTCACTCTTTTGTTTAAAATGGACAGAATTTTAAGTGAAAACAACAACTAATGTACAGAAAACTGACGAAACGCTTTCTTATTGTCTTGATAATTTATAATAATGATCCATGAGTCATTTTTTATGTGTATGGGTAGATCCTGACTCAATACGAGGCACGTAGTGTCTGGTATCACTCAAATTTTCTCTCTTTTGTTTAAAATAGACAGAATTTTAAGTTAAAATAAAACCTGATGTACGGAAAACTGACCAAACGCATTTGGATGGTATTGATACTTTAGAAGAACAATCCATGGGTAATTTTTGATGTGTACGAGTCAACCCCACCTCAATATGATACACGATGTGGCCAGTATCACTCAAAGTGTCTATCTTATTTAAAATGGGCAGAATTTTAAGTGAAAACAACAACTGATGTGCAAAAAACAAACCAAACGCTTTTGGATTGTGTTGATACTTAAGGAGAATTATCCATTGGTCATTTTTGATGTTTAAGATTCAATTTTGCCTCAATCTGAGGGACGGTGGGGATGGTATCACTCAAGTTTCACTCTTATGTTTAAAATGGACAGAATTTTAAGTGAAAACAACAACTGGCGTACAGAAAACAAACCAAAAGCATTAAAATTGTTTGGATACTTTAGTAGAATGATCCATGGGTCATTTTTAATGTGTAAGAGTCAAAACATCCTCAATATGAGGCACTTTGTGGCCTATATCACTCAAAGTGTTTCTCTTTTGTTTAAAATGGAAAGAATTTTGAGTGAAAACAAAAACTGACGTATGGAAAACTGACCAAATGCATTAGGATTGTGTTGATACTTTAGGAGAAATATAAATGGATAATTTTTGAAATGTATGAGTCAAACCTTCCTCCATATGAGGCACAGTGTTCCCTATATCACTCAAAGTGTCTCTCTTTTGTTTAAAATGGACAGAATTTTAAGTAAAAACAACAACTGACGTATGAAAAACTGACCAAATGAATTTGGATTGTGTTGATACTTTAGGAGAATGATCCATGGGTCATTTTTGACGTTTGTGAGTAAACCCTACCTCAATATGAGGTACGGTGTGGTCGGTATCACTCAAAGTGTCTCTCTTTTGTTTAAAATGGAAAGAATTTTAAGTGAAAACAACAACTGACATACGTAAAACTGACCAAATGCATTCGGATTGTGTTGATACTTTAGTAGAATGATCCATGGGTCATTGTTGATGTGTACAAGTCAACCCCCACCTCAATATCAGGCATGGTGTATCCGGTATCACTCAAGATGTATCTCTTTTGTTTAAAATGGACAGAATTTTAAGTGAAAACAACAACTAACATACGGAAATCCCCTATCCTACCATACACACCAAAAACATTTATTTTTCCCTAAATAAACACATACTATTTAAATAAACACTATTCCAAAACCATTTTAAAAATTCCAAGGATCTTAAAATTCATGAAATTCATTCCATTAAAACTATTAAAGCCCCCCCCACCCCTGGACACCACCCCACCCCCTGAACACCACCCCCACCCCCTGGACACCCCCACCCCTGAGACACCCCCATAGACAGCCCCCCACCTTACCCCCCTAGACACCCCCAACCCCCTATATGGCCCCCACCCCCTGGATGGCCCCCCTCCCCTCCTAGACACCACCCCACCACTTGGACACCCCCCACCCCCTAGACACCCCCACCCCCATGGACAGCCACCCCCACCCCCTGGACCACCACCCCACCCCCTTGAACACCCCACCCCTAGATAGCCCCCCCCCCTGGACACCCCCAACCCCGTGGACCCACCCCCCCCCCCCCCCCAAGACCCCCCCATCCACCCCTCCTAGACACCACCCCACCACCTGGACACCCCCAGTCCCATGGACAGCCACTCCCACCCCCTGGACACCACCCCAACCCCCTTGTACAGTCCCTCCAACCTCCTGGACCCCCCCCCCACCCCCTAGACACCACCCCATCCCCTGAACACTACCCCCACCCCCTGGACACCACCCCACCCACTAGACACCCCCACCCCCTAGACACCCCCACCCCCTAGACACCACCCCATCCCCTGAACACTACCCCCACCCCCTGGACACCACCATACCCACTAGACACCCCCACCCCCCTAGACACCCCCACCCCCTGGAAATCCCCCCCAACCCCCTAGACTCCCCCTACCCCCTAGACACCCCCCAACCCTCTAGATGGACCCCACCCCTCCTAGACACCACCCCACCACCTAGACACCCCACACCCCCTGGACACCCCCACCCCCACCCCCCTAGTCACCACCCCACCCCCCTTGGACAGCCCCCAAAACTCCTGGACCCCCCCCCCCCCCACCCCCCTGGACACCACCCCACCCCCTGAACACCCCCCACCCCCTGGAAACCCCCACCCCTAGAAATCCCCCGCAACCCCCTGGACACCACACCCCCCCTGGAAACCACCATGGAGAGCCACCCCCCCCCCCCCCCCACCACCCTGGACACCCCCCCCCCCACCCCCCAGATACCCCCATCCCCCCGGACACCCCCACCCCCCTGGACACCGCCTACCCCCCTTAGGCAACCACCCCAAACCCCGGAACAGCCCCCCCCCCCCCCCCAACCCCCTAAATTTTGAATTGAATTCTTTATGTAATTAATTAACTTATTAATTATGTGTTAATGGTGTATGGGTATACTTTTTGTGTGTGTATTCTTGATGTAATTACTTTATGAATTATGTGTTAATTTTGTATGGGTATACTTGTTGATATGTTGGTTTTTTTTTTCAGGTCTTGTTTGGGTGTACTTATATAGAATTTTATGTTACAACAGGCAGGGCATTTATCAGCGCTTTTTTAGTGCTGATAAAGGGTGCCTTTATCAGCTCGTTTTTAGCGTTGATGAAGGATCCCTTTATTTATGCTTTTTTAGCGCAGATAAAGGCAACCTTTATCATCTCTTTATTAGCACTGATAAAGGATACCTTTATCAACTCTTTTTTAGTTTTGATATAGAGAACCCCCCCCCCCCCAATATTAGCACTGAGCTTTACAGTGCTTTTGTAGTGGTATTAAATCCCATTTTGAGCGTTGATAAAGCCTGTTTTTGTAGTATTGTATTTTTAAAAGGTTTTTTACCACCTTTTGATGGTGAACCCATTTAAAATCTAGTTTTTGTCACTTTTATATGTTTTATTTGAAAAAATAAAATTCTTCTTTATAATTGGGACATCATAATTTACTTTGGATGAAATTTTGGTATTTTTCTAATAAAGTTCATTTTTAAATTAATAGTGAAAAATACGACATTTTAATTCAAAAATGCCTTTTAAGATAATTTATTTATATAGTTATATTTTTATTTTTATTGGTTTTAAATTATAATTAGATTAAAATTTTATAATTTATTCCAATTATGGTCATTGGAAGTAATTTTACATTTTAATTGGACATAAGCACATGTCAATCTTTTGATAGTTATTACTTATTAAAAACTCACTTTTGGTTTCGACAACAGGAATTAATTTAAAATTAATTACTGAAACTTCTATATTGGAGAAATGGATTCCATATTTGGAATCTAAAGGTCCAAATTGTGAAGATAGTTACATTTTATTTTTGGAAATTATTAATAGTAACTTCAGTAATTATTTTATTTACCTTGGTTAAAGGGTAAATCAGGTAAATAAGGGTAAATAAATAATATTATAGTAATATAAAACTACCCTAAAACGTATATTAATCATATTGGATGATATATTTCTAACCCTGTTCATCCTTGGGTCGATTTTGGGACCCCATGAAGCCACATTGATGTGAAAATGACATTTTATAAGTATTAATTTAAAGTAAAGAAAAACATAACATAGACATGTATCTTTTACAAAAAAATATATTTATATGGGGTTATATAAGTGATATATTCAACTATAAATATTAATTAGAAATCTAAAAATATTTCCTACATCATGTTATTTTATTTATAATTTTTATACATCAAATAAATAAATATATTTATGACAAAATGATGATGTAGTGATTACATTATTAATGAATGATTTAAATAAATGAGATTATAAATATTAAAATAAATTTATTTTGAAACTTTTAATATCATACATGAATTTTATGGATGATTAATAGTTGTTATATTTTAATTAATGAAGTTTTTTCTAAATAATAAAGTTGTTATGGATTTTTAAAAAGTCATGATATGAATAGTATAAAAATTGACTTAAATGATTTTTTAAAACAAATACTATTTTATTAAATGATATAATAGTCCTAAAAATATAATATTCGTCCAAATAACTTAAATAATGTTTAAAATTTAATTAATTAACTATTTTAGGTTCTATTGTCATATTATAGAAACTATAGTAACCATATAGTATGAATATACAAGAAGACATGGTAAGAGTTAAATTAGTTAACTAAGGGTTAAAGCTAAAATATAATGTACAATTTGTGACCTATAATTGTCTATAACCAATTTATTGAGAGCTTTTTGACCCAAAATAATCTTATATTTTAAATAAATGTATTTTTTACCTTTTGAAACCGAAAAATAATTTTATTATAAAATAATACTTCAAAACTTTCCTAAAGTAGCCTTCCTCCCTCTTATAAAATGGAATAACCCCTACCCATTTAATCACACCTCTCAAGCCCCTTGGATCATCCAATATCTAAAAAAATAATATATAAACATCCATATATGCCTCATATAAGCCTTACCTTAGGCATAAAGAAATTCATGAAATAATTTTGGCTCAAATTAAAGAGAGTTACACGTTTTAAGTGGTAGTGTCTTCTCTAAAGTTCCTCTCCATTATTTTACTTCTTCAATCTCTATTATATTATTATTATTTTATAAAACAATAACACTAGTATCCTAAATATAATAGTATTTTTTTATGATAAGGATTAAAACTACACTTACACACACCTCCATATAATATATATAAAAATAGTGTTTCTGTGGACGACGAACTACTACCTCAAAGAAACGATGATTGTTCAATTTTCCCCTACCACCTATCATGGTGAAAATTATGATGTAAATATATTTATATATTATATATATTGTATTTATATTGTATATATTCTTATATTTGTATTTAAATCATACCTTTATACTTTCAATAAAGTGTAAATATGATATTTTCATTTGAGAAAGTGCAGACTACCGCCCCCTCAAAGTGATATGACTCGTTCATGCCATACATGAAACATGTAAATTATGGTGTTAATAAACTTATGTAATGTATTTAAAATATTATATTATACTGTAATTGTAATACACCTATGTATCATTTAGTTTTCATTCCTTTAAATATGAAAAATAAATGAAAGTAGCGTTCATGCGTACTTACGGCTTACTGTCTCCATAAACGGTTCACTTCATTTATTATCTCCAAATGTTATAGAATATTATAAATACATACATATATATATATAATGTATATATATGATATTTAAATAATGAATACTATTCTGTAGATAATGTTCTTTTGACCACATGGACAATTGGTAATTATATCAAGTTCATTTTTCACTCTAGTACCGAATATTGACAAAACGACCAATATGAACTTAAATAATTTTGTAATTTTTATAACATGATTATAAGTAATAAAAAATGAATAATAAACATGAAAAGTGTTAGTAAAAAAGTATAAATTAACTTAATTTTATTATTTAGTAATATAAAGAACGAAAGAGGCAAGTCGGACTCAAGGTAAGGGAACTTCTTAACCCAATTTTTATTCTTTGGGTTAATCTTCTACTTCTTGATTATGTCATTATATGATTAAGTAATAAATAACTTTTGATATATTATATTGTATTTATACTTTATTTTTGTTTATTTATAGTGAATACATATAATCAATCTATGTTATTATCAAAATGATCTTTGTAAGGTAACCTTTCACCCTCTTCTTTTAGTCAAAGACTTATTTTATGTTATGTATTTTAATTTCCATTTTCTTATGTTGGGATATGTTCTTATATATCCTTATTTATGTAAATTTTATGTCCAAGTGATGAGATGCCATTTTATCTCTCATCAACTCATTTTCTTAATTTTTAATTGATGTCGTTAGGCTTCTAAATTTTCATAAGGAAATTTCTAAACTCAATTTCCACTCATTGGGTTTTCTACTTTCTTTGTTGACTATATTATGCCATGATTATTTGTGGAATCACTGTTTATTTATTAATGTTTTAATTTCCACTTCCCTTTGTGTGGATATATTTTTGTAACACATAATAACCCCATTGATTAATTCTTATGTCATTTATATGAACTTTGCAAGGGAAATGTTAGCTCAATCTCCATTCATTGAGTTAAATATCCATGCCATTGTTTTTGTTTTTACAAGTATATGTGTAAATTACATATGATTTTTTTAGACTTAATATCTATTTATATTGGGTCTATTTATATTTTTCACCCATAATTATTCCATTGATTTATCCTTAATCTAATGATACTATCTTCATAAGGGACTATGGCTTGATCTCCTTTCATTGAGGTATATCTCAATATATTTCACCTTTAATATCCTATAAGGTGTATATAAAACCCTTTTGACATTTTATATCATGAATTTATATATTATCATGATATTTAATGTTTTTTTATGTTATTATTTAATTATTTTTATTCAAGTGTTTCTCAAGTGTTACGAGACTCTTTAATTGAAACATCATCTTAAATTTTTCATAGTGGTGTGGGACACTTTGATTCAATAATATCTTTATTAAATTTTTTAAATGGTTTTGGAAATGGATGGAATATTTCAATATCTTGAATTGATTTATTGTTATTGATGATTTAAATGTTAATAATTTCAATATTTTATGTGTTATGATTATGTAATGATACTTGGACCTTTGACGGGTGGTTAAGTGATAAACCAAACATATGTGGTTATGTGATAAACCTAGGGTGGGTGACCCCAAGATATATCTCCAATAAATTGGCCAACATGACGTAGGTAAACTTTAATGATTATCTTAATAGATTTAGAGAATATATTGTGATGGGATTCAAAATGTAACTCTTTATATAGTTTTGAAAGATACAATGTAAGTATGTTATAGATTCCACAAGCTACCTTTATGACTTATGATTTCTATGTTTTATTAATAAATATTATGATTTCATGAGGTATATTAAATAACATATGTTTTATGATTGAAATGTATGGATTCATTGATTTCTAGGTATTGGTGGATTAATGTTTTCTTTCTTTATTTTATATCCCTTATTGAGATTTTTATGCTCATCCCATGTTTTTTGAAATTTTTTTATATGGTATAAGTAAGGGTAAGAGAGAGGAATAATTTGAGATGATTTTTATCTAGAAAATAATTGTTGTTTTATTTAATGAGTTTTATTGTTGTGAAAAATTGGTCAGAGTATAAGTGTCTACTTTCTAATATTTGAGATGTAATGTAATAGTTATGGCCTAATTATCTAAAACTATAAACCTAAAAATATCCTCAATGTGAATTCTATACTTAACTCAAGATTATATAATGTTAATGGTTGGGGCCTTATAGTTGGTATCAGACGTCAGTTAAGATAATATTAGAGGTTAGGGTTTTATTTGGGTATAGGTAAAGGATCTCATATAAATAAGAGGGTTATTATCATATGGAAACTTTTGTAGGGTTATGGAAAAATAGGTTGATTGGATAAAAACTTGAAAAATTGAGATATAAGGTGGTTGATGGATTAGAGTAATATAAAAGTTTTTATGTTATTTTTACCCTATAGAGGATTATTTTTTTAATAATAAGTTGTTTCAAGTTTATGTGTTGATTATTTTCCACATATTAAGGATCATTTGTCAAGATGGAAGGAAAGAGATATTACACAACCTTCTTATCCCTCCCCGATAATTTGATCATCACTATTATGGAAAAATCTTGTTCAAATGATTTTGACAGAATATTGAGTATTCAAATCACCTGTAAGAAATTTTTTAAGTTATCCAACACCTACTCATTTCCAAAACAGTGTTATGTGTCATGGTATATTTTTTATATTATTTCAAGATCTCAACTTATCCAACTCTATCAAAAATTGAAATTATAGAAGTGGAGTGAACGTTTAATTTTTGAAAGTTGGAAAACATGCCGAAAGAGAAAGGGAACATCCTGAAGATCTTGATATCTAGATTAAAGGTATGATTTATTTTATTATCCATAAATAATGAATCATATTTGGATTGATATTTATAAATGATGAGTATATTCAATCTATAGAAATGATGTATTAATAAATAAGGTGGAAATGTATAGTTAATGGATAATGAAGAACGCTGAATTATTAAGAAGTATACATATAAAAGATTCAAGAGTTATGGTAGATTTTAGGATGATGAAGTGCTTAAAAGTATTAATGATCTTTTTATGATGTGATTAATTTGGAATAATTTTTCTAGTATGTGTAACCCTGAAGTTGGATATGTGAAAATTGTATTCAAGAAAGAATTATCTTTTCTTGTGTGGACATAATGGATAACCTCTGGGTTTTATTTGATCTTTTTTTAGGTGATAAATGATTATTACATTTTGGGATACAAAATTAAAGGTATTAGGTAACCTTTAAGGATAAAATAGGTTATTTTTATTTTGTGTAAATTATCTTTTTTTTGATAATGTTATAATAATGATATTGTTTTAGAAAAAGGACAGCCCGCAGGATGGGTGACAACCCATCACATCCGTGCAGTCCATGGGAATCGAACCCACAACCAAAGGGTGACAAGGGTACATCGCCTAACACTAGCCTATGTGAAGTCCCTAGTTAGTATAACTTATTCTTTTTAGTTAAATGATTTTATGGATTAAGAATAATTTGATTTTTGGAAATTATTTTTTAACAACTGGATATCCTTAGTATATGAAAATTACCTGGTGATTAAGTGATAAATTTTATTTTGGAATATGTTATCTCTTTTGGGAATACATTATGCCTAAGGAAAATATAATACTATGGGATTTCATTTGTGGAATAACAGTTGAAATTTTATTTTGGAAGAATATATGTTTTTATGGTGGACATATAGAGATTTGGGTTATTTATGGAAATGATTAACCTATCATTGAGAATATGTGATTAGGTTAATTACTTTCCATTATGAGACTTTAAGAGTAGTAGATGTTTTTCGGAGATAAATGTTAAGATTTACTATAGAATATTATGTGATGAAATGCTTTAGAATTTTAGGTTTCAATTTCAGTTGGATTACTTTGAATAATTTTAAATAAAGTTGTGTATTTAATTCCCTTTTTTTAACTTTGGGTATTATTTGTTGAATTTTGGAGATAAAGAGTAGTATTTATTTTTATAAAGAATTGTCTTTTAGGGATTATCTGATCTTGTACTAAACATTTTGGTTTTAGTTAATGTCTAAAGACAAGGAAAATATATAGTTCATATTTTTTGGATTATGTGATTCTCTATAAGTTGATTTAAGAGCTTTGGATGAGACCAAGTCATCTTGAATACTCATTGTTTGTAGAAAAGGGGAGTTTGTGGTATAAATTTATTAAATTATGAAAATCTACTTAAAAATTAATTATATATCCATATGTTATTAGTCAATATCATAAATAAATTCCTCAAATTTATGAAAATAACCTTAAAAAATGTTATCATTTTACTTTTCATACAAAGAAATCAAAGACCGTTTAACCCATCACAAGTTTGTGGTTTTATTATTGTTACCTTTATCTTGATCATGTTTTCTATCACTCTCCATCAAAACATGATGGTTAGTTTCTCTTTCATATTCATGTTTTCCTACATGGAATCCTAATATGTGTTATCTCAGGTCACTTTCTAATTCTCTTTAATTCTTTTTAAAGTGATATTTTTATTAACTCTTTTTCTGATGTGGGGATTTCAATGAAGTTTTTGAGCCTAATTTTATAATTGTGAGGACACAATTTCTAAAAGGGGGTAAGGATGTAATGACACATATATTTATAGAATAATTTATTTCCAAATCTATTAATATTTATGAATAAGATATTAGTTTTATGTTAAAGATGACATTTTTTCCGATAGTGTACTCAACACGCAACAATGGGTTTCTTTGAAATCTTACATTGCACACAACTTTGAGTTATACCAAAAAAATAATATAATATTATTATTATTTTAAATGGTAGTTAATGCCTAGTCATTGTATTGGTGGGAATGAATATAACTAACTATAATATGATTATTAAATGTATTTAAATTTATCCAATAAATTTTAGAGGCTTAAAATAATAATGAATCATATTTTAATAATAAAATACTCTAATATTTTTAAATGGTCATTTTGTCACCTTTTGATGGAAAACCCTTTTAAAACTTAATTTTTTGTCATTTTTTATGTTCTATTTTAAAAAAATAAAATTCTTATTTAGAATCGGTACATCAAAATTTACTTTCGATGAAATTTTGGTATTTTTCTAATAATGTTCATTTTTTAATAAATGGTGAAAAATACTGCATTTTAATTCAAAAATATATTTTCATCTAATTTATTTATATAGTTAGATATTTTTTAATTGGTTTTAAAGTATAATTGGAATATATTTTTATAATTTAATCTAATAATGGTCATTTGAAGTAATTTCACATTTTAATTAGACCTAAAAACTTTTCAATCTTTTGATAGTTATTACTTCTTAAAACCCCGCTTTTGGTTATGAAAACTGGAATTAATTTTAAATTAATTACTAAAAATTATGTGTTTTAATTATGGAGAAATGGATTCCATATTTGTAATCTATATGTCCAAATTTTGTAAATAGGTACATTTTATTTTTTGACATTATGAATAGTAACTTCAGTAATTATTTTATTTACCATGGTTAAAGGGTAAATATGGTAAATATTGGTAGTAAAATAATATTATAATGATATAAACTACCCTAAAACGTATTTTAATCCTATTGGATGATATATTTCCAACCATGGGCATCCTAGGGTCTATTTTGGGAGCCCATGGAGCCACATCGATGTAAAAATGACATTTAATAAGAATTAATTTAAAGTAAAGAAAAATATAACATAAACATGTATTTTTTACTAAAAAACTTATATGGGGTTTTATAAGTGATATATTTGACTATAAATATTAATTAGAAATATAAAAATATTTCCTACATCATGGTATTTTATTTATAATTTTTAGACATCAAATAAGTAAATATATTTATGAAACAATGATGATGTAGTGATTACCTTATTAATGAATTATTTAAATAAATGAGATTATAAATATTAAAATAAATTTATTTTGAAACTTCTTATGCCATACAAAAATTTTATTGATTATTATGACTTCTTATCTTTTAATTAATGACGTTATTTTGAAATAATTAATTTTTTATGGATTTTTAAAATCCTTGATCTGAATAGTATAAAAATTGACATAAATGAGTTTTTAAAACAAATACTATTTTATTAAATGATATAATAGTCCTAAAAATTTAATATTCGGCTAAATAACTTAGATAATGTGTAAAATGTAATTAATTAACCACTTGAGGTTCTATTGGTATATTATAGTAACTATATTAACTATATATTATGAATATACAAGAAGACATGGTAAGAGTTAAATTAGTTAACTAAGGGTTAATGCTAAAATATAAGGTTAAATTTGTAACCTGAGACTTGTATAAAACCTATTGTTTGAGATTATTTTGACCCAAAATCATCTTATATTTTAAATAAATATCTTTTGGGCCTTTTGAAACAGAAAATAATTTTATAATAAAATAATAATTCAAAACTTTCCTAAAGTGACCCTCCTCCCTCTTATAAAAGGAAATTACCCCTACCCATTTAATCACACCTCTCAAGACCCTTGGATCATCAAAACTCTTCCAAAATAATCTCCCAACATCCCTATCTTAATCTTTGAAGCCTTACCTTAGTCATAAGAAAATTCAAGAAATTCTTTTGGCTCAAATCAAAGGGAGTTACACATTTTAAGAGGTAGCATCTTCTCTAAAGTTCCTTTCCATTATTTTACCTCTTCAGTCCCTATTCTATTCTAATTATTTGATTAAATAATAACACCATTATTCTCAATATACTAGTATTTTTTATTATAATTATTCTAACTAAATTTACACACACCTCCATCTAATGGATATAAAAATAGTGTTTCTCTGGACGGTGAACTACTACCTCACGAAACGATGATTGTTCAATTTTCCCCAACCACCTATCATGTTGGCCATTATGATGGCATTATATTTATATATGATATATAATATATTTATATTTTCTCTATGATTCTATTTTTTATTTAAATAATACCATTATGATTTCCATAATGTGAAAATACGATAATTTCATTTTAGAAAGTGTGAACTACCTCCCCCTCAAAGTGATATGACTCATTCATTCCATACATGGAATGTATAAATTATGGAATTAATAAACTTATGTAACATATATAAAAAATGATATTAAACTGGAATTATAATATACCTATTTATTATTTAGTTTTCATTCCTTTAAATATGAAAAAGAAATGAAAGTAGTGTTCAGGCGTACGTACTGCTTACCATCTACATGAACGGTGCATTTCATTAATTATCTCTAAATGTTATGGAATATTATAAATAAATATATATATACTGGATATATATGATATTTAAATCAAAAATAATATTCCAGAGATAATTGAATTTTGACCGCATGGAAAATTTGTAATTATATCAAGTTCATTTTCGACCCTAGTACCAAATATAGACAAAACAATCGATATGAACTTAAATAATTATGTAATTTTTATAACATGATGATAAGTAATATAAAATGAATAATAAACTTGAAAAAGGTTCTGAATCAAGTATAAATTAATGTATGTTTATTATTTATGAATATAAAGAACGAACGAGATAAGTCGGACTCAAGGTAAGGGAACTTCTTAACCCAATTTCTATTATTTGGGTTAATCATATACTTCTTGATTATGCCATGATATGATTATGTGAGAAAAAACATTTGATATCCTATATTGTATTTGTACTTTATTTTTGTGAATTTATAGTGAATATATTTAATCAAACTATTTTATTATCAAAACGATCTTTGTAAGGGAACCTTTTACCCTCCTCTTTTAGTAAAAGACTTATTTTATGTTATGTATTTTAATTTATATTTCATTATATTGGGATATATTCTTATATATCCTTATTTTTTAAAATTCTATGTACAAGTGATGAGAGGACCTTTTTCTCTCTCATCAACTCATTTTCTAAATTTTTAAGTGACGTCGTCCGGCTGTTGTGTAATGGCCCGGACCTCTCTAGCCCATTCCTTTGTGAAAATGAGGTGTTAGAGGTGTTCTGGGAGGTTAAGGTGACTTAGGGGTGATTTTGAGCGAATATTTTAAGAAAACTAAAGGGTGGTAGCTTTCGTATGGGTTGCGCACGGTTTTTCTAAACCATGCAGCCAGACCGTGCATATCTAATCTTGGAGGCAGTGGCTAATGGATGGTTAGCGAACGGTTTGTCTAACCATGTGGCCTAACCGTGCGAGGAGTGTTTGATGAGGTTGTGGCTTCTACACGGTAGGCACATGGTTTGTCTAACCGTGTAGCCAAGTCGTGCGAGATGGGTGGCCGAGGAAGTGGTGACTGCACGGTTAGCGCACGGTTTGTCTAACCGAGCGAACAAACCATGCGGGCACTTAATTTAGATCCTAAAATTTAGGATCTCAACCATTTAGCCTCTATCTTGCTCATTTAAGCCCCTATGCATCCATAACTCGGGATTACCCTTCCTTAAAGGTAAGAGAACTTCTCCCAAGAATTTTGGAGGTGATCTGAAGGCTTATCTTGGCGAATCGAAGTCGGTTCCTTGAGCTATGTGATCGTTCTTGTTTGATTTCTTAGATATACTTAGATCTACTTCTCCTCTTCTCTCGGTATCTTAGATCTATGCCCATTATGGGTAGATCTAAGTGTGTGGATGCTAAATATGATGATATTTGGTCTTGATCTTTCTAGGAGAAGAGATCTAAGGTGGATTCTTGGAGAATCAACTCTCCTTCTTGTGTGGTCTTCGTTGTTGGGGTTTTCTTCAAAAACCTTTGAGGTGGGGGATTCATTGCTTCAATTTATTTTATGTGCAACCTTATTGTTAGCATGTTGAATCCCACGGGATGATAATGGAATGGACCTAATAAAATACTTTGAACCAGATAAAGAAATTGTATCGATTTTATGTTATTGCCTGTTGTTTTGCTAGATAGTGTGGTATCTATGCTTGCCTTGATTAGCGGTTTTTCCTAGTGGAAATTGGTAAAGAACGTAAACCGGGCTAATTTATATTTGTTTGGCTAAAGTTAAATAGGCATGTGATCAAATCTGGTTCCTGTAGTAATTTGATGCTAATCAAATTTGCATAGTAAGCATGTATGATATTTTTTGATAGCTTACTGGTTAGGTTCCTGATTTTGGAACCAACGGATTAAATCTGTTAATTCTAGATGGTTTGAAGAATGTGATTGTTTGATAATTCCTTGAAGGGTTCTGAGTTACCCTCTTGTTTGTTGAAAGGGCCATAGCCTAATTGATGTGATGTTTGATTTCCTGATTCTTATGATGTGATGTGACCCTGGAGGGGTGTTGTGATATGTGGAGGCATAGAGGCCTTTTGGTTGTGGCAGCGGATAATGCCTAGAGTGGAAAGATGCATCAGTTTATGCATGTGGGTGTCGGGGAGGACACCAGGGATGATGGAATGGGATGGATGTGATTGTTGTATGCTTGTTGATTCTTTGGTTGTTTATCTGTTTTACTTTTCCCCACTGCTTAAGGAAGATATTCTTTCTTACCCTTCTTCCAAAAGAGGCGAATAACCGTGGGGTATGCCACGTGCTTTTCGTGTTTAGCCTCTCAAGGGAGAATGGGTCTACGCTCTTGCTATAGGCGGCAAAGACTCGACGGGTAGTACATCTACTCACCGTTTTGATCCCCCTTGTGTTTAGTAGCATAGGATGATTTTCTATAATGACTGGGAATATGGGAAAGTAATTTTTTAATGAATGGTTGAATAAATGATGTTAACCCATGGGGTTGGAGTTTGTTGAAACTTAATGATGAGGTTGAGAACTTTTGAAGGGACAATGGTATTTTTAGATGTGGTGTTAATGAAATTTAATGTGGAATTGTTTGTGGTCAATTAATGTGTAAAGAATTAATTAACATAAATTGGAATTGATGAAAAATGGAATGAAGTAATCTAATGAAGTTCTTTGATTGGTTGTGTTCTTATAGGATACCTAGTCTTAGAAATATCAGCCCAGAGTTTGAGAGACGTTAGCTACAGTTGATACTAAGACTAGGTTATGCCCATACTGTAGTTTTGAGTTAATATATTCTGTACTTTTTGTGTTTCTATGCGCTACTCCACCCTTTCAGTAAGGGAAACTGACACCCTGGGGATTCTGAGCCCTAGGGGGTGTTTTCCCCAACATTCTGGTGGGAGGATGAATGGCTGACTACCCCCTTTGACCTCTCTCTCTTCTCTTGGTAGATACTTGTTCCATTAGGAACAACGGTTATTTTTCCCCATATATGTGTGTAGAGAGCTGTAATGGCTTGTGGTTATTCACACACATATATTCTGGATATGGTATCATATGGACTACTATAGGTGTAACGTGTATAGGTTGTGATGGCTTGAGGATCCTTACTCTGTGTATTGGTTGTAATGGCTTGAGGTATAATACCCGACGTATGATATACATTATGCAAGTTGTGGTGGATCCCAGAAACTACCTGGTTAATTTTGGTTGTGAGGGTGGTGTGGTTATTCTCCTAGGTGTCGGCGGGCAAGCCTTTGTAGTGCATGTGGTGAAGATTGTGGAGCTTAGTCCAGGTGTTTGCGGGAAAGCCTTTGGAGAGAGATGCACAGGACGTATGTCGTTGGGGAAAGTGGCAAACTAGTGGGGAAGTAGTAGCAGGTTACCCTTGATATTCTTTACTATATGATATATTCTTGTATGCATTACTTGGTTAGAGTAGCCATGGTGAGGTTGGGAACTTAGTATACCTGTTTAGGTGATGAGTTGGTTTCACTTGTTGTTCACTGGGCTTTAGCATGTATTCTTTACTTTTGCATGAGAGGCTTCGGGGAGGATCCTACTGAGTATACTGTTATACTCACCCTATGTATATATAAACTATTTTTCAGGTCACTTTGAGTAGGTTGGAGATCAATCTGGTTTCTACTAGCTTGGGGTTGTAGGAGTTGTTCGGGCTTGTGGTTGCAGCTATTTTTACTTCCTCTTGGGTACTTGCAGTTTTTCCCCTTTTTGTTGTAGTACTTTTATATGACATTCCATTTGTGCACTTGGGTTTCTTTTATATTTCCAGTTCTGAGTTGGAGTTGATTGGTTTCTATCTTATCTCTCTCTTCTGCATGTGTTCTCTTAGAGGGTAATGCCTCCCATTTTTGTGTTACTATACCCTCGGTGCTAGTCACCAACCCAGGGCCAACTAGAGGCAGGACTCGGGGGGTCATTATATCTCTTCTCACATTGTTGGCCCAGGAGGGGTACACTTTGTGAGGAGGGGGTTGTGAAAGAGTGGTATCAGAGGGAGGTTGAGGTATAGGATGGAGTTTGGAGTTAGGCACATGTGAGGTTGCATGGGTTGGTAGGGAAACAGTGTCATTCATGTTTAGCAAGTGAGGTAAACACTGGAGACCGGCTGAGACATAGGCGTTTAGGGACCCCTATGATCTGATGTATGGACCTTTAAGTTTAAAATGTCTACTAAACAAGGAGATACTAGTTGCAGGGTAGAGACCTAGGAAAGGATCATGCATCATTCTTCTTTGTTCTTGTGTTTGAATGGGTAGACCTTGGGATAGGTTAATCGAAAATGAATGAAAGAAAAGAATAAATTAATTAATGTTGAGTCTTCCATATTCTAAGTTTAGGAGCTCTAACGGTTGTTATTTTACAGGTATGGCTCCAGGTCGACGTTCTCATCCGGTTTATGCAGAAAATGTCCATCAGGCTATTCCAGCAGGTCACCGTAGGGTAGAGGTTGACAATGAAGACACTTGGAGGAAGACACTCTGAGAATTTCAGTGCCAGAGTCTGTAGAAGTATGAGGGCTCTGTTTTAGATGCAGTCATGGAAGACTGGATGGAGGAGGTTGAGATAGTCTTCAGTTCGATCCGTGCTCGGAAGGAGCATTGGGTGTCCTTAGTTGTGACGATGTTGCGTGGAGCAGTGAGGCAGTGGTGGTTCTTGTTCCTCGAGGATTTTGAGGAGTCAGCGATCTCATGGGAGGAGTTCTAAGACAAGCTTAGAGTCGAGTTCCTTTCTTTGACTGCGAAGGCGTCCAGTCGCCAGGAGATTCTTACCCTTCGACTAGGGAGCTCTACTGTTCGAGTGTTTGGAATCTATTTCAGGAACCTTTTACAATATGCTTTGGACCTATTACTAGATGAGGAGGCCAGCGCTAGGCATTTTGAGGAGGCTTTTCATCCAGAGATCCAGCACCAGGTCACCCCATTTATGTTAAAGAAATATCTTGAGGTGCTGGAGAGGGTAGAGGTTTTCGAGAGGACTTTGGATAGGACCGGATCATCACGAGAGGGGGATCTTCATGATCCCTCACAAAGCAAGGTTGTGGTCAGGGGTTCCTGGTTTTCAGTGAAGAAGAGTTTTTGTTCTGCCAGGGGTAGGTCCCATCCCTTCACATCTCGTTTCTCTAGGGACAGAAACTCTTAGGCCTATTCCAAGGGATCAGGTGCTTTTTTTTTCTTATTTTGGTCATGGCCATCAGTAGCGGGAGTGCCCGACCTTTCAGAGTGGTCATCGTGCACCGGGCGCTACTTTCCAGGTTCCTCCGTTGAGGCAGTTCCAGTCAAGGTAGCAGCAGCCAGTTGCACCAGCTTTAGATCAGCAGAGGGTAGATGGGCCAAACAGAGTATATCCCCATGACGCTCCTCGTCCATAGAGAGCAGAGCGCGGCCGTGGTGGTGGTCGTCATCAGGGTCAGAGAATCTGTGGGGGAGGTCGTGGTCAGCTTCATGCTCTAGCGTTTCCAGCACCAGACGAGTCAGATGTCGTTCGAGGTACCCTTTTCTAGTTTTATACCTTGTTGTATGCCTTGTTTGATTCAGTAGTGATGAAATCTTTCATATCACCTACCCTTGTCCATGCTTTGGGACTTGAGTTAGAGAGGCTTCTAGTGCCCTTGGCATTGACTACGCCAGTTGGAGGTTGAGCTGAATTGTTTGAAATATGTAAAGACTATGAGCTAGTGTTGGGAAAACACCGCTCTTGGAGAGATTTCATATGTTTATGAATACAACAATATGATGTCATCCTCGGTATGGGTTGGTTGTATTCATTGTAGGCTATCGTGGATTTCTTTAGGAAGGAGGTCATTTTTCTTGGTGCAGATGGAGAGAAAGTGGTGTTTTTTGGTGAGCAAGATCCTCAGATGGGTCATAGGCGCGTTCCATCCTTATCATCAATGATGGCTGAGATGATGATAAGTTCTTCAGAGGTTCAGCAGTTGGAATTTCTTCGGGTCATAGAGGAGTACCATGATGTCTTTCCAGAAGAGGTTGTAGCATTACCCCCTCGATGAGAGATCGAGTTTGGGATCAAGCTACACCCAGGAGCGTCTACTATTTCTATGTCTCCATATAGGATGGCCCCTTCTGAGTTGTGAGTGCTAAGTATACAGCTTGATGGTCTGTTTTAGTGTGGTTTTGTTCGGCCAAGTGTGTCACCATGGGGTGCACCAGTTTTGTTCATAAATAACTCTGGCGGCAGTTTGTGGTTGTGTGTAGATTATCGTCGCTTAAAAAAAGTGACAATAAATAATCACTATCCTCTTCTGTGGATTGATGACTTATTCGATCAAATAAATGGTGCAAGTTGGTTCTCAAAGATCGACTTGCGGTCAGTATATCATCAGATGCGTGTAAAGGATGAGGATATTCTGAAGACTGATTTCCGTTGTAATCATGGGCATTATGAGTTCATTATAATGTCGTTCGGCATGACGAATGATCCAACTGTATTCTTGGTATTGATAAATTTTGTGTTCTGTGAGTTCCTAGACATGTTCGTTGTAGTTTTCATCGACGACATCCTTAAGTACTCCACATCTGAAGAGGATCATACACAGCATCTACATGCCATTTTGGGAGTCCTTCATCAACATCAGCTGTTTGGGAAGTTGTCGAAGTGTGATTTTTGGGCTCAAGAAGTCCATTTCTTGGGGCATGTTGTGTCCTAACAGGGAGTTACTGTGGATCCATCGAAGATAGAATCAGTTGTGTCTTGGGCATCCCCCAAGATAGTTTCAGAGGTAAGAAGTTTCCTTGGTCTCACAGGCTACTACATGAGGTTCATAGTTAATTTATCTCGAGTTTTGACTCCTATGACAGCTTTAACTAGAAAGGATCAGGCATTCATATGGACTGATCAGTGTTAGGCAGCTATTGAGTATCTAAAATAGAAGTTAGTAAGTGCTCCAGTCCTTTGTCTTCCATCTGAGGGAGTCCAGTTTGATGTTTTTTGTGATGCTTCACATATGGGGTTAGGTTGTGTTCTCATGCAGTAGAGGTCAGTTGTTTCTTTTGGGTCTCGGTAGTTATGTCCCCATGAATGCAACTATGCCACCCATGATCTTGATTTGGCATCCGTGGTGTTTTCTCTGAAGTTTTGGAGACATTACCTCATCGGTGAGCGCTTTGTGGTTTTCACCGATCATAAGAGTTTGAGGTATGTTTTCTCCCATCATGAATTAAACTTACGACAGCATCGGTGGATGGATTTCTTATAGGAGTACGACTTCAAAATATCGTATACACCTGGAAAAAGGAATATTGTAGCTGATGCGCTGAGCCGAAAGTCACGTAGTGATGCAGTGTGTGAATCCGATGATTCCTGGAGAGTAATGGAAGAACTGTCAGCATTACATCTTGATATGGGAGAAGTTGGGGGTAGAGGCTGTATTTTTTGGATGATAGTACATTCATCCCTAATGTAAAAGGTAGAAGATTCCCAGTTGGGGGATCTAGAGGTGGAGGTCTGGAGAGACCGAGTTGTTTGTGGTGAGGCCCCTGATGGTTGGTCGGAGGATTAACAACACCAAGTGTAGCATCGTGGAAGGATTTTTGTTCCCTTGACAAAGCATGATACGGTTCTCAGAGAGTTTCATATATCACCCTTTATTAGTACATCCTGGCGTGACAAAGATGTACCGATCCTTGAGGAGTCAGTTTTGGTGGCCTGGGCTAAACCGTGCGGTTGCAGAGGTTGTGTCTCGATGTTTAGTCTTCCAGAAGGTAAAGGCAGAACACCATGTTCCAGGTGGTCTTATACAGCCATTCGAGATTCCATAGTGGAAGTAGGAGTACATATCATTGGACTTCGTTACTAGGTTACCTCGAGCTCCGAGAGGACATGATGCTATTTGGGTGGTAGTTGATCGTTTAACAAAATCAACCCACTTTATAGCAATCAAGTAGTTAATCTCAGGGGAAGTTCTGTCAACGAAGTATCTAGAGGATGTGGTGAGACTTCATGGAGTCCCTAGGATGATAATTTCTGATCGAGATCCTCATTTTACCTCCAAGGTATGGAGAGGTATCCAACATGATTTCGGTTCTCAGTTATGCCTTAGCACTGCTTTTCATCCTCAAACGGATGGTCAGACAGAGAGAACCATCCAAACTCTTGAAGATATGTTATGCTCTTGTGTTCTGGATTTTGTAGAATCGTGGATAAGGCACTTAACCTTGTGGACTTCGCTTACAATAATTGTTTTCACTCCACCATCGGTATGGCACCGTTTGAAGCCTTGTATGGCCGGCCTTGCCGTTCTTCGTTGTGTTGGACTGGGGTTGGAGAGTCAGCAATTCTCAGACCATAACTAGTGAAGAATAAAACAGAGATGGTCCAGGTAATTTTTGAGAGGATGAAGATAGCGCAAGATCATCAGAAATCATATGTCGATCAAAGAAGGAGACCCTTAGAGTTTAATGTTGGGGATCATGTGTTTCTAAAGGTGACTCTCCATCATGGGTAGTGAAGGTTTGGATGTGGAAGTAAACTTTCTCCCCAGTTTATTGGGCCTTTTGAGGTGTTAGATCGTGTTGGAGTTGTGGCGTATCGAGTAGCACTTCCCCCTCAGATGAGTTGGATACATGATATTTTCCATGTATCATAGCTCTGTCATTATCTTCATGACGACTCTCACATCATCGATTGGGGAGAGATCAATGTTAATGATGATGCAACCTTTGAGGAGTGACCTGTGGAGATCCAAGACCGCAAGGAGAAGGTGTTTCACGGGCGTTCTATTCCTTTAGTTCATGTCTTGTAGCGACACGATGGCTTGGAGGAGAGTACCTGGGAATGTGAGCCACAGATACGTGCTCAATACCCAAAGTTGTTTGATGTTTAACTCTTTTCATGTATCGTTGTAGCTGATGTGGTTATGAAACTTTCATGTTTATGAGATGGTTCCCTTTGTTGTTTTGTGGCTTGATTTCTTTTGAGAGGTATCTTGAGGGGTGGTTGTTCAGTCCTTGTTTCTTTTTCACTTTAGGTGGGTTTTGGATTCTCGAGGATGAGAATGTTTTGAGAGGTATCTAATGTAATGTCCCAAACCTCTCCAGCCCATTCCTTTATGAAAATGTGGTGTTAGAGGTGTTATGGGAGGTCAAGGTGACTTGGGGGTGAGTTTGGGAGAATCTTTTAAGAAAACTAAAGGGCAGTAGATTTCGCATGGGATGCGCACGATTTGTCTAAACCGTGCGGCCAGACCGTGCATAGCTAATCTTGGAGGTAGTGTCTAATGCACGGTTAGCGCATGGTTTGTCTAACCATGCAGCCTAACCATGCGAGGAGTGTTTGAAGAGGTAGTGGATTCTACATGGGAGGTGCACAGTTTGTCTAACCGTGCAGCCAAGTCGTGTGATATGGGTGGCCGAAGTAGTGGTGACCGTGCGGTTTGTCTAACCGTGTGAGCAAACTGTGCGGGCACTTAAATTAGATCCTAAAATTTATGATCTCAACCGTTTAGCCTCTATCTTGCTCGTTTAAGCCCCTAAGCGGCCATAACTCAGGATTACCCTTCCTTAAAGGTAAGAGAACTTCTCCCAAGAATTTTGGAGGCGATCTGAAGGCTTCTCTTGGAAAATCGAAGTCGGTTCCTTGAGGTATGTGATCGTTCTTGTTTTATTTCTTAGATCTACTTAGATATACTTCTCCTCTTCTCTTGGTCTCTTATATCTATGCCCGTTATGGGTAGATCTAAGTGTGTGGATTCCAAATATGATGATATTTGGTCTTGATATTGCTAGGAGAAGAGATCTAAGGTGGATTCTTGGAGAATAAACCCAGCTTCTTGTGTGTTCTTCATTGTTGGGGTTTTCTTCAAAACCGTTGAGGGAGGGGATTCATTGCTTCTCTTTCTTTTACGTGCAACTATATTTTTAGAATGTTGAATCCCACTGGATGACAATGGAATTGACCTAATAAAATACTTTGAACTGGATAAATAAATCATATCGATTATATGTTATTGCCTAATGTTTTTCTAGATAGTGTGATATCTATGCTTGCCTTGCTTAGTGGTTGTTCTTGGTGGAAATTGGTAAAGAACGTAAACATAGCTAATTGATATTTGTTTGGCTAAAGACAAAGAGGCATGTGAACAAATCTGGTTCCTGTAGTAATTTGATGCTAATCAAATTGGCATAGTAAGAATGTATAATCTTTTGTGATATCTTACTGGTTAGGTTCCTAATTTTGGAACCAACGGATTAAATCTGTTAATTTGAGATGGTTTGAAGAATGTGATTGTTTGATAATTCCTTGAAGGGTTCTGAGTTACCCTCTTGTTCTTTGAAAGGGACACAGCCCAATTGATGTGATGTTTTATTTCCTACTACTTGTGTTGTGATGTGACATAGGATGGGTGTTGTGATATGTGGAGGTATAGAGACCTTTTTCTTGTGGTAGAGGATGACACCTAGAGTGGTGAGATACATCAGTTTATGCATGTGGGTGTCAGGGAGGACACTAGGGATGATGGAATGTGATGGATGTGATTGTTAGGTGCTTGTTGATTCTTTGGTTGTTTATCTTCTTTACTTTTCCCCACTGCTCAAGGCAGCTGGTCTTGCTTACCCTTCTTCTGAAAGAGGCAAAGACACGCGGGGTATGCCACGTGCTTTCCATGTTTATCCTCTCAAGGGAGAATGGGTCTATTCTCTTGCTATAGGTGGAAAAGACTCGATGGGTAGTACATCTACTCACTGTGTTGATCCCCCTTGTGTTTATTAGCATAGGATGCTTTTCTAGAATGCCTGGGAATATGGGAAAGTAATTCTATAATGAATGGTTGAATAAATTATGTTAACCCATGAGTTTGGAGTTTTTTGAAACATAATGATGAGGTTGAGAACATTTGAAGGGACGGTGTAATTTTTGGATGTGGTGTTAATGGAATTTAATGTGGAATTGTTTATGGTTAATTAATGTGTAAATAATTAATTAACGTAAAGTGGAATTGATGAAGAATTTAATGAAGTAATCTAATGAAGTTCTTTGATTGGTTGTGTGCTTATAGGATACCTAGTATTAGAAATAGCAGCCCAGAGTCTGAGAGATGTTAGCTGCAGTTGAGACTAAGACTAGGTTATGCCCATAGTTTGGTTGTGAGTTAATATATTCTGTACTTTTTCTGTTTCTATGCGCTACTCCACCCTGTCAGTAAGGGAAACTGACACCCCAGGGATTCTGAGCCCTGGCGGGTGTTTTCCCCAAAATTATGGTGGGGGGATGAATGGCTGACTACCCCCTTTGACCCCACTCTCTTCTCTTAGTAGATACTAGTTCCATTAAGCACAGTGGTTAGTTTTCCCCATATATGTGTGTATAGGGCTATAATGTCTTGTGGTTATTCACATGCATATATTATGGATATGGTATCCTATGGACTACTATAGGTGTAACGTGTATAGGTTGTGATGGCTTGAGGATCCTTACTCGGTGTATAGGTTGTAATGGCTTGAGGTATAATACTCGACATATGATACACGTTATGTGAGTTGTGGTGGCTCCTAGAAACTACCTGGTTACTTTTGGTTATGTGGAGGGTGTGGTGCTTCGCCCAGGTGTCCACGGGCAAGCCTTTGTGGTGCACGTGGTGCAGATTGTGGATCTTAGTACAGGTTTTGCGGGAAAGCCTTTGGAGAGAGATGCACAGGACATATGTTGTTGGGGAAAGTGGAAAACCAGTGGGTAAGTAGTAGCAAGGTACCCTTGATATTCTTTACTATATGATATATTCTTGTATGCGTTACTTGGCGAGAGTAGCCATGGTGAGTTTGGGAACTTAGTATACCTATTTAGGTGATGAGTTGGTTTCACTTGTTGTTCACTGGGATTTAGCATGCATTCTTTACTTTTGAATGAGAGGATTCGATGAGGATCCTACTGAGTATACTGTTATACTCACCCTACATATATATAAACTGTTTTTCAGGTCACTTGGAGCAGGTTGGAGATCAAGCTGGTTTCTACTAGCTTGGGGTTGCAGGAGCTTTTTGGGCTTGTGGTTACAGCTGTTTTTACTTCCTCTTGGGTACTTGAAGTTTTTTCCCTTTTTTTGTAGTACTTTTGCATGACATTCCATTTTTTCACATGGGTTTCTTTTATATTTCTAATTATGAGTTAGAGTTGATTTGTGTCTATCTTATCTCTCTCTTTCGCATGTGTTCTCTTAGAGGGTAATGGCTACCATTTCTGTGCTACTATACACTCAGTGCTAGTCTCCAACCTGGGGCCTACTGGAGGCAGGACTCAGGGGTCATTATCTCTCTTCTCACATTTCCGGCCCAGGAGGGGTACACTTTGTGGGGAGGGGGTCATGACATGCCGAATTTTTATAAGGGAATTTCTAAACTCAATTTCCACTCATTGGGTTTTACGCATACTTCGTTGACTATATTATGCCAAGATTATGTGTGGAAACACTATTTATTTATTTATGTTTTAATTTCCACTTCCCTTTGTGTGGATATAATTTTTAAACACATAATCACCCCATTGATAAATTCTTACGTAATTTATATGAATATTATAATGGAAATCTTAGCTCAATCTCCATTCATTGAGTTAAATATCCATGTCATTGGTTTTGTTTTTTCAGGAATATATGTGAAAACCTATGATTTGTTTATAATTAATATCCAATTATATTGGGTGTATTTATATTTTTCTCCCATAATTATGTCATTGATTTATCCTTAATCTAATGATACGATCATTGTAAGGGACTACGTCTCAATCTCTTTCATTGAGGCATATCTCAATATTTTGCACGTTTAATATCTTATAAGGTGTATATACTACCCTTCTGACATTTTATATCATGAATTTCTATATTATCATGATATTTAAAGTTTTTTTAATATTATTCATTAATTATTTTTATTCAAGTTTTTCTTAAGTGTTACAAGACACATTAACTGAAACATCATTTTAAATGTTTTAAAGATTTATTCTTATAAATATTTCTCACTAATGTCTATGTTTTTAAAATGTTTAGAAGGATTTATTTATATGGACATTAATGTTTTAAAAAATTAATTCCATTAAATTTTTCAAAGTTTTATGGGACACTTTGATTCAATAATATCTTTCTTAAATGTTTTAAATGATTTTGTAAATGGATGGAATATTTTAGTATCTTGAATTGATTTATTGTGATTGATTAGTGAAATTTTGATAATTTCAATATTTTATGTGTTATGATTATATAATGATACATGGAAATTTGATGGGTGGTTATGTGATAAACTAAATATGGGTGGTTCTGTGATAAACCTAGGGTGAGTGATCCTAAGATAGCTCTCCAATGCATTGGGTAACGTAATGGAGGTAAATGTTAATGTTTCTCCTAAGAGATTTAGGGAATATACTGTGATTGTTATTCCAAACGTAACTCTATATGTATTTGTGAAATATACAATGTAAGTATGTTATGGGTGCCACAATTCACTATGATGATTTATTATTTCCATGTGTTATTCATAAATATTATGAATTTATGAGGTATGTTAAAGAACTTATGTTTTATGATTGAAAATTATGGTTTCATTGATTTGTATATATTGATGGACTAATGTTTTCTTTTCTTATTTTGTATCCCTTACTGAGCTTTTCATACTCATCCCAAATTTTTGGATATGTTTTTATAGGGTATAAGGAAGGGTAAGAGAAAGGAAGAATTCATGAATATTTTTATCAAAAAAAAATTGTTGTTTTATTTAATAAGTTTTATTGTTGTGAAAACTGGTTATATTGGAAGTTTCTACTTTGTAATATTTGATATGTAATGTAATAGTTATGGCCTAATTCTCAAAAACACTAAACCTAAAAATATCCTCAATGTTAATTATTAACTTAACTCAAGATTATGTAATGTTTAAGGCTGGGGCCTTATAGTTGGTATCAAAGGTCGGTTTAGATAACTTTAGAGGTTAGGGTGTTAACTGGGTATAGGTAAAGGATCTCATATAACTAAGAGGGTTGTTATCATATAGAAACTTTTAGAGGGTTATTTCAAAACAGTTTTATTGGATAAAAACTAAACAATGGATATATAAGGAGGTTTGTTGATTATGGTAATATAAAAGTTTTTATGTTATATTTACCCTATAAAGGATTCTTTTTTAATAATAATATGTTTCATGTTTAAGTGTTGATTATTTTCAGCAGATTAAGCTTCATTTGTCATGATGGAAGGAAAGATATATTACAAAACCTTTCTATCCCTCTTTGATTATTTGATCATCACTATTATGGAAAAATCATGTTCAAATAATTTTGATAGCTTCTGGAGTATTCAAATCACCTGCAAGAAATTGTTTGAGTTATCCAACACCAACTCATTTGTAAAAAAATTTATGGGTCATGGTATCTTTTTTATATGATTTCAAGATCTCAACATTTGCAACACTATCAAAAAGTGAAATTACAGAAGTGAAGAGAACATTTACTTTTTGAAAGTAAGACAACATCTCAAAAGATAAATGGAACATCTTGAAGATCATGATATCTAGATTAAAGGTATGATTTATTTTCTTGTCCATAAATAATGAAGCATATTTGGATTGATATTTATAAATGATGAGGATATTCAATCTATAGGAATAATTTATTAAGAAATAAGGTGGAAATTCATAGTTAATGGACTATGAAGAACATTGAATGAGTAAGAAGTATACATATAAGGGATTCAAAAGTTATGGTAGATTGTAGTATGATGAAATACTTAAAAGTATTAATGCTCTTTTGATGATGGGATTACTTTAGAATAATTTTTATAGTATGTGTAACCCTGAATTTTGATTTGTGAAAATGATATTTAAGAAAGAATTATCTTTTCTTGTGTGGACATAATGGATAACCTTAGGGGTTTATATGATCTTTTGTTTTGAGGTGATAAATGGTTATTACATTTTGGGATGAAAAATGAAAGGTATTGGGTAACCTTTGAGGATACAATAGGTTATGGTTATTTTTAGGAAATTATATTATTTTTAGAATTTTATAAGAAAGATATGGTTTTAGAAAAAGGAAAACCCACAGGATGGGTGACAACCCGTCACGTCTGGCAAGGCCATGGGAATCGAACCCATAACTGAAGGGTGATAAGGGTACATCACCTACCAATAGCCTAAGTGAAGTCCCTAGTTAGTATGACTTATTCTTATTAGCTAAATGGTATTATGGAGTAAGAATAATTTTATTTTGGGAACTTATTTTTTATCAAATGTATATCCTTAGTATAGGAAAATGGCTTAGTGATTAAGTGATAAATGTTATTTTAGAATACATTCTCTCTTTTGGGAACACTTTATGCCTAAGGAAAATAGAATAATATGGGATTTAATTTTTGGAATAATGGTTGATATTTTATTTTGGAAGAATATATGTTTTTATTGTGAACATATAGAGATTTCGATTATTTATGGAAATGATTAACCTATCATAAAGAATATTGGATTAGGTTAATTACTTTTTATTATGAGACTTTAAGAGTATTCGATGTTATTTGGAGATAAATATTAGGATTTATTGTAGAATATTGTGTTGTTAAATCCTTCGGAGTTTTAGATTTCAATATTAGTTAGATTAATTTTGAATAATGTTAATGACAATTGTGTATTTAATTGTCTTTGTTGAACTTTGGGTATTGTTTGTTGAATTTTGGAGAATAAGAGTAGTATTTATTTTTATAAAGGATTATCTTTTAGGGATTATATAATCTTGTAGTAACCATTTTGATTTTGAATAATGTCTAAAGACAAGGTAAATATAGAGTTCATATTTTTCAGATTATTTTTTTCTCTAAAAGTTGATTCTAGTGCTTTGGATGTGACCAAGTCATCTTGAATGCTCATCCTTTGGAGAAAATATGAGTTTGTGGTAGAAATTTATTAAAGGATGAAACTATACTTGAAAAGTAAGTATATTTCCTTCTATTCCTAGTTAATATCATAAAAAAATTCCTCAACATTATTAAAATAACCTTAAAACAAAAATGCTGTACTTTTTATTTTCCTTATAGTAAATCAAATAGTGTGTAATCCATCACAAGTTTGTGGTTTTCTTGTTGTTAACTTTCTCCTGATCACGTTTTCTGTCACTCCCCATTAGAACTTGATGGTTAGTTTCTCTTCCATATTCAAGTTTTACTACATGGAATCCTAGTATGGGTTATCTCGGGTGACTTTTTGCTTCTCTTTTTTTCAATTGATAGTTTTATTCACTCTTTTTCTGACGTGGTACTTTAAATGAAGTTTTTAAGACCAATTTTAAAATTGTGAGGACACAATTTCCGAAAGAGGGAAGGATGTAATGACCTAGGTATTTATAGAATAATAAATTTTTATATATATTAATATTTATGAATAAGATATTAATTTTATGTTAAATATGTAATTTTTTTGATATCGTACTCAACACAAAACAATGGGTTTCTTTGAAATCTTACATTGCACACAACATTGAGTTATACTAAAAAAATAATATTATTAT
The DNA here is from genome assembly GCA_963277665.1 of Viscum album. Lineage (NCBI taxonomy): Eukaryota > Viridiplantae > Streptophyta > Magnoliopsida > Santalales > Viscaceae > Viscum > Viscum album. Next base: position 1,876,816,737 of record OY728143.1, on the reverse strand, counting down.
ATTATTATTTTAAATGATAGTTAACGCATAACTATTTTATTGGCGGGAATGAATAGAACTAAATAAAATATGATTATTAAATTTCTTTACATTAATCTAATAAATTTTAGAGGCTTAAAATAAGAATGAATCTAATTTTAAGCATGAAATACTCTAATATTTTTAAAAGGTCGTTTTACTACCTTTTGATGGTGAAACCTTTTCAAATCTATTTTTTTCACTTTTATATGTTCTATTTGACAAAATAAAATTATTCTTTAGAAAAAAGACATCAAAATTTATTTTGGATGAAATTTTTGTATTTTTTTGATAAAATTCATTTTTTAATGAATAGTTAAAATGATACATTTTAATTCAAAATTTTCATTTCATATAATTTATTTATAAAGTTAGATTATCCTTTTAATTGGTTTTAAAGTATAATTAGTTTATATTTTTATAATTTAATCCAATTATGGTCATTGGATGTAATTTCACATTTTAATTGGATAAACACATGTCAATCTTTTGAAAGTTATTACTTCTTAAAAACCCGCTTTTGGTTTTGACAACAGGAGTTAATTTTAAATTAATTACTACAACTTCTATGTTTTGAATTTGGATAAATGGATTCGATATTTAGAATCTTGAGTTCCAAATTGTGTCAATTGGTACATTTTATTTTTTGAACATTACGAATAGTAACTTCATTAATTATTTTATTTACCATGGTTAAAGGGTAAATCTGGTAAATAAGGGTGATAAATAATATTATAATAATATAAAACTATCCTAAAACATCTCATAATCCTATTGGATGATATATTTCACATCATTTACATCCTTGGGTCTATTTTGGGACCCCATGGAGCCACATTGATGTGAAAATTAAATTTTATAAGAATTAATTTAAAGTAAATAAAAATATAACATAAACATGTATCTTTTACTAAAACAACTTTTATATAGAGTTATATAAGTTATATTATCGATTATAAATAGTTATTTTAAATATAAAACTATTTCATAAATCATGGTATTTTATTTATAATTTTTACACATCAAATAAATAAATATATTTATGACACAATGATGATATAGTGATTACCTTATTAATGAATGATTTAAATAAATGAGATTATAAATATTAAAATAAATTTATTTTGAAAATTTTTATGACATCTAAAAATTTTATGGATGTGTATGAAATTTTATATTTTAATTAATGATGTTTTTTCGAAATAATCAAGTTGTTGTAGATTTTAAAAATTCATGATATGAATAGTATAAAATTGACATAAATGAGTTTTTAAAAAAATACAATTTTATTAAATGATATAATAGTACTAAAAATCTAATATTCAGAAAAATAACTTATATAATGTTGAACATGTAATTAATGAACCACTTTAGGTTCTATTGGCATTTTATAGTAACTATATTAACCATATAGTATGAATATACAAGAAGACATGGTAAGAGTTAAATTAGTTAACTAAGGGTTGAAGCTAAAAGATAAGGTTAAAAATGTGACCTAGACTTGTCTAAAACCTATTGGTTCAGAGTTTTAGACCCAAAATAATATTATATTTGAAATAAATGTATTTTTAACCTTTTTAAACTGAAAATAATTTTATAATAAAATAATACTTCAAAACGTTCCTAAAGCGCCCCTCCTCCCTCTTTTAAAAGGGCATCACCCCAACCAATTTAATCACACTTCTCAAGCCCCTTGTATCATCCAAACTCTACCAAAATAATCTCCCAAAATCCCTATATTTCTCCTATAATCCTTACCTTAGGTAGAAGGCAATTCAAGAAATCCTTTCTGCTCAAATCAAAGGGAGTTATACGTTTTAAGAGGCAGTATCTTCACTAAAGCTCTTTTTCATTATTTTACTCCTTTAATCCCTATTATATTCTTATTATTTGATTAAATAATAACATCAGTATCTTAAAAATACTAGTAATTTTTATTAAAATTATTCTAACTACACTTACACACACCTCTATCTAATGGATATAAACATGGTGTTTCTCTGGACGGTGAACTACCGCCTCATGAAACGATGATTGTTCAATTTTCCCCTACCACCTATCATGGTGTCCATTATTATGGAAATATATTTATATATGATATATATTACATTTATATTTCCTCTTAAATATTGTTTTTTTAATTAATTCACACCTTTATGCTTTCCATAATGTGTAAATATGATAAATTCATTTTAGGAAGTGCGGACTACCGCCCCCTCAGAGTGATATGACTCATTCACGTAATACATAGAATTTATAAAGGATGGTGTTAGTAAAATTATTTAATGTATATAAAATATGATATTATATTGGAATTATAATATACATATGTATCATTTAGTTTTCATTCCTTTAAATATGAAAAAGAAATGAAAGTAGCGTTAAAGCGTACGTACAGCTTACCGTCTCCATGAATGATGAATTTCATTTATTATCTTCAAATTTTATGATATATTATAAATAAAAATATATATTTGATATATATGATATTTAAATAATTAATACTATTCTAGAGATAATGTACTTTTGACCACATGGACAATTCGTAATTATATCGAGTTTATTTTCGACTCTAGTATTGAATATCGACAAAATGACCGATATGAACTTAAATAATTATGTAATTTTTATAAGATGATGATAAGTAATATAAAATTAATAATAAACTTCAAAAGGGTTCTTAAGAAAGTATAAATTAACCTAAGTTTATTATTCAGGAATATAAATAATGAACAAGACAAGTCGGACTCAAGATAAGGGAACTTCTTAACCCAATTTCTATCCTTTGGTTTAATCTTCTACTTCTTGATTATGTCATGATATTATTATGTGAGAAATAAATTTTGATATACTATAATTTATTTATACTTTATTTTTGTTTATTTATAGTGAATATACATAATAAATCTATTTTATTATCAAAATTACCTTTGTAAGGGAACCTTTCACCCTCCTCTTTTAGTCAAAGACTTCTTTTATGTTATGTCTTTTAATTTCCATTTTATATATTGTGATATGTTATTATATATCCTTATTTATATAAATTTTATGTCTAAGTGATTATAGACTATTTTACCTCTCATAAACTCATTTTTTTAATTTTTAAGTGACGTCGTTAGGCTGCTGAATTTTTATAAGGGAATTTCTAAACTCAATTTCCACTAATTTGGTTTTATGCATACTTCATTAACTATATTATTCCAAGATTATGTGTGGAATCAATGTTTATTTATTTATTTGTAATTTACACTTCGCTTTGTGTGTATATAATTTTTCAACACATAATCACCCCATTTATAAATTCTTACATCATTTATACGAACTTCATAACGGAAATCTTAGCTCAATCTCCATTCATTGAGTAAAATATCCATGTTATTGGTTTTGTTTTTCCAAGAATATGTGTGAATGACCTCTATTTTTTATACTAAATATAAAATTATATTGGGTTTATTTAAACTTTTCACCCATAATTATGTCATTGATTTATCCTTAATCAAATGATACGATCTTTGTAAGGGATTACGTCTCAATCTCCTTTCATTGAGGCATATCTCAATATTGTGAACCTTTATTATATTATAAGGTATATATACCACCCTTTTCACATTTTATATCATGAATTTATATATTATCATGATATTTAACATTTCATTTTATTTTATTCTTTAATTATGTTTATTCAAGTGTTTCTCAAGTATTACGAGACTCTTTAACTGAAACATTGTTTTAAATGTTTTAAAGATTTATTCTTATAAATCATACCCATTAATGTCCATGTTTTCAAAATTATTTTAAATATTTATTTAAATGGACATTAATTTTTTAAAATATTAATTCCTTTAAAAGTTTCAAAGTGGTATGGGACACTTTGATTCAATAATCTCATTATTAGATGTTTTAAATGGTTTTGGAAATGGATGGAATATTTCAATATCTTGAATTTATTTATTGTGATTGCTGAGTGAAATATTGATAATTTAAATCTTTTATGTGTTATAATTATATAATGATACTTGTACATTTGACGGGTGGTTATGTGAAAAACCAAATATGGGTGGTTCAGTGATAAACCTTGGGAGGGTGATCCCAAGATAGCTCTTCAATTCATTGGGTAACATGATGGAGGTAAACATTAATGTTTCTTTTAATAGATTCAAGAAATATACTATGATTGGTATTCCAAACGTAACTCCCTATGTAGCTGTGAAAGATACAATGTAATTATGTTATTGATTCCACAAGTCACATTTATGATTTATGATTTGTATGTTTTATTCATAAATATTATGATTTCATGAGGTATGTTAAAGAAATTATGTTTTATGATTGAAAAGGATGGTTTTATTGATTTTAATGTATTGATGGACTAATGTTTTATTTCCTTATTTTATATCCCTTACTAATATATTTATTCTCATCATTAGTTTTTGGAAATGTTTTTCATAGGTTATAAGGAAGGGTAATAGAAAGGAATAATTTAAGAAGATTTTAATCAAGAAAAGAATTGTTGTTTTATTTAATGAGTTTTATTGTTGTGAAAAATTAGTTTGAGTAGAAGTGTCTACTTTTTAATATTTGAGATGTAATGTAATAGTTATGTCCTAATTCTCTAAAACTCTTAACTTCAAAAAGATCCTCAATGTGAATTCTTGAATTAATTCAATATTATGTAGTTTTTAATTTGGGGCCTTATACTAATCTCTAAAGTTATCTAAACCATTATATAAATCCAATTGTGATGCCTAAAACATGTAATCCTTGATCTTGTTCCATAAACACTTACATTTCATACTAGCTTTATTACCAACTATAAATTCCTAGACATAATTATCCCATAGTTTCATGACATAAAAAAATATTAAATTACATAAACTCATTATAAATTTTAGTTTTAAAGATTTATATAATTAGGAAAAAATTAAAATAATTAATCCAATATCTTTCACAACTAATGGTCCATTTTTAAAATTTTTTAGAAACTACATAATCCATAATAAATCTACAACGTCTCTTAAAAATTATCCACACAAGATAACATGTTGTTTTTATTAATTTTAATAATTTTTTCATAACATGGGAAAATAAAAAAAAATTAAAATGGGTTATCTAAAACTCCTAATAAGAAAAAACATACAAATGAGTTAATCATTAAAGAAACATGAAATAAATATTATGGCAGGAATAAGTAACTAAATTAATTTATAATTAACTGAAACTAAGAGCATGATACGTCCTTGATAATAAATGAAAAAATCAACATAAAAATATAGATATCATGCTAATGGAATGAATAATTATTGAATTCAAAAACATGATGTTAAGGCCATATTCTAAGACACAATCCTACTATGGGAAGAGGTATGCACCAAAACCCAACATGTTTTGTCTTATGATACCTATTGATGTATCAAGGGGTGATATAATTTTGGTCTCATCCATCACTTGATTCAGTCCAATGCATTCACTATAAGAGTTGTAAAGACATTTCATACCATTGCCTATGGAAACAATATTTTATAAAAATATTTCTATAAATATATTGATGAATATGGAATATCAATAGATGATTAGCCTATGTTAGTATTCAATCATCATCAAGAATTTAAATACTTTTCCCCATGTAAATAAATTGAATAACATTATAATAAAACATTAATAGGAAGAAGTTGGATAGTCAACAAATACACAGTCTAATTGATAATAATAATCTAATTTGGAATAATAACATAAAAAGATCTGATAATTTTCCCAATATTAATAAATAAATTTTATTTTTTTGTGAATGTCCTTTGATATAAATTTTTTAAATGATATATTCACGCCATAGATGGTAATTACTATAAATTTAAGTCAACATTAAAATAACATGATCATAAGTCATCCAGATAAATAAGGGCGGTTGTTTCAAATGAATATATCCCCAGTGTAAAGATGGAAACATTGGATGTTGTTAGAATAAATGAAAAACACCCTTGCAAAAATAATGATTTGAACAATATCTCAGAATAAGGGATCAAGAATCAAATTTTTTGATAATGTGAGTTAAATTCAAAATATTATATATATATATATATATATTAGTATAAAACATGAAATTTAAACCCCATTAGGGTAAATAATTTTGAAAATAATAAGTTAAATATAAGTAAAAACTCAAAATAAAATTAAGAAAACATTTTTAACATCGATGTAAAATAAAAATTTACATATCTCTTTAAAAGGAAACTTTTGATAATATAACTTGACAAAATTTGAAAAACATTATATTCTAAATGAATCTCCAATAATTTAGCATTGAAAATACATGAAGTTTACATCATATAAATTATGTGAGGAAGGATAAACATGGTAAATTGAAAGGAAAGCCCATTTTTATTATTTTAAAAATACTAATCTTTAAAACTCACATTATAAGAAGAGTAACAAAACATCCATTTATATTAAAAATTAATTTTAATAAATATTATTATAATATACAATATAATAAAATGTTAGTGTGGGAAAATTAAAACATGTAAAAACAAATTTCAAAATGAAACATTATAGCTCAAGGAAATTATATTTGAGTAATCTTACTGGAAATAAACTCCATGAATCATGAACTCTAAAAAATGTGTTTATGTGGTAATGATTTATAAAATGAGATAATACCACATAACATAATAAATTTTTATTATTTACCCAATTTTTATTAAATAAGTTCTAGTGAATAATCATAACTTTATGAATGAAAATTGAGTTTCATAAATTCTTGTGATTGGGGTAAAACTTGAGTTAAAATACATTTGATGAAAAGAACTTTATTTGGATTAGTTTATCCCATAAATTAAAATGATATAATGTATAGAAAATTCATGGGATATTAAATCAATATAAAATAATAAAATGGAAACATGGTACATAGCATGTTTCATTTCTTAAAGGAATTCGAATTGAGACTAAGAAAACCATTTCATCTTGAGTAAACCTTTAGTAAAAACCCATAGAAATAGAGGTAATTTAATTAAAAATAATATACCATTATAAAAATATATTTCATGATATAATATTTTATATATTCAGTATATGCACCACATAAATGAAATTAGTTCCATAATACCAAACATTTCCCAGAGAGAGGCATTTGAGATGAAAATCGTTACCTCAATCTTAATTCATTCTGCACTTCCAAAAAAATTTCATGAATAATTAATTTAAGTTATGTAAATACCGAACCAACAACCATATTCATAATTATAACCATTTATAATCCACATTTATATTCATTAAAAATATATATATATATATATATATTATTTATTTATTACATATTTTCAATACCGAGTGTAAGTAATCTTTATTTCTTTGAACTAGTTTCATAAAAGTGATATAGGTATATATTCTATTTCAAAATATTATTATTATTTCATAATATGATTCACTTTAATATTTTTCTTATGATATTTTATAAATATATATTTTCATTTCATGGTATTTTTTGTTAGAATCCATAAATATGAATTTGATGATGATAAAGTTTTAGTGATCTTTAACGAACGAATGGTATTTTATTAATTAAAGTGTTAAATATTGTTATAAACATAGAAAAACAAAAAATAATAATTATTTATTTATTTATATCATATTATACCAGTAAATATTTTCTCACATTCATCAATTATATAAATTTATAGTATTGTTCAAGTAGGCTTTCAAACTGACCCAAACTTGAACCTATCGTAATTAATATATGATTATGTGGTGGTTTAGTAGTAATATCATTAAAATAGAATAAAAATGATATTATTTATATTTAATTAGTGTTATATGTCTAAATTTTAAATAATAATAAAGATAATATAATTTATATAAAGTCACTACTTTGAAAGAAGATATCATTTTCCTCTTAGTTTGCTCATTTTAATTGATTTAATTAACAATAATAATTTTATGATCATATAATTAATAGCTTATAAATTTTTAAATAAAAGAAATATAATGATAACATAAACATAATATTTATCTTTTGATCCTAGCATTATTACCATCCATGTACGATAATGACAAAAATAAAAATAGAAATTAATTGTTTTTTGGACGTGGTAATCCGCACGTATTCATGGTTGATGATTTCCTTTTCCAAATAATTGGGAAAAATTATTAATATGGTTTATTATTTCAGAATAATAAAAATGATATTAATATCATATTTATTTTTCAAATTTCCATTTTATTCAATACTTGTAACGTGGTGAAGGAAAATGAAACACATTGTGACGTGGAGCCAGTATTCCACACAATGCACGATTCACATATTTTTTTATTGGTAAAAACAGAAAAGGTGAATGATTAATATTACCATAGCATAATAAATTTATTGTATAAAAAATACTTATTTTATTATAAATTTATTTTAAAATTATAATTGGAAATGAAAAATATAATATAAAGATGTTGAGTAAAAATGACTGCTCACATTGAGCACTTTGAGATTTCCATAGAAATTGATGGAATGGGCTAATATATTGTTACTAGATGATTTGGTAAGTGAAATATTATTCTAGGGGAAGTAAAAATGGTATTTTTTTAATAGGAAATAAAATTTTTATTATTGAATTGAAGGTGTGGTAAGAGTCCCCTTTTATAATTGGTGGGAATTGAATTTTTGTAAATATTTCAAATTTATAAAAAGGGATAACATGTTAAACATGTCAATTGTGTAACACCCTGACCCTAGTTACCCAGATTCGGTGAATTATTAAATAACATTGGCATGATCATAAGAAAGATCAAATCTCGAAAGACCGATTGGTTTAGTAGCCTTGGAAACACTAGATATATTCATAAAGTTTGACATTACATCATAAAGTGAAAAACTACTACAACAACATAGTCTCCATATTCCACACTCATATCCCCACATAAAATCCCTACAGGTCATTCATAACTTACTTCTTCACATCCTGGGAAAAATAAAACATAGAAAAGGGGTGAGCTCAAATGCCCAGTAAGGATAACAATATAGCGGAAACTTTCCAAAATAAGCATAAACATTTAAGGCAATGTATAACTAAAACAAAATCCTTTTAAACTTGAACTTCAACATAGTATGGTAAAAGTAAAATGAAATAATTCCATTTACTTATTCACAGGGATATTCTACTAATCGAATAATCACATGCAATATCAATAACCACTTTCATAATGAAGGAATGCATAATGCCAGACTATCATAACCACATAGCCAAGGCCTCGTGCCAAGACTACAAATAAGATTTTGCCAAGGCCTTGTTCCAAGACACTAGTTTGTCTCATGAGACCAACCGATGCATCGAGGAGCTATAGCGGGCTCCACCCGTCACATATTAAGTCCAATGCATTCCCATATGAAAAGGTTTAAACATAACATAAACATTCGTATTAAAACTAGCATATGAAATGTCAATAATTTCACCATAAACCATGAATGGTATAAAAATAACACATCCACAGTCAAACACATCACAAAACCTTCAATACAACATAAATCACCTTCACATAAGCGTAAAATCCAACAAAGGATGTTGACATAGATGAAATCAAAACTCTTTTTAGAGAAATATCTCTTTATATTTTGAAATCATTTAAGATCCATATAAAATAAAACATTTTCTTTGAAAATATTCTTATAATCTTGTAAGGGAAGCTTTGAAGATTTTATAACGGCAGAAAATAGCTGCACCCGCCGTATAAGTTAAAAAAACATTCTTACCTTAATTCTGTCGAAAAGGTTTAAAAGGGCCTTGTTTTGAAAATGACGAAAATATTCCTTAATAAACCACTTATAAAAGTCAAAAAGGGTATAAATGACTTTAACTCATATTCTAGTAAATAGTAAAAATGTTTTGAAATTTTTTTTTTCAGAAACATGGATGTGGATGATAAAGAGATCCCAGTAGATTATTACGTATAAACAACCTCAGATAATGAAGAGATTGTGAAATAACCCTTACCTTGTACTTTTCCTTGGTTGGGGTAGGTTAACCTCCTGTATAATAGTGAAATAATTGTTATTAAATTATACAAGAATCATATACATTCATATGATATCATATATGATCTTTTAACATTGATTTGTTAATAATATCTTAGTATTATCATCGTTTCGGGTGTTAACTTACTCGTTTTATTTTATATGTTTTTTTACATAATCCATGTTTGTAATGGATAGGTTGTATATTATTCATATCCAGAATGATATCAAGTCCTTAAACATCATTTTGAAATCATAAAATGATAATTATACTTGAATGGATACGATGGAGAATGAATCTCATCGCGTTCGTGGAGACGGTAGTCCGTATGTATGCACGAGCGACAATATCATTCTTTTGATATTAAAATAATATATAATTGGATGGTATATCATATATACAGAATAATTATCATGTTATATTTATTATTTTCATGAGTTACACATCATTATTATACCCATCCAAATAATAATATATTGAATAACAATTACACCACGATGTGGAGACGGTAAGCCGTACGTACGCACGTATGGTGACATGTTATTCAAAGGGTGGATAGAATACTGAATATGGTTGTACTATATTTATAATAACATCACAGTATATATATGATACTGGAGTTATTATTTTATAATGGTAACAAAAAATGAAGAAGAAGTGGAAGAAGAAGGAACTTGGAAAAGGGTGGTGAAATCATTACCTCTTCTTCGGTTTCTTCCTTTTGATTTGATCAAAAGGGATCCTTAGGTTGGATTTCTGATCAAACTAATGCATTTAGGTTGTAGTGAGGGAAGTTGGGAGATTATTTGGGCAGATTTTGGCTGAAAGGATTTTAAGGTGTGAAGAAAAGAGAAGGAGGAGTGCCCTTTTATAAGAGGGGTGAGGGGCACCTTTGGAAAATCTAGAAATATTAGTTTATAATAAATTGATATTCAGTTTATAATGGCTCAAAAGTTGATTATTTAAATGTTAAGGTGGGGAGGGGTCGAAAAAAACTCAACCAATATAATTTATACAGGTTTGGGTACTTATATTAACCTTATCTTTAAGTATTAACTCTAAGTTAATTAGTTTCACTTTTACAATGTCTCTTTGTATTTTTATATAATATGGTTAATAAACTTACTATATACATCCAAGAGACCCCCAAGTGGTCCATTAACGAGACACCTATCATGATATAAGTCTCTTGGTCGAGACTTAGATTTTTTAGGAATTTAATACCAATTAATAATATAATATTTGTTTTAAAAACTCTTTTATGTCAATTTTGACACTATTCAATAGTTGATTTTTGTGAAACTCATAACAGATTGATTAATTCGAAAAAAGTCAATTGAATCAATCCTAATATATCATATTATCCTATAAAATTATTTTAATTCATGAAAAGTTTCATATTATATTTATTTGGGTATTTATAATATCAATTATCTTGATTTTTCACTATTATAGTAATTACTGCATCATCATTGTGTAATAAATAAATTAAATTATTTAATGTCTAAAAATTATAAATAAAATATAATTATGTAGGAAATCTTTTTATCTTTCTAATGAATATTTATAATCTAAAATCCAACATATATAACCCTATGTAAAAATTGTTTTTCTAAAAGATATATGCTTGTGTCATTTTTGTATTCATTTTAACTTAATTAAAATAAAGTGTCCCTATCACCTACAAGTGGCACCATGGGGTCCCAAAATCGACCCAAAGATGCCTATGGTCGAACATGTATCAACCAATAAGTCTAGGACACGTTTTAGGGTAATTTAGTATTATTATAATATTATTTTTTAAACCTTATTTACCGAATTTTCCCTTAACCATGGTAAATAAAATATTTACCGCAGTAATTATTCAAAATGTCTAAAAATAAAAGTTACCTATTTACACAATTTGAACATCCTGATTCCAAATATGGAATACATTTTTCCAAATTCAAAACTCAGAAGTGGCAGAAATTAATTTAAAATTAATTCTCATTGTTAAAACAAAAAGCGTGTTTTAAGAGATAATAACTATCAAAAGATTGATACTTGTTTATGTTCGGTTTAATAGTGAAATTATGTCCAATGACCAACATTGTATTAAATGGTAAAAATATATTCTAAATATACTTTAAAACCACTCAAATTAATAATTTATCACTATTAATTATTTTGATTAAAAAAGTTGTTTTTAATTAAAATTTAGTAATTTTCACTATTCATCAAAATATTAAAGTTACCCGAAAAGTACCAAAATTTCACCCTAGGATAAATTCGATATTCTGAATCCAAAAATGAAGTCCATTTTGAGAGATAAAATTTCAAAAAGTAGGTATTACTATTCATAACGACTAGTTTGATCGGTTGTGGTGTGTGTTAAAACTCGAAGTTGCGTACAACACACGCTACTGTATTATTCAAAGAATGCGTACCGTGGAAGCTTGGTATGTTTCATTTTAAATTTTTGATGTCCCCATTTAGTCAAAAAGTTTAAAATATTGTATTTAAAAAGGGTTCACTATTAAAAGTTGATAAAAGTGCAATACTGAAAATGAATTTTTTCTTGCATTATGTCTAAGATACTCATAATATGGATTCTAAAATTATAAGGATTATATAAAGTTTAAAATTTAGTTAATACTATTCATAACCTCTTTTGAATGGGTTTTTGGTAAGTCATGGTGAAATTGAACTCGGTGTTGCGTGTAGTGCAAGTTATTGAATTATTTTGAAGAAATAACACACTATGAATTCTTGGGGTGTTACATTCTCCCCTCCTTCAATAAATTGCGTCCTCACAATTTGAAATTGTTCTTCGAAAATAAAAGGTTGAAAATAGAAAATATATTTGTGGGAAAACCCACATCGGAAATTGGGTTACTAAAATTTAGTCTTAATATGAGGAAAAGAGAAATCAAAGGGTCACCACCAAATTATGATCTCGATTAGGAGAACATTGGTGGCAATTAGAGACATATAATTGGAGGAAAAACGTAAATATTTATAGGTAGTGATTGAGGTCATCAATCACAAACAACTGTAAAATTGAGGTACTTAAATTCATCAATCTATGATGATTTGAAATACCATCGGTTCAACAAAACATAGGGTATTAGGATAACACATTTTTTACGTTTCAAAATATCTTAGTTGAAATCCCACATCGAAAAATGAATTAATGAGGCCTCTATTTAAAATAAAGAGTGGAAAGTATGAAGATTACCGAAAATAACACATACTAGGGTTCCATATAGGAAAATATGGATATGGAAGAGAAATCTAACCATCAATTATCTGATGGAGAGTGGTAGAGAACATGGCTATGAAAAGGCCAACAATCCCAAATCCATAAATTAGTGATGATTTAAGGTACCATCTAGGACAACATTTTTGTTCTAAGTTCCTTTTCTTAATGTTGAGGAATTTATTTATGATATTGGATAAGATCATAAGGAGATATACTTACTTTATAATTAGAGTTTTATCCATTAATAAATTTCTACCACAAACTCATCTTTCACTCTAAAAGATAATAGAACGTAAAAAAATTCTATTTACACTATTCGTACAGGGTTCCCAAATAAACGAATTTATAATTCATCTACCAGATCTTTTAATAAAAACTAAATTATTTATCCAGGACATCTCGTGGGCCAGTGGTAGGTGATACACCCTTGTCGCCCTTCGGTTGTGGGTTCAAGTCTCGCGGCCTTGCCGGACGCGACGGGTTGCCGCTCGACCTCCGGGATGTCCTTTTATGGCAATCCAAAATAATCCAAACTAGAACTATCCAAAATACTTCAGTCCAAAATTTATAAGGAAGGTAAACATAATAAAGATCCTTTTTTCCACATAATAACATGTGAACACCTTTATGATGTATTCTTTTAAAACACTGCAACATCCTGAATTACCATAAAACCTTATTGATTACATTCATGATTCCTTATTCCTTAAAGAATAATAGATATACTCCTTCAATCCAAAAATGTTTTAAACCCCAACAATGATGGAATATACAAATCATTAATCATTTTCAAGGTAGTCAAGAATATCCAATATAATTTATCCAAAACAATCTTGTATTATTCTAAAATCACTACCTCTGTATCAGATGCATATTATGGTTTATCTTTCTCTCAACCATATATTTTCCAAAATTTTGACCTGCTATTGAGTCACTTTTCTTTGTTCCACACAATCTCAAGTCCATAATGAAATAGTACTACAGTACAATCCTTATATACTCCATAATTATTATAACAAGTACATTGTTGATACAACAATCAAATGACATAATAAACACAATAACTCTAATCATTACTCTTCATCTGTGGTAGTATCATAACTTGATTATTATCCAATAGCATCATTTGCGGCATAGTCTGATGACTGGGACATAGGTTCGTGTAGTGTCCAAACTCCTTGCAAATGAAGCATTGTACATTCGAAACCATTTTCTTACCCTTGCAGTAACGTACTTTGTGCCCTTTTCCTCCACACTTCTAACAAACTCCCATTCCTTTCAGGCAAGTTCCAGGGTGTTTCTTCCCACAGCTATCACATATGGGAAAATTCTTCTTTTTCCTCTTCCCTTTATCCAACTTTCTCTCTTTCATCCTTTTCTTCTCTTGCTTCCCTTCAAATCCATAGGACTCAGTAAACTCTTTACTTATATTATCAACACATGATATTATTTCTTCATATGATGATAATACTTGCGAGACTATTTCTTTTATAAATTCTGGCTTAAGACCATGAAATATATGATCCTTTTTTCTCTTTGTATCATGTTCATTGCTGGAGTTCTCATTCCTTCTACTGGGCGCCATTTCTAAACATGGCATACACTAGATTAGTTTATAAATAACAATACCTAATCCCAAACTTGTGAAACACATAACATAAATTAAATAGTTTATGGATATAATCCATAATCATAAAAATGTCTCTTTTGAGGAAGTATATACTCATAAACCCTTCATAATGGTTTGTATAGAAAATGATAATTATCCGAAGCATATCCCCCAGGAGTGTCGTAACCAAGAGTGCAGCAAGGCCCGTTGTCGGGCACCAGTTCCCGTTCAAGTCTAGCTCAAAGCAGTGTTTTTGGGTTTTACCCCTAGGTACATCTGTGCCAGAGCCGCCTCTACCTGCTCGTATCCAGATAGGAATGTATTGCTTGGAAAACTCACAAAATCTCTACAATACCAAAATTCTAGGAAGTTCTTCTATACTAATCCTCAAAATTCATCTTAAATATATGTGATATAATCAGAGTTTATCTAAATCTAGATTTCAAGGTTTGTACTAAACTTCCTCTGATACAAACTGTGATTCCCCGACCCTAGTTACCCAGAGTCGGTGCATTATTACATAACATTGGCA
Organism: Viscum album; assembly: GCA_963277665.1. NCBI lineage: Eukaryota > Viridiplantae > Streptophyta > Magnoliopsida > Santalales > Viscaceae > Viscum > Viscum album. The sequence continues at coordinate 1,876,801,342 of OY728143.1, read as the reverse complement.
TGATCAGAATAAAGATCAAATCTCGAAAGACCTATTTGTTTAGTAGCCTTGGAAACACTAGATATATTCATAAAGTTTTACATTACATCATAAAGTGAAAAACTACTACAACAACATAGTCTCCATATTCCACACTCATAACCCCACATAAAATCCCTGCAAGTCATTCATAACTTACTTCTTCACATCCTGGGAAAAATAAAACATAGAAAAGGGGTGAGCTCAAATGCCCAGTAAGGATAACAATATAGCGGAAACTTTCCAAAATAAGCATAAACATTTAAGGCAATGTATAACTAAAACAAAAGCCTTTTAAACATGAACTTCAACATAGTATGGAAAAAGTAAAATGAAATAATGTCATTTACTTATTCACATGGATATTCTAATAATCGAATAATCACATGCAATATCAATAACCACTTTTATAATGATGGAATGCATAATGCCAGACTATCATAACCACATAGCCAAGGCCTCGTGCCAAGACTACAAATAAGATTTTTCCAAGGCCTTGTGCCAAGACACTAGTTTGTCTCATGAGACCTACCAATGCATCGAGGAGCTATAGCGGCCTCCACCCGTCACATATTAAGTCCAATGCATTCCCATATGAAAAGGTTTAAACATAACAAAAACATTCATATTAAAACTAGCATAATAAATGTCAATACTTTCACAATAAACCATGAATGTTATAAAAATAGCACATCCACAGTCAAACACATCACAAAACCTTCAATACAACATAAATCAACTTCACATAAGCGTAAAATCCAACAAAGGATGTTGACATAGATGAAATCAAAACTCTTTTGAGAGACATATCTCTTTATATTTTGAAATCATTTAAGATCCATATAAAGTAAAACATTTTCTTTGAAAATATTCTTATAATCTTGTAAGGGAAGCTTTGAAGATTTTATAACGGTGGAAAATATCTGCACCCGCCGTATAAGTTAAAAAACATTCTTACCTCAATTCTGTCGAAAAGGTTAAAAAGGCCCTTGTTTTGAAAACGACGGAAAGATTCCTTAATAAACCACTTATAAAAGTCAAAAAGGGTATAAATTACTTTAACTCATATTCTAGTAAATAGTAAAAATGTTTTGAAATAGATTTTTAAGAAACATGGATGTGGATGATAAAGAGATCCCAGTAGATTATTACGTATAAACAACCTCGGATAATGAAGAGATTGTGAAATAACCCTTACCTTGTACTTTTCCTTGGTTGGGGTAGGTTAACCTCCTTTATAATAGTGAAATAATTGTTATTAAATTATACAATAATCATATACATTCATATGATATCATATATGATATTTTAACATTGATTTGTTAATAATATCTTAGTATTATCGTCGTTTCGGGTGTTAACTTACTCGTTTTCTTTTATATGTTTTGTTACATAAGTCATGTTTGTAATGGATAGGTTATATATTATTCATATCCAGAATGATATTAAGTCCTTAAACATTATTTTTAAATCATAAAATGATAATTATACTTGAATGGATACGATGGAGAATGAATCTCATCGCGTTCGTGGAGATGGTAGTCCGTACGTACGCACGAGCGACAATATCATTCTTTTGATATTAAAATAATATATAATTGGATGGTATATCATATATACAGAATAATTATCATGTTATATTTATTATTTTCATGAGTTACACATCCTTATTATACTCATCCAAATAATAATATATTGAATAACAATTACACCACGACGTGGAGACGGTAAGCCGTACGTACGCACGTATAGTGACATGTTATTCAAAGGGTGGATAGAATAATAAATATGGTTGTAACATATTTATAATAACATCACAGTATATATATGATATTGGAGTTATTATTTTATAATGGTAACAACAAAGGAAGAAGAAGTGGAAGAAGAAGGAACTTGGAAAAGGGTGGTGAAATCATTACCTCTTCTTCGGTTTTTTCCTTTTTATTTGATCAAAAGGGCTCCTTAGGTTGGATTTCTGATCAAATTAAGGCCTTTAGGTTGTAGTGAGGGAAGTTGGAAGAGTATTTGTGCAGAGTTTGGCCGAACCAAAAGGCTTTGAAGGTGTGAAGAAAAGAGAAGGAGGAGTGCCCTTTTATAAGAGGGGTGAGGGGCACCTTTGGAAAAGCTAGAAATATTAGTTTATAATAAATTCATATTACGTTTCTAATGGCTCCAAAGTTGATTATTTAAATTTTAAGGTGGGTAGGGATCGAAAACAACTCAACCAATAGAATTTAGACAGGTTTGGGTACTTACATTAACCTTATCTTTAAGTATTAACTCTAAGTTAATTAGTTTCACTTTTAAAATGTCTCTTTGTATTTTTATATAATATGGTTAATAAAATTACTATATACATCCAAGAGACCCCCAAGTGGTCCATTAATGAGACACCTATCATGATATAAGTCTCTTGGCCGAGCCTTAGATTTTTTAGGAATTTAATACCAATTAATAATATAATATTTTTTTAAAAAACTCTTTTATGTCAATTTTGACACTATTCAATAGTTGATTTTTGTGAAACTCATAACAGATTGATTACTTCGAAAAAAGTCAATTGAATCAATCCTAATATATCATATTATCCTAGAAAATTAGTGCAATTCATGAAAAGTTTCATATTATATTTATTTGGGTATTTATAATATCAATTATTTTGATTTTTCACTATTATAGTAATTACTGCATCATCATTGTGTCATAAATAAGTTAAATTATTTAATGTCTAAAAATTATAAATAAAATATAATTATGTAGGAAATCTTTTTATCTTTCTAATTAATGTTTATAATCTAAAATCCAACATATATAACCCTATGTAAAAATTGTTTTTCTAAAAGATATATTCTTGTGTCATTTTTGTATTCATTTTAACTTAATTAAAATAAAGTGTCCCTATCACCTACAAGTGGCACCATGGGGTCCCAAAATCGACCCAAAGATGACTATGGTCGAACATGTATCAACAAATAAGTCTAGGACACGTTTTAGGGTAATTTAGTATTATTATAATATTATTTTTTAACCCTTATTTACCGGATTTACCCTTAACCATGGTAAATAAAATATTTACCGCAGTAATTATTCAAAATGTATAAAAATAAAAGTTACCTATTTACACAATTTGAACATCCTGATTCCAAATATGCAATCCATTTTTCCAAATTCAAAACTCATAAGTGGCAGAAATTAATTTAAAATTAATTCCCGTTGTTAAAACAAAAAGTGTGTTTTTAAGAGATAATAACTATCAAAAGATTGATACTTGTTTATGTTCAGTTTAATTGTGAAATTATGTCCAATGACCAACATTGTATTAAATGGTAAAAATATATTCTAAATATACTTTAAAACCACTCAAATTAATAATTTATTACTATTAATTATTTTGATTAAAAAAGTTGTTTTTAATTAAAATTTAGTAATTTTCACTATTCATCAAAATATTAAAGTTACCCGAAAAGTACCAAAATTTCACCCTAGGATAAATTCGATATTCTGAATCCAAAAATAAAGTCTATTTTGAGAGATAAAATTTCAAAAAGTAGGTATTACTATTCATATCGACTAGTTTGATCGGTTGTGGTGTGTGTTAAAACTCGAAGTTGCGTACAACACATGCTACTGTATTATTCAAAGAATGCATACCGTGGAAGCTTGGGATGTTTCATTTTAAATTTTTGATGTCCCCATTTAGTCAAAAAAGTTTAAAATATTGTATTTAAAAAGGGTTCACTATTAAAAGTTGATAAAAGTGCAATACTGAAAATGAATTTGTTCTTGCATTATGTCTAAGATACTCATAATATGGATTCTAAAATTATAAGGATTATATAAAGTTTAAAATTTAGTTAATACTATTCATAACCTCTTTTTAATGGATTTTTGGTAAGTCATGGTGCAATTGAACTCGGTGTTGCGTGTAGTGCAAGTTATTGAATTATTTTGAAAAAATAACACACTATGAATTCTTGGGGTGTTACAAAGTGGATCCAAATATGAGAAATAATGGATTAAGGAATATATAAGGTTGATAAAATCCTTCTTAAATCAATTATATATATATTTTTATCTTGTTTCAATAACTTTTCCCCTTAAATTATTAATTTTATCATTTTATCTTTTACCACGATAACTAGTTTTTACTTAAGGTAACTTAATCTATAGGCCTGAAAATAAACGGGAACATATTAAATAACTTTTACACACTAATTATAAATATTAAATAAATATAATTTTGTTCAATTTATGAAATTATAAAAATTAATTTTAAAATAAAAATATAGAATGTATTAAAATAAATTTTTAAGAAAATATTATTTTTATTCTCAAATATCAAATATATCTTTTTAAATTAAAACTACAATTTTAAAAATTAAAAATTCACATATAAAAAATATATTTTTTCTTATAAAAAATTTTCTTTAATTTCTAATTCATACTTATAAACAAATAATGTCATAAAATTCAAGTTATTGGTAAAAATGGTATTTTTTACAATTCAATTAAAAAAAACTCTATTTAAAAAAATATTGAAAATTCATATTAATAAAATATTTTTATCATTAATAAAAAATTGTGTTAATTTTTTCAAATTAAATCTATGATATTTAGTTGTTCTATATTTAAATAAATCCTAAAATATAGTTAAAATTAGTTTATTTTGGAAAATAACTTTTTAAAATGTTAACTATTCATTATTATTATGTCCTAAAAATTAAATATTCATTTATTGGTATTACATAATACTTATTATCAATATATTATATTGTTATGAAATCATAACATAATTATATTCTTTAAATAAAACAGTATTTTTAAGGAAAAAATATTTTAATGTATAAAATGATTGTCCTGGTTGTTTTATGTATAATAATTAAATTTAATTCAATAAAATAATAAATTATTCTCATTATATAAACATTCCATAAATTTTTTACACCTATTAATTCCACCTAATTCAGTTCTTAGGTTTTATTGGTTATACTTAATATTTATATTTTTATTAAAATATACTATAATTCGGTTTTAGTTTAATTTTTCTTGTATAGAATGTTATCGAACACATTTGGATCATTTAAGGGAAGTAATTTATTAAAATATTAGTTTGTTGCCTCAAACGCCCATTAAGGTAAAATTTATCAACATTTAATAGAGGGTTGTATCTTAAGAATGAGATAAAACATGAGTAGGGGATTAATATCTTATTAAAAAGAACATGGAACAATAAGTGTTGTGCATTAATCAAGATATAATTACATGTAATATCAAATGAAAATAAAACATAAATTATAGGGAAATAGTTTAGAATCATCAGGTAAAAAACATGATACATGGATCATAATCAAATGCATATTTCATCGAAATATAACTTGCCTTTTAGAAATATAATAAAAAGGAACATTATTATAAACATAATAATATGTTATCATCATATTTTGAGGATATCCAACAATGCCTACACTTAAATTTATTTTAATATCCAATAAGTGCCACCCTTTAGTTTTTATAATCTCCAAGAATGAACATACATTATTTTTTTAGTGTATCCATGATGTATTACCCTTTGGTTTTTTATCAAATCTAAGAAGGATCATCCTTTTGTTTAGGATCATATCTAAGAAGGATCGTGTTATATTATATCATGACATTTAAAACATTAACCAATGAATTGGAGAGAAATATAGGACTCCACCAATTATAATTCATATATATGTGTTTCATAAGATATAAATAATTCCATATACCATCAAAAAATATGTAAAGATAATGTTTTCCATTCATCACATCATAAATAATTCATGGAAAGAAAAATGTGTTTCAAAACATTTCCAAATAGTATCCCCAAAATTCAACTCAAGAATGTAAATGGTTAGTACCCAAAATTCAATCACCAAAAAATGGTATTTTATAAGAACATCTATAGTGAGATTCATTAATAAAAAATTCCTTGTATGTAAAGCATTTTCATATAGAAAGGGAAATGTTATAAAAACCATAAAATAGTTTTTAGAAAAAAAATTCAACATTGTTGTAAAAGTAGTTTTTATAGGTCACATTCAAAAGTGATTTTCAAAAGGTGAGGTGAAAAATTCATAAAAAAATTAATTTATAAAATATTCAATAATAGATATTTATAAAAATATAACTATTAACAAAAGGTAATTTTGTGTTAAAGGTAAAACATTTGATTATGAAAGGATGGAAAAACTTTTTAATATTTTAAACAACATTTGTTGAAAAACAACATCATAAAAAGAGTAACAAAAATATTTTCATATGAGGAGAAAGAAAATATAAATATCACATAAGATAACACATAATCAAAATTCCACGTAAAAAAGATAACATTGGAGGGAAATGGAAATATTAACGAGGGGAAAACATCATCAAATCAGATGGGAATTATTCTCAATAATGATATGATATTGATAAACATATTCATCAAGGTAAATATTTGAATAAAATATCACTTTCCCTAGATAGTATATGAATTATATTACCATCATAGAATATAATAAATATATTTTTAAAAACAATAGTAATTAAATATTAATTATAAAATTGTTCACAATAATGATATAATATTGATAAACATATTCATAAAGGTAAATATTTGAATTAAATTTCACTTTCCTTAGATAGAAGAGGAGTTATAGTTCCATCATAGAAAATAAGAAACATATCTTTTAAAACCATAGTAATTAAATAATGATTATAACTTAATAAATGAAGAAGATTTAATAAATCCATTACAACGTTGTAATATTTAAAATCAAAAATTAATGGAAAGAATGACATGATATAGATTTTTAAATTAATTTTATTTTATTAAATTTAAGACAAAAATAAATCCATTTCCAATAAATTTTCCTTAATAAATATAAAATTGGTGAAAATGAATCATATCTCATTGAAACAAAATTAAGATCCAAAAACCAATACTTTGTTTCCCCCTCATAGTCAAATGTGTTTTAACCTCCTATAAAACAAATATAAATATCTTAATATTATATTTTATGAAAATATTCAAATATATTACATTTTTTATAATTCATTTATGAATATTTATTCTGAATATATTAGTTAGTTTTAAATTGTTTTTACCATAAGGTTTTAGTAAATTTCATTGTTTCTTGCATGCTATATGATGTTGATTTAAGTTCCCATTCCTTGATACTGTGTTAATAATTACTATTTCATTAGCTTCAATAGAATAGATAAATTATGTTTATTTATAAATCTCTTATATTATTTGTAAAGACCCAGAAATTTCAAGGATTTTTTTTAATACTTTGGAATTTTATGAGTCTGTGGCTTCTGACGACACTTGATTTCGAGGCCCGGTGTGCCCGGAATCAATTTCCGAAGTTTAGCTCGAGTATATTCAGTGAACGAATGAGCGGGTTTTTATAAATTTTTAACTGGTTCTCAGAATTAAAATCTAAGGGCACCGATGAACTCACAGCGCCGGTAATTGCTTAAGGGGACACTTACCGTAGTTGCGTTCGCAAAGGAGGAGGAGATGTTTTGGGGGGTTTATTTAAGAAGTAGATAAAAATTGACGGAACAATTTTTATTTTGTAAGGTGGTTTTTACCTCCCATGGGTAGTTAAGGGTGGGGCCCACAGTCACCTAACTACCCAAGTGTGGTTGTTAGATAGGTGGGGCCCACATGACCATCACCATTTAATTCCCTCTAAACATGTTAGTAAACCCCCCATTAATTGGAAAAACACCCATTTAAATGCTAACACGTTTAATAATGGGGAGTCTTCTCTCTCCCTTCTTAAATTAATTGTCATCACATTATTAAATGTGGTGAATTAATTCAGGGAGTTTCTTTGCGTATGAAATTAAATAATCGGAGGAACCTATTATTTAATTTGCGAAAGAGCTTTATTGTGAGGGAGAGATCGGGTGGAGAGCTCTTGCGCATTCGAAGAACGCCAGCCTCCAATGAAGAACGTCGGCCTCCGACGAAGAACGATATAGAACGTCGGTTCCTCTAAGATCGACGACGCGCCACCCTTCTCTTCTCTGTGACAAGAGAGGAGATGTCACTTCCTCCTCGGCATGCTCCGACGATGCCTACGATCCTCTTCACCGCGAAGCCTTCTACCGCGACGCCGTCTACCGCGATGCTGATGTTCGTCTTATTTGTTGAGGTGGGGGTTTTGTTTTATATTTCTTTATGTTAATTATACCCTCATCATGAAGTATAATTGTTGGGAGTTGTTTTGAACCACTAACGCAGTGGGTGCGGACCAACGAACAAGTTTGAACCCATCACTATTCTGTTCTTGATGCACAGAACGTTTGGTGATGTCAAATCAGAGCCGAAATGGCGATTGGAGGCCTTCGCAGTAATATACGGGTCCCAAGATGACCGCAAGCGCAGACGGAAGCAGAATCGGACCACTGGAATGACTTCGGTGGCCCGCGGAAACCCCCAGCGGCGCCGGCGGCCGGAGGCGGCGGAGCCTCGGCGCGCTGCCGGTAGAAGCCCACTGTGGCGGTGAAGGGGGTGGATACCGTAGCCGCGCGGGATCCTGGACGAACCGCGGTGCCACCCTGGCGCCGCGTCCTCGGAAAGCGGGGGCCGCGCCCCCCGCTCGGCCAACTGGCTGAGCCAGCGCACCCCCCGGTCGGGCCGGGGCGGGTCGCGCGGATCGGGCTGGGCCACGCCCGGCCAAGCAGGTCCGCGTCGAGCCGGTATGCGCCCTATTAGTCCAGACCCGGAACCTAGTTGGGTCGACCCAGTTTGGGCCCACCCAGAGGGGTTGGGTCGGGTCGGATCGGGCCCAGACCCCCCACTTCGGACCATTTTCGGTCTTTTGCCCATAACTTGAGCTTCGAATCTCCGATTGATGCACCGTCAGTTGCGTAGGAATCCTTGGATCGAGGCAGTCATTTTGGTATATTAAACTCGAAGTTTTGGAAAATTTTGGGTATGGCCGGGTTGGTTTGAACCCGAAACCAACCGAGCCCCTAGGACGGAAAAGCCAATATCTCTTACACCGGGCGTCCGATTGACGCACCATTTGTCGCATTGGGTTCATTTTGCTGAGAAGTTCCTTTTGACTTACTCCGCTTGAGGTTTGGATGCAGCTGGAGTATGGTCAGGTTGGTTTTAGCTTAAAAACCAATCAGGCCCCTAGGATGGAAAAGCCAATAACTCTCAAACCGGGCGTCCGATTGACGCACCGTCTATCATGTTGGGTTTCTTTTGACAAGACGTAACTTTGTGATACATCAACTCTAGACTTTGTGACATTTGATGTATCTACTCTCTATTTCTTGAGGAGAGGACCCTCCCGAAATCGATAATATGTGTGCGGGAACCCTAGAGCTGGCTGCGACTGCAACGTTGACGACTACACCTGGATCCTCTGTGGGTTCGGTAGCGAGGATGACTATACTTGGATCCTCCATGGGTTCAATAGTGAGGATGAATGTACTTGGATCCTCCATGGGTTCGGTAGCGAGGACGACTGTACTTGGATCCTCTATGGGTTCGGCAGCGAGGACGACTGTACTTGGATCCTCCGTGGGTTCGGCAGCGACGACGACTGTACTTGGATCCTCTGTGGGTTTGGCAGCGACGAAGACTGTATTAGGATACTCTGTGGGTTTGATAGCGATGACTAATGTTCTTGTATCCTATGTGGGTCCGACAGTATTTGACCTCTGTACTTGTATCCTGAGTGGGTCCGGTAGAGTAGTTGGTCTTGTATCCTATGTGGGTCTAACAGCTTAGCTGGTCTTATATCCTATGTGGGTCCAACAGCTTAGATGAATCAGTGGATACATCTGATCATCTCTATTGCCTTACGAAGTGTATACCTGTCTGAGATGAGTCTTGATTCTCAATATTTATCATCGATGTGATTGACTTGCTTTCCTATGTGGGCTGGGTTGCATTTTTCCTGTGTGGACTGAGTTGTCATATCCTTTGTGGACTGGGTTGTGCTTTCCTTTGTGGACTACGTGGTAATTGGTCTCAAGAGTTGGAGACGAACTCTAATTGATGACCTAGGTATATGTATGGGCATATACCTAAGTAGTGTTGTTGATACTTCATGATTGTATCTTTCCTTTGTGGTTTATCCTTCGTGGATTTTGAGAGACCTTCAGGGGTCTCGGGGTCCCTACTGAGTATCGTATACTCACCCTTGTATGGGCTTTGCCTGCACTATATTGTGTTGGTTGCAGACGATAGACAGAACTGATCGAGGTGGAGGCATGTGGAGCTGGACGGTACCCAGAGGAGGACCACTTGACGGGACGTACACAGAGCGGGAAGCCAGACCTGAGGAGTTGAGGAGGCTATCTGTACCCTCCCTTCAGGTGGGATTTCTGGAGGATGACTCAGTGTTGCTATTTTTACTTCCTATTGTTGTACTTTCCTTTCAGTTGTACTGTACTTTCATTTGGGTTTGTATACTGGCCCATTTACTTTTCATCACTTACCTTGTACCCAGTTTTACTTAGTGCTACTTCACTTGCATACTTTGTTGTGCATGTTACTTCATAAATGCAATTCCTTACCTTATTTTGGGATTTATGCCTTTCGTGCTAGTCGCCAGCCCCTGGCCTATGGAAGGTAGGCTTGGGGTAGTCATGACATGGGCCCCGAGGATGGGTCGTGACAAATTGGTTTCAGAGGAGTTGGTTCTACCACAGAACTCAGGACTCTGATTTTTCCTTTCTGTGAAGCAATATTGTTAAGAGTATTGAGTGTGGTTTTCAGTCTAGGGAGTCTAGTATTGGTGTGGTGGCCGACGTATCCATACACCAGGACCCTGACCTCTGATTTCTGACTCAATGCACAAAAACACTGATTTCATGTGTGTTTCCTTTCAAAAAATTTCTTTGTGGTTACTTTGTGTCAACTCACCAGGTATACTGTTTGACCGTGGCGCACCTGTTTCTTTTCAGGATGGCCCCATGAAGGCGGCCAGCCAGGGTTCTTAGTTATGTGCGGGATAGCGGCCCACCGAGCGACGAGGCCTCGGAGCAGGGCCCCATTACATCAGAGGAACCAGCGGTACCACTACCTGCTGAGCCACCAATGCTACCCGCCCCAGCGGCGGAGAGTGCACGTCGCCTGAGCGCGTTGCATGAGTTTCAGAGGCAGAGTCCACCCAGGTTCCATATAGAGATGGATACTCAAGCAACCGAGGATTGGCTGGAGGCTATCGTCAGAGTCTTTAGATTTTTAGGGACATCAGCTGACCTTATGGTGATCCTTGTCGCGAGTCTATTACACGCAGCAGTAGGTAGATGGTGGATCCTGATGCTCCAGGTGCATGACGAGGCATCTCTTCTTTGGACAAACTTCAAGAGTCTCTTCCACTCGGAGTCTGTTCCCATCACCCTTTGTGTGGTACAGATTCAGGAGTTACTACATCTACAGCAGGGCAGCACGACAGTAGCTCAGTACTCAGCGAGGTTTACTGACCTCTCGTGCTACTTCACGGACATGGTATGAGACCCATTCTTCAGGGATCGGACCTTTGAGCAGGGACTCAGACATGAGATCAGGGCTTCGATGATCTCCCTCAATATCCTGATGTAGGTGGGGGTGCTGGAGAGATCCCTTCTAGTGGAGAGTTTTCTCATTGAGCAGTCACCAGCGGCGAGACCCTCTGCAAGACGACACGTAGCAGAGTCTTCTGCAGCCGGCAGTAGATAGTTGACGTAGAGGTCCAAGCGGACCAGGCCATCAGATGAGCGATATAAAGATACAAGTTTGGTTGTGCAGAGTACACGAAATAGATCTAGCCATACAAGGAGCAGGCAGTGCTATGCATGCGGCGGGCAGGATCACATGGCTCGAGACTGCCAGACCCGCCCTGCAGATGAACAGCAGGCGGTAGAGGGACCTCCCAGGAAGATTTTCGACCGTGGTGGTCCGCTGGGAGCAGGTGGACGTGCCAGAGGGGATTTCCAAGCAGTAGGTGGTGGACGACGTCTCGAGGCCCTACCACCACCACCACCCCGAGGACCACCCTGACTACAGGGAACGGCTGGACAGAGGAGAGCTCAACTTCAGGCAACTGATGCCTACTACCATAGAGCTCCGGGAGCAGACGGGCAGGAGAGGGACTAGCTCTAGGCATGTAGATTGTTGTTCATTATGCTTCTAGCTTTGTTAATGTCATTGTTTTTGGATGCTTTGTGTCTTTGTACTTTGAGCTACAGTAATAAAATACACTTGTTCTTGTGACATTTACTTCCTTGTCCTTTTTATGAGGTTGATACTGAGAGGTTCTGGTTAAAATTGTTGACTTGATCCTCACTTTCGAGATTCCTACTGGAGGAGACCTAGTGACCACACATTGCTGCCGATAGTGTGACTCAACCCTTGGAGGTGAGAGTAATGGTTGGATCTCTTGGTAGTAGCGTCAATGCCTTATGACATCGTCCATGGCATGAAATAGTATTGTTCATGTCAGGATTGACTATATTAGGCAAAGAATGTGTTTCATCTAGGGGATAAAATCAGATTTCTCTTTTAGGCAAAAGAGAAATCTTAGCAGCTCTTGTAGGATGTAAGTGAAAGAGGGTGTAGTCAAGTTCTTTACAAATGGCTAGTCACACCCATGGTTCATTGAGCAAGCGCTTTATAGTCTTCTCTGACCACCAGAGTCTCAGGTACATTTTCTCGCAGAAGGACCGGAACCTGAGACAGCGGTGATGGATTGAGTTCCTCCAGTATTATGACTTTGAGATTTTATATACTCCTGGGAAGGGGAACGTTGTGGCTGATGCTCTCAGTAAGAGATTGGGCATTCAGCTACTTAGAGAGGCGACAGAGAAGTTAGCTGCTTTGTAGATATCCTTCATGGATAGAGATGGGGCATCCTATCTACAGTCCCTCACAGTCACTCCTCCACTTCTTTAGCAGGTCAAAGAGGCACAACGTGGGGACGTTGACTGTGAGGCTCAATGTGCTCATATATCCTCAGGGTTGGCACCTGATGTATTTTTTGAAGGCGGGGAGCACGTTGTTCTCTTCTGGGGACGTACCATGGTACCAGTTTCATTGCAGGAGGAGGTGTTGAGGGAGTTCCACACTTCCCCTCTAGCGGTACATCCTGGAGTAGCAAAGATGTATCAGGACCTCAGACGACAATACTGGTGTCCGGGTATGAAGAAAGTTGTGGCAGAGTTCGTTTCTTGATGCCTCACTTGTCAACAAGTGAAGGTAGAGCACCAGGTGCATGCAGGCTTGGTACAGCCCTTAGAGGTCCCTGAGTGGAAGTGGGACAAGATATCCATGGATTTCGTGATGGGTCTTCCACGTACTTCCAGAGGAAACGACACCATCTGGGTGATCGTATACTGACTCACCAAGTCGGCCCACTTCCTACCGATCAGAGACCAGGGCTCAGTAGAGAGCTTGGGATGCCTCTAAATTCAAGAGATCGTACGAATTCATGGTGTTCCATCATCTATCATCTCCGATCGATATGCTCGCTTCACTTCCCGACTTTGGAAGGGGTTGTAGGAGGCCTTTGGGATGCAGCTATGCCTGAGCACTGCCTTTCACCCTTAGACGGATGTTCAGACGGAGAGGACCATTCAGACACTTGAGGACATGCTCCGTACATGTGTCCTTGACTTTGGTCGCAGCTGGGAGGATCACCTACCCTTGGTAGAGTTTGCGTAAAACAACAGCTACCACCCCACCATCGGGATGGCACCTTACGAGGCACTGTACGGCCGACCATGCAAATCACCTCTGTGTTGGACTGACCCTAGGGAGTCAGCACTCGTAGGACCGGTGATGGTTTGGACTATGACGGAGAAGGTGCAGGTCATCTAGGAGCAGATGAGGACTGCACAGAGCAGACAGAAGTCCTATGCTGATAGGAGGTAGAGGCCACTGGAGTTCGAGGATGGAGACCACGTTTTCTTATGGGTCTCACCTCGATATGGATTACGGAGATTTGACCGGGCGGCAAGTTATCTTCATGCTTCATCGGGCCTTTTTTAGGTCCTCAGCAAGGTAGGCGAGGTGGCTTACCGCCTGGCCTTTCCACCTCAATTGCACCGGGTGCACGACGTCTTCCACGTATCTCAGCTGAGGAGATACGTGCACGACCTGACGCATATCATCGACCACGGGGAGTTGGACATCGATGATGGGGCGACTTTTGCGGAGGTCCCGGTGGAGATTTAGGATCGATAGAAGCGGGACTTATGTGGACGGTCGATACCTCTAGTGCGCATTCGTTGGCAGCACGGGAACCTCCAGAAGAGCACATGGGAGAGGGAGGCACAGATGCGTGCTCAGTACCCTCATTTGTTTCCCTAGTTTATGTTGTAGCTTTACGGGGACGCAAAGCACTGAGGTGAGAGTAATGTAAAGACCCATAAATTTCAAGGATTTTTTTTAAATACATTGGAATTTTAGAGTCTTTGGCTTCTGAAGACACTTGATTCCGAGGCCCGGTGTGCCCGGAATCAATTTCCAAAGTTTATCTCAGGTACGTTCAGTGAATGAACGAGCGGGTTTTTATAACATTTAAACCGGTGCTCGAAATTAAAATCTGAGGTCACTTATGAACTCGCAGCGCCGGTAATTACTTAAGGGGACACTTACCGTAGTTGCATTCGCAAAGGAGGAGAATATGTTTTTGGGGGTTTATTTAAGAAGTAGATAAAAATTGACGGAACAATTTTTATTTCGTAAGGTGGTTTTTCCCTCCCATGGGTAGTTAAGGGTGGGGCCCACAACCACTTAACTACCCAAGTGTGGGTGTTAGAGAGGTGGGTCCCACATGACCCCCACCATTTAATTCCCTCTAAACACGTTAGTAACCCCCCCCCCCCTATTAATTGGAAAAAACCCCCCATTTAACTGCCAACACGTTTAATAATGGGGAGCCTTCTCTCTCACTTCTTAAATTAATTGTCATCACGTTATTAAATGTGGTGAATTAATTCAGGGAGTTTCTTTGTTATGAAATTAAATAATAGGAGGAACCTATTATTTAATTTGGGAAAGAGCTTCGTTGTGTGGGAGAGATCAGGGGGGAGATCTCTTGCGCATTCAAAGAACGCCGGCCTCCGATGAAGAACGCCAGCCTCTGACGAAGAACGATGAAGAACACCGGTTTCTCGAAGATCGACGACGCGCCGCCCTTCTCTTCTCCGCGACAAGAGAGGAGACGCTACTTCCTCCTCAGCGTGCTCTGACGAAGCCTACGATCCTCTTCCCCATGGCACCTTCTACCGCGACGTCGTCTACCACGACGCCGACGTTCATCTTCTTTGTTGAGGTAGGGGTTTTGGTTTATATTTCTTTATGTGAATTATACCCTCGGCATGACGTATAATTGTTGGGAGTTGTTTTGAACCACTAACGCGGTGGGTGTGGACCAACGAACAAGTCCTAACCCACCGCTATTCTGTTCTTGATTCGCGGAACATTTGGAGATGTCAAAGAGAGACCGAAATGGCGATTGGAGGCCTTCGCAGTAATGTACGGGTCCTGAGACGACTGCAGGCGCAGATGGAAGCAGAATCGGACCACCGGAATGACTCCGGTGGCCCGCGGAAACCTCTGGCGGCGCGGGTCGCCGACGGCCAGAGGTGACGGCTGGCATCGGCCGGCTGCCTGGAGACAACAGCGCCCCGGCATGCCGCGGATTCAGTCGCGGCGATGAAGGGGGTGGATCCCGTGGCTGTGCGGGATCCAGGACGAACCGCGGTGCCACCCTGGCGCCGCGTTCACGGAAAGCGGGGGTCGCGCCCCCCACTCGGCCAACTGGCCGAGCCAGCGCACCCCTCGGCAGGGCTGGGGCGGGTCACGCAAACCGGGCTGGGCCGCTCCCTACCAGGTCGGATCCACACCCGGATTGGGTAGACCTGGTTCAGGCCGACCCAGGGGAGGTTGGGTCGGGTCGGACCGGGCCCAGACCCCCCACTTCGGACCATTTTCGATCTTTTGATCATAACTTGAGCTACGGACCTCCGATCGACGCACCGTCAGTTGTGTAAGAATACTTGGATCAATAAGGTCGTTTTGGTATATTAAACTCAAGGTTTCGGCAAAGTTTGGGTACATATGGGTTGGTTAGAAACCAATCGGGCCCTGGGACGGAAAAGCCAATAACTCTCAGATCTGGCGTCTGATTGATGCACCGTCTATCGCGTTGGGTTACTTTTGTTGAGAAGGTCCTTTTGACTTACTCTGATTGAGGTTTGGACATAGATGGAGTACGGTCAGGTTGGTTTTATCTTAAAAATCAACCGGGCCCCTGGGACGGAAAAGCCAATAACTCTCAGACCGGGCGTCCGATTGACGCACCGTCTGTCGCGTCGGGTTTCTTTTGATGAGACGGAACTTTGGGATACATCAACTCTGTACTTAGTGACATTTTATGTATGGAATATCTCTTTCTTGAAGAGTAGACCCTCCCGGAATCGATCATGATGTGTGCGGGAACCCTGGAGCTGGCTGCGACTGCGACGATGACGACTACACACTACTACAAACATGGCATTTATCAGCGCTAGAAAAGCGCTGATAAAGCCAGCGTAGATAAAGGGGGGGTCCCCTTTATCAGCGCTTCCTTTATCAGTGCTCTCGTTTTAGCGCTGATAAAGGACCCTTTTATCAGTGCTTTTAAAAAAGCACTGATAAAAGTTAAAAAAATTAAAAAATATTGTCAATCGGGGGGGCTTTTATAGCGCTTGAACCCCCCCTCCCTTTACAGCGCTTTTCGGCCCCTATACAACACCCCACGCACCCCCCTCCACCCTTTAACAGCGCTTGCTCCAATATTCCCCATGCGCGCGCACCCCTGCCTCCACCAGGATTTGAACTCGAGACCTCCCCCCTGCGCGCCTAAGCCCTTACCACTACTCTATTTGGATTTGATTTCCAATTCATGATATCTCTATATATATATATATTTAGTTATTTAGTTATATTTATTCGTATAGTAATATATATTTATATTAATATATATATATATAGTTATATTATAATATATATATATAGTTATATTATAATATATATATATAGTTATATTATAATATATATAGTAATATTAATATATATATATATAGTGGTATTAATATATATCTATATCTATATATATATATATTTAGTTATATTTATTCGTATAGTAATATATATTTATATTAATATATAGTTATATTAACATATATATAGTTATATTAACATATATATAGTTATATTAACATATATATAGTTATATGAATATATATTTATATAGTTATATTAATATATATATATAGTGATATTAATATATATATTTATGGTGATATTAATATATATATTTACAGTAATACTAATATATATATATAT
This sequence comes from Viscum album, assembly GCA_963277665.1. Classification (NCBI taxonomy): domain Eukaryota; kingdom Viridiplantae; phylum Streptophyta; class Magnoliopsida; order Santalales; family Viscaceae; genus Viscum; species Viscum album. The sequence goes on along the minus strand of OY728143.1, from coordinate 1,876,783,971 downwards.
ATGTAGTTATATTAATATATATATAGTTATTAGATTAATATATATATAGTTAGATTAATATATATATATAGTTAGATTAATATATAGGTATATAAATATTCATATATTGGTATTTTAAATAAAATGGATATTAGTTATTATTTAGATAAAGCTAATATATTTTATATGTAAATATGTTTAATTATTTATTTAAAAAATTTAATTTTTAGGTGCGAATATATAAAAAATATGTACATATAGTTATATATTTGATTATAAATAGCAGTTCATTATAAAAAAGGATAAAATTTCAAAGACATAATATCAATATGAATGTAATACCTTGGAATAAATTCAGTTCCCGCCAAGAAAAGCCAATAATACCCCCTTAAACGAGTTTGAAAATCCACAAAATGTTAAAAAATCTAGGTACCCCGACAAAAAACTCAGTTTTGGAGGCCTTTTGGGCCTCTTTTGGCCTCGAAAAACGCTTGACTGGGGTCCCCCCGAGTCACAGCGACGTAGAGCTCGTCGCAGGCTTCGATTTGATATGTGGTAGAGCTCAAACGGACACCCGGATCAAAAGTTATGGTCGTTTGACGTTTGAGTTGCGTTTTCAACATATTTTGGATCTTTTTTTAATTTTTTTAATTTTTTTAGTCCTCAAATTGTTATTAAATGACTATTACTCCATAATGATTATCAAAATATTAATTAAAAATATTTTTAAAATTTTTTAAGAAGTCATTTTCACAAAATATATTAAATATTAAGTATAATAAGTGTAAATGTACATTTATACTTATCTAAAATATATTTAAAAATTATATATTATATTTATATAACAATATAACTATATTTATATATTAATATTTTTTTATTTTTTTTTGAAGCCGACCCTTTATCAGCGCTAAAAAAAGCGCTGATAAAGGCCCCCCTTTATCAGCGCTACTAAGCAAGCGCTGATAAAGGGGGGCCCCTTATCAGCGCTAACAAAAGCGCTGATAAAGGGGGGTCCCTTTATCAGCGCTAAAAAAAGCGCTGATAAAGGGGGGCGCTGCGAAAAACTGTTTTTGTGGTAGTGACACCTGAATCCTCCGTGGGTTCGGCAGCGAGGACGACTATACTTGGATCCTCTATGGGTTCGGCAGTGAGGACGAATATACATGGACCCTCCGTGGGTTTGGAAGCGATGACGACTGTACTTGTATCCTCCATGGGTTCGGTAGCAATGACGACTGTACTTGGATCCTCCGTGGGTTAGGCAGTGACGACGACTGTACTTGGATCCTTCGTGGGTTCTGCAGCAACGACGACCGTACTGGGATCCTCTGTGGGTTCGACGGCGATGACTACAGTTCTTGTATCCTACGTGGGTCAGTCAGTATTTGACCTCTGTACTTGTATCCTGAGTGGGTCCGGCAGAGTAGCTGGTCTTGTATCCCATGTGGGTCCAACAGCTTAGTTGGTCTTGTATCCTATGTGGGTCTGATAGCTTAGATGAATTAGTGGCTACATCTGATCATCTATATCACCTTACGAAGTGTATACCTGTGTGAGCTGAGTCTTGATTCTCAATCTTTATCATCGATGTGATTGATTTGCTTTCCTGTGTGGATTGGGTTGTGTTTTTCCTGTGTGGACTGAGTTGTGCTATCCTTTTTGGACTGGGTTGTGCTTTCCTTTGTAGACTATGTGGTGATTGGGCTCGGTATTTGGAGACAAACTGTAACTGATGACTTAGGTATATTTATGGTAATATACCTAAGTAGTGTTTTTGATACTTCGTGATTGTATCTTTCCTTTGTGGTTTATCCTTCATTGATTCTGAGAGACCTTCAGGGGTCTCGGGGTCCCTACTGAGTATCGTATACTCACAACTGCACGGGCTATGCCCACACTACGTTGTGTTGGTTGCAGAGGACGGACAGCACTGATCGAGGTGGAGGCTTGTGGATCTGGATGGTACCCGGAGGAGGACCACTTTACGGGACGTACACGGAGCGGGCGGCCGGACTTGAGGAGCTGAGGAGACTATCTATACCCACCCTTCAGGTGGTATTTCCAGAGGACAACTCGGTGTTGCTATTTTTACTTACTGATGTTGTACTTTCCTTTTAGTTGTACTGTACTTTCAGTTGGGTTTTTATATTGGCCCATTTACATTTCAGCACTTACCTTGTACCCAGTTTTACTTAGTGCTTACTTCACTTTCATACTCTGTTGTGCATGTTACTTCATAAAGTCAATGCCTTCCCTTCTTTTGGGATTTACACCTTTGGTGCTAATCGCCAGCCCCTGGCCTATGGAATGTGGGCTTGGGGTAGTCACGGCACGGGCCCCGAGGATGGGTTGTGACATTATTCCTTAAGTGCTTTATTCATTTTGTAAGAAAATTAAATCAGTGTCGGCTTATTTCAATAATTTTATAAACCATAGATAATATTATAATATTAAGTAAAATACCAAACTAACGAATTTTAAAAACCATTAAAAATAATTATTTTCTTAATAAATTGTAGTAATAGTAGTATTTAACATTCCATAGTCTTCCATTATAATTTTTTATAGCATAGTTTAGGTTGGTGGTTAAATCAACCTGAACACGAACACGCTATAACTCAATGGATGAATATGGTTGAGAAAGTGTATAATATCAATATAATAGAATAATAATTATTTTTTTATATTTTTATGTTTTTTAATCATGTATTATGATTTTTGAATAAATAATTAAAATTAATATGAAAAGTGATAAATGCAACTCCATGGAGGCGGAACTCCACACCACACACATTTAACCTTTTCATTTACCAATAAAAGAGAAGTAATGGAGGTGGATTATAATTTTTATATTAATAATCATAATTATATTATATAAATTTTACATAATATTTAATTCCATCCTTAGTAACATCAAAGAGATATGGTGGGGAAAATTAGATGATATTGCTTCATAGAGGCAGTAGTCTGCACAACTATAGGGTCGGCATTTTTTTACCTAAGTGGATGGAAATAAATAAATAAAGGTTTTTACATTAATATCATAAAACTTAATTAAAATAATTATACTAGGGTAATTAAATTACTATGGTTAGGGTACGTTTGTAAGAGAAGGATTAAGAAGACAATGTTAATGATTAAGTAATATTCACATTAAAATAATGAACTTTGTATGATCCCATGTTTTTAAACTGGATGAATTCTTAATATAACTATGTAAAATTATTTTTTACTCTAATAAATGTTTCTAAATGATTATGAAAAGGTTAGATATCATTTGGGTCTTAATTAGATCCTAGATCTCTAGCTTGTTTGGATAACGGGTAGAGGATCACGGTTGTCGTATGGTTTGTGGTAAATGTGTGGCTCAACTGTGCAACCCTGTAAAGAGAATAATGGTTTAAAAACCATGATAGGGAGTGAAAATGGTTGTTTTAAGTGGTTCATGTGTGTTTTGGAGCTAAAATGGGTTAGCGTATAGTTTTTCTAATAGTGGACCTAACTATGTAAGGAGGGGTGTCATATAGATAGTGAGCATACATATTTGGCATATGGTTTGGACAACCATGTGGCCAAATCATTTTCCCTTTAAAAGAGGTGGAAATTAAATTTTTTATCCTCATTATATTTAAATTATATCCTAATTTTTCCTTCCTCGTTTTCACAACACCTCCACCCTCATAATGGATCTCTCCTTCATCTATCAAGCTAGGTATTGAAGTATCTCCTTCATCTAGCATCTGTTTTATTCACTATTTTTCATATTTGATACAACTTAGAAATATCTATAATCCTCTTCCTTCCTTTATTAATTTACCTTAATGTATGGAGTGATAAATATTTGTGAGAAAATATTCCATATTTTCAAGTTATTTGTCTATTTATTATATTTCTCACATTTTAGCCTGAATTAGATGCCAATACTTTAAAATGAGTGATATTATTCCATAAGGATAGTGGTTTAGCACTTTTACCTAAAAATTAATATGTTTTATATCATGTGTTGTTGTGATGCAATCTTGGATTTCTTTGAATTGACTTAAAATGGAAAATTTTCTTATTTAAATTGTTATCCCCTATTAAAGGAGCCCTAATGGACCCTTTTATTATCAGAGGTTGTCAACCTCAATGAGTTCCAACCCCTTAGGTGGTTTATTTAATTTTATAAATTTATAAATGTTTTTTATCCAAATCACCATCTATGTGGATTAGGATTAATACCCAATTATAAATGGCTATATGAAATTAAATGAAATGTGACTAGCATGTCCATATCATATAACACTTGTATGAACTATGGATTAATCCCTTGACTACATGAAATGTAAAATGGTTATAAAACATTTCATGGATTATGTTAATGTTGTATAATAAATTTGACTATTATTTATATTATTGCATGTATATTGGTTATTGTGACATGGACATGGAAATTGTTGTACATGACACTTCATGTTTCCCTAATATGTGATGTTGGATAGCACATTTCAAATCAATTATTTGTATGTTGAATATAGTGCTTCAAATTTATATTGAGCGGTAATACATGATTTTTCATTATCCTTAGTTGGTATTTTGGGTATAAAGATCCAAATTGTGATTTTAATTGATGTACATGATTTTTTGTATCCCTAGATTAATTTTAGGCTAATTCCCTAATTTGTAGCTCAATATTATTATTATTATCCATGGATTACTTGGTTCAACACCAAAGGTCTAAGATATTACTATGTATCTATATATATATTATACATATATATTACATATATAAACATACATACTTATGTATATAAATGGTGACATATGTTTAACGGCATTGTATCTTGGGTCGAAGCATGGATTTTTTCTTTTAAAATTTTCTTTATTCATTATACCTAAAACTGCTCACATCTATACACTGGTTGGATTATACTAGATGTAATTGTTAGTGACCTATTATGTTTTACTCACACCCTGCTTGGTCTGTCATTTAGTACCTAAATAGATCTCATGGGTGAGGTAGGGATAAGTGGAATTATCCAGCTATGAACATTTGATTATTTGTTGGAATGGGAGTTTGGTAATAGATGATTTATCTAGTTCTCAGGGTTCACATGGGATAGTTTTTAGTCATTTTTTTCTTTTTCTTTTTGTACTTATATTATATTATACACATGCTTCTATGTATACCTATTTTTACTTTTTTATATCATCATGACATCATATTTTTTATATGAAACTGGGTTGTGTTTTATGATTTATTACAACAATCTAGATCATATGCTTATTTTTTCATTTATATTTTTTATGTTTTTTGTTAATTATGTTGTTGCACTCCATTTGGATTAAAGGAGTATAATTTATCAATTATACCACCCCAAACCCTCACTGCTAGTCTAAAACCTCAAAAATATGGGGAGGTGCACCTGAGGTCATATATCCGATCAGGTTAGGTTACTTTTGATTAAACTGGTTCCAAGATGTCACAAAGTGGTATCAAAGAGTATTTTCCTTTTTTCATACTATTTTTGGTTGGTAGACAGAAGACTAATAATGTGTTCAGATTTGGTGATGAGTCTGTATCTTGGATTAGCTAACCCATGTATAGGAAAAATCCAAATTACCTAAGATGGGACATTTTGTTCTGGTTTGTACTTATTATATTTGTATTGATTTTTTCATTGGGTGACACACATAACTTGGAGAATTTATTATCATTTTGAGTTTTGTTTTACCCTTGGCCTGATAAGTCAAGGAGGTATCATATCATATATCATTATAGTCACATTAGGATTTGTATTACATACATATTTCATGCTATGTTTATATTATTGCGTGAATTTCCTACTACATATGGATGATTCCTTGATTGTTATGTTTGGAAATCTACTAACATTTCTTACAGAGATAACATAATGGGATTAATTAATGTTTCTATATTAACTTAAATTGTGTTTTCCCATATAACATGATGTTGGAACCTTAATTAACCAATTATTGTGTGTTTTATCCATGGACCATTGGTCCCATGGGATGAGAAATTAGTGGTTAAAAACTAAATGGATGATAATTAAAATTTATAAAGTGTGTGTATATCTCTATAATATGGGGATAGTGATCTATATAATTAAATCATTGTGAAATTTTGGTTATAGTTACTTGTAGTTAGAATTTTAACTTATATAGCATATAGATTTATAACTTTGGAATGGAAGACACATATGACTAGACTAGAATATAAATATATAAACTAATGAATTGAAATTACTTAATGTAATTGTTTCAAGTAAATGGGGATGTTAATTTCAACTTAAAGTGTGTTTTCCTTTACAACATGAAATTGAAACTCCATATATCGAAACAACTATTATGAGATATCAGACCTTGACCATGAACCAACCTTAGTAGTGGGTTGTAGGGAGTGTCTCTATTTTCCTTTAGGATTTTATATATCACCTAGACCTATCTTTCAGATCAAGAAATGGGGTGTTGAATCTTATATAGGAAGTATTATACCTATGTTATTTTTTTATATTATTGTTCCTAATATTAAAAACTATTATAAGGAATTTTTTGGTGTTGTAGATTCATTCCACCACGATGGCCTTAAGTCATGCACTAAGAAGGTATAGATGACTATGATCTAGAGGTGTTGGTCCCCGATCCACTAGTAGTACCTCTTATAGTTCCACAATATGTGCCTCCAATTATTTGTGATATGGGCAGTGCCACTCATTTCATAGAGGGTTTCTTTTTATTGATGCAGTCCATGAAAGAAGCTATGTGACCTTTTACTACTATAGAAGAGTTTATGTGAGAGTTTTAGAAGAATCATCCTCCTAATTTCTCAGGTGATTGTGGCCCCCATGCTGTTAAGTCGTGGTTTGAGGATATGATATCTATATTTGAGCATCTAGTGTCACCTCCCAAGAGAAGGTTCGAACTCATGGAATATATGTGACATAATTATTCAAAGTGTTGGTGGGATGTTATTACCTAAGTATATAATAATCAAGAGATGGTATGGAGGGACTTCTAGATAGTATTCTATGATTAATTCTTCCTGAAGATGCTAAGGGTTGACCAGGCTAGAGAGTTTATGAACCTAAAATAGATAGATATGTTTGTGATGAATTATTTAGATTTTTTCAATGTGATCCAGAATATAGCACTAACTATGACTAGTGATGAGTTGATGATGGTGAGAAATTTTGAGTCTAGTATTGTGTACAACATATGATCTCAGTTTAACATCATTCTATTGACTTCCATTTCTTAGAAAGTGAACCAAGACCTCATCACCTAGAAATATTTGATGGAATTTCATAGTGTGGGTAAATGAAGTTTAGCACCTAGGTAGGGAATTAGTTCATATTTTAGTAAGAAGTGACTCCAGAAGTTTGTGCACGGGGGTAGTGGCATTCATATTGTATGCACTGACAGTAACACGATATATCATCGGTGTGGGAATCTAGGACACATGAAACCCCAGTTCATATGAGACCCATTTGTGTTCTAATCCAATTGAAATATTAGATATTTTCATTATTTCTATAAATTCATTCCTCCAGTACCTATTTATAGTGGATATTCACTAAGTCCATGTACATTACCAGGTTCTTTAGATATCTTTAGATGATTAGTTGGAGTACTATTGATTGTTCAGGTTGAGAAGGTTTACATGGACAATGTATCTAGACACAAGAACTATGATTCCCTAAGAATATACCCACTTAGGGTATTCAGGTTGTATCTCAAGGATATATACCAGGCTAGATATATGAAATACAGCTGACACCCAAGGAGCAGAGTGTTGGGAATTCTACTGTATGAGGTATGATATTAGTAAATTATAAATTATTATCTTCTTTATTTTATATAGAAGCTTCAAATTCATTCATATAGGGATCTAATATGGAAATTATGGGTCTTGAGATAGAGTACTTATGTGGTGTAATGACCCTTGATACTCCATTGGGGATCTAATTCAAGAGAATATTCTATTGTAATGAATCCCTCCTTTGGATAAGCATTTATCTCTTCATTTGGATAATTTTTTTTCTCAACAAGACATGCTTTGATGTAATTATTTTTATTGATTGGTTAGTACCTTATTGAACCCATATTAATTATTATCATCAATGGGTTACTTTCTTATTTCCCAAGTATGATAACTACTTTCACAAGGGATAATTTTATGTCTAGGAAATTTGAGTTGGACCTGAGAATCATATGCTCGGTGGAGTGAAAACCTATATTGCCATATATTTTCTATATAATCAAGGAGAACATTATAAAATATTCTCTCCTATGGTGAATAATTTTAGGGAAGTATCCCTAAATATTTTTCTATTTTACCTCCTATGAGATAGGTATAATTCACCATTTATCTTTTTCTTGGAGAAGCACCCGTGTCTATTCCACTATACAGGATGGCACCTATTGAGATTTAAAACCTCGCTAACCAGTTGTAGGATTTAGAAGCCAAGGGTTTTATTCTACCCAGTACCTATCCTTGGGGTTCACCCATACATTTTATTAATAAGTCAGATGCATTATTTATACACTATATTGATTACTAGAAACTAAATCAGTTTATGATTAATAACCATGATCCATTACCCACATAGATGACCTCCTCAACCATCTTTGAGAATCTCAGGTTTTCTCAAAAAAATTATTTGAGGTTGTTCTATTATCAGTGTGAGTTTAACCATTAGACATACCTCATAATATTTTCTAATAATTTATGTTTTATGTGATCATCTATTAATTTCATTCATTCTCACAAATATAGCATCAGCTTTTATGGATTTGATTAATCATGTTTTCCACCCATAACTAGATTCTTTTATGGTGGTTTGTTTAGATGATATCTTGGTGTACTCTCATATAATACATGATCATTCTACAAAACTTTATATTGTATTGTGTACATTAAGGGAGCACCAGAAGTATGTTATGCTCACAAACTTCTATTTCTTAGATCAATAAAGTTTACTTCCAAAGTCACATTATATCATAATCATTAGTATCCATAGACCTAGAGAAGGTTAGAGTTATAGTTTCTTGGGATTATCCCAATATAATCTTTGACATATAACATTTCATGGGGAGATATGTATTTTATATGCACTTTATTTGGGATTTATTAAACCCCACATCTATTATTATGGGCTTAACAGAGAAGGATGTGATATTTTTATGGTCAGAAGTGTGTGGGAAAGACTTTCAATAATTGAAAAGAATATTGACTTTAGTATTGATCTTGATTATTCCAAATCTTGGTAGAAGCTATAATGTTTTTTTTAATGTATTAGGCATCAAGTTGGGAGTAGTTTTGATGCTGGATGAATGAGTCATGTCATATGGGCCTCATTGGTTTTGACCTCATGAACACAGTTACTTGACATGAGATTTCAAGTTTGTAGTGATGGTCCATGCCTTGCATTATTGGATGCATTATTTTCTTGTAGAATGATTTGTTACATACACAGACCACAAAAGGACTTGAATATATCTTCAAGAATCCATAAATCAATCTAAAAAAAGTATATGGGTTGAATAACTATAGTATTTTGATTTTTATCATGATTAAATGATTAGGAATGGAAATGTAGTAGTTAATGATATAAACAAGAAGAATCAAATGCAAGGGATTTTTGAGGTTAGTACTAAATAGAAATTTATGTCCCTATATTATGAGATGTATTTAGAGGTAATGTATGGTCTTGGTAAACCTATACTCACATCACTATCAATGTCCTCTTAACTTCTAAAGAGAGTGAAGATGAGACATTTTTTTGATCCCTATGGCTTGGTCCTAAGAGAGACTGTTTTTGGGGAGGATCAACCTCCTGGTTGGTCTGTTGATGGGGATGAGATCTTGTACATTCATTGATGAATTGTTTCCCCATATACATACATGATATGTTTATATGGGAGTCTCATATATCTATTTGGTTAGTACATTCTAGTCTTACCAACATGCATGGGGACTAATGCCTCTAGTATTGGTTTTTGGGAATGAAAAGGGAGATACTTTATTTTGTTATGTGGTGTTCCACCTATCATTAGGTGATAGAAGAACACTAGAGACCTATGGGTATTTTTCAACCATTTCATTTTCCTAAGTAAAAAATTGGATGACGTCACTATGGATTTTATGATGGGCTTACCTAGGTCACTTTAATGTTGTGATGTGGTATGGGTTATCATTGACTGTTTGATATATTTCACTCACTCATTACCTATTAGAGAGAACATTTTGGAGGATGGTCTAGGAAGGCTATATTTCACTGATATCATACACCTTAATAGAGTTCCGTGTACCATAGTATCAAATAGGGATTCTCGGTTTATATCATGGTTTTAGTAGGGGTTGTAAAAGTTTGTGGGTTTGTAGGTAAAATTGATTATAGCCTATCACCATCAAACTAACAGTCAGTCTGAGTGTACGATGTAGGTGTTATAAGAAATGTGTATATCATATATCTTTGAGTTTGGAGGCTCTTGGGAGAAACATATACCTCATTTGGAATTTTCATACAATAACAACTTCCAAAATACTATTCATATGGATCCTTATGATAGCCTATATGGTAGGTAGTATTGTTTACCCTTGTACTTGTTAGAGGAAGGAGAGACAATGCTTCTAGGACATAATCTCATTCAGGAGACATCAGAGAAAGTATAGATTATTAGAATGCTTATAGCTACAGCTCAGTTAAGTGAGAAATATTGTGTTAATCGTCACTACATAATTCTAGAGTTTGAGGTGTGGATAGAGTTTTCTTGTGTGTCTCACCTAGATTAGGGAATTGACGGATAAAGTGTAAGGTTAATCTTTCACCCCAATTCATAATAACTTTTGAGGTTCTAGAGATTGTTGGATCAGTTGATTGTCATATAGAAATCCATGAAAGATATTATGTTATACATAATGTATTCTAATTTTCTCATTTATGTTGTTGTCATTTAGAACATTCACATGTTCTTCAATCTGATAAGGATGAGTTGGAATTTGATGCTTCTTTTGAGGAGCACACTATTCATATTGTTGATTAGAGCATGAAGGCTATTTTATGTAGGTTTTTTCCACTATTAAGAGTGTTATGGAAGCATAAGCTTGTACATGATGTGACCTAGGAGTGATAGGCTGACGTACATGCACAGTTTATAAAGTTATCTTAGATTATATACCACCACCCTAAGAAGGGAAGCATGAGGATGATTTATTTTAAAGAGAGTACACTGTATGATCTGGGATTTTTTAAAAGGTATAGATTCTTCATATTACTATTTAAATGTTTTTTTACTTTAAAAATAGTTCATATGGGATTAAGGATGGGTTAAAGAGTGTCTAGGGCATCTTTAGAGCCTGAAGCTCTAGTTTTTTAGAGAAACATATAGAGTCACATGATTGGAACACTATTAGAAGTAATTTTGTGGCTCAACCATGCGACCCTATATAGAGGAGCAAGTTTTGAAAAACTGTGTGAGGGAGACTGCATATCCTTGAGAAATGGTATTGGTATGGCAACTACAAAACTTGCGTTTAGAAATATTGGTATTGATCAGTGCTATAAAAAATATCTGAAAATTGGTATATTTGTCAGTGCTTTTTTTTAGCACTAATAAAGGGTATTATTTATCAGTGCTTTGTTTTTAGCACTGATAATGGGTGCCTTTTATCAGTGCTGTATTTTTAGCACTCATAAAGGATATCATTATCAATATTTTTTTATAACTGATAAAAAACCATATAAATAAAATTAACTAATTTAATAAATAAAAAATGATTTTATTAAAAAAATATTACAAATTTTATTAATTAATTAATTATTAATAAAAATTAATAAATTGATTATACTATATATAAATAGTAAATATTAATAAATATTATGTATTAAATATATATATATATATATGAAAAATGAAAATTCAACATTTTGAAATTAAAAATAAGTAAATTGAGAAAAATATTAAACATTTTTGTCACACCTCAGCCCCGGACTACCCCGAAGCCGATGCGGAGTTTAAATAAAACATGGTGTGTAAAAAAATTATAAAAAGGAAATATAAAAACACCCAAACATGTTCCACTAGAGAGAATCATTTTGGTTTAGGTCCTGGAAAATTAGATATAATTATTAAAAATACTTCAAAATAGAACAAAAAAATTCTTCATTAAGCAGTCACCAAACAGAGGGACTCAAATCTAATAAACCTATAAAATAAAATAGATTGAAAATGTATGGTGAGAATACGAATGCCCATTAAGGGGTTTTAAAATAACATAATATACCAATTATAAATTTTTGAAAACATTCTTTTAAAATTATTCATAAAACATTTTCTTAAGGAATGTTGTAACACATGTATCATAACATAACACTTTGTCTAAGAATTATAAGAGCATAATTCAAGGAATACTAACAAAGTTACAAGGAAACATGATTCAATTATAAACATGCTCATTCATAATAATAAGTAAAAGAAATTATAATTTTAATAGGTATGACATGTAAAATTGAAAGTCCAAAATTTAAAACTAAGAGTAATACATGATCAGAGTTGTGCATAAAAATAATAACTTCAATTTCATCCTTCATTACTATGAAACATATACTGGATGATAATTCTCTGAGTGCAGAATACTTAATAAGCCATAAGCTTTTACTTCTTCTAATTCTCATAAACATAATATCTTTAACCAAGAATATTCTACTAGTTGAATATTCTCTTGGTTAATAGAATTACATAATCATAATGAGTAATGTGCATATGTGGGACCACCTGAAGGCATTGTCTAAGACATCTAATGATTAAGGCCTCGTCCAAAATTCATAAATCGTAAATTTTTCAAGGCCTTGTGCCAAGACCTTAGTTTTTTTCATGAGACCAACCAATGCACCAAGGGGCTATAGTGGGCCTCACCCTACAATACATAATTCCAATGTATTCCTCATTTCTATAAATCAAAGTGGTCATACCACTTCAATTTATTAAATTACTTATCACTTATCATTCCAATTGTCACATATTACTGGGTTTCTTATTTCACATTATTCAAAGTGTCTCATACAACCTTGAATAATTTAATTTCTCATTTCATATTATTCAAAGTGTCTCATACCACTTTCAATAATTTAAATTATTAATTCCATAAAAGGACATTTCTTTAGAATTTAGAAAAAAAGTAATTCATGCTTATAAAAGTTAGTAATAATTCTAGAAATTCATGAAAATGAATGAAAAGTATGGTAGGAAGCACATGTTTCAACAACTAAAGCACATTAAACACTAGTTTATCACATAAAATGACAATCCCTAAAGTATTTATTATGCATATAAACATTTTATATTCAGAATGCACAATTCTAAAATTAGGATAATTTCCATTCATATTTAAAACACATGCTAATAAATGGTAATATTTAACAAAATAAAACTTAATGATTGAAAACATTTATTGTGGAAGATTCAAGTGGTTTATAAAAATAAATGGAATATTTCACTCCTCTAAAAAAATATTAGGAGGCAATACACTATAGTGACTCATGTTCTTATTTAAATGTGGGTTAAAAATTATATGTACTATAATACAAAGTGCATACACAATATTTTCTCAACTAACCCATGGTTTAATAAATTATAATAAACATTATACATCCCACATACATAATTAAACCACCAAAGATTGTCTTTTATGAAAACTTAATTAGTTTTTGATTAAAACCCAAAATTACTTATGCATATAGTCATACATACATATATAAGAGTTTTTTACAAAAATATAATTCTTTACATTTTACAAAACTACTTAAAATTTGAAGTTCAATAATTAAGAGTCTTAATTTTTGGTATAATAGAGGTTTATCTAAACCTGTATGAATAAATATATATATATATATATATGCATATATATAAATGATTATATGAATTATATATAAAGGATCTTAAATCAAAAATCAAATGTTTAATGACACTTGCATGTGTTAAAACCATTAGGAACATTAATTAATTAGGGGTGTATAAATTGAAAATCATTCCATAAGATATAAAAGGTTTGTTTTTAAAATATATACACATATATACAAATGTATAACCGAATATACCAATTATATGAATAAGTTTTTCATGAGAAATATAATCCCTCAGGTATTTAAATAATACTTACACCCAAAATCCAGAAGTCCTATATTTAGGCGTAATAGAGCTTTTATCTAAACTGTAAGGTTATATATATATATATATATATATATATATATGAGTATACACCTATATATATGTATATATTTTCAACACAACAAAGCAAGACAACTAAAATCCCTTACCAGATTTGAATGAGGAGGAGAGGCTCGGGGAAGCTCATTGGAGGCTTGAGAGGAGGAACAACTGAGGAGTTTTGGGGTGAGAATAGGTTGTATATATAAACTATATTATACAAATTATATAAAATATTTTAAATCCACTTGCTATAAAACTGAGAGACTCTTGGTTTAAAATATGACTAAGGGTGAGTCTTTGTGGAAGATGAGGGAAAGGAGGGACCACTAGTGTCACGGGTGGAGAAAAAAATAGAGAAAGTGGAAAAAACCATTGGTGCAGTGCATGAGGAGGATGAAGAAGGCACCATGGGGAGGAAAATCTAGAAAAAGAACGGATGGATGAGATTAATCCAAGAGAAGATCCAACGGTCGTGGAGAACCCACAGATTTTAAAAGGAATGAATGGTTGTGATCCGAGGGGGAGATTATCATATGGCTATGGGTGACGTGGTGATTTAAAATAACTTAGATGGATACAATTAGATCGTGATCAGATCAGACAGTGCACAAAAAATGCAAAGGATATTCGTGGTCATGGGGGTTTGAAAGCCAAACTAATCACACGGCTCAGATTGCGTGCGGCATGATCGACCAGCCTAGATCCACTCTCAGCTGAATTTTGTCATCCCACATCGAAATGGAGGGGCTTACATGGCTCCTTTATAAGTCTGGGACTCTGACCCGCCACTCAGATTACTCCCTCTCCCCTCCACGTACCGCCTCGTACCGGGTTCTTATACGGGTGTGCTCCTACGCCCACCCATGCCATTGTGTCGCCCCACACGGTGGCGTGCTCTGGACCTTACACACACCTGACCGCACCAAGGGAAATCTATGCTTCCCGTACATGCGACTTAGCATGCACTCTGTGTGCGCTCCGCCCCTGGGCCATTGCTAGGGGTTGTGGGTGAGATGCCCATCAAGGCTTTGAGGTCTGCCTAAGAGGTGGCCCATAGTTAGGTGGGGTACTCCCTTATCTTTTAGCATAGTAAAAGTTTATTTTTTGTTACACATAAAAAAATAGGCTTTCATATACTTATATAGGTGTCTTCAAGCAAACATGAATTATCTTATTATGACTAAACAAGGTCCTAAATCCAATAATTCCATAGTTTTATAAATGCTAAAGTTTTAAAGCACAAAGTGATAAATCAATGTTACATTATTAAGAAAATATTATACTATTAATATAAAAATAGAAGACATGTTTTTAGTTAAAACCTTGGTTTAAACATCAATAATGAAAACATTTATAAAATATTTTCAACACATTTAAAATATTTGAAAATTATTTTAAATATATATTTAATTTTGAAATCATACTAAGTGTATCTAAAATATTTATAAAAAAGGTTTATATGTTTAAAGTTATAATCTCAATTCATACTTTAAATATTTTGGAAGACTTAATATACTTGGATATTTAAATTTAAACCAATAGAATGAACAACGGATATAATTATAGACATTAGAAACTCAATGGTCACCTAAGGGGAAATGGTCGGATTAAGGCCTTATATAAACATGTATTAGGGTGTTCCTAGTTCAAGACGATTTGACGAAGATGGTGCTTATCATCCCACTGATTCTCAGTATAGCTGTCATGGTTCTGGCCATGATTTTTTTTGTTCTGACTGACTCGATGGACCTTCACTATTTACTGGGTTTTGTTGTTGTGTTAGGTGACCTTCTAGTAGCTCTGATAGGACTTTTAGTAGGTATTTTTGGTTATTTAGATTCTCTTAGTTTTGAATCAATGTAATCAATTAAGTGTTTAAAAATAATGTCTTATGTTTATGTCATATGTTTTTTTTGGGTAGAATGAAAACTAAATAGAATAAAACCATAATATTATTATTACATGAGAAATAAGTTTTTGGGGAGTCATATTATCCCCCCCCCCCTTCAACGAATTGTGTCCTCGTAATTCCAAAATACGCATACACAACACACTAGAAAAACCATAAATACGTCACTCCCGAGGTCCCTTTACCGGGAACACCACCGATGGTAGGGTGCTGATGACCTTAAGTGGATTCCTAAGGTATTATTCAGCTCCTTGATTTCCTTAGCCCAGATACTCTATGAATAGCTAGGGTCGAACATATTCCTAAAGCACTCAGCCTTCCATAGAGAGGCATGAGAGGTTTGGAGGTCATAGATTTCAGAGTGGACTAAACCACTATAATTCCCTCACACCTTATCATTCTTGAAAATATTGATGTTTTAGAGTTCCTCGTACATACTAAAACTCAGGACCTAGAATAGGTAGGCAGCTCAATGTTCACCATCCAAAGAAGCTTCTAGAAATTTACCTACAGCTCGGTAGTTATCAGCCAAAGTGAAACATAGAAAAAGAGCTTCATGATACTTTCCTCTTTGCCTATATTCTGCAAATTTCACATTTGAAATACGGTAATAGGCAAGATTGTTTCCTTGGTAAATATGAAGGATTTTTGGGCAGTTCAACACCTGGTGGAGTTGTTTACAAGTCAGACATATGTTTTCATAGGGATGGCACTCCTCAAATCATGTCTTAATTATTATAATATCTAACAGATTGGTAGGAAGAGATAAAATACTAGTTGGTGAGATCATGTCTTCTGTCTAAAAATTTTTAAGAAGTCATCTTTCATTATGGAAAATTTATTTTAAAACAGAGTCATTGTTTTATATAAAATCATATCAAAACATGGAATACAACATTATCCATTTAGACATGACTTATAAAACTCATGATATTACATAATCGCTTTCTCCCTCCCACAAAACACTAGTATAGATTTCCTGATATCCTCTAAGATGACTTCTCATAGGTACCACTGATGTTGGGTATTTCCCTAATTCCTAGACAAACTGATTCCCAAAGTAGTTATAAATTCTTCTATCTCCTTGGTCCAGATTCAACATGTGAAACTCAGATCAACCACATGTGAACATCTAAATATCAGATTGAGAGAATCATGTCGGGTATTAAGTTGAGTGGCATTGGTATGAACTTGATGTCAGCAATGTAAATGGGTTGCCTTGTTCTCAAGGGATTCAAATTCCATAACTTGATCATGGAGACCGTAGGTCAAAATTTTACATAGATATGCTACTCAAAGGTCACCCCCTTGTGCAGCCTCCTCAAAGTCGTCATGTGAAAATAAATTATTTACTAGGGTAAAACATTTAAATATACCCTCAAATTATTTCCCTTGTCATACATAGAATAGGAATTGAGCATTCTTCATGAGATAATAGACAAAGCTTACTCCTCATTGAAGTTGGAGTACACGAGGAGAATTAGATACATAGTAGAGGGTTTTTCAAGATAAAAGAATATTTTCAAAAGTCTCATAGTTTTCTACACATGATTCACCCACTATGGTCTCTAATACTTCTGTTGGAAGAGATATAAGGTGTGATTCTTCATCTATCTAAAAATTTAACAAAACTAATACTTAGTAACACATAACCAAGTTTTTAGTATTGTTCTAATTTTTTAAGGTTTTCTAAACCAATTCTCTGATACCAACTGTCACACCCCGACCCCAGACTACCCCGAAGCCAGTGTGGAGTTTAAATAAAACATGGTGTGTAATGTTTTTTGTAAAATGGAAAGCTTAAAACACACACACATGTTCCACTAGAGAGGATTGTTTTGGTTCAGAACCTAGATAATCAGATACAATTATTACAATTCCTTCAAAACAGAACAAAAATTTCTTCACTAAGAAGTCACTAAACAGAGGGACTCAAATCTACTAAACCTATAAATGAAAATAGAGAGAAAATGCAAGGTGAGCATATGAATGCCTAGTAAGTGGTTTTAAAATAACATAATATACCAATTATAACTTTTTGAAATCATTCCTTTAAAGTTATTCATAAAACATTTTCTTAAGTAATGTTGTAACACATGTATAATAACTTAACACTTTGTCTAAAAATTATAAGAGCACAATTCAAGGAATACTAACAGAGTTACAAGGAAACATGATTCAATTATAAGCATGCTCATTCAGAATAATAAGTAAAAGACATTCTAATTTTAATAGGTATGACATGTAAAAGTGCAAGTACAGAATTTAAAACTAAGAGTAATACATGATCAGAGTTTCACATAAAAATTATAACTTCAATTTCATTTTTCATTACTGTGAAACATATACTGGCTGATAATTCTATGAGTGCAGAACAATTAATAATCCATAAGCTTTTACTTCTTCTGATTATCTTAAACATAAGCTCTTTAACCAAGAATATTCTACTAATTGAATATTCTCTTGGTTAATTAAATAACATAATCATAATAAGGAAAGTGCATATGGGGGACTGCGTCAAGGCCTCGGCCAAGACGTCTAATGATTAAGGCCTCAACCAAAATCGATAAATCATAAATTTGTCAAGGCCTTATGCCAAGATCGTACTTTGTCTCGTGAGAAAGACCGATGAACCGAGGGGCTATAGTGGGCCCCACCTAACAATATATAAGTCTAATTCATTCCTCATTTCTATAAATCAAAGTTCTCATACCACTTTAATTTATTAAATTTCTTATCACTTATCATTCCAAGTGTCACATATTACTTGGTTTCTTATTTCACATTATTCAAAGTGTCGCACACCACCTTGAAGAATTTAATTTCTCATTTCATATTATTCAAAGTGTCTTATACCACTTTGAATAATTTAAATTCTTAATTCCATAAAAGGCCATTTATTTAGCATTTACATAAAAAAATTATTTCATGCTTATGAGAGTTAATAAAAATTCTATCAATGCATGAAAATGAATGATAAGTATGGTAGTAAACATATGTGTCAATAACTAAAGCACATTAAACACTAGTTTATCACATAAAATAACAATCGATAAAATCTTTATTATGAATGTAAACATTTTATATTCATAATGCACAATTCTAAAATTAGGATAATTTCCATTCATATTTAAAACACATGCTGATAAATGGGCATATTTAACAAAACAAAACTTAATGATTGAAAACATTTATTGTAGTGGATTCAAGTGCTTTATAAAAATAAATAGATTATTTCCTTCTTCTAAAAAAATATTAAGAAGGCATACACTAGAGTGAATCATCTTCTTGTTTAAATGTGGTTAAAAAATTATATGTACTATAATACAAAGTGCATGCACAAAGTTTTCTCAACCGACCCATGGTTTAATAAATTATAATGAACATTATACATCCCACATACATAATTAAAACACCAAAAAATGGATTTTATGAGAACTTAATTAGTTTGTGATTAAAACCCAAAGGTACTTATGCATATCTCCATACATACATATATAAGATTTGTTTTACAAAAATATAATTCTTTACATTTTAAAAAACTACTTAAACTTTGAAGCTTAATAATTAGGAGTTTTAATTTTGGGTATAATAGATGTTTATCTAAACCTGTATGAATAAATAAATATATATATATATATACATATATATAATCGATTATATGAAGTGTATATAAAGAATATTAAATCAAAAATAAATTTTTTAATGACACTTTCTTGTTTTGAACCCATTATGATCATTAGTTAATTAGGGGTGTATAAATTGAAAATCGTACCATAAGATATAAAAGGTTTGATTTTAATATATATATATATATATATAACTGAATATACCAATTATATGAATAAGTTTTTCATGAGAAATATAATCCCTCGGGTATTTAAATAATACTTAAACCCAAAATCCAGAAGTCCTAGAATCAGGCATAAGAAAGTTTTTATCTAAACCATAAGTTTATATATATCTATATATGACTATACACCTATATATATGTATATATTTTCAACACAACAAAGAAAGACAACTAAAATCCTTTACCTAATTTGAATGAGGAGGAGAGGCTCGGGGAATCTCGCTGGAGGCTTGAAAGGAGGAAAAACCTAGGAGTTTTGGGGTGCAAACAGGTGGTATATATAAACTATATTATACAAATTATATAAAATATTTTAAAGACACTTGGTGGAAAACCGATAGATTATCGGTTTAAAATATGATTGAGGGTGAGTCTTTATAGAAGATGAGGGCAAGGAGGGACCACTAGTGTCACGGGTGGAGAAAACAAATGGAGAAAGTGCGAAAAACCCACTGGTGTAGCACATGCAGAGGAAGAAGAAGGTGATACGGGGAGGAAAATTTAAAAAATGAATGTATGGATGAGATTAATCCAAGAGAATATCCTACATTTGTGGAGTGTATGTGGATTTTAAAAGGAATAAACGGTTGGGGAGATAATCAGATGGCTATGGGTGACGTGGTGATTTAAAATAACTTGGACGACTATGATTATATCATGAATGGATCAGATGGCACACAAAAAATGCGGAGGATATTTGCGGTCATGAGTGTTCAAAAATCGAACCGATCATATGGCTCATATCATGTGTGGCATGATCAAACGGCCCAAATCTTCTTCCGATTGAATTTCTTCATCCTACATTGAAATGGAGGGGCTTATGTGGATCCTTTATAATCCCAGGACTCTAATCCATTGCTTAGATTACTCCCTCTCCCCTCTTGGTACCGCCTCGTACTGGGTTCTTCTACGGGCACACTCCTGCACCCACCCACACTGCTCTGTCGCCCCTCACGGTGGCATGCTCTGATCCTTGCACACACCCGAGAACTCTAAGGGAAATCTATGCTTTCCATGCACGCGACTTAGCATGCACTCTGCGTTTGCACCACCCGTGGGCCATTTCTAGGGGGTTGTGGGTGAGATTCCCATCAAAGCTTTGAGGGTTGCCTAAGAGGTGGCCCTCGGTTAGGTGGGGTAATCACCTATCTTTTATCAATGTAAAATTTTATTTTTTGTTAAATATAAAAAATAGTTTTTCATATACTTATATAGGTGTCTTCAAGAAAACATGAATTCTCTTATTATGACTAAACATGGTCCTAAAGCCGATATTTCATTAGTTTGATAAATGATAAAGTTTTAAAGAAAAAAGTGATAAATCAATGTTTAATACATTATTAAGAAAATATTATACTAGTATTATAAAAAACAAAGACATAGTTTTTGTTAAAACCTTGGTTTAAACATCAAGAATGAATACATTTATAAAATCTTTTCAACAAATTTGAAATATTTGAAAAGATTTTAAAATACATACCTAATTTTGAAATCATACTATGTGTAGATAAAATATTTATAAAAATGGTTTATATGTTTAAAGTTATAATTTCAATGCATACTTTAAATATTTTGGAAAACTTAATATACCAAGATATTTTAATTTAAACCAACAGAATGACCAATCGTTATAATTATAGTCGTTAGAAACTCAACGGTCACCTAAGGGGAAATGGTCAAATTGAGGCCTTATATAAACATGTATTAGGGTGTTCCAATTTCAAGAAAATTTGATGAAGATGGTGATTATCATCCCACTAATTATCATTATAGCTGTTTTGGTTCTAGCCGTGATTTTTTTCGTTCTGACTGACCAGAAGGACCTTCACTATTTATTGGGTTTCGTTGTTGTGTTAGGTGGCCTTCTAGTAGCTCTGATAAGGCTTTTAGTAGGTATTTTTGGTTATTTGGATTCTCGTAGTTTTGATGAAATGTAGTCAATTCAGTGTTTAATAATAATGCCTTGTATTTATGTCATATGTTTCTTTCAGGTAGCATGAAAATTAAATAGAATAAAACCATAATATTTTAATTACATGAGAAATAAGTTTTGGGGCATCACAATTTTAATAATTTGATGATTATTGATAATGCTAATAAATAGTATATACTAAATACATAGATATATATTAATGTATATAAATATGATTTATATATTATAAAATATGTATGCACTATATTAAGTGAATAGTGGTTTATAATTAAAAATTAATATGTATTAAAAATAATGACTAATTTCATAGAGTAATTGACTTATAGTTTAATGTCGTTTGATTTTTCAATTTTACAAAGATCAAATGTGTGTTATATTGACTCAACATATACATAATTAATGCATTTTTATATAAAATGTACACACACAAAACTTATCCTTTTTTCAATATTATTAAAGTGTACTTATTTTATATTTATTAAATTTCATTCATTTTTAACACGCATGTACCAAAAAATATATATTCATTAATAATGTAAAAATATATGTAAAAATATATTTATAAAAAAATATTTATAAATAAATATATTTAAAAATTTACATAATATGTTTATAAAATTATATATTTATAATTACAAATAAATAATTAATTTTTAAAAGTATATATATAATTATAAATATATATTTATCTATATTTATATAATTATATATATTTAAATAATTATTAAATTTATAATAAATTTACTTAAATAATGAATATATTTACTATATTTATTTTAATATATTTTTATTATATATATAAATTTATATAAATATATTTCATGATATAAATATTCTTCTTTAAAAATATTGATATAATTATAAATAAATAAATTATATATTTAAATAAGGAATATATTTACTATATTTATATTTATATATGTTTATTAAGTATATATATGTATTTTAAAAAAAATATTTATAATTACAATTATAAATCCTTTATCAGTGCTTAAGTAATAAGCACTGATAAAAGAAATCTTTATCAATGCTGAAAAAAACACTAATAAAAGTAGTATTTATTAGTGCTAAAACGTTAGGACTGATAAAGACCTACCTTTGTCATCGCTAAAAAATCACTAAAAATATTCCTTTTATTAGTGCATAA
Source organism: Viscum album (assembly GCA_963277665.1). Classification (NCBI taxonomy): domain Eukaryota; kingdom Viridiplantae; phylum Streptophyta; class Magnoliopsida; order Santalales; family Viscaceae; genus Viscum; species Viscum album. The sequence continues at coordinate 1,876,760,936 of OY728143.1, read as the reverse complement.
ATAATAATCACTATTAAAAGGACTATTTTTCAGAACTTTTTAAAAGAACTGATAAAAGTGTCTCAATCTAATTAAAAACCCAACCTATTTCAAACCCATCACGATATCAGAAAAAATCCTATTATGAACCCTTCGAAGGAACTTCTCTTTCATTTTCCCCTTTCTCTAACCTCAATTGTCTCCCACCTATCCCTCAATCACTTCACCCTAAGGTCCCAAATCTATTCAATGGTGTTTTGAATCATTTGATCTTGACCTAGGAGTACAACATGACAATAGCTCTTCTTGATAGGTTAATATTCGAGTCTTGGGGGTTCCAAGATCGAGTAATGTTAGGACTTCTCAAAAAAAGGAACATCATGATTCGGTTTTCTTCAGAGGAATATATGGACAAGGCATGGTTGAGTGCCCCCCCCCCTGTAGCTGCAACAGCTTTTGGTTCTATCTCTTTAGTTGTTCATATGACTTTCATGTGAAGTGAGACATTCCAAAAGTAGAAATTTGGGTTAGTTCCCCCAAGATCCCTTTACCTTCTAAAAATATAGCGATTATAAGTATTCTAGCGAATATCATTGGTAGATATTTGTGTTCTGATAGTAGAACCCAGTCAATTTCACACCCTTTTTCTCCTCTCATTTGTGTGGAAGTTGATGTCTCTAGATTTCCTACAGATTATATTTGGATTATAGTGTGGGAAGAATTTTTATGTAAGTAGGTTGTGTAGTTTGAATAGTGGGACAATTTCTGTGGTTCCTATATGAAATTGGGTCATTCTATATCAGCTTGTAGGAGATGGAAAAGGAACCATGAACAACAGCAAGTTGTGGTTTCTGGAGATAACGGCCAAGGTTTCAAACCTAGTGTTGGTGAAGGGCCGATGGGGAAAAGTTAGTTGGACGTTTCTACTAACTAATGCAATGCAATGTCTATTCAATATGAGTATTAAGAGGGCACATATCCTCAGTGAATGGAAGTTATCAAATTCTATATATTAGAAATTAATTTTAGGTATTCATCATTTTAGTTCTATGTATAATTTTTAGGTATATATATAGATTTAATTAACATTAATATAGTTTATACTTAAATAACCAGTAAAATATTTTAAACTCATATAAAATTCAATATAATAAAATTAAATAACTCTATATAAATTTTTTTGAAATAATTAAACATTCCAAAATTTAAATAATTATATTTTATACACAATTAATTAGAATAATAATTATTTATAATTAATGTAATTTGAAAATTATTATTAATGGTGTTTTTTATTTTCCTTAGAAAAAATTAGTATTATATATATATCGAATAATATATTGTATATTTAAATAAATTTAAATATGATAAATAATATACATATATATAATTATATTCAAAGAAAGTTACTAATATAATATATATATATAACATATATATATATAATATTTAAGTAAATTCACTTTATTTATATATGTATCAAATGAGAAGTGACCTCCATTTTACAATTTATGACGGTGGAAGGCGTAAACTCCATTCAGGTTTATTTCCTATCGAGGTAAGTGTGAATGAAGTACACACCACCATCATCCTATTTTTCCAATCAACTAAAACCCTATTATTTTTTAATAAAATAAAACCTATTAAAAACAAGTTTTATTAGAAAAACATTAAAAAACTTCTCAACCAATTATTTTTTAAAAGTTTTATTTGAATATTTGTGGATATTTTCAAGTAAAAAATTAAATTAAATCATCATTAACTCTATCTCCATGTGAAATCCAATAAATTAATTTCATTAACATACAATCGTCAGTTGAAATTACACTATAGAAACCCAAGACCCCCAGGTCGTGTATCACTATAGTTGCATGTTCTGATTCTTCAGTCTCCACCCTCTTCATTTATTTCCCTCCCTTCACCCTATCATTTCTCTGGTTGTGTGGAGCATTTCTCTGGAAGGATTTTGTGGTAATGGAGGCATTGAGTTAATAACTAGTTTCAAAGGTTTAATTCTCACAAATGGGATCCATTAAACCTTTTATAGAACATAATGAAGTTAAATTGTCATCCTCATCAGTTTCATCTCTCGAACATTTATCATTGCATTTTGTTTACTTGAGACTCATACCCCATCTCTTGTGGACATGCACCTATGTTTTTTGTACTAATATAAGAATTATTCATCCCATGTTTTACTAATACTTTTCAAGAAACATCGGTGCATGTACATAAGATATGGAGAATGTGTGTCAAACAATAAAATTTAATGATAATTTTTTGAGAGATGAGATGATGAGGATGAAAATTATACTTTATTATGTTCTTTAAAAGGGAAAATGCCTCCCATTTGTAAGAATTACACCATTGAAGCTAGTTATTAACTTGACACCTCCATTTACACCAACTCCATACAGATAAAAACTCCACAAAATCATAGAAATAATACAGTGAATGGTGTAAAATAAATGGATAGGGTAGAGACTAAAGAATAAAAATACTCAACTATAATGCTACATAGCCCAGGGGTCTTGGGTTGATACAGTGTAATTTTAGCTGAAGAGTGTATGTTACTGAAACTAATTTATTTCATTTCATGTGTAGGCATAGTTAATGATGAATTACTTTCATTTTTATCCTTGAAATTATCCACAAGGATCCAAATAATTATTTTATAAAATAATTGTTTGAGGATTTTTTTTCAATGTTTTTTTACAAAACTTGTCCTTTTTAAATAATTTTTATTTTATTAAAAATGTTACGGTTTTATATGATTTCAAAAATAGGTTTATGGAGGCATGTACTTCATTCGCACTTACCTTGATAGGAAATAAACCTGAACGGGGTTCATGCCTTCTACCATGAAAAACTATAAAATGGTGGTCACTACTCATTCGATACATAGATAAATAAATTTAATCAACCTAAATATTTTATATATATGTTATATATATGTGTGTGTATTATATTAGTGACTTTATTTCAATATAATTATATATATCTTATTTATCATATTTAAATTTATTTAATTATACAATATATTATTCGATATATATATGTATAATACTATTTTTTCTAATTATACTAAAAATAACCTTTAATAATAATTTTATATTATATTAATTATAAATAATTATTATTTTATGTAGTTGAGCTCGTTATCAGTTTAAAATTGATAGTTTAGTTCAAAATAATTCCCTCACTGAAAACAAAGAAAAAACACTCCGATTTTCTTGATAATTTAATACATTGATTAATAAGTCCTTTATAATGTGTATGAATTGATCTCACATTAAACTGATACATGATGTGATCGGTATAGGTCAAAGTGCGTGTTTTGAGTTTAAAATGTCATTTTAGTGAAAAAAAAGTGATGTATTTAAAATAGAGAAAACACATTCAGATTTTTTTGATACATTATAAAAATGATCTATAAGTCATTTGACATGTGTAGGAATTAGTCATACCTCAATCTAACACACGGCGGGACTGGTAAGACTCCAAGTGCATCTTTTTTTTAAAAAGTGAAATCAATTTTAATTAAAAGGAAAAATGACCTAAACAAAACCAAGAAAAACAATTTATATTGTTTTTATACTTTAGGGTGATAATCTATAAGTCATTTTTGATGTGTAGGAATCAATTTCACCTCAATCTGACACACGGTGTGCCCATTATGACTCAATGTGACCGTTATCAGTTTAAATTTTACAGTTTAGTTCAAAAAAAATTCACTCAATGAAAACCAATAAAACACATTCATATTTTCTTGATAATTTAATACATTGATTCATAAGTCATTTTTGGTATGTTGAAATCAGTTTCACATCAAATTGATACAAAATGTAATCAATATGAGTAAAAGTGTGTGTTTCTAGTTTAAAATGAAATTTTAGTAAAAAAAATACATGTGGAATATATAAAACCAAGTAAATTAATTATTATTGTTTTGATACCTTGTTAAAATGATCCATAATCCATTTGAGATGTGTAAGAATTAATCGCACCTCAATCTGACACGTGGTGTAACCGATATGACTCAAAGTGCGTCATTTTATTTAAAATTGACATAAAGTTTAGCAAAAAAGGACAACTCACATACTAAAAACTGAGAAAATGTATTATTATGGTTTTTATACATTATTAAAACAATCCATAAGTCATTTAAGACATGTTTTAATTAGTCGTACCTCAATATGATGCATGGTATGACTGATATGACTCTAGTGCATCTTTTTATTTAAAAATGACATCAATTTTAATAAAAAGGACAATTGGACTACTCAAAACCAAGAAAATTCATTCATATTATCTTAATACAATATTTAAATGATCCATAAGTCATTATTTATGTGTATGAATAAGCTTCATCTTAATCCAACACATAGTGCTCTTGGTATGACTCAATGTGTCCGTTATCAGTTTAAAATAGACAGTTTAGTTAAAAAAATGTCATTCACTAAAAACCGAGAAAATGAGCGTGGATTTTCTTGATAATTTAATAAATTGAATCATAATTAATTTTTTATGTGTAGTAATCTATCTCATATCAAACTAATATATGATTTGATCGATATCAGTCAAAGTGTGTGTTTCTAGTTTAAAATGAAATTTTAGTAAAAAAGACATTTGACGTACTCAAAACTAAGTAAACACATTCATATTGTTTTGATAATTTATTAAAATGTCCCATAATCCATTTGGGATGTGTAATAATTAGCCTCGCCTCAATCTAATGCATGTTGTGACTGATATGACTCAAAGTGTGTCTTTTTATTTAAAATTGTCTTAATTTTAGTAAAAAGGACAACTCACCTACTAAAAACTGAGAAAACACATTCATATTATTTTTATACTTTATTAAAATAATCTATAAGTAATTTTAGATGTGTAGAAATCATTCATACCTCAATCCAACACATGGTGTGACCATTATGACTCCATGTTCATCTTTTTATTTTAAAAACATCAATTTTAATAAGAAGGACTACTGACCTACTCAAAACTGAGAAGACACATTCATATTGTTTTGGTATATTAGGGAAACTATACATAATTCATTTTCAATGTTTTTTAATTATAGTTACCTTAATTTTACATACAGTGTACTCGGTATGACTAAATGTGCCCTTTATCAATTTAAAATTGACAGTTTAGTTCAAAAAATAGCACTCACTATAAACTAATCAAATGCGCTCCGATTTTATTGATAATTTAGGAAATTGATTTATAAGTCATTTTTGATGTGTAGGAATAATTATCATTTCAAAATAATACACAATTTTATCAGTATGATTCATAGTGTGTGTTTCCAGTTTTCAATCACACTTTAATAAAAAAGAAATCTAACGTACTCAAAATAGAGTAAACACATTCAGATTGTTTTGATAATTTATGACAATGATACATAAGACATTTGGGATCTGTAATAATTATTCTCACCTCAATCTGACACATGTTGTGACTAATGTGACTCAAAGTGCATCTTTTTATTTAAAATTGGCATCAATTTTAGTAAAAAGGACAACTCACCAACTCAAAACCAAGAAAATGTATTCAAATTGTTTTGATACTTTAGTAAAATGATCCATATGTAATTTTTGATATGTAGGAATCAAATGAATCTCAATTCAATACAAAATGTGTCCAGTATGACTCAATGTGTCTATTATCAGTTTAAAATCCGCATTTTAGTTCAAATAGTGTCACTCACTAAAAACTAAGAAAACACACGCGGATTGTATTGATTATTTATGAACATGATTCATGAGTAATTTTTGATGTGTAGGAATTGGTATCACATTAAATTGACCCAAGATATGACCTGTATGAGTCAAATTATGTGTTTCCTATTTAAAATGGCATTTTATTAAAAAAGATAAGAGACGTACTCAAAACCAGGAAAACACATTTGAATTATTTTCATACTTTAAGAAAAATGATCCATAATTCATTTGAGACATGTAAAAATCATTCATACCTTAATTTGATTCATGATGTGACTGGTATGGCTCCAAGTGTGTTTTATCAAAATATAAGTATCATTTTAGTTTAAAACATGCATCATATCGCCAAAACAGAGCAAACAAACCAAGATTGTTTAATCTTCATTTAAATTATATATAAATACATGATTTTGTTTATTTGTAGGTGTTTTATTTTTATAGTGTGTTGTTACAGGGCACTATACTGGTGGGGAACTGTTCTGTAATAGCACACTACAGTATACCCTTTATCAGTTCTTGAGAAAACACTGAAAAAGGGGTCATTTATTAGTTCTTGAGGAAGCTTTGATAAAGGTGTCCTGTATCAGTGCTTTGAAAAGTTCTGATAAAAGAATGGGGATTTTTACCTATCTCTAGTAATTGGCACTTCTCTATCACTAATAAAGGACATTTTTATCACTGTTAAAGGAATATTTTGTAATAGTGTATGTTATAGAGCTAAAATTCACAGTTAGAACATGGTTTTTCTAATTGTGGTCCTATTTTTTCAAGGGGGAGGGTTTATGGACTGTGATCATGTATGATTAATGCATGGTTAATCAAACCATGTGGAAAACCCATAAACCCTTTAAAAGAGGATGAAATTTACTTTTTACCACTTCTATTTAACTTATATCTACCTTTTTCCTTCCACCATTTACACAACACCTCCTCCCTAAAATTTGATATCTCTTTTGGCCATAAATATAGGAATTGAAGGATCAACTTCATCTAACATTTGTTACATTTATCATTTGTCACATTTTATCCATCTCGATAAGCTAATTAATCCACTTTCTTATTTTCCTTGTTTACCTCACTGTATGGAATGCCAAATCTATGTGAGATATTATTCCCAATGTTCAATGTATTTTTATATTTATTTAATTTCTACCATTGATTCCAAGATTATATGTAATACTAGATGAGGAATCATCTACCACCATATGGTAGGTTGATTAGAAATTTTTTCTAAAAGTAAAATTGTTTTATATCACACATCGTTATTCTATATGCTAGGCTTTACACATGTTTCCTTCAAAATGAAAGTTTTTCTTATTTAAATTGTTATCCTGTGTTAAAGAAAATCCCATGTATCCTTGTTATTATTAAAGGTCATCCACCTTGAAAATTTCCACCCCTTTAGGTGGGTTTACTAAATAACATGAATTAATAAAAAAATTAACTAAACTGCCATCAAAGTGGAATTGGCTTAATACCCATTTGGAAATTTCTTAATTGGATTAAATGAAAATTTATTTGTAGGACCATATCATGTAACTCTTGTATAAACTATGGATTATTCCCTTGACTAAATGAAATATAAAATGTTTATAAACCATTTCTTATCTTATTTTAAATTAATATAGGAAATTTTATTATTAATAATATCTTAGCATGTATGTTGATCATTAGGACACAGTCAAAAAAAAGTTTTATCCATGATGCTTCACATTTCTCAGAAGTTTGATATCAGACAAGACATTTCACATCATTTATATAGATATTTTACAAGGTGCTTCACATATTATACTGAGATGTTGAGCATGATGTTTCATGCTCCTTAGTTGGGATGTTGGGAATGATTACCCTCGTTATTTATTTTTATTGATAGGAAGTACGTTTCATATACTTGGATGAATACTAGGCCAATGAACTTATATAAATTTATAGATTATTATGATTATTCATAGACACCTTGGTTTCACAACTCCAGTCTCAAATAGTACTATATATATATATATATATGTTATACATATATAGTATATGTATACTTATATAATTATATATAAATATGTATATATATACATAGTCACATGTGTTTAGAGACATTCCATCTTGGGTCGAAGCAAGTATTATTGGACAGGTGTCCTTGTGAAACTCATGTTGGGTGGGCTTAGTTGTTATACATTTTTCCTAATTCATTATACTTTCACATTGATCTCTTATATACACTAGATATATTATACTAGATGTCATTGGTGGTGACCTACTAATTTTTACTCACACCCTGTTCAGGTTTCTATATAGTACCCAAACATATCTCATGGATGTAGGTAGGGGAAAGGGGAACCGTCTAGCTATGGACATTTTATTATCTATTATAATGGGATCTTGGTATCTAATGACTAAGCCAGTGCTCAGGATGAACGTGGGATAGTTTTTGGTTTTTTTGTTATTTTATTATAATTGTATTGTATTATATTTATAATACCATGTATACATGATTTCCCATTTTTTATATCATCATGACATCATCTTTTTTAAATAACATTGGATTTTGTTTCATGACGGATTACTATGGTTTGGATGATGTGTTTATGCTATTTATTTTATATTTCTTTTATTATTATTTCAATTTACTATTGTGTCCACTATTATTACAAGGGTATATCTATTCCATAGTACACCCACTATCCCTCACTACTAGTTGGATTCCTCTAGTATATTGGGAGGCATGCCTAAGTTCATGTCGATAATCGGGTCGGGTTACTTATGAATGAACTAGGTCTAGTATGTCACAAAATATCTCTTGAAATTCTCCTTGTATATGAATAGAAAATGATAACTTCTACTAACCAGGGTATTTAGTATATGTAAGGTACTTCTAGTAAAATATAATTGGATGTGTATTAAACGTAATTTTTTAGGTAAATTGGTGAATTGAAATGGTGGAAGGGATCCCTTTTTATAATTGAAGAAAAGGGGATTTTGTGAACACCTGTTATTTTTAAATAATGGTATTAAATTATTCATGGTAAAATGGTTCCAAAAGTAATAAATAATTTATTTTGTAGTGATATAAATTATAGAAATCCTCTAACACTCATTTGAACAAAAAAAATTACTCATATTTCAAGCCATTTTCCATTAGGTTTTTACATTTTACCATTTTTATTTTTATAATGGTAACTAGTTTTTAACTAACTAATTTGTATTTTATTAAAAATATAATTCAACCCTTCTTACTATATACTAATGCTTTAAACCTAAATTTATACTCCATAAAATTTCATTCAATTTATAAATATTTTAAAATTAAATTTTAAGTTAAAACATCAAATGCATAGAAAAAAATGGTGAATAAATTTGTTTTTACTATTAAGTGTTCTCAATATTATATTACATTAATTAATAATTAATTGGGTGTTAATATATTTTATATATATGTATAAAAATAATATAAATTTCATTATATAATATATATCAACTTCATTTATTGTATAAAAATTACACATAAAAAATAAAATCATTCTTTTATAATAACAATTTTATCATTATAATGGTAATTTACTTTAATCTTAATTATCATTTATTTATGACTAAAAATGAAATTAACCTTATTAAATAATATGAAAATGTTGATGTAAAATACTCAAAAAAATTTATCAAATAAAATTTCCAATTGTTATGAATTTTAATGTTAATATTAGCTCACATAATATATAAAAACATTTTTTATAAAAATAGTGTTTTTAAGCATAAAAGTTATGTGTAGTAAAAATTTATCAAGGTAGTTAACATTAATAATTTAAATTAGTTTATTATAAGTCAAATAATATTTTTATGGATTCCCAATTAATCTATAAACAAATATCACCTATAAAATTTTTAATTAAAGAAATGACAAAATATAATTTTTAAATTATAATGAAATGTTACATATGTTCTTAAATATTGAACATCAGTTTCCTAGGATTAACACATTATTTTAAAATAAAAAATTTTAATTCAAAAATTAAAATTTTATCAATTAAAATGTTTTATAAACTTCTATATCTTACTTATATTATTATAAATTAATAAAAGGTATAGTTTTGATAAAAACATTATTATTAACTATTCACCTAACAATAATTATTTTAGAAAAGTCACCATAATTCACCCTAAGATTTTTTGTATTATGAGTTAAATAATGAATTTAATTTAACTAAATTAAAATTAAATAATTTATACATTTATTTTTAAAATAAAAAATATATAAATAAAAACTAATTTTATTGGAAAAAAGAAATATTTAAGCTTTAAGATTTCTTAATCCTATTTTGTATGAATATGTATATGATTATTATATTTTTATATATTGTAGGTTTAATTATTATTTCACTTTTATGATAAAATATTTAATGGATAATTTTAGTTTTGGTGATGCATGTGATGCAAGCTATTAAAAAATATTTATTTGAGAAAACTACATAGTGAAATTCCAGGTCTTTATATCCCCCACCCCCAAATGAGTTTTGTCATCAAAATCATAATTACTACTCATTAATGAAATAGTTAATGATGTTCTTATGATATAAATGACTCATGACTTGATTTCAAATAGATATAAAAATTAGTAACTGGTATAAGTCAATAAAAATATTATATTCCTTCATAATAAACATATCACAATATTAGATTTCATCCTAACCATTTAAACTAAATAATACTCATGATAAGGGTTAATACGTATATACAGGAATCAATTTTCTTAGAGATGTAATCATCATAATTGTTTTTATAGGTGTTCATATATTGATTTGAGATATTAAATATTATATCTCTATTACTATGTAACCTATGTGAAGATACCCAATCAAATTCCAAAAACATACTAAATTAATCTAAAGGATGGATAATATGATTTTCACATGGAAAATACCCATAAATTTAAATGTGTTATACAATAATTTTAGCACTATAATTTTTATAAAAATTCAATATCTAGTCATCTAGGTGATGATTTTATGTTCTTATAAAACATAATAGGTATATAGGAGTGGTTTTAATAAGACATAAATACAACACTCATTGTTTTGGAGTTGATGATTGGTGTTCCTCACTATACATTAGTTTTGGAACTCACTTCAGTATTTTTGGTTTCATAACATTTCCTTATTCTCTTTCCCTTATAATTACTATCATTCTTGTTAGCCTGTATATTTTTTCATTGATTTGTGTAATGCCTAATTTTCCTATATATAAGACATTAAATTTTCAATGGTGCCTTAGTAAGAACTATTTTTCCTATCTCTATGTCCACTTAACTCTTAATTTTATTTATTTTAAATTATTTGATTTATTCCCTCCTTTACTACATATAAAATATCTTCTAATTTATTTAATACATTTCCTTTGGTTCCTCTTACCACAGTTTTTATATAATGTAAATTGAATCTTCTTTTCTTAATCATCTTCATCACCAGAACTTCTATGAGAATCCATCATTTTCTTCATTAGTTTTTTTAGAAACTCAAGTATTTTACCATAGTTAATCTTAATTCTTGATAAAAAATTTGGCATAATCAGAATATTGTTCACTCAGGCTCTTATCACGTTAGATTTGACATTGGGACAATCATAGTATAGTCTATGGAATCCATTGTTAGCTTGGTTCTGTTAGGCTTAATCCATTACTAAAACCAAAATGGGTTAGCATGAGTGATGGATAGTTAAAATAATTAGATAATTATCATATATTATCTTATGGAAAATACAACCTTGAAATGGATTACTCTTTTAAACTGTCATATCATCTTTCTATTCAACATAAACCACTCTTGATTCAATCATAGTTTTATTAGGATTTGTAATCTCGTATTCTATAACTTGATTCCTTAACATAATAAAACCATAATAATGTAATGTGATGATAATATGACTGGCCAAATTATACACCCCAAGAGAGTATTTCTAGGTGTGAAATCTTAGTCCTACTCATCGTATTCTAGTGTGAATATTGATTTGACACCCAACCAACCTTTTTTAGGGTGATTATAGTTAGGTGAATTTTTTCCACTTTCACATCATATTTTCAGTATCCACATAGGGATGTAATTTCTAGGAAAACCATATAATCAAAACATTACTAAAATTATCAGATGTTAACTTATACTTAGACTCATATATATGGTTTTATCTAAATTTATATTATACTAATCCAAACATAACTAAAATAATACTCAAAAATAAATATTCATTCATTGATACCATCTATAGAAACCTATTCTAAAAATATATTTATTTTACATCATTTCCATATGATAAAAATTACAACTATCAAACCATATCATGATACCATGAACATAATGTTTAGTTTCTTTTAAGACTAGATATATAAGAAACTTACTTATTAACACTTTTAAACATTCTTCCATAAATATTCCACACTAGATTCCCTTTTATACTTCTCATCAGATATAATCATCTTCAAACCCTAGGGAATTGAAGCATAAGAATGGTGTCATAAAAAATACTAAGTAATATAAAACTTATCAACATATCATAAAGGGTTACATTATAATGATAAGATAAAACATGATTATGGGATAAATATATTTTAAAAAGAACATGGAATAAAAAAATTCTATAAATCATAATATAAAGACATGTAATCTCAAACGAACAAACATACATTATAGAAAAATAGTGTGGGATCATGAGGAAATAAAAATAATCCATAGAGAATAATAAAATACATATGATAGGTAAATGTAAAATTTCCTTGAGACATATCATTACAAAAAAAAATTCCATAAACATATGCCCAGCATATCATTAAATCATGAGTATATCCAGGATGACCCATGCTTTAGTTTGTGAGTATATCAAAGAAGGAACACCCTTTAGTTTGTGAGAATATTCAATAAATACCACCTTTTAGTTTATGAGAATATCCAAGAAGTATCTCCCTTTAGTTTTTGAGCATATCCAAAAAGGTTCACCCTTTAGTTTCTAATAATATATAAGAAGTATCATGCTACATAATATCATGAGATATAAGAAATTAACCAAAGCATCATTGGTCGATATAAGACCCCTCACATAATTATGTGTACATATGTGTTCCATAAGATATAAATAATTCATCATATTATGAAAATCCATGGAAATAAATTTTGTTGCATTCACCACATCATAATGTTCCAATGGAAATAAAAATGGGTTTCACAAAATTTCCAAATGGTATCAAAAACATTAACCTCAATTATTTAAATAGTTGATACCCAAAATTAAATAAAACAAAAATGGTTTTTAATATGAACATTTATAGGTTATTAATGAGTAATATTTTTTATGTAATAAAAATCCATTTAAGAAAAATAAAAAAATAGTAGCAAAATCGTAAGAGTTTTTAAAAATTGTTTTTAAAATTATTGAAAAAGAAGTAGTTATAGATCACATTTAAAAGATATGTTTGAATAAATTAAGTTAAATTTAAGGAAATATTTTTATTTATATAATATTTAATAGTATATCCTTAAAATATATCAATTAAAAAACTGAAAGTGGAGTGTAAGGTAAATAATTTGATTGTGAAATGATGAAAAAAAATTAAAATTTTGAAATAAATTTTCTGAAAAACCAAATAATAAAAAGTATAATGATACAAACTTTTTAAAGATGATAATTTAAATATTAAGGTCACCTAAGATAAAAAATTATTTTTTCAATCTAAAAAGGATAGCATCGGTGGGAAAGGAAAATATAGACAATGAGGGGAAATCATCATTAAAGCGGATGGGAATTATTCTCAACAATTTTATACTTTTGAGAAAGATATACATCAAGGAAATTATTTGAATTAAAATTTTAAATTTAAAAATATAGAGTGTTCATTATAGTACCATAATATAATTTATTAAATCCATATTGTAAGACCATTATGAAAAAAGGATTTATTATAACTCACAAAATGAAGTTGAGTAAAGAAGACCCTAACAACATCGCAATCTTTCGAATTGAGAATACATGGAAGGTAAAAAATGTGATGGATTTGTATATTAATTTTATTTCATGTTATTTATGGCTAAAATAATTCCATTTCCAATATATATACCCCAAATATTGGAATAGCGGTGAACATGAATCATATAGTATTGAAACAAAGTTGATATCCAAAAACCCTTACCTTGTTTCCCCACTAATTCAAATGTACTCTGAACCTTATATAATACAAAAATAATCATATTATTATTATATTTAAAAACATTATAAATATATATTAAATTTTATACACTAAATTTATGATCATTTATTATGAATATACTTGTTATTTATAGTTTATTTTTACAATCATGTGTTAGTTAATTTAATTATTTCATGTGTACTTTATGATATTGATTTCATTAACAAATATTTATTATTGAGTTTATAATTAATAGATAATTAAAGTTGATATAATACATAAATTATATTTTTTTATAAATCTCTTGTCTCATACCTTATGTGTTTTCATAATTTTTTGGGAAAATTGATTTGGTGTCAGCTTATTTCTAAAATTTTTGTAATCAAAGTTGATATTTTAATAATAATTTAATTACAAAATATAAAATTATAATAAACATAATAAAATAGTTATTTTCTTAGTAACTTATAATATTATTATTATTTAGTTTCCCATTTTCATCCATGGTATATTTTTGCAGCGTAGTTCTTGGAGATGGTTAAATCAACCCACTTAAGAACATGTTGTAACTCGATGCGTGAATTTGGTTGAGAAAGTGTATAATGTCATTATAATAGAAAAATAATGATATTATTTACTTATTTATTTTTTTGAATCATATTTTAATTTTTTTGGATAAAAAATGAAAATCAATTTGAAAAATGAAAAGGTTACTTCATGGAGGATTTAATCCACACAATATAAGGTTTACATTTTCATTTCTTAATGAATAAGAGGGAGTGTAGGTGAATTATAATTTACCTTTTAAAAATAAAAAATATATAATATATTTAAAATTTATTCTATAATTCCATACTTATAAATAGGTATGAGATTTAGTGGTAGAAAATGGAAGAAGTCACTTCATGTATGAGGTAGTCTGCACAAATGCACGATCAGCATTATTTTGTTTTTATAAGTTGATGGAAAGGAATAAATAAGGGTTATTCAATTAATATAATAAAACATAGGTTTAATAATGATACTATGGTGTTTATATTAGTATTATTATAGTCGGTTTGGAAGATAAGAATTAGGAAGAAAAGGTTAATGATTAATCAATACGCACATTAGGACCTTGAACATTCTCTTGAAAGTCTACTTAAAAATAAAGGGTATACAATAAATTCTTGTGAACATAGGATTTTCACAAGAGCCTCGGTCTAGTCGGTGAGGACTCGGTAAGTGTATCCAAGAGACCCAAGCTCAAAATTGGTGAGAGACATAATTTTCAGGTACTATAGCAGCACTGTAGCAGACACTATAGTGGGTATTATAGTAGGCACTGTATTAGATATTGTTCTATACAGTAGCAGCTGGGAATATTCATCCATTTGGTCTTTCGGGCCACCGGTTTGGGCCTCAGGTCCTTTAAGGATTTAGGTCCTCCCAAGGCCTTCGGGATAATAAGGCTTTCGGGCCACCTCAAGGCCTTAGGGCCACCTCAAGGCCTTCGGGCCACTAGAAATTGTGCTTAAATGATCAGACAGACCCAACAAGGTGCAGACTCTAGATGAGGATTCCGAGAAGGCGCATTCACTAGAGCATAAGTTAAGTAGATTTTTTAGAAATAGAGGGTATGGAATTACCATCGGGACTAGCCTGTGCTTGCATGGGAAGCCTAGATGAACAAGACATGTAAAGGTGGGGTGATGACATCACGATGAAGAAGCTTGGGAGCAGCAGTTCCAAGTATAGTCTGTATATTTCCTAAGATCTGCTGGTCACGTAATCTCTAAGCCTACGGGCCTTGTAAGGGTTCCCAATAATCCCTTGAAAGGGGGTTATCAAAAATCAATAAAAAAAGAAGGCCTTCAGGCCATTCGGGCTTGTGAACAGAGGATTTATAATACAAAATGTAATTATAGGATAGGATAATTGGGTAGTATTTCAAGGAATATTTTAATATAATTAGGATAATTTATATCATAGAAGTTATCCCATTTTATAAGTGAAGAAAAGGGATTTTTTTTGAACATCCATTGTTTTTCAATAATGAGATGATGATTTTCAAGGGAAAATTATTAAAAAAGTGATATATAATGAATTTTGTTTTTGATAAGGTTTATAAATCCTCTAAATCCTATTTTCACACACATTTTAACAATATTTCATGTCATTTACTATAATTTTTTACATGTTTTAATTTTTTTACCTAGGTAAGTAGTTTTTACTATGTAATTAATATATTATTAAATATATAAGGTAACCCTTCATAAAACATATCTATGCTAAAAAATAAATTTAAGCTCTATATTATCTAATTATAATTAAAAATAATTTTAAATTCAATTTTAAATTTAAAAAGTTGATATATAGAAAAAATATTTTTTAGGATTATGTTATTTTACTAATAATTGTTATTAATATTATATAAAATTAATTACCTTTTTTTTATTAAAACAGGGAATATTAATGACTAGAGTAAGCATAAGTACATGTGCAAATCCATGAAGGGAAATTGTCCAGCCAGAGCTGGTTGGAATCGAAAGGGCCTGAGGCCGCAAGTTGATGGGTCACGTTGTTCCCTTCCCTTTTGGTAAAGGAGAAGGTGAATAAGGAGAAGCATTGGAAAAGCAAGAGAATTCTCCTGATGATGATGCCAAAAGACTAGAACCCACCATCATTGTGGTTAATAGCCTCGATCATGGAAAGGAAGTCGGACTCAATAATGATATCACTCCATCCACATTCCAAGGCGAGTGACATACCGGCAAGGATGGCCATGGCCTCAGCAACTGCAGGTTCCCAGAAAGCCCGATGTGGTTCATACTTTGCAGTAAGGATTTTACCCAGATGATTTTGGTCCAGGAGGCCGAGAGTAACAAGTCAAACCTTTGAGAGCGACACATCCACATTAATCTTAAGAGTCCCTTCCATTGGGGGATTCCAAAGAGGGGGGAAGGGAAGGGTAATTCCTGGCATAAAGTGTCTGTTGTGGTCTTTCCAGCCCTCAATCCAAGAGGTGGCACGTTCAATCCATAACTCAGGAGGTTTGTGGGCTTGATGAAAAACAGCATTGTTGTTCCATACCCAAATAATCCATGCCAGAGTGCAAAGTGATCCTGAAGACGCCGTGGAAAAGGAGGAGCACCAACGCATCAAAAGATCAGGGAGGTCAGAGGTTGATGCCAATGAAGCGGCCGAAGCCGGGCCCCATAAAGTCCAAATTTTCTTAGCTCTTGGGCAATGAATGATGGCGTGCAAAGGATTTTCTGGAATGTTTAGGCAGAAGGGGCAAAAGGCAGTACTGGCCATATGGTGGTAAGCGAGGAGGCACATGATTGGGAGAATACCTGTGCAGATCTGCCACCAAAATTGGTGAACTTTAGGTGGAACGTTGAGCTTCCAAATCAAATTCCACGGTCCCTCATCCCGGTCGACTGAGTGGCTGCCAAGAGCTAGTCTATAGCCGGACCTCACCGTGTACTCGCCCGAGATGTCAATGATCCAGAAAAGCTAGTCGGGGCCTGTATTAGGGACCCAGGGAATGCTGAAGATAATTATTTGATCCCTTTCATTGAACCAATCAAGTATTTCTTCCAAACACCACCCATGTCCCTGGTCGGATAGGAGGCAGCTGACAGTGGCGTTTTCAAGTCCTGGTTGAATTGGGGATGTAGCCTGCCTACCATCCTTGTCAATAAGCTATGGATTAGTCCAGATATTAACCGATGATCCAGACCCAATCCTCCAGCCAAGTCCTATTTCCAGAATCTTTTTCCCCCCCAGATGCTTCTCCAAAGGAAGATTGGGCGGGGACCAAGAGAGGAAGCATGAAAGTCCGTGTGGGGAAAGTACTTAGCCCAGAGAACCCGTGCATAAAGAGATGATGGATGGCTAAGAAGGAACCACCTTGCTTGGACAACAGTGCATCATTGAAGAGATACTGATTCTAGAAACCCATCCCTCCCTATGATTTGGATTTGCAGAGTTTCTCCCAGGCCAACCAGTGGGGTCGATTCCTTCCATCATTATTCCCCCACTAGAAATTGGCAGTGCGTGTGTGGATATGGTCGACAATGAAGGGCGGGAGCATAAACAGGGACATAAAGTAGCTGGGGATGGACTGGATAACAGCTTTCATGAAGTTCTCTTTGACTACTTTAGAGATTCCTTTAGGGGACCATCCAAGAGTTTTTTTCTCAATCCTGTCTACAAGAGATGAGAAGATTTCTTTTTTGGAATGGCCAATCACCGTGGGAAGCCCAAGGTACTTCTAATGTTTCACAACCATATGGATACCAGCTGATGCACAAATTTCATCCCTTTTAGACAGAGTCACCCCAGCACTGAAGGAGATTTCAGATTTTCCATGATTGATCGATTTGCCAGATGCCCTCTCATACTGTTAGATCGCATGGCTGATCACCCGGCATTCATTAATTGTTGCTCTGGAAAATAGGAGAAAGTCATCAGTGAAGAAAAGATGAGAAACTAGTGAGCTAACACGGCTGACCTTTGCCCCATGAATTGATTTGGAGGCTACAGCCCTGGAAATAAGATTAGAAAACACATCAGCCACCAGTATGAAGAGAAAGGGGGAGAGGGGGTCTCCCTGACGAAGGCCTCGAGATGGGGCAAATCCTCTGGTGAGCTCCCCATTGACCTTGATTTTGAAGGAGACAGTCGAGATGCACTCCATGACCATATCTGTCCATTTAGCGCAAAATCCCATTTTCAGCATAACAACATGAATGAAGTGTCATTCCACTCGATTGTAGGCCTTGGTCATATCCAATTTCCAGACCATGGTTCCTCTTTTTGTGGTGGAGCATGATTTCATGGAATGGAACATTTCATGGGCCACAATCGCATTATCAGTGATCAATCTCTTGGACACAAATGCGCTCTGATTCTCAGAGATAATATCAGGTATCCAAGGTCACAGCCAATTGACAAGGATCTTTGAGCAGATCTTGTACGAGACATTGCAAAGGATGATAGGTCTAAAATCAGGGATCTCCATAGGTTTTCTGATTTTGGGGATAAGGACAAGGACAGTTTCATTGATGGAAGTGATACCAGTAGTCCCATCCCAGATATTTTTTATCATGTTGCAGATGTCGGGACCGATAATGTGCCAGTATTGTTTAAATAAAAGGGTATGGAACCCATCCAGTCTCGGGGCCTTAGTGGGATGAAGATGTTTAAGAGCCAGGCATATCTCATCATCTGTCACATCTTTGGTGAGCTGTCTATTGATCTCATCGATGATTACAGGTCTGATACAATCTTCCACCTCGGCAGACATGCAAAGGGTTCCTACAGTGAAGAGGTCCTGGAAAAATAATGTCAAAGCCTTGTGAATACCATCGGTGTTAGAAACCTTGCTTCCGTCAGGTTGTAAGATGAAAGTAATAGCATTTTTCCTACGCCTGGATGATGATTTTTGGTGAAAGAAATGGGTATTAGCGTTCCCTTCTTTAATGTGGTTATCTCACGCTCACATGGCCCAGAAACTTTCCTTGACACACAGGGTCGTGTCTAGCTCTCTTTTCATTTCTCCAATCTTAGAGAGAATGCAATTAGATGTGGTTTGTTTGAGGAGGTTGTTCGGTCTCTTTTCAAGGACACCACAGTGCCGGTCAGGGTGGCGGAATTTCTTACTGGTCTAAGACCTCAAATCAGACGCGACCTATTGGAGATTGAGGAAAATATCCACTTGAGTGCATTTCCATCTTGATCTGATCACCTTATTAAATAATATGAAAATTTTGATATTAAATTTAAAAATAATTTTATAAATTAATATTTCTAAATTTTAGAAATGCCAATTTTATTATTATCATACATAACATGTAAAAACATTTTTAGGAAGTATATATTTAAGATTAAAATTTATATGTGGTATAAATTTATCAATTTCATTGAATTTAATGATATAAATTTGTTATGTTTCATCCCAATCAATCCAATACTGGATACCACCATTAAAATATTTAAATAAAATAAAAGATATAAAATAGTCTTTAAATTAGAATGAAATGCTACTTTTTTATAAAATATTAAACATAGGTTTTATTTGATTAATATATTGTTTTAGAATACATAATTTTATTTCATAAATACATATTCAATCAATTAAAATGTTTTATAAACTTTTTTTTCTTACTTATATAATTATAATTTCTTAAAAGGTGTATTTTTTTTAAAAACTCTACTTTTCACTATTCAACTAAAAAAATTATTTTAGAAATGTCCCAAAATTTATTTTAAGCTAATTTTGATGTTATGAATTCAAAAATGATGTTCATTTTAAAAAATTAAAATTTAATAATTGATAAAATTGATTTTTTAACAAAAACATTATATATATAAATAAAATATTATTTAATTGAAAAAATGAATTTTTTAAGATTTAATTATTCTTATCCTTATTTTATATGAATTTATAAATGATTAAAATATTTATGTATACTAATGATTTTGTTATTGTCTTAATTTTCTCATGTAATATGTCATTGATCATTTTAGTTTTGTGTTTCTTCTGAAATAATCTAATAACATAATATCTATTTTAGAAGAATGCATAGTAAAATTATGGTTCATTACATATTATACATATAATTACATGGTTTTTAATATAAAGATCTACAAACACAACACATATGATCTATAGGTCTAGTTTCTTTTTGAGTCAAATTTCATATTACATTAAAATTGAACTAAAATAAAACAAAATTATTTTAATCTCCATAATGAGATCCTAAATGCCTTTAAGATTCTAAAATTTATGAGCATAAATAGGGGAATTCATAAATAAATAGTGTGAACTATATTGTCTAATAAGGTAATAAGCATGATCGTGGAGCATTTCATAAGATTAAAATGGAATAACATGATATCATAAAATAAAAGGATTATGAATAATCATATATAAGTATTACATAAATAATATGGAATCATAAGATCATGGAATCATAGGAATTTGGAAACTTCATAATACATGACATTGTAAGAATAAGTCAAGGATCGCAAAGACATCATAACATGGTGGGAAGATTCCCATAATGTATTTGGTTTACTCTCTACTCCCATACATATCATCTCATGAGATATAAAAATTATTCAATGAATTGGAGTACTATATGGGTTCACCCATCATAACATGTACATGTATATGTGTGCCATATATGGAAACCATACATAAAAATAAGTATAAGGAATACCCATGGAAAGAAATGGGTTACTTAATCTTTACATAAATCAAAATCAAAGGATGTCTCATTAGGTATCAAAATATAATAATGAATTAAATATTTTGAGTGTTTATATTTGGATAAATAAGTAAGGTCTCAAATTCAGTGTTATTTTGAAGAAAATTTCTTTATAAATGGAAAATAAGTAATTTTGGAATTGAACTTCTTTAGCATGGTTTTAAGAAAAGGGTAATGAATATTTAAAGACACTAATCACATCATATTTTTCATAAATCAAAATGTGAACTGGGAGGATTCTCCAAAAAATAGTGAGTATTTCTTGAAATCCTTATGATTAAAAACATTTTATGGGGTGGTTCATAACATAAAATAATAAATAGGAAGTTCACTTAAATTGAGTATACTTAAAAGAATTATTTGGTAAGATAACTTCAAAAATCTTGTATATCACTAGAAAAGAAAACAATGATAGCCACCATATATATACAAGTTACATATATATATATAAATATAATATCAAAGGTTTTAATTATAAAATTAAAGAGATATAGTGTGATAGGGATAGAAAAGTCATATCCCAAAGAAAATAGTGTGGTTAAGAGAGTCCCCTTACATCTTGTCTGGATTCGTTCTTCACTTTAACTTTATATCCCAAATAATCAAATTAAATTTTTTTTAAACTTGATTTAGAACCTTATTAAACTATATTTTAATTTTCATTAAACTTATATGTTATTTTATAGTCATTTAATTGAGATGGTATATCTGTATTCACTTTCCCAAGGTCTTACGTTTCAAGGATCAATGTATAGATAAATTTTTAGGTTTTATAAATTTTCTTATAGAATGGTTACATACCTCTAGATGTACAGGATTATATAGTTTTTATGTTTATAGGATTTAAAATGGTTCTTATTATCTAATATTATTCATAAATTTCCATTATTAATAGGTTATATATTTTATTGTTATGTGATTAGTTTATTTAGGGAGGTTTTTTGACCATGATGAACTTATTCGATTTCCTTTAATATGTGGATGTATATCCATTCCATAACCTTAAATATAATATAATATACTAATTTAGATTATTTTAAACCATAATATGTGAATTTAAACTATCCATGATGGTAGCGGTGGAAAATTAAATCTGTTGGTCCTGGGGCGATGAAGTGACCATATTATTAACAACGTTTTTATTTTAGAATAAATTGAGTAGTGGATGGAAGATATATATTTTGTTAGAAAAAAATAATTATAATTATTATACTTATGTCATTGTTTAATTTCATATGTATGATATGTATAAGAGTTAAAATATTAAATTTATTAAAATACATATGTTGAGAATATTACCTCTTTGGATTACCTCTTTTAGAAAACACCATAAAGTACCTTGGGATGGTGTAATATCCCATGATCTAGAACTCTCTCATGTGGATACAAATGGATGGATATTAGACCTTAAGAACACCTCCTTATACACCAGAGGCTACCGACTAGCAGTGGGGGTGTGATACTTATAGTGGGGAGACTATACCCCTTGGAGTCAAAGTTTAAAACATAGAGTAAAATATCCAATATTAATAAATAAATATTATATTGTGTGAATAATTAAAACAATATAATAAAGCAGAAACTAACAATAAAATCCAACTGAACAACCCTAATAATATAAAAGGAATAATGTGATGATGTGCTAAAATTTAATTAAATTTCATGATAGAAATAATAAAATAAAAGACTAGCAGACTCAAATAAAGACTAAACAATTCTCGTTCCGGAACCCCACATCGGTCCCATATCAAAACTCCAGCCCATCCAGAAAATATAATCAATAGAAATTTCCTTTTTTTACATTTCCAAACCTTTATCCCACATAATATACTCATGTACCAAATGGTGGACCGAATGGTGTGTGAGTATAACTTAATAGGTTGACACCATCGTGTCTAACCAATCCATTCTGATAAGAATTGTATTGAATAAAGTGATGTAAAGGTGTATTAATTTATTCAATAATTAATAAAATTCAACAAAAACCTAATTAGGATCCATGCAAAAATATCTCTAATCTTGTATCACAACCATGAAAACCCTAAACATATAACTGAGATAAAATAACCTGGCTTGGAATCATGCAGGAATATCTCTGAGCATGTCTCACAACCATACCAACCATAACCATAAACATGGAGTAATCTCAATAATCTAGTTCAAAGACCTATAAGAATTGCAACATATAGTTCAAAGCCCCATGATCATCACATCATGGGACTAGGTCGATCCCACTTAATATTAGAATTGTAGTATCCTATTCAAGGCCCTATAAGTATTACAACATGGGACTAGGCCGATCCCGCTCAATATAAGCATTACAGCATATAATTTTGTATGTTATTGGGCCATAATTGATATATAATAATTTCATAAAGGATAAAAAACATGTAACAATATCATATATATCACAATGTCACATCATAATACCCAATAGTTAATTATGAGAATTATCATTTGTCTTTCAATTACCTATTTCATTTTTATCACAATTGATCAACAGTCAAATAAATAAGCAATAAACCATAACATAGGGATTCTATATCAAGAAAATAGCTAACGAATCATTTCATGCTAAAAACACATTAATACATTATAAAATTTAATTATATTCAAGGTTTTCTCACCCAAGGGGTATCCATAAGCTAAGTCAATAACCAATTGAAGCCAACAGACTCTAAGGAATAATATCATTCATTATTTAATTAATTTAGACACATTTTACAATGGCTCAATCAAAATATTTCAAATGTTAGGAAATTTATCAAACTATAGATTTAGGATTTAGACCCCCTACCTTTAACTAGTGAAGAAAACAATTCTTCTAACACCACACTCCCACTAAGAATAAGGTTTGGATGGTTTCTAATAGGATCCTCGATCAAAACTGATTAAGATCAAAACCAAAAATGCATGTAGTTAAGTGATTACACTACAATAGTCATAGAACCATGGTATAGAAGAGAAAAACCTAACCAAAACCACTTACCAAGGATTGATCACATTATTTTAATATTAAGAAGGTAGGTTGGAACTCCAAAAGTACCTATAGGATGCCATATGTTTGAGAGGTAAAGATTCTAGTGAGAAGAATGGAAAAATCAAAAACACTATATTCATTAAAATATAAGGTCAATGAATTACATGGTATATAATATAGTTATACGTTGTGTACCTATTTTTAATGGGATATTCCTAAAAACCTATCAATTTTACAGAAAATATTAAAATTCACCTAAACAGTACATGACATGTAATCCACATACACAACATGTGATTTTTTTGTAGATGGTTTTTCATCCCATTTCTCTATTAAACAACTCAAACCCCATTTAAAGATCTGAAACTTACCAAGAACTCATGGTAACACTTGACCCATTTATACCCATACTATATTAATTAAAAAAACATACATTCCTAATCTTTAATTCATTTTCCCTAACAAAGGTTGTACACATATATCCTCTCTGTTTTTCCAAAATTTTCCTCAAAACTCAATACTATGTTTATTCAAATGATAGGAATCCATGAAAAAATCATAACCACCAAGGTTTAAAGATGAAGAAAAACTCAAATGAAATATGTTCAATGAAAAAATCATAGAGAGACGCACCTAGAAAAAGATGGGATCTTACAACCTCTCCAACATATAATAGCTCATCACCAAGATGCTCCAAGAATCACTATAAGATCTTGGAGAACAAGTCTAGCCACTGTGTTTATATATCAAACTCCCACTCCTAGTTCTCATCCTAAACATTCCTATAGTACCACATCACTCGAACCAAAAGTATAGTCCTACCCCAAATATATCGCTCACTATAATCCACAACTCGTATTGGATTCTCCTTAAAGGACGCATCAGCACAAATCTCTATATCTACCACATCTATCACATGGGAAAGTTCTAGATGATATCTATGAAGTTGTAACACATGAAATAAATTGTTCATGGAATTATAGTATTTTGGAAGGGCTAAACGGTATGCCACTATACCAACCCTTTCCACTACCTCAAATGACCTAAAAAACCTAGGTGCTTGTTTTCCATGTTTCTTGATATGGAGTTACCCCAATCTAGAAGAAACCCAAAGGAAAACATTATGACCAACCTCAAATTCCAGAGGTCATATTTGATGGTTAACATATGATTTCTACCATATCTGTGAAGACACTAACTTTTTTCTGATCAACTAAACTTGCTTATACATATCATACATGAGACTTGGCCCAAAAATCACTAACTCACCTACTTCCATCCAAAAAAGAGGCAAACAACATGACCTACTATAAAATCCTATAATGTTTCCATTTGGATATATTACTAGAAGATATTATGATATGTGCCATATGTTTCTCCCATGAACCACAAAATCCAAAACATAGGCTCATAATATATCTTATGAAACCTAAATAGTCCACTTAGATTGACCATCAGTCTAAGCATGATAGGTTGTTCTAAAAAGAACCTATGATTTTAAAGCCTTCTGAATACCCTATCATAAAATCAATGTAAAACTAGTATCTCTATCCAAAATGATACTTCTCGAAACACCATGAAAATAAAATACCTTGTGCATATAAATACTACTCAGATCATCAACTGTGAAATGTCTCCCTAAGAGGTAATAAGTGGTATATCTTCTTTAGTTGATCCACAATTACCGCTAAAATTTCATTATTATGAGTTTTTCTTGGTAATCCTATCAAAAAATCCATAGTAAAATAATCTCACTTCCACTAAAAATGAGAAAAGGAAGAAAAATATCAGCTAGCCTCTGATGTCTAGCTTTAACCTGGTGAGAAGTGAAGTATCAAGACATGAAGATGGCCACATCATTCTTTATTCCTAACCACTAGTACTTTATATGGGGATCACGATACATATTTATCAAACCAGAATAAACCACTTATTTAGAATCATGAACCTCCCTCATCATCTTCTCAGGTAACCCTATAGGAACCCATACATGGCCAAAGAAAATAAAGGAATTTAAACTACCAAGATACCATCCTGATGGTGTCTCCCCACCATATAATTTTTCTCCTAAAACTGAGCCCTTTGTATCAGATAACTTCTAGGTCATAATCTGGTCCAAAATCAGGGCTATAACAGATGTTGAAGTCATATCTACTCATCCCTGAGACTCCTAAACCTCTAAATACATGTCGATAAAGAGATACATTATCCACTGCTCATTATAAGACCCTCGTACTAACTCTTTCTGCATCTTTCTTCCCAATTCATCAGAAACTATGTTTCACCATCTTAGTTTATAAGACAACATGAAGTAAAAATACTACAGATACTCAACCCATCTCTTTTTTCGAAGGTTTAGGTCTCACTAGGAATAGGTGTAACTAAGGATCTTATGGTATTTGTATACAAAAAACCTCTGTCCTATGAGATGGTGTCTCCAAAATCTCATGGAATGTACAACTGCTTCTAAAATCAGATTATGAGTAGGGTAATTCCTCTCATGCGGTCTTAGTAGCCTAGAGATTTAAGAAACCACTTGATCCTCCTACATCAAAACTACTCTGAGTTCAACTTCAGATGCATCATATTACATGGTATATACTTCACCTGATATAGGTAATGTGAGGAAAGGTGTTGGGTTCAACCTACCTTTCAACTCCTAACAAGCTCTCTCACAATCATTAGACCAAAAACATTCACCCCTTTCTTTGTCATCCTGGACATTGGTGTTTCCAAACAGAAGAAATCCTAGATATAGTTCCGAAAATAACCTTCTAAAGCTATAAATATTTGAATCTAAAATATTTTATTTGACTATTACCAAGATACCATGGCTATAAATTTCTATGGGTCCACTGACACTCTTTCATATAATATGACTTGGAACAATATGTGAACCTTATTAATCCAAAAAATACATTTGGTTAGCTTGCTATAAAATTGATACCCTCTCAATGTACTCAATACGATGTCAATATGTTGGGAATAATCATGTGATGAATAGTATTACACTAAGATATCATCAAAAAAACCACTGAAACTGATCTACACATGATTGAAAGATCTAATTCATCGAGTCCATGAATATCATTGGTGCACTAGTCAAACCAAACGGCATCACTATGAACTCATAAAAATCATACCCGCTTCTAAAATCAGTTTAGGGAATATGTGTTGGTATCACTCCTAACTGATGGTAACCTGGTCTCAAATTTATCTTAGAGAAGATCTTAGCACCTCACAACTGATTGAAAATATCATCAATGTGTAGAAGAGGATACTGGTTCTTCGTCGTCATCTGGTTCAATCCCCGATAATCCACACATAAACAGAAAGACCCATCATCCTTCCTGGAAAAGAGAACTAGATAACCCAAATGATATATACTAGGACATGTGAGGCTTTTAGATTACAGATCTTCCAACTAAACTTTCAACTCCCAAAGGACTTTTGGTTCCATTCTGTAAGGTGGGATAGAAACTGGATCTACTCTAGTCACCAACTTGATTGTGAAATTTATTTCTCACTCATGTGCTAATACATATAACTAATCATGGAAATAATTTTGAAAACTATCTATCATTGGAGGTGTTGGCCCAAATTAAGTTAAATACTCTGAGAGGGGGTTGAACCTAGGTATGACAGATTAGAAAAACTACCCATTAGGATATTGTTTCATCGTTAAAAAACACTCTTCTCTCTTCTTCTCATAGAAATATATGAATAAAAATAAAATCATTTATGAGACATAGTGATTTTTACTTGGTTCACACTCACTGGGCTACGTCTAAGGAGAAAACAATGGAAATGTTCCAATTGTACCAAATCCACTAAGGCACACTGCCTATTTACAAGATTCATGTTATATCACTTTTATGTTCAGGACCACTTCCTTTACAAGATTTAGGGTATGCTCACTACATTCCCAAGGGTTACTCCCGTTATCTCTTTCTCTGGCTCACTAATAGTGTAAAGGATCATCACTTTCCTCTTCCTTTACTCATTGTTCATGGAAGATATGCACTCATAGTTTATAGACTTGTAGTTCCCTTCATTTTCATGAAATCAAGTATCCTAAACTATATAAAGGCGCTCTGTTAAAGTTATATTTTCACTCATGGATGGAATCTACTTTTCCATGTACTATTAGTTAGAAAAAATTACTTTCATGAACAATTTAAGTCCCTTCTCGAACAACCTTCATTATCTGCAAACTTCTCTACACCAGGTAGTGTGTGTACTTCGCAGACCACCTCTTCCCTGTGGACTATCTTCTCTTTTGAAGACTATATCTCTTTCACAAAACACTTCTTCCTCTGCAGACTACCTTTAATTTTGTAGACCGTCCTCCTTCCACAGACCACTTCTTCTGTGGAATATCTTATCTTCACAGATTACTCTCCACCATAGAATATTCTTCCTTTACGGGCTATAGTTCCTTGAAAAACCCTTTCACAGAATGTTCACATAAACCAATTCATCCTTCACGGAATTCTCCCTCATGAACTCTTTAGTACTTATCTGAATTCTTCCCGGAGTGAATAATTTTTATAATGAAAATAAATTTTTTAATACTGGGATCAGCGGTCCTTATATAGAAAAATAGATCCACAAAATTTTCTAATATTAGGTACCCAAAATTTTGATGTGGTACAGCCTTCATTGCATAATGTGATCCTCTATGATGGTTGATCTCTTCCATGAATGAATCCCTTCATGGTTCCAAAAATCACCACCTCACTTCCACAGATGACAAGACATACCATGTAACGCAAGCCTTCTGTGAACTACTTGCTTCCCATGAATTGTAATCCTTCCTGCAAACCAATTTACCTATGCAGTCTGCATACTGCACTTTACAGTCCACATAGTGCATCTATGCAAAAATATTCCCATTGATGATTTTCATCATCATCCTACATACCTCTTATGTGTTCTATAAACTATGATTTGCAGTCCATATATTGTTTGATCCTAAAATGAAAACATTCCTTTTCCCAAAAAACTCCTTATTTTGAGGCCCAAAATTTTTTCAAACATTGGGAAACTACGCCACCTTAAACACAGGCTTCAGTAAACACCATCCATACTAATTTTTAGCCATATAGCTTTGTCAACAAACACCATAACACCCAAAAACACTAAGAGTAAACCTTAAGGGGTGTTTTCACAATAATATCTCCCTTTGGTTGTGTTGACAACTCTTCCATAATTTGATGCATCATTAAATATTCTTCTATCTTCAACCATCATTCACTTATTTCAATTAAGATAGTGATCAAGGATTTACTGAACACATACTCTAAGCCCACATGATCCATTCTCGACATGAGAAATAAGATTAATATGAAAATTTCATCAATTAATCACTTCATTTCATTCCAAAACCACTCATCTACTATCATCACAAACATTAGGTGTTGTGATATATAATATGTGATAGATCACTTCTAGAATCATCAAATTTAATACTACCCCTATATTTCGGCTCCCCCTAACAACTTCCACTTCCCCTATATCACTGATCCACCTAGCAGCTTCTCATTGTGTCTTTATTTAAGACATTTTTTCGATAGCCATAATTTTCCCCCTTTTTCAAGGAATGCAAAGGTTAAATTTTTGTTATCTGCAATAAGGTAAATACCACATATTAGTGCATTAGGGAAAAATAAAAATACCTCTGGGAGAGGGGGTCCGCATTTACACTTTTTCAAGTGCAGGGAGATGATTAAACTCTCAAATCCAGTTGATGCCTGTCAAATGCTTCTTTGGGTAAGGCCTTTGTCAGAATATCTACAACTTGTTGTTTTATAGGAACATATGAAAACTTCATAATCCCTTAATCCACCTTATACTTTATAAAATGATATTTTATTTTAATTTGATTTTTCCTTGAGTTATGGACTAGATTTTTTCTAAGATTTATAGCACTTGAATTGTCAAAATATATTCCAATCGGAGACTTCACTTAAACTCACATATCATCAAGTTGTTCCTTCATCTACAATAGTTGTGTACACACTTGATTTTTTGTGATATAATCAGTTTTATGGTGCTCAATGAAATTAAATATTGTTTCTTTCTTATCCAAGAAATACATAATCCACTAAGATATAATGCACCACCTGATGTTGGTTTTCTATCACCTTCTGATCCAGACCAATATGCATATGTATAGGCAATAACTCTTTCAAAGATTTTACATTTTATATCAAGTTGAAATCCATTATGCCCTTGATATAATGAAGTATTATTTTAACTATATTCAAGTGTATTTCCTTGGGATTTCTTTGACACTGCACTACATGACATGTAGAAAAAACAATATACGGTCGTATCACTATTATGTATAGTAGGAATCCAATGATTTGCATGTATTTAGTGATATTAACTGCATTTACTTCATCATCCCATGACAGTTTCATTCGGGTATCCACAGGGGTTTTCATATCTTTGTAATTATCCATTCCAAATATTCTCAAAACTTCCTTGGCATATTTTTATTAAGAAATAAATATTCCATTATTCCCTTGTGTCACCTATAAACTAAGGGAAAACATCAATTCACCGATCATGGACATTTCAAATTCACTTTTCATGAATTCTGTGAATTTATTTCATTGATATTCATCTAATACACCAAATATTATGTCATAAATGTATACTAGAACCATCATCCTTTGATTATTTTCTTGATCGAAATATAGATTATAATCAACTCCACCACACTGAAAACTGAGATTTTTCATAAACTGATCTAGCCTTGAATACCATGCTCTTGGTGCTTAATTCAAACCATATAAAGCCTTATTCAGCCAACGAACTCCATTCTAATCTTCATTAATGATAAAACCATCTAGTTGGTCAATGTAAACTTATTCTTCCAGAACCCCATTTAGAAATTCTGACTTGAAATCCATCTGGAAAACATTGAACTTTATTTACACTATTATGACCAAGAATATTCAGATTGTCTCTAGCCTTGAAAGAGGTGAATATGTTTTATAAACATTGATACCCTCTATTTGGTAGTACCCTTTTCACACTAGCTATGATTTTTTTCAAATAACTACACCATATTCATTCATTTTTTTGCAAAAGACCCACTCAGTCCTAATGAAATTTTTATCTGTTGGCCTCGAAACAATCTCCCATGTATGATTCTTCTCAATTTGGTCAACCTCATCATTCATATCTTGAACCCAATTCTCATCTGCAATTTCTTCATCAAAACATTTAGGCTCTACCTATGATAAGTAAGATTCTTGCTGCAAAGTCTTCATTATCATTGTCTTCACTGTAACTTTTTTATCACCAACTAATTTTTTTGTATCAATTTCATCACTTCTCTTCTATATTTGTGTAGATATTGGATTTTTATTATTCTTTTCATTATCTAAATATTCTTCTGAATCAGCCTTTAGAATTATATAATCCCCTGATCTTCTTATCCCTTCATCATTATCCTCCCAAGACTAATAATTTATTTACTAAAGATTTTACTCATTCACCATTATAGTTACATCATGGATTTCAATAACTTTTTCTAGACACTTATTCAAAAATTTATAATCTTTGGTTTTATTTGAGTAGCTAAGAAATATCCCTTTATATCCATGATATTAAAACATCCTATGTTTCTCCTTATTGAAACAATTACTTCTGAAGACTCTAAATTACTTAAACATTGGTTTATTTTCATATCATAGCTCATATGAGGTCATCTCTTATTTTTTGCATAATAAATCTCTATTTTATGTGTATACTAATGTCATCACTAATTCCTTCCAAAAACTCTCTGGTAGGTCTTTCTAAATGATCATTTTTCTAGAAATTTTGTTGATAATTATATTTCTTATATCTACTAATTCATTCTATTGTGGGTTTCTTATTGTTTAAACTTGGTTCCTTATCCCATACTTCTCAAGATAATCCTCCACTTCGATATTCATGAACTCAGTTCCATTATCTGTTCTGATCTTCTGGATTTTTTGACCTAGCATCTTTTCAACTTCCCATTGATACCTTTCAATAAAACTGAACACCTCACACATGTGGTAGATGATTAATACCTGCGACATTCTGTTAGAATCATAAATGGAGAGAAAAAAGTGTCTCTTATCGTCAATAGTTCTTGGTGGAATAGGTCCACACACATCAATATAAACCAATTCAATAAATATTTTTGACCTTTTCTCTTTTTATTTATATGTCTTTCGAATTATTTTATCTTGTTAAAAAGCATCACATATATGAGAACGATCATGTGATAACTTAGGTAGGTCACGATCAGCATCATATTTTACCAGATATTCCAAGTATGTTTGGCTCAAGTGTCTAAGAAGTTTATTCCATAACTTGTTTTCCTCTTCCTTGGACATAAATCAAATATATTCTTCTCTACTCACAAGATAAATATTTCTTTGTGTGCACTTTCCCTGCTAAATAACTTCACCGTATTTTTCCTTCATGACACGTGATTTCTTTGAAAATCATATTGAATGTCCTAACTCACACAGTTGATTGACACTAATCAAGTTGTGACTGAGACATTAAATAACTAAGACATTAATATTTCTCATGTATTTTCCCCCAAACATGGATTTTCCTAAGCCAACAATCTTCAGGCCTTCATTATTATTGAATCTTACTATACCTTCCTTAGCATACCTAATTCTGGTCACCATATCTTTATTATCTGTCATATAAGAGGTGTATCCACTGTTAATAATCCATGTTTCAGTGCAATCTGATTATTTAAATGAAATATCTATAACCACTACTTGATCAACTATCTCTTTCTTTTTCATCCATGTTTTTGACTTCATACCTGATACAGATTGATAATCATGATATTCCTCGATGTATGATGGGTCAGCTTCATCCTGTAGATCTGAAAATAGATTTTTTTTTCAACTCATTTGATGATACTTTTAGTTGTTTTTTATGAATACATTTATTCTACTTTTGCATATTTTTTTACATTATCGATGAGAAGTATCTTGTCATGTGCTTGAATTTTTTACACCTAAAACAGTGGCCATCAAATGATGTCTTGGAATATTGATCCCTATATTGTTGCATCTTCTAGTCTTTTTCCATATGATACTTATTTTATATAGAACAAACATTTTTGTGAGTGTCCCATATTTCCACAACAAAATAATATAATGTGAGTTGAATTCATATATGGTAATATTACACTACTGGTTACCCCTTGGGATCATTTATTCTTCTGATTCTGATTCATACCCAAAACAATCTTCGACTTCAGAGTGGGAGCTCGTGGTCAAAATTCAACCATTACTACTTTATTTTTGTGATCAATCACTATACTAGTTGTATCATTATGTTCAATAAGTTTCCCTTTCTAATATTCATTTTTCTGATTCACTGGAATCATGAGTTTCTCCTGATATTTCACTTTTCATCGCATACTAGAAACTTCCCCTTCAAGCTCTTCGATATGATTGATTTGATGTTTTCTAGTATTAGTAAAACTATTTATATTTCTTTTATATTATTCAATTTTGATTTTTTAATCAACCACATTTTCTTAAATTTCTATAATTGAATATTTTAGTCTTTCAATTTCTTCATTCATCTCAGACTTCTCTTCTTTCTACTGCTACATATAAAGTTTTTCATCACGAACCACTTTGTTAGATTTCTTTGTTTTTTCTCTAAAAACATATATCTCTTGAATAGAATCTCCTCATTCAACCTAAAGGTCAACTCAACCTTCTACTTCTCCCTAATCACTGTCACTTTCTTCCTTTTTTTGGGAATTTCTCATAACTACCACCATAGCATATTCTTCATGATCCTTATAGTCATCTAACTCTTCTATGATAGATTCTTCTAAATATTCATCTTCTTTTGAAAGAAGATTGTTATTTTTGAAGAAATTTCTCTTAGAACTTATCCTACCTTTCACATTAGCTAAATAATTATTCTGGGGAATTTCATCATTTTCTTCATCATCATCTTCAAACTTCTTAGGGAACTTTGCTACAAAACTTTCAATATTTCCACATTGAAATCATTCAAGTTAATGTTTACTTTTAAACTTTTCTCTCACTCTTTTCATATTTGAAGAGAAAATGACATGATATCTTCTAGATTGTCTTCCTACTGAATAGCTTCAATATAGATCTTATTCATGGCATTTAATTCCACTTATTTGGACTTCCCCTATTCCACAGCATTAGTATCATCATTTCTCATTTCATATGAAATAATAATACTATGAATGTTATCCAATGTCAGCTCCTTTAGATATTTATCTTCTAATATATAAACCTTCGTATTAAACTGAGTTGGAATTTTTATCAATATATTTTTTACCATATTTATATCTTTAATATTTTCTCCAAGACCACGCATGTCTTCCATTACAACATTCACTCAATCAAATAATGTATCAACAGACTCATTAGGGTGCATCCGAAGATCCTCATATTTGTTCCATAGAACTTGTATCTTTACTTATTTGACTTTTGAGTCACCCTCATAAATGTTCAACATCTTTTCCAATATATCATGTGATGTTTTACATGACATCACCTTCTTATAGATTTCACTAGATAGGGCTCCCCCTAAAGAACTAATCCCTTTAAAATCAGCATCTAATTCCCTTATATCGTTTTTTTTATAAAGCACCACTATCAATATTGGTTGATATTCCATGCATATTTGTTGTAAATAAATTCATTCCTAATGATTGGAAGCAGTTTTGCATTTTATTCTTCCATAATTGAAAATCGTTTCCATCAAAAATCAGAATCCCTTTGTGATTGACAACCTCCATTTCTTCTACTGAGAGAGAACCACTGACAATAAACCATTTTACCTAATACCAATTGTTATCCCAATTAGGTTAAATACCCAAAGAGGGGTAGTTGAATTGTGGTATGTCATATTAAAACAAAAACCCCTTCATATCTTATTTTTCATTAAACAAAACACTCTTCTATCTTCCTCCCATAGAAATATATGATCAGAAATGAAATCATGCATGAGACATAATGATTTTTACTTTGTTCACCCTCACTGAGCTACATAAAAGGAGCCTAAAATGGAAATGTATCAATTGCACCAAATTCACTAAGGCTAACTTCCAATTTACAAGATTCATGCTAGATCACTTCTATGCCCAGGCTCACTACCTTTACAAGATTTAGGGTCTTCTTATTACATTCCCAAGGGTCACTCCCTAGGTTTCTTTATCTGGATCACTGTCAGGGGAAAGGATAATTTTCTTCCTCTTCCTTTTGTCACTTCTCATGGAAGGGATATACTCATAGTCTATAGACTTTTAGTTCCCTTCATATGCATTAATTCACACATACTTAACTATAAATAGATGCTCAGTTGAAGTATCATTTTTTCTTACATATAGAATCCACTTTTTCGCTTACTATTAGTTAGTGGAAATTGATTTCACAGACTATATAAGTCCCTTTATGAACAATATACTTACTCTGTTAACTACATTGCACCATGTAGCACATGTTCTTCAAATAACACCTCTTTTCCATAGACTATATCTGCTTCTGCGGATCATATCTCCTTCACAGACTACTTCTTCCTCTGTGGACTGCCTCCACTTCTGCAGATTTTCCTCTTTCCAAATACCACTTCTTCTGTGGACCATCTTACCTCCACATATTGTTCTCCTCTACAGACACTTCTTCCTTTTTAGGCTATTGTGCCCTGTAAAACCCTTTCTCAGAATGTTCCTACAAACTACTTCATCCATCGCGGAATTCTCCCATGTGAACTCTTTCAAACTTAGCTGAATTATTTCCATAGAAAATATGTAATCTAATGAAAAATGATCAATGTAATACTAGGATTATAGGTCCTTATTTAGGAAAATAGATCTAAAAAATCCACTAATCTGAGATACCTAAAATTTTGATGTGGTACATCCTTCACCGTATATTGTGCTCCTCTATGACAGCTAATCTCTTTTGGGAACAAATCCTATCATGGCTCCACAAATCACCACCTCACTTCTGTGAATGATGAGCCATCCCACGTACTGTAATCCTTCAAAGAACTTCTTTCCTCCCATGAACCAAAAACCTTCCCACAAACCATTTTCCATATGCGGTCTATGTACCACACTTCATGGTCTATATAGAATTGCTATGTGGATATCTTTCCTTTGCTAATTTTCATCATTATTCTGTGTACCTCTTATGTGGTCCGAGAACTGTGATTCATAGTCCACATATTTTTCTCTCCTACATGGAAAACCTTAATTTTCTAAAAACAAAATCCTAATTTTGAGGCCCAAAAATTTGGAAAACACTGGGAAACTATGCAACCTTAAACACCTACTTTGGAAAACGCCATCCATACTAATTTGTGGTCTTCTGGTTTTGTCAGCAAATAAAATCACATCAAAAAACACCAAGAGGGCACCTTGAGTGGTTTTTTCCAAATAGTAATAAAATAATCTTACTACATTCCACCATTATCCATATAAATATTGGATATCTGATCCATGATACAATCTAATGTGCACTGAATTGCTCCTGCATGACCAACCTAATGATCCCACTCACCTTGATGAAAATAGCTACCACCCTCTAGAGATAATAAGGTAACTATCCTATGGTAATTGTAAATATGATCATGGTATAGAACTAACTAATCCATACCAATAATAAAATTGAATCCTATAATTTCTAGCATGAAAGTTTCCCAAAATAAATAGTAACTGCCAATTTCTAGAGAACACGCCTTGAAAGATTTGATATTATATTATCACACTCCCAAAAGTGTTTCAATGGTCAAAGAACCATCCAAGACATTCACATACAAGCCTATACATTTTTCAAAAGGTTCATATAGAAAATAATATGATGCTCCTATATCAAACAAAACACAAGCTATGCTAGATGATACAAGAAGCATACCTCTAACGGTAGTCAGTCCGGCATCCATGATAGCTAGAGTAGTCTACAAAACATACATCTAAATTTTCCCTCTAACCTAAGCTCTATTTTGACTAACCTAAGCTATTTTCCCTTCCTATTATTGATTCTCCCACACTGTGGTACCACAACCACTTCTTCAGCCTGAACGGCTAGTGGAAATATAGCTACTACCATGTTGAGGGGTAGTTGAGCTGATTCCTAACTCGGGTTCCTATCTTGATCCCAAGCCACTGGTATACTATAGAATGTTTACATAGAACATCTAAAGATGACCCTGTATCCATAGATGCAACACTCAAATATGAGTTAACTGTACTGCATGTTCTTGTAGACAAACTTTCCATACTGATAGTACTATAATAGAAAATGGTCATGAGAAGGCTTTACACTACTCTGAATGATCTTCCCACTATTACCTTGGAAAAAAGTATAATAGTGGAACTTCTTTATACCTGAAGAAGAGCTCCTAGTTTTCCTTACTTAAATTTCATGGTTACTGCTCGTGGCCTCTATCAGATTCCCTCCTGTGATAAGTTTTTGGTTCATTACATCCTCAAAACCACTCAAAATAAATGTTAACATGTGACCCAATATCAGAATGAATACTATCCTAAAAACATCTCTCCCTAGAGATCTCATCATCTTCCAAATATGGAATAAATCACTGTAATTCGGTGAAACATCTAGCAAAGTCCATCACTGACATGCCTTACTATGTCATATGCATGAACTCATGAGATTTTTCATCCCTAAACATCTAGAGATAGAAATAGATCAAGAATTTGGTCTCAAATTCCTTCCAAGGTAGCTTATCGTACTGCCCAGTTTCTTCCAGAATATCTCACCAATGCTTGGTAGGTCCATAAAGTATATATCTAGTAAGCTCCACTCTTCTATATTCAGGTGTATCAAGATGATTAAATATCATCTGAATAGACTCAATAAAAATATCATCTTATCAGGGTCCTTCTTCCCTAGTGAACATAAGTAGATGCTATAGTTGAAACTCTCTTGTCAGACCAAACATCAAAAGCATGGTTAGAATTGTCTCCCTTCCCATAGATCGCATGACATTCAGAAATTTGTCTCAAATATGGACATTCATCTAATCCTTAGGAAATATAGGAAGATATGGTTCATATTCATGAGGATCATTCTAATTACCACTCGCCTGATTATCACATCGAAGATGAAGATCATGAATTTTCTCTACAAGAAAAATGAACATCTGAGAGCACTGGGTAAAGACAAGTTCAACCTCAACAAGTGACTATAACAGAGATCCACTTACTCCTTGTCTCTTTAAATATGGATTATAAGTGTTTTATCATGACATGTTAATTCATTTAATTAATTTTATAAAACATATTTATTATATCACAGTTCAATAGGAAAGTATATATAACATAAAAAATAAATATATCCCTGTCATAAACAGTGCATGTCCATATATCCCTATGTGCTAATTATGATGCATGCATGATCATCTCACGCCATATCGAGTTATGAGTATAAATTAAATAAAAAATAATGTCAGAAAACAATAACATCACACAATATGTGAATCCCATAAGGTGAAATAACATCAAGTGTGGCAAGCAAACAATATAAACAACAATCTCATCCCTGGGAACTCATATTTTTTCTTATACATGGGTTATATAGTCCCATGAACAAGATTATTACCAAGTCCTAAAACATCCTAGTCTCCATTCTACATTTCCCCAGATATTAAGGAAATATAAAAGAGACCTAGTGTGCTTTGATACCACTTTTTAATGTCCCCTGAATTGGAACTCTATCATGCTTCTAGAAAGGGTTGGTTATGAGACCTCAAGCGTGTCTCCCCAAATGAAAAAGACTTCCTGCTAGTAGTGGGGTGTGATAATTATAGTGGGGAAACTATACCACCTATATTAATATTTATCAACACATTGAAAAATATCCAATAATAATAAATAAATATAAATGTGTGGAAATAATAGAAATAATATAATAGAGCAGAAAACAAAAATAAAATCCAACTGAACGGTCCAAATAATACTGTAGGAATAATGTAATGATTTGTTTTAATGTAACTAAACTACATGCTATAAAAAATAAAAGTAAAAGACTATGAGACTCTAATAAAGACTAAACAGTCCCTAGTCTCAAACCCCACATCGGTACCATTTCCAAACTCCATCCCATCCAGAAAATACAATCAATAGTAAGGTCTTTTTCCTTTATCCAAACTAGCATCCACGTAATCTAATCGAGTACCAAATGGAAGACCAAATACAGTGTGAGTATAACTCAGTAGGTTGACACCACCATGTCTAAAAAAATCATTCTGATAAGAAGTGTATGCAATAAATTGTTGGAAAGGTGTAATAATTAATTCTAAAATTAATAAAATAAAATAATAACCTACTTCAGATCCATCCTATAATATCTATGAACATGTCTCACAACCATGAAAACCACAACCATATAACCATGGTAAAATAAACCGCTTCGATTTCATGCCAAAATATCTCTAATCATGTCTCACAACCATGCCAATAATAACCATAAACATGGAATAATCACAATAATCCATCAAGACCCTATAATCATTGTAGCATCTGTGTCGAATCTCTATAAGAATTACAACATGTAATTAGGCCGATCCCACTCAATATAAGCACAATATCAGTC
Source organism: Viscum album (assembly GCA_963277665.1). Classification (NCBI taxonomy): domain Eukaryota; kingdom Viridiplantae; phylum Streptophyta; class Magnoliopsida; order Santalales; family Viscaceae; genus Viscum; species Viscum album. The sequence goes on along the minus strand of OY728143.1, from coordinate 1,876,721,211 downwards.
CGTCAAATCCATATATGCATTACAGCATGGGATTGGGTCGATCCAGCTCAATATAAGCATTGAATCATATAAGCATGCATGTTCTAGGGCCATTACCGATATATAATCATTTTATAAAAGATTAAAATGCATGTACTAATATCAAGGATATTATAATATCACATCATAATACTCAATGGTTAATTTTAGTAATTACCATTTTTATTTCAATTACCTCTTTAATTTTTATCAAAATTGATCAAAATTAAAATAAATAAGCATTAATCCATAACTTAGGGATTCTATATCTTAAAAATCACGTAGGGTATCATTTTATACTAAACACACTTTAATATATTATCCAATTAAATTATATTCAAGGATCTCTCACACAAGGGGTAGCCATAAGCCAGGTCAACAACCAATTGAATCTAATGTACTACTATGAATAAACCCATTCATTGTTTAGTTAATTATAAAGAACGTTATGTTGGATATCACAATATTTCATATTTTAGGTAATTTATTGAACCATAGGGTTAAGAGTTAGACCCCCCATCTTTAACTGGTTAATAGAACTATGCTTGTAATGGAAATAGCCCATGAGAAAGAAGGTGTGGATGATACCAAGATCATTCTAGATCAAAATTGATCAAGATCAAAACCAAAAATGAACATGCTCAAGGGAATACATCGAAAGGGTTGGAGAACCAAGGGGGAGAAGGAAAAAAACCTAACCAAAACCACTTACCTGGAATTGATCAAGTTATTGAAACATCTGAAAGGTAGGTTTGCACTCCAAAATATCATAGAGGATGACCTAGGTTTGAGAGGACAATATTGTAGAGAGATGAATGGAAAAACAAGCTGCATGAAATACTTTAAAATAGTAGGTCATGGAATTAAATGGAATTTAATATATTTGCACGTCATGTAACTCTTTTTAATTGGATATGTCAAAAAACCTTTCACCTTGGATGAAAATATTAAAATTCACCCAAACAATACATGACATGTAATCCCATTACATGACAAGTAAATGATCTACATATGGTTTTTAATCCCATTTCCCTATTAAACAACCCAAATCCCTTTTAAAGCTCATAAACATACCAAGAAACCATGGTAAGAATTGAATCATTTATACCTAGACTCCATTAGTTCAAACAAACATACATCCCTAAATTTTAATTCAATTTCCCGAACAAAGGCTCTCCATGTGGATCATCTCTAGTTTTTCTCAAGTTTGCTCACAACTCAAGAGTAAATTTATTCAAATTACATACATAAATGATGAAAACTCAACAATCGAGGTTTAAATAATAGGAAAAACTTAAATAAAATAATTTTAACAAAAAACTCAGAGAGAGATGCACTTGGAAAAATATGGGATCTTATAGGATTGCATTTTAGTGAGACTGCCAACACTAAGACATGTGGGAGATGATTTGAAAGATAATTATGATGAAATTTAGAAAGATCCAAGGCATTGAAGGTGTTATGAGAAGAATTGGTTAGGGTTGGTATTTATAAGGGGAGGGTATGAGTATTTTTAAATATAATATAGATTAGTTTATTATTTTTTCTCAAGACTTCAAATAGTGTTTAATCATGTGACTATATGAAAATTTTAGTGAAATTGATTTAGATATAATAATTTCATACATCATCCATTACTCACTAATTTGTGTATTTAACTTATAATGCTAAATACCAAATTTTTTGTATTTCACTATTCACAAAAAAATCAACTATTTTAAAAAAATACAAAAAAATTACCCAAATCCTTTTTTGAGGCATAATTTCAAAAAAAATAATATATAATTTATTCAAAAATAATTTTATAAATATGATTAATTTAATTTTTAAATAAAATATTTATTTATTTGAAAAATATAAATTTTTTTATGATGATTGATTTTCTATAAATTTGAAATAAATAATTATGGTCTCAATTAATTATATTACCACTATAATACAACATTATATTATTTTTAAAACCAATTTTATAAAGAAATTTTTTTTAAAAACAATATTTATCATTAAAATGAATATAAAATATATTTGTTTTGCCAAAATATCATTTTTAAAACAATTATTTATTTTTATCATCAAATAAATTTTCTACATTTTCAACTTATCATATAACTAAATATTATTTTATAATTTCATTATTTATGTTACTATTATAACGGTCATCTTACTATTCCTAACATTTTGATTACAATTCCAACTGTCATATAACAGTCACATTGCAACATTTATGTAATGGTTAGGTAATGGTCATATTTCCCTTCAGATCCTATATATAGTCCACCATTCTCATTAAGGACCCCAAAACTTCTTGAGAGGGGAGAGGTGAATCAGAATGTAAACTTTTTCTTCAAAAGTGATGGATCTTGTTCCCACATTAGAAGGAACCTGTTAAACCTTTATGATAAGAATGATCAGTAAAAAATGATCACATGAAAAGGGTCAACACAACAATTTTACTTGGTTCTCCATTAAGGGCTCATCCAAGGAGCATATGCTAATAGTGCGTCATTCATACCTAAATCCACTAAAATTCACTAGTTTTGGAGTACAAGTGTTTAGACATAGTCACTCTATGCAACGAACACTTCCTTTGTAATATTTTAGGTATAGCTCATTGTGCCCCTCATAACACTTCTGAATACTCCCCATAGCTCACTACCTTGGGAGAGATCCATATACATTTTATGGAATTTTAGGTCCCTTCGATTTCATTAAATCACACATCCTAAACTATATATTGATTCTATGTTAAATTCCCACTTTTACCCATAGATCTAATCTACTTTTCCATACACTATTAGTTAGCAAAAATTGATTTACCAAACTCTTTATGTCCTTTCATGAACAACCTACTTCCTCTACTAGCTACGCTACATCATGTAGCATATATGCTTCATGGACCACCTCTCCTTCTTGGATTGTCTCTACTTCTGTGGACCTTCTCTCTTTCCATGGATCTCTTCTTCTCCCACAGACCAACTTCCTCCATGAAATTTTTCTCCTTTACAGATTTTTTCTCCTCCATGGACTACCTCTACTTACATGGATCGTCTCTCCCTCTGCAAGCCACTACTTCTTCCACTGACCAACACTTCCTATAAAAATACTTCTTCATTTTTTGGATACAAATTTTTACTAAACTACTTCCACAAAATGTCTTCACTAACCACTTTTCCTTTCACAGAATTGTCATTGACAACTTCTTCTCCTTGACGGAGTTCTCTTCCCACAAACCACTCTGGATATCAGCGAATTCCTCTCATATTTCTAATAAAAAAATATATTTCTTAAAATATGGGATAATTATTCCTTATATAGGCTAATATATCTAAAAATCTTGGTAATATATTTTACTTAAACATTCTATGCAGTATAGGCTTCACCGCAGACTGCTTCTCTCGTGAACTGTTTTTCTCTATGTGGTTCGTGTACCATCTCTCTTCCATGAAAAAAATCCTTCACATATCCTCAAATCACTACCTCATTTCCATAAAGGATCATTCACCCCACATACCTCAAGCCTTTCAAGAACCATTTTCTTCGCCGTGAATTGTTTTCCCTATGCGGTCTGTATACCACACTTCACGGTCCGCATAGAACTACTATACAGAATCCTTCCCTTTTCCGATTTTCTTAACAATTCCACATAACTCCTATGTGGTCTGTGAATTATCCTTCATATTCCATGAATTGTGAACTCATATGTGGAAAATCATCTTTTTTCAAAAATAAACTTCTAATTTATAGGCCCAAAAAATTGGAAAACACTTGGAAATGATGCTACCCTCAATATTGATGTTATCCTATAATGTAAGATCCCTCATATTATAAACTCCTTGATCTTCTATGTGATTATTATCAAAAAAACACAAACCATACTAAATTTCTAGAAAATAACATCCTTGGTTCCAACAATCTCTCCCTTTGGGTTTGTTGGCAGTCTACAGATAAATTCAATGAAGCACCAGCAGCAATCAAAACTTAATATGTGATAAACAAATCATCCAACACACTAAGTCTGCATGATCAAAACTTAGTGTAGAAAAAAAGAGGATATGTATGAATTAGTTTATTGTGTATCAAAAATATTAAATATTTTCAATCTATTTGTTAGAAACCTACAACCATAAAACCATATTTTTAATGCTCCCCCATTATTTCTCAACTCTCTTCTAGCTTCTCATATATCCTCCAACCTCATAGTATTGAATTTATCCATTCTCCCCCATTGGAAATAAACCCAAATAATCTATTATTAAACATGTGGGGCTCAAAACACACTCCCCTAGGATTATATCTTCCCCATAAACCTATATTAAATCACAATCAGATAAAAATAGTAAATACATCTAGGGAGATGGGACTAAACATAACCTCCTCATGCACTAGGAGGTGGTTGAACACTGAGATTCAACAAATGCTTCAAAAAAACATGTTCTGAAAATGGTTTAGTCAATATGTCAGCCACATGATCATCAGTTTCAACATGATTCATTTTAATCATTCCTTGTTCAACTTTTTCCTTAATAAAGTGATATGTTATTTCAATGTGTTTCATATGAGAATGATGAATAGGATTATACATAAGATTAATTTCACACTTATTCATATAATGGTTCACCATCGACTATTTCACTTCATCACCAATATCATTTAGTTTTTTCTTCATCCAAAGTAGTTGAGTACAAGCCTTTGTAACAAAGATATATTATAATTCAGCAATACTAAGAGAAGTGATTTCTTATTTATTACTCAACCAGCCCACATATTTATTTCCAATAAGGAATTCCTCACTATTTGTGGACTTTCTATATACCACATCTCTAGCCCATTCATCATCAAAAAATTCCAAAAGTTATTTATCTCTTCTTTCTGAAAATTATAATCCATAATTATGAGTACCTTCAATGTACCTCATGATTTGTTTAAATGTCGTTATATATTCTTCTATCGAATTACATTGAAAATGGGCCACTAAACATGTTTCAAAGACAATGTATGTATGTGTATCAGTTAATTACTATAAGATTACGATGATTCTACTATACATGGTGGGATCTAAATAAATCCTATAATTATGTTTTCCAAGTTTAGTTCCAACTGTAATCGGAGTCGACATTGGTTTACAGTCATGCATATTGATTTCATCAGCAACTCTCTTGAATAATTTTCCTGATAAATAAAACTGTATTCCTTCTTATGAATCACTTGAATCCCCAATAAGTTTATGAGTTCACCAATCATAGAAATTTGAAATTCTAATTTCATTTGATTAGAAAATTCATCCACTAATCCCTACCTGCTTCCACCAAATACAATATCATGCACATACATCAGTAATATGAACTAATATTTTTGAGAATTATTCACATAGATATTGTGATCCAATCCTCCTCTTTTAAATTCAAGATTCTTTATATAAGAATCCTACCAAGAGTACCATGCATGTGGTGCATGTTTTCGACCATATAGAGCCTTCTTTAATCTACAAACCTTAATTTCATCAATACCATGAAAAAAACACATTGGTTGTTCAATGTAGAATTATTATTCAATAAAATCATTCAAAAAATATATTTTTACATCCATTTGATACACTTTTTTATCCTATATGAATTGACATGGAAAGAAAAAGTCTGCTTGACTCCATTCTAGCTAACATAGAAAAAGTTTCTTCAATATATCTGTTAATATCCTTTACACACCAGTCACTCCATATTTATGATCACATTACCATTATCATCAAATTTATTATTCAAAATAAACTTCATACCAGTCACATTTTGACTCTGTGATCTCTTAACAAGATACCATGTCTGGTTTTTGTCAATCTGATCTAAATCTCCATTCATGGATTTCACCCATGATTCATCCTTTGAAGATTCTTCAAATGAGATTGGTTCCATAATCACATGAGCCTCAACCTAGTTGTTGAGGACTCCTTAAGTTCATCCAGGTGACCCAAGATCAAATCTATGTGGAGGTTAATTGTGGTATTGTAGCATTACTGTAGCAGACTCTAGTAGGTACTATAGTAGGAACTGTGTAGTACTGTAGCAGGTATTGTAGTGGGACTGTAGTAGACACTATTTATTATTGTAGCAGTTGGTAATATTCCCCCATTTGGGCCTTTGGGCCATCGATTTGGTCCCCAAGTCTCTTAAGGCCTTCGGGACACCCAGGCCTTCGGGTCAGTAAGGCCTCCGGGCCACCTCAAGGCCTTCAGGCCCACTTTAGTGTAGATGTAAACCAGACAACCTGCAAGGAACAAGCTTCAGGAGGAGGATGAGCAAGGAGATTTTACCTTAGCAGAAGCTAAACAGATTGATAGAATGAGAGGGTATGGAACTTGCCATCGAGACAAGCCTGTTCATGCATGGTAAAGCCTAGCCAAATAGCCATGCAAAGGTGGAGAGATGATTTCACGATGAAGATGCTAGGGAGGAGCAGTTCCAAGTAGTTAGTCTGGGTTGTATGTAATGTTTGAATCCTACAGGCATTGAATTCCTCTAAGGACTACGGGCCATGTAATACTTATTCCTACAGGCCTTGTAAGGGTTCCACCTCACCGCTTGAAAGGTGTATTATCAAAAATCTATAAAACAAATGAAGTCCTTTGGGCCATTGGTGGTGATATTGGTTCCATAATTGATAAGAAGTAAGATAGTGTATTATTCCTGATTATCCTCATTTATATGTGTATTTTTCAATATACAATGATGCTGGATTGATCAATTTATTCTCTTAGATTTCTCATGTGAGGTTCAGAATAATTTTCTATAACAATGGTTTCCTCTCCTGGCTCTTCTTATAAATCAATATTGTGTTGTGACCTCTAAATTTTTTTCACTCCTTCCTCTAATTTTGCATTTGAATCTATTCCATATCCACTATCTTATACATCTTTAATCATGTCAGCATAAGATCCCCTCAAGGTATGGTGGTATTATCTTCAATGATCTTGGCATCAATGCTTTCCACAATTCTTATAAGATAATTATTGAATAATTTTTAGGCTTTGTTATAAATTGAATATCTGAGGAATATTCTTTCATCTGCAACATCACCATACTTCCCTTGATTTCTTTATTTTTTTAGTATGAAACATTTACTTCTAAAAACAAAAAAAATATTTCAAATAAGGATTCCTTTCATGCCACAACGGATATGGTGTTTTGGTTTCTCCCATATAAATCTCTATTCAATTTTTAGTATACACTACAACTTGAATAGCCTCTTTCTAGTAATGGTGAGAGATACGACTCTCAATCAGCATAGTTCTAGACATGATGTCCACCTATTGATTCATGCACTCAATAACTCCATTTTTCTATGGGGTTCTCAAAAAATTCACCTCAGGTCGTATTCTATGTTCCTCTAGGTAATTTTCAAACTCAATGGATGTGTATTCCCATCTATTTTCAGACCACAGAACTTTGATTGTCTGTCCAGTATCATTCTCATCTATTCATCGATAATTTTTCATAAAATCAAGAAATTTTCATTTCATATGTATAACTATAACACAATCTATTCTACTATAATAATCAACTAAAAGAACTAAGTACCTATCTTCATATGTTCTAGAAACATTTATCAGACCACATATATTTGTATAGATGATATCAAAAAGATTTGATTCCTTTTTCTTCTTTAGTCGATATGAACTGCAGACCTTCTTCCCTCATATCCAAGAATCTTGATTCTTTTCCCATTTATGCTTCAGATTGGATATATCCATGAATATCTTCAACTTAGATATTTTTTCCACATCTTATTTATTGATGTGACCCAACCTTCGGTGCCACATGATGTTTTATTCTTCAACTGCTATGTAGAAATAAATTTCTTTACTATCAACCTGATATAAGATGTTATCTATTCTATATCCTTTCATTAGATAATTCTCTACCTTTCCTCTGATAGTTTACCCATTTTGATTAAATTTCACCATCAGTCTCGAGTCATAAAGTTGACTCACACTTAGGAGATTGTGATGTAGACTTCCTATAAAGAGAACTTTGGTTTTCTTCATCATGCCATTAGCTAGTTCAGTACTTCCACTACTTTTGATCTTCAAAGCACCATCATTACCAAACTTTATCGTTCCATAAACCCTTTTCTTAACCTTTTTTAATAGGTCTGCATTTCCCATCATATGGAATGATCATACTCTATCAATAATCTAGGTGCTACTATTCTTTGTAGCTTTAAAAGTGACTTCTACAAGATTGGATTTCTTAGCTTTATTCTTTTCCTTCCATTAAATATTTGATTGAGTGGAAGATAAAGATATTCTTTCCACTCTCTTTTCCATGTTTATTGGTTTATTATACACATATTTTTCTTTTAGAGGATAAAACTTATTTTTAATAGAAACACCACTTGTTTGGCGAGTATTAACTTTTCTCTAAGTTCTATTGGTATCATTTCCACATTTACTCTCCTGTAATGAATATATTTATGGCCAAATTTAGAGAAGTTAAAGCAATATCCATAAATTTTATTTATTCAATGAGATATAGGATGAGAATTTTTTCTCCTTTGTTGACTTCCTATCTCTTCCCCATTCAAATAACTCTTTTCCTCTTCATAGTATGACATGATGTGACCCAGATAGCCACAAAATTGACATTTAATTACAGGAATCATCTTCTAACTTTTATTCCTCCTCATGTCCCCTTCCTTAGGAAAAGATTTTCACTTCCAATCATTTTTGGATACCTGGTGATAGTTTTCAGTTCTCCTTTTAGTTTGATTTGATTATTTCTTTGTTAGTACTTTAAGAAACATATTGATATGTCTAACTTTAATCTTTCCTTTATTTTGGACTATTTTATTTCTATCATTTTATGTTTCATCATCACAACCAATTCCACTTTTTACCATGAATGTGGATCTTTGATCATTCAATGTGTTATTTAAACCTTCAGAACCATGCTTAGCTCTCTCAAACATCTCATCATATGATAATATTCCAAACATTATTTTATTATTTATTTCTTTTGAATTTTATTCACTTTCAAGTTTACTCCTAATAGTAAAAACTTCTTCTTCAAGATCCTCAACTATCTTGGACTTATCCTCTAGTCTAGATGTAAAGTCATTGATGACCTTTTCCTATTCTTCAATTTTGATCTTCAATTATACTATATCATCTATTCTTTCAAGGTTTTTTGACTTCTTTTCACTATTATTTCCAATTGTTCAATTTTAGCTTCAAGCAGATCAAAATATTCCAATGATTATTCCACAACTACTCTCCACTTTTTTCATCTGTTAATTTGATTCTCAATATTAAGAAGATCATCCTTAAGATACAACTAGAGTTAAACATTAGCAGTCAACTGATCAACACTAGATCTATATTTTGATGGTTTTTAACTTTTAAACTATTTCAATCATAGACTCTTGGGTTCTAGATTAAGGCTGTGGTTCTTATTCCTCAAAGAAATCATTATCATCATCATCTTCTTTACAGAATAAACTCTTTCTTTGTAATTTATTTCCAGATTTTAAGTCTCCCTTTTGAGAAAATAATTTTTCATTATTCTGTGAGTTTCCATCCTCGCATTATTCATCATTGAACTTCCTTGAGAACTGATAGGCAATGTTCCCAATTATACCACAATGAACGCATGTCAAGGGTAGCTTTCCTTAAAATATCCCTTTTACTCTCTTGAATTTCTTGGAAAGGATAGAAAGAAGTTAGTCTTCATAATTAACTTCATTAACATAGCCTCCTAAAATATCAAGTTTTTCCATGTATTTTTATTTCATCTCCTTGCTAACATGACTTTTTACATCCACTAGTTTGACGCGCATTTCATATGCTACCAAACATCATAGAAGATAATATAAATAAAGTTTCAAAATATCTCTTTCTTCAAGAGATAACTCTTTTGGATTATAACGAGGAGGAATTCTTCTCAATATTTTCTTTACAATGTCAATGTATTTTATTTATTCCATAATCCCTTGTATTTCTCCTATAGATTCAATAATTCAATTGAAAAAGGTATCTACATTTTCATCAGGATGTATCTTCAGATCATTAAACATGCTATGAAAAACATGAAATTTATCCTCTTTCACTTTATTATCTCCTTCGTATATGTTTTACAAATTTTTCCAAAGAAAATTGGCTGAAGTGAATATCATCACCTATAGAGAGATTTGATTAGACATAGTTATAATGAGGTAATTTTGTGCTTTAGCATCTTTATCAAGCATTTTTCTATCTGTATCAGTCATACACAGTCCTATAAGATCAATGACCTATATTCCTTGTGAAGTGGAAAAAAGGACATCCATTCCAAGAGATCTTAAATGAGATCTCAACCTATTCTTCTATATATCAAAATTTACTTCCATAAAAATGGGGAACTCCACTAACATTAACTATATTCTCCATGACAGCAAAGATAGATAGATTTGACATCAGTAACCTTCCCCTTATACCACTTGAAGGACCCCAAAACTCCCTAAGTGGGGAGGGGTGAATTAGGGTCTCAAATTTTTCTTCAAAATTGATGGATATTATTCCCATGTTGGTAGGAACTTATTAAACCTGTATGATGAGAATGAACACTAAATAGAAAATCACATGCAAAGGGTCAACATAAAAATTTTACTTGGTTCATCACTAAGGGCTTGTCCAAGGAGCATATGTTGAAACTGTGTTGATTGTACCTAAATCCACAAAAATTCACAAGTTGTGGAGTACAAGAGTTTATAAATATTCAATATATATTAGTAACATTTCCTTTAAAATATTTTAGTTATAGCTCACTGCATCCCTTAGAACACTTCAGATGACTCCCCCTAGCTCACTTCCTTGGGAGAGATCCACACACAGTTTATAGACTTGAATATCACTTCAATTTCATTAAATACCACATCCTAAACTATAGATAGATTCTCTATTGAATTCTAGATTTTACCCATAGATGTAATCTTATTTTATGCGCACTATTAGTTAGTGGAAATTACTTTCGTAAACTGTTTAAGTCCTTAAGAGAACAACCTACTTCCTCCAATAAATGCACTGCACCATGTACCACATATGATTCATGGAACACCTCTCTTCAGTGTATTGTCTCCACTTCAGCAGACCCTCTCTCCTTATATGGTCCTCTTCTTCTCCCTCTGACCAACTTCCTCCACAAAATGTTTCTCCTTTGCTGATATTTTCTCCTCCGCGGACCGTCTCTCCTTTTGTAAACTACTACTTCTTCCACAGACCAACACTTACTATGTAGATCCTTATTCCTTTACGGGGCTATAGAGTCCCACAAAACCTCTTCTGTGAACTGTTTTCACGGAAAACTTTTCCTTTCATGGAATCCTCTTCGATAACTTCTTCTCATTCACATAGTTTTATTCCCACGAACCACTCTGGACTTCATAGAATTCCTCCCAGATTTCTAATAAAAAATATAGTGATTTAAATATGGGATAATCCCTTATATATAAAAATAGACCTAAAAATCTCTCAAATCCATTTTAATTAAACATTCGATGTGGTACAAGCTTCACTGCAGAGTTCTTCTTCTGCGAACCATTTTTCTCTTCACGGTCTCCAAACTGCCTCTCTTACTTCAAGGAAACTGATCTCTTCCATGAATGAAACCCTTAAAATATCCTCAAATCACCACCTATTTTCCATAAATGATGATCTATCCCATGTATCTCAAGCCTTCTGCATACCATTTTCGTCCTTGCAAACCGTTTCCCTATAAGGTCTATGTATCACGCTTCGCGGTCCATATAGCACTCCTATGCAGAATCCTTCCCTTTTCTGATTTTCATCGTTATTCCATGTACCTCCTATGTTGTCTGGAATTTCCTTCATGGTTCTCGAGTTATATACTCCTACATGTAAAATTTCCATTTTTCAAAAATAAACTTCTGATTTTGAGGCCCAAAAATTTGGAAAACACTAGAAAATGATGCCACCTTTGTCATTGATGTCATCTTGTACTGTAAGATCACTCATCATCCAAACTTTTTAATCTTCCATTTGAGGATTCTCATAAAAGAAAAACCATACTCAATTTCTATAAAATAACTGCCTTGGTTCCAACATCTCATAAATCATCATTAACTACTTCTCTTAACAGGTTCTATACTTTCCTTAACAATATCAATCATGTTCCCAATGTATATCTTTTTTCTTTACTATCTTTATATAAATAGTGATTTTAATGGAATAATTCAGGCCAATGGATTTCACATTAGTTTATTCATTATTCTTTTTCATTTACCATCTTATATTATTCATAGCTATAATAGTAAAAATTATTTCATAATTTTTCATGTTTCTATGAAATATAAAATCTTTTTTATATGAATTTGTTAAAAAAATATAGTAAGACATTCGTATTGAAACATAATCTCTTTTTCTAATAGAATGAATTTTAGAGTCATATAAATATGGATTATAAAACATTCATCAAAAAGAATATTCTAGAGACTTATTAAAATGATTTTATACTTACATATATTTACATATCTAATAGAGCTATGTTATTTTTGAATGAAGATAATATCCCCTTCAAGATGTGATTTGGGGAGAATCCAACACTTAACCACTTTTGAGTCTTCAAAATTAAATTTTTTATTCTCAATAATTAGAATAATCAAAAGTTTTATGGTTATGGGGATGAAAGTATTTTCCTTTTAAATTCATTCAAAATACGGTATATAAATTCTGTAAAAACTTCTTGGAAAAATTTTGTAAATTCAAGATAAAATAGTCATTGAAAATGAGAAAAAATTTAAAATGGGAAAGAAGATTTTTAAGTAGACCAGTGAAGAAACCAAGGAAGAAAGTTATGATGAGGTGACTGGATTAGGGGGAGACCATGGGCCTATATAAAACTTGGAGTAGTAATGTTATGAGGAAAAAAATACAACCAATTCAAAATATATAAAGGTAAGTAAAAATATTGATAAAATTAGTGATGGAAATATATTTTGTGATAGAACATCTCTAATTCAAACTCAAAGGATAAAGTATCAGCAATAAACCTCAATTTAATCTCATGTGGAACCTAAAAATTTTAATAATACTACCAAGGATGATAATTGGTTCAAGGTTATACATGATAATCCTGATCAAATAGAAAAGAACCAAGCATAGGAAATTTCTCCAAGGCTTAAGAATAAAAATGTTATTCGAACCAGGTGGGTTTTCCAAAATAATCATAATAAATATATAACTTAATCTCGAAGAAATTCATGACTAGTGTGCATGAGATATTCCCAAATATAAGGAATCGATATGGATGAAACATTTTCTCCCATTAAATATCATGAATCCATAATACTATTTATTTTTATGGTTATACAAAGGGGCTTCAATGTATATGATTTTAAATCAAAATTCCCTAATTAATTTCTTGAGGAGGAAGTATATTAAAGTAACTTTGGTGTTTTTATAAGTGTAAAAATTTTAGAAGTATTGATAATCACTTAAGGTTACTAAGGAATTATTTTAACACATGAGAAATGTGTTTTAATAGTTATGTTTTCCTTGGATTTTGATGAAGTGTTCCTTTATATCTTAGAGAGATAGATACCCTTTTTCATATTTTCATATGAGTTTTCTATATGTAAGAAAAAATTGGCTATGTTAAGATTCTGTGTGTGTTTTTATATGTGGGGAAATATTTAGCTATGTGAAGACTTGTATATGTGAATGTTTCTAGGTATCTAATTTATACTAATTGAAAGAATAAATCTACATAAGTGAATTATATGTAAGATAATTTCTCACGTATGGGAATTCCTCAACATATCTGATTTCTATAGCATATGGGAATTCTAACTATGTGTGTGAATTCATGTCAGATTTTTTCTATGTTATCCATTTATATCCAATGTATCTCATTTTATCATAGATCTAAATATGTTTAGGGAAGTTTTTTCATAAAACCAATTATTCAAACTTGGATATATATACAAGTAGGGTTTCATATAAATTTTGTGTTCTTAATGAATCAATATTGAAAATTATAGAACCAATATTCATTGTCCAAAAAGACATATATAAAATTTTATTTAAGTTGATTAGTGAGAAATTTCATGAATGATGATAATAGTTTATATCTAGTATAAGTTATGAGTTATTTTATCTATGAATATTTTTTCCACTTGAAGATTATTTTTTAAATTAAGAAACTCTATATATCGTTTTTGTATTTTTTTTTTTAATTAGGATCGTGATTTGTTGTTCTTTATTTCCTATTTCAAATACTAATCAAGTGGTGATGCGAGCTGATTTTATTTGAGTTATTTGGTATTTAATTAATACTAAGTTTTTTAGAAAATTTTACCTATGACATCTCTATAAAGTAATAATAAATATGAGAAAAATAAAATATTTTGGTTGATTCAAAGGTTTGTAAGATTGTGTTTTTGTATATCTAGTAGGATTAAGAAGTTATTTCCCTAAATTTATTTATGTAGGTACATTTTGGTCATCAAAGTAAAATTATCATGAAAAAAAATCACATGGGATAATTTTTTGAGATGGTCATTGAGAGTTTTAGGAATCCAAATATGGAAATTCTATAATCATGATTTTTGTTGGAAACCTTAAATTACTCTTGCTCTACCATTTTAGGAAACTCTTTTTGATGGGAGAAATTAAATTCTATTGATGAATACTTTTGAAAATATCTAATTAAATAATTTTCAGTGTGTGGATATAATAAAAAATGATTTTTCATCCAAAAAGGTATTGTGAAGAGTTGAGGTAGATTTTAGTAATATGAGTGCAGAAGAAGAGAAAAACTGATTGATAATAGTGAAATATTCTTGTATATAATCTAAGGATAGAAAAATAGTGATAAAAGAAGTTAATATATAGCTGAAGCCCAGTAATTATTTCTCTCATCTAGTATAGATCATGAATTCATGGAGATCATATGATATTTATAAGAATTTATGAAATGGATATATATGAAGTGAGTAGTTATTCTTGATTATTTTATAAGGATCATTGAGGGAGATCTACATTATCTATTTCTGATGTAATTATTCTATCAATAATATCATTATAATCTTGGATACATGTCCTATATAAATGTAGTGTAAAAATTTATTATTTGGTGTGACTATTGGCAGTCATAGTGTGTCTTTATGACAATATTATAAGCATGTAATTTATTTTTTCTTATAGTGATGAATCCTTGGTTTAAGAGACTAACCATCCATAGAAAGTATTGGCTTAACCTAGAAGGGACAGAACATTTTATAAATACTAATGTTAATTATTTCATTATTTTATACATATTGGGGTGATCCTCAAACTCTAAAATTGATTGAATTAAACCTTAATTAGTTGTAGGAGCTGATTTAATCAAAATAATATATTTTAAAAATTGGACTCTACTAATCCATCACCCCTTATCAATGGAGATACTCTATCCTAGGAACATCAATAAGTATCATAGGGAATTCCCATCTATTTCATTTCCTCGTGTTCTAAGAATGGATTATCTGAATTCTATGAATAGTATGAGCGTGAAAATATTTTGTGAAACATTTATCATAGTTTGAAGAACTAAATGTTTCTATATATTATATCCCTTTGAATGGAGGTAAGATATTTTGTTATATTTGTTTTTCTACTTGTTCAAGGAAAATATCCAAAGAATATAACATAAAAAAGATATATAGGTACCAATGGATAAGAAAAAATCAAGTTCTTATGTTCTTATCATTGAAGGCTTACAAAATTCATGGGACTCCAAAATTAAAAGGAAATCTAGGATGAGCTAGAAATTTGTTCTGAAGGAAACTTTTAAGTTAAGTAGGATGAATTAAAAATTAATAAAATAAGACTTTATGACATGAAAATGAATGAGGAATATAATATTTATTATTACTTTCCCCTAGTTAAATTAATTTGTAATTATTATCTTGGTTTTTGGAAAAAAATAGTAAGAATCTACTATTTTTAGGAATCTCATAAAAAATTTATGGACTTGTTTTATCCCATGATCTCATATATAGAAGATATAGATGATATCTCATTGTATTAGTTGCATAAAATTCTCATAGTTTATGAAATTATAAAAAATTTAGGCTTCAAGAAAAAGGTAAAATATGAAATTGATTTTTAGGCCATTGTAAAATTGAAAAATAAACAACTGGTTAACAATGAAAATTCAAGTGACTCTAAAATTGTAGAGGATGAAGGAGACTCTAAAATAATAATTTCTCTTATCTCAAAAATATTAAAGAATGGAAATAGAAATGGGAAAGTAAATTTTCCTCTTAGATGTTATAAATATAATGTAATTGGGATCTTTTCCATGAACTGCCCTTAGAAGAAGGAACCCGGTTTTGTATCTGATAAAGAGGATAATCCATATAAAAAAAGAAGAATAAAATTTCAAATGATTATCCCAAAACTATAAAAGAAATAATTTATTCTCTATAGATAATATAATTCTATTTATGAGAAAATAAGGTAAATCAGGCTAGTCATACTGAATTGAATCTGAAAGTGATTCTATTGATAAATTCCCTAATTTCCTGGATCATGTTGAAAAAGGGTTTGACACTTTAAGAAGTGATGAATATGGATCAAAATGAACATAGTTAAAACACGTGTTGAAGGATTAGTTTGAATATTTTTTTAGAAGAATACCATGCTCAAGAAATAAAATAGTGTATTGGTTAAAGAAAATAAGAAAATTGTTGAAGAAAATAAAATATTTGAAAATAAAGAAGAAACTCTTGTTGATGAGATCAAAAAAATCGAGTTGAGGGAAGATAAAAATGAGAGGTTGATCAAGGTGTATTCTATTTTAAATAATAAGAATTATCTTAGACACAATAAATATGTATTTAAGATAATAATGAACTGAAAAGGTTAAATTATAACTTCAAAAACTTTTTAAAAGTCAAAGTTGAATCTTCTAAATAAACATATAGAACTGCTAAAAAACCAGGTTATCGTTGTAACTAAAAATTTGGGTTCTAATTCTATTTATACTAATAATTTAGGTTGTAAATTAAAATATATTAAAGAGTGGTCAAAGAAAATTGGGTAGAAATTATCTCACTATATTAGAATAAATGAGATTCTATGTATAATATTATTCTCCCAAATAGAAGAAAATATACACTACAAATGAATAAAAATAATGAAATTATAGACAGCATTATAGGAAAAAATTTATGAAGAAATAATATTATGGTTTCATGGGTACTACTGTGTTGTGGAGTGTTTGGGATCAAATATAAAATATGCCTGTATAATATTTCATTGCTTTGGATGAGACATGAATTTATTAGATGTTATCCAGTAGAGAAGAAATAAAATTTTTAAAGATGGTAGGTTGGAAAATTAAATGATTCAGGTATACATACTCAGAAAAAATTTGGGTGCATTGGGGATGTTTATGGTAGTTGTGATAAATATGGAAATTGTGTATAAAAATGTATGAAAAGACTCCCTGGATAGTATACTTATTCATATAAAGGTAATAGAGTTAAAAAACCAAGGAGGAGATAGCATGTCGTATTAATATTGCATTGATTTCTAGAATAAAAATAAGATCATGGATTATATATAGTATATTCTTCACCAACATGACAAGTGATAAGAATTATTTTATGAATATTTAAAATCATGAAGGTAAAGTAGTAACCTTTAGTAATTTTCTAATTAAATAATAATTTTGTTGCTGCAGCTATGATTGAACCTCAAAACATGACATTCAATGATGTTTCATATGTGGAAGGGATGAAGAATAACATATTAAGTGTTCGTAAACTCAATGATTATGGTAATTATGTTCTCTTCAAGAAAGAAACTTACTTCATTAAATGTCTATAGAATTTTGGAAATATATCTCAAGTAAAAATAACCAATAGATTTATTTTTGATTGGTGATCCTACCAACTCGTTTTACAAGAGTGTTAAAGATTAATTTTTGTAATGTAATATAATTAATGTGTATATGGGCCAAAATATTTTGAGTAAAATATTAAAGCATGATGTTTTGAGAGATATTCCCAAGATAGAGAGGGAAAAATATGATGTGTGTTCAAGAGGAAAAAAAGAAATATGACCTAAAAAGAGTTGTAAAACGGTATAAATTTCCTCTATCATGCTACTAAAACATATACACATTAATCTATGTGGCCCTGTGAGAAAAAATTCATCAAAATATGAATTTTATTTTATAAAATTCATAGATTAATTCTCCAATATGATCAATGTGATGTTCCTCAAGTGTAAATAAGACGTAGTTGATATGTATGAGGTTTTTAAAAGATATTTTGAAAATAAATTGGGACATTACATTATAAATGTGAGATTTGAACATGGGAAGGATTTTATAGGTGTTTAATTTTAAATTTACCTTGATAAACATTTAATAAAATATCAGTTTATCATATATTATACACCCTAAAAAATGGGGTTATATAAATAAGGAAAAGAAGTGTAGTAGTAATAGGAAAGATAATGCTTTCTGAAAATAAAATTTCAATGTTCTTTTGGAGAGAGGTTATGTGTGATGTTGTAAACACACGGGACAGATTTATTTGGAGACATAAGACATGTTTCACTCCTTATTAAATTAGATATAAAATGAATCAATCTATCAAGTACTTTAATGTTTTTTTAGTTCTATTCTTTATAAATATCAATAGTAGCAAGCTGAGAAAGTTTGAAGAGAAATATAATAATGAGATATTTATGGTATATATATCTAATGGAAGTGGGTAAAGATGTGAGAAGAAATGTTTGAATAGAATTTTATATTGTTCATATGTCAATATTATTTTAATCTAAATAAAATTATATCAATATTCTCAAGAATAATTTAAGGTTTCATATGAAAACAACATACAGATTTCAACCTAAAATGAAGTAAAAGAAAATGAGACTAGAAATTTTCTTTGATATGGATGATTCAAAACATATTAATGATAAATAATATTATGTGTGTGAAATAAGAAACATTTTTATAGGTTAAAAGTAATTTTTAAACCAATAACATCATTGGATAATATATTAATCTTGTTCAAACAAGAAGAAATAGGATTGTGGGAAATCACATAACACTAATACTAGGGATTTAACCACAAATATTATCGAAATATACTAATAATTATGAATGGGTACAATATATAAATGATAATTTAGGTCAGACTTAGAAAAATTCAACATAGTATCTTTTACCAAGACTGAAAGATAAGAATGAAATAATCACTAAATGGGTGTTCATAAACAAATTTCTTGAAAAATGAGTAGTGCCAAAGGACAGGGAGAGACTTCTATGTTAAAAATAAACTTAAATGGAAGACATTGAATTTGAAAATAATTTTCTCCTGTATAAAGGATTGAATCAATTAGAATGTTTCTAGTTGTGGATTTACACATACGATAAAAGTTATACCAAATGGATGTGAAATAAGAATATTTAAATGATGACCTTGAGGAATAAGTATTTACTAAACAAACAAATGTTTTTATTCTTTATTATGATGGGAACATGGTGTGTAGTCTTAGAAAGGAATTATATGGATTGAAACAGACGACCAAATCCTACTGTAAAAATTTAGATGTAAATATAAAGGAAATAGTTTTCAATATGGGAAAATTTTACGTCAATTTATATATGAGAGATCTATCTATAGGTACACTACTTGTCATATTGTATTTTTAAGATGTAATTTTTTTACTATCCAAGAGTGTCTAAGTGAGGAGTTTTCTAATTTAATGAAATAATAATTTAAAATTTCTCTACTAGGTGAGTTGGGATACTTTCTAGTGTTGTAGATTGAATACAAATCAAATTATATAATTATATCCCAATAAAATTATGGTCGAGAACTATTGAAAATCTTTATCATGGAAGAATCCATATAGGTTTCAACACTACTCTTTATTATAACTAAATTGTGTGAGGATGAGAGATATAGTAAATTAGATCTAAAATAATTTACAAAACATTTTAAAAGTATGTTACATTTTACTAAATCCTAATGAAAATTAGCATTTAAAGTGAAACTTTTTACTTGATTTCAAAGTGACCCAAGTGATTCACATGTATAAATTGTAAAAAGGATACTCAAATATGTGAAGGAA
This sequence comes from Viscum album, assembly GCA_963277665.1. Taxonomy (NCBI): domain Eukaryota; kingdom Viridiplantae; phylum Streptophyta; class Magnoliopsida; order Santalales; family Viscaceae; genus Viscum; species Viscum album. The sequence goes on along the minus strand of OY728143.1, from coordinate 1,876,701,077 downwards.
ATGGTGATTTCTGGACTAGCTTAAAATTTTCGTAAAAATTTAAAGTTATTTGGTTATACTAATACATACTGGGTAGGTGACTATATCAATATAAAATTGACATCAGGTGGAACCTACTTTATCAGTGAGAGTTATATGAGTTATTATAGTAAAAAACATAACTCAGTGAAACTTAACACAACTACGGAATAATACATCACATCCGCATATTCATGTAAATAATTATTATAGATATTTTTATAGTTAATATATTTGGGTGTTAAAATTGATAATCTATTGATCATTTTTTTAGATAATCAGAGTGTAATAAATTTATCAAAAAAATTTGTACAACACTATAATCCAAAAAAATGACATAAAGTATCATTTTATTAAATAAAGAGTGATAAATGGGGATATCAATCTAGAAAAATTTTTACTCAAATTCATATTTCAAGTATATTTAAAAAATTCATGAAAAGTGAGAGGTTTTTTGAGTTGCATCTGAAACTCTATGTTCATTCTTCTCCTCTCACTTGAATAAATGAGGAACGAAACACCACATGGTATTTGGACTATGTTGAAAAAGGGGTATAAATAGTGATATAATTTTATGAAAATGGGGCATGGAATTCATGTTTAAATAATGATTAATCATTTCTTTTTCATTTTAAGTTGTTGATAATATTGAATGGGGGATTTTTTTTCCAAAGTGAGGTTTAATGCACTAATTGATAGTGAGTTCATCTATAGCACTTGTCCAATGTTTCTTATCACATACGTTTGGAATTATCTCAAAGAAATAACCATATATAGTTGTGTGGTGTAATAGATTTTTCATATGAGATAAAATTTTATGTGAAAGTTCTCATATTTTTAGTAGAATTAATTAAATATATGAGTTTTTATTAAAGAGTTGAGGAATGAATTCAAAAAATACAAAAGGAGGATATTAAAGTACCTTTTAAGCTATTGATTATGTGATTAATACTATTCAATTTTTTTCAACATGTTGGAAGTATTGAGAATTAATTTGGGCTTCTGATGCAATATTTGAACTTGGGAAAACAAAATTTTAATTGTTAATTTTTCTCTGGAGTCTGCAGATGAGTTCCTAAAGCTGGTGGAGATAAGGTTGTTGCTGCATATGAGTTTTATCCATGTAATAAAAATTAAACTATTTAATGATTCATGTAAGAGTTTTTTTCATATAAATATATTTATATATTTAAATAATTATGTATGTCAATATCTCTATGTATTTTATTTCTATAACATATGATAATGCCTCCACATATGTAAATTATATGTAATCAAAATTATCACATATAAAAACACCTCAATGTATTTGATTTCTAATACAAATAGTAATTTTGATCAATTATACAAATTCATATAGGATTTTTTATCTTCTTATCCATTTCTTTCCACCATATCCGATTTTCCAACATATATAAATTTGTACAAGGGATTTTCATTTAAACAACCATATTTGAAAATTTGCCTATATGCATACTTTTTTTACTAAAATTGTGTGTTCTAAAGGAATAAAATTATTTAATGATAAAACAAGTATTTAATGTATATAAAATTACATCTAAAATGTCATTTAAATTTATTAGTGATATATTTAACAAATGATAAATATATTTTATTTTATTTTATGTTTTGAGAAGTTTTATCTGAAAAGATATCATGATGCATGAAGTTGATGTTATAAATGAAGAAACTCTGAAAATAAACTTTGTATGTTTTAATCGGGATGATTATTTTATATTATCTAGTTCCTTTATTAACTTCTAATCAATAATTGGTGCAAGATTAGTTTATTGATTTATGTTGTATTTTTTTGAAACTGATTTTTTGAGAAAAGATAAGTCATGGTATCACTATCATGTAGTGACAAAGTTGAATAAATTGAAATAATAAGGCAGATTTAGAATTTTTTCTACTTGTGTTATTTTTTCTTGAGTATTAAGAAGATGTTGTTTCTATAAATTTCTTCATTTAGGGGGAATTTCAGTCATCTGAGTTAAAGTATCATGAAAATAAATTCCAGACGTGTTACTTTTTTGAACTATGAATTAAAAATTATGGGAATACAAAAATAGGAATTCTATAATCATGTTTTTTTCAGAAACCTTACATTCTTTCTAGTATCCTTTTTAAGGAAACTAATTTAAATTTGATCAATTTAATTCCCTTAGTAAATCCTTTTGAAAATGTAAAATTAGATAATTTTGAGTGTGTGGATACAAAAAAAATGAAGAGTTGGTCATAAAAATTTGTGTGATGATTTGAGAGTGAGTAAAACATGAAGAGTATGGAAGAATAGAGAAAATGAGGTATAATAGTGATATCTTAATTCATTTCATCTAAGGATAGAGAAATAAAGTGATTGAAGAAGTGAATCAAAATGTGATGCTCAGTGATCATTATTCCCATCTAGTGGAGTTCATACATTTAGGGAGATCCTATAAGATTGAGAATCAGTTCTATAATGGATCTTCAAGATGTGAGAAGTTATTATTGAATATTTTAGAAGGATCAATGAGGGATATATAAATCATTAATTTTTTAAGAAACTATTCGATCAAGAAGATATTTCTTATCTTAGATATATGTCTTGTATAAATGAAGTGTGAAACTGTGTTGTTTGGGGTGACTCTAGACAAGCATAGTGTGACTCTATTCAAATATTGTAAGCATGTAATTTTTGGTTTCTTTTATTGAATAATATATTTTTGGGTATACTAACCAACTATGAAAAGTATTATGTTACCTAGGAAGGGTCCAAACCTTCTAAAAAAAATTTCTATTGATTCTTTATTTTATGAATTCATGATTGAGCTTGAGACTCTTTACTTGAGTGAATCAAACCTTATCATGTCATAGGGGTTTATTTAATAAAGATAATAAATTGTAAAAACAGTTCTCCACTGATTCATCACCTACCCCATCTCAGTGGAATTTCTTGGTCCTAGGAACTTTATCTATATTGAACAACCAGATGAGTTTCTTATTGTTGAGGATGAAAATGAGGTTTATTAATAAATAAAAAAGGAATTTTATAGACTAAAACAAACACTAATTAAATGGGACACATGGATTCATATATATAAATAATCTCAAATTAGAATTTAGTGGATTTGATCACAATTTATATATTAAGAAGTAAACAAGTATAAAGGATTTTAGTTCTTATCTATATTGAAGACATTATTTTTGGAAGCTTAAATGAAGAACAATGCAAGATGTTTTCAGGTTTCAAGTGGTGTGAATTCAAAATTCCAATGATTGGTGTTCTAACATCATCCCTTTAATTATAGGTATCTCAAGGAATGGAAATCATATTTACTTCAACTTCAAGGTATGATTTCTCTTATAAATCAAATTCTCATATTTCTAAACCTCATTTGTGAACTTTTAAATAAGTGTTCTTTGGGTTCTTTTACAAATGGGAATATTCATTCCTTTAATTAAAAAGGGGTAAAATAAATTTTATGACTATTGAGGCTAAATTCTTATTTTATAAAGATGGGGATAATATCTCAATGTTTACTAAGGAGTATTTGTCTTTATGGAGAATTTATGGAGTGTATTTGAATATTAATGAGGTTATTTAATGAGGATATTTTCATTTAACTATTTTTTCTAACAATGATCATAAATAAATTTGTATTATTATTTATGAAAATTGAATCATTGATACACTCTTTGAAGGAAATATTTATAGATTGTTTTTATGATTAGATCTGGTCATTTCTAATTTTCTCAATAATAAAACTTCTAAATCATCTTTTTAAGTTTCCAAAAAACTCAAATGGGGATATTATTGCAAAAAATAACCTAGGATTTCTTATTTTTATGTTTTCTATAAAAAAGTGGAGGTAATCATTAATGTATCCTATTAAATTCTGTGTACCTCATTTATTAAAGGGTGGATTATTTTTGGATAATTTTGGAGTGTTTTGGTCAGATTACAGGATGTATAAGTTTAGAATTTTGGCTAATTCCAAACCTATACGGATCATTTTAGAAGGTTGTTGGGGAATACATAAAATTAATGGATTCTACAATATTTGGATAAGGATCATCATTATTAATTTAAGAATGAATCAAGGATATGGGAAATGATCCTTAAGTAATGCATAAGAATCATCAAGATCTGTGTAAGGATTAAGGTGATCTATGTAAGAATCATTTTTTCATAAAAGGATCATTGGGTGTGTGTAATAATAATTTTTAGATTCATAAGTATCATCAAGTATGTTTAATAATTATTTTGGTATTTTTTATGGATAAATGTGTTTTCCATAAGCATCATTTAGGCCTACATAAGGTTAATTCTTTGTTTGTGTAAGGATCAAACAGGTTCTGTTTCAGGATGGTTTTTCATAAGAAAGTTGTTGGATCTATGTAATGGTGAAAATATTTGGTCTGTGGTATACTTAATGATCATTCCTTTATGTATTTTTTAGGGAATTTTCCTGTATCATTAGTTACAAATATATTTTATTAATCATAAAATATTATTAATAATTTAAGAGTGGTGTAAATCATGACATGATTTATGAGAGATTCAATCGATGATGTCTTAATTATTTTAATTCATAATTTTATTTTTTTGTATGTATTTGATTTGATAATTCACACCACATCATGTAAAATAAAGATGGTGGAATTGAGGGTGGTCTAGTGCAAGCTGATATTATTTTTTAAACACACAACCTAGAAGATTTTTTTGATCCTATTTTGTCTAGTGTATTTCACTGTAAAATAAATATTTCTTTAATACAAAAGGATGTTTTTTAGTAATATAAAATAATTATTTGAACTATATTATTTATAATGAATTTTAATTTAAAATGTAAATTGATGTTTTGGGAGAAAATAGGGAGTGAAATACTCCTTTAAATGAGTAGAATATCTTCTTAGAAAAGAAGTGTAGATATAGCACCATGCAATAGAAGTCACAAAAAGTGTGATGATAAAATAGGTAAAAAAGGATAATTTATGAGAAAACATAGCATAACAAGAATTATAATTTCAGTTTTTGTGCTAGAAAGAAGAAGAAAAGGAAAGTGATTCAAAAGACATCTCACTATATTATTTTCTATTAATTTATTCAAATAGATTAAAAGTTTATTATATTGAAACACCACCATTAGTGTCATATAATTTTTTTCCATGGAATATAAGGAAGTTACATAAGGATTAGTTCATTTCATTGTATAAGGAGGGTAGTGATATTTCCTTTATTTTTTTGTGTGAACTTACAGGGGTAGTTCATCCTCTTTGAACCTTGTAGTCAAAAGCAATGAGATTTAGTGTTTTAGGTGAATAATAACATTGAAATGAATACTCCTTGGATTAATTAATTTTTATAAAATAATTAAAAGTATTATATGTCGCTTGTTTAGTGATTTTATTATTTCTTTTCATCTGTAAGAGAGAAATAATAATCCTTTCTAAAAGTGGGACAAGATTAATGGAAGGGAATAAATTTAAAATTAACGTACCATTGGGACTAATAAGTAAAAAATACTAGAATTTTAGAGGGTCACCCAAATTATAATTTTTCCTCTAAACTCGTGTGCACAAAACCTCTTCACAAAATTCTATGTGAAAAATATTCTGAAAAATATATTCTTAATGTGTTCTTTATTATCAGTTCCATTCTCAATGTTATATAAAGGGTTAATGTCAAAAATATTCACCAATGAAAACCTTGTAGTGGGAATCAAATCCTTATCTATATTAGAGTAGTAAGGGGTTTTTTGATCCTCTAAATATCCTTTGAGGGACATATCATAACCCCCTTGATTTTTCATCCCCTATGAGGTTTTACCCTCTATTCTCAATGATCCACTATTAGTGGTTCATAGAAGTTCATATTGAGGATTTTCCCAAAAACATTCACTAAGAATGCTCATAATGAAGGAGATGAATCACAGAAAATCGATAGAAGAAATAATAGAGATGATTCATGTGAATTATTTCTACATCAAGAGAATACGTGATTTTTTAGAGGATAGGGTGGTAAAAATTACAATATCCACTTAGGATGGGACTAATTTTAATCTACTATCATCAAGTGGTGGTGGTTAAAATTCCACTGCCACATAGGTTAGTCCTATTTTTAAATTATTGGTAAGAATTATTTGATAACCTTTTTAGAATTTCATGATTTTATCCTTTCAAGATCTAGATATAATGAATTTCATTAGTGAGTGATTATTTTCATCAATGGTTTCTCTATGATTGAGGGATTCACCTTCCTCAAATAGAAGTACTTTTTTACCTTCCTGGCATATTGATGAAAAATCATGTCAATGAATCACTTCTATCAAGTATTCCTTTTATAGGATTTTGGAATAGTGAGTCTTTATTTGATATACCAACTAGAATATGCAGATCCAAGACTATATACCTTTTTATAAAGTCACCACATTGTAAGAATCTTTTACTAATTAACACTTTAATTATGTAAGAAGAGTGAAATGTAAAGATCCATATTTTCCCTACCCTTTGACATGCATGTAAGTTGGGGTATCAAAAATCTATTTAGAGTAGTGCCTTTAAATATACAAGGTATAAATTTTGGATAAACTCACGTTGATTTCCTAATTTTATATTTTAGGCCACTAAATGGGTGTTCGGTTCAATTTGATGGAATAGTTCATCCTGCACCTTAAAATGGCTATTCATCTCATTATAAGATATGTATCTGGTATTTTTATGGTGAAGAGTCTCCTACAGGTTGTGGTGAAGGTAAGGTATGCATTCCTCTATTAATGTTTTAGGGATGACATATTGAGGACTATTTATTGGAAAAAACATGAAAAGTATTCTATCTTCAATCAATTATTTCTATATGTAAATAGATTTTTCATCATCATTAGTGAATGGTTATTCAACCTGATTTGATCATAAATGACATTTATATAAATTTTTGTTCAAAGTACTGGTATCATTATGAACATCCTAAATCACATAAAATCATGTATAATCTAGGGGGAATGCAAGTTATGATCATGGTATTAGATTTACCATTGACTGAGATGGGGCATCGTTGATCGGTGATGAGGTTCTTAGTGTAACTGGACTCTATTTCCCAAATTCAACTCGATATGAGGGAAACATCATAGTAACTTGAACATAAGGTGGATTTTTGGTGAGAAGATGTGTTATTACAAGAATGGTCTTTTAATGATCACTATTATGATAACCTTCATGGTTAATTATTGATTAAATATTATGGTAAGGACCTCCATTCTAATCAGGCACTCTCTAACAAGGAGTACATTTTAAACATATTCCTTTGGGAGGACCTCTAAAGTTATTAGCTTGTTTTCCACAGGGAGGGCCTCTATAGTTACAAATTTATTTGTTGAATTCATGGGGAAGACAATGACAATTGATATTTTATTTAATGTAGTGATGTGTTTTGAGAAATATTCCCTAGGGAGGACCTCTAGAGTTATTATTTTGGTGTCCATGGGTAGGGCCTATACTTTTATTGATTATTGATGAGTTATTGATGGTAGGAACTCTGTTTTGGTCAATATTTGTGTTTTGGGGAGGACCTCTATATCCAATGTTATTTGGATAACCTCTTTTGATTGATCATCATATTTCCACAGGGATGAACTTCATAACTAGTGCTCTAGGGAGGACCTTCAGATCTTCCTAGTTTCATCTAACTATGGGTAGGTCCTTTGTTGTAACGTCCCGACTCGGCTCACCACTAAACCGGAGGCCGGACCGGTCGCCACATGACCTCAAGCGCGCCTCCCCGTATGCCAGAGGCTTCCGACTAGCAGCGAGGGTCTAAGGATAGTCAGTGGGGAGACTATACCCTCATTTTAGTGTTCAAAAATAGACAAAGGAAATAAATAGTGGAAACGGTATAATAAATGAATAAGCAGCGGAAAGTATATTTTATAAATCTTGTACAAAACAAATGGCCAACGCCAAAGTATACAACGGATGCATGCATGACATGCTAATAATACAAAAGTAGAAAAAAGTGAACAAAACAACATGCTTTACATTTCAATGCATAAATAAATAAATAATGACTCAAAGCCCCACGGGCGATCTCCTCGAGCATCCCAAGCCTCCGCTCGGTCATGTGCTCCTAACTCCCAAGTAAATGCAAATAGCATAGTCCTGCAACCAAATAGAATCTACTCGGGTACCCAGTGCAATGGCCACCCGAGTAGGGTGTGAGATATAAATCTCAGTAGGTCGGGACCACCGGTGTCTACCCCAAACCAGACATTTAATAAATAACTTATAACATGTGAAAGCATGCATAAATTAAGTAAACAGTACAATGTAACAATATACCCATGTACCTTCTTCAGCCCTCAGTTGGTGTCTGAACCTGCATTATACATTTGTCATACATACTCAATATTCATTACATAATCATTCATCGGTTATTAATTATTCCAATATTAATAAATTATGAAGGTCTTGAAATTCGGCCTACGCCCAACATCTCCCGTATAAATCACACACCACAGATGTCTCTAAAGACCATCTATGTAATCAAAGTAAAGACTAATTCCAAGCTTGTGCTTTGGCTTGGATAACGCGTCATAAGTTATTCAATTCAACCTTTCATATACTAAGTCTGAGCCCGCCCACTAAAAGTGGTTTACCCAATTCATAAATAAGGCTGAAACCTTCCTCATAAACAATTCACAAAACATCATGTCTCAACATCCTTCATTAACCATTAACTTATTTCATGCACGAACAATTGGACCCACAGTTCAATGTTAATTAATGGGCGTAGAACATCATGTCTAGCACCCTCATGAGTATTTGGAGCATCAGTCCTTGTCTCACAACCCATGTGTATTTGGAGCATCAGTCCCTAACCCATAAAAGAAAATTTTCTTGCAAGCTGGGTGTAGAACGCCATGTCTAGCACCCCGTGAGTATTTGGAGCTTTAGTCCTTGTCTCACAACCCATTTATCAACCATACATATATATTTATCATTCGTGTAGAACACCATTTCTATCACCCCGTGAGTATTTGGAGCTTCAGTCCTTGTCTCACAACCCATTTATCAATCATACATATATATTTATCGTTGGTGTAGGACACCATGTCTAACTCCCCAAAACCATCCATTAATTAATTCATAAATTATTTAATCCAATCCGTTAATTAATTCAACAACTAATTAACAACATAAATCACTCGTCAAAAGTCAACCCTTAATTAACCATTCAACATAACAATAGTAAATAATTAATTAACAATTAATTTTTCGTAGCAATCCAAATAAATAATTAACTCAACATTTAATTATCCAAATTCATTAACAAGTCTCAACTCGTCCACTCAAATAGTGATTCGTCCAGGACTTTAACAATTTACATGCATGTCATAATCATCACAAAACATGTTGAACAAGACCATATATTTAGCAACCATCTCATGCATCATCTCATAATATAGAACAACTCCATCCAAGACAACTTAATTCATTGAAATCTGACAAGTATCAAAAAGTACCCTTGGCCAATAGTCGTAACAAACAATCAATTCACAATCTTAATTTAATGCATGCAAATTAATTAATTCAAACATTAATTAATTAAATATTATCTCTTACACCAATCATAAATTAATTAACCATTTAACATTTAACATGTAATAATTAATCCATCCATTAATTATTACCAATTTCCAATTTATACTTTTGAACATGTCAAATATTCACTATTCCCAATCATAATTAAAAGCCACACATTTTATTCCAACTCATGACTTGATAATTAATTCTACAATTAATTACCCTATTATACATTCTGCCCATTCAAATCATTTAACTATTTAATCATATAACTTTAACCAAATTAGCAAAACATGCTTAAAAACAACACAAGTTCAAACCCTCATTTATCTCACGTGGGCGGCATCATTTAATAACATCAAAAATGTCATGCATCGACATATCATAATCAAGGAAACTTACATTCTCAATTTATTTAAAAAAATTCTATAATTCTTAAAATAAATTGTTACGGATTTGAGACCCTACCTCGGGGTGGAACCATTTTAAATATGAAGCGCTTTAATGTACTTTGCAGCAACCAGTCTACAACTGGTCCGTAATCGCACGTGCGCACACCTTTATATATATATGTATATATATATATATATTTGTTTATGCGCGTTGTCTGGTTGTTGAGTGCACCAGGTTGAGAGGCCAAAAGAAATGGCACAGAGGGATGGTCACGCGTCGGGACTTCGGGTGGAAGAAGGTCAAGGATGCTATGCAAATAACATCCAGATAAATTCGCACACGACCACTCTAACCCGAAAATCAACAAAAGGGGGCATTTTAACGAGATCTAGAACCGTTCGGATTCAATTAAAAACCCTAAATTAAAACTCTTAATTTGATGTCAGTTTGATCCGTTTATTGATGGCGGAGTCATTTATTTCACTCCTAGAAGTCGTTTTAAAAATTTACAGCGTTTAAAACGGTCCATAATGGGGTTCCCAAAAGCTTCCACGGCCATAAAAATTGAAAATGGCGTATATTGAAGATGAATGAACAGTAACCGTGATATTAATTAATTTATTTAATTGTTTAATTAAATTAAACAATTTTGATTTGTTAATTTAAATAAAAGTTCATTGCGAATAAAAATTATACTTTGCCTAGGGTAAACCCCACATTTAAAACTCATTGGTGGTCTCGGATTTCTCGTACGATGCACGGTTTGTGAGTTATTAATGATTTAATCTTAAAAAACGGAATAAATAATTGATTAAAAATAATAATAATTTCTTGCGAGCGAGGCATCCAAACGCTCGATGCAAACAGATGTTATACTTTTTTTAGGGTAAAACCCTCATTCCGGACTCATTGGTGGCCTAAGATTTACCATAGGATGCACCGTTTGAGAGATATTTAATTATTTTTAAGAAAATAATATAAAAAATATTATTTAATAACATACTCCTTCATTAAATTCAAAATTGCTTATTTAATTAAGAGTTTCAACGAGATATTCAACAGCCTCATTAAATTCACCTAAATATTACACATCAATAAATAAAAACAGAACTTTGAAAAACCCCATAAATAAATTGTATTAAAAGAAAAAATAAACGCCAATTTTAATTATGTCCAACCTCCCCATTTAAATCCACATTAATTATCCAATTCATTTTTAACCTTCATTTATTATTCCCGTAATAAGTGTTTCGTAATTAATTATAAAACTCCATATTGATCATTAAATTCTTTTAACATTTATTTAACTAAGTCACCACAAAAATAATAATAACATCATTATTATTATTATTCAAACATTAATTTATTTAAAAACCCAAACCCCCAATTTATTACAATATCTTTAATATGATAAAAACTCCAACCCATAACCCCTCATTTAATTAAAAGTTTCTTTGAGAAGCTCAAAAGCCACATTTAATTCTCATAAATGATACACTCCTTTAACATGCAATTAAAATCTATGACTCCGTAATAATAACAATGACGTTATTATTATTATCACATTCCTCCATTTAATAAAAAAATGGTCCTTTAATAATTCTGAAACTCTTTATTTAAATAAAACAGTTCTTTGATAAACCAAAAAGCCACGTCAATACATTCAACTGACATTTAATTAATTCTTTAACATTCAATAAATTTAACAACCATAGTAATAGTAATAATAACTTCATATTATTATTATTATTAAAACATTATTTTAATTAATCCAAAACTTTCATATAATCATATTTAATTAAAAAATAATAATAATAATTTATTTAATAAGATAAACTGCACAGGTTGGACCGCAACCATGCGATGCCCATGCAGATCTATTAAAGTGGATTTTTTCCGGATCCGGTGCACCCGAGACTCATCGGGTCACCCGCTAAAATTTATCGGGTAATTACACAATTCCATAAACAACACCATTATGTGTTCCAACACTCAGAATAAAATTCCATAGCTCACTTTAAAAAAAATGAACCGTTGATAAATCGAAAAAAATTCGAAAACATTTGTATTTTAACCCGATTCAAAAACACGGGACTTTGCATTTTTGGAAGGTTTTTTTACCACCATGAGGTGGTCCTTCATGGTTTCTATGTTTAGTGTTACAGGGAGGACCTTTGTGATAGGTAATATGAAGAGGACCTCCAAAGATATTGATTATGGTTTTATGGGGAGAACCTTTAGAGTGGATACTCTGGGGAGGATCTCCAAATTTATAATTTTTTGTATTAGAGGGAGGATCTCCTTATCCATGATTTCTTATCCCCAAGCTACTGTCATGGTATGCTAATGAATATCAAGGATGTTAAATCCCACATAAGAAGAAACACTCTCATAGATCGTGGATTTCACCCAAATATCCCTCCTTCAAGATATTATTGTCCAAGAGAATGAGGTCAAAAACTATTTTATAATTGGGTCCACTTAATTTATGCAGTGACCATCATTAGTTGGATCTCTCCTAGGTATCTCCTTGGTTTTCATTAGGTTATTCCAACAAGCTTCTTGTGTGTCAATGGGAACATAGGTGCGGATATTCTTCTAAGATGTTATAGCCAATATCCCTTTGAAATTATTTCTCCTGGGTTTCTTAGTTTTTAAAATAAAATTCAAGATCTCTGATTTAACCTCATCAACATGTTCTTAGGGGGGTTAAATTTGTGTGGAACTACCAATGGAGATGATTGGAAGGATCCCACCAGGGTAGCTCTCAAATAGTGGTAATGAAATGGTTTAAATCCTCTTCTTCCTCCCTGAGGTAAGGAAGGTATGTTTTTTTATTATCTAGGGATATGATCCTGATGTGATTAGATGTGGAAATACAGGACACTTACTTCCTAGTGGTCTGGTGTATATAGGATTACCATTGGGAAATCATATATTAGAGTTTCTCATGATCCATCTATATGGTTTAAATAGAGTTCCTGAGTTGATACTCCTACACGAGATCATCCAACAACTAATGTTGGAGGACCTGGGTTAGTGATAATTTCCCTACAAACATTAGATTCATGACCTTTATCATAGGAGAAATATATATATGGATCATCATCTAGTGGTGTGCGATAACCTAAGGTGTCCCATGTCTTCCACCATCCAGACAGAGAAGCTTGACCTATAATTGTTGATTAATTCATTTTATTTAGATATAATGAGAGATCCTAAATTGAAACACACAAATAAAAAACTCATTAGGTCTCCATCATAAGCAAGATTACATGGTCAATCAGTATCTTTCACAAGTAAATGGTTTAATAAAAGGCCCTCAATTTTTTACCCATGTATGTTTATTGCCCAAGTTTTTTTTGGTCATATACCTTCTTTTCAAAGGTAGGAGATCTTTGGGATATGTTAATGGAACTACAAATTATGCACTAAGGTCAAGAGGTTGGGGGTTTATCTCATCTCTTAAGTGGTCTTTTCACCTAATTTGATACTCTCATATAGAGTTCTAAAATATATATAAAATTATCCATAGTAACAATACTGGTTTTTATGGTCATGAGAATGATTGATTGATACCATGCATTGATGTGAACATTTTTACATATCATAGTTTCTCTATCATTCTCCTACTACTAGATTACACTATGATTTAAAACCAAAAACATTGAATAATAAAACTTATTTTCATTATAGGAGGTGGTAAATATTTTTGGAATTTGGATTAGGATAAAGAGATGGCCTTACAATATTTTCCTATAAAGGGGATCAAAACCCACATAGTTTAGTATTTCTGTATAGGACACATTATACCTTTTAAGGTCATGTGAAAAGGACTATTATGGGGCCTTTCAAGGTCATGCATCCATGACAAATATGTCTTTAAGATTAAGATCAAATTACTAAGAAATTTTTCAAAAAGTTTAATTTGATTAAGAATGGAATATTATGTGAAATGGGCCTATAAATTTTTTGTACATGACTTACATATGAGAGTACCTTTCAAGATAATCCTACTTTTTGGTAACAAAATAGGGAAGGGTGTGTTTGGGGCTTACATCAAGTAGGAGGAACATGGTATTTATGGGTAATTTATAGGGCATAGAGATGAAATAATTAATGAGAAAATGGTTAGGGACTACACCTAATAGGATGGCCATATATTCATGTCCACCTCAATTTTGTTGATAACTAGACAGGAATTGAAGATCGGACTCATGGGTGATATGACCCAATGAGTAATAGTTAATACTTATAATAGATCAAAATACAGTATGTATCTATGGATTATTTATTATAGACAAGGGGGGTCAATCAATGGATTGTCCAGCCACCAGATAGTTATGGTGATAGTCTAAGATGGTAATGGAATAAGAGTTTGGAAATATAAACTTATAATAACTCAATTCAATCCCATCAAGCTAGCATGAAAAGGTTGACTGATTACATGAGGGTTATAGGTAGCCTTGTCAGAGTGGTCAGAATGAGTATCCTAAGGTTATAAAAGTACCATTGGTTTCCTAAGGATATAGGGCCTTATTATCAAGGTAATGTGTATTTGTTGTATCCTAAAGGGTCCTATATTTTATGAATAAAAAAACTAGGAGAAGTAATTTATAAAGTTTCTGATTCCCATCATCAAAACAATAAATGATTGAAATAGAGCACTCTATTGGGAATAATCTAATCATCTATATCAGGAGTCCATAAAGGAGTAATGGGTATATGGGAATCAATAGTGGGTTTTTTGGGCTATACATTGTCAACATGGTCCTTGGGGTAACTAATTTATCCCAATTACGAAGCCTAAGATAATGGGTCACCCAATAAGGAATCCTATTGGGATAATACTGGGAACTGGTTGGGACCACAGATAGAATACCTAGTTAAATTGGTTCCCAATTAGGTGAACTCGGTATATATTCTCGTTGTTGGTAGGAATGGGTAGTAGGGTACCCGGTTAGGTTAATTGGGAATAGTTCCCATAATGAAGAAATTGTACCCTTGTGGAGGTGAAATATGAGGTTGAACACCATTCTAGATTATATATTTGAGTTAATGAGTAATTAGTTAGGTAAAATTTGAGAACATGGTGTGATTATTTAAGGGAAAATAGGGGGCCCTTTAGGATAGATAGGGAACCTGAATGGTGATCCTTGGTTTCTTGGAATCACCTCTAAAAAAGAGTTTGTCACCCTAGTCTTGGTGAAAACCTAGGATAATTGGTCTTATAGTGATCTAAATCATTGAAAAACACAAATTCCATTCTCTTCCATAATTTCCCCCTCAATTGGATTCAAAAATCACCAAAATGGGAAGCTTGGTTGGCTTGGGTATATATTACATGTGTCTAGTTACTTCCAGTCCTACTCCTCCACACTTAGTTTACACGTCTACTTTGAAATTGGGGGTTAGAGGGTCCTTATATAGGAAATGGGATTTGTGTTCCCAAATAACTAATGGTAACTACTTATGTACCTCAGTCTCCTTTGAATAGGGTGAACTATGCATGTACAGGAAATGTCAATCATGTGGTATAACACAACTCTTTGGAAACAAAGGCATGTGAATTCTAAGAAGAACTGTGTGCACTGGTTTCAATAAGAATATGGTGTTGTGACATAATTACTTATCTTTCTTCTCCTCCATTGAAAATTCCTGATCTTATATAACCATTAGTGGAGTTCTTCCTTTTCTAAAATTTTAGTTCCAACAACCATTGATCTAAAAGATCTTGAAAATGCACCTTAATCCCATGTCACCTCGAATATTTTCTATACTAAATTTTATTGTGATGTGGAAAATGAATTTAAAAGAACAAAATGATCATATTTTTATTACATGAGGATTATTTTACATTTAGTATTTCACATATATGCTTCTACAAATTTAATTAGTAGTGAAGTGAACCCTGAACCGATATGATTTTCTTATGCTAATAAGAGAGAAATTTTTTAGATTTGTTCCCATGTTAACAATGTGATCACTGGTGAGATTGAAATTAAATTTTCTTCAAAAAACACTATCAATGTAAAGGATCTTGAAAAATAACTTTTGGATCATGTAACCTTTTATATTTATTACTCTACATTGTAAAGTGATGAAAGGATAATTTTAAAACAAGAGGAATCCCATCTTCTGATCTCATGTTATCCATCTAACACATAAATTCACTACCAAAAGTTAGACCTCGTCTTAGACTTCTAGAACAAAAAACCAATACATGATTGATCAATGTGTTATTTTGGTTTAATTACAAATAGGTGTACCATATAATCTTCTAATACCCCCACTAAATTGAAATTATTTTAACAAAGGGATATATTTATCATTCAAGAATGAGGCCTCCCAAAGAAAAAATTATTCTGGAATCACACTAGAGCTAAGAAAATATGGTGGTTGTTATTAATAAAATAATATCCAACTTTAAACTTTGGATATACCACTACAAAAATATAGTTATAGACTAAATAAATTTAATCATTCTTGGGATACAACCCAAGTTTTATTTTTTTACATTTATTAATCTTTCATTTGTTTAAAAATAAATAATAAATCTTTTTTCTTATCTTATAGGTAAGTTGGATTCACTATCAATAGACACAAAATGGAGAAATAATCATGGATTCCGCATTAAATGAGAACTATATCAAGTGCTACCAAGTACGATCCTATATCAAAGGATCTATCCATGAATAGAGATGATGTAACAACCTGAAATTATAATTACATTTAAATAAGTAAATATTATTGATAACTTTACTTCCACAGAGCAACCGACATAAACAATCTAAAACATGTTATAATAATTTTATTAATAAACCTAATATGTTAATGAATTTAAAATCATTACCTTTACAAGTAAAATAGAAAATCATAATTAATGTCAAAAATGGTGTTTTCAATTAAATCGGTTATCTGTATATTTTTAATTCCCAATTAAAATATAAATTCTGAAATTTTAGAAGTTTAAATAGATAAAATAAACCAAATTTTTTAACTCATCACATTAAACTTTACTTATTGTGATTTTTTTAGCATTTTCTAAAAAGATTTATTTTTTTTCAAAGATGCAGGATTTCCAAAAATTAAAATTTCCATGATTTAATCATTATGTAAGAATAACTTAGAAGATTCAAAAATCATTAGAGTTATAAATTATTAAATTATGGTATAGAATTATTCTTTTTTAATATTATTTTTTCATATAAAACATACTAAAAATATTTTTAGAACTAATGTAAAATGTGACTATAATAAAAAAACTAGTTTTGGTCTTCACTTTAAATCATGTATTAACAAGGTGAGGTTCGGTTATATATTTCCTAGGATACCTCATAAATTTTATTCAATTAATAATAATTTAATTTACGTTTTTAAAATTTGTATCCATGATTATTTTATAATATATATAAATTTAAAATATTAATAATGTTATTTATAAAATCTTGTAACACATTTAAGTGTTTCTATTTTAAAATTAACTTTTCATACCAATAAAAATTTTATTTAATAATTTTTTTTCAAAATTTAAATCATAATATTAAAATTATTTAATAATCTCAATTTAAATATTTTTTCATTAAAATTATTTACTACAGACAAAAATTAATTATCAAGGTAAAAATTAAAGGGGTAAATTAAGTTTAAACTAGTGTTAATGTCCTAAAAATTTTAAAAATGTGAATTAAGTTGAATGTTTGAGATTTTTTCTCAACCAATAAATGTTTCCCTTACATGTTTTCCCATTTTAATTCCATGGTACCTTGAAACTAAATTAAATTATTGAAAAATGAAAAGGTTTTTCCAAAAGTTCCTTACATTCACTTATAAAAACATACCAATTCCACCATTCAATGATACATTTCACCTTAGAATGTCTCCTTAAAAATATTTCATTTTACTCTCCCTATAAACCTATAAAATGAACATAATATCCTGGTCAATCATTTTCATCCTAAGACCTTCAAAATAATTTATAATTACAAGGAAAATTCAAGTCATTGTCGTAAGTATTATATCCTTATTAAGTTTTCCTTATTAATCTTACTCTACAAAATATATTATCACCATAATAATATGATTAATTTAGTATCATTAGTATAATTATTTTTTTATTAATGTTGAAACCCTTATTTACTCATTTCTATCCACTAAAAAATAAATTGAACATCAATCATGAGTGTGCATGGACTACCTCCTCAATAAAGAATCATTTTTTCATTTTAGTTTAAGTAATAAATTATTTATCCAATCATCTTAAATTTTCATTCACCATTATAAAAACATCAAAATAATATCATAATTCTTAT
Source organism: Viscum album (assembly GCA_963277665.1). Taxonomy (NCBI): domain Eukaryota; kingdom Viridiplantae; phylum Streptophyta; class Magnoliopsida; order Santalales; family Viscaceae; genus Viscum; species Viscum album. The sequence goes on along the minus strand of OY728143.1, from coordinate 1,876,682,793 downwards.
GTTATGATGATATTATGTCCAAATAAACACCTCTTTAACCATACTCACCCATTGAGTTAAAGCAAGTTCAAGTTTGGGTCGGTTTAACCACCTACATTAATAATGATTTAAAATCTTATCATGAATAACTATGAGAAAATAAATACTAATATTATTATATGTTAATAAAAAAATAAGGATCATTTTATTGTTTTGTAAAATCTATAAAATTTAAATAATTTATTATTAATATATCATCTTTGACAACCAAAATCATCGAAATAATATGAAATCAATTCGGTATTCACAAATCATAACAAAAAAAGATATGGAATTAAGTAATAACATTTAAAATAAATATAAGTTATATATTAAATAATTTTAATTTATATTTGAATAATTAACTTGGTATCAAATTATGGGTAATGATATCAAAAGTATTAAACATGCAAAAAATAGTTAAAGTTATTAATACCTAATGTTTATAATATGATATAACTAATTAATCTACTTATGATAAAAATTATAATAAGGATTATAAAAGTATAATACTCAAGATTAATGTTCTGAAATTGGATATTAATTTAGTTATGTTTTTGGTGCATGTGTTTAATGTAAATTCATGGAAGTGAAGATAAGAGGTAAGGGTTTTTGTCTCAAAATCCTATCTTTGAGACATATTTGGTATTATGAACATGAATTCATTTATGTGGTGTACATAAATCCTATATGAGATATAATATCATGAATTATATTTAAATCATGGTATTTTAAGTTCAATTACAATACCTATCTATCAAGGGGTTTTGATTAAATTGTTACTCAATCCGAATGAGTTTTCTTGGTCTCAATTCTGATTCTTTGAGACATGATACATATTATGGACCATGTTTCCTTTTTATAGTTTTCTATTAATTTAATATCACTTTAATTAAATATAAATTATTTCCTTATAATTAATGGTATAAAAAATCCAAATCAATTTATTTACTTCAAATTTCTTTTTAATCAAGTGTTACCTTAGTCGTAAGTGTTTTTGGTAACTCAATTTTTGTTCAATGACTTATGATCATTCACTTGAAAATATTTCATATAGGTTCGGTGAATTATTACATTTGATTATATTATTTTTTATTCTCACATTTTTTACATTTTTACCACTTAAACATCTTTTCAAATATTTCATGTTTCATGGATTGTTTTGTTTATAATGGATATTGATAACTCAACTCTCATTTCCTTTCCTTGAGTTATATTGTTCCATTATGAAGTTATTTCTTTAAAGTTTGGGTTCCCCAATGTAATAATTCATTATATTTAATTTTATAATTCTCTATGGGAAAATTTATTTTTAATACAAAGGAATATTTTTTTACTCTTCCTACAATATGAGGTTTAAACAAACATATTTTGAAAATAATAAAAAGGATTTTCCCTTTAATTTTCATATATTTTGTCTTCATATCTTCATTTCTCCATGATAAAATTTATGTCTTTTCAGATATCCATTATTGAAGATTCTTTTCAAAATTAAAGGTTTTCTAGATCTACCATGAAACTTTTTCAAAATTTACCTTTGAACGGGGCACGTTAATTTTTATTTTATTTCAATGCAAAAAAACATTTTCTAAAATCACTTTTTAGTTTTCACTTCCATTTACATTATAATTTTCAAAATGATTTACCCTAATGGGGTTTTAGTTCATGATATATACATATATATATGTTATAATATGGGGGATTAAACTCACGAAATCAAATGCTCTATTCATGATCCCTTCTATTGTGACATTGTTGGAAGCATTCTTTTGCAAGGATGATTTTAATCTTTGTCAACATACATATAAGTTTCATTTGTTACAATAGTGTTATCTTCTTTTTAAACCATCCACCTTTTTTCTCTATATGGATTATTATCATGTTATTTAAGTATTGATTTATTTGTATACTCATTGATCTATACGGAATGAACACCACATTTTATATAATTTAAATTTGATGATATTCATCTAAAAGAAATGTTATCTCATTGACAAGGGGAAATGAATTGTCATGACTCGTCCCCCGGGGTCCGTGTCGTGACTAACCCAAGCCCACCTTCCATAGGCTAGGGGCAGGCGACTAGCACCAAAGGCATAATTCCCTAAAACTGGGAAGGCATTTCCTTTATAACTCGTAAACACACACACAAGCAAGCACGTAGCTAGAAAAAACACCAAGTAAACTGTATAACAAAAGAGTGCTGAAAGCAAAAGGGGCCAGAATACAAGCCCAACTGAAAAGTACAAGTACAACTGAAATGAAATACAGTTGAAGAAAGAGAAAAGACAACTACTGGATTGTCCTCCGAGGTTCCTACCTGAAGGGTAGGTACATATCGCCTCCTCAGCACTCCATGTCTGTCCGTCTCCTCTGGGTACTGACACACCGTATGGTCCACCTTCGGGTACCATCCAGTCCTGGTACTCTTAGCCTCCATCAGTGTTGTCTCTTGTCTGCATCCAAAACAACGAAGTGCAGGCATAGCCCGTGTAGGCGTGAGTATAACGATGCTTAGTAGGGACCCCAAGACCCTCAAGGTCTCACAAAATCCAAAAAGGATAAACCAAAAAGTATGAAATCAACAGATAACCTCACTTAGGTATATGCCCATACATATACCTAAGTTATCAAGTGATCCATCTCAATCATGAGTAAGACATAGAAAAACTGACTCAGATCAACCAGGATTTTATTCTAGGGGTTGTATCAAGTAACATCCCAAGTCACATTGCCGAAACCCCGGCTGTTGGAGAACTCCCCCTCTATCAAGTATAGTGGGCCTCCCGCGACACCAAGCGTGCTTCCCACTAACCTTGGACTGTTGAGGTACTCCTCCTATCGAGTACCGTGGATCTGTCGCGTCACTAAGCGCGCTCCCCACCGTGGGTCTGTCGCATCACCAAGCGCGCTCCCCCTCGTAGCCTGCTGAGGTACTCCTCCTGTCGAATATCGTGGGTCTATCACGACACCAAGGATCTCACCACTATGGGTCTGCCGCGACACCAAGGCGCTCTCCACTGGGCTAGTAGAGTCACTCCGAGTCAAAACAGTCAGCAGTCGTCAGGTCTCAGCCAGCTACTAGGTCTCTGCACTATGCTCGCTCGTCTCCAGAAGGATCTACTCCATGAGCTACAGGTCAATACTCCAACTGTCATGAATTCCCAAGAATAAGTATCTCAAATATCTTCCACGTCATAGGGGTCTCAATGAAACAGACGGTGCATCAATCAGATGCCCGGTCTGTGAGTTATTAGCATTTTAGTCTCAGGGGCCCGGTTGGATTCGTGCACGATCCAAACTGACCGTATCTCAACTATACCCCAAACTTCAGTGGGGTATACTCAAAGGGACCATCACGCTCCAAGATTTTCAGCGCCGCTGAATGTTCGTCAAACGGACGTCTGGTGCCAAAGATATGGTCGAGGAGCATAAATGGGTCGTAGTGAGCCCGGGCCCGGTCCGACCCGGTCGGACCGACCCGACCCAAACCAGCCTGGGCGGACCCATTTTGGGTCGACCCGGCCTAACCCATTCAGTCTGACCTGGCCCGGACCACTGGGCCCAGCCCAGCTGGCTGCGAGGGGCCACGGAGAGCAGTGAGGGCACGGACCAGCGAGGGCGCGGACTGACCGTGGGTCGGTGCGAGGGCGATTTGGCCCAGAGGGCGCCGCGTGGGTGGCTCGGCCCAGAGGTCACCGTGAGGACAGCTCGGCCCGGGGCGTGGGGCCGGTTCGGCTCAGAGGGATGCGGGGGTGAGGCTCGAGGCGGCTCGGCCCAGGGGCGGCTCGGCCCGGGGGTCGGGGCAGAGTGGTCGGGGCTGGTTCGTCCAGCAGGTGGTGTGACAGAGGCCGGTTCGTCCGGGAGGCCAGAGCAGCCAAGGTGGCTCGTTCGGCGGATGGCGTGGCCAAGGCATCTCAGCCCGGAGGATGGGGTGGTCGTGAGCCGTTTCGGCCGGGAGACCGGGGTGACTGGGGGCCGGGAGGCCGGGAGGCCGGGGTGGCTGGGGGCTGGTTCGGCTGGGTGGCTGGGGTGGATGGGGGCTAGTTTGGCCAGGAGACCGGGGTGGCCGGGGTGCGGCGTGGCCGGGTTGCGGTGCGGCCGGGGCACGGCTCGGCAGGGGCACGACGCGGCCGAGGTGCGGCGTGGTTGGGGTGCGGCGCGGCCAGGATGTGGCACGGCTCGAGGCCGGTTTGGCCAGCGGCGGTGTAGGGCCGGTTCATCCAGGAGGTCGGAGCGTCGTGGGGGTGGCGCGGGTCGCGAAGGTCACGGGTGGTGGTGTTGTTTCCTTCATCGCCTTCATCTCCTTCGTTGCCTTCCTTTGTTTCGAAGAACACCGCAAATCAACACAAGGGTTATAGAGAGGATGGACCATGTTAGTTTGGCCCGCACTCTCCGCATTAGAGTGGTAGAAAGTGGTTCACAAGAACAAATCACATCCAACCCGCCCGCAAATATTTTTCCCAACCAATAAAAGAAAAATAATGGGGTGCATGGAAAGTGATAAACAAAGATCATTAAACCCCTACCTCGGGTTGATACGTCAACGGAGTCGCGGGGAAGAAGAAAAATTTTTGGGAAAAAGACGGACATCGGTGTCGTCATCATTTTCCTCGATCGTCAGTTTGTTCATCGGTTCGTCGTAGATGAGGACATCCCACATCGGAAGAAGTCCCAAGGAAGAAGGTCAAAGGAGGTCGGTGTTCTTCGTTGGGGAGCGCGTTCTTCGTTGGAGAACGCGTTCTTCATTGGAGAGCATAATCCTCCAAGTGTTGGGCATCTCATCACTTTATCAGTGCTTTGTCACTTGGGGAAGCCGTCCCAAATCCTCCTCCAAAGCTCCATATATATAAGAGAGGGGAGGTAGGTAGGAAAGGATCATGGAATTTATGACGGTTCATTTATTAGGAACCTTCCTAAATACCAACGGCGTTGTTACTTAATTTAAAAAGGGGGAAAGCCAATTAACTAAGTTGGCATAATTAAAGGTATGTGCATTGGCACAATTAATGTGGAGGAAGTCAAGAGGCTCCTCCAAATTAATGAGGGGTGTTGAGAGTTTCTCTCAATTAAAAGGGGGGTTTAATCCTGGGTGGTCCCTACCACCATAACCTCTCATGGGAGGTTATGGTTTGGGTGGTCCCCACCACCATAACTTATAATGGGAGGTTAAGGTCCGGTGGTCCCCACTTCCAAATTCCACATGGAGGTTTAGTTCTGGTGGACCCCACCTCCCAACACCCACAAGGGTGTTGCAAATAAAAATAAAAATGTCACACACTTTTATTTTTATTTTTTTCTTACACAAAAACCCCAAAACTATCTTTCACTCTAGACACACTACAGTCGAGGTGAAAGCCTTCTTAAGAGAATATCGGTGCTGCATGTTCAATGGTTCCCTCTGATTCCAATTCCATGCACCAGTTCAAAATTTAGAAAATCCTACTCACACGTTTACTAAACGTAACTGAAATAAAGTTTAGAAATTCATTTCGGGCACTCCGGGCCTTGAAATCACGCACCGTCAATTTTCGCGGACTCGTAAAATTTCCATATATTTAAAAAAATTACATGTAAATTTAGGGTCTTTACATTCTCCCCACCATAGGTTTTACATCCTTGTAAGACACAACTCAAACTAAGGTAACAAGTGGGGGTACTAAGCATGCATCTGAGCCTCTCACTCCCATCTGCTCTCCTGGAGGTTCTCGTGCTTCCAGAAAACGTGCACCAAAGGTATCGACCATCCATGAAGTACCCGCTCTTGTCGATCCTCAATATCTACTGGAACCTTTGTAAAAGTCACCCCATCATCGACGTCCAGCTTTCCATGGTCAATCGTATGAGAAGGGTCATGCACATATCTCCTCGGATGGGATACGTGGAATACGTCATGCACCCGGTGCAACTGAGGTGGAAGACCTAAGTGGTATTCCACCTCGCCAACTCTGCTGAGGAACTGAAAAGGTCTGATGAACCTCAGAGATAACTTCCCACCTCATCCAAATCTTCACAAACCTCATCGAGGTGAGACCCTTAAAAATACGTGGTTTCCATCCTCAAACTCTAGAGGTCTCCGTCTCCTGTTGGCATATGACTTCTGCCTGCTTTGTCCATTCTTTATCCACTCCTGGATGACCTGAACCTTCTCTGTGATATCTCGTACCATCTATGGTCCCACTAGTGCTGACTCCACTGGGTCAGTCCATCACAAGGGTGATCTGCAAGGTCGCCCGTATAACACCTCAAAAGGTTCCATCCCAATGGTGGAGTGATAACTGTTGTTGTACGCAAACTCCACTAAAGGAAATTGATCCTCTCATTTGTAAATAAAGTTGAGAACACAAGCACGCAGCATGTACTCAAGGGTCTGAATGGTCTGCTCAGTCTGAACATCCGTCTGAGGATGGAAGGAGGTGCTCAAACGAAGCTGCCTCCAATAGCCAAGAAGTAAAATGTGCATCATGATCGGAGACAATCGACGAAGGTACTCCATGTAGCCGTATAATCTCTTGCACATAGAGGCATCCCAATCTCTCTATTGAACCCCGCTCTCTGATTAGTAGGAAGTGTGCCAACTTGGGAGTCAGTCGATGATCATCCAAATCGAGTCATGTCCCCTAGATGTACATGGAAGTCCTGTCACAAAGTCCATGGATATCTCATCCCACTTCCACTCTGGGACCTCTAAAGACTGAACCAAGCCTGCTGGTACCTGATACTCTGCCTTCACTTACTGACAAGTGAGGCACCGAGAAACAAACTCTACAACTGCTTTCTTCATTCCCGGACACCAGTGTTGTCGTCGGAGATCCTGGTATATTTTCACCACTCCTGGATGTACCACTAGAGGGGATGTGTGGAACTCCCTCAACACTTCCTTTTTAAGTGACACTAGTACCATGGTACATCCTCTAAAGAGGATGATGTGCTCCCCACCTTCAGAAAAACCATTGGGTGCATGTCCTGTGGATATCTGAGCACGTCGTGTCTCGTAGTCATCATCCCCATGTTGTGCCTCCCTGACTCACTGAAGAAGTGGGGGAGTGACTATAAGAGACTGAATAAAAGCTGCTCCATCTCTATCCACAAAGGATATCTGCAAAGTGGCTAGCTGCTCTGTCACCTCGCCTAGTAGCTGTATACCAAACCTCCTATTGAGTTCATCTACAACAACGTTCCCCTTCCTAGGAGTATAGACTATCTTGAAGTCATAGTCCTAGAGGAACTCAATCCAATGTCACTGTATCAGGTTCAGGTCCTTCTGAAAGAAGATATACCTGAGACTCTTGTGATCATAGTACACTGTAAAATGCTCGCCCATCATATAGTGTCGCTATGTCTTCAAGGTGAAGACCACTGCTGCTAACCCCAGGTCATGGGTAGTGTAGTTCTGCTCATGTTGTCTCAGCTGTCGGGAACCACATGTGATCACTTCTCACTTCTGCATCAGGACACATTCGAGTCTGGTCCCTGATGTGTCGCAGTACACTATGTACCCTACGCCTTCCTCTGGAAGCCTCAAGATGGGGGCACTATTCAGCCTCTACCTCAGCTTCTAAAAGCCCTACTGGCATCTCTCCGACCACACAAAGGTTTTCCCCTTATTCATCAATGTTGATAGTGGTGATGAGACTTTGGAGAAGTATGAAACAAACCTCTAGTGATATCTAGCCAAATCCAAGAAACTATGTACTTCCGTCACACTCCTGGGTGGCTCCCAAGCAAGTATCGCCTCAATCTTTACTGGATCTGCTACAACTCCAGCTTCCAATATGACAGGTCCCAAGAAGTGAATCTCTCAGATCCAGAATTGGAACTCTAAGAGCTTACCATAAATCTGGTTCTCTCGGAGTGTGTCTAGTACTACCCGCAAATGATAGGTATTATCCTCCTCAGTAGTTGAGTAGATCATAATGTCATCGATGAAGACCACTACAAAGCGATCATGGTATGGCTGAAAGACCATGTTCACGAGTCCCATGAACATTGTTGGAGCGTTGGTCACGCCGAATGGCATAACCAAGAACTTGTAGTGGCCGTACCGATATCTTAAGGTCATCTTCTGCACATCCTCGTCTCAAACTATGAGCTGGTGATAGCCTAATCTGAGTTCTATCTTTGAGAACCACCGTGCTCCCTTCAGCTGATCAAATAGTTCGTCAATCCATGGGAGTGGGTACTTGTTCTTCACGGTCACCTGGTTCAGGCACCGATAGTCCACACAAAGCCTCAAGCTCCCATCTGCCTTCTTGGTGAACAGAATCGGGGCTTCCCAGGGAGAAACAATGGGCCAGATGAACACCTTCCCCTGCAAGTCCTCTAGATGTACCCGTAGCTCGTGAAGCTCCGTGGGAGCCATCTGATACACTGGAGTAGATATTGATGTCATCCCGGGGTACAAGTCAATGTAACAGTCCACCTCTCTACAAGGAGGTAGACCTGGGAAATCATCAGGTAAAACATCTGCGTACTGGTCCACCACTACAGGATAACTCAGAATCTTCACATCAACAACTCTGAGGGTAAGTCTAGACAACTGATGAGTTATCAGATGCACTCTCCTTCGAGTAAGTCCATCCTATGCTACAAAGTCTCTCTTCTCACCGGTGAAGGTAAACCTGGTCACATTTGTGCAGACACACCACACTTTGCACCTAATACAGTCAATCTGAGCATGGACTGTAGATAACCATTCCATACCTAAGATGACGTTGTAAGGCCTCGGCGCTGCTACTAGGAGATCGCAACTGAATCTCTCACCTCCTAGAGTATTATCACACTACCGGCACCAGTGTGTAATCGTTGAATATGCTCTCGTAGGAGTCTCTATCCATAAGGATCGAGCCAACAACTCCGTCAGAATCTTTGAGATCCAAATGAGGGTAGTGGAAATAAAAGAATGACTGGAACCTATGTCTATAAGAACTGCAGCTAAGGTGGAGTAGTCATAGATCGTACCTTGTATTATCTCTGGAGTGCCATGATTGTAGGCCTCATCCACCTAGAGCTTAGCTCTCCCCTGTCCACCTACTCCCTGCGGTCGGGGTGGACCTCCTGGTGGTGGTGATGGTGGTGGTAATATCTCAAATCATCCCCCACCACCAAGCTACATCACCAGCTCCTCTACCATGTCTGCCTATTCCCTGCTGACCGCCTCGATCAAATCTTTGTCTCTACCTGTAGAAGGTCGGTGGTAAGGATCACCATGAAATCAAATGGTGTCCCTACCAATCAGAAAACTCTCACCACAGCCTCCAGTCAATCCTCAGGTGCCTGTGGGTCCATCTCTCCCCTGAACCTAGGTGGCCTCTGGCGCTAGAACTCGTGCAACACGCTCAATCGGCATGCATCGTCTACTGTTGGGGCTGGTGGCATCGGTATCCCAATGGGGAAAGGTACTGCTGGTGCCTATGCTGATGCCTCTACTGGAAGAGGTCCCTACACCGAGGCCTCGTTGCTCGGCGGGCTATCAGTGCGTACAACTCTAGGAACTCTAGCCGGTTGTCTGTGTGGAGGAATCCTGAAAGGAAACAGGTGCGCTATGGTTAAAAGGTTATACCTGGTGAGCTGACCTAGTGAGCTGACTTAAAGAAAACTTTTTGAAACACACACGCAATCAGTGTTTTCGTGCACTGAGTCGAAAATCTGTAGTCAAGGTCTTGGTGTATGGATACGCCAGCCGCCCCACTAACACTGGACTCCCTGAACTGAAAACCACACCCACTAAACTTAACACTATTGCTTCACAGAAAATATCAGAGTCCTAATTTCTACGATAGAACTGACTCCTCTGATACCAATTTGTCATGACCCGTCTCACCGGGCCCGTGCTGTGACTACCCCATGCCCGCCTTCCATAGGCCAGGGGCTGGTGACTAGCACCAAAGGCGTAATTCCCTAAAACAGGGAAGGAATTGCATTTATAACCCGTAAACACACAAAAAAGCAAGCACACAGCTGGATGAAACACCAAGTAAACTGTATAACAAAAGAGTGCTGAAAGTAAAAGGGGCCAGAATAAAAGCCCAACTGAAAAGTAAAAGTACAATTGAAATGTAATACAACTGAAGAATGAGAAAAGATAGTTACTGGATCATCCTCTGAGGTTCCTACCAGAAGGGTAGGTACAGATCACCTCCTCAGCACTTCACATCTGTCAGTCTCCTCCGGGTACCAACACGCCGTATGGTCCACCTCCGAGTACCGTCCAGTCCTGGTACTCTCAGACTCCATCAGCATTTCTTGTCGTCTGCATCCAACACAACGAAGTGTGGGCATATACCGTGAAGGGGTGAGTATAACGATACTCAGTAGGGACCCTGAGACCCTCGAGGTCTCACAAAATCCAAAAAGGATAAACCAAAAAGTATGAAATCAATATATAACCTTACTTAGGTATATGCCCATAAATATGTCTAAGTTATCAAGTGATTCATCTCAATCATGAGGAAAACACAGAAAAACTGACTCAGCTCAACCAGGATTTTATTCTAGGGGTAGTATCAAATAACATCCCCAATCACATTGTAGAAACCTCGGCTGCTGGAGAACTACTCCTCTATCGAGTATAGTGGGCCTACCATGACACCAAACGTGCTTCCCACTAACCTTGGACTGCTGAGGTACTCCTCCTATCGAGAACCGTGGATCTGCCACATCACCAAGAACGCTAACCATCGTGGGTCTTCCGTGTCACCAAGCACGCTTTCCCTCATAGCCTGCTGAGGTACTCCCCCTGTCGAGTAATGTGGGTCTGCTGCGACACCAAGATGCTCCCCACTGTAGGTCTTCCACGATACCGAGGCGCTCCCCACTGGGCTAGTAGAGTCACTCCGAGTCAAAACGGTCAGCAGTCGTCAGGTCTCAGCCAACTATTAGGTTTTCGCACTATGATCACTCGTCTCCGGGAGGATCTGTTCCACAATCTATAGGTCGATACTCCAACTGTCACAAAGTCCCATGAAGAAGTATCTCGAAGGTCTGCCACTTCATAGGGGCCTCAACGCAATAGACGGAGCATCAATCAGACGCCCGGTATGTGAGTTATTAACCTTTTAGTCCCAGGGGCCTGGTTGGATTCATGCACGATCCAACCAGACCGTATCTCAACTATAACCTAAACTTTAATGGGGTATACTCAAAGGGACCATCATGCTCCAAGATTTCCAGCACCACTAATGGTTCGTCAAACGGACGTCTGGTGCCTAAGATATGGTCGAAGGAGCGTAAATGGGTCGTAGTGGGCCTGGGTCTGGTCCAACCCGGTCGGACCAACTCGGCCCGACCCCGCCTAGGCCAACCCGATTTGGGTCAACCCGACCTGATTTGTGGGGTCTTTCCTGGCCCATTGGGCGGCCTAGCCCATTGGGTTCGGCACGGCCCGCTGGGCCTAGCCCAGCCGACCACGAGGGGCCACGGAGAGCCGCGAGGGCACAGACTGGACACAAGGGTGCGGACCGGTCATGAGGGCGCGGACCGTCCGCAGATCGGCACGAGGGCGGTTCGGCCCGGAGGGCGCCGCGTGGGCGGCTCGGCCCGAAGGCCACCGTGAGGGCGTCTTGGCCCGGGGTGCGGGGCAGGTTCGGCTCGGAGGGTGATGGGGGTACAGCTCGAGACGGCTCAGCCTGGGGGCCAGGGCGACTCGTCTTGAGGGCCGGGGCAGCTTGGCTCGGGGGTCGAGGAGGTGCGGCAGGGGCCGGTTCGGCCAGCGGGTGGCGCGACCGGGGTTGGTTCGGCCGAGAGGCTGGGGTGGCTCGGCCGGTGGATGGCGCGGCCCGGCCGGGAGGCCGGGTGGCTGGGGTGTAGCGTGGCCAGGGCGCGGCGCGGCTGGGGTGAGGCGCGGCTCAGGGTCGGTTTGGTCGGCGGCGGTGCGGGGCCGGTTCGTCTGTGAGGCCAGAGCACCGTGAGGGTGGCGCGGGTCGCAGAGGCCACAGGTGGCGGCGTTGTTTCCTTCATCGCCTTCGTCACCTCCCTCCGTTTCGAAGAACATCGCAAATCAACACAAGGGTTACGGAGAGGACGGGTCATGTTAGTTTGGCCCACACTCTCTGCATTAGAGTGGTAGCAAGAGGTTCACAAGAACGAAACACATCAAACTCCCCCGCATAGATTCTTCCCAGCCCGCAAAAGAAAAAGAATGGGTTCATGGAAAGTGATAAACAAATATCATTAAACCCCTACCTCGGGTTGATACATCGACAGAGTTTCAGGGAAGAATACAAATCGTTGGGAAAAGGATGGATGTCGGTGTCATTGGTGTTTTCCTTGATCGTCGGTTTGTGCATCGGTTTGTCGTAGATGAGGAAATCCCATGTCAGAAGAAGTCATAAGGAAGAAGGTCTAAGGAGGTCGGCGTTCTTCGTTGGGGAGCGTGTTCTTCATTGGAGAACGCATTCTTTATTGGAGAGCGGAATCCTCCAAGTGTTGGGCATCGTGTCACTTTACCAGTGTTTCTTCACTTGGTAAAGTCATCCCAAATCCTCCTCCCAAGCTCCATATATATAGGAGAGGGGGTAGGTAGGCAACGGTCATGGAATTTATGATGGTTCATGTTGAGACCTAAAGTTTGACGTACATGGACATTACATTAATTTTGTAGAATACTTAATACATGACAAAAATAGATGCCCAAAGACTTTATTAGTTTAGTGTCTTTGGAAACACGGAACGTAATATTCTAATCATGGTGAAAGATCTTCAACATCTCCCATAAAGATCTTACCCTTTTGGTTTTCTTACCTAAAACCTTTCTTTTTATACTGGGGAAAAGAAAACATAAAAATGGTGAGCTCAAATTCTCAGTAAGGGTAAACATAGAGAACATAAAACAATCCATAAACATTTGAATGAAAAAACTTGAACATAAAATCTAAACATCAAAATCTTGAGCAAATACATAAATCTTGGAAGTACGTAAGGAATATATCATAAAGAAACATAAATCATGATAAAATAGCATGGGAATAAAACATGTAATTATGTCAAACCATTAATAACATGATATAATTTCCATAGTAGCCAAGGCATTGCTGCCAATACCATCTTAGTAGACAAAGTCCCTTTCTGAATCGAGTTCACTCCTCATTCCAGTCCTGTATCATTGAACCGGATTAACTTACCGTTCCATCCATGTCTATATCATGAGATATAAATATTTACCCAATGCATTGGAGGGAGATATAGGTCCTACCCATCTCATAATGAAATCATTCTTACTTGTTCCACAAAATAAACTTAAAACATTCATCATAACCCAAAGAATAAAATGGGTTTCATAAACATCATTCCATCATCACATAATCCATATAAAACAAATGGATATTTCATCATAAGAAAAGTGAAACCATGTAAATCATAGAGACATTATACTTGAAACATACACATATGAAATAATGTCATCTTATATGGAAAATGGTTTTGATAAAACACTTGAAATGAATTCTTGAGGAAAATATCCTTTCTTCTCCAAAATCATTTTCTTTTCACAAAATGTCATGAAATTTTAAAAGAAAATGATATTTTGGAAAATATTCATGAAATCTTGTAGATTAAGCTTCATGAAAATAAGGTGTTATAAAACCGTAAAAATCCGTTCATGCCGTAAAAAACATTCTTCTCATACTTTTTCTGGAAAAGTCAAAAAGTACCTCATATGGTGAAAAAAAGAAATATTTCTTACACACCATGTAGTAAAAGTCAAAAATGGGTAAAAAATACTTTAAACATAAATGAAACCATTTTAATAAAACAGGGACATGGATGAAAAATATAACCCCAGTAAATACTTACGAATAAACAATCTTGGATAAAAACGAGATTGCAAAAGTTATCCCTTACCTTATGTCCAATTTCTTTTGTATGTGTCCAAGACTCCTGTATAGTGTGTTTAAACATATTATTAACTTGTAAAATAATAATAATAATATTTATGATATCATATATGGTTCACTTATGTATTTATATTACCCGTTCGTTTGTCAATTCCATGTTAAAGCAACGTTTGGGGTAATATTCTTTTCATTTGTTGTACGTGTTTGGACTTGTTGTTCATGATACTATTATTACTTATATCGTGATTTAATTACTTCAAGAATGTAAATCATGATTTATATATCATATATATTCAGTGTATATATATATATATAATAGATAGGTGAATGAAATGAAATACACCGTTCATGGAGACGGTAGGTCGTACGTACACATGAACGTTGTTTTTTGTTTCCTTATTGAATTGAATGGAATTAAGTAGATGACATACATATATATATACATAAATTCAGTAGTATTATTATTTCATATATTTTATGATTACTTATTATATATACTTTATAATCATTCTTGGATTGTTAACACGGAAAATGAATCTCATCGCGTCGTGGAGACAGTAATCCGTACGTACGCACGAGCGATGATATCATTCCCATATTTATTGAATGGTATTGGAGTGGATGATATAATAACATAGAATCAGTATGATTTAATAATAATTATATATAGTTATTCTTTACAGCATTATACCCATCCAAGTAATGTGGTGGTGGAAAACTGATTACACCACGGCATGGAGACGGTATTCCGTACGTACGCACGCGCGGTGATTTCATTTTCCATAGGATGGATAGAAGGTGAAATAGGGTTTTTTCATATTTATAATAACATATCAGTATATAATTAATACTGATGTTATTAATTTATAAATAAACAACTAAAGAAGATTAAGTATAAGAAGAAAGAAACATGAAAGAGTCGGTAGAAGAGATTACCTCTTCCTCGACGCACCTCCGTTAAACTTCTTCTTAGGGCACTAGAGTTGGTCTTTTGAGAAGACCAGAACCTCTATGATTTAACTAGAGAGGTTCAGAAGAGTAATTGGTAGGGTTTTTCCGAGCTTCAAGGCTCAAAAGGGTGTGAAGAGAAGAGGGAAGGGGTTCCCTTTTTATAAGGGAGGAGAGGGGCACCTTTGGAAAAACTTAAAATATTATTTTATAATAAATTCATATTCGGTTTATAATAGCTCAAAATTGATTTATTTATAAGATAAGGTGAGTATGGGTCGAAATTATCTCAACCAATATATTTTAGACAAGTTTAGGTTACTATTTTAACCTTATCATTTAGATTTAACTCTAAGTTAAATAATTTTACTTTTACCGTGTCTTCTTGTTTTCTTACACTCTATGGTTAATAAACTTACTATAACAAGCCAAAAAAACCCCAAGTTTTTAATTATTAATATATATAACATTATCTAAGTAATTTGTCCGAACCTTATATTTTTAGGAATAAAATAACAATTAATAATATTATATTTGTTTTAAAAACTATTTTATGTCAATTTTGACACTATTTGGTAATTGATTTTTTTGAAAATCATAACAGCATGATTGGTTCAAACAAAGTTAATTAAATCACTAATAACATGTCATATTAACCTATAAAATTAGTTTAATTCATAAAAAGTCTCAAATAACATTTATTTGGGTATTTATAATATCAATTATTTTAATATTTCATTATTTAGGTAATTACTGCATCACCATTATGTCATAAATAAATTAAATTATTTAATGTCAAAAAATTATAAATAAAATACCATTAGGTAGGAAATATTTTTAGATTTCTAATGAATATTTATAGTCTAATTTATCTTATGTATAACCCTATATTAGATATGTTTTAGTTATTAAACTTTGATTTTAACTATTTTAACTCTTCTTTAAATAAAATAATAATAAATGTCCTAATCTAGTCCAAGTGGACCTTAAGGGAAATATTTTATTCCTAAGGTTTTTTTTGGTCGAATTACACTTATCCAATAGAATTAGTACATGTGTTAGGGTAATAATAATATCATTTTACCCTTAATTACCCTATTTACTTTTAATCGTGGTAAATAAAAGTAAAAAAGTTACTATTCACCAAAAAATATTTTTATCTTATTGAACCACATTTTACTCCTTGATATTGACCGTGTCTCTTGGATTTTCTAAATTCCACTCACAGAAGTGGTAAAATTAAGTTTTATGTAAGTTTGCAAAAAGCTCCTAGGAGGTAGGTAAAAGACGGTGAAAAGTTCAATAAAATTTTTATATATCTAAAATTATTATAAAATGACTTCAATTAATTACATTGAACTTATATAGGTATTATGTATCAATTTTTACCTAAAATAAATTTAAATAAAATAAATAATTATTTAAATAAAAATTTGGTTTTTAAATAGTAACCCAGTGTTTTCACTATTCATCAAAAATTGAAAGTTTTCAGAAAAATACCGAAAATTCACCCTAGGCAAATTTTGATATTCTGAATCCAAAAATGAAGTCCATTTTGAAAAATAAAATTTCAAAAAGTGGGTATTACTATTCATAACAACTAGTTTATATAATATTTTAATAACATATCGTTGTTTAGTGAAACTCGGTATTGCGTACAACACACGCTATCGTGGAAGGTCGTGATTGCGTGTAAAGCAAGCCAAGTCAGGGTTTCATGTAGTGAAAGATTCCTTTTTTGTTGTGTATAATAGAATCCAACCATATTTCATTTATACATTGAATATATATATATATATACACACTCAATGTTGCGTAGAATAACTTCTATCAAACGAACTTGAAATTTTGTGTAACACGAGCCAAGAATAGTGTTGCATATACGGTGTTGCATATAGAACAAGATAATTTTGGTGTCACGTACAATACAATACATAAATGAAATTAAAAATAATAATTCTCATAAAATATCGAGTTGTTACAGTTCATTTATTAAGAGCCTTCCTAAATTCCAACGACGTTGTTACTTAATTTTAAAAGGGGGCAAGACAATTAACTAAGTTGGCACAATTAAAGGTATGTGAATTGGCACAATTAATGTGGAGGAAGTCAAGAGGCTCCTCCACATTAATGAGTGGGGTTGAGAGTTTCTCTCAATTAAAAGGGTGGTTTAGTCCCGGGTGGTCCCCACCACCATAACCTTTCATGGGAGGTTATAGTTCGGGTGGTCCCCACCACCATAACCTCTCATGGGAGGTTAAGGTCCGGTGGTCCCCACTTCCAACTTCTATATGGAGGTTTAGTTCTGGTGGACCCCACCTCCCAACACCCACATGGGTGTTGCAAATAAAAATAAAAATGTCACACACTTTTGTTTTTATTTTATTCTTACACGAAAAACCCAAAAACTATCTTTCACTCTCGACCCACTTTCATCGAGGTGAAAGTATCCTTAAGAAAATATCGGCACTGCGAGTTCAAAGGTGACCTCAAATTTCAATTCCAAGCACTGATTCAAAAGTTATAAAAAACCCGCTCGCACGTTTTCTGAACATACCCAAAATAAATTTCATAAATTCATTCTGGGCACTTCGGGCCTCAGAATCATATGCTGTTAATTTTTTTAGACTCTTAAAATTCCCATATATTTAAAAAAATATTACAAGGAAATTCCGGGTTTTTACATGAATTTTAATTTTGTATATTTTTATACCAAAATGGATGATTATTTTCAAGTTTACTATGTATTTTTTAACTCTACACCTTGTTCCTCTTATTTGTTATAATCATGTTATCCCCTTCATTGACATCGGGAAAAGAATTGGTGCTATGTATATTGTTATTCCAAAATGGATGACTATTGGAAAGTTATCAATGTAATGTTTAACCATCCAATTTATTTTTATATATGGATTATGATCATGATATCCCTTATATTTACATGGAGAAAAGTACTATAATTCATTATTATTATTTTCTTCTAATTCATATTGAGTATATATTTGATTTATATATTTCACATTATATAGATAGCCATGTTTTACTGAGTAAGGGGTTCCTCTGAGAATGGTATGAATGGTCTTGATGACCATTATAGTGAATGCATTGGACATAACCATGTGATAGGGGTTCCTAGAGTTATATTGATATTTAATTCATCTATGGGCCTCGTGTGACAAAATAGTTTTGGGTATTTGGTGTATACCTACCCAATTTGGAAAGATATTTTTACTATGGCATCGATGATAAGAAAAATGTCTTGGCACAAGGCCTTAACAATATATTTTTAATGATTTTTAATTTTGGATTCCATTTATGTGAGTTTGATATTATTGATATCCTTGTTTTCATTTATTGTCATGTGTATAGAATGATATCAGTTTCATGTTAATTATGTCTTCATGTTATTTTCTTATTCCCACCATAATATTTATGGAATGTTTATATCGTGATTGTTTTATTTTTAGGTTTTTCCTTAGTGGGTGTTTGATCTCAACCTTTCTCATGTTTCCATTTCCATAAGTTTTAAATAAAACTAGTATATGTGGCATGTTTAGAAGGATAAAACGTGTGGAAGAATTTATGGGTGATGATAAGGAATTATTAGGGATTAATTAGTTTCATATATAGTGGGAGAAAAAATTTTATTTATTACAAATAACATGGGATGTATTACTTTATGATTTGTCTTAATTCTCAAAATCTCTAAATATAAAAAGATCCTTGAGTGGTAAGAGATGAATTTTTTAAAAAAAATTGTAATTAAGGATGGTATGTCTAGCCTTTTACTACTTGTAACAAAGTGAATAAGTAACGTATACATTTATGGAAATAGATTTGGTTGTATGGGTCTAGAGCATCACAATTAGTATCAAAGGAAATGTTTTAATAACTATGGATATTAGAAAGTTTGTTGAGGATAATTTATGGGTTGATATGTTAAGGTTATTCACAATTTCAAAGTTAAAGATAAAAATTTGGAATAGTAATTAATTTAATATAATGGCAATAATTCACATTTTATTTGAGAATTAGGATGATAAAACTTCATTGAAAACCATAATAATAAGTCAAATTATTGGATAACATCATGAAGTTTTGGTAAAGTAATTATTATTTTGTTTTCCCTAATTATACATCTATGTATGAATTCTTGAAAGATGATGTGTCTTTGGCATAGATCCACCTAGGGATAATAACCTCAAAAGGGTTGGTTGAGCAATGACTCAATCATCACTTTGATGTATAATGAGTGGGCCTAAGGTAGCATTCCCAGTGAGACACTCTTGGGGGATATTCATGGGTTAATCAAATTATCATTAAATACTATTATAATATATTTAATAATTATGTTAACTAATTATGTTATACAACCTAATAGAAAAATGATCATGGATAACTAATGGTTAAACAAATAAGAGTAATGGGTTACATTAAAGTATCATATGTTAATAATAATGGCATGAAAAGGGAAGAACTATTCATATTAATGTTTTCATATTGATATTTTGAATATTATAATAATAATTTTTTTAGTATATGATTGAAATATGATCTTGCAATTGATGCTGAGAAATGTATTTATTTTGAATCTACTTTGGCTTAACACCAATTATGGGAGAATACATAAGTGGTTATGAACATTAGTATATGACTATTATGATGGAAAATGTGTGTATCATATTCTTACCCAAGGTATTGAGGTTTATATCATGATATAAATAACTCTTAATAGTCTTATCTATAATCATTAGAGGTGTATATTTATCGATGGAATTCTAGTATTTTTTAAAAGTTGTCAGGATAATGTGAACCATATAAGTATTTTTCTCCGGTAGTTTTACTTTAAAGGCATTAAAACATATATTAAATGGTATCAATAAACTTGATAAATTATTATATTTAAAGTTTATATGTTTGGAGATCAATATTGAAGAACATTTGTTTTAGGGATGGATAAGTTTTAGGTTTTTTACGTCTTTGATGTCAAGATGACGAAGGGTGGTTTTGTTTTGATGAAGTAAATTATATAGTTTTAGTAAACTTAGGATTGATAATTTATTCATGATTTTTTTTGTGATGTTAATATAATTTTTTTAATTATAATATATATTGACTAGTGTGTACCCTTATAAACTAGTAGTTAATATATTTTTAGGGTTAAATATAGAGTTATTTTTTTAGGATATATAACTTCATGGTAGTTTATTTACATGTAGAGTAAAATATGTTTTGGGAAAGGTATTTTATTGAGAATATATTATTATGTTGTATACACTCTTTGGTATATGATCTTAGGAATGATTAATGTAGTTTGAGGAAGGATAAGAAGTATTTTGAGAACATGGATTTCAATGATTATTGGGTTAAGAATATTTTAAGAAATTTCATGGTAATTTGGGATATCTATTTTAAGTATTAGGTTAATATGTATGAGATAACCCAAATAAAAGTAACCTAGGTTGAACCAAGAATGTTATATGTTAAAATTAGAGTTATATAGGTTAAACCAAGTCTAATACAAGTTGATTTGTGATAACTATAGGCTAACATGATAGTGTTATAATGTGATACATATTGAGGTTAAATTTTCTTGAATTTTTTTATGATAATTCACTAATAATGATCATCACTCATGTTAACCATTTTTTTAGTAATGGTTGGAACTAGAAGTAACCATGGGTGTAATGGAAAATACGGATATTACCTCAATGGACAGCCCCATAAAATGAGAGCTAGAGTGATAAATATTGTGATTATTTCAAACCATCAATCATGACATATAATTAACAATGTGAACATAGTTGAAATTATAAATTCACTAAAGAAGGTAAATATGGAGTCTCATGAAATATCAAGTGATAAAGTTCATCAAACTAATAAGTGTAAAGGAAATAGATAAGCTACAAAAATTGGTTGCATCAATTCCAAGAGTGTTGGTAATTATGTTAGTCAATGTCCTAATCCATGTGAAAAGGAGGTAAATAGTCACCAACAACCAGGAGAATAAAAAAATATTATAAAACTACTACTAATGAATCAGATAAATATTTTTGACACTAGATTTTAGATTCTCCTATGTCATGTAATTTTTCACTAATAATTGGATATTTTGTAATAAAAAACTCCTATTGGTATGATTATCATGTTAATTTTTTTTAGGTTTTTTCTAGAGTTATTCCTTATAGATCTAGATCTACAACCCATAGTATAATTCTAAGTGGAATTTCAAATGGGTTAACTCTATTTTTAAAGTTCTTATAATGATTTTTCAAATAGAAAAATATCATTTCACTTGAAAAATAAACCCATTATCATCTAGCAGTGTATGTTTAATTATAAGTTCCCTATATAATTTAATATAATTGATTCAAATTGTGAGGATAAAATTTATTTAGGGGGGATGTAACACCCCAAATTCTAATTACCTTTAAAATATTAAATGTATAGGATAACCTATCTTTCATACAAAACCTAATGTTAATTATCCACAACATATTAGAATAAAATTATAAATATAGTAGATATGGTAACCAATTAATAATCATTACCTTTAAAAGATAAATATTTAATATGAGTTCATGTTGAAAAGGGGTGTTTTTAATCAAAGAAGTTATCATTATATTTTCATTTCCACTAAAATTTTAATTTTATATTTTTATAATTTTAATTATATACAATAAATCTCATTTTTTAACTCAAAACATCATTCTTTAATTATTATAAATTTTTTATCATTTTATAAAATGGTTGTTTTTTAGTTGAAATTTTTGAATTTAGGAAAATTATAATCTCCATGTTTTTTTCACTATATAAGCATAACCTAGAATATTCCAAAACCATTGAAGAAATAAAATATTAAATTAATTCATTTTTAAATATTTTTTTATATATAAAACATATACCAAACATTTTTAGAATTAATATAAAATATTACTTTAATATAAAAAATTTTTTTGGTATTCTCTTTAAATAAATTATTTTCAAGGTGAGGTTCTATTTTAGATTTCCTTTTACACCTCATAAATTTTATTTAATTCATAATAAATCAATTTATGTCTTTAAAATCAGTAATAATTATAATTTTATCATTTATATAAATCTAAAAAATTAATAAAGTTGTTTATCAAAAAAATGGTTATAAGTGTTTAAGTGTTTTTATATTAAAATTATCTTTTTATACATATATAAATTTTATTTAATAAATTTATTTTTAAAAAAATCATCATATGATTAATAATATGCAATATTTTTAATTTAATTTTTTTCTTTAATATTATTTACTAAGGTTAAAAATTAATTATCCCATTAAACATAAAATGGGTAAATTGAGTTTAATCTAGGGTAAATGTCCTAAATAATTTTAAAAAACAATAATTCAATTTAATTTTAGAGATTTGGATCTACCAATACTTTTTTCTCCTACACCTTTTTCCATTTTGAAGCGTTGAGACCTTGAAAATGGCATTACATTATTGAAAAATGTAGAGGTGTTTCCAAAATTTCCCTTACTTTCACTTATAAAAACATACCACTTATTTCATGAAATGATACACATCACCTTATAATTAATCATTTAAAAACTAAAATTTTACTCTCACTAGGATCCTATACCCTAAAAATAATCCTTTTTGCAATCGTATTTATCCTAATCCCTTCAAATTCAAGGAGACTTATATGGAAAATTCAACTCCCCAACATAAGTATTATCTACTTCTTGAGTCTCTCTTCATAATATTACTATCTCATATATATTATCACCATAAAAATATGATAATTTAAGTATCATTATTGTAATTATATATTGTTATATTGATGGAAAAACCCTTATTCACTCATTTATATTTAGTTATAAGGACAAAGTAAAGTTAATTGTGTGTGTACAAGAACTACCACCTCGATAAAGAATCATTTTTTATTTTATTTTTTAATTAATTGTCTAAAAAACATAAAATCTATATCAACATCATAAACACATAAAAATCATATAGTTATGAATATTTTATAATGATATTATGTCAAAATAATCACATCCTTATCCGTACTCACCCATTTAGTTAAAACATGTTCATGTTTGGGTCGGTTTAACCACATACATGAACGGCATTTTAAAATATGTTCATGGATGAATATGAGAAAGTAAATACTCATATTATTATATTTTAATAAGCAAATAAGGATAATTTTATGGTTTTTAAATGTTTTATATGGTGTATAATTTATTATTAGTAAATCATCTTTGACGGCCAAAATTACTAAAATATGTCCTTATTAATTTGGTTTTCAAATAATGTCACCAAAACACATATGGAATGAAATAGTAATAGTTTAAATAAATATAAGTTATATATTACATAATTTTAAATGATATATCAATAGTTAAATTTTTATAAAACGATGGTTAATGATATCAAAATTATTAAACATATGTAAAATGGTTGAAGTTTAAACAGATAATGGTCATTATATGCTATAACTAATTATTAAAATCATGATAAAAACATAGTAAGTATGATAAAAGGTTAGTATTTATGATTAATTTTATTAAATAGGATATTATTTTAGTTATGTTTGTGATACATGTGGTCAAAGAACAATTGTGGAAGTTGGGAAAAGAGGTAAGGGTTTCCATCTCAAATTCCTCTCTTTGAGACATGTAAGGTATTATAAACCTAATTTAATTTATAAGGTACATATAATACCTATATGAGATATCATATCATAAATTATATTTTAATCATGGAATTTAAATTTTAATTACAATACCTCTCTTTAAAGGGGTTTTTATTAGAGATTTATCCAAGCCGCAATGGTTTTCTTTGTCTCAATTCTAATTCTTTGAGGAATGATACATGTTATGAACCATTTTAACTTTGTATAGTGTTGTTTTTATTTATTTTTCCATTTATTTTATATAAACTAATTCATTTTAACTAATGAGATAAAATAATACAAATCAGGTTCTATTTTTAAATTTCTTTTGACTCAATTGTTACCCTGGTTATAATAGTTTTTGGTAACTCAATTTTCATTCCTTGAGTTATGATTATTAACACAAAAAAAACATATAAGTTGGGTAAATTTTTTACTTTTATTATATTAATGTTTAATTCTATTATTTTTTACATTTTTACCACATAAAACCCTTTTCAAATGTTTCATTCTTCATGGATTATGTTTCCTATAAGGGATATTGATAACTCAGCTCTCTCTTCCTTAAGATATATTGTTTTGTCATAGACTTATTTCTTCCATACTTGAGATATCCCACCTTAATATTTCATTATATAGTATTTTATAATCAATTTTTTGAAAATTAATTTTTAATAAAATTGAATATTTGTTCACTCTTCTTATAATTTGAGTTTTAAACAAAGGTATTTTGAATATAATAAAAAGGATTTTTCCTTTCATTTTGATATGTTTTTTCTTCACCTCCTAATTTCTCTAAAATATAATTTATATATTTCCAAGGTTCAATTATTGGAGATTATTTTTAAATGTAAAAGTTTTAAAAATCATTTTTGTAACCATTTCAAAATATACCTTTGAAAGTGGGATGTTGATTGTTATTTTACATCAATGTAAATAAAAAATTAAAAGATCTTTTAAGTTTTCACTTCAATTTACCTTATCATTTCCAAATTATTTTCCCTGATTGGGTATATATTTCATGATATATATATATATATTATTTGGTGGATTGAACTCATGGTATCAAACAATTTAATTCTTAATCCCTTCTTTTTTTTATACTGTTTGAAGCATCCTTTTTAAGGATGATTTTCATCTATGTCAACATCCTTATATGTTTCCTTTGTTACACAAGGGATATGTTCTTTTGAAAACATCAAACTTATTTATCAAGGTGAATTATGATCATGTTATTATATTATTGACTTAGTCATATACCCATTGATCTATATGGTGTAAACATTGCATTTTACATAATTCAGATTAGGGGATGTCCACCAATAAAAAATGTTATTCTATTGACATAGGGAACTGTATTGGTTTTCTATATATTTTTAGTCCAGTACAAATGATATTTATCAAGTTGACTATGTATTGTTTAACCATACCAATTATCCCTTCAGATGGATAATTATTATGTTATCCCTTTTATTAAAATGGGGAAGGGTATTAGAATTCCGTATATTATTATTCCAATATGGATAATTATTGTAAAGTTGATTATTTCTTTCTATGGATGGGTTTTGATCATGTTATTATATTAATTTATATAAGGAAAAGTATATGAAATATTGAATATTATTGAATACTAACTCAGGTTTATTATGTATTTTATTTCTATATTTATGATTATTTTTGAGTTAGAGGTTCCATGAGGAATAGTATGAAAGGTCTTGATGACTCTTATGGTGAATGCATTGGACATAATCATTTAATGGGTGAGACCTAAAATTTTATATCTCCTCGATGTATTGACGGGTCTCATGAGACAAAATAGGTTTGGTTATTTGGTGTATGCCTTCCCAATTTAGTAAGATGTCTTGACTGTGGTCTCAATAATAAGTAAAGTATCTTGTCATAAGTCCTTAATAGGAGGTTTTTAATGTCACGAATTATTCATTCCATCATTATAAGATCAGTATTATTGATATCTATGTTTTCATTTATTATCATTAATATAGAAATATCACAATTTCATGTTGATTATGGATTCATTTTTTTACCTATTCTTATCACTATATATATTCCATGATTATTTCATGATTATTTCATTTTTATGTTTTACCTTACTAATTGTTTTATCCCACCCCTTCATATGTTTCCATTTTCCCAGGTTATGAAAAAATATAGTACATATTATATGTTTGGAATGGTAGAATGTGTAGAATAATTTATATAAAATATTGAAGACTCCTTAGGGATTTATTAGTTTCATATATAGTGGAAAATTTCATCTAGATATAACTAACATGGTCTTTATTATTTAATGATGTGTCTTAATTCAATAAAGATCTAAAACTAAAAATATCCTTGAGATTTAAGAGATGAAATAATAATTTTTTTATATTTTAATTAAGGATGGTTATATCTAGAATTTTACAACTATTATCAAAGTTAATAAGTAATTTATGTGTTTATAGAACTAGATCCAGGAGTGTGAATCCAAAGCATCATAATATAGTCTTACCCAATGCAAACCAAGAATCGCCACATTGATTCTAAATCTCTCTCCCTATCTATAAATCTTCTTCTCTATTTACTTTTTTAAACATATATTTTTTTATGTTTCAAAAAATATTGAAAAAATATAAAAAGATAAAAAAAATTCATGTTAACACATATATTTTGTTGATATTTTGTAAAACCATATTACAGGACTCTGATGCATTGTTTTCATTTCAAAAAAAATTATTTTCATCACTAAATTTGACAAATAAACTTTATTCTAAATACAAAAATATTTTAAGTGCCTTAATCTAGATTGAAAATGAATTTTCCCCTAAAAAATTATTTAAAAATTGAGCTTTCCAGTTTTTTTGGTTTATTACCATCTTTTCACCATCTTTATTTTTTAATATACATTAAAAATATTTTTTTTTTACTTTGGTCTTATTTTTAAAAAAAATCATTAAAATGATAGAGGTAATTTTTTCAGTCATATGAGATTTACTTTATCCAAATATCCTCTCGTGATCGTACTTCGACCCTCCATTTCAAATCCCCTTCAATCTAATAATGACCTAATTTTTTATATCTAAATTACAACTACATGGCCTTATTCCACCCAACATTTCCTTGGATATTTCAAGCATGATTTGATGGAATTTAGGTGTGTGGGAATTTTTTCTAATGAGTCTTCATATCCATTGATCATTATCTAGTATTCTTTTTCTTGGGGACAATCATCATTGTATGTTTGGGGGAGAGGTTTTCTTGTAGAGAGTATTGAAAAAAAATTAATTTTTTTTTAATATTTTGAGACATATCACTCAAAGAGTGTTCAAAAAAAACAAAAAAAATCAAAAAAACAAAGAAAAAATAAACAAAAGGTACACATCCATTTATCTCATCAAATATTTTTTTTTATTTGAGTACCTTTTCACTTAAGTCCATTTCATATATTTTATTCATTATTTTTTTGGTCCCTTTCTAAAAAATGTGTTTGGAATTCCATGAATTTCCTTTCCACAATTCTTGCATGGTTTTTCCTAAGAATATGTTTTTACCCAACTTTCCTACTATTTTCCATTCTTATATGATCCCATAATCCATAAAAACCCACTTAAAAGTAAATATTGATAAATATTCACATTAGGATTATAATATAATTCTATATCTCTGATATAGTTATAGATTATCACACTTGGTTGGTGAAAATTTGAACTCCGTTTAAAAAGTTGTAACACTATGAGATGAGTGAATCATGTATGAGAAAATTTTACAAATCCGAATTTATGAAAGAAAAAATAAATTGGTTTTTGAAACATAATTAAGGGATTAAGTGTTTTTTAATTTCATGGTGGATGACTGGATGTGTTAAGACCCCCCTACTTATGGAAATAGTGTTGAGAATAGTTAAAGGGTGATCATGGTTTTTCATACTCGTAGTGCTCGAGGATGTGTACTATACTATGTATGGGGTTAGATGATTCATTTTAATTCATACTTTTTTTAACATCCCATAGTAATTTTATCATAAAAAATCACATTTTTCAGGCA
This sequence comes from Viscum album, assembly GCA_963277665.1. NCBI lineage: Eukaryota > Viridiplantae > Streptophyta > Magnoliopsida > Santalales > Viscaceae > Viscum > Viscum album. The sequence continues at coordinate 1,876,655,302 of OY728143.1, read as the reverse complement.
ATGTTCATGTTTTGATAATGAATACAATTTGATAGCATTTTTTGAATTCATCTCTTTTTATAGCAGTTTTGGGTATTGATCGTACCTTTTTATATTCTGATCCAATTCATGGGTTTTTTTAGGATTTATATAATATATTTACACAAATCATTCAACTATATCTTAATATATATTGGTCATTATAAGGTCCATTTATTTCATGGAAGAGGATCCAACATTTTTGTCTTGTATACTGTAAGAGTTGTGAAGTTTTTATTACAATGAAAAATATAAAAACAAAAATTCCATGAAACTATATTAATTAATTTAAAAACCCATTTAATTATATAATAAATAATTTCCATGAATGTTAATATTCATTAATTATATATTTATGTTCAATATAAATATATTAAGTACTTTTTAAAAGAAAAAAGGAAATAGTTTTATTAAACTTATTTATTATAAGGTATTATTTAAAAGTTTATTTTCAAATTATAGAATTGTAATTTGAATAAATTATTTTAATTATTGAATTTATCATGTCATAATTAGCTTATATTGAGTTTTTTTTATATTTATGAAAGGATTGATTTTCCAATGAATAGTGAAAATAATGATTTTTATTGAAAACTATATTTTCTTTTATAGTGTTCACAATATAATATACTATTTTGTATTAGTTTTAAAATTTAATTATTTCCTTTTGATTAATAATAGTCCAATTATATCCCTTTTAATTAATTTTACACTTTATTTTTGGTATGAAAACATTTTTTATTAAAAATGCATTTTTATGAAAAACTCATTTTTCGTCGCGTTTTGAGGGTTTAATTTTAAATTAAATTTTTACACTTTAGTGAAATGAATATTGAAAATGTATTCAATATTTTGTATTATGAGGTATAAATTTGGTAAAAAAATTCATTTTATTTTTTTCATTTTGAATATTAATCGTAGTAAATATTAATATCACGGTAAAGGTAAAATGAGTTGATTAAGGATAAATATAATATGATAAGGATTAAAAAGTAACTCTAACACTTGAATTAATTTTATTGGATGATTATAATATGAACTTTTTTTCCATGTGACCATGATAGCGACATTTATAATACTTTTTGTAAAGAAAAGTCAAAAATATCATTTTATTTATTTTATTATATTTAAATTTTTTACATAGTTATAAAAATATGGTTTTTCATTTATATATGATTATTTTAAAGATAATTAGTTTTTTTAACATGGTATTTTATTTTAAGATTTTCTGATGAAATGGTTACATTAAATGTTTACGCAACACTAAAGCAGTATTTATTTAATTAAAAGAAAAATAAAATAAATTTTTTATAAAATATTAAATGAATTATAATATTAATTAATTATTTTGTTTGAAAAAAATAGATAATTATAACATATTTGGGAAGTTTTAAAGTTTTATATTCTAATTCCACCCTTGTCATGATGTTTTTAAAGTCAAATTAATTAAATAGTTTCAAAAAGGGTTAACAGAGATTAAAACCACAAGATAAAGAGAAAACATCACCTAAACTTGTAAAATTTTAATTTATGAGAGTATCTAAACTCATAATTATCTTATATTTTAATATTATCAATTTGGATCCATTTGAATATGGAAATTAATTTATATTCATTTAATACTTTAATAAATTCCCAGAGTGCCCCTCCCATCACATATAAAAGGATGCCACCTATCCTCTTTTCATCACACTTAAAATGCATTTTAGTTCATCCAATATGTGATAAAATTTCTTAAATAAATCCCACCACACATCCTGGAGTCCTTTTTTATTATAAAACAAACCTAGAAAAGATTTTGGTGTAAACCTTAAGAGGTTGTCCGAAGAAGAGGTGTATATCTTAACCTAGAGTTTTTTTTTTCTTCATTTTCTACCTCTTGAAAATATTCATATACCATGGTAGAATAATAACATAAACATATTCCATATTACTAGATTTTATTATGTTAATTTAATAACCTATATTCATATACTCTTCCATCAAATGGTAAATGAAACTACCATTCGTGTATACGGTGGACTACCGCATCCCAAACCAATTTAATTTGTTTTTCCTAACCTCCTCTAACATCTAGTTATAATTATGGGTTTAATGTATATATATTATAATCTTAACTTATTTATCATTCATAAAATACAATATATCATTTAATTTCTTACCTTTTCATACACTGAAAAATGATAATGATGTTCATGTGTACGTATGACCTACCGCCTCCATGATTATGACATAGTTATTTTTTATAAACATATATCATGGTTAGTTTTTAAAGTATAATTTATATATAAAGAATATATTTATTTCATTATTATTATTTTGTAGAATATGTAATAATTACCACATTGATCCTAGTCAACCTACTGAAGTCATTTTTCACATATAAGTTGAATATTGTCAAAAATGTCTAAGGTGAACTTAATTGATTAAGTAATTGACTATAAAATGGTAAAATAAATAATGAAATTCAAAAAAATTCATATGGTTATAAATAATTAACATAATTTTATTACTAAGTATTATAAATAACATACGTGGTGATTTTGACTTAAGGTTAGGGACCTTCTTTTAAAAAACCCTCTTTTAAAGATTCCCTTAAAATTATTTTTTTCTTCCATGTCTGTGTTCTTATAAATTTTTTAACACAATTATTATTTATGATTCAATGGATAATAAAATTATTTTTTTACCATATTTATCTTTCTTTAAAATGTTTTAAGAAATAAATCTTTTTACATTTTTATATAAGTGATAAATTACTTTTAAAACCTCCTTTTAAATATTTTAAATATTTATTTTATAAATATTTTTCTTCCATACCCATAATTTTCATTATTTTAGGGATGTGTATATATGAACATAAATGGATTATAAATTACATTTTATATTTGTTCAAACTTTTTCAAAAGGAATGTTTTTACGTATTTTATATATACTTTTTTGACATTCTTTACAAAAGAAAAAAATAAATGTTCTACTTTAATGTTTATGATAATAAAAATATCATAATTTCATAACTGTTATTTGATATTTGACTTTATAAGATTTAGTGTTTTTTAAAGAAAACCACTCCTTCCCTGTGTTCTTTTTATTTTAAAAAATGGTTTTAAAATAGAATTTTATTTCATTATCTAGAAATTTTTTCTTATGGGTGTAAAGAATATTTGTATAAGTTTAATGTTGTAAATTGAAATATTTTTTGTGTTAGTATTATGTTATATCTCTTGGAAATTATTATGATGATGGGTGGTTATGTTATAAACTAAGGACATGTGGTTCCTATAAGGGAAATGTTTTTTCCTTTTAAGACATTTGAATATTTTAATAATATTTTCAGAGTGGTACGCTGAGTCAGTATGATATTTTAGGGACTAAAGAAAATCGGTATTGATATATTATATCATGTGCATGAATATTTTTGGAATTAAAGGTTTTATCATTTATTGGGACCTTTTAGCAGAAACCCATGACCACGGTTGATTGTAAAATGTGGGGTTTTCCCTAGGCATGACATAATGTTGATCAGTGTTGGGTGTTCTATAGAAGATGGTCATTGGAGAGTATAATAAGTAAATTAATTAATTAATTTTTTTTAATTTTTTTTTAAATACCAAGACTTATCCCTCTTCTCTATTAATATCACATGATGGAAAATCTATAGGATTATCCTCATAACCCTAATAGACTAGAGAGTAGGAGGGGGTGTTCTTTATTGGTGGATTAGGATCGAGGATCAATGATGAATGGATTAAGGTGAACCATGAGACAAATAGTGATCTTTAGAAATGATCGATCCATAATCGAGGTAGTTTATGTTGTTTTTTTTATTTATTCTCTATTTCATTTGATAAGAATGTATTTTTGTATCTTCTTTATTTTCTCTGTGATTTATATCCTTCACATGAGCCTTGTCATATTTTGGTATTCTTCATATGATTATTCCTATGCTGCAAATTTTTTCACCCATGGATACCATGATTATGTAATCGTTGGATAATATCACATCATCCAATGATGGATTCACGTTCTTTTGTACTAACCCCATCCTTCTTTCTGCTCTTCGTTGTTGTACCATGAGGTGGTGGTTTGAAATTTCTAGGTAAGATTCAAGTGTCATCAAACTCTGAATTATAAGAGGATGTTTTCATGATATACAGATCATTTTTTTGTAGAAATATCATGGTTTGATGTGGGTTTCGGGTGACGAAAAATATGGATCAGAGACCGGTTCTTTTTTATTAATCAATGAGAGAGGCGCGGTGTGACAAGAATATCAGTACGAGGGTCGGGTGGCTGGAATCCTTCCCCAAAAATGGATTAGGTATGCTCGTCCCAATATCTACACTCCCTGATTCGATTTGAGGTGGAACAGAGGTGGTGGTATGAGAAAGATGTGTGAATACTTCTTAAATTTATAAAAAATCCCAACATACATTGGGTGTTGTCCAGGAAGACATTTTTTGTATTCTACTGGCTATAATGTCTATGGTTTTGGGTGAGTATAGGTATCAAACACTGTGTATGGAAAATACACATTATGTAACCCAATGTTGTCGGCTCAGTGGGTACCATAAGGGTACCCCGGCATAGACACGGCCTAGCACACGAGCACAAGAAGTGTACACTAGAACGGACTGAAGTACACAGGCATGATCCAAAAGGACATGGGTAGGCCTTAGGTGGCCAAGACATACCATGTACCACTAGTACACATCATGTAGTCCCACATGGAAAATCAATCCATGTGCAGGTAAGTACAGGACTTAGTTTCCAGGCAAGGTCACACACTATGTGACCCTAGGTACACATCGTGTACCTCCCTCTGGAACTTCCACCTTTCATATCTCATTCTTTTGAACTCACATTTGGGACTATGAGTAGCCTATCCTGAGAATTTTTCTATGTAGAACCTGATGGTGGCCATTATTTTGAAATCAGAGATATGACATGAGGTGATAGGTGTAGGAATCTTCTTTCAGTGATGTTTTTCTGATAATAGTGATCGGGTTGGATTACCATAGAGAAGATGGGGTTTGAAACCCCACAGTTTCACTATGGTGTGGGTCCCCCATACTCTTTACTTAGGTATAGTTAGATATCCCCAATACTACATTGGTTTTGGGTCCTCTTTTTACATGGTTCTCTCCCCCACCGTCTTTGAGCTTCGGTGGAGAGTAGGTCCTCCACTAGATATTGTTCCCCCTTGGCTGTGGAGTGCAATTGTGATGTGTGAGTCCTCCACATAGATTCTTGTTTTGTTGCACATGATTTTGGGAATCAGAGATAGAAATTTGGGGTTGTAAGTAAACTCAATGTTCTTAGATGGGTTGTGAGATGGAGAACCCCTTAATCTATCATCTGGGTTTCTTTATGAGAATATATCTTAGGTTTTTTATTCCCCCTTATTATGGGTTGATCTAACTATTGTTTTATTTTTCTCTCACTCTATTGTTTTTGGGGAATCCTACTAGATATATATATACTCACCCATGCATGGGATTCTCCCATATGTTTAGTTCCTTATAAAGTTTATATGAATATCGGTGGTGACTTCAGTGGAACATGGTAGTGCATGGGTGAATTGACCACATTCAGTGATCAAACTTGGAGATTAGGAATCAGGCTCTCATAATTTTTCCATTTATCCAGCTGTAATCAGTATGGGACTTTATTTCTAGTTGGGTAATTGTTTTCCCCATTTATGATTTGGTTTTATATTTTTGAACTCTGATGTATTTCTAATATTTTATTTCAGGCATGGTTATAATCTAGTTGATATAGTCTTTTATTATTCCTATATACTCTTCCATGGAGATTATTGTGTGCATGTGCATAGGTAAATTAGGCTAAGGCTTCCCATTTTAGATATTCCAAGCCAGAGCTTGTTTCCAGCCCCTAACATATTGGAGGTGGGCTTGGGGTGTCTCACATGGGATACCATTAGCTAGGTGGGCCCTGATTTGTTAGGTCATGATAGTGTTTCATCAGTACAGCTCATCCTTGGGTTGGTGTTTTGAGTTGTACCCATGTTGAGGATAGGTTAGGGAACTAAGGTAAATGGTGATAGAGTGTCTCAAGTATAATTTTCATGATAGGGAACCCATCGTTGGTGTGGCATCCAATGTATCCATTCACCAAGACTTTGACTACCATATTGTCAACTTATTATACCAAGACATCTATTTAATGGATAAAATGGTACATGCATCATATAGGATTGGTTCTTTTGAATTTCATTTCCTTCTTGAGTCATATCCCCATTTATTTTCATCTAACCATGGTAAGTCTTGATATCTTTTAGTATACCTCGATGAATATAGCCATCTAAGATGCCAATACAGGATCTTGAAGATGATCTCTCGATTGATAAGGCCTCAGTTCAGGGTCCTTCTCATGAGGTGTTTCTTCCAGATGATCATGGAGTAGTGCCATCACCTTTTGAGCAGTGGAAAATACTAGTAGTTTATGATGATGATGCATGCAACTAATAACTTTGCATGAGTTCCCACAATAGATACCAATGAGGTTCATTAGATATGAAAAACCTCAGTCAGTAATGGATTGGATCATTTCAGTGATATTATTCTTAAAGTTCATTCAAACCACTGACTAATCAGATGGTTACACTTATAGCTAGTCTTCTTGATTAAGCATTAGGTTTCTGGTGGAGTCTGGTCATACAGACTCATGATGAGAAGATTCTCTCATTTATAGACTTCCATAAGATATTTCATGATGATTATTATGCTTCATTATTGTTATATGTTCACATTTGGGAGCTTCTTGAGCTTCAGTAGGGTGATATGAAAGTTTCAGAATACAACACAAGGTTCACCGACCTCACATGGTACTCCCTAAATATGGTATGGGGTGGTTTCTTCTGATCATGGAAGTTTTAGAAGGGCCTATATAGAGACATATGTTCCATAATAGTACCATTATGCATTCTTACATATGTTTGGGTCATGGATTGGGATCTGGTTACAGAGTACTTTCTAGAAGAGGTTCATTGGGCTGTTGGAGCTGGTTGTGGACATCGTGGGGATGAGTCATCTACAATAGATGGAAAACATAAATCATCAAGGTACTAGCACAAAATAACTCACCATTACCAAACTTGAACATTTGGGTATATAGATCATGCATCATGTAGAGGATCCAATTATACTAGAGAGGTGTGGTGATATGATTGTGATGGGCAAAGTTACACAACTCATGATTTCCTGACCTAATTTTCTGATGAGGGTAGATCGATAATGGATGGACCACCATGACAGAGGTAGTGTTGTGATCCGTGATCTCTAAGTAATGGTTAGGGAATCCCCCATGGAATCATTGTTTTAAGAGGAGTAAGTGGAGATCTAAATGGAAGATATTCTTATAGTGGAGAAAATTACGAGCTGCACCCACCACCACCACCAGTTATCCTACTCTAGGATCACAGAGCTGGTAGTCAGGGTCATGGGAAGTTGTAGACTATGGTGGGATATGACAAGGCTACAAATGAGATGGTTCAAGGTATGATTTTTTTCTCTTCATCTCTTTCCTCAATACTTATAGATAATTGAGTGAGTCATTCCATCATCTCAATATACCATGTGCAAGAGCTAAATCTTCACATTGATATTTTATCCCAATTGTTATAGTTATAGGTTCCTATAGGGAGTGTTTCTTCTATACCACACATTTTACTGGCACTTCATGTTGGTACTCGGTGGAGAGAGTTTCTTATGGGACCTCTTCTCTATCATAATGGAACCTTATGACAATATCTTGGTGATGGACTATTTGTCCATTATTCATTCCTAGATTGAATATCATAAAAGGATAGTTAGATTATTTCATAAAATGGGACAAGATTTACCATTTTTGGTGAGAGATATCTCATGTATGAGTGTGTGGGGATCATTAGTAGGATACTACAACCCATCAATAATTAGTTATTGAGATTATCCTTCTATGTAATAGGATATTTTGGCATCTGTATTCCATTAATAGTGGAGGATTGTATAATTGTATTTCCTAAAGTTGTCTTGGGACTACCTCTGAGGTGAGATATGGACTTGTTCATCAAATTTCACCCTAGTACCCCACCAATATCTTATATGGCATATCGGATGGTCCTAATTAAGCTATAAGAGCTAAGGGTGCACTTGGAGGGCCTTCCAAGAAAGGTTTTATCAGACATAGTGTGTCCCCTAGGTAGCTTATATATTGTTCATGAAAAAGGAAGACAATAGTTTGGGGATTTTTATTGATTATTATTGACTGAATTAGATAATAATAAAGAAAAGGTACCACTTTTTGAGTAATAATGACCACATAGACCAGTTGAGAGGTGTGTGTTAGTTCTCTAAAAACAATCTTAGCTCTAGATTCCATCATTTGAGGGTTCACAAGGATGATATTCAATGGATGAAATTTAAATATTTATTTGGACACTATGAGTTCTTGGTGAAGCCTTTAGGTGCGATGAATTCCCCCTCTATGTTTATGGATCTTCTGGACATACTTGAACTGATTCATAGTTTTCTTCATCAATGACATACTCATTTACTCTACATTATAGGAGGAACATGCATAAAATTTGAGGATGGTCCTGGACTTACTCCAAGAGAACCAAATTTATGATAATCTCTCAAATTTCCAATTTTTATATCCTCGGTGATCACGTTCTAGGGTATGTCATCTCTGAGAATGGTTTAGTTATGGATTTGACGAAGATTGATGCAATGATTTCTTGGAATCCACCCAAGAGAGTGTTGTAGGTATAGAGTTTCCTTGGTTTGGAGGGGTACTATAGGTGGTTTGTGGTATAATTTTCTAGGTTGGAAACCCCTTTGAATACATTGATGTGTAAATGGTATCCATTCACCTAGACTGAGTAGTGTTAGAGATCCTTTGATTAGTTGAGCCTAAGGTTGACCAGTGATCCTATTTCGAGGCTACTGGAGGAGGGCATTGAGTACATGGTGTTTTTTATGCCTCTAGAGCTGGGCTTGGTTGTGTATTAATGAAAAGTAAGGCTATGACCACTTATGGATCAAGGAAGTTGAGACCCCATAAAAATAATTACACAATCCATGACTTAGATAAGGTAGTGGTATTCTTCACTCTGAATATGTGGAAGAACTATCTTCTGGGTGAGATTTTTTTGTTTAATCATACCATAAAAGTCTCAAGTATATATTCACTCATATAGATTTTAACTTAAGATATAATTAGTGGTTAGATTTCCTATGGGACTACAACTTTGAGGTATTATATACTCTTAGGAAGGGAAATGTGGTGTCATATTCCCATAGAAAGAAATATCATTCTCCCTTGGTGGATGAGGTGTCTAAGTAATTGACTTCATTATAGATGACATTAGTGGAGGAGAGTGGTGTAGTTTTTCTTCAGTTAATGGTGGTGACTCTTTATCTTTTTTAGTGTTTAAGAGGATCTCAGTTGGAATACATAAACTTTGAGGTTATATATGACCATATATCTTCAAGAGATGCACCATGTGGATATTCTAAAGGATGGAAGAATGTAATCCTTTTTCAGGTATGGACAGTGGTTCTGTTCATGTTGTAAAAGGTGGTGATTAAAAATTCTCACACTTCCCCTTTGGTTGTACATTCAGGTGTGGAAAATATGTACAGGTATCTTCAGTGGTAGTTTTGGTGAGCTAGCATGAGCCAAAGTTTCACTGAGTTTGTCTCTTGGTGTCTCACGTGTCTGGAGGTAAAGGTTGTACATTTGGTTCCAAAATTTTTAACTCAACCTCTTAAGATCACAGAATTGAAATGGGATAGAATATCAATGGATTTTTTGATAGGGATTCCATGAACAATGAGATTCCATGACACTGTATAGGTGATTTTTGAACAACTCACCAAGTCAGAACAGATTCTTTCCATTGGAGAGTAGAGCTCAATTGATATTTTGGGTAATTTTTACATATAGAAGATCATCCAGCTTCATGGGGTACCCTTTATGATCATCTCTGATCATGATTCTCAATTCACATCATGGTTGTAGGGGGATTTGTAGGAGGATTTTGGGAACATGTTATGGATGATTGAATGTTTCACCCCCAAAGTGATGGCCAAACCAAAAAAACTATCTATATGTCAGAGGATATCCTAAGAGACTGGGTGTTCTATTTCGATTAGAGCTGGGAGGATCACTTTCCATGTATAGAGTTTTCATATAATAACAGCTACAACTCTACTATCAGAATGGAACCTTTCAAGACCATGTATAAGAGACCCTTCAAGTCACCCTTATGATGGACTGAGATTGGTGAGACATCACTTTTTGGGAGATTGAAGCATAAGGCGATGACTGAGATGGTTCAAGTGATTTGAGATAAAATGAGGACATCCAAGATTCGATATAAATATTTCACTAATAGACTCTATATGCCTTTGGATTTTGAGCAGGGAGGCCATGATATCCTAATATTCTCCCCATTATGAGGATTTCATAGGTTTGGTTAGAGAGGAAAGTTATCTTTGAGGTTCATTAGGTCTTTTGAGACCCTATTGAGGGTTGGTGAGGTTTTTTATTACTTTTCATTTCACCCATAGTTGGACCAAGGGCATGAAAAAATCCATTTATCATAGATTATGAGATACGTGCATGAACCTAGGAACATTATTGAATGGGGTGATCTAGACATCAAGTATGGATCCACCTTCATCGATTACCTAGTGTAAATCAAGAATCGATAGGAGAGAATCCTTTATGGATTGACCATCCCTCTAATTCATGTTCTTTAGAAACATGGGAGTGTGTTGAAAAGCTCCTTAGAGCATGATATCCAGATGTAGACTCAATACCCTCACCTTTTTGTATTACTTAGGATTTTTAGTGAGAAAAACATTGAAGGAGGAGATAATGTAATTACTATGGTCTACCTTATAATAAATTTGAATAATTTTATGAATATTTTCATAACTATGCACTAAGTTATCATGAGATTCCAGGGCCTGGAGGGGATCAATATAGACATATTAAATATATTAAATATATTGTATCACACACTCATAAATTTTTTCAATATGTGGTTTTCCCATTTATTGGAAACTTGGATGGGAAATCTGATATGAAAATTGATTCCCAAAATTCAGGGTTTACCATAAGAGAGAAATAAATTTGGTCAACATATGGAATTATATAAAAGACATCCATTAATAAGTACATTAAGTAAATTAATTAATTAATTTAATTTAATTTCATAAATTTCAAGAACTTTCCATATTCTATATTAATACACCACTATGAAAATTATCAAGGGTTTTCGACATAACCTTGTGAGATTAGAGTAGTTGAGGGAGCATTCTTCATTAGCAGATCGGGAACACAGATCAACGATGAAAAAATCGAGGTGAACCGTGAGACAGATGGAGAATATAGTAGACCTTCTTCACCATCCCTATTAGAGGCATTCTTCACCAATGATTGATCCATAATCTAGGTAATGAATGTTATATATTGTAATTCCATCCTATTTTATTTAATAAGCATTGATTTTTTATCTTCTTTATTTTCTATTCTATTTATATCCTTCACATGAGACATTTCATATTTTATTATTTTTGATTTGATTATTCCTATGTTTAATATTAGTTCCTCCCATGAATACTATGATTATATAATCATTTTCTAAGATTTCATTGTCTAATAATGGATTTAGTACATTCTTGTTTATTTTCCACACCATTCTTTGTGTTCATAATTGTTGGCCCATGTGGTTGTTGTTTGGAATTTCTTAGTTGGATTGGAGTATGATTGAAGCCCCAGATTTGTGGAAGATGTGTACACAATGTGTGTATCGCTATTTGGTGGACGTATCACAGTTCAATGTGGGTTGTGGGTGAAAACGACACAAATCATAGGTTGTTTCTTGGTTCTTGGTCCATAGGAAAGGCATTATGCAATGGGAATAGTAGCACAGGGTTTAGGCTGATGGAATCCAGCCACCGATGAAAAATCGGTTGCGGTAAGCCCTATATCCACACTCCCTAGTGAGATTTGAGGTAGAAACCGCAGTAGCATTAGTGTGAAAAATATGCATTAATCCTTCTTTAGTTTCTAAAAAATCCCAACATACATGGCATGTAGTCCATGAATGAATGATGTGTGGTTCCCTCCTAGTGGTTTCTAGGGTTTGAGGTGAAGATAAGTATCACATGTCATGTATAGAACATACATGTCATGTGACCTGGTGCAAGAATCTTGGTGTGTACCCCAGGGGTACATGGGTATGAACATGGCTAGGCACTTAGGCATAACCAGTGTAAACGGGCCTGGGTTGAAGTACACAGGCATGAGACATAAGGATATGAGGGGCCTCGGTCAGGCAAGACACATCATATACTACCTTTACACGCTGTGTAGTCCCCCATGGTTAGTAAAGCCCAGTGCAGGAGAGGACACAACTAGGTGTCTGGGTGAGGTCATGTATCGTGTGACACTAGGTACATGCTTATACATCCTTCAGGGGATTTCACCTACATATCTCCTTATTTTCGACTTGGATTTGGGCCAACGATTATGCTATCATATGTGGTATTCCATGTAGAACATTATGGTAGCCTTTTATTTTAGATTTAGAGATATTAAATGAAGTGATATGATCTTTACACTTCAATCATTGACACTTGGATGATAAAAATGATCAGGACAGGTTATTAGAGATAAGTTGGGGTTGGCAACCCCCTATTTCACCAAGGTATGGGTCCACCATAATATTTACCCAAATAGAGTTGGAAAACCCCCTTACTATATTAGTCATAGGTCCTCTATCAATGGAGTGGAACCAACCCACCCACCCACCCCCTATTTTCGACCTTCAATGAAGAGTGGGTCCTCAAATTGAGATTTTTACCCCTCATATGTGGAGCTCAGTGGAGAGGTGCAGGTCCTCCACATGCATTATTGTGAAATTTCTCATGATGTTGGGCATCAGAGATAGATATTTTGTGCTACAAGAAGTCTCATTATTCTTATCTATTTTATGATTTATAGATCACCTTTATCCCTCATCTGGGTTTCTTTATGAGCATATATCTTGGGTTTCTATTTCCCTCTTTCTATGGTTTGAGTTGACGACTATTGTATCTTTATATCTCCCACTTCTTGGTTTTTGGGGAATCCTAATGGGTATGTATATACTCACCCATGCATGGGATTCACTCATATGTGTCATATCTTATGTAGATGATAGGAATATTAGTGGTGAAATTAGTAGAGCATTGTGGTAGTTGGGATCATTGATCATGTTCGATGGTCAGACTATGCAATCTTAAGTCATGGTCTCTTCGATTTTCTCTTTATCTTGTCTTTGTTAGGTTGGAACTTCATTTATGGTTTGGAATGTTTCCCCCTTAATGTTTTGTTTTTATATAATCTACATCTGATGTATTCCTAAGAGGTTATTTCATGCATGGTTATACACTTTCTTCATTTTTTCATGTATATGGTGGTGTGAATGTCTACAAATACATTAGGTTAATGCCTCCTATTTCAATTTTTCCTACTCGGTGCTTGTCACCTACCCATGGCCTATTGAAGTTGGTCTTGGGTTGTCTCACTCTGCCTACAACTGGCCAAGTGAGACCTGGTGCATTGGATTGTGATAGTTCTTTCATAAACCCAAGATAGTTAGTCCCATTATAAACTAAGTAATGGTGGGTCTATAATATTCATCCAATACATTGGGTATAGAAATTTATTGTATTGGTTATTACATTTGTATGAGTGATATGGAAAATGATGTCTCAAATTACCTACATGATTTATCTATGTTGGCTATGGTTTTTTACATAAATCTTATTATTTCACAAGGTAAGATAATGATATTATGTTTAATGTAAATTATATGTTACTTATTTAGGTTGGAATGTATAACTTTGTGAAATAGTTTTCATGTGTTTTTAATGACTTCAAATAACCCTTTTAGAGTTTTAATTTTCATTAAACATTTATTTTTGAAATGTTTTAACAAAATATTTGGGTTGGAATGTTTATTTTTAGAGTAAGAAAATGTTTATCTTGAGCCCAAATATTATTTTCAAAAAGGAAAGTTTTTATTATTATTCATGAACTAAAAAGTTTCTTTCTTCTTGATTTTATGTCCCTTACTGATATTTTTATGATCATCCTGCATTTTTTAATTATTTTTTATTGGTTTCAAGGATGGGTAATAACAAATAAGTGGTCAAGTTGAAAGTCATAAATATTTTTCATTAAAAGGAAACATGTTTCATTTTAAAAAAATTACATTGTGGGAAAAATTGATACTAAGTATAGTTGTCCACTTCATAATTTATGGGATTTTTATGTAATATTTATGGCTTAATTATCCAAAACTATAAACCTAAAAGGTATTTGGGAATTAAAGAAAGTGATTTCTTGTCTAAAGACACTATAATAAGTATTGTTTAAGTTTGATTCCTTATAGTTGGTATCAGACTAAGGTTTATATAATTTTATAGGTTAAGATAATGTAAGAAAATGGATTAAGATTCTAATTTATGGTTATCATGATATATAATTATAAGATTACAATGTTTCTTTGTCTAAACTATTTTTTTCATAACTGTTTTCTATAAAGGAAATAGTGAAGTTGTAGTAAGAAGTCACCAAGAGGACGATATACTTCCAAATCAATCACTCGGGATATTTGGAATTGGAACTGAGTAGTTTTTTATAGTGATGGATCAGTTGACATAGGCTATAAATAGTGGTTGTATCCCTACTAGAGAGTAGCCAAATATACCATATAGGAACATGATGATAGTGGATCATTTTATGACACAAAATCCTCTAGCATTCAGTGGATCTCCTAGCCCAGTGATAGTTGAGAGATAGATTAGTTCTTTGGAAAATATATTTTAAGTCATCGGTTATTCAGATAATCAAAAGGTAACTCTTTTTATTTATAGTTTTATAAGTGAAGCTAACTAGTGGTGTTCAATGGTTAAGAATATTAAAGAAAGAGAAGATATTTATGCCTTGGAATGGGATGGATTTAAGTATATTTACTTTGAGAAACATTTTCCTGAGGGAGTTCGACTTAGGATGGAAAAAAATTTCTTGGAATTGAGATATAAGGAGAAAGATTCAATGGACATGTATAAAGTAAACTTCACCAGATTGGAAAGGTTCATACAAAATTTTATATGGGATCATGATAGTAAAATTAATTAGTTTTACTCTGGATTTAATCCAATATATCAAAGGGGATTGTATTCTTTTGAATTAAAAAGTTATAAGAAACTTTTTCAGTGTACCTATAAGGTAAAAATGAAGTTTACTGAAGATCTGGTATTCTATGAAAATAAGCAGAAAAAGTTTCATGGGTGGTAAAAAAACGTGAAATAATCTATCAAAGAGATTTAAAGGTAAGAAAATCAAGTCTCTAGTTTGTGATATGTGTGGCTAAAAGAACCATGGGGAATGTCTTATGAAATTTGGGAAGTTCTTTCGATGTGGTATGCTTGGTCAAATGTTATGTAACTGCAAATAAAAGAATCCAAAACTATCCAATAATGGGTAAATAGATGAACATTCAATTATGAGATGTTTTAATTTTAATGATTTGGGGAAATATGAAAATTTATGTCTGAATTTAGTTACTTGGGGTGGAAACTAACAAGGAAAAAATACAAAGAGGTGTCAAAATCATTTTCTACTACTTCAGTTGATTTTGGGTCATCTAATGAAGTGGTGAATGGTATATTACTTTTTTATTTGAAATATGTTAATACCCTGTTTAACTCTTTATCTTCACATTAATTCATTTCTGATAATTTTTTTATAAAAATAGGAATATCGCCTCATGAAAAGAAGATAGAGGTGTTGTTAAAAACTCCAGGTTGAAATATTATAGAAACATTGATTTAGAGTAATCTTCCTATTATTATTAGTATAACTTTCTTTCCTGAAAATCTTGTTAAACTACCCATGGTAGAGTTTCATATTATTTTGTGTGTGGATTTTATTTTATTTTATCATGATAAGATATACTTAAAACATACTAAATTTGTATTCAATGATTTCATACCTTTTATAACCAACTAAGAAGGTAAGAAATTGATTATATATGGTCGTGAAAGTTACCTAGTTCTTATAGTAGAAAAGAATGAAACTGTTCAAATTAGTGATATGCCTGTACTAAATAAATATTTCGATATATTTCATAATGAATTTCCAAGTGTTATTCCTTATAGAGAGGTTGAATCTATTTTTTACTTAGTTCTTAATCCTAACCCTATATCAAAACCTTCTTATTGAATAGACCAAGTAGAACTTTTGGAATTGAAAAAATAATTACATGAGTTTATATATAAAGGATTCATTCATCCCAGTACTTCACCAAGGGGTGCTCTTATTTTTTTTTAAAGATAAATATAGTTCTTTGAGACTTATTATTGATTATAGATCCTTGAATAATATCATTATTAAGAATAAGTATCATTTAACTCATATCAATGATTTGTTTAATCACCTACAGATCTCATGTCAGGATACGATCATTTGTAAGTGAAGGAGGATGATATCTTGAGGACTATGTTCTAGAGCAGATATAGTAATAATTAGTTTCTAGTTATTCTATTTGGGTTTTTGAATGCCCCAACTATATTTATAGACCATATGAATAGATATTTCCATAAGTTCTTGGATAATTCATTAGTTATATTTATTAATGATATTTTGGTATATTCTAAATGTCACGAGGAAAATGAAAGACAACTAAGTAATGTTTTTTAAACCTAAAAAAAGGAGATTATATTTAAAATTTATTAAGTATGAATTTTTGTTGTAATAAATTTCTTTCCTTAGATATATTGTTTCTAAATATGGAATAATTTTTTACCCTACTAAAACTAAAGTCCTTAAAGAATGGTCAATACTAAAAAATTACATGTAGATTCATATATTTATTTGATTAACAGGTTACTAATGGTGATTTAGTGAAAACGTTGTTTGGCTTTCTGGCCCATTATCTATGTTAACTCAAAAAGGAGTTAAATTCAACTGAACAAAATAATGTGATGAATGTTTCTAGGAGATAAAAAGAAGATTTGTTATTACTATAGTTTTGGATCTTCCCTTTAGAAATGGTGAATTCTTCATCTATAGTAATTATTCTTTGAGGGGACTTGGTTTTGGTCTAATGTAGAATGATCAGGTGACTGATTATTCTTTATGTAAACTAAAACCTCCCACACATGATCTGGAATTAATTGTTTTGTTTTTTCTTTAAAAATCTAGAAGCATAATTTGTATGGTGTAAAGTGTAAAATATATACTGGTTATAAATATTTGAAATATATATTTACTTAGAAAGAGCTAAACATTAGGCATGGAAGATGGATAAAACTGATTATGTCACGACCCGTCCTCGGGGCCCGTGCCGTGACTACCCCAAGCCCGCCTTCCATAGGCCAGGGGCTGGCGACTAGCACCAAGGCGTAAATCCCGGTAAAGGGAAGGCATTTCCTTTGTAAAGTAAACAAGCACCACAGAGTAAGCAAGCAGAAAAAGTAAACACTAAGTAAAAACCGGTACAACAGTAAGTGCGGAAAGTAAGTGGGCCAGAATACAAACCCAAACTGAAAGTAAAGTACAACTCGAAAGGGGAAAATAGCAACTGAAAAGTAAAGCCGCAACGTCGAACCGTCCACTGGAAGTCCCACCTGAAGGGTGGGTATAGAAAGCCCCCACTGCTCCTCGGGTCCAGCCGACCGCTCCAAGTACGTCCCGCCCAGTGGTCTACCTCCAGGTACTGTCCTACTCCGCAAGCCTCCACCACGATCAGTGTTGTTCGTCGTCTGCAACCAACACAACTTAGTGCGGGCATAGCCCGTGCAGGGGTGAGTATAAGCTACTCAGTAGGGACCCCGAGACCCCCGAAGGTCTCCCAGAATCCACAAAGGATAACCACAAAGGAAAGATACAATCACAAAGTAACATCCGACACTATTAGGTATATGCCCATACATACACCTAAGTCATCAATTCTCGCTCGGCTCTAACATCCGAGCTCAAGTACAACCCAGTCCACACAGGAAAGAAAAACGTAAATCCATATAGGATAGCACAACACAATCTAAAAAGGAAGGTAAACGTAAATACACACAGGATAGCACAACATAATCCACACTGGAAAGTAAAACAGGATTCATCTCACACAGGTATACTTCTTGGAATGACGATAGAGATGATCATCGATCCATCTAATTCGTCGGACCCACAAAGGATCTGTAGGTACTAACCCCCGCAATGACCCACACAGGATCGATCAAGAAGTTGAACCCAAAGCTATTGGGAAACTCCTTCTCCATCAAGTACAGTGGTTATGCCGCTACAACCAAGCGCTTCTCTCTCACCTTGGACTGTTGTAGTACTCCACCTATCGAGTACTGTGGGCCTACTGCTACAACCAAGAGCTTCCCACCATGGGTCTGCCGCTACAACCAAGCGCTCCCCCTCATAGCCTCTAGAGGTACCCCTTCTGTTGAGTACCACGGGTCAGCCGCTACAACCAAGCGCTCCTCCATCGTGGCTCTGCCTCTACAACCAAGCGCTCCTCCATCGTGGGTCTTCCGCTACAACCAAGCACTCCCCCTCATAGCCTCCAGAGGTACTCCTTCTGTTGAGTACCGCGGGTCTGCCGCTACAACCAAGCGCTCCTCCGCCGTGGGTCTGCCACTACAACCAAGCGCTCCCCACTGGGCTATCCGTAACACACCGAGTTGTTCGATCAGCAGTCGTCAAGTCTCAACCGTCTCTAGGGTTTCCGCCCATGGCATGCTCGTTCCGGGAGGGTCCACTCCACGAGCTAAGAGGTCGATGCATCAACTGATATGTAGTTCGGAGTTGACATATCCCAAGATGCACCGTAGTAGTCACTGCCGAAAACACGGAGGATTCCCGTACTATTTTCATCATCGTCGCAGTTGAATCCACTGAGGATCTATGTACAGTCGTCGTCGTCACAGCAGCAGTTGCAGCCAGCTCTAGGGTTCCCGCACACAGCAAGCTCGTTCGGGAGGGTCCGCTCCACGAGTCGAGAGGCTGATACATCAACTGACACATAGTCCAGAGTTGATGTATCCAAAAGTTTCGTATCATCAACAGGAACACAACGTCGCAGACGGCGCGTCAATCGGACGCCCGGTCTGAGAGTTATTGGCTTTTTCGTCCTAGGGGCCCGGTTGGTTTTTAAGGAAAAACCAACCCGACCATACTCCACTTGCGTCCAAACCTCGGGTGGATTATACCAAAAGATCCGCCTCACTTAGAGTAATCCATCAAAGTCGACGGCACGCCAATCGGACGTCCGAAGCTCAAGATATGAGTGTTTCCGCTGCGAGGACCCAGTTGGTTTCGTGTATGAACCAACCCGGCCGAACCCAAAGTATTCCTAAACCTTGAGTGTGATATACCGAAATGACCGTCTCGATCCAAGGATCGTATCTCCGCTGATGGCGCGTCGTTCGGAGGCTCGTAGCTCAAGTTATGAGCAAAAGACCGAAAAGGTCCGAAAACGGGGGTCTGGGCCCGGCCCAACCCCCCCCCCCCCCCCGGGTCGACCCGATTCGGGTCTGGGTCTGACCCGGTTGGGCGCAACCCGGCCCGGCCTGGGCGCGACCCGGCCGGCGGGTCGGCCCGGCTCGGCTCGGCTGAGCGGGCCGAGCAGAGGAAGCTGCGGGGGGCGTGTTGTCCCCACGTGAAACAAAGCCGACGCCCCGCGTAGGGCCGCTTGGTGTCACCGGACGCGGCCGGGCCGCCGCGTCCCTGCCTTCGGTTCCGCGCGGCCGCGGAACCGCCTACCGCCGTCGCGGCTTTAGCCGCGGCGGCTCCGTCTGGCGGCGCACCTGGGCGCCGCCGGTGGAGTCCGCGGGCCACCGGAGTTGCTCCGGTGGTCCGATTCCACTTCTGTATGCGCTGTAGCTCCTCTCGGGTCCCATTCTTCACTGTCAGGCCCTCAAATCGCGATTGCGGCTCCGTTAGTCATCGTCCTCCGTTTTGTGCACCAAGAACGAAAAAGTGCGGTGGGTTCGGACTTGTTCGTTAGTCCGCACCCACCACGTTAGCGGTTTTAAAATATTACACAACAAAAGTTTAACAAACGTCGCGGGTATAAATCACAAATATTTTTTAAGAATCAAACCCCTACCTCGTCGAAGTCACCGAACGGGCGTTCTTCGCGGAATTGATCGTCACGGAAGAAGAGGATCGTCGCGTCACGGAAGGGCGTCGCGTCGTCGCGGTATACGGCGCCCCGTCGATGATCTCCGAGGGGTAAAGAAAACATACAGATTTAATTTACACGAATTAAATCCATGTCAAGTATAAAATCCACAAAGGAATTTAAAATATTCACAAACTCCTACCTCAAACGGATGTTCAAAGATTTGTCGCGGAAGAAGGAACATCGCAGAAGAACATCGCAGGAGGAGAATCGTTGGCGTTGCGGAACACGGCGTCGCGTCGTCGATCTCCGAGGGCTCGGCGTTCTTCGTCGCCTTTCGTCGAAGGCTGACGTTCTTCGCGTTCTTCGCGTTCTTCATGTTCTTCGCGAAAGAGGATGAAGGACTTGAGGTTTCTGTCAAATCCTCTCAACGAACAACACTCAAGAAGAATAGTTTTGGTCTTATTTTATTACATGCCAACAAACGAAAATCAAACTAAGTAACGACCCATTAATTCATAGAATTAATTTCAACGAATAAACCGCCCAATTAATAGGAGCGTTTAATTGTTTAAGAAAACGCCCCAGTTGACTTTTATTTAAAAAGGGGTTTTTGCAGGTGCGTTACTTAGCGGAAAAGAAACGGTGGGGCTCGTGCGGGCCCCACCTCACAAATATCCTACCAAGAGGGTAGGATATTTTGAATTGTATTCTATCTGCTTCAACTCAGCTTAAGCAGCTTAAAGTGGCTTTTAAGTGGCTTTAAGTGAAATAAAATATAGTTTGTCGTACCACGTTATTTTATTTCTTAACTTAAGGCCCGAAAATTAAAAACCACACCCGAGCAAACGCAACTCCGGAAGAGGCATTTCTAAGAAAATATCAGCGCTACGATTCCATCAGTGCCCTCGGAATTCGATTCCGAGCACCAGTTCAAAAGTTAGAAAAAACCCGCTCGTTAGTTCACTGAAGGTACCCGAGCCAAACTTCGGAAAATGATTCCGGGCACACTAGGCCTCGGAATCACGTGCCTTCAGAAACTGCGTTCTTGTGAAAATACAAGGAAAATTAAGAAAAGAAAAAAAAATCCTTGAAATTTACGGGTCTTTACATCACTCCCACCTCAGGGATTTACGTCCTCGTAAAGCTTTAACACAAACTAGGGTTACAAAAGCGGTACTGAGCACGCATCTGAGCCTTCCACTCTCATGTGCTCACCTGGAGGTTCCTGTGCTGCCAAAGAAACTGCACAAGAGGAATCGACCATCCTCCTAGGATCTGTTCCTGTCGATCCTCGATCCCCACTGGAACCTCCGTGCAAGTCACCCCATCACCATCGTCCAGCTCATCATGGTCGATGTTGTGTGAAAAATCACGCACGTATCTCCTCAGCTGAGATACGTGGAAGACGTCGTGCACCTGGTGCAACTAAGGTGGTAGAGCCAAACGATAATCCACCCTTCCAACCCTGATGAGGACCTGGAAGGGTCCGATGAAGCATGGAGACAACTTTCCACCTCGGCCAAATCTCTGTAACTCATGTCGAGGTGAGACCCGTAAGAAGACGTGGTCGCCATCCGCGAACTCCAGTGGCCTCCGCCTCCTGTCAGCATAAGAATTCTGCTGGCTCTGAGCTGTCCTCATCTGCTCCTGGATGACCTAGACCTTCTCTATCGTGGCCTGGACCATCTCCGGTCCCACAAGAGCTGCTAAGATTTCTTCTTTGACAATAAGATAAATCTGGTCTCATCCCATGGATGAACCAATTTCTTTTCCTAATACAGTCAATCCCGACATGTATGGTACTAACCCATACCAAGGATGACGTCGTAAGGCCTCGACGCTACTACCAAGAGATCCAACCGTTACTCTTGCCTCCAAGGGTTGAGTCACACTGTCGGCATCAGTGTGTGGTAACTGGGTCTCCTCTAGTAGGTATCTCTCAAATGAGGGTCAAGTCAACAGTCAAAACTGGAACCTCTTAGTAACAACACAAGAGAGGACAAGAAAGTAAATGCCACAAGAAAAGGTTTCTTTTATTACTGTAGCTCAATTACAAAGACACAAAGCATCTAAAAACATACATCAACAAAACTAGAAGCAACATGAACAAAAGTCTCCAGGTCTGGAGCTAGTCCCGCTCCTGTCCATCTGCTCTCGGAGCTCCATGATCATAGGACTCAACTGCCTGAAGCTGAGCTCTCCCATGTCTTCCTGTCCCCTGCGGTCGGGGTGGACCTCCTGGTGGTGGTGGTGGCAACACCCCAAAGCGTCGTCCACCTCCAGCTGCACGGCCATCTCCCCTGCCATGGATGCCTGCTTCTTACGGACCGCCCTGATCGAACCTCTACCTCTGCCTGGGGGGTCCTTCGTTCACCTGCTGGTCATCCGTATAGTGGGTCAGACAGTCACGAGCCATGTGACCAATCCTGCCGCAGGAGTAACACTGCCCGCTCATGGTAAGTCATTGTCCACCCCGAGTGCCTCGCACAAAGGATCCTGAGTCATGTTGTCGACCACCTGTAGGTCTAGTCCTCTTGGACCCCCTGCGTCATCTGTCTACTGCCCGCAGCAGAAGACTCTGCTGCACGTCGGCTAGTGGTGGGTCCTGCAACTGAAGTATGCTCAGCAAGGAAACTCTCTACTAGGAGGGCTCGCTCCAACACCCCTGCCTATGTCGGAATGCTGTGAGAAACAACTAAAGCTCTGATCTCTCTCCTGATCCCCTGCTCGAAGGTTCGGGCCCTGAAGAAAGGGTCTCGTACCATGTCCGTGGAATAGCGCGAGAGATCGGTAAACCTCGCCGCGTACTGGGCTACTGACATGCTGCCCAACCGCAGTTGTAAAAGCTCCTGGATGTGCACCGCATGGAGGGTGGCCGAGACGAAATCTGAGCGGAAAAGGCTCTCAAAGTCCGTCCAGAGGAGAGATGCCTCGTTGTGCACCTGCAGCATCAAGCTCCACCATCTGTCTGCTGCCGTATGCAGGAGGCTCGCTGCGAGGATCACCATGAGGTCTGCTGGTGTCCTCACTAACCGGAAAACTCGTACGACTGCCTCCAGCCAGTCCTCGGCTGCCTGGGGGTCCGTCTCCCCGCGGAACATGGGAGGTCGCTGGCACTGGAACTCATGCAGTGCACTAAGGCGACGTGCATCGTCAGCGGCTGGGGCTGGAAGCATCGGTGGCTCCGCGGGTAGAGGTACCGCCGGTGCCTCAGCTGTCAAAGGGCCCTGTACCGAGGCCTCGTCGCTCGGCGGGCTGTCGTCAAGTACAACTCTCGGAACCCTAGCTGGCTGCCGTCGGGGGGCCATCCTGAAAAGGAAACAGGTGCGCCACATTCAGAAAAGTATACCTGGTGAGCTGATACAAGTAATCACAAAGAAAACTTGAAACACACATGCAATCAATGTTTTCATGCATTAAGTCGGAAATCAGAAGTCAGGGTCCTGGTGTACAGATACGTCGGCCGCCGCACCAATACTGGGATCCCTGGACTAATAACCACACTCAATACGCTCAACACTATTGCTTTACATAGAAGAAAGATCAGAGTCTGTGGTAGAACCGAACTCCTCTGATACCAATTTGTCACGACCCGTCCTCGGGGCCCGTGCCGTGACTACCCCAAGCCCGCCTTCCATAGGCCAGGGGCTGGCGACTAGCACCAAGGCATAAATCCCGGTAAAGGGAAGGTATTGCCTTTGTAAAGTAAACAAGCACCACAGAGTAAGCAAGCGGAAAAAGTAAACACTAAGTAAAAACTGGTACAACAGTAAGTGCGGAAAGTAAGTGGGCCAAAATACAAACCCAAACTGAAAGTAAGTACAACTCGAAAGGGGAAAACAGCAACTGAAAAGTAAAGCCGCAACGTCAAGACATCCACTGGAAGTCCCACCTGAAGGGTGGTTACAGAAATCCTCCACTGCTCCTCAGGTCCAGCCGACCGCTCCGAGTACGTCCCACCCAGTGGTCTACCTCCAGGTACCGTCCTGCTCCGCAAGCCTCCACCACGATCACCGTTGTCCGTCATCTGCAACCAACACAACGTAGTGCGGGCATAGCTCGTGCAGGGGTGAGTATAAGCTACTCAGTAGGGACCCCGAGACCCCCGAAGGTCTCCAAGAATCCACAAAGGATAACCAAAAAGGAAAGATACAATCACGAAGTAACATCCGACACTGCTTAGGTATATGCCCATACATATACCTAAGTCATCAATTCTCGCTCGGCTCCAACATCCGAGCTCAAGTACAACCCAGTCCACACAGGAAAGCAAAACTTAAATCCACACAGGATAGCACAACACAATCCACAAAGAAAAGTAAACGTAAATCCACACAGGATAGCACAACACAATCCACACAGGAAAGTAAAAAAGGATTCAGCTCACACAGGTATACTTCTTGGAATGACGATAGAGATGATCACTGATCCATCTAAGTCGTCGGACCCACAAAGGATCTGTAGGTACTAACCCCCGCAATGACCCACAGAGGATCGATCAAGAAGTTGAACCCAAAGCTATTGGGAAACTCCTTCTCCATCAAGTACAGTGGTTATGCCGCTACAACCAAGCGCTTATCTCTCACCTTGGACTGTTGTAGTACTCCACCGATCGAGTACTGTGGGCATGCTGCTACAACCAAGCACTTCCCACCATGGGTCTTCCGCTACAACCAAGCGCTCCCCCTCATAGCCTCTAGAGGTACCCCTTCTGTTGAGTACCATAGGTCAGCCGCTACAACCAAGCGCTCCTCCGTCGTGGGTCTGCCGCTACAACCAAGCGCTCCCCCGTGCTGCTACAACCAAGCGCTCCTCCGTCGTGGGTCTGCTGCTATAACCAAGCACTCCCCCTCATAGCCTCCAGAGGTACTCCTTCTGTTGAGTACCACGGGTCTGCCGCTACAACCAAGCGCTCCTCCGTCGTGGGTCTGCCGCTACAACCAAGCGCTCCCCACTGGGCTATCCCTAACACACTGAGTTGTTCGATCAGCAGTCGTCAAGTCTCAACCATCTCTAGTGTTTCCGCCCATGGCATGCTCGTTCCGGGAGGGTCCACTCCACGAGCTAAGAGGTCGATGCATCAACTGACATGTAGTCCGGAGTTGACGTATCCCAAGATGCACCGTAGTAGTCACTGCCGAAAACACGGAGGATTCCTGTACTATTTTCATCATCGTCACAGTCGAATCCACTGAGGATCTTTGTACAGTCGTCGTCGTCACAGCAGCAGTTGCAGCCAGCTCTAGGGTTCCCGCACACAGCAAGCTCGTTCGGGAGGGTCCGCTCCACGAGCCGAGAGGCTGATACATCAACTGACACATAGTCCAGAGTTGATGTATCCAAAAGTTCCGTATCGTCAACAGGAACTCAACGTCGCAGACGGCGCGTCAATCGGACGCCCGGTCTGAGAGTTATTGGCTTTTTCGTCTCAGGGGCCCGGTTGGTTTTTAAGGCAAAACCAACCCGACCGTACTCCACCTATGTCCAAACCTCGGTCGGAGTATACCAAAAGATTCGTCTCACTTAGAGGAATCCATCAAAGTCTATGGCACGTCAATCGGACGTCCGAAGCTCAAGATATGAGCGTTTCCGCTGCGAGGGCCCGGTTGGTTTCGTGTACGAACCAACCCTGCCGAACCCAAAGTATTCCGAAACCTTGATTGTGATATACCGAAACGACCTTCTCGATCCAAGGATCGTATCGCCGCTGACAGCGCGTCGTTCGGAGGCCCGTAGCTCAAGTTATGAGCAAAACACCGAAAAGGTCTGGAAACGGGGGTATGGGCCCGGACCGACCCGGCCCAACCCCCCCCCCCCCCCGGGTCGGCCCGAACTGGGTCGACCCGATTCGGGTCCGGGTCTGACCCGGTTGGGCGCGACCCGGCCGGCGGGTCGGCTTAGCCGAGCGGAGGAAGCCGCGGGGGGCGTGTTGCCCCCACCTGAAACGAAGTTGCGGCCCTGCGTGGGGCCGCTTAGTGTCACCGGACGCGGCCGGGCCGCCGCGTCCCTGCCTTCGGTTCCGCGCGGCCGCCAAATCGCCTCCCACCGCGGCGGCTTCAGCCGCGGCGACTCCGTCTGGCGGCGCGCCGGCGACCCGCGCCGCCGGTGGAGTCCGCGGGCCACCGGAGTTGCTCTGGCGGTCCGATTCCACTTCCATCTGCACCGTAGCTCCTTCCGGGTCCCATTATTCATTGTCAGGTCCTCAAATCACCATTGCGGCTCTGTTTGTCATCGTCCGTCGTTTCGCGCACCAAGAACAAAAAAGTGCGGTGGGTTCGGACTTGTTCGTTAGTCTGCACCCACCGCGTTAGCGGTTTTAAAATATTACACAACAAAAGTTTAACAAACGTCGCGGGTATAAATCACAATGATTTTTTAAGAATCAAACCCCTACCTCGTCGAAGTCGTCGAACGGGCAGTCTTCGCAGAATTGATCATCGCGGAAGAAGAGGATCGTCGCGTCGCGGAAGGGCGTCACGTCATTGCGGTATACGACGTCGCGTCGACAATCTCCGAGGGGTAAAGAAAATATACGGATTTAATTTACACGAATTAAATCCATGTCAAGTATAAAATCCACAAAGGAATTTAAAAGATTCACAAACTCCTACCTCAAACGGATGTTCGAAGATTTTTCGCGGAAGAAGGAACGTCGCAGAATAACGTCGCAGAAGGAGAATTGTTGGCGTCACGGAACACGGCGTCGCGTCGTCGATCTACAAGGGCTCGGCGTTCTTCGTCGCCTTTCGTCGAAGGCCGGCGTTCTTCCCGTTCTTCGCGTTCTTCGTGTTCTTCACGAAGGAGGATTAAGGACTTGAGGTTTCTGTCAAATCCTCTCAACGAACAACACTCAAGAAGAATAGTGTTGGTCTTATTTTATTACATGCCAACAAACAAAAATCAAACTAAGTAACGATCCATTAATTCATAGAATTAATTTCAACAAATAAACCGCCTAATTAATAGGAGCATTTAATTGTTTAAGAAAACGCCCCAGTTGACTTTTATTTAAAAAGGGGTTTTCGCGGGTGTGTTACTTAGCGGAAAAGAAATGGTGGGGATCATGCGGGCCCCACCTCACAAATATCCTACCAAGAGGGTAGGATATTTTGAATTGTACCCTATCCGCTTCAACTCAGCTTAAGTAGCTTAAAGTGGCTTTTAAGTGGCTTTAAGTGAAATAAAATAAAGTTTGTTGTACCACGTTATTTTATTTCTTAACTTAAAGCCCAAAAATTAAAAACCACACCCAAGAAAACGCAACTCCGAAAGAGGTGTTTCTAAGCAAATATCGGTGTTGTGATTCCATCGGTGCCCTCGGAATTCGATTCTGATCACCGGTTCAAAAGTTAGAAAAAACCTGCTCGTTCGTTCACTGAACGTACCCGAGCCAAACTTCAGAAAATGATTCCGGGCACACCGGGCCTCGGAATCACGTGCCATCAGAAACTGCGTGATTGTGAAATTCCAAGGAAAATTAAGAAAAGAAAAAAAATCCTTGAAATTTATGGGTCTTTACATCACTCCCACCTCAGGGCTTTACGTCCTCGAAAAGCTTTAACACAAACTAGGGTTCAAAAGGCGGTACTGAGCACGCATCTGAGCCTTCCACTCCCATGTGCTCACCTGGAGGTTCCCGTGCTGCCAAAGAAAGTGCACAAGAGGAATCGACCGTCCTCCTAGGATCTGTTCCTCTCGATCCTCGATCCCCACTGGAACCTCTATGCAAGTCACCCCATCGCCATCGTCCAGCTCCTCATGGTCGATGTTGTGTGAAGGATCACGCACGTATCTCCTCAGCTGAGATATGTGGAAGACGTCGTGCACCCGGTGCAATTGAGGTTGTAGAGCCAAACGATAAGCCACCCTGCCAACCCTGCTGAGGACCTGGAAGGGCCCGATGAATCGTGGAGACAACTTTCCACCTCGGCCAAATCTCTGTAACTCACGTCGAGGTGAGACCCGTAAGAAGACGTGGTCTCCATCCGTGAACTCCAGTGGCCTCCGCCTCCTGTCAGCATAAGACTTCTGTTGGCTCCGAGCTATCCTCATCCGCTCCTGGATGACCTAGACCTTCTCTTTCATGGCCTGGACCATGTCCAGTCCCACAAGAGCTGCTAAGATATCTTCTTTTCCGATAAGAGAAATCTGGTCTCATCCCATGGATGAACCACTTTCTTTGCCTAATACAGTCAATCCCGACTTGGATGATACTAACCCATACCAAGGATGATGTCGTAAGGCCTCGACGCTACTACCAAGATATCCAACCGTTACTCTCGCCTCCAAGGGTTGAGTCACACTGTCGGCATCAGTGTGTGGTAACTGGGTCTCCTCCAGTAGGTATCTCTCAAGTGAGGGTCAAGTCAATAGTCTAAACCGGAACCTCTTAGTAACAACACAAGAGAGGACAGGAAAGTAAATTCCACAAGAAAATGTGTCTTTTATTACTACAGCTCAAGTACAAAGACACAAAGCATCTACAAACATACATCAACAAAACTAGAAGCAACATGAACAAAAGTCTCCAGGTCTGGAGCTAGTCCCGCTCCTGTCCATCTGCTCCCGGAGCTCCATGATCGTAGGCCTCAGTTGCCTGAAGCTGAGCTCTCCCATGTCCTCTTATCCCCTGCGGTCGGGGTGGACCTCCTGGTGGTGGTGGTGGCAACACCCCGAAGCGTCGTCCACCTCCAGCTGCACGGCCGGCTCCCTTGCCATGGCTGCCTGCTCCTTGCGGCCCGCCCTGATCGAACCTCTGCCTCTGCCTGGGGGGTCCTTTGTTCACCTGCTGGTCATCCGTATGGTGGGTCGGACAGTCACGAGCCATGTGACCAATCCCTCCGTAGGAGTAACACTGCCCGCTCATGGTAAGTCGTTGTCCACCCCGAGTGCCTCGCACAAACGATCCTGAGTCATGCTTTCGACCACCTGTAGGTCTAGTCCTCTTGGACCCCTGCGTCATCTGTCTACTGCCCGCAGCAGAAGACTCTGCCGCACGTCGGCTAGTGGTGGGTCCTGCTACTGAAGTCTGCTCAGTAAGGAAACTCTCTACTAGGAGGGCTCGCTCCAACACCCCTGCCTGTGTCGGAATGCTGTGAGAAAAAACTGAAGCTCTGATCTCTCTCCTGAGCCCCTGCTCGAAGGTTCGGTCCCTGAAGAAAGGGTCCCATACCATGTCCGTGGAATAGCGCGAGAGATCGGTAAACCTCGCCGCGTACTGGGCTACTGACATGCTGCCCTGCCGCAGCTGTAAAAGCTCCTGGATGCGCACCGCACGGAGGGTGGCCTGGATGAACTCTGAGCGGAAAAGGCTCTCAAATTCCGTCCAGAGGAGAGATGCCTCGTCGTGCACCTGCAGCATCAAGCTCCACCATCTGCCTGCTGCCGCATGCAGGAGGCTCGCTGCGAGGATCACCATGAGGTCTGCTGGTGTCCTCACTAACCGGAAAACTCGTACGACTGCCTCCAGCCAGTCCTCGGCTGCCTGGGGGTCCGTCTCCCTGCGGAACCTGGGCGGTCGCTGGCGCTGGAACTCATGTAGTGCACTAAGGCGACGTGCATCGTCAGCGGCTGAGGCTGGAAGCATCGGTGGCTCAGCGGGTAGAGGTACCGCCGGTGCCTCAGCTGTCAAAGGGCCATGTACCGAGGCCTTGGCACTCGGCGGGCTGTCGTCAAGTACAACTCTCGGAACCCTAGCTGGCTATCGTCGTGGGGCCATCCTGAAAAGGAAACAGGTGCGCCATGGTCAGAATAGTATACCTGGTGAGATGATACAAGTAATCACAAAAAGGACTTGAAACACACATGCAATCAATGTTTTTGTGCATTAAGTCGGAAATCAGAAGTCATGGTCCTGGTGTACGGATACGTCGGCCGCCGCACCAACACTGGGCTCCCTGGACTGATAACCACACTCAATACGCTCAACACTATTGCTTCACATAGAAGAAAGATCAGAGTCTGCGGTAGAACCGAACTCCTCTTATACCAATTTGTCACGACCCGTCCTCGGGGCCCATGTCGTGACTACCTCAAGCCCGCCTTCCATAGGCCAGGGGCTGGCGACTAGCACCAAGGCATAAATCCCGGTAAAGGGAAGGCATTGCCTTTGTAAAGTAAACAAGCACCACAGAGTAAGCAAGCGGAAAAAGTAAACACTAAGTAAAAACTGGTACAACAGTAAGTGCGGAAAGTAAGTGGGCCAGAATACAAACCCAAACTGAAAGTAAAGTTCAACTTGAAAGGGGAAAACAACAACTGAAAAGTAAAGCCGCAACGTCGAGCCATCCACTAGAAGTCCCACCTGAAGGGTGGGTACAGAAAGCCTCCACTGCTCCTCAGGTCCAGCCGACCGCTCCGAGTACGTCCCGCCCAGTGGTCTACCTCCAGGTACCGTCCTGCTCCGCAAGCCTCCACCACGATCAGCATTGTCCGTTGTCTGTAACCAACACAACGTAGTGCGGGCATAGCTCGTGCAGGGGTGAGTATAAGCTACTCAGTAGGGACCCCGAGACCCCCGAAGGTCTCCCATAATCCACAAAGGATAACCACAAAGGAAAGATACAATCACGAAGTAACATCCGACACTGCTTAGGTATATGCCCATACATATACCTAAGTCATCAATTCTCGCTCGGCTCCAACATCCGAGCTCAAGTACAACCCAGTCCACACAGGAAAGAAAAACATAAATCCACACAGGATAACACAACACAATCCACAAAGGAAAGTAAATGTAAATCCACACAGGATAGCACAACACAATCCACACAGGAAAGTAAAACAGGATTCAGCTCACACAGGTATACTTCTTGGAATGATGATAGAGATGATCACTGATCCATCTAAGTCGTCGGACCTACAAAGGATCTGTAGGTACTAACCCCCGCAATGACCCACACAGGATCGATCAAGAAGTTGAACCCAAAGCTATTGGGAAACTCCTTCTCCATCAAGTACAGTGGTTATGCCGCTACAACCAAGCGCTTCTCTCTCACCTTGGACTACTGTAGTACTCCACCTATCGAGTACTGTGGGCCTGCTGCTACAACCAAGCGCTTCCCACCATGGGTCTGCCGCTACAACCAAGCGCTCCCCCTCATAGCCTCTAGAGGTACCCCTTCTGTTGAGTACCACGGGTCAGCCGCTACAACCAAGCGCTCCTCCGTTGTGGGTCTGCCACTACAACCAAGCGCTCCCCCGTGCTGCTACAACCAATCGCTCCTCCGTCGTGGGTCTGCCGCTACAACCAAGCACTCCCCCTCATAGCCTCCAGAGGTACTCCTTCTGTTGAGTACCGCGGGTTTGCCGCTACAACCAAGTGCTCCTCCGCCGTGGGTCTGCCGCTACAACCAAGCGCTCCCCACTGGGCTATCCGTAACACACCGAGTTGTTCGATCAGCAGTCGTCAACTCTCAACCGGCTCTAGGGTTTCCACCCATGGCATGCTCGTTCCGGGAGGGTCCACTCCATGAGCTAAGAGGTCGATGCATCAACTGACATGTAGTCCGGAGTTGACATATCCCAAGATGCACCGTAGTAGTCACTGCCAAAAACACAGAGGATTCCCGTACTGTTTTCATCGTCGTCGTAGTCGAATCCAATGAGGATCTATGTACAGTTGTAGTCGTCACAGCAGCAGTTGCAGCCAGCTCTAGGGTTCCCGCACACAGCAAGCTCGTTCGGGAGGGTCCACTCCACGAGCCGAGAGGCTGATACATCAACTGACACATAGTCCAGAGTTGATGTATCCAAAAGTTCTGTATCGTCAACAGGAACTCAACGTCGCAGACGGCGCGTCAATCGGACGCCCGGTCTGAGAGTTATTGGCTTTTTCGTCCTAGGGGCCCAGTTGGTTTTTAAGGAAAAACCAACCCGACTGTACTCCACCTGCGTCCAAACCTTGGTCGGAGTATACCAAAAGATCCGTCTCACTTAGAGGAATCCATCAAAGTCGACGGCACGTCAATCGGACGTCCGAAGCTCAAGATATGAGTGTTTCCGTTGTGAGGGCCCGGTTGGTTTCGTGTACGAACCAACTCGGACGAACCCAAAGTATTCCGAAACCTTGAGTGTGATATACCGAAACGACCGCCTCAATCCAAGGATCGTATCGCCGCTGACGACGCATCCTTCGAAGGTCTGTAGCTCAAGTTATGAGCAAAAGACCGAAAAGGTTCGGAAACGGGGGTCTGGGCCCGGACCGACCCGGCCCAACCCCCCCTGGGTCGGCCCGAACCGGGTCGACCCGATTCGGGTCTGGGTCCGACCTGGTTGGGCGCGACCCGGCCAGGGGGTCGTCCCGGCTCGGCTCGGCCGAGCGGCCAAGCGGAGGAAGCCGCGGGGGGCGTGTTGCCCCCGCGTGAAACGAAGCCGCGGCCCCGCGTGGGGTCGCTCGGTGTCACCGGATGCAGCTGGGCCGCCGCGTCCCTGCCTTCAGTTCCGCGCGGCCGCGGAACTGCCTCCCTCCGCCGCGGCTTCTGCCGCGGCGGCTCCATCTGGCGGCGCGCCGGGGCGCCGCTGCGCCGGCGACCCGCGCCGCCGGTGGAGTCCGCGGGCCACCGGAGTTGCTCTGGTGGTCCGATTCCACTTTCGTCTGCGCCGTAGCTCCTCCTGGGTCCCATTCTTCACTGCCATGCCCTCAAATCGCCATTGCGGCTCTATTTTTCATCGCCCTCCATTTCGCGCACCAAGAACGAAAAAGTGCGGTGGGTTCGGACTTGTTCGTTAGTCCGCACCCATCGCGTTAGCGGTTTTAAAATATTACACAAAAAAAGTTTAACAAACGTCGTGGGTATAAATCACAAAGATTTTTTAAGAATCAAACCCCTACCTCGTCAAAGTCATCGAACGGGCGTTCTTCGCGGAATTGATCGTCGCGGAAGAAGAGGATCGTCGCGTCGCGGAAGGGCGTCACGTCGTCGTGGTATACGGCGTCGCGTCGACGATCTCCGAGGGGTAAAGAAAACATACAGATTTAATTTACACGAATTAAATCCATGTCAAGTATAAAATCCACAAAGAAATTTAAAAGATTCACAAACTCCTACCTCAAACGGATGTTCGAAGATTTGTCGCGGAAGAAGGAACGTCGCAGAAGAACGTCGCAGGAGGAGAATCTTTGGCGTCCCGGAACACGGCGTCGCGTCGTCGATCTCCGAGGGCTTGGCGTTCTTCATCGCCTTTCATCAAAGGCCGGCGTTCTTCGCGTTCTTCGTGTTCTTCGCGAAGGAGGATGAAGGACTTGAGGTTTCTGTCAAATCCTCTCAACAAACAACACTCAAGAAGAATAGTGTTGGTCTTATTTTATTACATGCCAACAAATGAAAATCAAACTAAGTAACAACCCATTAATTCATAGAATTAATTTCAACGAATAAACCACCCAATTAATAGGAGCATTTAATTGTTTAAGAAAACTCCCCAGTTGACTTTTATTTAAAAAGGGGTTTTCACGGGTACGTTACTTAGCGGAAAAGAAACGGTGGGGCTCGTGCGGGCCCCACCTCACAAATATCCTACCAAGAGGGTAGGATATTTTGAATTATACCCTATCCGCTTCAACTCAGCTTAAACAGCTTAAAGTGGATTTTAAGTGGCCTTAAGTGAAATAAAATAAAGTTTGTCGTACCACGTTATTTTATTTCTTAACTTAAAGCCCAAAAATTAAAAACCACACCCGAGAAAACACAATTCCGGAAGAGGCGTTTCTAAGCAAATACCGGCGCTGCGATTCCATCGGTGCCCTCGGAATTCGATTCTGAGCACCGGTTCAAAAGTTAGAAAAAAACCCGCTCGTTCGTTCACTGAACGTACCCGAGCCAAACTTCGGAAAATGATTCCGGGCACACCGGGCCTCAAAATCACGTGCCGTCAGAAACTGCGTTCTTGTGAAATTCCAAGGAAAATTAAGAAAAGAAAAAAAACCCCTTGAAATTTACGGGTATTTACAAATTAAGTATAAAAAATCATTATTCATTATCATCCTGTTAAAGAAAAAAAGTTTCTGAGGATTTGAGTCAAAAAATAATTCTAAGTTAACCATGTTATATTTGGAATATGACCCTTTGGTTAATGATTTGAAGAATATAGTTTTAGAAATTGTGCATAAAGGATCTTTCTTTATTTTTTTTTTAATCTATGAATACAATATCCTATATCAGAAAGAATTATGTAAACTCATACGAAGGGTCATGTTTTACAAAAAAAGGTAGAATATGTTAAAATGAGTAGTTTTTTAGAGTTTAATGTCAATTATGAAGGTTTTATTATTTTGGGAAAAATATTATTCGTGCCTTATGTTTTCTATTTAAAGAATTAATTTTTGATTAAAACTAATAATTCCCCATTCTATGTTGACCCTAGAAGCACTAATATGTATAGATTCCTTTGGGATTATTACTAATAGGATGGAATGAAAAGATATTTTGATGAATTTACCATGAAATGTTTTACTTATCAATATGTTAAAGTAGAAAAAAATTATCAAAATGGATGTTTTAAACTTTTCTCATGACGAAGTTGAAATGGTAAAATATATCCATGGATTTTGTGGTGGGATTTCTGAGGACATTACAAGGTAATAATGTGATTTGGTTTATTTTTATCAATTTACTACGTCTACAAATTTAATTCCCATTTGAGATATTATGTATTTAGATCAACTATATCGCTTGTACCTCAAGGAAATAGTGAATTTACAAGGAGTTACTCTCTCCATTGTATCCGACCGTGATCATATGTTCACTATTAATTTTTTGAAAGGACTTCAGAATTTATTATGTACTGAATTAAATTTCAGTACGTCTTTTCATACTCAATCATATGGATAGTTTGAGTGAATTATTTAGACCTTGAAAGAAATTCTTAATTCCTATTCAATGAATTACTGAGGAACTTAGGATCAATATAAATTTTTTTAGTATTCTTATAATAATATTTTTTATTCCAGTGTACAGATAGAAACTTTTGAGGGATTATATGGAAATTGGTGTCAGACTCCATCATTTTGGGATAAAGTAGGAGAAATGAAGTTTCTATGACCAAATTTGGTAGAGGAAATGGTTGAGATTGTAATGATGATTTGACAACAAGTTAGTATGGGTTAGAGATTGATAAAAAGTTATTTAGACATCCAATGGAAACGTATTTCTTTTGAGGTAAGTGATATTTTTTTTCTTAAAATATCTCCATGGAAATGTATTATGTATTTTTAGTAAAAATGGGAAGCTAAGTTTATAGTTTATTGGACTATATAAAATCATGGGGGAATTTGGATTAGTTTTCTACCAAGTTATCTTTCCTCTGAGTTAATCTCGGGTACACAACTTATTTCAAGTCTCGATGTTATGAAAATATGTGCCAGACTGGTCTCATGTATTGGGCCTTGAGGTAGTTTGCTTAAAAGATAAATTTTCCAGTGGGTAATATCTTATTCAAATTATTGTCCATAGAGAGGAAGTGTTTCGGAATAAGGTCATTCTCTAGGTTAAGTTTATGAGTAAATACCATATGGTTGAAGAACCAACATAGGAATATTAAAATGTTATGAGGGAAAGATATCCCAACTTGTTTGAAAAGTGAATAGAATTTTGGCAATGTAATTTAAAAAAGAGAAAACTAGGTAATTATATAATAAATAATTTCCCTATTTATTAGTATTCATAAATTAGATAGTTATATCCAATATAAATATATTAAGTAAATTTTAATATCAAAAAGGAAATAGTTTTATTAAATTATTTTCTTATAAGGTTTTATTTAATATTTTAATTTTAAAATTATATAATTTTAATTTTACAAAAATAATTTCATTTTAGAATTTAAAATTTTACAATTAGAAAAAAGTGAATTTTATGGTTTTTTTTAAAAAAATTGGTTTTCCAAGGAATAGTGAAAATACTTATTTTTATTGAAATTTGTATTTTCTTTTAAAGTATTTACAAAGTCATGTATTATTTTATATTAGTTCTAAAATTTTATTATTTCCATTGGATTAAAAATAATTTAATTATTATCCTTGGAGTGGATTTTATACATGAATTTGGTATAAAAATTATTTTTATTCTTAAAAAATCATTTTTCTAAAAAATCGTTTTTCATCACGTTTTGTAAGTTTAATTTTCAATAAAATCATGCCATTTATGTGGATTGATTCTTAAAAAAATATTTCATATTTGAAATCAAGAGTTCCAAATTTAGTAAATAATTCCCTTTTAAATCGATCCATTATGAATAGTAACTGTAATAAACATTTGTTACCACGACAAAGGTAAAATGGGTTATTTAAGGGTAAAAAATAATTTGATAGGGATGAAAAATTAACCCTAATAATTTTTGTAATATTATTGGATGAATATATTTTATCCATAATCATCCAAAATTGAAATATATGACCTTTTGTGGCCATATGGCCATGATTGTGACCATTATAATGCTTTATGTAAAGAATGGTCAAAAATTTCATTTTCATTATTTTATTATCTTTAAGTTTTGAACTTGGGATAAAAATAAGGTATGTTCGGTTCTATATATTTATCAAAAATATAAATAATATCTTTTAACATAGAAATTTATTTTAAATTTTTAGTGATGAAATAATTACCTTAAATTCTTACGCAACATCAATGTAGTATTTATTTAATTAAAAGAAAAATAAAATAAATTATTTTTCAAATATTAGAAAAACATAATTTTAATGAATTGTTATGTTCTAAAAAAAATTCTGTAATTATCATATTTTTTTGTGTGAATGGTTTATATTATAATCACATCCCTATCTTGATGTTTTTAATGTAAAATTAAATGGATAGTGTTAAAATTGACGTAAATGATATTTTAGAAGAAATAATGTTTTGTTAAATGATTTATAATTTATAAAAAATATTTTCTCAAAACAAGTGAACGGAAAGTGGTTTTTAATATCAAAAAAGGTCTATTTATTTTATGTTTTTCCTTTTATAGTGACTTTCATGACCCCTAAATTGTAAAAACATTAATACCTAGGCAATTGTCAAAACGGTTTAACACAGGTTATAACAAAAAGAAAAGTGTGAAAACATCACATAAACATGTCAGGTTATTATTTAATGAGGGTATTTGTTATCATATATATCTTAGATTATAAAAATATTAATTTCAATCCATTTTCATAATAAAATTAATTTATATTAATTTAATACTTTAAGAAATTCCAAGAGTGCCCCTCCCCTCTCTTATAAAGGGGAACCCCCTCTCCTCATTTCTTAACACATCAAGGGACTTTTTTTTCTACCAAGACCTGCCCATGTCCATTTCTAAAATCCATCCCCACATCCTATATAAATTTATTTGATTATAAAACCAAACTAGGAATTCTATTGGTTTAAACCTTTAATGGTTGTTCGTAGAAGAAGTATAGTTCTTCACCCAATGTTTTCATTTTGATTTTTTTCTTTCTCATTCAAATATTCATAAACTATGATGAAATAACAATATTGGTATCTCCAATATACTATGATGTTATTATGTTGATTTAATAACATGTATTCATCTCCTCTTCCATCAAATGGGAAAAATGAAACCATTGTTCGTTTGTATGACGGACCACCACCTCCCAAACCGATGTAATTTTTTTCCATCATTTACTATTACGACCGGTTGTGATTATGGATTTAATGTATATATATGATATTCATAACATATTTATCATTCTTAAAATATAATATATATTTTAATTTTTTACCTTTCCACACACTGAAAAATGATAATGTTGTTTGTGTGTATTAGTGGGCTGCCACCTCCACAAAGATATGTGATTCATTTTTCAACCCCACATTGTATGGATGGTATATATAATTATATTAAAAAAATTATATGGTATTTATGATATGATGATAATTATTTAAGTATTAAATAATACTTACTTTCTTTCCATAATAATCGTTGAAAAGGGGAAATGTTACTTATGCGTACATACGGTTTACCGTCTCCATGATTGTAACGTAGTTAATTTTTGATAACCATCTCTCATGGTCAGTTTTAAAAGAATAATTAATAGATAAAAATAATTATTATTTCATTTTTATTATTTCAAATACGATGGAATAATGACCTCTTTGACCATAGTCAATCTAGAGAAGTCATTTTCAACATATGAGTTGAATATCATCGAAATATCTTGTGTGAATTTAATTGAATAAGTAATTTATTATAAATGATAAAAGAAATAATAAACCCAAAAAATGATATTAATCAATTAAATAATTAACATAAGTTTAGTATTCATGAATATTAATGATGTATGTGATGATTTAGACTTATGTTAAGGGAATTTATTTTAAAAAAATCCTCTTTCAAGTATTCCCATAAAATTATTTTTCCTTATATATCCATGTTCTTATAAATTATTAAATAAAATTATTATTTATGATTCATTAGATGATAATGGTCAATTTTTTACCATATTTTTATTTCTTTGCAATGTTTAAAAAATTAATCTTTTTATGGTTTAACGTAAGGAACACTTTACTTTGAAAACCTCATTTTAAATATTTTAATGATTCGTTTTCTAAATATTTTTCTTCCATGTTGATTATACAATAAAAACATATATTTTAATTACATTTTAATGGTATTAAATGTTCATTTTTGATTTATGGGCCTGAGTTAGTGCATTTTCATTATGAACATCCATTCTCATCATTTGTGCACTTCATGCCTAATGTACACCAATTTAGGCCCAATGAGTCATATGATTCTAAGGAATGTAATTATCAATATTTTAACTTGATATTTTGGGAAATATATCTAAACATAAATGTGAACATTTTTTATTCAGGGATCAATGGATGACTCATAAACGATGATGGAGATATTTGGAGATGAATGGAAGTAATTCTAGAGAAGGAAGATTGGACATCATCCCACTTATGAGACTGTGGGGCCCAACCTACAGGCCCAATGAATCCCAAATTTTTTGGGATGATAGAAGACATGTTGAGAAACAAATCACTCTTCATGAGAGAATGATAAATAGGCCTCTATGGTGGTCATTAAGGCGTCCCAAGTTAGAGATAAAATTCTGGGCCAGATTCTGAGGCCCAGAAAAACATCCCACTAATTTGATCATATCTCGTAATCCAAAACTCCAAATGGGCCCAAATGTTACAGGCGGTTAGAAGACATCCGAGTCTCCATTTTCTTCTTCTATGGCCCACTCTGATTCGTCCATCTAGAAGGTCTTACAAGCGCTTCTGTTCGGTGAAGGAAAGATAGATTCCACCTCGGGTCAAGGGTGGAAAAATCAACTCTCCCTTACTTTCCACCCACCTATGGCCTACCAAAATTAATTGAGAAGACTTGTACTGTTGGAGGCTCGACCCAAGGGCTCAAAAATGTCTATTTAAGGCAGTGGTGTTGGAGGATTTGGGGATCTTGGGTGCTTTGTTCAATTGTAATGTTATGCTGCAATTTAGTTGTCTCAAATTTGTCTTTCACATGTAAGTTGTTCAATTCACTTTAGTCTCTTGATAAAAGTTCTTCTTCTACTCTTATTCTATTGTTTTCATATCACTTTGATACCGTTGGATCAATTTGTGAATTTATTCACACCAAACCTTGTGAAATTATTCACACAACGGTGGAGTGATCATTTTATTTTTGTTGTTTTCTTTACTTCTCCATTTCCTCCCTCATGAGTCTACTTTCCACTTCCATTGAAACCATGGGATCAATGGAGGGTTAACCCACTTATGGGTTGATCCAAGGGAGTATAAAGGGGCTGGATTGGATGTTATTTATAACCCCATTAATGTATAATCACTTCTTTAATTAAGATTTTTATTTGATGATTTTTAAACTCCATCATCCTTGTTGAATTTAAGGTCACACACTTCAAGTGCTAATACGAACCTTTACCTTGAAGTGCTCAAAACATTGATCCTTAAAGTGTATAGGTGATTAGTATTAAAGGGTGTAGGAATTAAACCATTAAGTGATGATGTTGTTTTATCTCCTTAAATGAACCCATCTCAAATATAAGAAATTGAAATCATTGAAAAGGAAATACGTCCAATCCACCCCGAGCAATAACCTAGGATCAACTCATTATTTTAAATTGAATTCACTTAAGTCTCTTAGATTTCCTTTAAACCCATCTAAAACCAATCCAATTTTTCCACTTCATAGCCAAAAACAGTCCATAGAATGTACGTGTCTATATGTTTCTTCTTAGGTCTCTGAGGATTCGACAACCCAATCTAAACTACAAGGACCGTCATACCCTCTTCTCTTGGGTAAATTTGAGCGTGAATCAAATTTTGGCGCCATTGTCAGGAACCCAAGTAAGTCATCTAAACACCCATTCTATTCTCCCCCATTTCTTCTTTTCTCATCCAAATTCTCTTATCTTGTCCCTTTCTCGTTTTTTTTTCTTTTTCCGCATGTCCGCCTACACCCGCGATCAATCAAACCGTCTAGTTAGGGTGGATAGTACTAGGGTTAGGGAGTCAAGTACACCAAGGGAACTCATTCCATTAGATACTAATCTTCATAATACTATAGAGTCCAAAATTGAGCCCATTTCAATGTAAGGTCTTCAAAGAAACCAACTCATAAACCCGGGTGGAAACCAAAATGGAAACCCAAATGAGGCAACCCCAAACTTGGGGAATGCGGTCGATCAAACCATGAATGACTACCTCACACCTTCCTGGACCAATGACCCCTCATGCATTAGACAAAATTCCCTAGGAGATGCCAACTACATCTTTAAACCCCATGTCCTAAACCATCTTCCCACATTCCATGGAATGGAGTCCGAGATGCCCTACCTTCACATTAAGGAGTTCAATGACATTGTAGAAATCATGTGTCCCCCACATCAACTAGAATCAGCTAAGATGAGGCTATTTCCTTTTTCTTTAAAGGATAGAGCTAAAAATTGGATAAAAAATTTGAGACCATCATCCATCAACTCTTGGTACCAACTACAAAGATAATTCTACAAAAAATACTTTCCCCACCACAAAACAATTGCACTTAAAAAGAGCATCCAAAACTTTTTTGAAAAAGAGGGAGAGTCATTCTATGAAACATGGGAGAGGTTCAAAGACACTCTAAACATGGTTCCACACCATGGTTTTTCTATTCCTGAACAAGTGAGAATTTTCTATGAAGGGTTGGGTCCAGGGAACAAATAATTCATTGACATGATGTGTAATGGAACCTTTAAAAGCAAATCCCCAAATGATGCTTACGAGTATCTAGAAAGCCTTTCTGAACAAAACCAAACATGGGGAACTTCACCTTATTCTGAAAATCCACAAAGAAATACTGGAATTCATACACTTAGAGAAGAGGAAATCCTTAGGGCTAAACTCACAGCACTCTCTAGGAAGGTTGAAGAGATAGACCTTAGGAAAGTCCATGAAATCCAAACTGTAGACCTTGTTTGCACAATTTGTGACAAACATGACCATAAGATAGACAACTGCCCAACTATTCCATCCATCAAGGATGTTCTTTTAGGAGGACCTACAGTGGAAGTAAATGCTTTGAACTTTCAAAAGCCTCAATACCAAAACAACTTCAACCCAAGGTATAATGACCACCCAGGCTTCTGCTGGAAAGATAACCAACAACCTAGCCAACCACAGGGACAAAATCCTTACCCCCATCAGAAATACCATACCCATAACTAGTTCCAAACCCAACCTATCCAATACCAATAGTCACCGGTCCATTTTCAACAAACCATCCCACCTCCAAAATATCCCCCTGGGATAAAACAACCTACTCAAGCACCCACCCAAACTGTTCCACAAAGTCTACTAGAACAACTGTGCAAACAAATGGAAAGGATGAACTCAGAAGTCTCTTCCCTTAAACAAGAACTTCAAACCATAAAAACTGGAAAGGCACCCATGCCTACTCAGGTGGTTCCATCCTCAACTTCAAGGGGAGAGTCAAGTTGCACTCAAAAAACTCATGAACAACTAAAGGCTGAGAATGTTTTAAGAAGTGGGAAATCAATTGAGAAACCTGAAAAACTAATTCAGAACCCACCTGAAGATTCAAACATGGATGAAAATTCAAATGAACCAAATGATCAAACTAAAAAACATGATAACATTGTCAAATAAACAACTCTTCAACAAACAACCCCACAACCTGCACCATTTCCTCAACGCATGAGGGGGGAAAACAAGCCTGAATTGAGTGAAACATTGAGGGAAATCTTCTCACAAGTCAAGTTGAACATTCCTCTTCTCGATGCCATCCAAACTATACCTTCCTACTCAAAGTACCTTAAGGACTTGTGCACTTTTAAAAGAAAATTTTCACATAAAAACAAAGTCCTTTTGGCTGCTAATGTGAGTACCAGCATTCAAGGGACCATTCCTCCTAAGTTGAAAGACCCGGGTTGCCCTTACATCAATGTTGAACTAGGATAAATCAAAGTTGTCAAGGCCTTGTGTGATCTAGGTGCTAGTGTCAATCTCATCCCCTATGTCGTGTACTGCCAGTTAGGCCTAGAAGAACTCCAACCCACATCTGTCACACTTCAACTTGTTGATCGTAGCATTAGGGTTCCAAAGGGGATTTTAAAGGACGTTCTGGTAAAGGTTGAAAACTTCATCTACCCTACTAACTTCATTGTCCTTGAAAACCATCCAAACTTAGGAAATAAGGAACAAACCCCAATCATCCTTGGCCGTCCTTTTCTTGCAACAATCAACTCTGTTATTCGAGTCCAAAATGGGAACATGAACATCACCTTTGGGAACATGAGTCTAGACTTGAACATCTATAATGCAAGCTCAAAAATAGGGGATGACAAGGACATTCATGAAATAAACATGATAGGAAGCATTGATAATGAATCCATAGAACATCAAGGAATATTTGATGGATGTTTAAGTTAGGATGAGATTGATTTCCTTTGTTTATATGAAGGAATTTTATCTCCTTGGATTGAATCATTTTCAAATTGATCTTATGATGAAGTCTTAGGTCCAACAATCAGTGAAACCTTTCAGCAAACCACATTCATGGAGACCGATCAAACTTCCTTCCCTAAATCTGATCAAGCCAATCTAGTAGCTGAAACTTCTACATGTGGGGAATCAATCCTGTCTAAAACTTTAGGAAATAAAATTGATCTTGATCCAATGTCCCAATCTTCTGCTGAAATTCTGAACCAACCTGATCTTGAATTGAAGGAACTTCCTGCTGCACTAAAGTATTCCTTCCTAGGGGACAATAAAACACATCCTATTGTCATTTATTCTTCTCTTGAAGCCAATCATGAGAGGATTCTTCTATATGTCCTTAGGAAACATAAGAAA
The DNA here is from genome assembly GCA_963277665.1 of Viscum album. Lineage (NCBI taxonomy): Eukaryota > Viridiplantae > Streptophyta > Magnoliopsida > Santalales > Viscaceae > Viscum > Viscum album. The sequence continues at coordinate 1,876,611,757 of OY728143.1, read as the reverse complement.
TCCATTGGTTGGACCCTATCTGATATTCCCGGGATTAGCCCACTTGTTGGGACTCATAGGATTGTTCTGGAATCTGATTCAAAGCCATGTCATCAACCTCAACGGTGACTCAATACTAATATCATGGAGTTAGTGAGGAAAGAACTTCTGAAATTGTTAAAAGATGGTATCATATATCCCATAGCTGAGAGTGAGTGGGTGAGCCCAATCCAAGTTGTTCCAAAAAAGGCTGGAATCACAGTGATAACCAATGAGGATGGAGAGATTATTCCAACAAGGGTGAGTAGTGGATGGAGGGTCTGCATTGACTATAGGAAGCTAAACTCATTCACCAAGAAGGACCATTTCCCCTTACCATTCATTGACCAAGTCCTTGAGAGAGTGGCAGGTCATGCCTTCTACTGTTTCTTAGATGGGTACTCGGGGTACAATCAAATTGAGGTCTCCCTAGAGGATCAAGGGAAGACTACATTCACATGTCCATTCGAAACCTTTGCTTTTAAACACATGCCCTTCGGGTTATGCAATGCCCCTGGAACCTTCCAGCGGTGCATGATGGGAATCTTCTCAGACATGGTAGGGGATTTTCTAGAGGTCTTCATGGATGACTTCTCTGTGTTTGGGGATACATTTGAGGGATGTCTGCAGAATGTGGAGAGAGTCTTGTCAAGATGTGAAGAAAAGAATCTGGTCCTAAACTGGGAAAAATGCCATTTCATGGTTAAAGAGGGAATTGTTCTAGGCCATCTGGTCTCGAGTATGGGGATTGAAGTTGATAAAGAAAAGGTTGACATCATTCTTCACCTTCCATCACCCAAAACAGTCAAGGAAGTGAGGTCTGTCTTAGAAAATGCTGGTTTCTATAGAAGATTCATCAAGGACTTTAGTTCAATATCCCGTCCCATTTGTGCTCTCCTACTAAAGGATGCTCCGTTTGTTTGGACAGAAATCTGCAAGGGTTCATTCTCAACCCTCAAATCCTCTCTCACCTCTCCTCCCATTATGAAATATCCAAATTGGAACCTTCCTTTTGAACTTATGTGTGATGCCAGTGACTTTGCTGTTGGAGCTGTGTTAGGACAATGCTGTGATAAAACTCCTTATGTCATTGCTTATGCAAGAAAATCCTTAAATGATGCCCAAATAAACTACACCACTACTGAAAAGGAGTTACTTGCTATTGTGTTTTATTTAGAGAAGTTTAGGTCCTACCTCTTAGGATCCCCCATCACTGTGTTCACTGACCATTCTGCACTAAAATACCTCTTCCAAAAACAAGATGCCAAGGCTAGACTGATTAGGTGGGTCCTTCTCTTACAAGAATTTGACCTCACAATCATGGATAAAAAGGGCGTTGAAAATTTTGTAGCTGATCACCTCTCTAGGATGGAATTCAAAGACAACTCAAATCACCTTTCTGTGTCTGATTCATTTCCTGATGAACACCTATACTCTGTGAGTGACTGCCCTTGGTATGCCGACATAACCAATTTCTTAGTTACATGAGTCATTCCAAAATTCTTAGGGACTTAAGCTCAAAGTAAATTCCTTTCTGATGTTAGACACTATGTGTTTGATGATCCATACCTCTATAAGTTTTGCCTTGACCAAGTCATTAGGAGGTGTGTTCTAGAATCTGAACAAGAGTCCATCCTTAAATTCTATCATAGTGAGGCATGTGGTGGTCACTTTTCCTCTAAGAAAACATCTTCTAAGATTCTTCAATGTGGTCTCTTCTGGCCCACCCTCTCAAGGGACTCCTACACATTTTGTCAAAGTTGTCCTAGGTGTCAACATGTAGGGTCCATCACAAAAAGGAATCAAATGCCACTCACTCCCATCTTAGTGGTTGAAATCTTTGACTGTTGGGGAATTGATTTCATTGGTCCCTTCCCAAACTCTTGGAGATACCTCTATATACTCTTAGTTGTTGATTATGTCTCAAAATGGGTTGAGGCCATTCCCACTAAGTCCAATGATCATCAAGTTGTGATTCGATTTCTGAAAGAAAACATATTTTCTCGATTTGGAATTCCTAGGGCTATAATCAGTGATCAAGGAACCCATTTCTGCAACCGCCCATTCTCTTCACTCATGTCTAAGTATGGTATTTCTCATAAAGTGTCCACTACATACCATCCTCAAACCAATGGTCAAGTTGAGTTAGCAAATAGGGAGATTAAGCAAATTCTTGAAAAAACTGTCAACCCCTCTAGGAAAGATTGGTCTGAGAAACTCTTAGATGCTCTTTGGGCCTATAGAACCGCATATAAAACCATTTTAGGAATGTACCCATAAAGTTTGGTTTATGGTAAAGCATTCCATTTGCCAGTGGAGATTGAACATAAGGCCTTTTGGGAAATTAAGAAAATGGATTATGATCTCTCATTGGCCGGAACAAAAAGGAAATTAGATCTCAATGAACTGGAGGAACTAAGGATGGAGGCTTATGAAAATTCAAGGATCAATAAAGCTAGAGTTCAAGCCTACCAATCTAAGAATATCAAGGTCAAACATTTTGAACCGGGAAAACTTGTGCTCTTGTATAGTTCAAAACTTAATTTACACCCAGGAAAGTTAAGGTCTAGATGGTCAGGTCCTTTCATAGTGCATCATGTATACCCCCATGGGGTAGTAGAGATTCAAGATCCCACTAGTGGTCACATTTTCAAGTTCAATGGTTAAAGGTTAAAAAAAATTCATTGAATCATTCAATAAACAGGAAATAGATGTTGAGTTAATTGAGCCAATCTATGAACCAGGAAAAAATTGATAAATTTAGGATCTATGTTGGGCTAACGACGTTAAACAAAGCGCTGCACGGAAGGAAACTCGTGGTTTTTATGTTTCTAATATTTCTGAATCATCTTTATTTTTCAAATAAGATTAATTAATCATTTTTATATTTAAAAATAAAAAAATAGACTTTTGACCTGTTCTTCTATTATGAGTATGGATGGGTACGAAAGGGGAGCACCATATTCATCTGTGTCATGTGGTGTGATCCTTGAGTAATACCTTACCCATAAATTTAAAAAGAAGACAATGTATCATCAGTTTATTTTGTTTTATTTTTATTATTTTATAGGTTAAGATAAAAATAATAAAAATAATAATAATAATATAATAATTAAAAAAGGGGACACGCCATAGGCCGTGGGGAAAACCCCGTCACAAACGGCGAAGCCGCGGGGACTCGAACCCGAGACCGAAGGGAGACAGGGGTGCGTGCTTACCACTGACCTACGGCTTAATGGAACTTTTCAAGCGACATGGATATCAAAGGACTAAATTGGAGCGGCAAGAACTTCAAACTTCAAACACCAGGTGACTTCATTCCATGATCCTCATATTTCAATTTCCTTATTGAACTCCCCTTTTATTCCTCTACCCCATTCTAAATTTTATTTTTACGAAACTAGGGACAGTTTCATTCTAAGTTGGGGGGTGTGGAAACAAAATGTTTATTAAAAAAACAATGATATAAAAAGTAAAGTAAAATTCCTTTATCATTCATATAATAACATCTTTGATCACATTAAAACTACGTAGAAAATAATTTTTATTTCCTTGACTCTTAATTTAATTCATGATTAAGTTTAAAAGCATTGATTTTGGAAGTTTGGTTGTCCAATGAAAATTTTCATCATTTTTATTTTCATCCATTAAATCAAAATGCCACAATGCACGTCCTCTAGACTGTGGGGTACTAATTTGAATTTTTGGGGTCCCATAATAAATATCATAGGCTGGTTTGATTTTTATGAATAATATGAGTATTCAAAAAAAATTGTGTGTAGAGCAATGGATTGATGAAATGCGAGGCTTTCGACACTTGGGATCATGACTCCAGAGTTTTCTAGCCCTGAGTTTTTCAATCTATCTCTATTTATGGTAATATGACTTTTTTTTATTAAGTTAACTTGAGACGATGTCTGAGTATGTGGGCTTCACTTGGTGCCCTAAGGCCTTTGAGTCTGGGAGTCATCGGCAAAGTCTTGCTACATGGGTTAATTTGATTAACTGCAATCTCAATTACTATGGAAATATTGCAAAAAAAATCCAAAAAAAAGGAATGAAGAATACTCATATTAGGATTAAATGTGATTCCACCTAGCGCTTCCATGATTTCCCCCTTGAATGAAAATGAACCCCCATATCTATTGTGATTCACAACACATCATTACACCTAATTGAGTTGAATGAAGTATGATGATGGATTTGATCAAAGGAATGGGCTTGGGATTGGGATATGCTTTTAAATTAATCTTGTTTTAAATTATCTTGATAGGTTATAAAGATATATTTTTGTGCAGTTTACATTGTGATCATTGTTTGTTATAATGTGTTTGAAGAAAGGAATTCAAATAAAATCATTGAATTATTTTCTCGGGACTAGCAAATCTCAAGTTAGGGGGTGTGATTATCCAATAAAAACATATATTTTAATTACATTTTAATGGTATTAAATGTTCATTTTTGATCTTATGGGCCTGAATTAGTTCATTTTCATTATGAACATCCATTCTCATCATTTGTGCACTTCATGCCTAATGTACACCAATTTAGGCCCAATGAGTCATATGATTCTAAGGAATGTAATTATCAATATTTTAACTTTATATTTTGGAAACTATATCTACACTTAAATTTAAAAAAAATTCATTCAGGGATCAATGCATGATTCATAAACGATGATGGAGATATTTGGAGATGAATGGAAGTAATTCTAGAAAAGGCAGATTGGACACCATCCCACTTATGAGACTGTGGGGACCAACATAAAGGCCCAATGAATCCCAAATTTTGTGGTATGATAGCATAAATGTTGATAAACAAATCACTATTCATGAGATAATGCTAATTCTGCCTCTATGGTGGTCATTAAGGCGGACCAAGTTAGAGATAAAATTCTGGGCCAGATTCTGCAGCCCAGAAAAACAGCCCACTAATTTAATCATATCTCAGAATAAACAACTCCAAATGGGCCCAAATTTTACAGGAGGTAATAATACATCTGAGGATCCATTTTATTCTTCTATGGAACACTCTGATTCGTCCATCTAGAAGGTCTTACAAGCGCTTTTGTTCGTTGAAGGAAAGCTGGCTGCCACCTCGGGTCAATGGTGAAAAAATCAACTCTCCCTTACTTTCCACCCACCTATGGCCTACCACAATTAATTGAGAAGACTTGGACTATTGGAGGATCTACCCAAGGGATCAAAAATGTATATTTAAGGCAGTGGTGTTGGAGGATTTGGGGATCTTGGGTGCTTTGTTCAATTGTAATGTTATGCTGCAATTTAGTTGTCTCAAATTTGTCTTTCACATGTAAGTTGTTCAATTCACTTTAGTCTCTTAATAAAAGTTCTTCTTCTACTCTTATTCTGTTGTTCTTCATATCACTTTGATACCGTTGGATAAATGTGTGAATTTATTCACACCAAAACTTGTGAAATTATTCACACAACGGTGGAGTGATCATTTTATTTTTGTTGTTTTCTTTACTTCTCCATTTCCTCCCTCATGAGTCTACTTTCCGCTTCCATTGAAACCATGGGATCAATGGAGGGCTAACCCACTTATGGGTTGATCCAAGGGAGTAGAAAGGGGCTGGATTGGATGTTATTTATAACCCCATTAATGTATAATCACTTCTTTAATTGAGATTTTTATTTGATGATTTTTAAATCCCATCATCCTTGTTGAATTTAAGGCCACACACTTCAAATGCTAATACGAACCTTTACCTTGAAGTGCTCAAAACATTGATCCTTCAAGTTTATAGGTGATTAGTATTAAAGGGTGTAGGAATTAAGCCAGTAAGTGATGATGTTGTTTTATCTCCTTAAATGAACCCATCTCAAATATAAGAAATTGAAATCATTGAAAAAGAAATACGTCCAATCCACCCCGAGCAATACCCTAGGATCAACTCATTCTTTTAAATTGAATTCACTTAAGTCTCTTATAGTTCCTTTAAACCCATCTAAAACCAATCCAAGTTGGCCACTTCATATCCAAAAATAGTCCATAGAATGTATGTGTCTATAGGTTTCTTCTTAGATCTCTGAGGATTCGACAACCCAATCTAAACTACAAGGACCATCCTACCTTCTTCTATTGGGTAAATTTGAGCGTGAATCACATGTCAATATTTTTAATCATTTTTTGGATGGGTTTATATAGACATAAATGGATTATAAAATACATTTTATATTATTTTAAATGTTTTAAAAGGGAATATTTTTTGCATGTTTTATACAGAACGTGTTGATTTTACATACAAAGGACAAATGGAATGTTCTATTTTAACATATACGATGATATTGATTTTTCCCACTGTTGAAACCATTATTTGATATTTTAAATCCATTATAAGATTCCATGTTTTCTTCAAAGAAAAACCTTTTTCCCTATGTTCTGGTTATTTTAAAAAACGGTTTTAAAATAGAATGGATATTTCATTATCCGACAATGTTTTCTTATGGGTGCAAGGAATATTTGTTTGAGTGTAATGTTGGAAATTATAAGATTTTAGGTTTTGTGTTTATATTATGGCTCTTGGGAATTGTTATAATGAAGGGTGATTCTATTATAAATTGAGTATGGTTGGTTCCATTATAAACCAAGGAAGGGTTGTTCTGTTATAAACTAAGGATAGTTGGGTCTGTGATAGCCCTCCAATGCAACAGGTATGGAATTCAACCAAATTAGTAACTCCATTTGTAATAGTGATATGGAAAATGATATCCCAAGTTACCTACATGATTTATCTATTATTTCTATGGGTTTTAATAGAAATATTATGATTTCTCAAGGTAAGCTAACAATATTATCTTTAAAGTAAAGTATATGCTACTTCTTATGGGTGAAAAACATATCTTTGGGAAAAACAAATTTCTATTCTTCATGTCTTCAATGAAAACATTATGAGTTTTATTTTTTATTAAATATTTCTTATGAAATTTTTTATGAAAATCTTTGGGCAGAAAATTTAATTAATTGAGTAAGAAAATGATTAATTTGAATATAAATATTATTTTCAAAAAAGGAAAATTTTTATAAGTATTCATGAATTAATGGGTTCTATTGGACTCCTCATGTATTAATCATGTTTTAATGATCACAAATATCATTAACTATCACAAGTCTCATTAATGATCCCAAATATCTTTAATAATCACAAATCTCATTCAACCTAGTTAACTCCTATAAATTATATCCAATCATGTGTATTTATGTTTCAAGTTCACTCATGCTTTATAATGGTTAAGCTCAATCCATTTTATGCATATTACTGTTTAAGTCTGAATACAGTTATTTTCCTAAGTACAAGACACCGTGAGCAAGATACTATGAGTAAGACACTGTGAGCAAGACACCGTGAGCAAGACATCATGAGCAAGACACCGTGAGCAAGACACCATGAGCAAGACACCGTGAGCAAGACACCATGAGCAAGACACCGTGAGCAAGACACTATGAGAAAGACACCGTGAGCAAGACACTGTGATAAAGACACCATGACACTCAGACCGTGACACTCAGACACCGTGAAGGAGACACCATTTTCTCAACTTACTATGACACTGTTTCTTAAACTATTTTGTCGTCTTTCAATTTAATTCTTAACGGTCATATTTTATGTCCTTAATGCACTGACATAATTAATGTTTCTTTGTAGACATAGTACGAGGTATGAGGCACGAAACACATGGAACATGTCGGCTAAAACACATCCATTAGAAGATAATGAGTGGAGAGTGCCCAACAACCACAGCGCGCGATACTAAACAGAAAAACAAGCCTGTGAGCATGACCACGAAGAATACTTTGTAAGATTTTCAAAGAAAGCATTTTCACATACATGCAATACGACTCTTCTGAAGAACATACGAAGTACACTAGAATCCAGAGAACATCTTCACATTATCAAAGCTAATAGAGAACACAAGCTGAATCATGACCCTCTGTTTTTCAAGACAAAAACCAGAGAAGGACTCAGAAGTATTTATGCTAAATCAAAGGAGTCCAGAGCTACACTTCAAATCACTAGAGAATTCTAAACTCAAATCTAATCTCTCTCAGTGATTATTTTACTTACTTTTGAGTAGTGTGTATACTCTGTATATTCCATACACACACTAACTCCTTTGCTAAACTGAAGGATTTCTAAATCCTTTAACCAAACTCTTTATACTCTGGTTTACCCATGACAACTGTGGAAGAGGTCCCTGTGTGGACTGGTTATTATTTTTGTTTACCCACGAAAATTGTGGAAGAGGTTCATGTGTGACCTGGACAGTCTGTGTACTGTTGTTAACCCCGATCCAGGGTGTGGATCAAAGTTTATTTATATAAACTGTTTGGTGGCAGGTGATCACCAAGTGGAGTGGATTAGGTCTCGGCTTGAGACTGAACCACTTGTTTCATATCCACTATGCTATTTAAATTTAGTCTTCTTTGTTTTACTGATTTATTGCATAATCCAGAAAACTCTAATTTCACTTTGATAGTTAGTCTTGGAAAGAAGTTATAACTGATTTGTCTTAGTAGGATAACTTCAAAAGTAATATTAATAATACATAATAAGATTACTGAGAATTAATCAATCTTCTAAGAAGTTGTTTAAATAATCAAACTCTTATAACAGTATAACCTTGATTAACTGGGTTGTATCTATTTTTGGGAAAACCATTTCTTTTAAAATAATATTTTTGTAACAGAAATTTTTATAGTTACTCAATTCACCCCTCCCCTCTTAAGTAAACTACTCCGACCAACATTTGGTATCATAGGGAACTTTATTAAGACTCAGTGTAATCTTACTCAACTGTGATTGTAGTTGTACTTTAAAGATCTGTAAATTTCTGTTAATTCTAAATTTCTATCTCTTTTAAAGTAATTTGTTAGTATGGATAATAGATTGGAAGGTGCTACAACCAATATACCACCATTCTTTAATGGAACCAACTATGCTCAATGTAAAATTAAAATGAAAATGCATCTAGAGAGTATGAGCTTTGAAATTTGGTCATCAATTATAGATGAATTCAAACTTCCTATGAATGATATAATTACATGGGATGAACCTACAAAACTTTCTTACAATAACAATTGCAAAGCCATAAATGCTCTATATTGTTCCTTAGGAGATGAATAATTTAATAGGATTTCTGATTGTAAAACTGCCCATGAAATTTGGGATACCTTGTCTATCTCACATGAAGGCACATCTAGTGTAAAAGAAAATAAGAATTAATACTTATACTATAAAATATGATAATTTTAAAATGAAACCTGATGAGCCTATTTCTGACATGTATCTTAGGTTCAATGAGATTGTCAACACAATGATTTCTCTTAGAAGAGAAGTCACTGCTAAAGAACAGATCATGAGAATTCTTAGGTGTTTACCTAACAGATGGAGGGGAACCTCTGTCTCAATTAGAGAATTGTGCGACATCAGCAAGATACCTATAAAAGAACTCATTGGGAAACTGATGATGTTTGAGGAAGAGTTGAAAGTCAACAAAGAAGAGGAGGATGAACCAAAGAGGAAATCTGTAGCATTCAAGACCACCTTCTCGAAGCACAAAGACAAAGGGAAACTGGAAGCTCCTGTAGAAAGTTCCACCACTGAACAATCATCACCTGAGAGTGATGAAAAGATGGATCAACTAGCCAGAAGATTCAAATGATTTTACAAAAAGAAGAACTTTTTTAGAAATCCTAATTTCAAGGGCAAGTATGATCAAAAAGGAAACTAGAAAAAAGACTGGAAAAGAACTGATAAAACTAATGAAATTGTATGCTATGAATGTAAACATAAAGGACATATAAAGGTTTATTGTCCAAATCTCAAATATAAGAAGAATTATGAGGATAAGGACAAAAAGTTCAAAAAGGAAATGAAAGTAAATTGGAGTGCCTCTGAGGATAGTTCAAGCAACTTAGAGAAATCACATGATGAACAGGCTAACAAGTCCAATATGTGTTTTATGACAAACACATCTGAGGTAACACTGAACTCTTCTATACATAATTCATACTATTCTGAAGAGGAAATTGACTCTGAAAATATAACTAATGAAGAAATGTTTGAATACTGTAACATGCTTTAAGATACATGAAATTAATTAAAAGATAAATATAAATCATTAAAGAAACATCATGCTCTCACTGCAAATGTTAAATCTGAACTTACTACTGAAAAGGAGAAAAATGCTCAACTGCTCAAAGAAAACAATGAATTAAAAATGTCTAATGAGCAATTAAAAAGTGACTTGGAAAAGTTTACTAATGAGAAAAATACCCTTACCCAAATTCTAGGAAAACAAATTTCCCCTAAATACAATATTGGCATTGGTTATCAACCTGGTAAAAGAAACCTTGGTAGAATGAATTTTATTTCCAAGTCTGGGACATATAGTTTTGTTCCCAGTTCTGGACACAACTCATCTAGCCCAAGTCATGATACATACTCTATTGTTTCAAGTTTTTTTGGACCAAATACAGTTTATTTTTCAAACACTTTACATAATGCTTATAGGAAACCTATGAGACAAATATGGGTTCCTAAAGCACTTATTACTAATGTTACTCAACCCAAACAAGTATGGGTACCAAAATCTATCTTTTCTTGATCATGTTATAGGAAAGATACTTAAAGATATCCTATAATAATCTATGGTACTTGGACAGTGGATGTTCAAGGCACATGACAGAAGACTACTCATGCTTCAAGAATCTAATAAAATTAGATGGAGGACATGTCACATTTGGTGACAATGCCAAAGGGAAGATCATTGGCTTAGGCTAGATTGGTAACTCTGATTCAATTTTAATTTCTAAAGTACTATTTTTTAATGGATTAAAATATAATCTGCTTAGTATCTCATAATTATGTGATGATGGATATCATGTTAAATTTTAAAATGATGCCTGTAATGTCTGTAATTCTAAAGATGACTTAGTATTTTCTGCATCAAGGAATAAGAATGTTTATTCTGTTAATTTAGATTCCTTAGCCTCTCAAAATGCTTCATGCTTAAGTGTATTTCCTAAAGAATCTTGGCTCTGGCATAGGAGACTAGGACACTGTAATGTTCACTCCCTTAGAAAGCTAACTAAAAAGGGACTAGTTAAAGACTTACCCAAACTTGAGTTTCCAAATGACAAAGTGTGTAATCCTTGTCAAAAGGGAAAACAACACAAAATCTCTTTCAAATCAAAGAAAGAAGTTTATACTTATCAGCCTCTCAAATTGGTTCACATGGATTTGTTTGGACCATCTAGAGTTTCTAGTTTAAGTGGGAAGCACTATGTTTATGTTCTAGTAGATGGTTTTTCAAGATATACCTGGACCTTATTCATGGCTCACAAAAGTGAAGCATGTTCTTATTTTACTAATTATTCCAAGTCTGTAGAAAACCTTAGTGGCCTTAAAATTAAGTCTTTAAGAAGTGATCATGGCCGTGAGTTTGAAAATCAAGAGTTTGAATCCTTTTTCTCACAAAATGGTTATAGTCACAATTTCTCTACCCCTAGAACACCTCAGCAAAATGGTGTTGTATAAAGAAGAAATAGAACCTTGTAAGAGATTACTAGAACAATGCTTAGTGAATATGACTTACCTATTTACTTTTGGGCTGAATTTTTCAATACAGAATGCTACATAATCAATAGATTTTTTATTAGACCAATTCTCAAAAAGACCCCGTATGAACTTTGGAACAATAGGAAGCCTAAGGTTAATTATTTTAGAGTTTTTGGTTGCAAAGTCTTTATTCTCAACACTAAGGATAATATTGACAAATTTGCATCCAAAAGTGATGAAGTAATTTTCCTAGGTTACTCAATATTAAGTAAAGCTTATAGAGTATTCAATAAAAGAACTAAATTTGTGGAAGAATCTGTTCACATCAAGTTTGATGAAACAGATCCACATGAGTCTAGAACCATCCTAGAAAATTTGGAGGATGATGTATCAAATCTGAACATCAACTCAAATTCCTCAAATTCCTCTGTGAAAGAATCTATGAAAACTTCAAATTCTAGAAATTCTCTACAATCGAGTCATAATGAACCTGAATCTGTTGATGAACCTGAAATCACTAGTCCCTATTTTTCTAGAATGGTTAGAACCCTTAAAAACCATCCCTTAGATTCTGTTGTAGGAGACTTAGAGAAAGGAACACAAACTAGAGCTTCTCTTAGAAATCAGGTTGAACATCAAGCCTTCTTGTTACAACTTGAACCTAAAAACATTGATGATTCCATCAATGATGAATTTTGGGTAATGGCTATGCAAGAAGAAATTAATCAGTTTGAAAGAAACAAAGTTTGGAAACTTGTTGAAAGACCCAAGGACACTTTCATCATAGGCACTAAATGGGTGTTTAGAAATAAGGTAGATGAAGCTGGAAATATAGTTAGGAACAAGGCTAGGTTAGTTGCACAAGGCTATAGTCAAGAAGAAGGAATTGACTATGAGGAGACCTTTGCTCCAGTAGCTAGACTTGAAGCCATCAGAATCCTACTTGCCTATGCTGCACATCTGAATTTCAAACTATATCAAATGGATGTTAAGAGTGCATTCTTAAATGGGTATATAGCTAAGGATGTCTTTGTTGAAAAACCCCTTGGATTTACAAATCCTCATTTTCCTAATCATATTTTCAAACTATCAAAAGCTTTATATGGTTTAAAACAAGCTCCAAGAGCTTGGTATGACAGACTAAGTACTTTTATTATTTCCAAAGGTTTTACAAAAGGAATAGTTGATCCTACCCTCTTTATAAAACGAATTTATAATGATGTTATAGTTGTTCAAATCTATGTAGATGATATTATTTTTTGATCTTCAAAAAATTCATTATGTATTGATTTTTCTAAAATGATGCAAAACGAATTTGAAATGAGCTTAATGGGTGAACTAAAATTCTTTCTTGGATTTCAAATCTTTAAAAATAATGATGGGATTGTTTTAAATCAAAGTAAATACACTAGAGATCTTCTAAAACGTTTTGGATTGGATAGCACTAAAAGTAGTGACACTCCCATGAGTACCACCTGTATGTTGGATCTTGATAAAGATAGAAAATCTGTTGATCAAACCACTTATAGAGGAATGATTGGAAGTATCTCTACTTAACTGCTAGTCGTCCGGACATTATGTTTAGTGTGTGTATGTGTGCTCGTTTTCAAGAAAATCCTAAAGAATATTATTTAAATGTTGTAAAGAGAATTTTCAAATACCTCAAGCATAAACCCAATCTAGGACTGTTCTATCCTAAAGGAAAATAATTTGAACTATTTAGTTATTCTGATGCTGACTTCGGTGGCTGTAAGTTAGATAGAAAGAGAACCTCTGGAACATGTCACCTTTTAGGCAAGTCACTAGTATCATGGTGTAGTAAGAAACAAAAATTATGTTGCATTATCTACTGCAGAAGCTAAATACATAGCTGCTGGCAGTTGTTGTGCACAAATTTTGTGGAAAAAACACACATTACTAGATTATGGATATCAATTCAGACATGTACCAATAAATTGTGACAACAAAAGTGCTATTAACATCTCAAAAAATCCTGTTTCACATTCTAGGACAAAACATATTGATGTAAGACATCACTTTTTGAGATATCATTATCAAAAATGTGATATTACCTTGGAATTCATTGGTACTGAATATAAACTTGCTGATATATTCACTAAACCATTAAATTCTGAGAGACTAGACTACATCATACATGACCTTGGAATGATAAATCTCAAATAGATATCTTACTTGTCTTACTATTCAATATTTTACTATGTTTTACTTTACTGTTTTATGATTACAATTTCTAAGTTATTGTCTCTCATGTTTACGATCTCACCGTTAGCACTTTGTACTCATGGTCTGACATTTACTGTCTCACCATAACGTGCACTAAAAAGTTCACTCACTGTCTCACCATGAAGACCACTCACTGTCTCACCGTGACAACCACTTGCTATCTCACCGTGATGACCACTTATTGTCTCACCGTGAAAACCACTTGTTGTCTCACCGTAATGACCATTTACTGTCGCACCGTGACGATCGATCACTATCTCACCGTGAAAATTATTTATGATTTTCTTTAAACCCATATCGCGGTAATTGTTATTTCACCTCTTTTACTTTCCCGTGTTTTTATTTTTGTGACGTTTGACATTCCTAAATGATAAAACAAATAGTTTCACTTGGTTCTTCACCTGGACTTTCTCCTACTCACTCGTTTTCTCCTTCAGTGGATTCCAAGAATGAAGCGATCATTGTCATCCACACCTGAGAAGCGCCGCTCGAAGAAGAAGAAGATTTCTCCCAAGCCGACACCCGAAGGACCGTTGAATCCGAACCTGGTAAATCAAAGTGTTTTTCCTAAGAAATAAATTTGCCCCAAATGGCTCTTGTCTAGGAAATCTCTAGTCCTGAAAGTGTTAAAAGAACAAGGCTGGTTAGAATGGTTCTCAAAGGAGAATAGACCCATTTATCTGAGGTTAGTTGTTCAGTTCTACCAGTATGCACAGTTTTCTTTTGACTCTGGTGAAAGTTATGTTGTGAGGAGATGGATTAATGGCCAAAGATGCTCCTTCTCATCGAGGTTATGGGATGCATGCCTTAGGATACCTCACGAAGGAATTTGTGATGATTATCATAGAGAACCCCCACCTACAACTAATTTCTTTGACCTTGAAGATGCTCTGAAAACCCTAACCGGGAATGGAACCAAGAGAAGGGCCATAGCTGCTGAACTTGATGGGGAAACAAGGATACTGTTTAAGTTTTTTCAAAATCTGGTTAGCCCAAGGAAAGGTGACTTTGCTGTCTTAAAGTATCAAGATGTGTTTCTGATTCATCTTATGAAGAATGGATACAAAATCAACCTGTGCAAGTACATCATTCACCATAAGTGTGAATTGATCAAGGTTACATCCAAATCCACCTCTATGTTCTACTCTCGGCTGATTTCAGTCATGCTTGTTGCCAAAGGAGTAGTTGGACCCAATGAAGAAGTGATTATGGAATGTGAGTATTGTCTCTCTAAATCCACCATCAGAAGAATGAAGATAAACTAGAACCCTTGGAAAAAGGAGTGGGTGGAAGACAAAAATAAGATTTATGAGAATTTTAATCCTGTGGATTATCCATCAAGGCCGAAAGAAATTTATGATCCTGGTTTGGAACCAGATGAACTTGGTGAGTATTCAGAAGAAGCAGAAGAAGAGGCTGAAGTATCTCATAGGGAAGAAATTGTTGTTGAGGAAGAAAGGACTGTTGTTCCTCTTGTTGTTCTTGAAGAAGAAGTTTATACCCCTTGAAATGTTGTCAATCTAGAAATCCAACCCAAGGCTGGAAAAGAATCAGGTGTGACAGAACCTGAGTAGCAAGCCATGGAAGAGCCTGTTCTGTAAGAACTCCCTGGTGTACAAGAAGTAAATCTAGAAGAACTCCCTGTTATGGAAGAAGAAAATCTGGAAGAACTCCCTGAAGAGAAACTTGTTCATGAAATAATACCCTCTGCTGAAGAGAGGATGGAGATAGCCTTTCAGCTGGCTATACAAGAGATGATTGAGGAACTTAGAGATGAACCTGTGAATTTAGACCAAGCTCCTGAGCCTCTGAATCCTGAAAAGGAAGCACCTGTTGAGGGGGAGGAAACCCAAAATCTTGAGTCAGATGAAGCCTCACATCCAACTGAGTCCAGTCCTGTGGACACTCAGTACAAGTTTCCTAATTTTTATAATGTGAGTGAGTCTCAGCATATCACTACAATCGGGCTTGATCTCTCTTCCCTGTTTCAGCTGAAGTCAGTTTCTATATTTGACCATGAAAAGGAACCAGAGCCTGAACCTACCCCTGTACCAATTCATGTACCTGAACCTCTACCTGAACAGTTGTCCTTTGTCAGTAAGGACGATTTGAAGGAATTTGGAGACACTCTCTTAGCTGGAGTTGAGAAACTTATGAACTCCCAACCTTGACTTATAACAAATCTGAGTGAGAGAGATGCCTCACTGCTTTTGGAGAAAATTACCTGGCAGATCCAACCTAAAATGCTCCATGAAATTCAAGAAGTTCGAGTTGAAAATAAGTTGCTGAGTAATGAAGTATCAAACCTGAGAATCATGGTTGAAGATATGCAGAAAGAGTTGCATTCTAGATCAGAACCTATTGCAGCCTCTCTTGAATTCACTATTTCTCAAATATCTCGAGATGTTGTGTCTCAGATTCACTCTTACATGTTATCCTTTGATGAAAAGATTGCATAAAGGCACAAACAGTTGTTGAAAGAAATGAGAGAGCTTGTGGTGAACCTTAATAAACTCACTGATGAGTACACTGGCTGTCTTCAAAAGGTATTGAATCAGCTGAAGTCTCTAACCACAGCCGTCAAATCTTCTCATCCCTCTGGTGAATCCTCTACACCTATCTTGGACAGTTCTTTGCTTAGATTTATAGTTCAAGAAGAGATTCAGACTGCTTTAAGTGGATTTAATGTGACTTCTTTCTCTGAAGTTATCAAGAATGGTGATAGAGTTCTTGATCTTGTGCAAATTCATTCCAAGATTTCCAATGATGCCCAGCAGGAGATTTCTAAGAAAGTGGATTTTTATTTCAACCGGATTTTCTCCAAGACTGATATGACCAATCACTTCAAATACCTTGTAGAGAATCTGAGAATTCCTCTTATCACCCAAGCCTTTAAAAACCAAGTCCAGAAGCTAACCGAGTTTACCAGATTTTTGGACAAGTTCATGGAAAACAAAGATGACTTTGAAAATTCCATGCAATATAGTAGAGAAATCATTGCAGACTTCATCAAACTTCTGAGACCGTATCTCCATGTCCATAGTACAGAAATTGTTGCTCCATTGGCTGCTCCTCTCAGACCTGGACTACCTACATTTACCTCTGCCTTATCCTCAACTACCATGTCTGTTAGCCAAGCTCTCAGTCAGATCAGGCCTGTCATTCTTGACCAGCAACTGCCAAGATCTTCCACTACTCCTACATTGGCTCCCTTAGTCTTCGAAGGTCTCCCTTTACCCTCTCTCTTCACCACATCTCTACCTTCTTCCACCTCAGCCACTGCCCCTATGGCTTCCTCTTATGCTGCTGATAAAGGCAAAGAGAAGGCCAATCCCTAAAGAAGACCGGTGTTTACTACTTTTTGATGGGGATGTCATTATTTTTGTATCTCTCTTTCTTTTGTACTGAAATATTTACTCTTAATGCAATGTGCATTGCTTACCCTCTCTTATTTCCACTTTTTAATAATCCCAAAAGGGGGAGAAATACGCTATATGTTTTTTTATGTTATTTTCTCTATAGTTGCATCTGATTTACACTTTAACTATGCATGATTTGTGATCATCAAAAATGGGGAGATTGTTGGACTCCTCATGTATTAATCATGTTTTAATGATCACAAATCTCATTAATTATCAAAAGTCTCATTAATGATCCCAAATCTCTTTAATAATCACAAATCTCATTCAACTTAGTTAACTCCTATAAATTATATCCAATCATGTGTATTTATGTTTCAAGTTCACTCATGATTTATAATGGTTAATCTCAATCCATTTCATGCATATTACTATTTAAGTTTGAATACAGTTATTTGCCTAAGTATAAGACACTGTGAGCAAGACACCGTGAGCAAGACACCGTGAGCAAGACACCGTGAGCAAGACACCATGAGCAAGACACCGTGAGCAAGACACCGTGAGCAAGACACTGTGAGCAAGACACTGTGACACTCAGACACCATGAAGGAGACACCGTTTTCTCAACTTATTGTGACACCGTTTCTTAAACTATTTTGTCGTCTTTCAATTTAATTCTTAATGGTCATATTTGATGCCTTTAATGCACTGAAATAATTAATGTTTCTTTGTAGACATAGTACGAGGTACGAGGCATGAAACACATGGAACCTGTTAGCTAAAACACATGAATTCGAAGATAAATAGTGGAGAGTTACCAACAACCACAGCGCACGATACTGAACAGAAAAGCAAGCTTGTGAGCACGACCATGAAGAACACTTTGTAAGATTTTCAAAGAAATCATTTTCACATGCATGCAATCCGACTCTGCTGAAGAACATACGAAGTAAACTGGAATCTAGAGAACATCTTCACATTGTCAAAGCTCGTGGAGAACACAAGCTGAATCACGACCCTCTGTTTTTCAAGACAAAAACCAGAGAAGTACTCATAAGCATTTATGCTAAATCAAAGGAGTCCAGAGCTTCACTTCAAATCACTAGAGAATTCTAAACTCAAATCTACTCTCTCTCAATGATTCTTTTACTTACTTTTGAACAGTGTGTATACTCTGTATATTCTATACACAGGCTGACTCCTGTTCTAAACTGAAGGATTTCTAAATCCTTTCACCAAACTCTTTATACTCTTGTTTACCCACGACAACTGTGGAAGAGGTCCCTGTGTGGCCTGGTTATTATTTTTGTTTACCCATGAAAATTGTGGAAGAGGTTCATGTGTGACCTGGACAGTCTGTGTACTATTGTTAACCCCGATCCAGGGTGTGGATCAAAGTTTATTTATATAAACTGCTTGGTGGAAAGTGATCACCAAGTGGAGTGGATTATGTATCGTCTTGAGACTGAACCACTTGTTTCATATCCACTGTGTTATTTAAATTTAGTCTTCTCTATTTTACTGCTTTATTGCATAATCCAGAAAACTCTAATTTCACTTTGATAGTTAGTCTTGGAAAGAAGTTATAATTGATTTGTCTTAGTAGGATAACTTTAAAAGTAATATTAATAATATATGTTAAGATTACTGAGAATTAATCAATCTTATAAGAAGTTGTTTAAACAGTCAAACTCTTATAACAGTATAACCTTGATTAATTGGGTTGTATCTATTTTTTGAAAAACTATTTCTTTTAAAATAATATTTTTGTAACAGAAATTTTTATAGTTACTCAATTCAGCCCTCCCCTCTTGAGTAAACTACTCTGACCAACAGGTTCTTTATTATTTCTTTTATATCCCTTAATATGCTTTTTGTGCTCATCCCTTGTTTTTAAAATGTTTTTTATAGGGTTTACAGATGGGTAAGAACAAAGAAGAAGTCAAGTTGAATGTCACAAAGATTAATCGTGGAATGGAATCATTTTTTATTTTAGAAGTTTAATATCATGAGAAAAATGGATACTGAGTTGAAGTGTCCACATTGTAATTTATGGGTTTTTTATATAAGTGTTATGATCTCATTCAATAAAACTCTACCTAAAAGATATCTAGAAATGTAAGAAAGTAAATTCTTATTAAAATAATTTAGAATATGTATTGATTAAGGTCAGTTCCTTATAATGACACAACCAAAATTCATTCTAATGTTTTTTCAAAAAAATCACGGTTCAATTCATACATTAATTAGACCATCCAAAGAATAAAATGAATACCTAAAAATAAGTCAATAGTTTGGACCACTCAAAATGATGGCCTAATTTATCCTAGAATATCAGTCTAAATGAGCTTAAATTTTCTATGAAGATATATAATATTATGGGGGGAATTAATTAATTATGATCTTCCTAGATTCAATCTTTTATAAGGTCATAAATTCATAAGAAACCATAGCATTGGAATGTATAGTGGTTGTTAGTTTAGGAAATTAGAATTTAAAATCTTGATTAAAAATTTTTATAAACATGTCCAATATACTTGAAATTTTGGGGGAGAACATTTAAGATGTAGGTAAACAACCTTCAGGATGATATGTTTTTCGTATTTTTCACTTTTAGTGGTTAAACCACCATCAATTTTTGAAGGAGAAAATTGGTGGAAAAGAGATCCCACCCCTTGCCCTATAAATATGTATCTTTATTCACATTCAAAGAGGTTTTCACTTCCGCGCTAAAGGAAGAAGAATTTGATTGAGCAATGATTGATCAATGGTTTAGAGGATATTTTAAACTTGTGTTTCAACTAGAGAAACCTATCCTCCAATCATCTTATACTTAGTCATTTTTAACTTTGATTCCTTTTATTTTTCTATGTCAAGTTGTATGTTTTTTAAATTAATTAAAATTTTATTATTTTCTTCCACTATCAATATATTTGGGTATTTTACTTTTATGCTCATAGATTATATTATACTCTTTTGGAATCCCTCTCCTCAATCCTCTATAAATTTCATTGCATATTTTTTTTTGTTTATATTCCATTTGTGTGAATGAGTAGTGTTTGTTTCACTCTCTTGTTGCCTCGTTATTTTTCAATTATTTTATTATTTATTATATATGTCCCTAGACACAATATCCACTTAGATGGATAAGTAAACAACCTTGTGGGGTGTGTCCTTGGTTGGGGATGACGAATTGATCAAGATAAAATGCCTTTAGTAATTTTTAAATTACCATTTTGTGCCTCCATAGATTGTGTGATGGATTATTAACATAATGTAATTTGAGGGATTCATGTATTATTGAATCTCTTGGCACATAATAGTTCATCGATTATTGAAACATTCCACAATAACATGTGTTCATGGACTGAATATTTAGTTGAGACTTATATTATAGCTAAAACTTTGTAGAAATATCATCTTCCACATATTTCATTGTGAATGTTGATTTGACATGATCTTTTGAAATGATCCATAAAATAAATATATTAGCAATGTATCCATTTTGATAACCTTATCTCATCATAAATAGTTCCATTCATTTTAATTTCATTTTTTATCGACAAACACAACCCCATATTATAGACAAACAAAATCAAGTCTTTAAAATTGTTTAGTATCATCATTGAGGGTTTGACCTATTTCACTGCTATAGATTATACTATGTCCAATGTTGTCCTTTATTAGCACTAGAAAAATACTGACAAGGGGGTGGGTATTTATCAATGCTTGAATTAGCATTGATAAAGGAAATCATGAATAAATAAATAAATGTATTCATATTTATATATTTTTAAACATGATTTATATAATAATAAGTATATGTGTGTAAATATAATATATATAAATTTAATTTATGTAACTATATTATAATAAAAAAATAATTTCATTCTTATTTTCAAAATTTTGTTTACAAAAAATTATCGAATTTATATTAATCAATAAAAATGTTTAATAATTTATTTATATACATTAATTAAAAATGTATATATAAATATATAAATGAATATATATTTATTTAAATATAGTTATTTGAATTTATATATTTATATTGATATTAAAGAATTTAAAATATACTCATATATTTTTATGTATGTGCATGTGTATGTAAATGGATGTATGTGTACATTTGTATGTGCATGTATGTATGTGTATATATGTGTATGTATGAATTTTTATGTGTTGTATTTGTATATATGTTTTGTGTGTATGCATATGTGTGTATTTATATAGATGTATGTTTTTATATGTGTACGTTTATACGTACGTGAATATATGTATGTGTGTGTGTGTGCATTTATGTGAATGTATATGTATGTATGTTTGTGTGTGTGTGTGGATATGTGTGCATGTATGTATGTGTGCATGTTCATGCGTATGTTTGTGTATGTACGTGTATTTATGTATCTGTTTATATATGTATGTTTATATATTGTGTGTAGGATTATGTAGTATGTGTATGTATGCATATATATGTGTATGTATGTGTATGTATATGTAACTATGTGTATGTATGTGTATGTGATTGTATGTATGTGTATGGGTATATGTGTATATGCTTGTATATGCATGCATGTGTATGTGTGTGCCTACATTTATGTCTATGTGTATGCATGTGTGTATGTGTATGTATGTGTATAATTTTTGTCTATGTGAATGTATGTGTGTATGTATATGAATATATCATTATATAAAGAGAAAACTCATCTATTTTTTCAATATGACATATCTCATTATAGTATATGTATACACATACACAGACACGGATATATAGATACATACACACAATCACATAAAAAAGTCATTTGGTTTTTCAAATGTAATTAATACAATTTTGTATAGAAATATATATATATATATCTTTAAATTTTTTGTAATCTTTCAATTTTGAATATTTATTTATACATTTTTAATTGTTATTAATTAATATTTATAATAATATTTTAATTTATATAATTAATATTTATGAATTTATATTTTCATACTTTTTTATTTAAATCTTTATACAATTATTATTTAATATTTTTTAATTAGTAATTTATTGTGAATATCTTATAATTAAATACGCTTGTTAATATTTATTTATTTTTATTTTAATATTTATTAAATTTTAATATTTCTATATTTAGTATAATTAATATTAATATTTTTTATTTTCAATATTTCTTTTAATTATTTAATTTTTAATTATTAAATTTTATTCATTTTTTACATGTATTCATTTAATATTATTAATTCATTTATAATATTTCTCCATTTTTAAGATTTTCTATAATTTATTCATTTTTAATATTTATTCATTTTCAATATTTATAAATTTGATATTTCTGTAAAATATTCAATTTGGATAGTTATTTATACTTTTTTAAATATTAATATTCAATAATTTTAATATTTATGTAATTGCAATAATTAATATTTATTCATTTTTATTTTAATAAATCGGTATTTAAATATATATACAATTATTATTTATTTTTTAATAATTATAAATTAATTATAAATCTATTGTTTATTAATTTATTTTTTTATTTTTTTATTTTTTTATTTTAATATTTATTCATTTTGAATATTTCATTGAATTGTAAATTATTAATATTTATGTAACTTATTTAGATTTAATTATCAAATATTATTTATTTTAAATATTTTTTTATTTATTATCATCTATTCATTTTAATACTTATTCACTTTTAAAATAATTTTAATTTATTCATTTTTAATATTTCTTCATTTAATATTTATGTAATTTATTTATTTTTATTATTTATTTATACATTTTTAATTATTAATATTTAATATTTTTAATATGTTTTTTACTTACAAAATTAATATTTATTCATTTTTATTATAATATTTTTTATTTAAATCATTGTAAAATTATTTACTATTTAATTTTAATTGGAAAATTTTTTAATTATATTAAATTTAAATTTAGTTTTTAGTTTTTGTTAGTTTTTATTTTATTATTTATTCACTTGTATTATTTTTATAATATTAATATTTTTTAAATTTTTTGTATTTTTGTGACATACATAAATAATATTATTTATTCATTTATCATAATATTAATATATTTATCGAAATATTATCGTATTTATTAATACATTTGATTTAATTAATATTTTTTATTTATTTTTAATATATTTTTAATTTATTTATTTTTTATATTTATTATTTTTTATGATAAATTAATTTTTAATAATCATTTTTATATAATTAGTAATTTATTATAATTTGTAAGTTCAATTTTTATTCTTTATGTTCTACTAGAATTTATGTGCGCTTATTAGTTTGAGATAATAAAGATGTGATTTATCTGTGCCTTTTTAGTGCTGATAAATATGGGGATTTATCACCCTGAGTTGTTCTAAAGCTGGGACAAAACCACGACATCCGAGAGCAAGGGAACAAATAATCCATATCCAAACAATTCAAGCATAACATCACATCAAAGGTACATAAAAGAAAGGATCAAATAAAACTCAGAACAAAAACTTAAAACAGCTCTGGGTACTGGACACGCATATGTGACTCACGTTCCCAGGTACTCTCCTCTATGTCACCATGTCGCCACAAGACACGAACCAAGGGAATAGAACGCCCACGCAACACCTTCTCCTTTCAATCTTGAATCTCCACGGGTCGCTCCTCGAAGGTTACATCATCATCAACATCGATCTCTCCCCAATTGATGATGTGAGAGTCATCATGAAGATAACGACGGAGCTGTGATACATGGAAAACATCATGTACCCGACTCATCTGTGGGGGAAGTGCTACTTGATACGCCACAGCTCCAACACGAGCTAACACCTCGAAAGGCCCAACAACCCGGGGAGAAAGCTTACTTCCACGACCAAACCTTCGCTGCCCACGACGGGGAGTCACCTTCAGAAACACATGATCCCCAACATTAAACTCCAAGGGTCTCCTCCTTTGATCAACATATGATTTCTGATGATCGTGCGCTGTCTTCATCCTCTCACGAATCATCTGAACCATCTCTGTTGTATTCTGCACTAGTTCCGGTCCGAGAATTGCTGACTCTCCGACCCCAGTCCAGCACAACGGAGAACGGCAAGGCCGACCATACAAGGCTTCAAACGGCGTCATACCGATGGTGGAGTGAAAACTATTATTGTAAGCGAATTCCACCAAGGGTAAGTGCATCATCCATGAACCTCCAAAATCAAGAACACAAGATCGTAACATGTCTTCGAGAGTTTGGATGGTTCGCTCAGTTTGACCATCCGTTTGAGGATGAAAAACAGTGTTAAGGCATAGTTGAGAACCAAAAGCATGTTGGAGACCTCTCCACACCCTGGAGGTAAAACGAGGATCTCGATCAGAAATGATCGTCCTAGGTACTCCATGAAGTCTCACCACCTCCTCTAGATATTGCCTCGACAAAACTTCCACTGAGCTCGACTCCTTGATCGCTATGAAGTGGGCCGATTTTGTTAAACGATCCACTACCACCCATATAGCATCATGTCCTCCCGGAGCTCGAGGTAAACCTATAACAAAGTCCATTGAGATGTCCTCTCACTTCCACTGAGGAATCTCTAATGGCTGGAGAAGACCACCAGGAACACGGTGTTCGGACTTCACCTTTTGGTAGACTAAACATCGAGACACAAACTCAGCAACCGCACGCTTCAGCCCAGGCCACCAAAACTGACTACTCAAGGATCGGTACATCTTTGTCACACCAGGATGTACTGCTAAGGGCGAACTATGGAACTCTCGGAGAACCGTCTCGCGCATCGCCAAGGGAACAAAAAGACTGCCATGATACAACACTCGGTGTTGTTCATCCTCCGACCAACCATCAGGGGCCTCACCACAAACAACTCTGTCTCTCCAAACTTCCACCTCTGGATCACCCAACTGGGACTCTTCCACCTTCTGCAACAGGGATGACTGCACCATCATCTGGAAAAGACAACTTCTACCTCCAACCTCTTCCATATTAAGATGCAAAGCTGACAGTTCCTCCATTACTCTCCAGGAATCACCGGATTCACGCATAGCATCACTACGTGACTTTCGGCTCAGCGCATTAGCTACAACATTCCCTTTTCCAGGTGTATACGATATTTCGAAGTCGTATTCCTGTAAGAACTTCATCCACCGACATTGTCGTAAGTTCAAGTCACGCTGGGAGAAAACATACCTCAAACTCTTATGATCAGTGAAAACCACAAAGTGCTCACCAATGAGGTAATGTCTCCACAACTTCAGAGCAAACACCATGGATGTCAACTCAAGATCATGGGTGGCATAGTTGAATTCATGGGGACGCAACTGTCGAGACCCATAAGAAACAACTGACCTCTGCTGCATGAGAACACAGTCTAGCCCCAGATGTGAAGCATCGCAGAAAACATCAAACTGGACTCCCTCAGCTGGAAGACAAAGAACGGGAGCACTTACTAACTTCTCCTTTAGATACTCGAAGGCTGTCTGGCACTGATCAGTCCATTCGAAGGCTTGATCCTTCCTGGTCAGAGCTGTTAGATTAGTCGCAACCTGTGAGAAATTGGCTACAAACCTCCTGTAATAGCGTTCGAGACCAAGGAAACTTC
The DNA here is from genome assembly GCA_963277665.1 of Viscum album. Taxonomy (NCBI): domain Eukaryota; kingdom Viridiplantae; phylum Streptophyta; class Magnoliopsida; order Santalales; family Viscaceae; genus Viscum; species Viscum album. The sequence continues at coordinate 1,876,585,961 of OY728143.1, read as the reverse complement.
GCACCTCTGACACTGTCGTGGGGGCTGCCCAAGACACCACTGCTTCTATCTTTGATGGATCCACAGCTACTCCTTGTTGGGACATAACATGCCCCAAGAAACGGACTTATCGAGCCCAAAACTCACACTTTGACAACTTCCCAAACAACTGATGTTGGCGAAGAACTCCCAAAACGGCTCGTAGATGCTCGGCATGCTCCTCTTCAGATGTGGAGTACACAAGGATGTCGTCGATGAAAACCACCACAAACTTGTCCAGGAACTCACGGAACACAGCGTTCATCAAACCCATGAAAACAGCTGGAGCATTCGTCATGTCGAACGGCATTACAACGAACTCATAATGCCCATGATGACAACGGAAAGCAATCTTCGGAATATCCTCATCCTTCACCTGCATCTGATGATATCCTGACCGCAAGTCGATCTTTGAGAACCAACTTGCACCCTTCAGTTGATCGAATAAGTCATCAATCCGCAGAAGAGGATAGTGGTTCTTTATTGTCACTTTGTTTAAGCGACGATAATCGACACACAACCGCAAACTGTCGTCGGCCTTCTTCACGAAAAGGACCGGTGCACCCCATGGTGACACACTTGGCCGAACAAAACCGCACCGCAACAGACCATCAAGCTGTATACGTAGCTCTCGTAACTCAGAAGGGGTCATCCTATACGGAGACATAGAGATAGGAGACGCTCCTGGCTGTAGCTCGATCCCAAAATCGATCTCTCGTTGAGGGGGTAATGTTATGACCTCTTCTGGGAAGACATCAGGGTACTCCTCCACGACCCTTAAAAACGCCAACTTCTGAACCTCTGAAGAAATCAGCATCAACTCAGCCATCAAGGATGATAAGGATGGAACGCGCCTATGACCCATCCAAGGATCTCGCTCACCAACAAACACCACCTACTCTCCATCTGCACCGAAGAAGATGATCTTCTTCCTGAAGCAATCCACGATAGCCTGCACCGAATACAAGCAATTCATGCCAAGGATGACATCATATGGTTTTATTCGTAAACATATGAAATCTCCCCAAGAGCGGTGTTGCCCCAACACTAGCTCACAATCTCTACATACTTCAAACAAGTTAGCTCGACCTCCAACTGACGTAGTCAACGCCAAGGGCACTGGAAGCCTCTCTACCTCAAGTCCCAAGGCATGGACAAGGGTAGGTTATATGAAGGAGTGTGTCGCTCCTGAATCAAACAAGGCATACACCAAGGTAGAAAACAAGCAAAGGGTACCTCGGACGACGTTCGACTCACCTGGAGCTGGAAACGCTAAAGCATGAAGCTGACCACGACCTCCTCCACGGCCTCTCTGACCTTGATGACGACCACAACCACGGCCGCGCTCTACTCTCTGAGGACGGGGAGCGTCATGGGGTTGTCCTCTGCCTGCCCCATCTACCCTCTGGTGATCTAAAACTAGTGCAACCTGCTGCTGCTGCCTCGGCTGGAACTGTCTCAACGGAGGAACCTAGAGCGGAGCGCCCGGTGCACGATGACTGCTCTGAAAAGTCGGGCACTCCCGCTACTGATGACCACGACCACCACAAGAAAAACAAGTGTCTGATCCCTTGGCATAGGCCTGAGAGTTGCTGCCTCTTGAGAAACGAGATGGGAAGGGCTGGGACCTACCCCCAGGTGAACGGAAACTCTTCTGCCCTGAAAACTGGGAACCCCGGACCACAACTCTGCTTCGTGAGGAATCATGACGATTCCCCTCTCGTGACGATCCGGTCCTGGCCAAAGTCCTCTCAACAACCTCTGCCCTCACCAGCACCTCAAGATATGTCTTCAGCATAAATGGGGTGACCTGGCGCTGGATCTCTGGACGCAAAGTCTCCTCGAAATGTCTCGCCCTGGCCTCCTCATCTGGTAACAGGTCTGAAGCATATCGTAGAAGGTTCCTGAAATGGATTCCAAACTCTCGAACACTGGAGCTCCCCTATCGAAGGGTAAGAAACTCCTGACGATTAGATGCCTTCGCGGTCGAGGAAAGGAACTCAACTCTAAACTTGTCTCGAAACTCCTCCCATGAGATCGCTAACTCCTCACGATCCCCGGGGAACAAGAGTCACAACTGCCTTGCTACTCCACGCAGCATCGTCACAACCAAGGACACCCAGTGTTCCTTCCGAGCACGAATCGAACTGAAGCCGATCTCGACCTCCTCTAACCAGTCTTCCGTGACTGCATCTGAAACAGATCCCTCATACTTCTGCAGACTCTGGCGCTGAAACTCTCGGAGTGTCTTCCTCTAAGTGTCTTCATCGTCAACCTCTACCCTGCGGCGTTCTGCTGGAACAGTCGGCTGGTCATTTTCTACGCAAACCTGACGAGGACGTCGGCCTGGAGCCATACCTGTAAAATAAAAAATCGTTAGAGCTCCTAAGCCTGGAATATGGAAGACTCAAGATTAATTAATTTATTATTTTCTTTCATTCATTTTAGGTTAACATATCCCAAGGTCTACTCATTCAAACACAGGCACAAGAAGAATGATGCATGATCCTTTCCTATGTCTCTACCTTGCAACTAGTATCACCTTGTTTAGTAGCCATTGTAAACTTAATGGTTCGTACATCAGATCATAGGGTGTCCTAAATGCCTATGTCTCAGCCGGTCTCCAGTGTTTACCTCACTTGATAAACATGAATGGCATTGTTGCCCTACCAGCTCATGCAACCTCACCTGTGCCTAACTCCAAACTTCATCTTATCCCTCAACCAGACCTCTGATACCACTCTGTCACGACCCCCTCCCCACAATGGGTACCCGTCCTGGGCCGGTAATGTGGAAAGGGAGATAATGACCTCCGAGTCTCGCCTCCAACAGGCCCCGGGTTGGCGACTAGCACCGAGGGTATAATAAACACACAAATGGGAGGCATTACCCTCTAAGAGAACACATGCGAAAGAGAGAGATAAGATAGATGTCAAGCAAGTCTAACTCAGACTGCAATATAACTAAAACCCAAGTACACATATGAAATGTCATGTAAAAGTACTACAACTGAAAGGGGAAACTATAAGTACCCAAAAGAAAGGAAAAACAGTAGCAACCACAAGCCCGAACAGCTCCTCCAACCACAAGCTAGTAGTAACTAGCTTGATCTCCAACCTGCTCCAAGTGACCTGAAAAACAGTTTATATATACGTGGGGTGAGTATAACAATATACTCAGTAGGATCCTCCCCGAAACCTCTCGTGCAAAAGTAAAGAAAGCATGCTAAAGCCTAGTGAACAACAAGTGAAACTAACTCGTCACATAACAGGTATACTAAGTTCTCAACCTCACCATGGCTACTCTCACCAAGTAACGCATACAAGAATATAGCATATAGTAAAGAATATCAAGTGTACCCCGCTACTACTTCCCCACTGGTTTGCCGCTTTTCCCCAACAACATATGTCATGTGCATCTCTCTCCAAAGGCTTGCCCGTATACACCTGGGCCAAGCTCCACAATTTGCACCACGTGCACCACAAAGGCTTGCTTGCAGACACTTGGGTTAAGCACCACACCATCCTCACAACCAAAGTAACCAGGTAGTTTTCGGGAGCCACCACAGCTCGCATAACGTGTATCATACGTCGGGTATTATACCTCAAGTCATCATAGCTCATACACCGAGTAAGGATCCTCAAGACATCACAGCCTATACACGTTACACCTATAGTAGTTCATAGGATACTATACCCAGAATATATGTGTGTGAAATAACCACAAGCCATTACAGCCCTCTACACACATATATGGGGAAAACTAACCACTGTGCCAAAGGCACTAGTATCTACCAAGAGAAGAGAGCGAGGCTAAAGGGGGTAGTCAGCCAATCAACCTCCCATCAAAATGTTGGGGAAAACACCCCCCCCCCCTAGGGCTCAGAATCCCCGGGGTGTCAGTTGCCCTTACTGACTGGGTGGAGTAGCGTATAGAAACATAAAAGTACAGAATATATTATATCTCACAACCACACTATGGGCATTACCTAGTCTTAGACATAACTGCAGCTAACGTCTCTCAGACTCCGGACCGCTACTTCTAAGACTAGGTATCCTATAAGCACACAACCATTTGAAGAGCTTTATTAGATTACTTCATTCCCTTTTTATCAGTTCCACTGTACGTTAATTAATTCTTTAAACATTGATTAACCATGAAAAATTCCACATTAAATTTCATTAGCATCACACCCAAAGTCCATTGTCCCTTCAAAAATCACTACCTCGTCATTATATTCCAGCAAACTCCAACCCCATGGGTTAACATTATTTATTCAAATATTCATTATAAAATTACTTTCCCATATTCCCAGGCATTCTAGAAAAGCATTTTATGCTACTAAACACAAAGGGGCTCAACGCAGTGAGTAGATGTACTACCCATCGAGTCTTTGTCGCCTATAGCAAGAGCGTAGACCCATTCTCCTTTGAAAAGCTAGACACGGAAAGCACGTGGCATACCCCGCGCGTCTTCGCCTCCTTCGGAAGAAGGGTAAGCAAGACCAGCTGCCTTGAGCAGTGGGGAAAAGTAAAGCAGATAAACATTCAATCAAAGTCATCAAGCATCCAACAAACACATCCATCCAATTCAATCATCACTTGTGTCCTCCCCGACACCCATATGCATAAACTGATGCATCTCGCCATTCTAGGCATCATCCACTGCCACAACCACAAGGCTTCCCTACCTCCACATATCACAACACCCCTCCAGGGTCACATCACAGCACAAGCAGCAGGAAATCAAACATCACATCAAATGGACTCTTGGCCCTTTAACAAGGTATTCAGCCTTCATACATAATGAGCACTCATGGCTCTAAAGCACAAGGCACTCGGCCTTACAAACAAGAGGGTAGCTAAGAACCCTACTCGGCGTTATCTTTTATCAACCAACCAGTTCTTTAATCCCTCTTGAATTAACAGATTCAATTCATAGGTTCCAATTCCAGGAAACCTATTCATTAAGCTATCACAAAAGATTTAACATGCTTACTATGCCAATTTGATTAACATAAAAATAGAACAACTACAACAACGGCAACAACCGGATTCATTTACATGCCTCTTTATCTTTAGCCAATTAATTATCAATTAATTCCAGCTTTACGTTCTTTATCAATTTCCATCAAGAACAAACAGCTAAGCAAAGCAAGCATAGATATCACACTATCTAGCAAAACATGAGGCAAACCGTTATCACGGTACAAAGCAACAACATGCGGTCAAACCAATTCTTTTAATCATGTTCAAGTATTTAATTAGGTCAATTTCATTGTGATCCAAAGGCTAAATCATGTTAACTCTACGATTTCACATAAACAATTAGAGAATCCACGAATCCCCTACCTCGAAGAGCTCTTAACGTTCTTTATCCACACAACGGGTCACGATCCTCCTCTCACGACAACTGCATCCACCCGAGGATGCTACGGTACGTCCGCACCAACCAAACCCCAAGAAAATCCCATTAGAAGCATGGAGATTACATACTAATATGGAAAGGAGAACAAGAGAAGATTATCCCCGAAGGAACGATGATAAAACATACCTTATATCGAAAAATGATCGACAGAGCTTGGTTGCATCAAAACAGAGAAAAACCAATCCTAGGAGTAAAGTTTGATTGTGCAACTCCTACAGGGAGGATTGAAAGGTTCTAGCGTCTCATAGCTGATAACAAAGAGGAAGAACAAAGGAGGATGAATCATGTTCCTTTTTGAAGATTTAATGGGGCGACGGTTTAAGATGCGCTTAATTCTCCATTAAAAGTGGATCGCATTAACCCACGCGGTTTGACCAAGTAAAACATTCCAAGCCTTAGGAATAATTAATATATGATTTATGGACTTTTAATCGGCCTTAAGAGTCCTTAAAAATAAGTCTTTAAATGTATTTTGCGTCAAATGAAACGTCAAAAGGGGCAAAACTGAAGGAATCTGGAAACACTGTTCACCTACCGTTACTGTACACCTACTGATCTGTGCTACCGATCTGTGCTACCGATCTGTGCTACCAATCTGTGCTACCGATCTGTGTTACCGATCTGTGCTACCGATCTGTGCTACCGATATGTGCTACTGATCTGTGAAACATTGTACACCTACCAATACTATTCATAAAACTAGAAACATTGTTCACATAACTGGAAATTTGGCAAAGTGTTGGGGATAAGTCACTTTGACCTCCCAGAATACCTCCAACACCACATTTGCACAAAATAATGGACCGGAGAGATCCTGGCCATTACATACAGTGTGTTGTAAATTGCAATACCACACTGCTGCAAGTGAGCATTTATCAGTGCTATTTCTAACATTGATAAAATCATATTTTATCGACATTGATAAAAGTTTCATTTATCTATTTAAAAAAACATTGATGAAGGGTCGTCTTTATTAGTGCTTAAAAATGGGTTGATAAAGGACTCACTTTATCATCTTTTTTTAAAATTATGATAAAGATATATTTTATTAGATCTATTTTTAGCATTGGTAATATTCATCAGCTATAAAGGGCACTTACAACATCAGCATTTTTAGTGCGGATGATGGTGGTTTCTAGAATGGATACAGGCAGCATCTAGAGTGGTAATATATATATATTATAACAGAGCATTAGTTGTTTGATGGTCAATCGACAATGGTTAAGCATCTGGAGGCATCTATAGAGAAACATGTGTACAGCGCATTTGGGGAGGTCGTCTCAGTGTCCTAGTCAGCCATGAATGCAAGACCAACCATGGTGGATGTTGCAATACCTTGTGCCAACCTACCATAGTGGATGCAAGGCGGCGACATGGCTTGGGGGAATTGGCGTGCCGTTGGTAGAGTTCACGAGAAGTGTGGGGTGGAGGCGGGGGTGTCGGAGAAAGATAAGGACGTTGAGGGCAATCAAGGGAGAGCGGCCTGGGGTGGCCTATGGGTTCAGTGCAGTAGGGAAAAATGTAGTGGCAACCGCGGTGGGGAGAAGGTGGCCAAGACTAAACACATATCCCAGCAGCAGATTATAATGCATAAAATAAATAAATGAATTTTGCATGGAAATAGTATAAATAAATGAAAGACAACAATATATAGTTTTAACTGTTAATCATAAGTATTAATATAGCATTCAATTCGTGTTTTCATATTGAATTTTTCTATTTTTAAATTCTCCCCTTTATCATTTGTTGTACTATAAATGAAAAATTATTTGCTCATCATATATGCTCAAATATTTGTGTTATTGGGATTATTTACTCTGTTGGGCTATTATTCTGTGTGGGGTTTTGTTTACTATGCCTTGGCCTTTTAGTCGGCCTATTGCCCACGTGTTCTCGTGCCATGTTGGTTATCCTATTATTGTTGTACCCTGGCCATTGATCTTGCACGCCACCCTTTGCATCCATATCATCCATTTGTGCTGCTTGTTAATCAAGTCACTTGGTTTCCGTTATGGTGGTACATGTGTGGCATATTCTGGTTGGTCATGCGGTTTCAAGGGTGTGTCGGTGTCAGGGTAGTGATGATCCCTGTACACCGGTCTCTTTGGCTCTCTGGAAAATCAATCTCTCTCGGTTATGGCTCTCGGCTCTCGTAGGAAAAAACCTAGATCGTCGTTACCGCATTGCTTTGCCAGATTTATGTGACTATAAATATCACCGTCAACGTTTTTTGTCGATCTCTTGGTGGAGATGATGTCCTTCCAGGAAGGAAGAAGTGTGGCATGCCTTCTTGACGAAGAATTTGCGAGCGAGAGAAGGAGAAAGTGACCCTGGATCCATACATGTTTCACTTCAACCATCCAATGTCAATAGAATAGGACCGCCAGAGTTTCTTCAAACTCTGGCACTATAAGCATCAATTTTAGATTTCATTTTCTGTGAAAATTGTACCGTATGCTTTGTTGTTCCTGTCTCATTTCTCTTATTCTTATTGGTTCTTTACACCCTGTAGCGTTTGTTTTCTTTGAGATTAATAAAATGCATGTGTGGGTGGTGGTGTTCTTGCCATGAATATAGGCCCCATGAGACCAAAAGCACATCAAATCCATGTGTTCTTTCCTTTTCCTGCAATCTTTTATTTCTTGTATGTTGTTTGCTTTGATCTGTAATACTCGTCTTCATTCTACAAAATAATTCATCTCAGTCCTTGGTTGTTTTGCATTCTACTTTGGTTCAGGTTACTACCCAGCCTCACAATGTGGTATCAGAGATTGCCTGCTTTTCTTTTCCAATTGAATTTGATTATTGTTTCCTATTTATTTTATTTATAGTTCTCGTTTCTCTTTGAATTTCCACATTTTAAACTCACTCTTAAATCTCCACTATTTTCATGATTTTAATTACTTAAAGCCACTACCCTGTTCATGTTTCTCTGCATTTCATATCTCTTTAACAAAACATTGTTTACCCAAGAGATTGGCCTATTGTTGGGGGCATACGCTTAGCATTGTCTACAAGAACTCAGCATCTACTATGTGGAAAAACATGTCCACAATGAGATATTAAATCTATAAATTTGATGGTGATAATGACTTTAATTTTTAGCGAATTAAGATGAGAGATCTACTTGTACATAAGGTCCGTATTGATGCCCTCTATAAGTCTAAGAAGCCTATTATAACTATGAATGAAACTGGATAGCCCATTACAGAATATGTTGATGTTTCCCCATATGTGTCAGTTAATGCACAAAGCTCCCTTTAACGTTCTCTAGGTGATACTTGTAGGTTCCGGGCACAGCGGAAGCGCGTTGGTGGGTTTGCCCAACTTTAATTTTACCGTTAACAACGATCAATCCGAAATCCGTTACGATAATAAAACGTCGGATCTTCGAAATAGAACGAAGAACGAAAAAGAAAGAGGGAGTCTCGGAACCATAAAGACAGGATCATCATATGTTGGTTATAATTAATTTAATTAATTGACAAGAATTACCTTGATGAAATTCTTTCTTCGTTGATGTCTCCGGTCACGATCTGATGTGATTCGTCATTGCGTCGCAGAAGTCAAGTGTAGACTTCCTCTAGCGGTGATCCACACGTGCACCACGTATCTCTGGACGTCACCAAATGAATCTCCAGGTGCTAGTGCGGAGAAGCTTTTTTTGCGTTGTCCACCTTAGATCGCCTTGATCCGATGGAGGAGGATCTGTCTCGATCTTGAGAGAGTTTTTAGAGGAAGGAGTTCATTCGGTCTTGAGAGAATTCTCCAGAATTGTTGTGCGCAACGATTCTCACTGGAAAAGTGTTGGGGTTGTGAGGATATTTATAATCGGGTTTGAGGTTATAGAGTTATGACAATAAATAAACGTGTTACGCGTTTTATTTATTTCATCAACTCTTCTTGAAAACCCCATGTCGAATGATTAATTCCTTGACATGCGCCCATGCTGATTATAATAAATATCATTTAATAAAATGATATTATTTCCTCAAAATCCCGACTGGAAAAACTACACGGTGTGTAATCATTAATACACAGTGTGTACTCGTTTTCCATGAAAACTACACGGCGTGTACATTCAATGTACACGACGTGTTTATCTTGTTTTCATTTTTCTTTATTTCCTCCACTACATTTATTAGACCTTGAGTAATGGATATTTATTTCTTAAATAAATGTAACTGCATTACTCGCTAATAAATATATATTATTCCACCCACAATATATTCTCTCGAATAACTAGTGTCGAAATAAATGTGATCATACATCCTTAAATAATTATTAAACCATAGTTGGGAATAATCTTTATTTAACTTGTTAAATTAATATTTAACTAAGATACATGGACGCACTTAGTGTGTGACCCTCTAAACCTCTTTCTCAGTGGTATTAGGCGGAACCTGCCTAAAGTCCAGGGTTAGCGTCTAACAACACGTCAAGACACCCATAGAGAAAGAAGTTAACGTCGTAGTGACGTGTCACCTCATACGAACGCTTACCGTGTAATATAATCCCTTTGTCACGATATCTCGAATCAAGCGGGATGCATGCTTGTGTCATCAACCCATGTGCTCGATTATTCTTTCTTTGACTTCCCAGAATCGAACTCGCTCATACCTTACCATGGTCATGGATATATTTAGGCTATATCAATTCCATCAAAGGGTCTGAGATATCTACTTTTGTTATGGAACAGAAGGGACAAATCCTTTCTCGCATTATCTATTAATGCAGTATCACTCGTGACGCAACCAACGTATCCTACCTCGCTGTGAACAGTGTGTCGTCACAGTTTTCGTCAATACATCTAAGTGCACGAGTTGTAATACTCATTAATAATAATCATAAATTCTAAGGACCAATACACACGTCCGCAGATAGGAACATCCAATGACACTATGAAATGTGGATTTCCTACTAGCGGGTCTCATTCTCATAATATCCTCCTGGATGTTACCAAGGGCGCACACAATGAGAAAGTGCCTCAAAGTTTCATGAGTATTCACCCCTAATGGCCTGTATTATTTGTGTCTCTCAAATAACATCATTCGGCCATAGAACATATATTCAAGAACAGTGTTATGGCACTTTCGGGTTCTTATCATAGCAGGGATCCACTATGACCCTTTAATGCAACAGTTATCCTTGGGACATTATCACATACATTGTCACGCAAAAGAACAATCAAGATGTGATAAGGTGTTTATTTAATGAATAAAGTACAAAGTAGTTGGTTCTAGGTCACCAACTCCAACAGACTCTCACTTAGACTAGAGTCAACTGCTAACAACCTTTAATCTGCTAGCTCTTACATGATATTCATTCTTCTGCTGAGACAGGCCTTTAGTCATGGGGCCCACCACGTTCCCTTCTGTGGACACTCTGCTCACTGCAACTTCACCCCTTTGATAGAAATCCCTCAAGAGGTGATACTTCAAGAGTATATACTTTGTTCATTGATGTGACTTTGGTTCTTTTGCAAGAGTCAGCGCTGCAGTATTATCACAATACAACGTGACAGGATCTTTACTACTAGGCACCAAATCATGCACTTGAACAAAGTTCCAAATCCAGACGGCTTCCTTGGCTGCATCAGAAGCTTCTATATATTCAAACTTCGATGTAAAATCGGTGACAACTGGATGCTTTGAACTCTTCCAGCTCAGAGCTCCTCCATTGAGACAGAAAACATATCCAGATTGCGACTTCAGATCGTTCTGATCTGTCTAAAATCCAGCATCAGCATACCCTCTGATGACAAGCTCTTCGTCTCCTCCATACACCAGGAACATATCCTTAGTTCTTCTTAAATACTTAAGGATAGTCTTAACAACAGTCCAATGTTGTTCTCCTGGATCTGCTTGATATCTGTCTACCATGCTCAGTGCATAGGCAACATCAACCCTGGTACATAACATGGCATACATGATGGATCCTATAGCCGAAGCGCATGGGATCTTACTCATTCTATCTTTCTCTTGTTGTGTCTAAGGACACATTTTCTTAGAAAGATGTAGGTCATGTGACACTGGAACCAATCCTCTCTCTTGGATTGTTCCATACTAAATCTCTTTAGTATCTTGTCAATATATGTACCCTGACTTAGTCCAAGAAGCCTCTTGGATCTATCATGAATGATCTTGATCCCTAGAATGTAGGCTGCTTCACTCAAGTCCTTCATGAAGAAACACTTGTTCAACCAGTGCTTAACTGACTACAAGACTGGTACATCGTTTCCAATAAGCAATATGTCGTCAACATATACTACTAGGATAACGATCGCATTCCCATTAAATCGCTTATAAACACATGGCTCACATTCGTTCTTAATGAAACCAAATTCCTTTATGGCTTCATCAAATCGAATGTTTCATGGCCTGGATGCTTTCTTTAATCTATAAATGGATTTCTGCAACTTGCAAACCCGTTTGGCTTCATCTGATGTCACAAACCCTTCTGGTTGTGTCATATAGACATCTTCCTGAAGGTTCCCGTTAAGGAATGTCGGTTTGACATCCATCTGCCAAATCTCGTAGTCATGGTAAGCTGTTATGGCAAGTATGATACTTATGGATTTAAACATGGCAACTGGCGAAAAGGTTTCATCATAGTCAATTCCTTGACGTTGTCTGAATCCTTTAGCCACTAGCCTTGCTTTATAGGTGCTAACTTGACCTTCCATGTCCAGTTTTCTCTTGAATATCCATTTGCATCCAACAGGCTTTACATCAACTGGCTCATCGACCAGAACCCAGACTTGGTTCTGATACATGGAATCCATCTCAGAATTCATAGCTTCCAGGCATCTTACAGCTTCTGATCTTTCTACTGCTTCCTTGTAGGAGAGAGGTTCATCATTGTCCAACAATAATGATTCACCATCCTCAGTGACTAAGAAACCAAATCTCTCTGGTTCTCTTACCTCTCTTGAGCTCCTACGGAGTACTTGTGTTTCTGGAACCTCTTCCATGGGGACCTGTGGAACTTGTTTCTGTACCAACTCCTGTGTATCTTGAGTATCAACTTTGTCGAAGTCAATCTTACTCCCACTATCCTTTTTGAGGATGTGCTCCCTCTCAAGAAAGACGGTTTGTCTAGCGACAGTCACTTTCTTGTCTGAAGGGTTGTATAGGTAAACCTTTCGTTTCCTTGGGATATCCTATAAAGATACAGCTCGTGCCTCGGGGTGCTAGTTTGTTGCCTGAGAAGGCCTTAACAAACGTCTCGCATCCCCATACACGTGTGTGCGACAAAATGGGTTTCTTTCCATTCCATAACTCGGATGGAATTCCATTTTCCGCCTTAGTTGGTACTCGGTTTAATGTGTATGCTGCAGTTTGTAATGCATATCCCCAAAATGATAATGGAAGATCTGCATGACTCGTCATCGGCCTCACTATGTCCAACAAGGTGCAGTTCCTCCTTTCACTAACACCATTCCACTGTGGTGTATAAGGAGGAGTGAGTTGAGATGGTATCTCAGACTCCCGTAAAAGGTTGATAAACTCGTGGTTCGGATATTCTCCACCCCAATCCGATCGAAGCTTCTTTATCTTCTTACCAAGCTGATTCTCTACTTCATTCTTGAATTCCTTAAATTTCTCCAAGGACTCTGACTTATACCTCATTAAGTAGATATAACCATATCTACTCAAATTATCAGTAAAAGTTATGAAGTAAGAATATTCACCTCTAACTTTTACTGGAAATGGTTCACACACATCCGTGTGTACCAATCCTAGAAGCTTTGTGGCCCTTTCACCCTTCCCATCAAAAGGCAGCTTGGTCATTTTACCTTGTAAACAAGTGTGACATCTATCAAGTGGTTTTAACTTAGTAGAGTCTAAATAACCATCTTGGTAGAGCTTTGTCAAGCATTTCTCGTTTACATGACTAAGACGATGATGCCACAACTGGGTGTTGTATTAGTCATGTCAGTTTGTTTCGTTATCAATTGTCAACACTTGATTTTTGTATTTTAATACATACAAACCGTTATTTAAATGTGTCATATCATAACATACGTTGTTCTTATAAAAGAAACAACTCGTATTTCCAAACTTGAAAATAAATCCATCCATATTCAAACATGATACAGAAATTATGTTCTTGGTAACACTAGGTACATAATAACAATTATGTAAAACCAAAATCATTCCAGTTGGCAATGAGAGATGGTAATCACCAATGGCCAACACAGCCAGCCTCGCACCATTGGCAGCTCGAAGATCCACCTCTCTAGAAATATTTCTAAATCTGCTTGGTTCCTACATTTGAATACAGATGTGAGCCCCACATGCTGTATCTAATACCCAATGTGTAGAAATTGAAAGATTACACTTGATAACAATGTGTATAAATAGAAAGATTACAATTGATAGCAAACACACCTTTAGCATCCCCACGCTTCTGGGTGCAGTTTCTCTTCCAATGGTCTGGCTTGCCACATGCAAAATATATTGTCTCTCGTTCCTAACCATGCCTCTGGATCTCCCCCTTCTTGGAGGAACGGTACTCGGGGGGCTTCAAACCTTTTATAAATCCTTGTCCCATTTGCCTTATCCTTCCTCTTCTTATTCACCATAAGGATTGTGGGTTTGTCACGCCTCATGTCCTTATTTACCTGGCGAATCAAGGTCAGAAGTTCTGATAGACTCTTCTCATTATTGCTCATGTTGTAGTTGACAATAAAGTTAGAGAAGTTCTTGGGCAATGATGATAGGATGAGATCTGTACGCAACTCATCCGGGAACTTATTCCCTAAAATGTCCAAGCATTCAATGTAGCCAATAAGCTTGACTACATGAGCCTCAGCTGGCGCAGACTCTCCAATTTTAGTTGTGAACAAAACATTGGAGATCTCATATCTCTCATGTCTTGTCTTCTCTTGATAGAGATCCTTAAGGTGAGACATCATGATATACGTGTCCATGTTTTCATGTTGCTTCAAGAGATTATTAGACAAGACCGATAGCATGAAACATTGGACATCGGTGGCATCATCCAAATGTTTAGTATAGGGAGATACTTCCTCATCACTGGCCTCATTTCCAGGCGCAACTGGAACAGGCTCCTCCAGCACATACAATTTCCTCTCGTGGCGAAGGATGTTGCGTAAACACCACTGTCATTCCTGGAAATTGGTGCCGGTGAGAAGGTTATCCTTCTCAAGTATGGTTTGAAATGATATGTTTGAATTCATTTTCTTTTTGTTTCTATAAATTAAGATGAGAAAAGATTTATTACTTTATCAAGATAAAATCGAGACAGATAAATAAATTAATATTTATTAGTCTCCCACTATTTTATCAAAATTCAATAGCTTTCATCATTGACTTCAGAATATTCTATTGTCTGAATATTCTAGTGGCAATGATCCATATTGCCCTTCGCATTACCTCAACTAGGGTTGGTCAATCAACTTGAAAGGTTTTAGTTAGGCATTCCAAATGTCAACTACATTAACTCGTAGCTCCTTGATCCGCTGAGTGGACTCCTCAATCCTGAAATCCTTTTATTTTGGATTTCTTCGACCTTTGCCTCTTGGTCACACTAAGTCATGTCGTGGCAGTCAACCCTTGATTTGAACCAAGTCAAGTCAACCCAAAACTTCAAATTAGAATTCTCTGATAATTGAAAGCACCTTAACTAGGGTTTGTCAAGCACTTTCAACTAGGGTTTGTCACGCAATTGTCATTTTATTATCTTTGATTACATGCTTGTTAATATTAAGTGGGATATACTTGAGTGATTAACTATGACTAAGATAATATTTACGCATAAGTCGATCTTATTTTAGTTCTATCTTGCATGCTTGTTTAATTCATTAATTGTGTGATCGCAACAACACACCCGCAATAAATAAACCATGCAAATGACAGAAATAAAATAAATGGTATGATCATGAGCTTGTTCTGTTGGTTAGTTTATCTAGCGGTTGATAAACTAACCCAAGACCTAGGGGAGAAACACCATGAAGCTTTTGAGTTCATGTTTACAGCTTTCCACTTGTCCACCTTTGTATCTCCTTGGATTGGTTTCATCTTGGCTCCTAACTTGAGTCACCTCCACTAGCTTGGGAGATTCATCCATTACATATGTTTTTATCTCACTCGCATGTGAGGGGTAAATTGGGGTTTTACATAAAAGAAACTTTGGGCACACAGACCCTACATATTAATGAGGAGAAGGCTCGCAGCCCAACAAATTTAATTTAAACAAATAAATTAAAAGAAATCATCCACATACAAATGTCCTAGTCTAGCTCATGATCATCCATACATGCAACGATATTTACGCATAAATAAAACTAGCATTCAATTATTTAATCATTCTTGTTTAAGATAAATCACGCTCGAATCAATTAATTGTCTTTAATTAATCAGTCCTTTTATCTTAAACCCTTTTATGAATTTCCTTGAGATTCGCATCCATCATAATTTTAAACAAATAAATTCATTTAAAATTATCATTGTAAGTAACTTGTACCTTGGAGACAACCCGGTGAATTCTCATTCATAACTACCCTATGAGTAGAAATGAACATTACACAGATGTTAAATTAAACACGTATATATAAAGCATTTATCATGTGTTGTGTCTCAGCTTTACGCCTACACCATAGTACACATCTCAAG
The DNA here is from genome assembly GCA_963277665.1 of Viscum album. Taxonomy (NCBI): domain Eukaryota; kingdom Viridiplantae; phylum Streptophyta; class Magnoliopsida; order Santalales; family Viscaceae; genus Viscum; species Viscum album. The sequence continues at coordinate 1,876,569,876 of OY728143.1, read as the reverse complement.
GGTTTTAATAATATAATAAAAAATTTAATAAAACTGCGTAATTTGGATGAGTGCATGGCTTATAGTTCCAACTACACTACGTGTACTATCGTTCACCGTCCATTCGAAGTACACGCTCGGGGATACGACGTGTAAATGTACTTCATAAATCTTCGTAGTACACAGCATGTCCAGTGGGCCACACACCGTGTAATATTCGCGTTACATGCACTAGTGCAAAAAACGTTTTTTACGTCGGTTATTTTTCATTTTTTACGTCGGTTATTTAAAAACTGACGTAAAAAACATAACATCGAGGTGTTTTTCATGTCGGTTATTTAATAACCGATGTGAAAAACCAATGGCGGAGTGTTTATCACATCGGTTATTAAATAACCAACGTGATAAACTATTTCCCAGGGGTTATCTCGTCAGTTATTCAAATAACCGACGTTATAAACCCTTCCCAGTCCTTTATCACGTCGGTTATTTTATAATCGATGTGAAAACCCAGTTGGGGGAGGGTTTATCATGTCGGTTATTTAATAACTGGCGTGATAAACCCCTGGGAAATAGTTTAGCAGGTCGGTTATTTAATAACCGACGTGGTAAACCATTTCTCAGGCCTTTATCACGTCGGTTATTAAATAACCGACGTGAAAAACCATTCAACAGGGGTTTATCACGTCGGTTATTCAAATAACGGACGTGATAAACCCTTCCCCATTCCTTTATCACGTCGATTATTTTATAACCGAAGTTGAAAACCAATTTTTTTAAAAAAAAATAGAAAGCAGTCCTCTAATCTCCCCAGAAACAACCAGAAACCAAACCAAGAATTCGTACCAAAAAAACAGAAGTAGACCAAAACAAGAACCCAAGCAAAATTAATCATTTACATTGATAACATTTAAAACTTACAATGTCAACTAAAAAGAACTTAAATCCAACCAAAACAATCACCAAATACACAATTACAATTACAATTTTCAAAATTACATTTTACATTACAAACATACTTCTCCAACGAATTCTTAAAACTTTTCCACGCATCACCATGGACAGAGCATATCCAATATAGTGTTTTCTTTCGTGGACAAAAAACACCCAACATCCAATGATCACTGATATAAAGGAAAATTTTAGGTTAGTAGTTTTTTTTGTTAAAAGAGATAGAACACTATCAGATATATGTTTCATACCTCTCACAATAAGGCATCATCCAACACTGTGTGATAATATTTTGTTGAAATCTTTCAGCAACATAAATTTCTCTTTCTTCCTCATCCAATGAATGTGCATCAGGGGAAAGAAAATGCGGGTCCATGAACCCATATACATCTGTTTGGTCATTCCTCTCACACATGTTATAAAGATATCTAATACAAAACAGAAATAAGTACTCATTCTTTATAAATTTAACGCAGGGGCAAAATTGTGTTAAGACTTACATGGAAAAAATATGCACCACGTTGACGCCCAACTTGTCTCCAGTAACAAGCTTCATGATATCATTTTTCAAAATTCCCACATTTATTGCACGTCCAAAAACTTGACCTTCCAATGGAAATGAATAATGTTCCGCTAATAAATTTGAATATCTTGATAATCTGTCAAGACTACTAGAATCTGTATCTGATGTCATAGTCATTTGTCTTTGTTGTTGTCTATAAAGTATTTCTTTACCTTTAAAGTATTCCTGTAAATAAATTGATAAATATATTAGCTTTAAAATGCTAAAACAACTTTATTAATAAATAAAATATAAGATATAACACACATACCTCTACAGTAATGACTCGCAAAAGTCTGGATGGACAAACTAAAAAGTGGTCGATACTATGTCCAATTGTCGTCACCTCATCTGTAGGTACTGGAACTCAAGCTGATATATCTATAATATCATGTACAGTGACCATATGTTGCTCTACCTCTAACTATTGATGATAAACCGCATCTCCTATACAATATATCAGCCCATATGCCACTATATGATGGTGAGGATCATCAACATACAACTCACAATAAGTAGGAAGTTGTGGCGAAGGAGTAGGATAAAAAATGAGGTACGCAGGTTGAGGTGGAGTAATGGAGGCCTCAGGCTGAGGTGGAGGAGTGGGAGTTGCTGCCGGAGGTGGGGGAGTGGGATCTGCTTCCGGAGGTGGAGGATAAAAAATGGGGTCTGCAGGGGGAGCTGGAGGAGTGGGAGCTGCAGTCTGAAATTGTCTTTGCATGTCTGCAAACATAGACAGTACTGATGCTCTGATCTTTTCCTCCATCGTCGCATTAATATTTTGAACTTCAGCCTCCAAAGAATCTATTTTTTTATACACACCCTCAATGAAAGACGTTGAAGAACGTGGCAACACTTTTCTTACCGATACACCCGTCGGGTATCCTCGTACACGACCGGGGTGTTCGGCCTTCCCAATGCTTCAGATAAAATATCATGCCTCCCAGCAGCTGTAAATGCCCCTTGTGTGCTCTGCTCCTCAAGAGAATCCTGTATTAATTAATTAAAAAAAATTATTGATTCAAAGTATATAATTCATATACAACAATTTAAATAAATAAAATAAATATCTAACAATCCTTTCAGCTACGATCCTCAATTCATCTGAAAGATATTGTCTCTTTTTGCTCATCTGAGCCCTCTTCTATTTTTCATGTCTAGATGGAAGGGACTGAGGAACAACATCTCCTGAGCTTGAAATGTAGCACCCCAAATATTTTATGGTATGTTTCCATTAAATACATTCTATTCATCACTGTGTTCCTTTGAAACAACACTGTTATTTAGGAGATAGTCAAAACCTAACGATATATATAAATTTTTCACTTCTATGTTTTGAATTTCAAAAAATGGTCATCTAGAGTTGTGATCAGTAAGTCATTTGGAGTCTGATAGAACAAACTTGATTTTTGATGAATAGTAACATACCCTTATGAATAGTAATATGAATAGTAATATGACCCTTATGAATAGTAAATATTAAAATTATTTTATTTTCTTAAGGCAACAATATAATGAGGTCTTAATTAGTTTTTCAATGAGAAATAAAACTAATTGCACCTTTAAGATTGTTATTTTTCGAATTAACTATAACTTTATTTAAAAATTAAATTAATAATATTTAGAAAATTAATTTGGAAAAATGGAGTTCATTTTTGAATTCTACACGTCTAAAAATGGTTAGGGTAAATTTTTGGGATTTTTCTAAAATTCTAGAAATTTTGATGAATAGTGAAATACGATAAAATACCGTATATACAAATTATCAGTAAAATACACTATTTATGACATCATAAGTGATGCAAGGCCACTTGGTTTGAACTCACATGCCATTATTACTATTTAAGGTCACATGAACTAAGACTATTCATAATCTTGGGAAAAAATATTATAATAATGATTAAAATAATGAAAAATACCCTCTCTCCTCCACTATAAAAACTCATCACCGCTCTCTCTTCTCCTCACTCCTCTAAGCCCGGAAGCTCCTCAAAGTTATGCCCAAATACCCTTCCCTAGTCACTCCTCACGACCAGGAAGCTCTTGGTCTTTCCAAAAGACCAAAATCTCTTCCCTTAAGGAGGTTCTTGAGGAAGTCATTTCAAGAGGTAAAACACCTTTCTTTTTCTTTTAGTTTCATTTGAATTTATCTTCATTTGTTATCCTCTCCTCACCTCCTCTGTCCAAATGATCATGATAACTCCAGTATCATCTATATACTGGATTTATATCATGTGAATGGAAGAACCATCATCGATATTCTTACTCCCTCCCATTTATTTTTATAAACGAAATCAACGTCCATGAGGTTCCAATTTATAACCTTCGTGGACGACGAAGTTTCATTCTTCAATTGTTCCTTAATTACTGGTCATGAAACCATATTTATGGTTGAACCAGGTCATAATATATGTATTTTATCTTGATTAATGTTCTGTAATCTTTACACGTACATAATATGGAATAATAATACAAAACAAGTTTATTGAGCACAAAACTGTCAAGCCAAATTCAAGCGTTTGTTTTTAACTCATCGAATGAGTCATCCTCATGGTATATAACCAGAATCATTATAAAATCATTTATATCTCCTTAATGTCACTAATAATGTATATTAACAATTCTGAATGTTTAACCATATTTCAAACCAACTTCCATTCATGAATACAAGTAAGAAAATGCTTCCAAAACAATAAGATTGAATCTCTTAAACCCATCAAAAAGGTCATTAATGAACTTAATAAGGTTATATCATATCAATTACATGTTGATTATGTTCTGGAATTATTAATTAATGAATCTAAATTTGATTATTCAGGTCGTTAAGAACAATCAAGAACACACTAGAGCAAAAGGTAAGGGGTTTCTCATCTCACTTTCATTTCTGTGAGATTTTCATTGTTCGCCACTTATTTCTTGTATGTGGTATATGTGTGCTGTCATTTGATATATAACAACATGATTCTCTTTATATTCATGTTATTCAATGATTCATTTGATGTTCATTAAGTTCTGGTCATATGATTCGACTGATTACATTGTGGTAAGGGACTTCGTCTCAACTACCTTTTCGTTGTGACTAACTTTGTATTGTGCACCTAATAATCCTTATGTGGTGTACCTACTGCCCATTTGAGATCACTTTCCATTTGAAATTGTATTTATATTAAATATCCATAATCTCAATCCATAGATAGGTTTGTTGTCTAAATCGTATACCATTTTACATACGGTGTTTATTTGGAAAATTATTTTAATTATAGAAATAATGATGAATCTGTATAGTCTACTTTATACGGATATTGAAAAGACATATTGATCTTGTATTAAATCAATGTATAAAGAATGCTTTGGACATGTAGTGGCGGTTGAGGCCCGCTATAGCCCCTCGATGCATCGGTAGGTCTCATGAGACAAAACAGTTTGGCGACAAACCCTTCGAGTTTGTTTCCAAAAGTCAGACGGGTTTCTACCCACAGAACTAAACCGTTTTAACGGTATTCTGGTTTCATGTGATAGATACATGACGTCCAATTAATAATCATTCTCTTTATTCATTATCAATTATTATTATTATCCATGTGGTTTTCACTATGACAAAATCTATGGATGCAATTTCATTTTCAGTTTATTAATGGCATTAGTTATTCATTTATTCACTATGTCATATTGATTATGTCAGATTGATTGTGATTCACTTATTATTGTACTCATGCTTCCGCTATTTGTAACCCTTACTGAGCGTTTGAGCTCACCCCTTTCATTGTTTACCTTCAACAGGTGATGAAGAGAAGGTTTTTTATTGAGTTCGTGTGGTTGCAGTTTTTAGTTTTGTTATGTTTTGTATCTTGTAACCTTTTTCAATGTAATTTGTGGTACATCTATGTATCTAGTTTCTTCAAGACTACTAAACTGTTCATTCCTTCGGAATTTTCATTCCTTCTAACCAAGCCAATATCACAAGTAATGCACCGGCTCTGATCTAGAGGGGTCGGGGTGTTACAGTTGGTATCAGAGGAAGTTTAGTAGGAAACTTGGAAACTAGAATAGGAAATGTATAGTAGGGAACAAAGCTCTAAGGTAGTATTTGAGGATAAACATACAAGAACGTCCTGGTATTTTGGTAAGGAATGGATTATGTGGATCTTTTTAAGCAATACTTCCCTGTCTGGATACGAGCAGGTAGAGGCGGCTCTAGCACAGATGTATCTAAGGGTAAAACCCGAAAACACCGCTTTGAGCTAGACTCGAACGGGAACTGGTGCACGATAATGGGTCTTACTGAACTCTTGGTTACAACACTCCCGGGGGATATGCTTTGGATAATTCATATTTTATTTACAAGCCATTATGAATGAGTTTAATTTAAATTTTTCCTCAGAGGAACCATGTTTATAAGATTAGCTATGCATAGAATTTCAATCTATATTGAGTGATTTTCTATTTGAGATTCATAAACTAATATAGTGTATCCATTATATAGAAATGGCGTCAAATGGAAAAAAGGAAATCAATACTCGTGGGCAAGGTAGGGATCTCCCTACTGAGCAAGTCAACACAGTCAACGTTGGAGCAGATCAGATCATGACCATATTGGGACAACTTACTCAAGTTGTAACGAATAACCATTCCACACCTGTGTTGGATCATTTCATGCGGCAGAAGCCCCCATCTTTCAGCAGGACTACTAATCCAGTGGTAACTGAGCAATGGATTAAGTCCCTTGAAAAGATATTCATGACGTTAAGATGCAATGAAAATAAAAAGGTAGTACTGGTGGTATATTGTCTCAAGGGCGACGCTGATCAATGGTGGTCCCTGATTCAAAATACCACGGAGGAAGAAGAAATAGAAGATATGGAATGGAGGACTTTTAGGAAAATATTCTTCGAAAAATATTTCCCTCATGAGCAACGAACTAAAATAAAGAGGAAATTCCTTGGCTTGAAACAAAGGGAAGAAGACAGTGTTGCAAAGTATGAGGCTACCTTCACAAGGCTAGCCAGGTATGTCGTGGATTACGTACGTGACTCGGCGGACAAGATTGATCATTTCTTTGAAGGTCTTAAGCCAAGTCTTCGAAGGGCACTGGCTTCTCAATCATTTTCATCATATGATGAAATTGTATCAAGTGCCATCAAAACAGAGAAGGAATTTTCTAGATCAAATTTTTTCAAAGGAAACCAATATAAGAAGCGGTACTCTGATAACAAAGGAAAAGAAGAAGCACCAAAGAAGAGTAAGGGAACGAATAGTTTCCCATTATGCGAGAACTGTGGAAAGAATCATCCTGGGAAATGCTTGAAAGGCATGGGAGTCTGCTATAACTGCGGAGAAAAGGGTCATTGATCTGGTGAATGCAATGGGAAAAACAATTCAATGATGTTCAATGCTACAATTGCAGAGAGATGGGACACTATGCAAATGAGTGCCCTGAGCGCCAAGAAAACATGCCTCAGAAAAAGCCAAGAGAGCAAGGGAGAGCCTATGCAATTACAACCGCGGAGGTTGAAGTTCCTAATGACGTGGTGGCAGGTACTTTAATTGTTTTCTCAAACTTAGCCAACACTTTATTTGATTTTGGATCATCGCATCCATTTATATCTTCCTAGTTTGCCAAGAAAATTAGATATGTCCAATTTGATTTAATAAAGGAGTTATCAATCAAAACTCCTAGGGGATGTATCATTGCAACCAAGGCATGTCGACTAGTCCCCCTCCAGACACCAAAATGTGTTCTAGTTGCTAACCTTATCATCATACCAATGACTGAATTTGATATAATTCTCGATATGGATTGGCTGTTAAATTATGATGTGAAGATTTATTGTAAGAAGAAGGAAGTTACAATTTTTGAAAATGGTGTAGAACCCCTTGTCTTTAGGGAAGAAACTTCGCCACCTGATTCTTGTCTAGAACCACCCCCAGTAGCTCTACTGAATGCAATACTTGGAGATGAAGATAAACCAATATCTATGGGAGAGGAAGGAAATCTTCAAATTGAAGATGTGCACATAGTGAAAGAGGATATTGATGTATTTCCAGAGGATTTACCTGGACATCCTCCGGAGTGGGAAGTTGAGTTCTCTATTGATTTAATTCCTGATGCAAGACCTATATCAAAGACTCCCTATAGAATGGCCACTGTGGAATTAGTAGAGCTAAAGAAACAATCAGAAGAGTTGAGTGACAAAGGATTTATTCAACCTGGTGTTTCTCCATGGGGAGCCCCGGTCTTGTTTGTAAAGAAGAAAGATGGATCCATGAGGCTATGCATTGATTACAGAGAAATCAATGCTATTACAATAAAAAATAAGTATCATCTACCCCGGATTGATGATTTATTTGATCAACTTCATGTAGCTCAATACTTTTCAAAGATTGACCTTCGATCCGGATATCATCAACTGAGTGTGAAGAAGGAAGATATTCCAAAGACAGCATTTCGAACCAGGTTTGGGCATTACGAGTTTACAGTGATGCCTTTTGGATTGACGAATGCACCATATGTTTTCATGGATTTAATTAATAGAGTTTTCAAGGAATATCTTGATAATTTTGTTGTGGTATTCATCAATGATATCCTTGTATAATCAAAAAGCTATGAAGACCATGAGAATCACTTGCAAATTATTTTGAGAACTCTTAGAAGCAATAAATTATATGGGAAGTTTAACAAGTGTGATTTCTAGCTTCAATCAGTTTTTTTCTGGGCCATATTGTCTCTAAGGATGGAATCATCGTTGATCCTGAAGACAAAGGCAATCCAAGATTGACCCACGCCAACAAACATAACTGAGGTACGCAGTTTTATTGGCTTAGCAGGTTATTATCGACATTTCATTCAGAATTTTGCCTGACTAGCTAACCCGCTAACCAAGCTCACACGTAAAGAAGTAAAGTTTGTGCGGACAAAAGAATGTACAGAATGCTTCGATGAATTGAAAAGAAGATTGGCCAGTGCTCCAATTTTGACTCTTCCATCTGGAAGTGATGGATTTGTAATATACAGCGATGCATCAAAGAATGGACTGGGTTGCGTCCTTATGAAAAACGATAAAGTTATTGTTTATGCATCAAGACAGTTGAAGACTCATGAGAAAAATTATTCAACTCGTGATCTTGAGTTAGCAGCTGTAATCTTTGCTCTGAAAATATGGAGGCATTATCTCTACGGAGAGAGATGTGAGATTTATACGGACCATAAGAGTTTGAAATATATTTTCACACAAAAAGAACTCAACATGAGGCAAAGAAGATGGCTCGAGTTACTCAAAGATTACGATTGTTCAATACACTACCACCCAGGAAAGGCGAATAAGGTGGCAGATGCATTAAGCAGGAAAGATCATGGCTTTCTGACTCAAATGAGGATTGAAAGAGATCTTATGTTCATGGATCTACTGAAAATGGATATGGGAATTGTTAAGGAAGGGGAAACATCACTCCTTTTTCAAATGATTGTTAAACCATCTTAACTAGAGAAGATAAAAAGTTCTCAATCTGATGATGAGAATCTGCACAAGAAAATTAATGCAGTTAAGGATGGGAGACTGGCTAACTTCGTGTATGAAGAAGGAGTTCTGAAGTTTGGGAAGAGGTTGTGTGTTCCATCAGTACCTGGGCTAAAAAGGGAACTATTAGATGATACTCATAGCTCAAATTTCTCTATACACCCGGGTAGCACCAAGATGTATAGAGATCTTAAGGAATATTTTTGGTGGGATAATATGAAACGAGAAATTGTGGACTACGTGTCAAGGTGTCTAGTTTGTCAACAAGTAAAGGCAGAGAGACAACATCTCAAAGAAGTGTTGCAACCTCTACATATTCCTATGTGGAAGTGGGATAATATTACGATGGATTTTGTCACTGGACTACCGAGGACACCTAGGAGTGATACAATATGGGTAATTGTTGATCGTCTCACTAAAACAGTATATTTCCTTCCAATAAGAGAGGATTTACCACTAGAGCGCCTGAAAAGACTTTATATTAATGAAGTTCTGAGACTTCCTGGTGCACCTCTATCAATTGTCTCTGATCGAGATCCCCGATTTACGTCAAAATTCTGGAAAAGTCTCCAGAAGTCTTTGAATACTGAGCTTCATATGAGTACCGCATATCACCCCCAAACCGACGGACAATCTGAAAGAACTATTCAAACCCTAGAAGATATGTTGAGGTCATGTTCTCTTGAGTTCCAAGGTATGTGGGATCAGTACTTGCCTTTGGTAGAATTTTCCTACAATAATAGTTTCCATTCTAGTATTCAAATGGCTCCATATGAAGCATTATATGGAAAGAGATGACGAACTCCAACTTGTTGGGATGAAGTTGGTGAGAGGAAACTTATAGGCCCAAAACTTATTGAAGAGACCACGACAAAGGTGAAGAAAATATAAGCCCATATTAAAGCAGCCCAAAGTAGGCAGAAGAGTTATGCTGACAACCGGAGAAAGGACTTGGAATTTCAAGTGGGAGATCATGTATTTCTGAAAGTATCTCCATGGAAGGGTGTTTTAAGGTTCGGTAAGAAAGGGAAACTGAGCCCCAGGTACATCGCACCATTTGAAATTTTGGGAAGAATCGGAGTTGTAGCTTACCGTTTAGCGATGCCACCAAATCTCTCCAGAGTTCATGATGTGTTCCACGTGTCATTGTTAAAGAAGTGCATGTCAGACCCAACGCATATACTCACATATGAAGAAATAGAACTGGAACCTGATTTGTCATACTGTGAAAAGCCTATCAGGATTCTTGACACGATGGAGTAGGTATTGAGAAATCGAACAACTCGTCTAGTAAAGGTTCTTTGGAGAAATCAGAATATGGAGAAAGCAACATGAGAACCAGAGGATTTCATGAGAAAGAATCACCCACATCTTTTTGGTGGGCTTTATACATAAAATTTTGAGGACGAAATTTCTGAAGAAGGGAATAATGTAGCACCCCAAACATTTTATGGTATTTTTCCATTAAATACATTCTATTCATCACTGTGTTCCTTTGAAACAACACTATGTTATTTAGGAGATATTCAAAACCTAGCCATATATATAAATTTTCCACTTCTATGTTTTGAATTTCGAAAAATGGTCATCTAGAGCTGTGATCAGTAAGTCATTTAGAGTCTGATAGAATAAACTTAATTTTTGGTGAATAGTAACATACCCTTATGAATAGTAATGTGAATAGTAATATGACCCTTATGAATAGTAAATAATAAAATTATTTTATTTTCTTAAGGCAACAATATAATGAGGTCTTAATTAGTTTTTCAATGAGAAATAAAACTAATTGCACCTTTAAGATTGTTATTTTTCGAATTAACTATGACTTTATTTAAAAATTAAATTAATAATATTTAGAAAATTAATTTTGAAAAATGGAGTTCATTTTTTACACGTCTAAAAATGGTTAGGGTAAATTTTTGGGATTTTTCTGAAATTCAAGAAATTTTGATGAATAATGAAATACGATAAAATACGGTATATACAAATTATCAGTAAAATACATTATTTATGACATCATAAGTGATGCAAGGCCACTTGGTTCGAACTCACATGTCATTATTACTATTTGAGGTCACATGAACTAAGACTATTCATAATCTTGGGCAAAAATATTATAATATTGAAAAATACCCCCTCTCCTCCACTATAAAAACCCTTCACCACTCCATCTTCTCCTCACTCCTTTAAGCCTTGAAGCTTCTCAAATTTCTGCTCAAATACCCTTCCCTAGTCACTCCCCACAACCAGGAAGCTCTTGGTCTTTCCAAAAGACCAAAATCTCTTCCCTTAAGGAGGTTCTCGAGGAAGTCATTTCAAGAGGTAAAACACCTTTCTTTTTCTTTTAGTTTCATTTGAATTTATCTTCATTTGTTATCCTCTCCTCACCTCCTCTGTCCAAATGATCATGATAACTCCAGTATCATCTATATACTGGATTTATATCATGTGAATGGAAGAACCATCATCGATATTCTTACTCCCTCCCATTTATTTTTATAAATGAAATCAACGTCCTTGAGGTTCCAATTTATAACCTTCGTGGACGACGAAGTTTCGTTCTTCAATCGTTCCATAATTACTGGTCATGAAACCATATTTATGGTTGAACCAGGTCATAATATATGTATTTTATCTTGATTAATGTTCTGTAATCTTTACACGTACATAATATGGAATAATAATACAAAAAAGTTTATTGAGCACAAAACTGTCAAGCTAAATTCAAGCGTTTGTTTTTAACTCATCGAATGAGTCATCCTCATGGTATATAACCAGAATCATTATAAGATCATTTATATCTCCTTGATGTCACTAATAATGTATATTAACAATTCTGGATGTTTAACCATATTTCAAACCAGCTTTCATTCATGAATACAAGTAAAACAAATCATAAAACCAAGTAAGAAAATGCTTCTAAAACAATAAGATTGAATCTCTTAAACCCATCAAAAAGGTCATTAATGAACTTAATAAGGTTATATCATATGAATTACATGTTGATTAGGTTCTGGAATTATTAATTAATGAATCTAAATTTGATTATTCAGGTCGTTAAGAACAAGCAAGAACATACTAGAGCAAAAGGTAAGGGGTTTCTCATCTCACTTTCATTTCTGTGAGATTTTCATTGTTCGTCACTTATTTCTTGTATGTGATATATGTGTACTGTCATTTGATAAATAATAACATGATTCTCTTTATATTCATGTTATTCAATGATTCATTTGATGTTCATTAAGTTCTGGTCATATGATTCGACTGATTACATTGTGGTAAGGGACTTCGTATTAACTACCTTTTCGTTGTGACTAACTTTGTATTGTGCACCTAATAATCCTTATGTGGTGTACCTACTGCCCATTTGAGATCACTTTCCATTTGAAATTATATTTATATTAAATATCCATAATCTCAATCCATGGATAGTTTTGTTGTCTAAATCGTATACCATTTTACATACGATGTTTATTTGGAAAGTTATTTTAATTATGGAAATATTGATGAATCTGTATAGTCTACTTTATACGGATATTGAAAAGACATATTGATCTTATATTAAATCAATGTATAAAGAATGCTTTGGACATGCAGTGGCGGGTGGGGCCCGCTATAGCCCCTCGATGCATCGGTATGTCTCATGAGACAAAACAGTTTGGCGACAAACCCTTCGAATTTGTTTCCAAAAATCAGACGAGTTTCTACCCACAAAACTAAACTGTTTTAACGGTATTATGGTTTCATGTGCCAGATACATGACGTCCAATTAATAAGCATTCTCTTTATTCATTATCAGTTATTATTAGTATCCATGTGGTTTTCACTATGACAAAATCTATGGATGCAATTTCATTTTCAGTTTATTAATGGCATTAGTTATTCATTTATTCACTATATCATATTGATTATGTCAGATTGACTGCGATTCACTTATTATTGTACTCATGTTTCCGTTATTTGTAACCCTTACTGAGCGTTTGAGCTCACCTCTTTCATTGTTTACCTTCAACAGGTGATGAAGAGAAGGTCTTTTATTGAGTTCGTGTGGTTGCAGTTTTTAGTTTTGTTATGTTTTGTATCTTGTAACCTTTTTCAATGTAATTTGTGTTACATCTATGTATCTAGTTTCTTCAAGACTACTAAAATGTTCGTTCCTTTGGGATTTTCATTCCTTCTAACCATGCCAATATCACAAGTAATGCACCAGCTCCGGTCTAGAGGGGTCGGGGTGTTACATGAAGACTCAGCTGTAAGTTTTGCTAATTTTTCTGTCATCATTTGTTCTTCCAATAATGTATACCCTCCCCAAGATAAGCTATGAGGGTATAAATTTTTTGCTTGGATCTCCTGATGAGATTTCCTTGTTTGATGTAAATTGACAATAAGAAGTCATTAACAAATTATTAATAAGTTCAGTTATATAAGAAAACTTATAAAAGGTTACATTGCACTTACCAAAAATGATTCTTGTCTCCTACTTTGAACAAATTTTCTCCATGTGTCTTCATCTATGAAAGGATAATATGACATGGATTGTCATGATTTCTTTGACCATAAATGAAATCAGATGTGAGGGTTGATTTGAAATCCCTCCATCTTCTAACTGTCATTGATAAACATTTCTTCTTGAGTCCTCCATCAGGAATATCAAATGTCATCTGATAAAGAAGAGTGTTTATATTATACTATATTTTTTTAAAGATAAGTCAAACAGTAGAAAAAGATTTTACCAAAATAGTCTCCCACAACTAAGCTTTTATCGTTTCGTCCACACTTTTCCAATCATTGTACAAAATGCTAACTTTGCTTTTGCCTTGAGTTGATACAAAACTCTTAAAATCTTTTGCATCTGGACCTCTTGGAATATAATTGTCATATAATTCAACTACTATCCTCTGGTCATGGGCACGAGCAACTGATAATTTTGGTAAACGTGTGCTGCCACGTTTACCAACTCTTGAACTCTTAGTTGTTATGGGAGCACATGAAGACGATTGGGGAACATCAACAGTAGCATGTAAATGTTCCTCCCCAGAGGAACCATCATGTTGCTCACCTTCAGAATCATTTGGTTGATCAACTGATTGATCTGTCATTGTCCTTGAAATCAAAAAAGGAAACTTTAATTCACAAATAAACAAATTCAACTATCACAATGATAAACATGGTAAATATGGTTTATCATGATAAACAATGGTAAAGATGGTAAACATGGTAAACATGGTAGTGTAATTGGCATTTCAACAAAATCAATAAATATATAACTTACGTAAAGGAAAACATGATAAACTATGATAAAATATGGTAAAAAATGGTAAAATGTGGTAAACATGTTAAACATGGTAAACTATGGTAAACTATGGTAAACATAGTAAACATGGTAAACATAGTAAACATACGTTACCTGTAATATTAGGAATGTACAAATGGATTGTTTTTTCAAATTCTTTCGTCATGATCATTCCTTATGGCACAAACCATGCCTACAACATGCTCATCATTATTTTCTGCTAATCTTTCCATGGAAGTAGGAATATCACATAAATCAACATCTACATCAAGTTGATCATCACCAACATATTGTTTTTTTTTCCTGTAAAACAATAAACCACTGCATATCTGATTGATCAACAACATAGAAAATCTGTTTTGCATGTGTTGCCAGTATAAAAGAATCTGTCGTGTCTTCAAATCTATTCAGATTAACAATTGTCATTCCAAATTCATCGTGTCTCACACTGTTGTTACCGACAAACCATTTGCAGTTAAAAACAGGAACTTTAATTTTAAAGTAATCAACCTCTCATATTTCTTCAATGACTCCATAATATGCACTTGATGCAGAAATTGGACTTCTGTCTTTAGAATTCGAAAAATGCATTGCTTCTACAAACACCAATACCCCACTATTCTGAACTGCGCTTCTGTTATCCTGAGCTTTCGTATGAAATGTATAGCCGTTAATGTCATACTCGGACCATGTTATCAAATTTAAACTTGGACCACCCACTAACCATCTTAACGTCTCTGAGATATCTGATCTACCAAGTAGGGTCTTTTTAAACCATGTCAAAAATGTTTTGTTGTGCACATTCAAAATCCACATTTCATTCTTTTTTGGATGACATTGTTTCAACTCATTAATATGCAATGTGATATACGGTTGAGCATCGGCTATGTTATTCAAGATGTATAAATGTACCTTCTTCATCTGTTCAGCTGACAACAATTTGACTTTCAAGCCACGAATCCTCTTTCCCTCGGTATTAACTCGTTGATGACAAGATATAAGCAAACCTATGTGCTTCACTGCAGACAAGTATCTCGTACAAAACTCTACAACCTCCTCAGAAATATACTTTTCAATAATGGAGGCTTCAAGTCGATAAGGATTTTTAACATACCCCTTCAATATTTTCATATACCTTTCAAAAGAATACATCCAACGAAGATATACAGGTCCACAAATCCTTATTTCTCGAACCAGATGAACCATTAAATGCACCATTATATCAAAAAAATATGGAGGAAAATACATTTCCAATTGACAAAGTATAGATATTGCATCCGTTTCCAAAATGTTCAAAGCATTCACATCAATCACCTTATTACAAATTGAATTGAAAAAATAACACACCTTTGTTATAGTCTTTCTGACACAGATGGGCAATATTCCACGCAATGCAACCGGTAGAAGTTGTTGCATCATGACGTGACAATCATGAGATTTCATACCTATCAACTTCAAATCCTTTAGAAATACGAAGTTTTTTACATTTGAAGAATAACCTTGAGGCACTTTGATATCATGAGGATACTGACAGAAGCTAATTTTCTCCCTCTTGGATAATGTATGACAAGCCGGAGGAAGAAATGTCCGTCTTCCATCAGAAGTCGGAGCTAACTCCAAACATATTCTCATTGATAGTAAGTCTTATCTTGCATTCAATCCATCTTTAGTCTTTCCTTTAATATTTAACAATGTTCCAATCAAACTGTCGCAGATATTCTTCTCCACGTGCATGACATCAATATTATGTTTCACTTCATGATATCTCCAATATGGTAGCTCAAAAAATATTAACCTTTTCTTCCAAACATGTCTATCATTACCAGATTTATGTGTCTTTCCCAATGTCACATCAAGGTTTTGCACCCTCTCAAAATACTCATCAGGGGATAAAGGTTTCGAAGCAATATCTAATTCTTGTGACTCATTGTATCCCTTTTTTAGTCTTCTATACGAGTGATCCATAGGTAAAAACTTTCGATAACTCATGTAGACTATTTTCCTCTCATGATGCAATTGACAATATGAAGTCTGTTGTTCGCAAATTGGACATGTTTTATGCCCCTTAACACTGTATCCAGACAAATTTTCATACGTTGGGAAGTCATTTATAGTGAACATAAGCACTGCATGCAGTTAAAAATAATTCATTTTATAAGAATCATACACTTTCATACCATCCTCCCATAAAAGTTTCAAATCACCAATCAATAGTGACAAGAAAACATCAATATCATTTCCGGGTTGCTTTGGACTAGAGATCATTATACTCAACATGACATATTTGCGCGTCATACAAACTTCAGGAGAGAGGTTGTATATTACCAATAAAATAGGTCATGAACTATGTGTGCTATTGAGACTTCGATATGGATTCATTTCCTCTGTGCACAATCCAAGTCTGAGATTTCTAATTTCATTTCTGAATGTCGGATACAGCTCATCAATTTTCTTCCATTGTAGACAATCACCTGGATGACGAATTTTTCCATCACATATCCGCTCATCAGCATGTCATCTTAATCTTTTTGCATCATGTGAGTTATCAAATAAACGTTTCAAATGAGGAATTATAGGAAGATACCAAAATACTTTGGCATGGATCTTTGTAATCTCTACATCAACATGTGTTTTTTCTTTCAACTTATACCGTGATGTCCCACATTTAGGACACTGACAGAAATTCGTATTTCTTCCTATATATTATATAGTCATTCGGGCATGCATGTATTTTCTTGTATCTCATTCCCATCGAGCATAATATTTTTTCGCGTTATAATGTGATTCTGGAAGATTGTTGTCTTTTGGAAGAATGTTTTTCAACAATTATAGCAGCTCCGTAAAACTTTTGTCACTTCATCCATGTTTCGCCTTCAGGCTAATCAGTCCTAACACTGTCGACAAAACCGTAAAATCTATACAACCATGATACAATAGTTTTTCAGCATCACCATATAGACGCGCAACTGTCGGTTCTATCTCAATCTGTTATGTTGCAATATCACAAATCATTTCTTCAATTCCATCTGAGTTATCATCTTGCAAATCATCATCATCAATAGATCTAATATTCTGTCCAGTTTCACCATGTCAAATCCAAGGGTTGTAACTTGGATTAAAATCATGATAAATCATATGATCTTTGATCTCTCTACTTTTCAACTTCTTCATATTCAAACATTTCAGACATGGACAGAAAAAAACGTCGTTGCTTGGAACATTTCGTTTAGCAAATTCCAAAAAAGCATCAACACCTTCTTCATATTCATTACTCATTTGATGTGTCTTAATCCAACTTCAACTCATTATTACCTATAACAAATATCAAAATTAGACATCTTGTAAAGAAAAGAAAATTTTATATTTATATGAAAAATATCATAATTTGAATGAAAAATAATTTTGAAATATAAAAAAGTGAAATCAAACATGTGTAAAAGTTATTATTTGTAATAACAAGCAAAACAATTAAGAAGACAAAAAAGAAAAACCATAAACATGGAATTATACAAAACCCTTATTGGCTAAACCCATAATGACAAAATGATGATACAAAACACTCAATAGCTCAACCCATAATGACAAAATGATGTAAAATCTAGAATTTGTTCACCACAATTTTCGTAATAGACAACCCTTGTTCATTTGAAAAAAAATCAATTTGATTCTATCATTATATTAACTGTCAAGATGCATTGAAAACATACATAAATAGGTGAGAAACTAGATTATAAACTTGAACATTAGAATCAAAGTAAACGAAATCAAAAAAAATGAATTTAGGGCATCCTCAAAAAATAAGAAATGAAATCGGGGCGGGTTGAAAGTCTTACTTAGGGATTGCGAGTCAATCTGGGAGATTTGCTAATAATAAAGATGAGTAAGGATCTAGACAAACCGACGTTGAGGGAACGAGTTCTAGGTGGGTTTCTAGGTTTTCCGTGCGAGAGAGACGAGTCGCAGGCTGCAGATCGAAGAAAACAGATAAGCATACGGGTCTCGATAAATCATTTAAAGGGTTTATCACGTCGGTTATTTTATAACCGACGTGATAAACCACCGAGACTTGATTATTAACGTCGATTATAAAATAACTGATGTGATAAACCATCGGCACTCGGTTTATCACGTCGGTTATTTTATAACCGACGTGATAAAGCGATTTTTTAAAGTTTATCACGTCGGTTATAAAATAACCGACGCGATAAATCGTTTTTCTTTTCGGTTTATCACGTCGGTTATTTTATAACCGACTTGATAAACCCCCGAGCCTCGGTTTATCACGTCGGTTATAAAATAACTGACGTGATAAACTGCTTTTTTTAAGTTTATCACGTCGGTTATAAAATAACTGACGTGATAAACCGCTTTTTTTTTAAAGTTTATCACGTCGGTTATAATATAACCGACGTGATAAATCGAGGCTCGGCGGTTTATCACATCAGTTATTTTTTAACCGACGTGATAAATGTCCATTATAGATTTATCACGTCGATTATAAAATAACCGACGTGAAAAATCCAGTATCACGGTTTTCCACGTCGGTTATATATAACCGACGTAAAAAATGTCGCCGTGATAAACGTTTTCTGCACTAGTGACGGCCTCCAACCAGGTAAGTCGTGTACGGGGTACACAGTCCAACCCTAACCCGAAGGGACTACACTTCGTGTCTAGTGGGTCACACAACATGTAATCCAAAAATTGTGTGTCACATGTCCCTAGTCAATACACGGAGTCATTAAGACTTGGACAAACTCCAATGACATGGCTTGGTTTGGTGGACCAAACATGATGCATTGAACCTTGACTACACGGTGTGTACTGCCGAATACACATTGTGTATTCTGGTGTTGTACGGCCAGGAACCTTTGACACCTCCGGATGAGATCTTCTGTTTTATTTTAATCATAATTAAAAGAAAAGATCGTTTTTGTAAGGTGAACGAGAAACGAAAGAGTATAAACAAATCTCAAGATTCAGATTTGCAGAATGATTAACTTGAATTGAAACAACTAAATTATTAAATGCGTAAATCATCAATGAAAAACTAAATAATTATAATCAACAATATGACCCCGCTGATACCACTTATTGGTTCCAAACGCAGCGGAAACGCGTGGATGGGTGTACCCAACTAAATGTTTCCATTAACAACGATCAATCTGAGATCTGTCACGATAATAAAATGTCAGATCTTCAGAATAGAACGAAGAACAAAAGGAAAGAGGGAAGTCTCGGAACCATAGAGAGGATCATCATATGTTGATTATAATTAATTTAATTAAAAAACAAGAATTGCCTTGATGGAATTCTCTCTCTGTTGATGTTCCCAATCACGATCCAATGTGATCTGTCGTTACGTTGTAGAAGCCAAGTGTAGGCTTCCTCTAGCGATGATCCACACATGCTCCACGTATCAATGGACGTCGTTGAAGGGATCTTCGGGTGCTAGCGCGAAAGAGTCTTCGCTTGTGATGTCCACCTTCAATCGCCTTGAGAGCTGCTTCCAAAACGCTCTCATTGATTCGGTGGAGAATGATCTCTCTCGTAACTTGAGAGCATTCTTGGAGGAAAAGAACTCTATCTTGGCTTGAGAGCTTTCACCAGATCCATTGTGCACAACCACAAAGATTGGCTAGGTTAATGAGAATAATGTAATTGGGATTCATAATACTTAGAAGAATAAAATAAAATAATTACCCATAGGTATTTATTTATTTCATTTAATTCTTAGTAAGACCCAATGTCTAATAATAGCGTTTGACTATTATTATTTATTTGACATACGCCTAGTGAATTACACCTAATATTATTTAATTAAATAAACAATATTATTTCTCATAAATTTCAAGAAAAACCACACAACATGTATATTAATATACACTGTGTGTACTTTCGTTTTTCCATTTTCTTTATTTCCCCCACATTTATTAGACCTTGAATAATGACTATTTATTTCTTAAATAAATGTCACTGCATTATTCGCTAATAAATATATTATTTCGCCCACAATATATTCTCTTAAATAACTAGTGTCAAAATAAATGCGATTAGACATCCTTGAATAATTATTAAACCACAATCGAGAATAATCTTTATTCAACTTATTAAATGAATATTTAACTGAGATACTTGAACGCACTTAGTGTGTGACCTTCTAAGCCTCTTTCTTAGAGGCATTAGTCGGAGCCTACCTAAAGTCCAAGGTTAGCGTCTAGCAACACACCAAGGCACTCATAGAGAAAAAAGTTAACGTCACAATGACGTGTCACCTCTTACAAACGCTTGTCGTGTAATGTAATCTCTTTATTTAGCCTATATTAATTCTATCAAAGGGTCTGAGATATTAAGTTCTGTTATGGAACAGAAGGGACAAATCTTTTCTCACATTATCTATTAATGTGGTATTACTCGTGACACACCCAACATATCCTACCTTGCTGCGAACAGTGTGTCATCACAGTTTTCATCAATACATATAAGTGCGCGAGTTGTAATACCCATCAATAATAATCTAAAAGTCTAATTACCTATGCACACGTTTGCAGATATAAACATTCAATGACACTATGAAATGTGGATTTCCTACGGACAGGTCTCGTTCTCATAATATCCTCCTGGATATTACCAAGGGTGCACATCATGAGAAGGTGCCTCAATGTTTTATGAGTCATCACCCCTAATGGTCTGTATTATTTGTGTCTCACAAATAACACCATTCGGCCATAGAACATATATTCAAGAATAGTGTTATGACACTTCCAAGTTCTCATCATAGTATGGATCTGCTATGACTCTTTAGCGCAACAGCTATCATTAGAACATTATCACATGCATTGTCACGAAGAAGAACAATCAAGATGTGATAAGGTATTTATTAATATTCAAATCCATAAATACAAATTTATCATAAAGTACAAAGTAGTTGGTTCTAAGCCACCAACTCCAACACTACCCTGGTGCAACGATCACTCTGTGGTAAAATGCCAAAAGGTGTAACGAAGGGCTCCCGGTGTGGAATATGAAGGGTTGTATTGCTGGAATCACTCACTCACCTAAAAACATTCAATATATCTGTAACATTCATAAAAGCAAGAGATGATTTTGTATTATAAAATTTGGTTTATATTATTATTTTCAATGCATTTATGAAACTCATTGTTAGGTTTTATAATATGTTGCGGGGGACCTCCCTACACGAGAGGAGTCCCCATGAAATACTCCAAGATCTATTGGGTGTTTTGGTTCGTTAAAATCTGAAATATGAAAATGATGATTATTTATAGTTTATTACATGCAAACTAATAATAAGAAACTATGTTCGAGTTGAAATTCCTAACATTAAGAATAAAACAAATGAAATCCAATAGTGAGCAACACAAAGAAGTGGACAATTACATAAATAATTCAAACTTGCTATTTGTTCTCATTAATAACTGAAATAAAATATGTACAACACTAATTTAATAAAACCAGATACATTGAGAAATAAAATTCCAGATTGACATATACAATACCAGAATCAAACAGTAAGCGAGAATAACAAAGCTACAGCTATGTAACTGGGCCAACACAAAATCTCAAACAACTTGTTAATTAATTATGCAAATCAAAACAAATTTGGAATTAATTCAAGAAGCATTCGTTCAAGAAGCATTCGTTCGTAAATTTATAGGTCAAATAAAAGCATAAGTGAAAAGCAAAAAAAGGACAACAAGATTTACATGCTTCGACCATTTGGTCTACGTGCACAGGGCAGGATTATCATTGGTTTTTCACTATGCAAAATAATGGAATACAATGCAGCCAGAGACACGAACAAGGTTGGACAAGCAATCTGATACCCAACACATACCATTATAGAACAAGCAACAAACATGAGACCCTAAAAAAAGGGCAAAGGAAAAATGATTTGACTGGACTGATCCCCCCTTACCCAGGGCTTGATCAAACCTTTGCCGTGAAATATGGTTGATGCAAGCCTGAAGTCTTTGTTGTCGAGTCCTCTAAATCTGAGGTCCTCAAGACTATTGATGTCCAAGATCGCTACTGTGATCCAAGTTCACATGCCATGAACCAGTCTTTGTGTCCTCCAAGCTCAAGAACGAGGACGACAGCCACACTGTAATTGATCTCCAACATCGTTGCCTCTCTCTCTCAGTGAAAACCGGGTCACCAAACTGGGTCCCAAATCAGGGAAGGCCCTCCATGGTCGATCTCACTCCTTGGTGGAGTTCAAATCTTTTGGCGCCATTCTTGGACCAGAGGCTAAGAGTTCAGACCTGCGCGTTTCCATATCCAGAAGCCAAAACTTCTTCGCGTCGGAGCTTCAATGAAGGAAATCCTAATGCAGGGTTCTTGGGAGTTGTTGAGGCATGAATCGAATGACGTCAGGAGATGGAGCTCCACAATCGTTGCATTCTAGTTCCATGCTTCCATTGTGCCACTGATGAAAAAATGAGTCGTCGTTCATATCTAATGTGAATAAGAGTTGGCGGCGTCAAAGAACCGCCATCGCCATCCAAATCTAGTGCGAATAAAAGTCGGTGCCATCTATGAACCATCGTTGCTTTCCAGATCTGGTGTATACCAGATTCATTGACCTATGGATTCAAGAATGGATGTTGTTGCCTCTCTAGTCGGGCACGACCTCCTCCCATATCCCTTGGTCAAACTGAATATCGAAGAAGAGGTTACCCTCGCCATTCTCCTCGATGAACCATAATCATTGAACCTCGGAGGAGTGTTGCTCTATCACGGATGAAAACTAAGGTCCTTAAAACCCAACCAAGACCCTAAATCTAATTAGGCACAAATGGAAAAAAGAAAACAGAAATCCAGGGTGGAATGGAAACGTGGTCAGTGGAGGAATTGAGGGTAGTTCAACACCTAACAAAACTCATGAAACATATTAAAACAAAATGAATTTTAATTAACAAAAATGTGAATATAAAATTCAAAAATCTCCACCATCGAAATTGAAATTCATAAACATATTTAATATGAAACAACATCGCACTCTTCACCTTTCAAATTAAAACATAAACCACATAATGATCCTGCACCACCTAACATCATCAAATTGGGAATATCCTAAACAGGAAACGACCTACGGGGTATGACCCAAACAACCCCCTACCATGTATCAACGTGACAAGTGTCGACCGAAGTTAAATTATATTTTAAACTACTACTAAACATGCTCAGAATTAAACAATTCTAAACAACTACATGATAAAGGTCATACTTGTAATTACATGAGTCTCACTCTGAGACGATTCCAACGAAGAAGATGGGGCCAGCAAATCACATACAATAATAGGGCCTCTGAAACATCTCACTACTGCCTGCAGAACACAAAGAAACAGAGCAATATCTATCCTCGTACAAAACAACGTGGCAAAAACAAAACTTAGAGAAATTCAACCCAGCACAAAACAGTGAAATCATGCAAAACAGCAAAGGAAAAATAGCATTCAGAGAGAAACATGGAAAAGGCATGCATAGTAAAGGAAACAACCCAAAGAGGTCTCTAATTGAACCAAAAAACACAAGAGGATCAAAGAACTAAGCACCGTCAACTTTAAAACCAAGACACATCGCCTGAAAACTCTAATAGGATGACTCTCGATGAAAGGCACTAGAAGATCCTTAATAGATAGATTTGGAATCTATACCCAAAGAGATGACCACCTAAACAAAAATCTAAAAGGAGATATCCTCAAACAAAGGGAAACTGCAAGGACACAAGCAAGTAATCCCAACTCCTAGGTTAACTATGTTGTGAGAACAAAGGCTGGGTTCCACCTAGAAACTAGGGGAAACAATCCACTAAAGGGTCACACATCCTAGTCTAGACTTACCAACGGCACACAGTTCCTAGGAAACCAAAACAGTCACTAAATAGGGTCGAACAACAAACAAAGAATCTTGGTGATCATCCAAGCGACATTGCGCCCACAAACTACCCAAGCCAAGACACAAAACTCGTTATAGGTCCATACCTGAAGAAAACAGCCCTAAAGGATGTGGAGGAACACAACGGAGTTAACATAATCTCATATCCTAGGCAAAAGACAGACACTAGAGACAAGAGATCCTACAAAGACTTTACTGCTAACCAACTCTCGAATATAGGTCAACCTCACATATAACTCATTCCTACCCCGAGGCATCTTTGAGGCTCGTATAGGAAAATAAAATAAAAAAAAATTGTAAGGAAGCAAACTATCAGCAATAAAATAAAATTACATCTCAAGAGATCTAACAACCTAACTGAACAAAACAATCAAAGCATGTTACAACAAGAAAAATCCACTAAAAATCATTTTAAATAAAAGAAAGAGAAATTTAAAATTTTAAAAAATAAAAACTTAAACTCAATTAAGCATTGATACCATTTTTTTTTTTGCAGGAAACGCAACTACGTGAGAGGAGTCCACATGCAATAGCCAAGGATCTATTGGGTGTTTTGATTCGTTAAAATATAAAATGTAAAAACGGTGTTTATTTAAAGTTTATTACATGCAAACTGATAAAGAGAAAATATGTTCAAGTCACAATTCCTAACATTAGGAATAAAACAAATGAAATCCAATCTTGAACAACACAAGACAATGGAAAATTACATCAATAATTCAAACTTTCAATTTATTCTCATTAACAAAATAAATACAATCTTTACAACACTGATTTAATAAAACCATATACATTGATAAATAAAATTCTAGATTGACATATATGATACCAAAATCAAACATAAAGCAAGAATAACAAAGAATCAGCTGTGTAACTGGGCTAACACAAAATCCCAAACTTCTAATTTAATTATGCAAATAAAAATAGATTTCAAATTAATTCGAGAATCGCACATTCAGTAGTTTACAGGTCAAATAAAAGCGGAAGTGAAAATCAGTAAAAGGACAATACGATTTATGTGCTTTGGCCATTTGGCATACGTGCACAGAATCATCACTAGTTTTTCACTATGCAAAATAATGGAATTCAATGAGCAGTCAGAGACACGAACTAGGTTAGAAAAGTAGTCTGGTACACAACACATACTGTTATAGAACAAGCAGTGAGCATGAGACCCTAAAAAATGACAAAGTAAAAAATGAATTGAGTGGACCAAGACCCCCTTACCCGCCGGGCTCGGTAAACCTTTGCTGCAGAAGATGGTTTATGAAATCATGAAGTTTTCATTGTCGAGTCCTCTAAATATGAGGTCCTCAAGACCGTTTATGTCCATGATCGCCACTGCGATCCAAGTTCTAATTTCGTGAACCAGACTGTGTCCTCCGGGCTCAAGAATGAGGACGATAGCCTCACCGTAATTGATCTCCAACACCACTGCCTCTCTCTCTCTTAGTGAAAACCAGGTCACCAAAATGGGGCCCGAATCAGGGAAGGCCCTCCATGGACGATCTACCTCCTTGGTGGAGTTCAGATTCCATGGAGTCGTGCTGGACCAGAGGCTGAGAGTTCGGACTGTGCACGTTTCCATATCCAGAAGCCAAAACTTCTTTGCGTCAAAGCTTAAACAGAGGAAATCCTAATGCGGGGTCCTTGGGAGTTGGTGAGGCACTGATCAAATGGTGTTGGGAGATGGAGCTCCACAATCTCGGCATTCCCGCTCCATGCTTCTGCTGCGCCACTGATGAAAAACCGAGTCGTCGTTCAGATCTGGTGCGAATAAGAGCCGGCGCCGTCCAAAAACCATCTTCGTCGTCCAGATTTTGTGTGAATAAGAGCCGGCACCATCCAAGAACCATTGTCACCATCCAGATCTAGTGTATACCAGATTCATCGACCCATGGATTCAATAACGGATGTCTCTGCCTCTCTAGAAGGGCATAGACTCCTCCGATCTCCCTTGGTCAAACCAAATACCGAAGAAGATGTGCCCCTCCATTCTCCTCAATGAACCAGAATCGCCGAACCTCGAAGGAGTGTTGCTCGGTCACCGGTAAAAACCGGGCTGCTGAATACCCATCCAAGACCCTAAATCTGACGAGTCGCGGATGGAAAACGGAAACAGAAATCCACGCAGAAATGGACACGTGTCGGTGGAGGAATTGAGGGCGGCTCGACGCCTAAAAAAACTCAAGCAACATATTAAAAAAAATGATTTTTAATTAACAAAAACATGAATATTAAATTTACACAATCAAAATGAATTATTAATTCTATAGAATACAATCCACGATGAAATAAACTACACGCATGAAAGTGACTTGATATATATGTGTTAGCCCAAGAATGTTCACCACCTCCAATATTTTCTTGGTTACCACCGTTGTGTTTGGGTGTCATAATTTTACAAAGGAAGAATTATCCTAATCCAATAAATAACAAAGAAGAAAACCAAATAATGATAGAGAGAATAAAAAATGAAATCTTACTTTTGAGTCCTATAATCCCAATTGGTTCAAGAAAACGATTGTGCAGTTTATTCGTCCAAACAACCTTCAACTTCTTCGGCATGGACTCACCCCTCTCATTATCATCCCCTAATTTGTCGATGCTCCTCACCTTTCTCTTTGAATCCTGTCGATGATCACTTTGTTTAATATCTTATTCACCATCAATAATGAAGTTGTGGAGTCCACTTCCTCACATGCTAGCACCATCTTAACCATGGACAAATCCCAAGTGCCACATGGTCCCTCCATTCCCAAACATTTTCTTCTTTCCTTTATCATCACGAAGTACTGCCATATGTTTCTCAATTCCTTCTCCAGACATCACTAAGATTAAAATGACTCTCACGATGTACACTCTTACAGGCTAATGATACTCACTAATGACAGGTATCTCAAATTCTTCTTCGACATGTTTCTATAGATTGAATCTATTTATATCTGGCATGTGAATATCAGTCAGGATAAGGTCAAACATTCCATTTTTCAACCTTAGAATCGATAGATGATCATTATGATGCTTAGGTGTCACAACTGGAGGGGAAGATGAGGTAAATGGAAATTATCTTATAAAAACCCAAGCCCTTACAAACACAATACATAGACAAGAACTTGAAATTATTTATTGATGCAATAGAACCATGTGGGATGAATTAACTTTGTAGTTCCATGCTTTAAGCACTGCTGCTGCAACTTCAAGGCATGTAGTATCATCATCCACAAACAAAACTTGGAGAACCCCAACCGATAGAGCGATGGTGGGGACCTCCCATGGGTTTAACGCTATTACCTCATCACCCATTCTCTGATGTTAAAAATTATACAAAGGTTTGAAATTGGGTTTATGGGGGTCATTACATTCATAAATAAGTCGTGTGAATGAAGAAAACATTAAAAACATTAAAGATATTGATTGCATCTAAAATTGCAAGAGATAACCTGATGACATACATAAGAAATGAGTGAACTAGAAAGACCAGTAAAGGAATAATCAAAACATATCATAAGATAAATAAGTGAATGTGAATCAAGAGACATATCAAGGTAACATAAAAGGGTTTAGAATCGTAAATTTGAAAATCAAATCATGATATGGGATGCTAACATAAAGGCAACATTAGAATGAGAAAACAAAATAAAACATGACTTCATAAACATTAGTCAAGGATAACCGTTGAGACATCATAACATAGTGCGCTTAGGATAACCTATTGTGCACCATACATGGTATCTCATGAGATTAAAGCATTACCCAACGTATTGGAGGGATATATAATTCTAGACTCCCCATCAAATTCATTTCATGTACAAACATTCGTGTGCCCCATAGATCATAAAACATAAGAATGTATTTCATCACTTTTAATACCACTATTAAGGTGTGTGGGTAACATACAAGGATGTAACCCATCAATAAATGATAAGTACATATAGGAGAGTACCCTTGAGTGGAAATGAGTATGGGTATTCACAACACAAATTTTTGGCGTGGAAAATAACGGGATAATTTCAGCAGCATGACAGGGGTATATAAAGATTCATGTAAGGGTTTAGTTGCAGTGAAAGGGGCCTCTCATCACTTGGAAATCATAAGGATAATAATAGGTAATTGTAAAATGATATCCCAACCCGATCAATTGGAAATAAAAAGTCATAATATAAAGATAGTTCTTGAATAAAGAGGAGGAGAGGATCACTTGCCTTGAAAGGGAGCTTCTAAAATCTTGGTAGGGGCTTATTAAGTGACTGAGAACACCTTGGGATGGATATAGCACTACGGGAAAAACAACCTTTTGCGACGGGCTATTTGCGACGGGATTATTTCCCGTCGCAAATAGTTCAATCCAGAGATTATTTGCGACGGATTTTGGTGGCCCGTCGCAAAAAGTAATGTGCGGTTTGGCGCGGTTTGCCCGCTAAACCGCGGGAAGGTTATTTGCGACGAGAGGAATATTCCCGTCGTAAATAGTTCGTCGCTCGGAGGTATTTGCGACGGGTCGTGTCGCAAATATCTGGTGGCGGTAAATGGGTTGTTGCGACGGGATGTTGCCCCGTCGCAAAACGTGTGTCGGCAGGTACCATTTGCGACGGGGCCCGTCGCAAATACCCTTTTAACCGCCGACAACAATTAATGCGGGCAAAGGTATTTGCGACCGACCCCGTCGCAAAAGGCATCGTCGCAACTAATCTAACCTATATATACCTCCCATCCGTTTTTTCAAATCATTCTCTCAATTCTCATTTTTTTTCTCTCTCAACCCTATTTTCAGAGTGAAAATTTGTTTGAGTTAGTTTTTTTTTGACGAAAAAGTTTTGAAGTCATCTACATCAATAGAAGATCAAGTTTAAAAGTATTTATATTTTATTTAATTTAATATTTATTTCATTTTTTATGTTAATTTTAAATTTTTTGATTAGTTTTAATTTGATTAGATTTAAATTGTTTTGTTAACAGTATTTATTTGTAATAATAAATTGAAATTATTAGTACTAATTTTTAATAAATACGAATAATTAGTAATAAATATGAATAATTAATAATAAATATGAATATTTAGTAATAAATAGAAATAATTAATAATATATAGGAATAATTAGTACTAAATAGGAATAATTAGCAATAAATAGAAATAATTATAAATAAATAAGAATAATTAGAAATAAATAGGTATAATTAGCAATAAATAGGAATAATTTGTAATAATTAGTAATAATTAGAAATAATTAGAAATAAATAGTAAAAATTAGGAATAATTAGAAATAAATAGGAATAAATAGGAATGAATATGAATAAATAGTAATAAATAGTAATAAATAGGAATAACTAGTAACAAATAGGAATAATTAGGAAAAAAAATGAATAATTAGTAATAAATAGGAATAATTAACAATAAATAGGAATAATTAATAATAAATAGAAATAAATAATAATAAATACTAATAAATAGGAATAAATACTAATAAATAGGAATAATTAGTAATAAATAGGAATAATTGGTAATAAATAGGAATAATTAGTAATAAATAGGAATAATTAGTAATATATAGGAATAAATAGTAATAAATAGGAATAAATAGTAATAAATAGGAATAATTAGGAATAATTAGTAATAAATAGTAATAAATAGTAATAAATAGTAATAAATAGTAATAAATAGTAATAATTAGTAATAATTAGTAATAATTAGGAATAATTAGAAATAATTAGTAATTAGTAGTAATTAGTAGTAATTAGTAGTAATTAGCACTAATTAGTAGTAATTCGTAGTAATTAGTAGTAATTAGTACTAATTAGGACTAAATAGAAATAAATAGGACTAAATAGTAATAAATAGTAATAAATATTAATAAATACTAATAATTAGAAATAAATAAAAAAAGGAATAAATAGGAATAAATAGTAATAAATATGAATAATTAATAATAAATAGGAATAATTAATAATAAATAGGAATAATTAATAATAATTAGGAATAAATAGGAATAATTAGTAATAAATAGGAATAATTAGTAATAAATAGGAATATTTAGTAATCAATAGGAATAAATAATAATAAATAGGAATAAATAGTAATAAATAGTAATAAATAGGAATAAATAGGAATAAATAGTAATAAATAGGAATAAATAGTAATAAATAGTAGTAATTTGTAATAAATAGGAATAATTAGTAATAAATAGGAATAAATAATAATAAATAGGAATAATTAATAATAAATAGGAATAAATAATAATAAATAGGATTAAATACTAATAAATAGGAATAATTAGTAATAAATAGGAATAATTAGTAATAAATATGAATAATTAGTAATAAATAGGAATAATTAGTAATAAATAGGAATAAATAGGAATAAATAAGAATAAATAGTAATAAATAGAAATAATTATGAATAAATAACAATAAATAACAATAAATAGTAATAAATAGTAATAAATAGTAATAATTAGTAATAATTAGGAATAATTAGAAATAATTAGGAATAATTAGGAATAAATAGGAATAATTAGTAGTAATTAGTAGTAATTAGTAGTAATTAGTAGTAATTAGTAGTAATTAGTAGTAATTAGTAGTAATTAGTACTAATTAGAAGTAATTAGTACTAATTAGTAGTAAATAGTACTAATTAGGACTAAATAGTAATAAATATGACTAAATAGTAATAAATAGTAATAAATATGAATAATTAATAATAAATATGAATAATTAATAATAAATAGGAATAATTAATAATAATTAGGAATAAATAGGAATAATTAGTAATAAATAGGAATAATTAGTAATAAATAGGAATAATTAGTAATAAATAGAAATAATTAGTAATAAATAGGAATAATTAGTAATAAATTGGAATAATTAGTAATAAATAGGAATAATTAGTAATAAATAGGAAAAATTAGTAATAAATAGGAATAATTAGTAATAAATAGGAATAATTAGTAATAAATAGGAATAATTAGTAATAAATATGAATAATTAGTAATAAATAGGAATAATTAGGAATAAATAGTAATAATTAGGAATAAATAGTAATAATTAGAAATAATTAGTAATAATTAGGAATAATTAGAAATAATTAGTAATAAATAGAAATAATTAGTTATAAATAAAAATAATTAGAAATAAATAGAAATAAATAGGAATAAATAGAAATAAATAGTAATAAATAACAATAAATAGTAATAAATAGCAATAAATAGCAATATATAGGACTAAATACTAATAAATAGGAATAATTACTAATAAATAGGAATAAATAACAATAAATATGAATAATTACTAATAAATAGGAGTAATTAGCATTAATTAGGAACAATTAGCATTAATTAAGAATAATTAACATTAATTAGGAATAATTGGTAGTAAATAGGAATAATTAGTAGTAAATAGGAGTAAATAGGAATAATTAGTAATAAATAGGAATAAATTGTAATAAATAGTAATAAATAGTAATAAATTGAAATAATTAGTAATAAATAAGAATAATTAGAAATAAATAGAAATAAATAGAAATAAATAGAAATAAATAGAAATAAATAGTAATAAATAGCAACAAATAATAATAAATAATAATAAACAAGAATAAATAGCAATAAATAGGAATAAATATGAATAAATAGGAATAATTACTAATAAATAGGAATAATTACTAATAAATAGAAATAAATTGGAATAAATAGGATTAATTAGCATTAATTAGAAATAATTAGCATTAATTAGGAATAATTAGCATTAATTAGGAATAATTAGCATTAATTAGAAATAATTAGTAGTAAATAAGAATAATTAGTAGTAAATAGGAATAATTAGTAGTAATTAGGAATAAATAGGAATAATTAGTAATAAATAGGAATAAATAGTAATAAATAATTATAAATAGAAATAAATAGTAATAAATAGGAATAAATAGTAATAAATAGTAATAAATAGGAATAAATAGAAATAAATAGCAATAAATAGGAATAAATAGTAATAAATAGTAATAAATAGGAATAATTACTAATTAATAGGAATAATTACTAATAAATGGTAATAATTACTAATAAGTAGGAATAAATAGCAATAAATAGGAATAAATAGCAACAATTAGGATTAATTAGCAATAATTAGGAATAATTAGTAGTAATTAGGAATAATTAGTAGTAATTAGGAATAATTAGTAGTAAATAGGAATAATTAGTAGTAAATAGAAATAATTAGTCGTAAATAGGAATAATTAGTAGTAAATAGGAATAATTAGTAATAATTAGTAATAAATAGGAATAATTAGTAATAAATAGGAATAATTAGTAATAAATAGGAATAATTAGTAATAAATAAGAATAATTAGTAATAAATAGGAATAATTAGTAATGAATAGAAATAATTAGCAATAAATAGGACTAATTAGGAGTAAATAGGAATAATTAGGAGTAAATAGGAGTAATTAGGAGTAAACAGGAGTAATTAGGAGTTGACATGAGTAATTAGGAGTTAATAGGAGTAATTATGAGTTAACAAGAGTAATTAGGAATTAACAGGATTAATTAGGAATAAAGAGGACTAAATAGGAATTAACAGAAGTAATTAGGAATAAAGAGGAATAAATAGGAATAATGAGGAATAAATAGAAATAAAGAGGAATAAATAGAAATAAATAGGAATAAATTCTAATAACTTGTAATAACTTGGAACAATTTCCAGTGGATTAACGACACTCCTTTTGCTCGATAACTCTTATGCTTTCAACTTTCACCAACTCAAAACATTATGAAAAGTATGCTTCTACGTATGCATATCCAATATCGTATGCACGAGTTTGAATATGCATTCGTAGGACCACATTTTTTATAATATTTTCAGGCGGTGATAGTTACAAGAAAATGATTCATCAACAAAAAGGGGGCTCTTTTTTCCGACACCTCATTTACTTGCATCTTTGTCACACTAAAATCACAATGATGAAACTGCTCGGAGGTATGCTTATACATTCTCGTATGCACAAGAATTAATAAGTGTACCTCTGAGCACATTCTTCATTGTGATTTTAGTGCGAGAAAGATGCAAGTAAATGAGCCGTCGAACAAAAGAGTAGTCGTTAATCCACTGGAAATTGCGTCGCCCAAATTTAATGGTAATTATTAAGAAGTAGTTGTAATTATTTATCTTCTTTTTTCAGATAGTGTTTTTATAATTTCAAATTATTCAAAAATAGTGATGATTTATATTTTGTAGAAAAATATGGAATAAGGAAATCAACATCAGTCATTATTAGATAATCACGCTTGGATAAATCAGCACAGAAATCCAAATGGTTCTGGTTTAAATCCTGTATATATTGAGGGTGTTGAAGCTTTCTTATCATTTTCATAATCAAAACCAGAATATGTTTCAGAAGACATAATTAAGTGTCCTTGTAAAAAATGTGCTCTGAGAACGTTTGACACATTTGACAAGGTTGGAGGACATCTCTTGCGGTTTGGTTTTCAATGAGATTATGTTTTTTGGTATAAACATGGTGAACGCGGTTCTAGAGAAGATATGTATAACTTGATTCCAGATCCATCATAGTTTAAAAATTTAGTACATGATGTTGCAGGTCCATCTGTTCAACAAACTGAAACTCAAGATGATAGTGATTTAACTCCTGAGTTGGCACCATTTGAATTTTATGAGTTGTTGAGGTCTGTTGAGGATGAATTATATCCTGCTTGCAAGATAAGAAAATTAGAAGTGGTTGCAAAATTTATGGCTATTAAATCAGATAATGCAATTTCAAACAACTGTTTTGATCAGATATTTTCTTTGGTTAAAACATTGTTACCTGAAGGAAATGTGTTGCCTGCAAATTACTATGAGAGCAAGAGGCTGGTTCGTAATTTG
Organism: Viscum album; assembly: GCA_963277665.1. Taxonomy (NCBI): domain Eukaryota; kingdom Viridiplantae; phylum Streptophyta; class Magnoliopsida; order Santalales; family Viscaceae; genus Viscum; species Viscum album. The sequence goes on along the minus strand of OY728143.1, from coordinate 1,876,535,789 downwards.
GGCCTTAATTATCAGAAGATTCATGCATGTCCAAATGATTGCATCTTATATTCTGGTGAAAATGAGTCATTGGATAGTTGTCCCACATGTGGACAATCGAGGTATAAAGAAGCTCAAATAGGGAAGTCTGGATCGATTCTAGTAAAACAATTGAGATATTTCCCCCTTACACCCAAGTTGCAGCGTTTATTTATGTCTCAGAACACATCGTCAATGATGTCATGGCACAAAACCAATATTTCAACCAATAAAAGCTTGAATCATCCATATGATGGTGATTGATGGAAACATTTTGGCCATATGCATCCGTCTTTTGCTTTAGAAGACCGAAACGTGTGATTGGGTCTTTCTACGGATAGTTTCTATCCATTTGGTTTTTATGGTAGTCAATATTCATGTTGGCCTGTCTTTATAACTCCGTACAAGTTACCTCCATGGATGCTGACGAAGGAGCCCTATATATTTTTGACTCTATTAATCCCAGGACATCCGAAAAAGAATATTGATGTTTATTTGAAGCCATTGATTGATGAGTTAAATTCATTGTGGAGTGATGGTGTTAGTACATATGATGTTGTTGTGAAACAAAATTTCATATTAAAAGCTGCATTGATGTGGACGATTAGTGAATTTCTGACATATGACATGTTATCTGGTTGGAGTACACATGTTCTGAAATCATGTCCTTACTGTATGAAAGACAATAAAACATTTATGCTTGTCAATGGAAAAAAACCATGCTATTATGACTGTCACCGCATATTTCTTCCAACCGATCATCCTTTTCAGAGGAACAAATCTCATTTCAGAAAAGGTACAATTGAAAGTGATGAACCTCCAAATATGATCTCATGTACAGAGTTAAAATCAGTTGTATTTTCATTACCTCCCATCACATTTGGGCCAATAATAAACCAACAAAAAATTGATGGCTTTGGGAAAGAACATAATTGGATAAAATGAAGCATTTTTTGGGATCTTCTATATTGGTCTGATTTGTTGGTCCGCCACATGTTGGATGTCATGAATATTGAGAAGAACTGTTTTGATAATTTATTTCATACAGTTTTGGATACACCAGGTAAGACCAAAGATACTGTAAAGGCACGATTAGATCTTGCCCAAATTTGCAGGCGACCATAACTCGAACTATTTGAAAATGTCAGATCACAGAGGTTAATGAAGCCAAAGCATCTTATACACTATACATAGAGAGTCGCTTATTATTTTGTCAGTAGATTGCATATTTGAGACTTCCAGATGGTTGTGCTTCCAATTTGGGTAGATGTATTAAGAATGGTTATATTACTGAATTAAAAAGTCATGATTGTCATGTTATAATGGAAAGACTTATGCCGATTGGATTCAGAGGTTTGTTGAATTCTATGATTTGGGATTAGATAACAGACATATCATATTTTTTTCAAGACATTTGTGCAACAAAAACAGACTATGATTCCCTAAGCAAACTGGAAGAAGATGTTGCTGTAATTATATGTAAACTAGAAAAAATCTTTCCGCCGACTTTCTTTGACTCAATGGAACATCTGATATTACATTTTCCACATGAAGCTAAATGTAGAGGTCCCATATAGTTTTGATGGATGTACCCATTTGAGAGATGCATGCAGAAAATTGAAGAAAAAAGTACGTAACAAAGCATCATTTGAAGGCTCAATTGCTGAAGCTTATTTGCAAGAGAAAATTGCTTTTTTCTGCTCTCATTATTTTGAATCTCAATATCCCTCAAAACATAATCACATGGGATGAAACGAGGGGAATGTTAATGAAAAAATGGACAATCAATTATTAGTTTTTAATCAGTCAAATCTTGGTTTTGGTGGAGTTCATGAATGATGGATTTCAGATGATGAACATCACAAAGCTCATACATATGTTCTGCTCAACTGTGAAGAAACGACATCAATTGTGCTATGAGTGATTCTATCACTTATTATATAATTTATGTTGCAGTATGTAAACTTATTTTATTTGTAGGTTATATGATAATCATATCAAGAAACAACTTCCACAAATTACAGCAGCTGCTCTTGAAGAACACATACAATTTTTTTTTCTGTCAATGGTTTCAAAAACTGGTAACATAAATTATTGATGGTTTAATATCAATTATGTTTATTATTTATCATATTGAAAATTGTTTTACAAATTTTCAGGTGTCTCAACATACTGATAAAATTGATAAGTGAATGTGTATATTGAGTAACCCACCATCCAAAATGGTTAAATCTTATAATGCATATGTGGTGAATGGTTTTTGATTTTATACACATGCATATGGGGAATCAAAAAAAAAACAATGAACAGTGGAGTTTGCTTGAGAGGATCGCGTCATAGAGAAAATGAAGTTGACTTTTATGGCATTCTGGATGAAATTATTGAGTTGTGTTATCTAGGATAGAATTACATAACGATGTTTAAATGTCAGTGGTTGGATACTGAGAGAGCCTTACGTGTTCATCCGACTCATAGAATTTTCGATATTAAATATAAAAGTCTTCTTATAGTAAATGAACCATTTTTACTAGCTCAATAGGCACATCAAATTTATTACGCAAAGTACTGTGCTACTTCAAGATACTTGAGTGATTGGTGGAGCATAATAAAAATGAAATCTCGGGAAAATCAATTTACTCAAACTGAATGTGATTCCACTGAAGTGGGAGGAATTGAAATTTTTCAAGAGATTGTTCAAAATTCATATTTTTCACAAAGAGATGTGAATATCGATGATGACACTCCACAATTAAGGATCGACGATGATGAAGATGTTAATGATGTTACAAATGAATTTGAAATGACAAGAGATGATGAAACTAAAACTCATATGGATATTGATGATACTGGGGAGGAAGATGAAGACATTGACATAGACAACTATAGAGATGAGGATGAAGATGGGAATTAACATAGTTAAATGCTGGTTATAATCATAACTAATATATATCTATATATAATAGTTATTTTCAACTATCTTCTAACAACAATCATTTTGTGTTTTAGATGGATCCTGATCTATTTCGCGAGTTTCAGGAGGATGATCTACCTTTGGATGAGGGAGATTGTGGACCATCTGACCCTCAGCCTACTGACAGTTCAGGGGGTACACGGAGGGGGTGCGGTCTTGCGCAATTGATGATTCCTGACCCTATCCCCAAGCGACGTCCACGTCTTGGTTTCAATCCATACACACAGAGGTATGATAACCTGTATATTTTAGTTAACTTTCATTAATTTATTTATATATATACACTACTTGTTTGATTATTTGTTTCTTTTTCATAGTTTTGCGCATGTATCTATTGGACAAGGGAGCGCTATCTTGTGCAATTATTTTTCTCAGCCATGGATCACATGGGAACAGATTTCCGTTGATGTGCGGTGTGACATGTTCGATCATTGGCTGGTACGTAAATAAAGAATATTTATTTTGAAATTTATTTTATTAATAACTTGATATTATAAATTATTTGTAGGGTTTATGGTATCCCATTGATGATAGCATGCATGACGCTATCCACACGACATAGCAGGTGTCTATGCGTGACCGTTTCCGTTATTTTTTGCACAATTTGAGAAGAACAACCATTAAGAAAGCAGGAGTGACAGAATTTGATGAGTTGTGTAGAGCCCCCCGACCAGAGAACATTTCATCTCAATTTTTTGATGGATTATGTTTACACTAGTTGGGTGGTGGATTTCAAAGGAGATCTTCAGTGGGATGACAGAACCGGGGGAGACAGGAGGTGACACATCGAGCTGGTAGCCGTACATTCAGTATGCATAAAGAGCATCTGGTAAGTATATTTTTTAAATATTATATATAACTTTAAATATAAATAGTTTATTTTATATTTCTGTAGTCAGTCGAGCATCCCGATATTACGGAGTTCGACGTTTATCAGAGGATGTACAGTGATCCAGCCACTGGAGAGATTAGAGGTGATCGCCAGAGTCAGATTGTGGTTAGTATTTTTTTTCTTCATTTTTACAATTAACTGTATATAATATTTTCACCATTTTAATTTCAAATTGGAATTGAAGGAGTCATATGAGGCTGCGACCTCTCAAACACAAGCTGAGAGTCAGAACGAGACGACTGAGCAGACCAATGCCCACCATTTCGATGAGGCGACATGGATTCAGGTGATGCAGTATGGCTTTGAGAAGGGCTGAGTAGTTGGTATCGACTCTCATTTGACTCCTGGTACTTATTATGGTACTGCTGCGATGTCGTCGTCCAGCTCGAGAGGAGCTCGTAGAGAGGCATCATCTTCTGCCTCACAATATCAGGAGCAGTTGCGAACTCAGGATGGGCTTATAGAGAGTTTACAGAAGCAGCATGAAGAGATGTGTCGGCGGTAGCAGCAGCAGCTGCAGCAACATGAGGAGGAGATGCATTGATGGGAGTAGCAGTGGAATCAACAACATCATGAGAAGATGAAGTATATGCACCGTCTAACTCATAGTTTAGGGATGAAGTTTCCTCCACCATCCCCTCCACCTCCTCCAGAAGACGCCCCCCAATGATTTATTTTTTATGTTAAAAACATTTGAATTCAAGATTTGTAGTAATATGAACTATTTACAGTTTCTGTCTTTTATATTGGTGCAAATATTGCATAATTTTTTTAATACTTTATTATTTATTATTACTATTATATTTTTAAAAATTTGATTATTTTACTAATAATAATAATATTTTATAATATTTTATATTTTTTTGTAAATATTGAGAATTTTAATATTTTTTTTATTTTAATAATATTAATATAATTTTTTTATTAATCATAATTTTATTAAATATTTTTTAGTATTATATTTTTTAATGTTTGTTTATTTTACTAATAATAATATTTTTTATTTTTTTATTATTTTAATAATAATAATATAATTTTTTCATTAATCATAATTTTATTAATTTTTTTAATAAATTTTTTTCATTAATAATAATTTTATTAATTTTTTTATTATGTTTAGTATTTGCGACGGGACCTTTTGTGACAATATTTCGTCACAAATAATCTAAATATAATTTTTTATTATTAGTATTTGTGATGAGACGGTGGTCCATCGCAAATACTATTTGCGATGGACCCGTCGCAAAATGTTTATATATATATATATAATGTATGTAATCGGACTGTTATTTGTGACGGGAAACTTACCCGTCATAAATAGTATTTGCGACGAGCCCGTAGCAAAAGGTTGATCGATATATAATGTATATAATTGGCTTCTTATTTGCGATGGGAAAGTTTCCCGTCGCAAAAAATAATATTTGCGACGGGCCCGTCGCAAAAAAAATGTATTTGTGACGGGATCCCGTCGCAAATAGGCCGTCAAAAATATCTAAAATTCCAGTAGTGTAGAGAGGAAAAGTAAAAGTAAATTCATTCCCTAAGAGTTTTGAGTAAATAGGAATTAGAGGTTGGATGGGTTTTTATAACAAAAGAGAGGGAAATTCTTTATTAATTTCAAAACTTAGGTTTTAGACTCTATATGATAAAATAAACAAAATGAAAACCATCCCATGGTTTCAAAAAAAAAGAGCGGTTTTCAATATTTTATAAGTCTAAGTACCAAACTCATTAAAATAATAACTTTGGTGATGTGGAAGTGAGTGATGTTCATAATGAATTTATTTTAAAACCTTAAAATATAATATAAGGTTTGGAAGATTCATTAAGGGTTTATAAAATTAATCAAATGACTTAAAAATGCATTATTTTAAAAGGGAAACATAATATAGGCCATGGATACTCTTTATAGTATTTATTAAATTACTTTTAGGATTTTATGATGTCATAATACATACCGTATATTTATACCATAATTAATTTTTACCCAAAAATTAAAATATCTCAAAAAATTATGAAAAATTAACTATGAACTAATCTTGATGTTATGATTTCAAAAATAATATTTATTTTATCAAAGAAATTTTCTAAATATAAAAATTTACACATTCAAATCAAAAATCCCAATTTATTGAAAAAATGTGGGCTTTTATGACGATAACCATTTTTCACACTTATAAAAATTACATTTGACTTCATAAAATTATATTATAATTTATATTTAAATATATATTATTTAATGATAATTTATTTAATAAAATAACATTTATTTCAAAAATTCTTGAATTCATAAAAAAGAGTTTCTTTATTGAAGCTATATATTTCCCAAAAGCTAATATTTATCAAACTCATTATTTAATCATTTATAAAGTAGTAATAAAAAAGTATAAATATAATAACTATTTAATTAAATATAAATATATAAAAAATCCTACTTTTTGAGTTTAGATACATAACCCTTTATTACACCATCGTATGCAATAAGTGTAAGGTGTGTGATGATGACACTTTTTTGGGGTGGTTCAGTGAATATGGTTTGACCCATTATCTTGATAATCTTTAAATTCTCCCACAAATAGTTTTTCTTGTGTTTTATTTATTGAATATTGGATTGGGATTGGTCATGGGAAAATCTTTGTGATTCCATCTCCCTTAGAAGAAATAATAAATGGGCATCATAGGATATGATCCTACTGGTTGAGACTATTACTTCTTTCATATGTGTCAATTGGACTTTACCATAACCCTTAATATATCAAAATATTAATATTCACTATAAAAAAAAATATTATCAACACTTATGATTACTTATGATCTTTAAAATCCCACAGGCTATAACTTCCCAAAATTACCAATGTAATGCATTTGTTTTCTATAATTACATTACTTAATTAGAAATTTATTAATTTAAAAAGGGAATTTCATTTATAGAAGTCTGGATTATTTCATTCTTAGCCCCTTTAGAAATTTCATCCTTGAAATTTTATTTCATACACTGAAATAGATGAGAGCACTTCTATTTCATCCACTCTTTCAGTTCCCAATTTGCGTCCTCAAACTTGTGGTTCCACCACAACACTTTGACTCGGAGAGTTTTCTTTTTTCATAGAACTTTTCTATATGATCTAAGATATTCACCAGATACTCATATTATGAAATATCATTCTCTAATGGTATCACCTCTAGATTTAGTACATGTGATTGTTCTGGTATGTACTTCCTCAAGAGGGATACATAGAACACATCAAGTACTTGAGATCAGTTTGGTTAGAGTGTTAGTCGGTAGGCCATAACACTGATATGATCAAGGATCCCAAATGGGTCAATATATCCTAGGTTAAGATTTCCTTTATTTCTAAAGCACACGAATTTATTCTATGATGATACATGAAGGAACACTTTATCTCTGGCCCCAAAAACCATATCTCATCGACGATTTTCTGTAGAGATTTTCTATTTAATTTTCATTGATTTCATATGACATTGAATGGTTTGAACTTTCTCTATTATCTCTAAGATTGGATCAGGTCTTATAAGATTCCTCTCTCTAACTTCATCTCAGTATATTGGAGTCTGACACCTCTTCCCATATAGAGCCTCATAAGGTGTAATTTCAATGCTAGAATGGAAACATTTTTTATATGATAAATCCACATGGGGGAGGGGGTGGTGACCCCAAATTCCTTTGAAATCCATTGAACATAATCTCAATATATCCTCTAGAGTTTGAATGGTTTTCTTAGACCAAACATCCTTATGATGGTGATAAGAAATACTGAAACTCATCTTTGTATACATTGATTGTTGAAGGCTTCTTCAAAACATTAAGGTAAACCTAAGATCCCTTTCAAATAAAATAGAGAGTGGGACTCCATGTAGTCTTACCACTTCTCTTATATTTATCTTAGCCAGTTGGTCCAGAGAGAAATCTTCCTAGATAGAAATGAAATGCACTGACTTTATAATGTTGTAGAATACCACCCAGATGGTGTTATTGCCTTTAAATATCTTGGGTATTCTTATGATGAAATCTACGACTATTTATTCCATTTCAATACCTGTAATGCCCTAACCTCAGAAGCCCTGGAGTTGGTGCGTTAATAAACATGGTGTGTAATTTTTTTATAAAAGAAATACTAAATAATTACACATCATGTTCCATACAAAGGATATTTGCGATTTAGGTTCTAGAAAACCATATACAAATATTACAATCCTTCAATACTGAATGCAAAAAGACTCCACAAAGCAGCCATGCACATAGTGTAACTCAAATCTATTAAACCTGTAAAAATAAATTGAAAACATAGGGTGAGCACAAGAATTCCCAGTAAGGGGGTTTTAAAATAAATATAGTATTTCAAGTAAAACCTTTTAAAAACTTCCCTTTTTAAAATAATCATAAAACATTTTCTTAGAAGAAAACTGCAATACATGCTTCTCAACGTTAAGAACTTTTCAAGGTTACCAGTAAACATTTTATAGAGAATTAAAAGGACTACGAATGTAACATATTTTAATCTTATGCATATTTATACAAACTGTATGGTGTGCAACATATAAATCAAGAGTTAAATTAAACTATACTAAGTATGACATGTAAAGGTTAATGTATAGATTTTATACATAAAAGTAGTACTTGATCAGAGTTGCGCATAAAATGATAACATTAATTCCTTTCTTCGCTAATTTCAAATCATAAAATGATAGATAAACTACTAGAACTTATATTAAAGTTTATAAAACAAGTGATGAATAAAAATTATGCCATGTGCATTTACTTCTTCTGATACTCATAAGTAAGGCCCTTAACCAAGTATATTTTACTAGTCTAATAATCACTTGGTTGGTTATATACTAACACATAGTGAGGGGATATATAATGCCAGACCATGTCAAGGCCTTGTGCCATGACCTAATTTGCCTCATGAGAACTACCGATGCATCGCGGGGCTTTCATTAACTGGTCCCCAACCCGTAGGCATTTCATTAACCGGTCTCCAACCTGTTACATACTAAGTCTAATACCTTCCTTATATGTCCAGTAAGGTCATATATTCAAAGTTTCTCATACCACTTTGAATATTTAATTTCTTATCTCATATATTCAAGGTGTCTCATATCACTTTAAATATTTAATTTATCATTTCATATTATTCAAAGTGTCCCATACCACTTTGAATAATTTAGTTATTAATCCAAAAATGTTCATAATAGTTAAATATCATTCTTTAGAAATTACGTGTATAAAATGAATCATGCATTAATTGTCAATACTAACAACTGTACGGTTATAAAAAATTAATCAATGACATGTATGGATAGGCAGACATACTATAGCACATGTGATGACAACTAATGAACATAAGATAAATGATTATTCAAGTTTTTTCACACAAAATGATAACCCTTAAATTTTAAAATACTTATTTCATGAAAATAAAAATTTTATATTCCAAAATGAATAATTTTGAATTTAAGATAACTGTTATTTATATTTAAAACATATGATGATAAATGGGCATGCCAAATAAAACTAAACTGAAAACATTTAGAGTGGTAGGTTCTTTGTGAATTGAAGTGCAATAGGTTATATGGAAAGTAATTGTTTCGTGTGAAGCATTCATTCATAAGAATATAATTAAACATATTTCTCTACATGTAATTAGGCATGCATATGTATTCATGCATAACCAAAAGGTTATTCCATCCTTCTAAAAAAATATAAATGCATGCATTTGTGTGATTGTGATTCTCATACATGTAGATGTGGGTTTAAGAATTATATATAACCATGTAAACACGAAGTGTATACATGGGACTTTTTAAAACTAAAGCAAGGTTTAATAAATTCTTATTGTACATCTCAAAAACATAATTTAATCACCAAAAAATGGTTTTATGAAAACTAATTTCAGGTTATGATAAAAACCTATAAGTATATATATATAACCTTATATATATACTTGTACAATCCACTTAAACACAATAAGAAAGGATACTTACATGATTTACATGTATATAAAAAAAGTATAATTTCACCATTTGAAAAACACATAAACAAAAATGGTTTGTTTCATAATGAACATATATATATACATATATCCATATATACAAAAGTGTATATATGGGTTTTATATAAAAAAACTGAAAGTAAAAAATAACACATACTATTGCCATACGTTTTTAAAAACATGATTTAAACAATGATAAATAATACTTAGAAGACTTAAAAACCGGTTTGAAAAGGGACTTATATAAGCTGTATGACTATATATATAAGTTTTTCACAAAGAAGACAAGGTATATTAAACCCTTACCATATTCAAGGAGGAGGCAAGGCCGAGAAAAGGTTGGAGAGGTGCTTGAGAAGAGAGGAAACCTGAAAGGTTCGTGTGAAAAGTGAGTGTATATAAACTGTTTATATATTTTTATAAACCACAGATCAAACATAAAAAGGTCAACATTGACTTTGAGGGAAGACTTAGCCAGGAGCAGACAACTCTTCTAATCAAGAAAAAATCAAGTGGGCCAGTCATTTGATAAAGTATGCAAATATATATATATATATATATATAATGGAAACTATTGCTGGATACATGAGGATTGAGTTTTAAAAAAATAAACCCACGTGCCAGATCTATGGAAAATGAGAAGGGAAGAGGCCTCAGATGGCGTAGGATGTGTCACGGGTTGAAGAAGAAAATAATGGAGAAGAAGGTGATGCGTACTGGTGCGGAGCGATGCAGAAGGAAGAAGAAGACAATGATAAAGATGCGGGAAAGAAATGGATGACTCAGATCAACCAAGACTTGATCAGATGGATGAGGGGAATTCACGTTTATAAAAAGGGATAGATGATTGAGATTATAATGTTGGTTTGATCGGACAGCTGCGGAGGAATGTAGGATTTTAAAACAGATGGACGTCCAAGATTTCACGTGGCATGATCTAATGGCTGAGTAAACCACAGAGGATGATCTGCAACGGTGGAGGTTTGAAGCTGAGACTATCTTGGACGGCTGAGATTGCATCCTGTGGAAAACTCCGCGTCCCACATCGAAATGGAGGTGAAGATGCACCGACATTAAAATCCTTGAGCTCCCAGCCATTTTCCAGATTACTCCCTCTCCCCCTCCCTGGTACCACCCCATACTAGTTCACTGCAGGCGTGCTCTATACCCACCCCTGCCGCCACCCCACCCCACATGGAGGCACGCTCACTGGTCCCCTTGATTCTGTGCTCGGGTCTCTCACAAAACCGAGGGTGCATTCTCCCTTAAGGTTGGTCCGTGCTGGCTAAGGGGTTCAGGCTCGGCTGCCCACTCCTTAGGGAGATGGTGCAAGATGCCTCCCTTGGATGTCTTATGGGATGGCCTTCAAGGGTTGGACATAAATTTTTATCAAAACATAATCTTAAAAAGAAGTATTAAAATAATGTATTTTCATTATAACCATAACAATGTCATTAATTTTTTTATTACATTAAAACCTGATTTCAACTTCTTTTTACACTTTAAAACATTACAATTCAAAAACCATCATATAAACTATACTATGTCATTACTAAAAGCATAACCTTTTTATCCTCAATAGTATTTCAAAACACGATTTCAAATCTATTTTAAGCTTTAATACAACTTCATTGATTTTGTTAATTTTAAGATAATCATCATGGTTATAGATGTTTATAATAAAGTACACCCTTATTTTAAAACCATGTTAGTATTTACCATATGTTATAAATTTAAAATATTATAAATCATGTGATATATACATATTTCTTCATAAAATAATTGTTTACATCTCATTTTTATCAAAAGTCTAGATTATTATTCATAGAGAAATATTCTTTTAAAACTTTACATTTTCTTGAAAACATATAACTAAAATCTTATTTTCAAATATTTAAAACTCTTAAGTTCTTAAAATAATTAAGGTAATCAAACTATTTAGTATACTTATTGTAATTTCATATTAAGTATGCTTAAAATAATGACGATACTTAATATTCCCAATGGTTACAAAACCTTATGACCGTTAAAACACCAATGGTCCCCTAAAGACTCTTAACGACTATAAGAAGAAAAAAATAGTCATATGTATTTCCAATGGTCAAGAAGACCCTTATAAAAACATTTTTAGAGTATTCTATTTTTAAAACAATTTGGCTTATAAAGATGGTTATTTACATTCCTATGATGCTTAGTACTTGTGCCATTCTTATACCAATTTTATTCTTTCCTATAGTCGGTCCAAGGGATGAGGGCTACTTGATTGGTCTCATCGTGGTGATAGGAGGTCTCCCAATGGCGCTTCTAATATTTTCCATTAGTTTCCTATGCTAGATATGGTGTTTTGGACTTGTTGTAATGTAACTTTTTAATGTTTTATTGATTAAAATATGTCTTGTGTTTATTTTGAAAACATTGTTTTGGATAGTACAGAAATTAAGAAAAGTAAAACTATTAAAACTATTAAAATATTATCATTACGCATAAAATAGGTTCGGGGTGTCACATTATCCCCCCTTCAAAGAATTGTGTCTTTGTAATTCCTTTGTATTATTAAGCTTTCCTGCACCAACTTATAACATTAACTTTGAGGCCCCTACAAGATATGTCTTATTTATTAATGATTAAAAAAATTTTGATTGAAAAAAAGTTTAGTTTAATAAGTTCATGAGGTCCACCATTGTGGATAACCTGTTGATGTCCTTAGGTGGATTCCTAGGGTGGTTCACAATTCCTCAATCTACCTAGCCTAGATACACCTTGAGCAATTAGGTTCAAACCTACACATGAAACACTCAGGTTTCCAGAGAGATTCATGGGAGGTATGAATCTTAGATATTTCGACATGAAAATGGTCCTTATAGATCTGCTGAATAATGTCATGCCTAAGACTTATAATGTCATAGAGCCTCCCATACATGATAAAAATCAAAACATAGAACATATAAGCTCCTCGAAGGTCACCCTCTAAAGCAGATTCCTGTAATTTTCCCAAGTCTAGGAAATTTTTGGAGAGAGTGAAACGGAGGAAAAGACCTTCACAATAATTTCCCCTATGCCTATACTCTTCCAATTGTGCAGTAACCATATGAGAATAAACATAATTGTCTCCCTGATAGGTCTGGAGGACATTTAAGCCAAGGGAAACTTGATAGAGGCATTTATAAGATAAACGAAGGTTTGCGAAAGGACCATATGATTTTGAACATGACTTTATCATTATAGTTTCAAGTATCTCAGTTGGTAAAGACAAAAGGTTAGTTGGTGACCTCTCATTTCCATCTAAAAATTTTAAGAAAAAAGTTATCAATAAAGCATAATCATATTAAAACAAATAGGTTATTTGAAAATACATGTTAAAGTACCAGATCATAATAATATAACATTATTCATTTAAGAAAAAGTTCATGAAACTTAGGTTGATACTTATTCATTAATTTCCTCACAAACTCATAGACACAAACTTCCTGACGTTCACCATGATATCCCTTCACAGGTACCATCGACATCGACGATTTCTCCAGTTCTCAGTTAAGTAGATCCCTAAAATAGTTCCAAACTCTTCGATCTCTTTGGTCTAGATGCAACATGAAAAACTTGGATCAATCGCATGCGGACATATAAAGTTCCATGAGATAAAATCATGAAGTGTATGAAGCTGGTCGACATCAGCATAAACTTGATGTCTATACAACAAATGAGAAGACTCACCCTCAAGAATTTTGAAGTCCATAACTTGACCAGAAAGACCGTAGGTCAATATTTGACTAAGAAACTCTGATAAGAGGTCACCCTCTTGTGAAACCTCTCGGAAGTCCTTTAGGGATTGAAAATTCCCGGCTAGGGTGAAGTATTTAAACAAGCCCTCAAAATACTTTCCCTTACGTGCATAGAATGGCAATTGTGCATACATTATAAGGTAATAGTCGAATCCTAATCCTCGATGGAGTAGAAGTACACGAAGAGATTTTGATACACAATAGAGATGTTTACATGACAGACGAAGGTTTTCAAATGTCTCAAATCCTTCTAAACATGACTTGGCAACTATAGTCTCTTGTATTTCAGTTGGAATAGACAAAAGACTTGATTTGTCTTCCATCTAGAAATTTGTAGAAATAATTCTACTTATTAATACATAATTAAATTTTTAGTGTTGTTCTATTTTTCCAGAGTTGTCTAAACCGACATCTGATAGCAACTGTAACGCCCTGACCTCAGAAACCCTAGAGTCGGTGCTTTAATAAACATGGTGTGTAATTTTTTTTATAAAATAAATGCTGAAGAATTACACATCATATTCCATACAGAGGATATTTGTGTTTTAGGTTCTAGAAAACCAGATACAAATATTACAATTCTTCAATACTGAATGGAAAAAGACTCCACAAAGTAGCCACCACATAGTGTAAATCAAATCTATTAAACTTGTAAAAATAAATTGAAAGAATAGGGTGAGAACAAGAATGCCCAGTAAGGGGGTTTTAAAATAAATATAGTATTTCAATTAAAACCTTTTAAAAACTTCCCTTTTTAAAATAATTATAAAAAATTTTCTTAGAATAAAATTCCAATACATGCTTCTCAGCATTAAAAACTTTTAAAGGTTACTAGTAAACATTTTAGGGAGAATTAAAAGGACTATGAATGTAACACATTTCAATATTATGCATATTTATAAAAATTGTATGGTGTGCAACATATAAATCAAGAGTTAAATTAAACTATACTAAGTGTGACATGAAAAGGTGCAGGTATAGATTTTACACATAAAATTAATACTTGATCAGAGTTGTGCATAAAATGATAACATTAATTACTTTCTACACTGATTTCAAATAATAAAATGGAAGATAAACTACTAGAATTTATATTAAAGTTTAGAAAATGGGTGCTGAAAAAACATTATGCCATGTGCATTTACTTCTTATGATACTCATAAGTAAGGCTCTTAACGAAGTATATTCTACTAGTTGAATAATCATTTGTTTGGTCATATACTAACACATAGTGAGGGAATGTATAATGCCATACTGTTTCAGGGCCTCATTCCATGACCTAATTTGTCTCATGAAAACTACTGATGCATAATGGGGCTTTCATTAACTGGTATCGAACCCATAGGGATTTCATTAACGAGTCCTCAACCCATAGGACTTTCATTAACCAGTCCCCAACCAATTATATACTAAGTCCAATACATTACTCATATATCCAGTAAGGTCATATATTTAAAGTGTCCTATACCACTTTGAATATTGAATTTCTTATATCATATATTCAAGGTGTCCCATACCACTTTGATTATTTAATTTCTCATTTCATATTATTCAAAGTGTCCCATACCACTTTGAATAATTTAGTTCTCAATCCAAAAATGTTTATAATAGTTAAATTTTATTCTTTAGAAATTACATATATAAAATGAATCATGCATTAATTTTCAATACTAACAACTGTATTGTTATAACAAATTAATCAATGACACGTATGGATATACAGACATACTATAGCACATGTGATGATAACTAATGCACATAAGATAAATGATTATTTAGGATTTGTCACATAAAATAAAAAGCCTTAAATTTTAAAATTCTTATTTCATGAAAATAAACATTTTTATTCTAAAAATGCATAATTTTGAATTTTAGATAGCTATTATTTATATTTAAAACATATGATGATAAATGGGCATGTCAAACAAAACTAAACTAAAAGCATTTAGAGTGGTATGTTCTTTGTGAATTTAAGTACAATAGGTTAGATGGAAAACAATTGTTTCGTGTGAAGCATTCATGCATAAGAATATAATTAAACATATTTCTCTACATGTGCTTAGGCATGCATATGTATTCATGCATAACCAAAAGGATATTCCATCCTTCTAAAAAAATAGTAATGCATGAATTTGTGTGATTATGATTCTCATACATGTTGATGTGGGTTTAAGAATTATATATAGCCATGCAAACACAAAGTGTCTACATGGAACTTTTCACAACCAAAGCAAGGTTTAATAAATTCTTATTTTACATCTCAAAAACATAATTTAATCACCAAAAATTGGTTTTATGAAAACTTATTTAGGGTTATAATAAAAACCTATAAGTATATACATATAACCTTATATATATATATATATGTGTGTGTGTGTGTGTGTGTGTGTGTGTATAATCCACTTAAACATAGTAAGAAAGGATACTTACATGATTTACATGTATATAAAATATGTATACTTTCACCATTTAAAAAACACATAAAAAATTGGTTTATTTCATAATAAACATATATATATATATACATATATCCATATATACAAAAGTATATATGTGGGTTTTCTATAAAAAAACTGAAACTAAAAAATAACACATACTATTACCATAAGTTTTTAAAAACACGATTTAAACAATGATAAACAACACTTAGAATACTTAAAAACCAATTCGAAAGGGGACTTATATAAACTGTATGACTATATATATATAAACGTATATACAAAGTGTGTATATAGGGTTTTCACAAAGAAGAAAAGCTATATTAAACCCTTACCATATTCAAGGAGGAGGTAGGGCCAAGCAGAGGTTGGAGAGTTACTTGATAAGAGAGAAAACCCAAAAGGTTCATGTGTAAAGTGAGTGTATATAAAATGTTTATATATATTTTTATAAACCACAGATCAAACATGGAAAGGTAAACATTGACTTCGAGGGAAGACTTAGATAGGAGAAAAAAACTCTTCTAATCAATAAAAGCTCAAGTGGGTCAGTCATTTGATAAAGTATGAATATATATATATACAATGGAAAATCTATCTGGATCCACAGATATTGAGTTTTAATAAAACAAACCCGTATGCCGAATCTGTGGAAAATAAGAAGGGAAGAAGCTGCAGATGGAAATAGGAGGTGCCATGGGTTGAAGAAGAAAATAATAGAGAAGAAGGTGATGTGGACTGGTGCGGCGCAATACAGAAGGAAGAAGAAGATGATAGTGGAGATGTGGGAAAGAAATGGATAGTTTAGATCAACCGAGACTTGATCAGACGACTAAGGGGAATTCACGGTTATAAAAAGGGATTGATAGTCAAGATTATAATTCCAGTTTGATCGGAAAGCTATGAAAGAATGCAAGATTTTAAAATAGATGGACATCAGAGATCTCGTGTGGCATGATCAGATAGACGAGGAAAACACATAAGATGAGCCGCGACGATGGAGGTTTGAAGCTGAGATTGGATTGGATGGATGAGATCTCGGCCAGTGAGATCCAGCGGTTGGGATTACATCCCTCAGAAAAATCTGTGTCCCACATCGAAACGAGGGTAAATCTGCACAGACTTTAAAATCCTTGAGCTCCCAGTCATTCGACAGATTACTCCCTCTCCCCTCCCCAGTACCGTCCCATATCGGTTCACTGTGGGCATTCTCTATGCCCACCCCTACCACCATGTTGCCCCGCACAGAGGCACGCTCACTGGTCCCCTCAATTCTGCACTCGAGTCTCTCACGAAACCATGGGTGAGTTCTCCCTTAATCCTGGACTGTGCTGGATGAGGGGTTCAAGCTTGGCCGCCCACTCCTTAGAGAGATGGTCTGAGTTGCCTCCCTTGGTTGGATTATGGGCTGGCCTTCAAGGGTTGCACGTAAATTTTTATCAAAACTTAATCTTCAAAATAAGTATTAAAAGAATGTATTTTTATTAATACCATAACAATGTAATTAATTTTTTATTACATTAAAACTTGTTTTCGACTTCTTTTTACACTTTAAAACATTACAATTCAAAAACCATCATACAAACTATACTATATCATTACTAAAAGAATAACCTTTTTATCCTCAATAGTATTTCAAAACACGATTTCAAATCTATTTTAAGCTTTAATACAACTTCATTTATTTTATTCATTTTATGATAATCATCATGGTTATAGTTTTTTATAATAAAGTGCACCCTTATTTTAAAACCATGTTAGTATTTACCATATTTTATAACTTTAAAATATTATAAATCATGTGATACATATATATTTCTTTATAAAATAATTGTTTACATATCATTTTTATCAAAAGGCTAGATAATTATTCATAGATAAATATTCTTTCAAAACATTACATTTTCTTGAAAACGTAAAAAAAAATCATATTTTTAAATATTTAAAACTCTTAAGTTCTTAAAATAATTAAGGTACTTAAAATATTTAGTATACTTATATTACTTTCATATTAAGTATGCTTAAAATAATCTAGATACTTAATATGACCAATGGTTACAAAACTTTATGACTGTTAAAACACAAACGGTCCCCTAAAGACTCTAATGACTATAAAAAGAAAAAAAATGGTCATATGTATTTCCAATGGTCAAGAAGACCATTATAAAAACATGTTTAGGGTATTACATTTTTAAAACAGTTTGGATTATAAAGATGGTTCTCTACATTCCTATGATGCTTAGTACTTGTTCCATTCTTCTAGTAATTTTATTCTTTACTACAGCCAGTCCAAGGGATGAGGGCTACTTGCTTGGTTTCATTGTGGTGCAAGGAGGTCTCCTAGTGGTGCTTCTCAGATTTTCCATTAGTTTTCTAGGCTATCTATGGTCTTTTGTCCTTGATGTAATGTAATGTTTTAGTGTTTTATTGAATAAAATATGTCTTGTGTTTATTTTTCAAACATTTTTTTGGATAGTATGGAAATTAAGCAAAGTAAAACAATTAAAACTATTAAAATATTATTATATTACACATAAAATAGGTTCAGGGTGCCATAATACCATTATTTTAAATGGTTTCATCAAACCCATAGTCTTTTGTTGTTCATGATTGACTTGTGGGAATACTAAGCATTGAGATAAAAATTCTATAATATACCTTTTCATGTTATCCCACCAGAAATTTTTCTTTAATTCTCTATACATATTAGTGATTTTTGGATGAATAGAGAAGTATGATCTATGCACATCATCCATAATTTCTGTTTCAACTCTGGTTTTTATAGGACACATATACGTGTTTCAAGCCTTATATCTCTATATTTAGAAAATTTGAACTCTAAAATATTCCTTACCTTTTTTATAGCACCTCATCATCTTACTGGGCCTCATTTATCCTCTCATTGATAGAAGAGTGGGCAGTTATTTGAGAAAGGTAATATGAAATTAATTTTATTCTTCCCACATCCATCCTTTTCATGTTCAAGAATATTAGATCCCTTGTAATCCTAATCATGGATAGGGTTGTAGTATCCTTTATACTCAGAGAATACACCACTTGGTCACCTTACTAGGATAGTAATGGATTGAATAATCACAATCCTTGATTAGCTTTAACCACCTTCACTAGTTCATATTGATCTCCTTTTTATTGAATATATACTTGAATATTTTATGATCTGTATATATATCACACTTATCCTTGTAGAGATAATGTCACAAAATCATCAATGAAAATATCACTTCAGCTAATTCTAGATAATTTTTTGGGTATTTCTACTCATGGATCTTTAATTGGTGGGTGGAATTGGATATTAATTTTGCATATTTCAAGAGTACACAATCCAGTTCCTTTTTAGATGAATCACTATATATCACAAACCCTTACCCACTAGTGGGTAATGTGTATATAGATGTAGTGATTAACCTCTTATTTAACTCTTTAAACATGTCTCCACATTCATCAGTCTATAAAAACTTAACTCCCTTCTAATTTTTCTTGGTTATTGGTATTGACAATCAGAAGAAGTTACTCACAATTCAATGATAGTACCCAACTAATCCAAGGAAACTATGTATTTCCTATACATATTTTGGTCTGATCCATCCTTTAATTTCCACTATTTTTGAAGGATCCACATATACTATTTTGTTGTTGATAAATTTCCTTAAGAATGTTACTTTATTTATATAAAACTCACATTTAAAGTACTTTTCATAGAAATTTTCTACTTGAAAGGTATTATATACAACATTAAAATACTCCTCATGTTCCTCAATACTTTTTAATAATTGTATTTTTTATGTAATGTTGTATATTTTTTTACATTAATGGAAGTTGTATTGTTTTCTTCTACTATAAATATATTTCTATAGTTTAATTTTATGCTCTGAGATTATATTCTACTATGTTGGAATCCCTCTTCTCAATTACCTTTAAATTTCATTACAGGTTTGTATTGTTTCTATTCTGTTTGTGTGCTTGTGTAGCATTTATTTCACTCTCTTCTTACCTTTTTCTTTTTATCTAATTTGTTCATCATTATCTATATCCCTATACACATTAATATCCATTTTGGTGGATGATTAAACATACCTTTGGGGTGTGGACTAGGTTTTATATGATGAAGTGATCAAGAAAAAATATGCTTCATAATTTTCAAATTATCACTGTATGCCTCAATCGATTTTGTCATCGATTATTATCATAATGGAATTTAGGGGTTTTATGTATTATTGGATCTCTTGAAACATAATGTTTCATCAATTATTGAACCACACAACAATAACATGTTTTCATGGATTGAATCTTGAGTTGGGACTTGTATTATAGCTAAAACATCATAGAAATCTCATATTTCACATATCGCATTGTGAATATTTATTTGACATAGTCTTTTTCAATGCTCAATAAAATCAATTTGTTAATCACTTATCCATTGTGATCACCTTGTCTCGTCATAAATAGTTCCATTCATTTTAATTTCATTTTTTTCTCTATGAACATAACCCCCTATTACAGACAATAATAATCCAGTCATTCAAATTGTTTAGTACCATTACTGAGGATTCAACCTATGTCACTACTATAGATTCCTTTATATTCAATTATTTCATTTATTATCACTAAAAAATACTGACAATGGGGGGCTATTTTTTAATGCTTGACTTAGCACTGATAAAAGTAATCCTTAATAATTTAATTTATTTATATATATTTACATATTTTTAAATATGATTTATATAAAAATAAGTATATATGTGTAAATATAATATATAAATATGATTTATATAAAAATATTATAATAAAAATATATTATCAATCTTATTTTAAAAAAAAATTTATAAAAATTTATCTAATTTATATTAATCATAAAAAATGTTCAATAATTTATTTATATACATCAATTAAAAAATGTATATATAAATATAACATATTAATATTTAATTTAAACAATTATATAAATATATGAATGAATATATATTTATTTAAATATAGTTACTTGAATTTATATATTTATATTAATATTAAATAATTTAAAATACACACACATATTTTTATGTATGTGTATGCATGTGTATGTATATGGTTGTATGTGTACATATGTATGTGTGTAATTTTATGTGTTGTATGTGTATATATGTGTTGTGGGTATGTATATGTGTGTATTCTTATAGATGTATGATTGCATATATGTATGTATATGGGTACGTGAATTTATGAATGTATTTGTGCGTATGTATGTGCATGTATGTGTATGTACATGTATTTATGTCTATGTGTGTGGATATACGTGCATGTATGTATGTGTGTATGTTTATGTGTATGTTTGTGTATGTATGTGTATATATGTATATGTTTATATGTGTATGTTTATATAGTGTGGGTAGGTTTATGTAGTATGAGTATGTATGTGTATGTATGTGTATATATGTGTATGTAATTGTCTATATGTGTATGTGAATATGTGTGTGTATGTGTATGTATGTGTATATTCTTTTATATATAAGAATGTGTATTTATGTGTAGGTGTATGTGCATGTGTATGTGTATGTGCATGTGCTCGTGTATGTTTATGTGTATGTATGTTTACATTTATGTTTATGCGTATGTATGTGAGTATGTTTATGGATGTGTATGTATTTTTGTTTGCATATGTATGTGTATATGTATATGAATATATCATTATATAAAAATAAAATCCATTTATTTTTTCAATATGATATATCTCATTATAGTATATTTATATATATACACACACAAACTTATATACATACACACAGTCACATGAAAAGTCATTTGGTTTTTCTAGTGTGTCGGGTCTTTGGGCCTTCGGGCCACATATTGGGCCTTATGCCACTGGGTCTACAGGCCATGTAATAGTTCCCTCTCAACCCAGTTAAAAAGAGTGTAACACCCCGACCCTAGTTACCAAGAGTCGGTGCATTATTTTAATACATTGGCATGATTACAAGGAATTAAGTCCTGGAGGACCGATCAGTTTAGAATTCTTGGAAAATATATTACATATATGAAAGTTACATTACAATTTCTAAAATAAAACAAAACAAAAATAATCCATTGAGAATGCCAATATTCCCCTAGCTTAACCCTACATATCAATCATAATACACTTCTTCGCATCTTGGGAAAAATAAAACATAAGAAAGGGGTGAGCTCAGATACTCGGTAAGGATAACAATATAGTGGAAACTACCATAAATAAGCATAAATATTTAAGGTAATTTATAATTCTAAAACACAAGCCTTTTAAACTTAATATTTAGCATAATATAGAAAAGATAAATCAAATAATTCCATTTACTTATTCACATAGATATTCTATTAGTTGAATAATCACATGTAATATCAATAGCTAATTTCATAATGATGGAATGCATAATGTCGGACATCATAACCACATAGTCAAGGCCTCGTGCCAAAAATACAAATAAGATATCATCAAGGCCTTGTTTCAAGACACTATTTTGTCTCATGAGACCTACCGATGCATCAATGAGCTATAATGGGCTCCACCTGTCACTTACTAAGTCCAATGCATTCCTCGCATGAAAAGGTTGAAACACAATATAAACATTCGTATTAAAACTAGCATAAGAAATGTCAATACTTTAACCATAAACCATGAATGGTATAAAAATATCACATCCAAAGTCAAACATATCATAAAATCTTCAAAACAATATGGAAGATTATATCATAATAAATCAACTTCAAACGAGTGTAAAATCCATCAAAGGATGTTGACATAGATGAAATCAAAACTATTTGAGAGAAATATCTATTTCTATTTTAAAATAAATTAAAATTAACATAATTTATAAAGGAAGACATTTAAAAGAAATTTTTGAATCAAAGTGTCCCATACCACTTTGAAACTTTTGAAAGTAATTAACATTTTAAAACATTCATGTCTATATAAATAAATCCTTAAAACCATTTTGAAAACATGGACATTAATGAGAATGATTTAGAAGAAAAATTATTTAAACCATTTAAAATGATGTTTTAGTTAAATATTCCCTTAAAAATAATCCTTTTGAAAACTATTTTATGAAACATGGACATGGATAATAAATATGTCCCAGTAAAAACTTACACATAAACAATCTCGGATAATAATGAGATTGAGGAATTAACCCTTACCTTGTACTTTCCTTTAGTCGAGGGTATGTTTAACCTCCTATATAATGACCATAGTATATTATTAAATTATACCAGAACCATATTAATATTTATGATTTCATATATTATTCATTTATTACTTTATACTACCCACTTAATAATAATTTCCATGTTAAAGTAACATTTCAGGTAATAATCGATTTCTTTATCGTACGTATTTTAACTTTTTATTCTTGATCGTATCACTTAGATCATGATTTACATACTTCAAGAATATAAAACATGATTTATATATCATATATATATAATATATAGATATATGAAATGGAAACGCCGTTCATGGAGACGGTAGTCCGTACGTACGCATGAACGTTGTTTCCGTTTTCTTATTGCATCATCATTGTGTCATAAATAAATTTAATTATTTGATGTCGAAAATTTATAAATAAAATAAAATAAATCTATGAAATATTTTTATCTTTCTAATGAATATTTATAGTCTAATTTATCTTATGCGTAACCCTATATTAAAAATAGTTTAGTTATTAAACTTTGAATTTAACACTTTTAACTCTTCTTTAAATAAAATATAATAAATATCATAATCTAACCCAAATGGATCAAAAGGATATTATTTTTTTCCTAAGGTTGATTTTGGTCTAAATACACTTATCCAATAGAATTAGGACATGTGTTGGGGTAATTTTAATATTATTTTTACCTTTAATTACTTTATTTACTTTTAAGAGTGGTAAATAAAATTCAAAAGTTACTATTCAACAAAAATTATTTTCATCCTACTGAACCACATTTTACTTACTGATGTCAACTGTGTCTCTCAGATTTTTGAAATTCAATTCACATAAGTGATAAAATTGCGTTTTATGCAAATTTGCAAATGTGGCTAGAAGGTGGGTAAAAGACGTTAAAAAAGTTCAATAAAATTTTATATGTATAATCTTATTATAAAATGACTCCAATGAATTACATTGAAATAATATATGTATTATGTATCTATTTTTACTTTAAGATAAATTTTTAATTAAAAATAACTATTTAAATGAAAATGTCGGTTTTTATCTATAACACAATGTTTTTTACTATTCATTAAAAATTGAATGTTTTCAAAAAAATACCAAAAATTAACCCAAAGGTAATTTTGATATTCCAAATTCAAAAAATATTTTTATTTTACCAAATTTAAAACATATAAGTTGCATTAATTAATTTAAAATTAATTCCTATTGTCAAAACCAGAAAGCGGGTTTTTAAGAAGTAAAAAGTATCAAAAGATTGACATGTGTTTATGTCCAATTTAAATGTAAAATTACTTACAATGACCTAAATTATATTAAATGATAAAAATATAATCTAATTATACTTTAAAACCACTAAAATGAATAATTTAACAATTTAAATTATTTTTATTAAAAAAGTTGTTTTCAATTAAAATTTAGTATTTTTTTACTATTCATAAAAATATGAAAGTTATTATAAAAGTACCAAAAATTTATTCAAATAAATTTTTATAACCCAATTATAAAGAAGAATTTAATTTAATTAAATTTAATATATAAAAATGTCAAATATTAGATTTAAAAAGGGTTCGCCATTAAAAGGCGGTAAAATTGCATTTTTTGAAAAATACCTCTTTTATCTGAAAAATTAAATTTGTTCTTATATTATGTTTAATAAACACATACTATGGATGTTAAAATTATATGGAGTATAAAATACCTTTGTGAAAAACCCACATCAGAAATTGGGTTAATAAAATTTAGTCTTAATAAGAGGGAAAAAGAAATGAAAAAGTCACCACCAAATTAGGATTTCGAATGGGAGAACATTGGTGGAAATTATAATTGGAGGAAAAATGTAAATATTTATAGGGAGTGATTTAGGTCATCAATCACAAACAAATGAATGGAAAATTGAGGGCCTCAAAGCCATAAATCTATGATGATTTAAAATATCACCAGTTCAACAAAACATAAGGTATTAGGATAACACATTTTTGGATTTAAGATTATTTCCCTAAAGTTTAAAAATTAATTTCTTCATAGAATTAAAAAAAAAAGAATACTTGAAAAGTAGAGTCTCATCCTTTAACTAATTTCTACCACAAACTCATCTTAGAACTCAAAAATATTATATTTATCCTAATCGTATAGGGTTACAAAAAAATGAATTTATAATTCATATATCAAAACATTTAAAAAAACTACATTATACAAACCAATACATCACATAGGCCAGTGGTAGGTGATGCACCGTTATCACCATTCGGTTGTGGGTTCAAATATCGCGGCCTTGCCAGACGCGACAGGCTGTCGTCCGACCTCCAGGTTGTCCTTTTTATAACAATCCAAAAATAATCTTAAGAAATGTTTTAACCTTAAACAATAGTATCCAAAGTCCAACTTAATTCATTCCAACCTTTAGACTTATCCAAAATACTTATATCCAAACTCACAGTCCAAATTTTATAAGGAAGGTAAACATAATGAAGATATCTTTTTCCCACATAATAATATATGAATACCTTCATCATGTATTCTCTTAAAATATAGTAACACCCTGAATTATCATAAAACCTTATTTAATACATTCACGATCCATTGTTCCTTATAGAATACTGTATATACTCCTTAAATCCAAAATTTTTGAATACTCCAACAATGATGGAATAAAAAAACCATTAATCAGTTCCAAGGATGTCAATAATACCCAATATACTTTATCCAACTCAATTATCTCTTATTCCAAAATCACTACCTCAGTATCAGGACTATATTAAGGTTTATCCTTCTCTCAACCATATATTTTCCAAAATGTTTAACTTGAAACCGTGTCACTTTACTTGGTACCATAAAATCTCAAATCCTTGATGAAAACATACTACAATACAATCCTTATATACTTTATAATTCTTATAACTTGTAAATCATTAATAAAATACTCAAATGACACAATTATTTAATAACAACTTAAGAACACTAATCATTCCTCTTCATCTGCGGTAGTATCATAACTTGATTATTATCCAATAGCATCATTTAGGGTAAACTCTGATGATTGGGACATTGATTCACGTAGTGTCCCAACTCCTTGCAGATTAAGCATTGTACATTAGAAATATTTTTCTTACCCTTGCAATAATGAACTTAGTATCCTTTTTCTCCACACTTATAACAAACTCTCATTCCTTTCAAGCACTTATTTGGGTGATTCTTTCCACAGTCATCAAATATGGGAAAATTACTTTTTTCCCTTCTTCCCTTTATCCACATTTCTCTCTACCATCCTCTTCTTCTCTGGATTCCCTTCAAATCCATACGACTCAAATAATTCTTTACTTATCTTATTAATACATGATACTATTTCTTCATATGATGAGAATACGTGGGAGACTATTTCCCTTCTAAATGTTGGATTAAGACCATGAAATATGTGATCCTTCTTACTCTTTAGATCATGTGTAATGCTGGAGTTCTCATTCCTTCTACTAGGCACCATTTCTAAATGAAAAAATACACTAGGTTAGATCATATCATAATGTATAATCCAAAAACTAGAAAAATCCTCAGCATTGATTGAATATTTTTACACATCTAGTCTTATAATCATAAAAATGGTTTTTTATGACATATTTACTCATAAATTATTCATAATGGTTTGTAAAGAAAATGTGAATTATCATAAGAATATCCCTTAGGAGTGTTGTAACCAAGAGTGCAGCAAGGCCTGTTGTTGTGCACCAGTTCCCATTTAAGTCTAGCTTAAAGCAGTGTTTTCAGGTTTTACCCCTAGATGCATCTGTGACAGAGCCACCTCTACCTGCTCGTATCCAAATAGGGATGTATTGCTTGGAAAATCTACAAAATCTCTACATTACCAAAATTCTAGGAAATTCTTCTATACTAATTCTCAAAGTTTATCTTAGGGTAATGTTCTCTAATCAGAGTTTATCTAAATATATTTCCAAAATTGTTGCTAAACTTCCTCAGATACCAACTGTAATGCCCTGACCCTAGTTACCCAGAGTCGGTGCATTATTTTAATACATTGGCATGATTACAAGAAATCAAGTCCTGAAGGACCAATATGTTTAGTAGTCTTGGAAAATAGATTACATATATGAACGTTACATTTCAATTTCTAAAATAAAG
Organism: Viscum album; assembly: GCA_963277665.1. Lineage (NCBI taxonomy): Eukaryota > Viridiplantae > Streptophyta > Magnoliopsida > Santalales > Viscaceae > Viscum > Viscum album. Next base: position 1,876,508,362 of record OY728143.1, on the reverse strand, counting down.
CACAATAAAAATAATTATTTGAGAATTCCATTATTCCCTTAGCTTAAACCTATATATCAATCATAATACACTTATTCACATCCTGGGAAAAATAAAACAAAATAGAGGGGTGGGCTTAGATGCTAAGTAAGGATAACAATATGACAAAAACTATCATAAATAAGCATAAAAATTTAAGGAAATGTATAAGACTAAAACAAAAGCCTTTTAAACGTAAACTTCAGTATAATATGGAAATGATAAATCAAATAATTCCATTTACTTATTCACATGGATATTCTTATAGTCGAATAATCAAATGTAATATCAATATCTAATTTCATAATGATGCAATGCATAATTCCAGACATCATAACCACATAGTCAAGGCCTCATTCCAAGACTACAAATAAGATTTTGTGAAGGCCTTGTGCCAAGACACTAGTTTGTCTTATGAGACCTACTGATGCATCGATGAGCTATATCAGGGTCCACCTGTTACTTACTAAGTCCAATGCATTCCTCATATGAAAAGGTTAAAACATAATATAAACATTCGTATTAAAACTAGCATATGAAATGTCAATAATTTAACCATAAACCATGAATGGTATAAAAATATCACATCCACAGTCAAACATATAACAAAACCTTCAATATAATATGGAATATTGTATCATAATAAATCAACTTCAAATGAGCATAAAATCCATTAAAGGATGTTGACATAGATGAAATCAAAACTATTTGAGAGAATTATCTCTTTCTATTTTGAAATCATTTAAAAGTCACATAATTTAGAAAGGAATACATTTAAAAGAAATTATTGAATCAAAGTGTCCCATACCAATTTGAAACTTTTTAAAGGAATTAACATTTTAAAACATTCATGTCCATATAAATAAATCCTTAAAACCATTTTGAAAACATGGACATTAATGAGAATAATTTAGAAGAACAATTATTTAAACCATTTAAAAATGTGTTTTAGTTAAAGAGTCTCTTAAAAATAATCCTTTTGAAAACTCTTTTATGAAACATGGACATGTATAATAAATATGTCCTAGTAAAAACTTACACATAAACAATCTCGGATAATAATGAGATTGAGGAATTAACCCTTACCTTGTACTTTCCTTTAGTCGAGGGTATGTTTAACCTACTGTATAATGACCATAGTATTTTATTAAATTACACCAGAACCATATTAATATTTATGATATCATATATGATTCATTTATTACTTTATACTACACATTTAATAATAATTTCCATGTTAAAGTAACATTTCAGGTAATAATCGCTTTCTTTATCGTACGTATTTTAACTTTTTATTCTTGATCATATCACTTAGATCATGATTTACATACTTATAGAATATATAACATTATTTATATATCATATATATTCATAATATAAATATTTATAATAGATAGATATATGAAATGGAAACACCTTTCATGGAGACGGTAGTTCATACGTACGCATGAACGTTGTTTCCGTTTTATGTTCGTATAATATGGAATTAAGTAAACAACATATATTTATCTACATAAATATATATTATTCCAGTATATATATTATTTCATATTCCTCATAATTAATCATTGTATTTATTTTTATAAAAATTCTTGAAGGGTGATCATTGAAGATGAATCTCATCGCGTCGTGGAGACGTTAAGCCATACGTACACACGAGCGATAATATCATTCTATTGATGGTGAAATGGTGTTTAATTGGATGGTATATTACATATATAGAATCGTTACCATGTTATATTCATTATTTAAATTAATTATACTCATTATTATACCTATCCAAATAATGTAGTGTTGAATAACAAACTACACCACGACGTGGAGACGATAAGCCGTATGTACGCACGTATGGTGAATTTGTCATTCATAGGATGGATAGAATAATGAAAACGATTGTAAAATATTTATAATAATATCACATTATGTATAGGATACTAGATTTATTATTTTGGTATGGAAACAACAAATAAAGAGGAAGTGGAAGAAGAAAAAAACTTTGAAAGAGGTGATGAAATAATTACCTCTTCTTCAGGTGTTTCCTTTTGATTTGAACAGAGGGGATCCTTAGTTTGGCTTTATGATCAAAGTAAGGCCTGTAGGTTTAAGTGAGGATAGTTGGTAGAATATTTGAGCATGGTTTGGCTTATCCAAATGGCTTTGGAGGTGTGAAATTAAGATAATGGTAAGTATCCTTTTATAAGAGAGGTGATGGTCACTTTAGGAAAACATGAAATATTATTTTATTACAAAATAATTTTTGGTTTATAATGGCTCAAAATGGATTTATTTCAAGGATAAGGTGGGTATGGGTCTAAATATTCTCATAAAATAGGTTTTAGACAATTTTAGGTCACCATATTAACGTTATCTTTTAGATTTAACCCTTAGTTAAATAGTTTAACTTTTACCATGTCTTCATGTATTACTATAATACATGGTTAATAAACTTACTATAAAATGCCAAGAGAACCTCAAGTGGTTCATTAATAACATATCTATAATTATATAAGTCCTTTGGCCAAACCTTATATTTTTAGGAATATTATATCATTTAATAATATAGTATTTGTTTTAAAAACTCATTTATGTCAATTTTGACACTATTTAGTAATTGATTTTTGTTAAAGTCATACCAACTTGATGATTTAGAAAAAAATAAATTTAATCATCCCCAACATGTCATATTCACCTATAAAATTAGTGTATGGATTCAAAAGATTCTATTTGAATTTAGTTTAATATTTATAATATCAATTATTTTAATATTTCATTAAGAAGGTAATTACTGCATCATCATTGTGTCATAAATAAATTTAATTATTTGATGTCTAAAATTTAAAAATAAAATACAATGATACATGAAATATTTTTATCTTTCTAATGAATATTTACTGTCTAATTTATATTATGTGTAACCCTATATTAAAAATGGTTTAGTTATTAAACTTTGAATTTAACACTTTTAACTATTCTTTAAATAAAATATAATAAATGTCTTAATCTAACCCAAATGGATCAAAAGGATCTTATTTTTGTGATAAGGTTGATTTTGGTTGAAATACACTTATCCAATAGAATTAGAACATGTGTTGGGGTAATTTTAATATTATTTTTACCTTTAATTACCTTATTTACTTTTAACAGCAGTAAATAAAATTCAAAATTTACTATTCACAAAAAATTATTTTCATCCTATTGAACCACATTTTACTTACTGATGTAAACCGTGTCTTTCATATTTTTAAAATTCATTTCACAGAAGTGGTAAAATTGTGTTTTATGCAAATTTGCAAATGTGCCTAGAAGGTGGGTAAAAAAGTTAAAAAAGTTCAATAAAATTTTATACGTCTAATATTATTATAAAATGACTCCAATGAATTAAATTAGACTAATATGTGTATTATGTATCTATTTTTAATTTAAGATAAATTTTTAATTAAAAATAATTATTTAAATGAAAATGTTGGTTTTTATCTATAACGTAGTGTTTTTCACAATTCATCAAAAATTGAATGTTTTCAAAAAAATACCAAAAATTCACTGAAAGAAAATTTTGATATTACAAATTCAAAAATTATGTCTATTTTACCAAATTAAAAACCTAGAAGTTGCATTAATTAATTTAAAATTAATTCCCGTTGTTAAAACCAGAATGCTGGTTTTTAAGAAGTAAAAAAGTATTAAAAGATTGACATGTGTTTATGTCCAATTTAAATGTAAAATTACTTACAATGACCTAAATTATATTAAATGATAAAAATATAATCTAATTATACTTTAAAACCACTCAAATTAATAATTTAACACTTTAAATTATTTTTATTAAAAAAGTTGTTTTCAATTAAAATTTAGTATTTTTTTTACTATTCATAAAAATATGAAAGTTATCAAAAAAGTACCAAAAATGTATCCAAACTAAATTTGTAGGACTCAATTCTAAAGAAGAATTTAATTTCATTAAATTGAATATATAAAAGTGTCAAATATTGGATTTAAAAAGGGTTCTCCATTAAAAGGCGTTAAAATTTCATTTTGTGAAAAATACTTCTTTTATTTGAAAAATTGAATTTGTTCTTATATTATGTCTAAGAAACACATAATATGGATATTAAAATTATATGGAGTATATAAAATTCAAAATGCAGTTAATACTATTCATAACTGCTTTTTGAACGACTAGTTTGGTAAGTCGTGGTGCGCTCGAACTCGGTGTTGCGTGTAGCCAAAGCTATTAAATTACTTTAAAGAGATAATGTACTATGAAATCTTGGGGTGTTACAAAGGGGATTATCCAAAAATAAATAAAAGAATGTAAAGGCCTTTGGGCTATTCAGAGTTATTCATTTGTAATACTTATTCACTTTTAATATCTTGGTAATTTATTCATTTTTAATATTTATTCAATTAATATTTATGTAATTTATTTATTTTGAATATTTACTTAAACATTTTTAATTATTAATATTTAATATTTGTAATATGTTTTTAAATTTACAAAATTAATATTATTCATTTTTATTTTAATATTTATTATTTAAATCATTGTGTAGTTATTATCCATTCATTTTTATTGGGAATTAAATTAATTATTTTTTAATTTAAATGTAATTTTTAGGATTTATTCATTTTTTATTTTAATATTTATTCATTTATATATTTTTTATAATATTTATAATATTTAAAAATTTTATATTTTTGTGAGTTACACAAATAATATTATTTATTAATTTATCATAATATTAATATATTTGTCATAATATTATCACATTTATTAATACTTTTAATATAAATAATATTTTTTATTTATTTTTAATATGTTTTAAATTTATTTTTTATTACAAAGTAATTTTTAATATTCATTTTATGTAATTAGAAATTTATTCTAATTTGTAAATTAAATATTTATTTGTTATGCTTAATTAGTATTTATCAGTGCTTATCGACTAGTGCTAATAATGGTGTGATTTAATTATACCTTTTTATAGATGATAAATTTGGGGCTTTATCACCGTTAAAAAGCACCGATAAGTTAAAAAATTACGAGTGCTTTCTGTTTCAGCGCTGATAAATGTTTATTTTATCAGTTCTTTTTTACTTGTGATGATAAAACTCCTTACTCTATTTTAAAAGAACCCTAACCAAGGTGTCCCTTGCTCGTTCTTATCAAGCTCTTACGAAATATGAATTCTATGGTCACATCCTATGAATCTCTCAACCAAATAAAACCTTAAATCAAAGGTATATTATTCCTTACTCTTTTTCAATCGATATTTAATCATTTTTTAAGTTTTGTATGTTCTTCTTATTGGGTTCTTCTTATATTCATATTGTTTTCACTTTTTTTTCAGAATTTTTGGTTATTCTCCTTGGTTCTTTGCTTAGGATCGACGGTTTCCCCATGTCTAGATGATTATTAGTTGTTCTTATTCTAAATTTTGTTTGGTCCATTATTTTTATTATTTTTTGTTCTCTTAATTTTTGAAATTTTATGTTTTTGAAAACATTGACTTATTTTTATTATAATCTAGGAATTTTTTTGTTTCTATGAATTTTTAAAATTTCCCCTTAGCATTTTCCTATTTCAAATGGTTTTATTCCTATGACATAAGATGTCTTATATTAGACTCCATGCAGTATAAATTCAAAATAAATATGAAAATATAAAGGCATTCAATATGATCAAATGAATTAATGAGAAACTAAAAAACATTGGTATTAATGTGTATATATTAGGGATATTAATTATGTCACACCCCCCATTAGTACCCTTCCAGGACAGGCAATGAAGGAAGGGAGATAATGAAGCCTAAAGCCCGCCTCTGATGGGCCACATGCACAAAGGGCATATCAAACACTTAAATATGAGGCACTAACCTCTGATAAAATTATGATAAACAAGGGATATGATAATCCCACTAAACAACTATTTCTTAAAAAATAAAATAACCCAATATATGCATGCAATGTCATATAAAAATTAAACAACTGTAAAAGAAAGGTAAAAGTACCCCAAAGAAATCCTTTATAGAAACCTCGATTCCCAAACAGCTCCTGAATAACTCTACGATATAGTAATATCTAGAAAGATCACCAACTAGATCTTATGGACCTGAAAAATAGTTTATATAGATAGGGGTGATCATAACATGTATACTCAGTATGATCCAATATAAAAACTCTCGTGCAAATGAGAATAAATCATTATAAATCCTAGTGAATAATCAATAAACCTAACCCTCCAACTAATTAGGTAAGCTAAATTCTCAACCTCACCATGGATCTCTCACCAAGTATTGCATAAAAGTAATAATATAACATCTAACATAAATATTAAAGTGAAGGTACCCTGCTACCTCCCCACTAGTTTTCCTCTCCCGCCCCAATGTCACAATTCATGGGTTATCTCTCTCCAATATGCCACATGAGTCAAAGGAAACTATATAGTGTAATCTGCACCCCATTCATCACATAAACCCATCATCATCATCCTCATATCAAGATAGTAACCTAATAGTTTTTCTGAAATCCACTACAACCTATAGTCCGTGTATTATACCTTAGGCCATCACAACATAGTGTGCTTAGTATTACTCTAAGTGCATGTTCTCAGTTTAGAAGTAACATTTTAATTTATAACGTGTATTACATATTCAAAACCCAAAATACACGATTTTATTTTCTTAATACATTAACACAAAAAATCCATAAATCATTTGTGACATGTAGGAATTAACCACATGTGAATCTGACATGTAATGTGCTCGATATAACTCAAAGTGTGTGTTTTTTGTTTACAAGTGATATTTTAGTACAAAACACACATCACATACTCAAAAATGATAAAAAATTATTGGATTGTATTGTTTCTTTAGGTAAACGATCCAAAATTCATTTGAGACATGTAGGAATCAGACACATGTCAATCCAACACACGATGTGACATGTATAACTTAAAGTGTGTGTTTTTAGTTTCAAAGTGACATTTTAATTCAAAATGTGTGCCATTGACTAAAAAATGAGCAAACAAACTTTGTTTATATATACAATTTTTGAAAATGATCTATAAGTCATTTATGATATATAGGAATCAATAAAATGTCAATCTAACACATGGTGTGCCCAGTATGACTTAAAGTGTGCATTTTTTAGTTTAAAAGAAACATTTTAGTTCAAAACATATGTTATTGATTGAAAAACATGAAAACATCCTCATATTATCTTGAAACTATAGTAAAATGATTCATGACTAATTTGTGGCATGTAAGAATCTGTCACAAATTGATCTGATACATGGTGTGCCCGATATGACTCAAAGTGCACGTTTTCAATTTAAAAGTCACATTTTAGTTCAAAACAAACATCACTAACTGAAAACCAAGAAAACATACACATATTATCTTTATAATTTTAAAACATGATTTATATTTCATATGTGATTTGTATTAATTAGTTTCACATCAATCTAACACACGGTGTGACCAGTATGAATCAAAGTGTGTATTTTCGGTTTAGAAGTGAATTTTTAGTTAAAACGTGACACTTAATTAAAATCAAGAAAACACACTCAGGTGGAATTAATACTTCAGGGAAACAATCCAGAAGTCATTTGTGATATTTTGGAATCAACTACACTTTAATCTGATACACGATGTGACCAATATGATTCAGAGTTCATTTTATCAGTATAAAAATAGAATTTTAGTTAAAATTGTGTGTCACTCTCTAAATATGATGAAAAAACACTCAGATTGTATTGATATTTTAGGAAATTGATTTTTAAGTCATCTATGACGTGCATGAATCGACCACATATCAATATGATTCATGGTGTGACCAGTATGCCTCAAAGTGCATGTTTTCAGTTTAAAAGTTACATTTTAGTTAAAAACATGTCACTTGATAAAAATAGACAAAACACACTATGATAGTATTAATACTTTAGAAAAATAACCCATAAGTCATTTTTACATGTAGGAATCAACCACACAAAAATTTGATACATGGTGTGATAGGTATAACTCAAAGTGTGTGTTTTTAAATAAAAATGACATTTTTGTTAAAAATGTGTGTCACTCCCTCATAACAAAGAAATCACACTTGGATTGTCTTCATATTTTTATACAATGATTCAAAAATCATTCGAGGTGTGTAGCAATTAGAAACATGTCAATATGACATATGACGTTTCTGGTATGACTCAAAGTGTCTATTTTTATTTAAAATTGACATTCTACTCCATAACAATCATCACATAATCAAAAGTTAGCAACTATACTCATATTGTCTTGATACTTAAGTACAAAAATCGATAAATCATTTATAATGTATAGGAATTAACCACACGTTAATCGGGCACATGGTGTGCCTGCTATGACTTGAATAACATGATTTCAGTTTAAAAATGACATTTTATTCATTCATTGTATCATATTTATGTTTAATTTATTTCATTATAGTATTACTAACATGATCATTTATTTTTTCTATAGTTACACACTTTTGTTCAAGCAGGGCTAGTTTCTTCATCAACTGGTAGCATGATCAGGCTCTTTTGGAAGGGGGTATGAAGATAATGAAATAATGCTTTGAATTTGTTGATGTTTATAATAAATTCTATGTATCAATATAATTGTACATACCAATGTGTGAAATGTTTTTAAGAGTTGTACAATGTTTTTTTGTTGCATTGCGATGAAAATTTAATTGAAATTTAATCAACCATTTTTTGTTACAATGTACTATAAATTGCACTAGCACACTGCTGTAGGTGATCTTTTATTGTTTCTATTTCTAGCATAGATAAAAGAGTATTCTATTAGTGCGGATCAAATTCTTATTTATCTGTATTTAGAAAAAGCATTTATAAATGGTCATCCTTATTAGTGCTAAAAAATGCGTTGATAAAGGACCCCATTTTTTTAACGCTAATGAATATAGATTTTATTCGTGCTATTTTTTTTGCATTGGTAATAGTCACTAGCCATTAAAGGCTCTTACAACATCAGTTTTTTTAGCATTGATAGAGGTGGATTATGGAACCGATAAATCTTGTATGTGTAGTACTAATATATACATGGATTATCGACATAATGAAATTTGAGGGTTTTACATTTTATTGGACCTCTTGGAACATAATGGTTCATTTATTACTAAACCATTAAATAATAACATGTGTACATGGATTGAATTTGAGTTGAGACTTTTATTATAGTAAAAAAATTGTAGAAATATCATCTTTCACATATCTCATTGTGAATGCTAATTTGACATGATCTTTTCCAATTCTTGATAAAATCAATCTATTAATCACTTATCCATTGTGATCACCTTGTCTTATCATAAATAGTTTGTTTCTTTTTAATTTCATTTTTTTCTTTATGAACGCATCCCCCTATTACAATAAAAAAAATCGAGTCATTCAAATTGCTTAGTACCATTATTGAGTATTGGTCCCATGTCACTACTATAAATTATGCTATATTCAATGTTTTCCTTTATTATCACTGAAAAAATACTAAAAAATGGGGGCCATTTGTTAGTGCTTGAATTAGCATTGATAAAGGGAATCATGAATAATTTAATACAATTATACATGTTTACATATTTTTAAATATCATTTATATAACAGTAAGTATATATGTGTAAATATAATATATAAATATGATTTATATAACTATATTATAATTAAATAAATATTATCATTATTATTTTCAAAATTTTGTTTATAAAAAATTATTGAATTTATATTAATTCAAAAATTTTTTTTAATAATTTATTTATATACATTAATTAAAAAAATTATATAGAAATATAACATATTAATATTTGATTTAAAAAAATATATAAATATATACATGAATATATATTTATTTAAATATAGTTATTTGAATTTATATATTTATATTTCATTTTAAATAATTTAAAATATACACATATTTTTTATGTATGTGTATGAATGTTTATGTATATGGATGTATGTGTACATCTGTATGTGCATGTATGTATGTGTTTGTATGCATTTTTATGTGTTATATGTGTATATATGTGTTGTGTGTGTGTATATGTGTGTATGTATATAGATGTATGTTTGAATATGTTTATTTTTATGGGTATGTTTGCAATTGGGGGCTTGCTTGAGTGGTAAAGGCTCCCCTTAATTCTGCATCAAACCCAGGTTCAAATCTGGATGGGAGCGAATTTCTACTGGAAGGCGGTGACGCGGGCATGATGCATGCAGGTGGTGATACATGCATGACGCAGAATTGATGACGCAGGTAGTACGAGTAGTCATGACACTGCACTGGACTTTCAGGCCAGTTTTTGGGCCTTTGATCCATTTAACGAGCTTCATGCCCACTAGACCTTCATGCCATGTACTGAATAAATAATGCTTGATAGATGAGCTATCCCTTAGGGGGGGGGGTATGTTTTGCCTTTCCATCCTGTGTGCTTGGTGTGTGTGTGTTTAATATAATTGTACCTCTAAGCACCAAATATATATATTTTTATGGGTACGTGAATGTATGTATGTAGGTGTACGCATGAATGTGCATGTATGTGTATTTACATGTATGTATGTTTTTGTGTGAATGTGTGCATGTACGGATGTACGTAAATGTATGTATGTGTGTATGTTTATGTGTATATTTGTGTATGTGTATGTAAGTATATGTTTATATGTGCATGTTTATATAATGTGTATAGGCTTATGTAGTATGTGTATGTATGCATATATGTGTATGTATGTGTATGTACGTGTATGTAATTGTATGTATGTATATGTGTATATGTTTGTGTATGTGTGTGTATGTGTATATGCTTGTATATGCTTGCATGTGTATGTGTGTGTGTGTGTGTGTGTGTGTATGTGTATGTGAATGTATTTGTACATTTATGTCTATGTGTATGTATGTGTTTATGTGTATGTATTTGTATATATTTGTCTCTGCGTATATATGTGTGTATGTATATGAATATATCATTATATAAAAAGAAAATCCATTTATTTTAATAATATTACATTTCTCATTATAGTACACACACACACACACACACACACACACACACACACTTAAATACCTACACACAATCAGAGGAAAAGTCATTTGGTTTTTCAAATGTAATTAATGCAATTATATATATATATCTTTACATTTTATAAAAATTTTCAATTTTGAATATTTTTTATACGTTTTTAATTGTTAATAATTAATATTTATAATATGATAATAATTTATATAAATAATTTTTAGTAATATTTATTTTACTAATTTTGAATTTAAATATTTATACAATTATTATTTAATAAATTTTAATTATTAATTTATTATGAATCTCTTGTATTTAAATGCACTTTTTAATATTTACTCAGTTTTCTTTTAATATTTAGTCAATTTTAATATTTTTTAACTCATATAATTAATATTGTTATTATTTTTTTACCATTTTTTTGTAATTATTTAATTTTAGTTATTAAATTTTATTCATTTTTAACATGTAATAAATTTATATTATTAATTCATTTATAATATTTATTAATTTTAAATATCTTCTGTAATTTATTCATTTTTTAATTTTTATTCATTTTAAATATTTATTCATTTGATATTTTTGTAAAATATTCAAATTTGATAGTTATTTATATATTTTCTAATATTAATATTCAATATTTTTAATATGTATGTAATTTCTATAATTAATATTTTTTTTAGTTTAATATATCAGTATTTAAATATTTATACAACAAATATTTATTTATTAATAATCAAAAATTTATTATAAATCTCTTGTTTTCAATTTTTCAATTTTTTTAATTTTTTTAATATTAATTCATTTTTAATATTTCATTAATTTATAAATTATTTAATATTTCCCCAATTTATCCAGTTTTAATTATTAAAACTTATTCACCTTTAACATTTGTTCATTTATTATTATTTATTCATTTCTATTACTTATTCAATTTTAATATCATTATAATTTATTCATTTTTAATATCTATTCATTTAATATTTTTGTAATTTATTTATTTTTAATATTTATTTATACAATTTTAATTATTAATATGATTTTAATTTAAAAAATTAATATTTATTCATTTTTATGTTAATATTTTATATTTAAATCATTGTACAATTATCATTTGTTCATTTTTAATTGGGATTTTTTTTATTCTTTTTAATTTAAATGAAACTTTTAGTATTTATTCTTTTTTATTTTAATATTTATTCATTTATATTTTTTTTAAATATTAATAATTTAATTATTTTTTATATTTTTTACTTAAATAAATAATATTAATTATTCATTTATCATAATATTAATACATTTATCATAACATTATCACATTTATTAATACATTTAATATAAATAATATTGTTTATTTATTTTAATATATTGTTTATTTATTATTTTTATTATTTTTTATTTTTTACTATAAAGTAATTATTAATATTCATTTTTATATAATTAGAAATTTATTCATTTTTTTAAATTAATTTTTTATTTTTTATGTTCAACTAATATTTATCATTCTTTATCAGTTAGCGTTAATAAATGTTTTATTTATCCATGCTTTTTTAGAGGTGATAAATCTGGGGCGTTACCAACGTTAAAAAAGTGCTGATAAATCAACCTTTTATGAGTGTTTTTCATTTCCCCACTAATAATTTTGTATTTTATGAGTTTATTTTACTAGCGCTGATAAAACCCCTCACACTATTTTAAAAGAACCCTAATCGAAATTGACCATGCTCACGCCATTCAAACTCTCACGGAAGATGAATTCAGTAGACACATCCTTCAAATCTCTCAATCAAATCAAACCTTTTATTGAAGGTATGTTGTTCCTTACTCATTTCTGATTGATGTTTCATCATGTTGTCACATTTTTTTTGTGTTCTTATTATCTGCATGTTGTTTACACACTATTTTTATAATTTGTAGTTCTCCTCCTTGGTTCTTCACTTATGATCAATTGTTGACCCATTGCTCAGATGATTTTTATTTGTTTTGCTTTTTAACAATGTTTGGCCCCTTATTTTTGTGTTTTTTTGTTCTCCTTATTTGTAACAACTCATCTTTTATCAAAGGTATGACACATTGTTTTTTTGGGTTCAAATCCTTGGTCTTATCTTGGTAAGTGTGCCCTATGACCTAAGAAAGGTTTCAGGAGTGCCTAGAGCTTGTTCGGATCCCGTAGTTATGAAAATTTGAGAGACAGAATGGGTCGCACGACAAGAAAACAGTTAGTGCTAACTGTGAGAATCAATTCTGTGAGGTACCTAGTGCACATGGGAGGTCGTGCGGTTTGTCTGCTACTATTCGAGCCAGGCCTCATGCCCACACAAATTTGAAAATATTTTTTATAGAGGCATTTTACATGGCTTGTGCAAGGTTAGAAAAACAGTGCACCTTGCTTGTGCAAAGGGGGTCTTTGGACAGTGGAGGCAGCATGATTGGCACATAGTTTGGCCAACCATGTGTCCAAACCATGCACCCCCATTTATTAGGGTGATTTTACCAAATTTCCCCTATAATTTTTTTAAACCTATTTTCTTCTTCCCCCTTCTTTTTCACCATGCATAACCTCTTTTACCTCTCCTATGATCTCTTCCTCCACTTCACATAGGGGTCAAGGTAACTCCCCCATCCGAAATCCGATTTCATCACTGCTGGTCATGTTGGATCCGCAATGGTAAGATCCCCAATCCTCTTGCTTTCATTCTTGGTTTATCTTCTCATTTCTTACACTATTTTAGTATGAGATAATTTTACCTATTCTCAGTGCATTTGTCTATTTTGGAGATTTATTCCTTTATTCTTCAAATCAAATGTTGATGGTAGATGAGTGGTCATCCATGGACCTAAGGTAGGTGGTCTAGCAATATTTTCCAAAAATGTCAAGTGTTTTCATAGATTTTACCAATGTTTCACATACCATAAAATTTTGTGAAATTCTTAAAATTGTGTTCTTCCCTCTTAACTAATCAAACCATGAAGTGATACACCCATAGAACCCTATCAACTTATTAAAGGATATCGACCACATGATTTCCACCCCATTGGGTATGCCAATTTGAATACCCTCCTCATGTGTATCTCTAAAGGGCCAATCATCATATAAGTATTTTTAGTGACCCTAAATTGGTATCTGCCATGCCTTGTAAATTGAAGGGCTTAATTTAAATGGATTCTAATGAGTGGAAAGGCCACATCACATGTTTTATAATTATGAACATGATTTATATGTATTTCACACCCTTAGAAATTGTATTAAATGGTTATAAATTCATTTGAGGTGATACCTCATGGTTATTATTACTATCATGAGTATGCCATTACTATTGGCTGGTGAATAATAGATAAGGGTTATGTTGAGCATGGATTTTCATGCTCCCTTACGTTGGGTGATGGGAATGACGTCTAACACCATTATACTTTTATATCTAGATGGTGGTAATGATGCTCTGTGTTCCTCTAATTTGGTTGTTGGGCATGAAGACTCAGCCCACCGTCTCATATGAGGGGAATATTTCTCACATTCATATAATATTGTGGGCTTATAGCCTTGCCAGATCCATTGTCTCATTATACTAGTTATGGATGCCAAAGTTATGCCCCTGGTCCAGCTAGCACCTAGTATCCATGTATATGGCTCTAAACATCCTCACATATAGTGTTCATATACATGTATACATTATATATATATATGGTTACTGGTTAGACTCATTCCAGACTATTCCTAATCAGATAGAGCCATCCAGGTGTCCAATAGGAACCTATGCTAGCTAGTATTTATTTTCCATCATTTCCTATTATTCTTATCTCATGCACATTGTTATGCCATGTACACTAGCTGAAATATTCATAGACACCATTGGAATTGGCCAAATGAGTTTATATCACACCCTACTCAGGTCTTCTTTGGTACCTGAGTATACCTTATGACTACAGATATGGATAAGGGCGAGCTCCCTAATGCAAATGTTTGATGTGTTTTACTTATAACTTGAAACATGAGAGCAGAGGAACGAGCATATTCTTATGATGCTAGTGGAGCTTCCTTTTTTCCTTTCTGTATTTTTGTATTGTATGATGTGTATAAACGTCCCCTATTTCCCTATTTTTTATATCAGCATTCCATGGCATCATTTTTTATATGACTCAGTCTTTGGATTTTGATTATTATTCTGGTTGTTTAGTTGTAACACTCCTTCAATTAATTATTGTATTTTTTCTGCTATTCCATATGTTATATTATGCTTCTGATATTATTTATTTATTTATTATTACCATTGTTCTAATATGATATAATGGTATAGTATACCCATTGTACCACCTTAGAACCTCGCTACCAGTCGGCAGCCTCTGGCGTATAGGGAGGCGTGCTTGAGTCCATGTGACCCAGCAACTCAGGGCATCACTTAAGTGGATCTCAGGTCAGGATATTACAAAGTGGTAAAAGAGTAATATTTTATTTTGTATTATTGTTTGGGTATTAGACATGATAATAGTAGTTAATGGAATTTGGTAATGAGTTTGTGCTTGGGAGTAGCTAACCCATGCACAGGGGAACCTCAAATTACCTAGGATGGGTTATTAATGTTATTGGATTACGCCTGTTATAGTTGATACGATTTCACCATTGGGTGATACACATGCTTTGTGACATTATTATTGTTGATTCTGTTGATATATAATTTGTTCTTTGTCTTGATACAACAAGGAATTAGCATCTCATGCATCATTATAGGCACTTTAAGGCTAATATTCCATGTATTTTTTCCATCCAACGTCTACTTCCTACATTCATTTTCTAGCTAATTATAGTTTAGTGCCTTGATTCTTATATACTAAATGTGATAATGCTTTTTTCTATGTCTACACCAATCTTAATGGTGTTTTCCCATATATATGGTGGTGAAACCTTAATTGGCCTTTTACACCATGTTATGGGTTTTGGACTTACTAGTTCCATAGAGTGAAATAACATTCGTTGATTAGGATACTTGAATGCCAAAGGATATTTATGGAGCAAGTACATCTATAAATATTAAATGGTGATTCATGAAATCAAAATGTTGATTATGACCTGGTGCATCCTGATACAGGATGTAAAGGTTAGGTTGCAGTTAAATGACATGCCAATTGCAATTTATAAGGAGTATGACATTTATAATTAGCAATGGAGATGTATCTAATTGGACCATGATATATCCACATATATATATATATATTTATAAAATAGTATAAAATAAAATTTCACTGATGTTTTAAATTGAAATGGTTATCGCTAAATGGGATGACATTTACAAGGTAAAGGGTGTTTTCATATATACGTTGCGATTGAAACCCCATATACTGGAACCCCCTATTATGTTATATGATACATATACCTGAACCCAACCTTAGTAGGGGTAGTTAGCGGTGTATGTTACCTTATTATGGCCTATTATGGGTTTTATTTTTCACATTGACCTGGCTATTAGAGTTCGAGGTGAAGTGTGATATTTTCATATGAAGGATATGTACCTATCCCAATTATCTATATTTAATCATTACAATATTTGAATTCTTTTATAATGTATTTGAGGTGGTTAAGACCATGCAACGAAGGTGGTGGCCCCTGAGCCACCAGTGATACCTCCTACAGTGCCACCTATGGTCCCAACTTCTATTCCTAACATAATAACTAATGCCCAATTTTGAGAGGGTTTTATTTGGATGTTGTATTCTGTGTAAGGTGTTTCTTGACCTACCCCAACTATGGAATAGTTGACTATAGAGTTTTAGTAGAAGAATCCTATCACCTTCTTAAAGGATGACACACCTCATGCTGTAGAGTCATGGCTAGAGGATATGCTTTCTATTTTTGATCATTTGGAGAAACATCCAAAGTGGAGGTTCATGGTCGCTACCTATATGTTATGTGGTTTTATAAAGAGGTGGAGGGATTCCATCACCCAAGAAGACCGACATCAGGATATGATTTGGAGGGATTTATAGATATTCTTATATGATTACTTATTTCCACATATGTTAAGGGATGATTGGTCTAGATAATTTATAAACCCGCAGTAGGGAGCCATGTCTATCATGGATTATTTTTCTCGTTTTACTGAGCTACAGTAATTCACACCAACTCTAGATGGTGAACATATTATGATACACAATTATTTGAGGATGGGATGGTATACTCCATCTGATCACAGTTTTATGTATTTTAGATTACTACCATTTCTAATATATTTAACTAGGCTCTGATTAATGAGTAAAATTTTAGGGAAACTGATGGTGGGAACTAGGGTGTTTCATCACCCAGACCTTGAAGTGTTTCTTATAGTGGTTGAAAGTGATTCTTTTAGGTTTATTGTAGGGCTAGAAGAAGTCATACAATTACTTATGATAGTTTCCTCACGTGTCACCAGTGCAGGAAACTGGGGCACATGAAACCCCAGTGTATGCGGGATCCAATTGTATTCAAAGGTTGTAAAAGGATGGGGCATATCTAGCACTTCTACTAGATATTTCCATCAGTGCCTAGAAAGAGGGGATCTACACCTACCTCATGTTCTGGAGAATGGGTAGTAGTATCTCATTAGGTGTGTAGCTAGAATACCACCAAACTCTTAGGACAAGGTGGTGGTCAAGGGAGAGGTATTCAAACTTAGTATTTGCAACGCCAGATGAGAAAGCATACTCATGAAAGTCAGGTTGTGACTCGGGGTCAAGGTATGGGCCAATTACATGTAGTGTAGACTATGCTGGAGGAGCAGAGTGCTAGACCTTCTACTATTCGATGCACTATTCCATTAACCTCTACCTTAGTGTTTAATTTATTTGACCTAGGCACATCACACTCTTTTATATCTGAGATAATTCGGGAGAGTATGGGCATATATATAGAGCATTACTATGATGTCATGAAACTTGATAACTTTTTGGGTATCTGATCATATAGATTTCATCATTTTAAGGATTTTCCCCATGAGATAGGTTGATATCTCTTCACGTGGAACCTTTTTATCCTTGGAAAGAGAGAGATTGATGTAATCATCGGTATGGACTGGTTAGTTACCTATTGATCCAATATTGATTTTTATCATTCGAGGGTGATGTTTACATCATCAGAGGGAAGTAGAAATATCAAAAATGGAGAATATGATGTCAATGTGTCTCGAGATGGACCTAAGAAACATGGGCTAGGCAGATTTTCTTGGACCACATCTTGTCCATGAGACTTAATAGAAAGTCCATTTGATCAGAAAATACATGTTGATAGCTCATTTTAGATAGAATTCATAAGCCAACTAATGTCAATGACCTCTTGAGTTAAATTTTAGGGACCCAGTTTTCTTTTGAGTTTTTCCCAGGTTGGGCCATCGATGAATTTGGAGGTAGGGTAAGCTTTCACCTTGATTCATTGGACCCTTTGAGGTTTTGATGAAAATTGAGCTTGTGGATTACTAGTTAGCACTTACTCAAAGATATCATTTTATGCATGATGTATTTCATGTATATCAGCTTCGTTGGTATTATCCAGACCTATCAACTATTTTTCAACATAACGAGGTTGAGTTATATGTGGATTTTACCTTTGAGGAGTACCTAGTGTGTATTGTGGATCAGAGTGTGAAGACTCTATGAGGAAGGTCAATCCCTTTATTACAGGTGCTATGGGATCACTATCAAGTATAGGAAGAGGCTTATGATCATGAAGCTAACATACGACCTCAGTGGTCAGAAATTTTCTCATACAACCACTCTTTAACACCTGAAGGCCAACTTAGGGATGAGTTGATTTATGAAGTTCTGGAAATTTTCTCATACAACCACTCAGATCCCGGAGTTCTGGAAATTGGAGAAATAGAATGGGCCACACGATTAGCACATAGTTAGGGTTAAACATGTGACTCAACCATGCGAGGAACCCATTGCATAGGGGAAGAACACTATTTGTCTATAACAATGTGAGATGATCCATACACCCGTGTGGAGTTATAGACATTTCTAACAGAATCATTTCATAAGGCTTGTGAATGATTAGAAAAATTGTGCACCTAGCCCGTGCGAAGGGGGTCTTTGGAGAGTGGAGGAAGCACAATTGATGCACGGTTTGACCAACCATGCAACAAAACCACAATACCATGTTCTTAAGGGTGATTTTATCAAATTTATCTTGAAATAATTTTAAACATATTTTCTTATTCCTCCCTTCTTTTCCAGCGCGCAACACCTCTTTTCCCTATTATGTGAGATCTTCCTTCAATTCACCTATGGATCAAGGTAACTCCTTGATCCAGGCTCCAATTTCATCATCAACAGTCACATTGGATCTATAATGGTAATATCCCTAATCCTTTTTCTTTCATTTATGGTTTATCATCCCATCTATTTCACTATTTTGGTGTGATTCCATTTTACCTATTCTCAGTGAATTTTTCAATTTTGGCGATTTCTTCCATTCATCTTAAAATCAATGGATAAAGCTAGATGAGTGGTTGTCCACAAACCCAGGGAAGGTGGTATCACAATATTTTATAAATGTTTAACTATTTTCATAGCTTTTTCAATTGTGCTGCATACTAGATAATTCAATGAAATGATTAAAATTGCATTCTTCCCTCTTAACTAATCAAACAAGAAAGTGATACTCCCATAGAACCCTATCAACTTATTAGGGGATGCCAACTTCATGATTTCCATCCCATTAGGTATGCCAATTTGAATACCATACTTATGTGTATGTTAAAAGGACCAATCATCATCTAAGTGTTTGGTGTGACCCTGAATTAGTATCTTCCTTTCCATGTAAATTGAATAGCTTAATTTAAATGAATATAAATGGGTGGAAAGGACACAATAAATGTTTTATAATTATTAAGATGAGTTATATGTATTGTTCACCCTTGGAAATTTTGTTATATGTTCATAAATGAATTAGAAGTGATCCATACTGGTTATTATTATTATTATGACTATTAGATTATTACTAGATAGCGAATAATGGATAATGGTTTTGATGAACATGGTGTTTCACACTCCCTTATGTTGGGTGGTGGGTATGACGTCTCACACCATTGTAATTTTATCTAGATGATGGACATGATTCTCCATGTTCCTATGCTTCAGGTGTTGGGTATGAAAAATCACCCCACCATCTTTGATGACAAGCATGACATCTTGTATTCATATAAAATTATGATCTTGTACCCTTACTAAATCCATTGGCTCGTTAGACTAGTTATGAACACATGAGTTATGCCCCTAGTCTAACTAGTACCTAGTATCCATGTATATGGATATAAAAATCCTCATATATAGTGTAAATATACATGTATACATTATATATATATGATTATTATATATATGGTTACTGATCAGACTCATTCTAGCCTATGATGAATTTGGTAGTGTCAGCCATGTGTCCTATAGGAACCTGGTCTAGCTAGTATTTATTTTCCAACATTACTTATTATTCTTATTTCATGAACACTGCTATGATATGCACACTAATTGAAATATTTCTAGACATCATTGGTGGTGAATTACTATGTTTATCTCACACCCTACTCGGGATAGATTTTGTACCTGAGTAGACCTTATGACTATAGGTATGGATCAGGGTAAGCACCTTACAACAAATTCTTGATTAATTTTACTTATATCTTGGAGAATAGAAGCAGAGGACCGAGTGTATGCTTGTGATGCTAAGGGAATTTCCTTTCATCCTTTTTTTATATTTTTTATTGCATAATGTATATGTTTGTCCCATATTCCCCATTTTTGTATATGAGCATTCCATGACATCATTTTGTATATGAATCATCCTTTGGATTTTGATTATTATTACAGTTATTTAGTTTTATACTTCCACAATTGATTATTGTATTTTTTTTTCTATTCTATATGTTATATTATGCTTCCTATATTGTATGTTTATTTATTATTATCATTGTTTCACTCTGATATGAGGGTATAGTATCCCCAATGTACCACCTTATACCCTCACTTCTAGTTCAAATCCTCTAGCATACAGGGAAGTGTTATTAAGGACATATGACCCATTGGATCAAGGCACTAATTAACTGGATACCAGTTTGGGACATTAAATTATTTTTTAAATTTTCTTTTTTTCAATACATTGGCTTATTTTCATAATAATATAGTATTTTTTTTGGTTTCTATGAATTTTAAAAAACTTTCATTGGAATTTTCCTATTTATAATGATTTTATTTATATGACATAATATGTATTATATTTGAACCCATGTAGTATAAATTCAAAATAAATATGACAATATAAAGGCATTCAATATGATCAAATGAATTAATGAAAAACCAAAAAACATGGGTATTAAGTTGTATATGTTAGAGATATTAAATATTTCTGTATCCCCTCCCCCCATTGGTACCCCACTTGGGTAGTAAATGAATAAATAGATATAATGATGCCTAAATCCCACATCCGATAGGCCATGGGTTGGCGACTAGAACCCAGGGTATATCAAACACACAAATGGAAGGCATTAACCTCTAATGGAAAGATGATGAAATGGGTATTTGATTAGACCACCAAAAAACTCTTGACCAAAAAAATAAAATATACCAATACATGCATGGGATTTCATCCAAAACTGAAACAACTGTAAATGAAAGGTAAAATTACCCAAAAGAAATCCTCAATAGTGAACTTAATGTGCAAAAAACTCCTAGACAAATCTATGAGCTAGAAATCTATAGCTTGATCACCAACTAGCTCATGTGGACCTGAAAAATAGTTTATATAAATAGGGGTGAGCATAACATGTATACTCATTAGGATCCACTCTAAAACCTATCATGAAAATTTTAAGAAATCATACTAAATCTTAGTGAATAATCAATAAAACTAACTCATCACCTAATCAGGTATGCTAAATTCTTAGTAGTACCATGGATCTCTTACCAAGTATCGCATAAAAGTAATAATATAACATATAACATAAATATGAAAGTGAAGTTTCCCCTCTACTTACCCACTATTTTGCCTCTCTCCCCCTAATGTCACATGTCTTGGGATATCTCTCTATAATATGCCACATGCATCAAAGGTAATAATATAGGGTAATATATACATCATGCATCAAATAATCCCATCACCATCATCCTCATCTCAAGATAGTAACTAAATAGTTATTTTAGAATCCATTGAAACCTATATGTCATTTATTATACCTAAGTCCATCGCAAAACAATGTACTTGGTATTACTCAAAGTGCATGTTTTCGGTTTAAAAGTAACATTTTAGTTCAAAACCTGTATCACATATTAAAAACCCAACAAACATGGTTAGATTTTATTCATACATTTGGATAAAAATCCATTAATCAAGTGTGATGTGTAGGAATCAAATACATGTGAATCCAATACACAGTTTTCTTAATATGACTTGAAGTGCATGTTTCCAATTTTAAAAGTGATATTTTAGTACAAAACACACTTCACATACTCAAAATTGAGAAAAAAATATTGGATTGCTTTTATGATTTAGTAAAATGATCCAAAAATTATTTGAGACACGTATGAATCATAAGTGTGTCAATAAAACACCTAATGTTCCAGATATAACTAAATTTGTGTGTTTTTAGTGAAAATAGACATTTTAGTTCAAAATGTGTGTCACTGACTAAAAATTGATAAAACACACTTTTATTATCTTTATAATTTATAAAAATGATCTATAAGTCATTTGTGACATATAGAAATATGGAACATATCAATCAAACACATGGTGTGCTCGATATGACTCAAAGTGTGTGTTTTTAGTTTAAAAGTACCATTTTAGTTCAAAATAAAATTCACTGACTAAAAACCATAAAAAAACACTCATATTGTATTAATACTTTAGGAAAATGATTCATAAGTAATTTTTGACATGTTGGAATCATCCACACATTCATCTGACTCACACTGTGCTCGATATGACTCAAAGTGCATGTTTTAAGTTTAAAAGTCTTATTTTAGTTCAAAACACACATCACTTACTAAAAACCAAGAAAACACACTCATATTGTCTTGATAATTCAGGAAAATGATCTATATTTAATATATGATGTATATGAATCATCCTCACATCAATATAAAACATGGTTTTCCCATTATTATTCAAAGTGTGTGTTTTCAACTTAATAGTGACATTTTAGTAAAAAAATTTCACACACTAAAAACCAAAAAACACACTCATATGTTCTTAATAATTTAGGGAAACAATCTATAATCCATTTCTGATATTTAGAAATCAACTCCACTTTAATCTAATATATAGTGTAACCAGCATGATTCAAAGTGTATGTTTTCAGTTTAAAAATGTCATTTTAGTTAAAAATGTGTATCCCTCACTAAAACCCATGAAAATACACTTGGTTTGTCTTTATATTTTTTTAAATGATCCATAATACATCTGTGGTGTATATGAATTATCCATGCATCAATATGATTCACGGTGTGACCGGTATGACTCAAAATGCATGTTTTCAGTTTAAAAGTTACATTTTAGTTAAAACATTGTCACTCACTAATACCCAAGAAAAAACACACGGATGGTCTTAATACTTTAGGAAAAATTATCCATAAGTTATTTATGATGTGTAGGAATCAACCACACATCAATCTGATATAGGGTGTGACCGGTATGACTCAAAGTGTGTGTTTTTGCTTAAAATAATGTCATTTTAGTTAAAAATGTTTGTCACTAACTGAAAACCAAAAAAACACACTCATATTTTCTTCATATTTTAGGACAAAAATTCATAAATCATTTGTGATATATATCAATTAGACACATGTCAATTCAATATAGAGTATTTTTAGTATAATTTCAAGTGCATGATTTTATTTAAAATTAATATTTTAGTTCAAAACACTTGTCACATACTCAAAACCAAGAAAATGTGCCCATATTTTCTTGATATATTAGTAAAATGTTCCATAAATCATTTATTATGTACAGGAATCAACCACACATTAATTGGCCACACTGTGTGTCCATTATGACTCAAAGAGAATAATTTCAGTTTAAAAATGGCATTATATTCATGCATTCTATCATATTTATGTTTAATTTATTTCTTTATAATATTACTAAAATAATTTTTTTTATACAGGCACACACTTTTGTTCAAGAGGATCTGATTTCATCATCAACTGGTCGCATGATCAAGCTCTTTTGGAAGGGGGTCTGCAGTCAATGAAATAATGTTTGGAATTTTTAAATATTTATATTAAATTATACATACCAATATAATTGTATATAACAATGTAATTGTATGTATTAGTGTTTGAGATGTTTTTAAGCATTATATAGTATATTTTTTTTGTACTATAATGAAAATTTAAAGGAAATATTCAATCATTTGTTGTTACAGTTCACTGTAAAATTGCAGCACCATACTGCTACAAGTGAGAATTTATCATTTCTATTTCTATCATTGATAAAAGAATATATTTCTTGGCATTGATAAAAGTTTCATTTATCTGTATTTTTTTTGATGAAGGGTCATCTTTATTGGAGATAAAAAATGGGTTGATAAACGACTCACTTTATCATCATTTTTGTAATAGTAATGAAGATATATTTTATTAGTGGTATTTTTAGCGCTTCTAATAGTCATTGGCAATTAAAGGTTCTTATAACATTAGTTTTTTTAGTGAAAATGAAGACAATTTCTAGCATGTATATAGCATGTATCTGGAGTGGTAATATATATATATATATATTATAAAAGAGCATTATTTGTTTGACGGTCGATCGACTATGGTTAAGTGACTAGAGGACTCTATAGATAAATTCATGTGAAGTACGTTTGGGGAGGCTGTCTAAGTGTCCTAGCTGACCATGGATGAAAGACCATCCATACTGAACATTTTGATACATTATGAAAGCCTTCCATGGTGGATGTAAGGTGAAAACATGGTGTTGGGAGCATCAGCGTGCCGTAGGTAGAGGTCACCAGATGTCAGGAGTGGGGGCAGAGTTGTCAAGGGAAGACGAGGATATTGAGGGTAGTTAAGGGAGAGAGACCTGGGGCGGCTTTTGTGTTGGGTATAGAAGGAAAAAATTACAGTGGAAAATGTGGTGGGGATAAGGTATCCCTGACTAAACATGAAACCCAGTAGATTATATCACATAAAATAGATGAATTAATTTTTCATGGAAACAATATAATTGAATGAAAGACAAAAATATACAGTTTTCACTATAAATATTAAGAATTAAATATTACATTCAATTCTTGTTTTCATATTTAATTTTTCCATTTTTTAATTATTCTCTTAATCATTTTTTGTACCACATGTTGAAAATTATTTATTTATCATATATTCTCAAATATTTGTGCTATTGGGCTTATTTGGTCCGCTGGGATGTTGTTTCATGTGGGATTCTGTTTACTGGGCCTCAACCTTTCATCTGACCTGTTTCCCACGCATTACTATACCATGTTGGCTATTATATTATTTCTGTACCCTAGATTTTGATCCTACACACCACCTTTGCATCCATACCATCTATCTATGTCGCTTGTTAACTGAGTCACATGGTTTCTTTTCTGGTGGTGCATGTGTGGCATGCTTTGGTTGAGAGTGTGGTTTCGAGGGTGTGCCAATGTTAAGGGAGTTATAACCCTTGTACCCCAATATCTTCGACTCTCTAGAAAACTAGTCTCTATTAGTTCTATATCTCATCAATCACAAGAGAAAACCTAGCTCACTATTACCGTGTTGCTACGCTAGAGTTATGTTTTTTTTGATATCCATGTCAATGTTTTGTTGCTAATTTCTTGGCGGAGATGACATCCTTCTAGGAAAGAAGATGTGTGGCCTACCTTCTTGATGAAGTCTTTGCAAGTGAGATAATAAGGAGAATGAGACCCCAAATCCAAATGTGTTGTACTTCGACCATCCAGTGTCAAGACAATAGGACCTCTAGAGTTTCTTCAAACTATGACCATATAAGCATCAATTTTAGTTTTCATTTTATATGAAACTTTTAATTTATACTTTGTTGTTCTTATTTTTTTTCTTATTATTGTTAGTTATTTACACCCTGTAGCATTTTTTTTCTTTGATTTTAATAAAACACGTGTGTGGGTGGTGGTGTTCTTGTTGTGGAAGTAGGTCTCCACAGGACCGAATCATGTTAAATACATTCTTTCTTTCCTTTTCCTACAAGATTTTATTTCTTATATGTTTTTTTTATTCAATTTTTAATACTCGACTTTGTTATGCAAAACAATTCAGTTTGGTCCTTGGTTGTTTGGTATTGTGCTTTGGTTCGGGTTACCACTCAGCCTTAAAAAGTGGTATAAGAGATTGACTACTTTTCTTTTGTAATCGAATTCGATTACTGTTTCCAATTTATTTTATTTACAGTTCCAGTCTCTGTTTGAATTTCAACATTTTAAAATCACTCTTAAATCACCAATATTTTTTTGATTGTAATTACTTAAATCCATTATCCCATTTCTATTTCTCACCATTTCATATCCCTTTAACAAAACATCATTTACCCAAAGGATTGGTTTATTATTGGGGGTGTATACTTAGAATTTTCCACATGAACTCAACATCTAATCTATGGGTAAACATGTCCACAATGAGATATGAAATCTAGAAATTCGGCCATAAAAAAAACTTTAATTTGTGGTGAATTAAGTTGAGAGCTATGTTTGTGAAGTTGAGCCTTATAGATTCCCTATGAGGGCCTAAGAATCCTATTATAACTATGAATGAAACTGGATAGACCATTACATAATATGTTTATGTTTCCCCTATTGTGTTATTTAAGGCACATAACTTCCTTTTAATTTCTCTAGGTGATAAAGTACTTAGGTAAGTGGATTATGAATCTACTATTGCTGGAATTTGGCTTAAAATTGAAAAAATCTACATGACTACTTATTTAGTTGGTAATATTTACAAAAAACACGAGATTTTTACATTTAAAATGAAATCAAGTTCTTTAATTAAATACAATATAGATTAATTTAATAATTTTATGTTATAAATAGCCAAAATTAATGTTTTTGTTAATGATGAGGATCAAGAAATTATCATCTTAGTCTCTTTAGATAATTCCTACAACACCATAGTAGAGACCATGATGTATGGATGGTACTATTTAACCCTAGAAGAGGTTAAATCATCCCTTATTTATAAGGAACTACATTCCAAACATAGAATTAAAGGTGATGTTGAGAGTTTGTTCTAAAAGGGTAGACCTAAAAATAAAACAAAGAAGAAACAATTTAATAAATATAAGAACAAAAAAAAAACAAAGAACCTAAACCTAGGCCTAATCCTAGGGATAGAATCGTCACCTATTTTCATTATGGAAAACCAGGACACATTAAACCTGAATGTAGGAAACTCAAGAAAGAGTTAGAGTCTAAACAACCTATTGACCAGTCCCTTATTGTAGGATTTGGTTATGAAACTGTAGAGGTTGTTAATGTGTCCACCCATGAACTCAATCAAGAGTGGGTCCTTGAAACAGGTTGTTCTTTCTATATGCGTCCCTTTAGAGAGTCCATTCTAGACTTGGTTGAGAGGGTTGAAGGATATGTCCTCTTAAGTATCAATAAGAGGTGTGAGGTTAAGGGTATAGGTTCTATTTTGTTAGAACATTATGACCATACTATCATTACCTTAGTTGATGTGAGTTGGGTTCCCAACCTCCAAAGAAACCATGTTTCCTTAGGAGTCCTATATCAAAAGGGTTTTAACTTCAGGTCTGAAACAGGTTGTCTTAGAATATCCAAAGGCTCTAGAACCATTCTTAAGGGCTATCTAATCAATGGGCTATATGTATTGAATGAAAATACCCATTCAAGGCAGTTGGGTAGCGTTTATTCAACTAATACTGATAATAATATGCTTTGGCATAGGAGGTTGGGTCATGTTAGCTCTAAAGGCCTTGATGAACTCAACAAGAAAGGGATATTGAATGACATCCCACTAAGAAATATTTTATTTTGTGAAGATTTTGTGATGGTAAAATCTAAGAGAGTTATCTTTGTTAGGTTTAGTTTCAAAGTCACCAGCCCCTTAGAATATATCCACTATGATATATAGGGTCCATCTAGGATTCCTCCCATGATGGATGTTTCTATTTTGTTACCATTATAGATGAATTTCCTAGGAAAGTGTGGGTTTATATTTATAAAAATAATTATGATGTTTTCCAAACATTTAAAACATTGAAAACTTTAGTTGAAAATTAGATTGGGAAGAAACTTAAAACTCTAAGAACTGACAATGGGATTGAATAACTATACACTAAATTCATACAAATTCATGAATCTAATGGTGTTAAAAGAAATAGAACTATTAGGGAACCCCCCCCCCAACAAAATTTAATAGCATAGATGATGAATAGGACTATCCTAGAAATATTCAGAAGCATGCTTTCATGCTCAGGCCTCTCCAAATTATTTTGGGCCGAGGCCACAAGCACTACTTTCCACCTAATTAATAGGTGTCTCTATTATAAAAATTATTTTAAAACACCTATAGAATTGTGGACTTGTAAGCCCCCTTATTACTCCTACTTAAGATTCTTTGGTTGTACTAACTATGCTCATGTAAAGACTAACAAGCTGGAACCAAGAGCTATAAATTGTATTTTTGTTGGGTATCCTAAGGATGTCAAAGGGTATAAGCTTTTGGTATATATTTTATGACCTAACCCATCAAGTTCTGACAAATGACTACCCCAAGCTTGCCTCCAATAGGCCAAGGCTAGAGACCAGTGCCAAGTAGGAATATCCCACAAATGAGAGGAATTTTCCTAAAGTACCCACCCACACACGCACACATCCCCAAGACCACACAATGATGAAATATAAAACAACTGAAACAATGCATGCATATATCTAAGATCCCATAATAGAGTATGAAAGTAAAGTACTGAAAATAGAAAAGTGGAAAAAAACATGCCCAACTAAAACTATAAAGATTCCAACCTTCTCTAAAGGTGAGGACTAAGTCAAAAGTATGATCCCGGTAAACACCACGGTCTGTCAAGCTTCATTTATGTTCTACCCGATCCCTATCCTCCTAGGACAACATCAAAAAAGGGTCATCGTCTACACAGGATATGACAGGTGCAAACAAAGCCAGTGCATGGGTGAGTGTAACAATACTCAATAGGACACCTCAAAAACAATAAAAAAAAAGAACTGAGTATAGTAAAATCAATATAATATATAACAATCAATTTATATTAGAAACAAAAGATAACCTGGATATACTCAGGAGAGACACCACACCATCGGGCGATCATAACCAACTTTCAGCCATAGGATTCTGCTCAAAGCAGCGCTCATTCTGGGAGAACTCACTCCATGAGCCATGATACCATCAGAGACACTCAATAAAGATGTCTATCTCATTTGGGATCCAACCAAAGAGAACACACTAGTATGAGAAGACTATGATACACAAATAGGGGGTCACACCCAGAACCGCTGGGGGGCACCACAAACCCAATCTAGATCAACCCGCTACATAGAAGATCGTATAACAATGATTACACAAACCCTACTGATGAGACCTACTATATGGAGGATCAACACCTTTCTCAGAGAGGTCATACTGATTCCTTAAACTCCAACTAGGGAACAAAGGTGATAGAGGATCACACTCGAGTCTCATGGAGTGACACCGCAATTATATCTGAGAATCAGCCTCTAGAGGGGATCATAATTCAATGATATGGATGTAATATCGTACTGTATCCTTGAATAAAGGGCTAAGGGAATGCACTAAACCTATAATAGTTTATACTAGGAAAAATATGAGCCTTAAGTACTCTTGAAGGGACTACACGGAGTATCCCAAGGGTACATGGTGTGTCCAGCTATCACAAGTCATACCTATATGGAAGAGACTATACGACATGTAGTCTCCATATACATGGACTTTAGAATGATAGAAGGGGGTGTAAAGAAACACAGTTACTTGATCGTGTCTCTTTTTCATGTCTGTGTACAGAATTCGTGTCCTTGTGTAGGTCTATGTATGCCAAGCCATGTCCGTGTGGGAGTACACAGTGTGTCCAAACCTGTGTACTTCAACCTGTGTCTATGTACTTTCTAAGTACATGTCGAGTCAACCGGTAAGGGTCACACACCATGTGAAAGATTTCACACACTGTGTGATCATCATCAGCATCCCAAAACCCTAGCCACCACTGAAGGGGGCCCCACAAGATGTGCAATCCCAGATTACACGTCGTGTGTTACGAGATTTTCCAGAATCCCGGATCCACAGTCGTGTGCATCCTCCGCCACTCATGACTTCGTTTTATGGACTTTCCTTACTAGAGAACTGAAGATCCAAGGTCATCCAAGCCTTTCCATCACCAAAAAATGTGTTTTGTCATAGGATCCTCTCACAAATCGGATCAAACACCGTTCTTTGTTTTGCACCAAATAATGCTGAAGAACATGATTTTAGGAATTGTTCGTTGTTCGATTCAATTCCACAAAAACCATCACACCTCCTTCGCAATATATAGATCCTAGATCTATGATATCAAATCATTATTCCAATAATTGGGTGTGCAATGATCTATTGATCGGATATAGTCAAACCCCGGGCCAACGAAGAACGCATGTGGTGAAATGCGAAATTGGGGGGGGGGAGTAAAATCAATCTTGAGGAACGAACCTCAATCGATGTTAGTGTCAATATTGGTTCATTTCCATTGGAACGATAAACGAATTCATCAAAAAATTATACTAAATAACTTCTCCTGATAAAATCCCTACAAAACAAATCCCAACCTGTAATACGTACGATCTGTGAATCAATTCATTTTTCGATTGATTCACTTTCATCATAAAAATTAATAATGGGGGAAAAAATCAAAATAATACGCCCTACCTCAATTTGGATTGGTTAATGATGAAGAATGAAGCTGAATTACATTCGTTGGTGAGATCCTTCAAAATCGACATGTGTTGATCGTCAATCCTTGATCCGTCATCCTTCATCGAGAACGATTCTCCAGATCTCTGTCCAATAACTCTCCAAAAGATTATAGGGGCATGAAGATAACCATGGAATTATGAACTAAAAATCTATTTAAAGATTTACAATCCACTACATTGACACAAATGAATTTAAATAATTTATTTAAATTATTTTATTCATTTTACACTCGTGACAACACCTTTTCACCAACGAACAATGCCAACTAATGTTAAGTCACACCTAGGGTAAAACCGCCATTCTAAACTCAATGGTTCCATTATATTTCTAATTTGGGCACCCTTTTAGAAGTTATTCTACTTTTTTAGGAAAACTGTGCGCTCAAGTTCTCTTTAATATATTTAATATATTTAAAACATTTATTTTAGGAACACTGAGCCTCAGAATCGCATGCTGTATCAGTTCCTGTTGTTGAAAATATTCCTTATAATATTTAAAAATCATACATGGAAAATTAGAGATGTTACATTCTACCCACCTTGGGTATTTACATCTTTGAAAAGTCAAAACAATGGCTACTCAAAAATACGAAGGTACTGAACACGAATATGAGCCTCCCTCTCCCATGTGCCCTCTTGAAGATTCCTGTGTTGCCACCGAACACACACCAAAGGAATTGATTACCTACAAAGGATCCTCTTCTACTGATCCTCGATCTCCACTGAGTACTCTACAAAATTTTCTCTATCCTCGATGTCCAACTCACCATAGTCAATAACGTGCGATGGGTCA
Organism: Viscum album; assembly: GCA_963277665.1. NCBI lineage: Eukaryota > Viridiplantae > Streptophyta > Magnoliopsida > Santalales > Viscaceae > Viscum > Viscum album. Next base: position 1,876,476,577 of record OY728143.1, on the reverse strand, counting down.
TGCACATACCTCCTTTGTTGTGACATGTGGAAGAAGTCATGAAAACATTATAACTGCAGAGGTAGATCTAAGAGGTACTCCACCTCACCAACTCTACATAGTAATTGTAAAGTTATAATGAACATCATATATAGATTATCGCCTTGGCTAAATCTTCATAATCTATATCGAGGTGAAACCCGTAGGAACACATGATCTCCCTACTCGAACTCCAAAGGCCTACATCACCTATTAGCATATGACTTCCAATGACTCTATGAAGTCTTCATCCATTCCTAGATGATCTGGACCTTTTCTTTTGTAGTTCGCACCAACTCCGGGCGCATGAGTGCTGACTCCCCTAAGCTAGTCTAGTAAAGTGGTGACTTACAAGGTCACCAATAAAAGCCTCAAATGGTTTCATACTAATGGTGGAATGATAGTTGTTGTTATACAAAAAATCCACTAGTGGTAGGTAATCATCCCAATTACGGCTAAAGTTTAACATGAAATCTCGCAACATATCCTTCAGAATTTGAATAGTCCGCTTAGTCTAACTATCAGTTTGTGGGTGAAACACTATGCTCAAGCATAACTGAGTCACAAAAACCTCTTGTAATCCCTTCCACAACTAGGATGTATAGTGATCATCATGATCATAAATAATAATAGATGGAACTCTATGGAGTCAAACTATCTCCTGAATTTAGAGGCACACCAAGCTCTCTACTGAACTACGTTCTCAAATATCTAGGAAGTGGGACGACTTGGTGAGTCGGTCAATGATCACCCAGATGGAATCATGTCCCCTAAAAATCCATGGTAATCATGTCACAAAGTACATAGATATCTCATCTCACTTCCACTCTAGCACTTCAAGGGGTTGAGCTAAACCCATTGGAACTTAGTGCTCAGCCTTCACTTGATGAAAAGTAAGGCATTGAGAAACAAACTTAGCGACTCCTTTCTTATTCCCTAGCCACCAAAAATAACGTCAAAGGTCCTGATATATTTTTGAAACACTTGAATGTACCTCCATGGGTGATGTATTAAACTCTCTTAAAACATCATCCTAAAACGTTACTATCACTATCGCCCATATTTAAAAAATAATGGTGTTGTCCCCACCATTTGAAAATACATCAGAAGCCTGCCTTGTATATATCTGATCATATAGGGTCTCATAGTTGGTATCCCCAATCTATGCCTCCCTGACTCATTGTAAGAGTGTAGGGGTGAAAACAATTAACTAAAGGTAATCTGTTCCATCTCCATCTATAAAGTATAACTATAATGAGGCCAACTTCTCTGATGCCTCATTTAGCAACTAAAAACTAGATCTCCTACTAAGAGGATTTGATATCATTTTCCCCTTTCTAGTAGTATAGATAATATCAATATCATAGTTCTGGAGAAACTCTAACCATCTCCTTTTCCTTAATTTTAGATCATTCTAAAAAAATATATACTTGAGACTCTTGTGGTCATAGTACACGATAAATCACTCACTCATCGGGCAATGTCTCCAAATATTCAATGCAAAAACTACCGTTGCTAACTCAAGGTCATGGGTCGTGGAGTTCTGCTCATGTGGTCTCAACTGACATTAACCATAGGTAATAAATTCTCACCTCTACATCATAACACAACCATGTACGGTACCTGATGCATCGCAGAACACTATGTACTTGACACCTTCCTCCAGTAACCTCAAGATGGGGGTGCTCATCAACCTCTACCTTACCTCCTGAAAGCATTACTTTCACTTTTACATCCACACAAAAGGCTACCCTTTCTTGGTCAAGGATGTCAAGGGTTCTTCCACTCTGGAGAACTTGGGTACAAACCTCCAATAGTACCCATCCATCCCAAGGAAACATCATACCTCAGTAACATTCTTGGGTGGCTCCTAAGAAAGAACTGCCTCAACATTCACTGGATCCACTGTAACTCCAGCCTCTGACATGAAGTGTCCTAGAAAATGGATTCCCTGAATCCAAAACTGACACTTCAAGAGATTCCATAAAATTTGGTGCTCTCAGAGTTTGTCCAGGACCATCCTCAAGAGACTCACGTTCTCTTCCTCAGATGCTGAGTATACTAGGATTTCATTGATGAAGACTACAACGAACTGGTCTAAGAATGGTTGAAAGATCAGGTTCACGAGTCCCATGAAAACTTCTAGGAAACTCATCACACCAAACGACATTGCCAAGTACTCATAGTGATCATAACAACATCTGAATTTCATCTTCAGTATATCATCATCCCATACCTGCAGCTGATAATCGCCTGATCTGAGGTCAATTTTCGAGAACCATAGTGCCCCTTTTAACTGATCAAATAAGTCATCCATCCTTAATAGTGGATACTTTTTCTTCATGGTCACTTTTTTTAAGTGCCGGTAATCCAGATATAACCTCAAGATCCCTTCTTCCTTCTTGGAAAACAAAACCAGGGCTTCTCAAGTTGAAACATTGGGCCTCACAAAGCCCTTCCTCTACAAGTCCTCCAACAACACCATCAACTCACGAATCTCTATGGGAGAAATCTGATATACGGGTGTAGATATTAGTGTCATCTTGAGGTGTAGAGTCTATCTATCATTGGGGAGGTGAACCTAGAACATCTTATGGAAATACTTACTCATACTCTGCCACCACTGTAGGAAACTGAGGACTGATAACATCCACTACACCAAGGGTCAGGCTATCAAAATGATGAGTAATTGGTTGAAACCTCCTATGAGGGAGTCCATCCTATGCTTCCTAGATTTAATTTTCACTGAAAAAGGAAAACTTGGATCCATCACTGTGGACACACCACACTCTTTACCTAAAACAATCAATCTTATCATGAATTGTGGATAACCAGTACATACCAAGAATTATGTCGTAAGGCCTTAACGCCACTACCAAGAGATCCCAACTGAAATTTTTCCTCCAATAGTTAGGTCAAACTGTCGGCACCAGTGCATGATCATTGTGTCTCCTCAAGTAGGAGTCTCCAAGAATAAGAGATGAGTCAATAGTTCAAACGGAATCTTCGAGTCTTGAACAAGATTCATGAAAAGAAAAGAATGAATAAAGCCTATGTCTATCAATACTGTGGATAAGGTAGAAAAGACATAGATCAGGCCTCGCATCATCCCTAGAGCCTTAGGGTCATAAGACTCTATAGCCTACATCTGACCTCGAACCTACCTACTTGCTCCCTAATCCAGGCATGGACAACCTTGGGGTGGTGGCGGTAATATGTTGAACCTCAAACCACCTCTTGCTACTATATCACACTCTCTTCCATGTCCGACACCCTACAGACCACCCTGGTCCTGCTTCTGTCTCTACCTTAGTGGTCCCTTGACTGTATCTCGATTAGTTGTATGAAGGGTCAAGAAATATCATTCCAAATGTCCCTGACCATAAAAATAGAAACACTACCTATCCCATGTCTGATTTGATCCACCCCGAGAGCCCTGCATTGCTGAACTTGAGTCTTGGGATCACCTCCTGAAGTGTTTAACCCACTTGTATCACTGTGACTGTTGTTGGCTACCTACTTCCAAGGTCTCAACTATCGGGTTCCCACTGCTATCTCCCACTATTAGTGTCTACTCTTCCAGAAAACATTCTACCAATAGGGATTGCTCAAGTACGCTATCATAGGTAGAAATTCTAAGAGATACCACTGACACCCTAATGTCCTGGTGCAAGCCTAGATCAAAGGTCTAAGCCTTGAACAATCGCCCCTATACCATATCCAAGGAGTAATGTGATAGATAAGTAAACCTTATTGAGTATTTTTCCACGTTCATACTTCCCTATTGTAGATGCAAAATCTCCTGTATGTGTATCGATCGCAACATGGACGGATAGAACTCCTCTCTGAAGAGATGCTCAAAGTCTGTCTAGGGGAGAGCTCGCTCATCATGTGATCGAGTCACTAAAATCCACCATCACCCAATATGGCCCCGAATAAGACTCACCAAGAGGACTGCAATTTGGTATGAAGGCATCTTCACAAGGTGGAAAACATGAGTGACTAACTATAACTAGTCCTCAACCACCTAGAGGTCTGGATCACCCTAAAAACTAGAAGTTTGCTGCCTCTAAAACTCATGCAACACACTCAGCCTGCATGCATCCTCAATTGGTAGTGTTGGTGCTAGCTGCTGATCAACTGGTGGTGGTATAGTTGGTAAACCACCTGAAGGTTCTATCTCTCGTAAAATCCTCTGTACTGATTCCTCATCACTAATAAGATCATCCTCATGATCATGTGGTGGAATCTTGGCTAGATATCTACATGGAGGTATCCTGAAATAAAACAAGATATACCACAGTCAAAAGAGTATATCTAGGGAGCTGACTCAATAATGACATGGAAAACACAACCATTCCTATATGATGCATATACCATTATTTTCTTTATAACCAATGTTCTCATGTATTGAGTCGTAAATCAGGTGATCAGAGTCCTGGTGTATGGACACATTATTGGAATTTTAACCTTTACCAACGGTTCAGAACCATTGGTAAAGGCTGGGAAACCATTGGTATATTATATACCAATGGTTTTCCAAACCGTGTCCAAGTAAGCCATTTATATAGGCTTATACCAACGGTTCTGTGTAAACCGTTGGTATATGTGTTAAAGTAAGAGATATACCAATAGTTACACAAACTGTTGGTATATGTTACCCTTATACCAATGGTTTAGAACCATTGGTATATAGTGTACAATATACATCTAAAGGATATACCAACAGTTTTGAAAACCATTGGTAGAAGTTTATACCAATGGTTATAACAAAACCGTTGGTATAATATACATCAAAAGGCTATACCAATGATTTTAAAACTGTTGGTATACATATGATGCAGCTCCACAGTAGCAGCATCCAACAACCACCTCCAACCTGCAACTCTCCATGACCTGCAAGAACACATACACCCAGAATCCAAAAGCCTACATGGGATGTTTAAAATTCATCTATAATTCAAAAATTTAGAAATTTAAAATTCATTCCTCACTCAAACCACAACACAAGATAAAAATTCAGAATCCAATACATCCACAATCCAATACATCCAGAATTGAAATGCAATAACACCCATAACACCAATACAAAATTAAAATCCAATACATCCAGAATCCAATACACATAACAGTATTCAAAATTTAGAATTCATTAACAATACAGCTAGAATCCAATACATCCAGAATTCAAAAATTTAGAATTGAAAAGCAATAACACCCATAATAGTATTCAAAATTTATAATTCACTCTTCACTAAAACCAAAAAATAAATACACACAAGAGAAAAAACCTACATGTTATAGGAAGCACATGGAATGTTTACTAATGGTCTTGGGTTAACTATCTTAAAACCAATAGAAAAACTTGGGTAGAGTGGACAAGAATCATGATAACCATAAGATAGACAATGGTAGTGGTAATGTTATTAGACCTAGGATGAGTTATAGGAAGTGAATGGGATGTTTATATTCCTCTAATGACTATGTATCCATGTATAAATGGTTTCTGATGTGTTAGTGGGAAACATTGGCCAATGAGATGGATTACCAGAATAGCCTACATGTTTTTCATAGTCTTTTCAATTGGAATAAGGGGGTATGTGGCTAATTGTAATTTGGTCTTTTAGGTGTGATGTGAGATAAATCCCCATTTTGGGTAGTGGGTATGAATATTAAATTATGTCTTTGGTATTGGGTTCCCAAAGTGACTTTGGTTTGGTCCTAGAACCCACTATTTGAGGATGGGATTGGCGTATTAAATGTCATGTGTTTTAGAATAGGGGTAGGAGTTCCTCACATGAGAAGTTGATTGTGTGATTCTAGACCATGGATCCTTGTGCTAAAGTATCAACACAATCCGAATACGTTTGGTCGGTTTTCCATATGCAAGTTGTTGTTTTCACTTAAAATCCTATCCATTTCAAATTAAAGTGAGACAGTTTGAGTGGTACTGGCCACATAATGCCTCAGATTCAGATGGGGTTGACTCATACACATCACAAATGACCCATGGATTGTTGTCATAAAGTATAAACATAATATGAATGCGTTTGGTCAGTTTTCCATATACAAGTTGTTGTTTTCACTTAAAATGTTGCCCATTTCAAATAAAAGTGAGACAATTTGAGTGGTACTGGCCACACCATGCCTCAGATTGAGATGAGGTTGACTTGTACATGTCAAAAATGACCCATGGATCCCTGTGATAAAGTATCAACACAATCAGAATACGTTTGGTCATTTTTCCAAATGTCTGTTGTTTTTACTTAAAACAGTGTCCATTTTAAACAAAAGAGCGATACTTTGAGTGATATTGGCCACACCGTGACTTAGATTGAGGCAAGGTTGACTCATACACATCAAAAATTACCCATGGATAATTTTCTTTAAGTATCAATATAATCAAAAAGAATTTGGTCGGTTTTTTATATGCAAGTTGTTGTTTTCACTTAAAATCCTGTCCATTTCAAATAAAAGTGAGACAGTTTGAGAGGTACCAGCCACACCATGCCTTAGATTGAGGTGGGGTTGATTCTTACACATCAAAAATTACCCATGGATCATTTTACTAAAGTATAATTAGAATACGAATGCGTTTGGTTGGTTTTCTATATGCAAGTTGTTGTTTTCACTTAAAATCCTGTCCATTTCAAATAAAAGTGAGAAAGTTTGAGTGGTACCGGCCACACCGTGCCTCAGATTGAGGAAGGGTTGACTTTTACATGTTAAAAATGACCCATGGATCATTTTCCTAAAGTATCAATAGAATATGAATATGTTTGGTCAGTTTTCTGTATGTAAGTTGTTGTTTTCACTTAAAATCCTATCCATTTCAAATAAAATTGAGACAGTTTGAGTGGTATCGACCACACCGTGCCTCAGATTGACGTGGGTTTGATTCTTACACATCAAAAATGACCCATGGATCATTTTATTAAAGTATCAACAGAATCATAATGTGTTTGGTCAGTTTTCCATATGCTAGTTGTTGTTTTCACTTAAAATATTGTCCAATTCAAATAAAAGTGAGACACTTTGAGTGGTACCGGCCACACTGTGCCTCAGATTGAGGCAGATTTGACTTATACATGTCAAAAACAAACCATGGATCCTTTTTCTAAAGTATCAACACAATCCGAATATGATTGGTCGGTTTTCTGTATGCCAGTTGTTTTTACTTAAAAGGGTGTCCATTTTAAACAAAAGAAAGTCACTTTGAGTGATACCAGCCACACTGTGCCTCAAATTGAGGCAGGGTTGATTCGTACACATCACATATGACCCATGGATCATTGTACTAAAGTATAAACACAATAAAAATGCATTTTGTTAGTTTTTCGTATGCCAGTTGTTGTTTTCACTTAAAATTTTGTCCTTTTCAAATAAAGGTGAGACACTTTGAGTGGTATCGGCCACACCGTGACTTGGATTGAGTTGGGGTTTACTCTTATATGTCACAAATGACCCATGTATCTTTGTGCTAAATTATCAACACAATCAGAATAATTTTGTTCTATTTTCTATATGTCTGTTGTTTTTACTTAAAACTGTGTCCATTTTAAACAAAAGAGAGACACTTTGAGTGATACCGGCCAAACCGTGCCTCGGATTGAGGTGGGGTTAACTCTTACATGTCAAAAATGACCCATGGATTGTTGTACTGAAGTATCAATAATATCAGAAAGAATTTGGTTAGCTTTCTATATGCAAGTTGTTCTTTTCACTTAAAATCCTATCCATTTCAAATAAAAGTGAGACATTTTGAGTGGTACCGGCCACACCGTGCCTCAGATTGAGTAGGGGTTGACTCATACACGTCAAAAATGACCCATGGATCGTTTTACTAAAGTATCAATATAATAAGAATGTGTTTAGTTGGTTTTTCATATGCAAGTTTTTTTTTCACTTAAAATATTGTTCATTTCAAATAGAAGTGAGACAGTTTGAGTGGTACCAGCCACACCGTTCCTCGAATTGAGGTGGGGTTGACTCATACATGTCACAAATGACCCATGGATCATTATCCTAAAGTATCAATATAATCCGAATGCATTTGGTTAGTTTTCATATGCCAGTTGTTGTGTTCACTTAAAATGTTGTCCAATTAAAATAAAAGTGAGACACTTTGAGTGGTACCGGCCACACCGTGCCTCAGATTGAGGTGGGGTTGACTCGTACATGTCAAAAATGACCCATGGATCCTTGTGCTAAAGTATCAACACAATAAAAATATGTTTGGTCAGTTTTCCCTATGACAATTGTTTTTACTTAAAAGGGTGTCCATTTTAAAGAGAGATTAGATTGGGATCTAAGACGCCAAATAAAGAGTGCGATTGTCTCCGGAATCAAGGCAGGTGATCCTTATCCTTTTTTGAATTGTCATGATGTTTTATATATGCTGAATCACCGCTCGCCCAATGTTGGGATGTCGGGTCGGGGGGCTGTTCGGGGTCCAGGGAGGAGGGTGGGGGGGCTGTCCGGGGTTGAGGGAGGAGGGTGGGGGGATGTTCGGGGTCCAGAGAGGAGGGTGGGGGGGGCTGTCAGGGGGGCTGTTTGGAGGTTGTCCAGGGTCCAGGGAGGAGGGTGGGGGGGATGTCCAGGGTTTAGGGAGGAGGGGGGGGGGGGGGGGGCTGTTCGGGGACCAGGGAGAAGGGTGGGCGGCTATTTGGGGTCCAGGGAGGAGGGTTGGGGGGGGGGATGTCTAGGGTCCAAGGAAAAGGGGGGATGTTCGAGGTCCAGGGGGGAGGGTGGGGGGCTGTTCGAGGTCTAGGGAGGAGGGTGGGGGGTTATCCAGGGTCCAGGGAGGAGGGGGGCTGTTCGGGGTCTAGGGAGGAGGGTGGGAGGCTCTTCGGGGGGGCTATTTGGGAGGCTGTCCAGGGTCCAAGGAGGAGGGTGGGGGGGGGGGGCTGTTAGAGGGACTGTCCGGGGGGGGAGGGGGGGGGGGGCTGTTCGGTGTCCAGGGAGGAGGGTGGGTGGGTGGGGGGCTATCTAGGGTCCAGGGAGGGGGGGGGGGCTATCCGGGGTCCAGGAAGGAGGGTGGGGGGCTATTCGGGGTCCAGGGAGGAGGGTGAGGGGCTGTTTGGGGGGCTGTTCGGGGTCCAGGGAGGAGGGTGGGGGGGCTGTCCGCGAGGCTGTTCGGGGGAGGGGGGGTGTCCTGGACACATGGGATAGTATTTACATATTTTCTAAGAAAATTATTTCAAGGTTAAAAAAATAATTTCAATATATCAACTTCTAATCAGACCATCAGTTTTCTAAATTCCACTAAAAAATTACAATTTCATTAAAATAAATAAAAAATAAACTTAATGTGACCTACATAATAACACATATATTCAGGCACAATAAATCAATAAACATAAAAGGCCAGTAATATTAGTGAAAAATGTAACAAATCAATCTGTCCCTCATCACCATCATCGTCACCCTCACCCTCACCCTCATCATCACCCTCACCCTCACCCTCATCATCATCCCCATCATCATCCCCACCCTCCTCCTTGCCCTTGTACTCAGGCTCTGCCTCCTCATTTCCCTCCTCCTCCGCCTCGGCCTCCTCTTCGCCCTCCTCCTCCTCCTCCACCTCGGCCTCCTCCTCTACATTGTCTCAACCACCACTAGAAATACCACCTAGTGTACCATATATATAACACATTGATGACATATATTCATCACAAGCAGTGCTGGCCTCTAGTGGAAGTGTTTGATGTAATACTTCCATTAGTTTCATAAATGCAGTGCTTGCTCTAGAAGACTATTCTGCCATCTATGTGGCCCTTTTTTCAGCCTGTTCAGCCTGTTCCTTAACCTGCTGGAACTCGGTGGCACTACAAATCGTACTTGAGGAGGACCAATACCTCGTTAGAACTATACTCTTCCCAGGTCGGCAGCGTACTCTACCAGGGTGCTCATCTCCCAACACCTGTTGTAAGTGATCGTTTGGCCCAAAATTATTAGGTTCTTGGGAATCAAGGTCCTCTAAAGCATCCTGTTACAAATATAAATAGATTATTAAGTTAAAAATAGATATTAAAATTTTAAATCTGCAAAGTAAAACTTACAATCTGCTGCTGATTCGGTTCATTAACCACACTTCCATCTTTCTTCTTTCTACTCGAGTAAAATAGTTTTGCTCAAGGCACACGTCCTTCTATATTCAATTTATGCCTCTATAATGACATTGAATGTAGAAAACCATAATTAAAAATAGGATACCAAAAAAACCTAGTAATTTCATAACTAAAATTATATAACAACTTTAGCAATCAAATAAATTATAGAGGAAGCAATAGAATGTTCAAGTCATAAAGAAAGATTATAAACTGTCATACTTGCTGTCTATCATGATCTGACATCGTAGTACATCCCAATGTGTGGAAATATTTCTTAGGATCAATGTTTTTTTTATTTCTTGCATATGTATCCTAAATAAATTTCAATAATTAGTATTAACGAAAAACATGAAAATTTTCATTTAAATACTTCTAATTTGATTAATACTGTAAATTGGATAGTCTCCCAATAAGTAATCATCTGTCGGTACTATTTTAATGGACAATAATCCATGAAAATGACTACCTATAACTTTGTTCCCACTCTAGCATGCCAGACAATGTACAACTCATGCTTATAATCTCTCCAAAGCTCACCTAAATCCTTTAGAGGTACTGGCTGTGCACCCTCACCATCGGGGAAATTAAACCGCAGCTAAAACCAAAATATTAATTCATATAAATACAAAAATTAATATATTGCATTAAATACAATAGATTTTTTTACCCATATCTATGCCCAGGCTTTATCCTTGACTTCATTTGGTAGCTGTCTCCATGAGAGCGGGCTGACAGGAATGATGTCAGAGTATTTGGAAAGTGTCGCCAAAAAACTCCAACATTGCTACCCTGATTTTTCAATCATCTTACTATGTTCATTGTAGTCCACAATCAAATGCGTGCGGTGGTTCCACATTGAACGTATGCGTGTATGCCCCCTCCCCTACATCCTATCAGTACATGTATCTGTTATGAAATAAAAACAAATATTTTATCAATACATGTTATAATAGAAATAAATAATGGTGTAACAATTTGTTAGGGTTGTATAAGTATACTTGTGGTAGCCTGATCAATGGGCACCACTGGATCCACAGAAACTAAAGGAACTCCCTGTACCGATGGAGTGGGTCCCAATGTATGCTCCGCAAGGACAGACTCTGGTGAAGCAGTAGTCAAAGAAGATAGAATACAAAAGCCCAGAGAGAAGGAAGAAGAAGTAAAAGAAGATGACAGGGATGGATGGCCAAATGTTGGATGGGAAGTGGGAATCATCATCAGATATGGTATAGACAGGTGATGAGGCTCATATGTAAAGGGTGATGAAAACATGGGAGGTGTAATTTTCAGTGTTTCCCTAACGGCACACCGGGATCATAATGTGGGATGGATGGTATGTTAGTGGGAGGGGTAGGGTCAAATCAGGTACGCCGACCAGATCATCTAGCTCCCGTACCCCCCCTCGTACGAACACCCCGAGTACTGGGACCACTACTAGGCTTCTCATCAAATAACTATTGCCTAATAGATGGATCCTGAAAAAATGTTAAAAAAAATTAATCACATGACATTATATATTATTTAAATAAATATATTTGCAATAAAATACTCATTGTAGGCACTAGTGGTGGAATGCCTAGATCAGCCATGCGATGACTGTTTTCCATAATCCATTTTTGTCACCTCTCTTCAATTGGTTTCATTTTCCTGCATTTGAAAACAAATATGGAAGTAAATAGAAAATGATAACTAATGTGTAACCCAAAAAACAAAATAAATGAGAGGGAACAAGGGGATTCATGGATAATTTAACTAACCGTTGTTTTAGGTGAGCTTGAACAAATATATAATGAAGTCAATAAATCGTACAAGATGTAATAAATAAATTTAATTTTTAGTAGGATGATTATTTACTAAGTGTCATCAGTCTATTAAAATCATGGAACATTGATTCTACCATATTCATAAGTGATGAAACAATTGTCAAAGTTAAGGAAAAATTTAATTTCTTCAGCTCAGGTAGATGATGCAGGTTTCAATACATGTTTTGCAGAAGAATACAAACCATCACGTTCATTACCTAGTAAAACATTAAATAAATGTCTTAGAGTCATAAAAATTTTATACAAATCATAGTTAAAGCATTGAAATGTTCACCAAGTTAGAAATGTTGGTTCTGTAGGTTTAAATACAGTTAAATTAAAAATTTAAAAATGCAATTCAAATAAAAATTTCAACCAATAAACATTGAAAATGCACATAACATTCAAATCGAGTACAACATATTTGTAATAAATATTAAATCAATTTTAATAATACAAATCTTAATAACCAAACTCGAGGTAAACCAAAATAATTGAGAACATGGATGGATGATTCTATATATTTTCCACCACAACTTCAGGTTCACAATCAACTCTAACAATTGAGCTATTAGAATCATCAAAAGAAATAAATGGATTGGTTCCAATGATAGTAGGGACAATATCAATTCCATCATCAACATCATCAAAAATATGTCTTGGAATTACTTCAACTATGACACCAAATTGAGGTCGAAGTTGGTCTTTGACATAAAAAACTTGTTTATCCATTGATGCCAATACATATGGTTCTTTGATAGCAAGAGTGCGAGTCATATTAATTACTCAAAATCCAAAATCATCAATAAATGTTCCCTGTCTCGTCATCGAATCAAACCAATGGAATTTCATCATTGCGACTCATACATGAGAGTAATAATCCAATATTACTATTTTTTCAATGACTCCATAATAACTCACGTTTTCAAATCGTGGTCTACTATCCGATACACTGGCATAACAATATGTTGTGGCAATAACCATAACACTATCATGTTGTGTTCTCATGTTCTTTTCTCATTCAGTGAAAATAAATTTTTACCCATTGATAACAATTGGTTTACAGTCACGAACCACGGTATTAGGACCAAAAGCCAAAGCTCTTATTTCCTCAGAGATAGAGTCAGTAGAAAAACTCAATACCTTAAATATAAATGAATATTAAACTTAATTAAATACTAATTTAATTATTTTAAATAGTAATATATTTACCTTAAATTTTAACCAAGCAGAAAACTCTTTGCTATGCAAATACTCCCTCCTTCTCAAAGATAACGAACGATGCTTTCTATTTATCATTGTTTTATGTTCCCTGTAGATAAAAAATATGAATAGATTAATATATATATATGTAAGATATACATATTCAATTTAGTTACCTAATGTAGTCATCGAACAAATCACAGTTGAACAAAACTGTGCGATGTGCCATCTCCCGCTTCTCAAGGCTTAATGTATTCAATGTATATGATCCAGGAATTCCTATTGTTTGAGGAAGTGATGGAAAACTGTGTTCAATTTTCTCATACTATTATAATTCATTTATCATTGGTCTATTCATTCTTGTAGTAAGATCAGACAAATACATTGAGCAGAAATCCATACATTCTTGAACCAAGTAACTGTTTGCGATAGAACCTTTGAGATGATTCCTATTTCGAACATAAGAATTTAATGTGTACATATTTCTTTCAGTTGGATACATCCAATGAAAAGAAACAGGTCCTCTGAGAAGTATTTGAGTGGGAATATGGATAGTCAGATGTAGCATGCATGTGAAAAATGATGGGGGAAATATTTTCTTCAACTCACACAAAATTAATGGGACATCTGTCAATTTTTTTTGTAAGAAATACTTGGACAACTTCTTATCACAAAGATCTCTAAACAAATAGAACAACTAAATAATAGTCACCCTTACATTATTGGACAAAATATGACGGATTGCTATTGGAATCAACTCATGTAGAAGAACGTGATAATCACGAGTCTTCAAATATTTTAGCTTCAACTCTTTTCTGTTGACCTATTTAGATATGTTGCTTGAATAGCCATCAGGAACTCTAATAGTCTTTAATACTTCCTGAAATTGATTTTTTCCATAGGTTTCATCACATAAGAATCACATAGAACTTTCCATTTATTTTCACCGATACACACAAGATGCAATTCTGGTCTGATTCCCCAATCCACCAAGTCACGCAAAGACCATAAATCATATTTTATCCTTCCCTTAACATTTAGAAGAATCAAAAGCAACCTTTCACATATATTCTTTTCAATGTGCATTACATCTAAGAAATGAAATAACAAATTGTTTGACCAATAAGGCAAATAAAAAAAGATACTCCTCTTCCTCCAATTGTAACAGGTTTCAGTGAAAACATTTTTTCTCTTTCCAGATTTCATTTGACCCTTCTCGAATGAAAAACTAAAATCTTTCAATTCATTAAGCACATCAGTTCCAGACATACATTGAGGTGGATCATCGATCTCTATGGTATTATCAAATCTTTGAAGATTATTTCTATATGGATGGTCCATTGGTAAGAATCATCGATGTCCCATAAAACTGAAACTACATCGATGTTTCAGTCTTATAGACCATGTATTCTTCATACAAATAGTACATGATAGTTTTACCTTCGTGTTCTATCCAGACATCATTGCATAAGCTATAAAATCATTGATTGTCCACATAATCACAACATGCATCTGAAATATGTCTTTTGAATATGCATCGTATGTGTGCACACCCACATCCAAAAGAAGTCTCAACTCTTTTATTAAAGGTTGAATGTATACGTCAATATAAATACTAGGATCAGAAGGGCCAGATATGAGTATAATCATGAAAGTGAAAGGTTTCTTCATACACAACCATGGGGGAAGAGTATAAAAACTGGCCATGTGTTGTACGAAGTAAGCATTTTCCCAAATGGATTAAAACCATCACATGAAAGACCCATCCTCACATTATGCACGTCAGCTAAAAAATCAGGATATCGAGCATCAAATATCAGCCATGAAAATCCATCTGTAGGGTGAACCAACTCATCATTAGTCTTCTTTCTCTCAGTATCATGACATCTCATTTTTATTGATATTTTATCAGACATAAAAATATTCTAGAGTCTTGGGATCAATAGAAAGTGCTACATTACTTTTTGTGGAATGCAGGATGGTGTTCCATCAAATTTTGACTTCCAGCGGGATGTGCCACATTTTATACAATCATTTCATTCAGTAGTTTCCTCCCATAATAAACTACAATATTTCGGACAAGCATGAATTTTTTTTCTTGAAAATCCATGTTCCTCAACTAACTTCCATTCCATATAGTGGTTTGAGGGAATATCTATATCATCTAGAAGTAAATCCTTCAAGAAAGTAAGAATGTAATCAATTGTTGTATTAGAAATCACATACATAGTTTTCCCATGAAACAATCAGATTAAAAATTCTATCCTTTTCATTTTATCACATTGTCGATATACTGGAGTCGTGGTAGCATCATTCAATTTTTTCACCCTAACAACATCATCATTTTCATTAGAAACATCATGGGTGCTCATATCGAAGTCTTCTTGGGTCAGAATCCTTTATTTTTCATGATGATGAATAAATAGAAACCGGTCATATAATAAATTCTCCACTCCAATCCTCTCATTTGGATCATCAGAAATTTGAGATTTCATTTTCTCCCTATTATGATACCACACATAGCAGTTTGCTTGAAAACCACATTTGGTTATGTGGTAGCTGACTTCTTCACGGATCAACCAAGGTCTTCCAACACAAATGGAACATGGGAAGTGTATTAAACTACTATCTGAAGCATTGTGAAATGAAAAATCTAAAAATCTCCCCAAATTGTTTTGAAATTTTTTTGAGATCCGATTGGTTTCATACATCCAACTTCTATCCATTCTATAAAAAAATAATTGTTATAAGTCATTTCTTCAAAAGCAATTCAATAAGATTGAAGTTTCATAAAAAATATATTTAAGTAAATAAGAATTGTTCACTTTATATGAAACCATAACTGACACACTAATCTATATGAGAATCATAATATAAAAGACAATAAAATACTATATTTATAACAAAATATATTTGAAGAACTATACATGAGTGTACAAGATCATGTACACTTGTGGAGGATAATTATTTAGGAGTTGAATAAATTTTAAATCGAATAAATTTTATATTTTAGTAGATAATTTGAGTGATCACATACATTGCCCAAGGGGGAGGGAGTGTCTAGGGGGGTGCGGGGTGTCCAGGGGGATGGCGAGGCTATCCAGGGGGGTCAGAGGTGTCCAGGGTGTGGGGGGATGTCTAGGGGGGTTGGGGTGTCTAGGTGGGTGGGATGTCCACGGGGGTGGTTGGGCTATCTAGGGGGTAGGGGGTGTCCAGGGGGTGGGCGGGCTGTCTAAGGGGGTGAGCGGGGTGTCCAGGGGTGGGTGTGGCTGTCCAGGGGGTATGGGGTGTCCAGGGGGGTGGGTGGGTGGGTGGGATGCCCATGGAGGTGGAGGGGATATCCAGGGGGTATGGGGTGTCCAGGGGGTGAGCGGGCTGTCTAGGGGGGGTGGGCGGGCTGTCCACAGGGGGTGGTTGGGCTGTCCACAGGGGTGGCAGGGCTGTACAGTGGGGCCGGGGGCGTCAAGGGGGTGGGGGGAGGGGATTTCCAGGGGGTGGGGGGTGTTCGGGGGGGGGGGGGGGGGGGGGGGGTGGGGGGGGTGTCCGGGGGGTGGTGGGCGGGTGTCCGGGGGGGGGGGGTTGTCCACGAGGGGGGGGGGTTGTCCAGGGGGTACGAGCTATCTAGGGGGGGTGGGTGGGCTATCCACGGGGGTGGTGGGGCTATCTAGGGGAGTCAGGGGTGTCCAAGGGGGGTGGGGGGATTTTCAGGGGGGTGGGGTGGGGGTTGTCCCAGGGGGTACAAGGTGTTCAGGGGGTGGGCGGGCTGTCCAGGGGGGTGATGGGGGTGGTGGGTATGTCCAGGGGGGTGGGAAGACTATCCACGGGGGGTGGGGGTGGGGGCTGTCCATAGGGGAGGGAGTGTATAGGGGGTGGGCAGGGCTGTCTAGGGGGGTATGGGGTGGGTGGGTGGGTTGTACATGGGGGTGGCGGGGGCTGTCCAGGGGGTACGGGGTGTTCAGGGGGGTGGGATGGCTGTCTATGGGGGTGGGGGGTGTCTAGGGGGTACAGGGTGTCCAGGGGGGTGAGCGGGCTATCTACGGGGGTGGCGGGGCTGTCTAGGGGGGTCGGGGTGGGGGGGGGGTCCAAGGGATGGGGGGGGGGGATTTTTAGTGGTGGGGGTGGGTTGTTCAGGGGGTAAGAGGTTTCTAGGAAATCCCACCCCACCCCCCTTGGACAGCCCCCCCCACCTGGACAACCCACCCCCACCCCCTTGGACAACCAACACCCCTCCCCCACCTGGACAACCCACCCCACCCCCCTTGGATAGACCACCCCCCCTTGACAGCCCACACCCCCTTGATAGCCCACCCCCACCTCCCTAGACAACCAACACCCCTCCCCACCTGGACAGCCCACCCCCACCCCCCCTTGGACAGCCCCACCCCCTTGACAGCCCACACCCCATCCCCCACTTGGATAGCCCACCCACCACCACCCCTGGACAACCCACTCCCTCCCTGGACAGCCCACACCCCCTCCCCTACAGGCCCCCCTGAAATCCCCCCTGGACACCCCCCCACCTAGATAGACCCCCCACTTGGACATCCCACACCCCCTCCCCTGCATCCCCCACCCCCCAGATGGACATCCCCCCACCTGGACAACCACCCCCACCCGGACATCCCCCCCCACCTGGACGGCCATCCCCCCACCAAGATAGCCCACCCCCTCCCTAGACACCCCACACCCCCTCCCCCCACCTGGACACCCCACCCTGACCCCCCCTGGACAGCCCACACCCCTTCTTGGGGCAGCCCATACCCCCCTCCCCCACACCCCTATAGCCCCTACCCCCCCCTACAGCCCCCAACCCCCTGGACAACCCACCCCCACCTGAATAGCCCCCCACACCTGGACAACCCCCTACCCCTCCTGCATCCCCCTTAGGGTATTTTTATTTAAAATCATTTTATTCATTAAAAAATCCAAACTATCATGCATTATCCATTCCACTAAACAAAAAACATAAAGCCCCACTAAACATAATACATAAAACCCCACTAAAAAAAACATAAAACAAACATAAAACAAACATAAAACAAACATAAAACAAACCCTTTACCCTACTAAACAAAAAACATAAAACAAACCCTTTACCCCCTGCACTAAACAAAACCCACTAAACAGACTATTTACGATGTATGAAGTGTAGAACAAAAAAAATATAAAACAAACAAATGGTTCGGTACTCCAACAACAATAACTCTAATTTAGCTGAAATCAAAACATAAAACATCAAATAAAAAGAGGAAGAACACTAAAACTAAGGTAAAACTTACAAATTTGAAGTGTAGAAATAAAAATTTGTTTGATTGAAGAAGGATCTTCGGTTGGAAGGTGTTTCATGGCTGAGAATACGTTGGGAGGAGGTTTGTATTAGGTCTGCAATCAGACCTACTGGGAGCTGGGGTGCTGGGTATTTGGGGGAAAACATTCCCAACAGTTTTTAACAACTGTTGGGAAAGCTTCCCTTTACCAACAGTTTATCAAAACTGTTGGTATACCTTAGATAAAATAGTTTTTTCCCAATGGTTTTAGAAAACTGTTGGGAAATCTTAAGAATATATACACATTGCCAATGGTTTATTCAAACCATTGGCAAATGTTGTTTCTTTTATACTATAGCAATGGTTTCCTCAAATCGTTGCTATATTACCATTGGGAAAACACCAAGTTCCAGTAGTGATATGTCATCCACCGCACCAACACTAGAATCCCTGGCCTGAAAGATGAACTCAAAACACTTAACACTATTTCCTCAAACCAATCTCACCGATTTAGGTCCTAAGGTATAACTGACCACCTTTGATACCACTTTTCCACAACCTATTCCACCAAGGTATAACCCGTGACTACCCCAAGACCACCTCCAATAGGCCATGGGATAGTGACCAACACTGAGTAGGCATATACCACAAATGGGAGACATTTTCCTAAAGTACATGTAAAAACACACACATCTCCAAGCCAACACAATGCTGAAATATAAAACAAATGAAACTATGCATGCATACATCTAAGATCCCACTGCAGAGTATGACAGTGAAGTACTGAAAATAAAAAAGGGAAAAAACAATCCCAACCAAAAGAGGAAAAGTCCAAACCACTCCAAGGGTGAGTAAAAAGTCATAAGTACACTCACAATAAAAACCTCATCCTATAAAGCTCCACCTGTTCTCCACCCACTCCCTATCCTCCCAGGACAATGTCAAAAAGGGTTGTCGTCTATACAAGACATGACACGTGCGGGAAAAAACCTTGTAGGGGTGAGTATAACAATACTTAGAAGGACAACCTGAAAACACTAAACAAAAAGAACCAAGTATAGTCATCTAAATAAAAGATATAACAATAAATGTATATCATAAACAAAAGAGAACCTAGATATACTTAGGAGAGACACCATGCCCTAAGGCAGTCATAACGAACTATCGGCCACAAGATTCTGCTTGAAGTAATTCTCCTTCTAGGATAACTCGATCCATGAGCCATTATATCATCAGAGACACTCAATGAAGAGGTATAGCACATTTGGGCCTTGTCCAAAGAGAATACACTAGTATGAGAAGACCATGATGCATAGATAGTGGGTCACACCCAAAACTGATGGGGGGAAACACAAACCCAATTTGGATCAACCCGATATGTAATGGATTGTATTCCAACAATTCCATAAACCCTACTGATGTGGCCTGCTAGATAGAGGATCAACACCCTGCTCAGGGAGGTCACACTGATTCCACAAACTCCAACTAGGGAACAAAGGGGATAGATGATCACCCTATAGTCTCATGGAGGGACACAAAAACTCTATATGAGACTCAGTCTCTATAGGGGATCAAAATCTAGTGATGTGTATGTAATGTCACACTATACCCTCAAGGATAGAACCAAGGGAATGCACTCAACCTATACTGGTCTAAACTAGGAAAAAAGTGACTCAAGAACTCTTGAAAGGACTAAATGGCATGTCCTAATGGGTACACGGTGTATCCAAGAATCCCTTTTCCTTCTTGTGTAGAAGAGCCTCACGCGACATGTAGTCTCCATATACATGACGTGTAAAATGACTAAACGGTGTGTAGAGAAACATGGTTCCCTGTATGTGTCGCCTGACCATGTTCATGTACCGAACCCATGTTCGTGTACCAATTTGTGTATGCCATTTAGTGTTCATGTGGGAGTACACAGAATGTCTGTGTGGGAGTACACGGTGTGTCCATGCCCGTGTACTTCAACCCATGTCCATGTACTTCATAAGTACATGTCGAGTCAATCGGGAAGGTTCATACACCGTGTGAAATTTTTCACATGTCGTGTGATAATCATCTTTATACCAAAACCCTAAACACCATTAAAGGGGGGCCCACATACCGTGTAATCCCAGATTACATGTCATGTGTTACAGGAATTTCCAGAATCCTAGATCCAGGATCACGAACCTCCTATGCCACTCCGACCTATGGTTTCTGGCCTCACCTTTCCAGAAAACTAGAGATCTGAGGTCTTCCAAGCCTTGAAATTTCCAAAAAATGTGTTTTGTCACTAGATCCACTCACAAATCAGATCAAATTCTGTTCATTGTTTCAAGACTAAGAATAAGATTTCAGGAATTGTTTGTTATTCGATTCGATGCCCCAACCTGTATCGCACCGCCGTCACGTCGTTTCGATCCTAGATCTATGATATTGGATTTTTGTTCCAAGAATTTGGTTTGCAATGATAAATTAATCATGAATAGTTGAACCATAGGCCAATGAAGAATTCCCATGGTGAAATGTGGAATTGGGGGAGAAAAGAATAGTCAATCTAGAGGAAAGAATCTCAATCGATGGTCATGTCGATCTTGGTTTGTTTCCATTAGAATGGTAAATTAATCCATAAAAAAATTAAACCAAATAAATTCTCTTGATAAAAACACAACAAAATAAATCAAATCCCAAAATACACATGATCCATGAATCAATCTATTTGTCAATTGATTCAAGTTCATTGTAGAAATTAAGAACAGGGAAAAGGAAATCAAAATCACATGTCGTACCTCGATTTGGATTGGTAACTGCTGAATAACGAATCTGTGTTGCATTCATTAGTGAGATCCTTTAAAATAAATGTGTGTTGATCATTGATCCTTGATGTATCATCATTCATCGGGGAGGATTCTCCAGATCACTCTCCATCAACTCTCTATAGGATTCTAGGGTTATGCTGCTAACCCTAGAATTCCAAAATAACAATCTATTTAAATATTTTCAATCTTCTGCATCGACACAAATGAATTAAAATAATTTATTTAAATTTTTTATTCATTTTACACCCATGATTTTTATTTCACAAATGACCTATACTGACTAATGTTAAGTCACGCCTATGGTAAAAATGTCATTCTAAAATCAACAGTTCCCTCAAATTTCTAATACGAGAACCCTTTTAGGAGTTATTCTACTTTTTTAGGAAAACCATGCACATGTTATATTTAATATATTTAATATATTTCAAAAATTTATTTCAGGCACAATGAGCCTTAGAATCACACGCCATCTCAGTGCCTGGTCTCGAAAATAATCCATATAATATTTAAAAAATATTACATAGAAAATATGAGATGTTACAAGATATACCCAATTATCAAAAGTGAATTATAAGTAGAGATGTTTTCTTTCACGAGTCTTTGTCTCCCAAAACCATGTCTACCACTCCTGGAAGTAGTGAACCAAACCTCTGAACATGCTGATAAAACTAAGATTCCATCTAGGTTTGAGGCTACTATCCATCCCTCTACACTTGATGAACAACATATTGCACATGCCAATTGTTCTTCCACTTCTGATTCAGAATATGAATCTAAATCTCCTACCCCTAATAGGGACCACTAGATGACCCAAGATAGGGAAAGGACAGTTCCTAGAAAACATTCTAGGTTTAGTTAGTATTATATGAAAATCTATACCTTTCATGTATCCCATGATCTTGTTGATGATGATTATAAAACCTATAGGCAAGCTCCAATTGACAAAGAATCATAGTAATGTGTCTTTTCCATGAATGAAGAAATGAAATATTTCAAGAAAAATCACAATTGGACTATTATAAAAAAACAAATTAATTTAAAAATAATTGGTTCCAAGTGGATGTTTAAAAAATGTAATATAACACCGATTGAAATAAAATAATTTATAAAGAATGGTTAGCTGAAAAAGGATTCCTCTAAAGGGAGGGAATTGATTACTCTAAATTTTCCCCCTATTTCAAATAATTTTCATACTATAGTTTTATTAGCCTTTTTTTTGTATAATAATATGCACATTGAATATTTATATTTCAAAAAATGTTTTTTTACATATAGTGTCCCATTTCATGGAAATTTGATTTGCAACCTGTGGTTGCATTGTCAACCACAAAGTCTGAGTATATTTCTTTGACCAAAGCAGTGAAAGAGGCCTTATGGAAAAAAGGTTTGTATTCTTAGATATACCTATATGATTTTGTTATTAATGTATATTATGATATTCAATCAACACTTCATTTATCTAGAAATTTAGTTTTCTATGGTAAATCAAAACACATAGATATTAGGTTTTATTTTATTATAGATGTTGTGGAATCTAGAACTGTGTGTGTCAAAAAGATACACACTAACATAAACCTAATTGATAGTTTGACTAAAGTCATGGACCTGTCTAAGTTCAAATTCTGTTTAATATGTTGAACTTGCTTCCAATTACATAACCATAGGTGAAATAACATTACCAAATTCAATTGAAATGGTGGAGATTTGTGAAATATAGCATTCAATTCTTGTTTTCATATTGAATTTTGCCATTGTTTAATTATTCACTTTATAATTTGTTGTACCATGAATGAAAAATAATTTTTTTATTATATATTCTCAAATATTTGTGTTGTTGATATTATTTGGTCCACTGGTCCGTTATTCTATGTGGTCTTCTTTTTTACTAGGCCTTGGCCTTTCGGCCAGCCTATTTCCCGCACGCTCCAGTGCCATGCTGGCTATCCTGTTATTATTTTTCCCTATCAGTTGATCCTGCATGCCTCCCTTTGTATCCATATCATCCATATATGCTTATTTTTAAACGAGTTTCTCGGTTTCTATTCCGGTGGTTCATGCGTGGCATGCTATGGTTGGGTGTGCAGTTTCAAGGGTGTACTGATGTCAGGGGAGTGATAAGCCCTGTACCCCAGTCTCTTTGGATCTTTGGAAAATTAATCTCACTCAGTTTTGGCTCTTGGATCTCATAGGTGAAACCTTAGCTCACTGTTATTGTGTTGCTATTCCATAGTTATGTGCCTGTCAATCTCCCTGACAATGTTTTGTTGCTGATATTTTAGTGGAGACCACTTCCTTCCGAGCAGGAAGAAGTGTGGCCTACCTTCTTGATGAAGGCTATGTGAGTGAGAGAAGAAGGAGAATGAGACCCCAGATCTAAACATGTTTCACTTGAACCATCTAGTGTCAAGAGAACAAGACCGTCAGAGTTTCTTCAAACTCTGGCACTATAAGCATCGGTTTTAGTTTTTATTTATTGTAAAACTTGTAGTTTTTGGTTTTCTGTTCTTGTCTCGTTTCTCTTGTTCTTTTTGGTTTTTTTTTCACCCTGTAGCCTTTTTTTCTTTGAGCTTAATAAAAAACATGTGTGAGTGGTGGTGTTATTTCCATGTATATAGGTCCCAATGGGACTGAAACAAATTAAATTCCCATGTTCTTTCCGTTTCCTTCCTTCAATCTTTAGATAAGACTACATCACCCTAGTAGAGACCATGATGTATGGATGAGACTCTTTAACCCTATAAGAGGTTAAATCACCCCTTATTTATAAGGAAATACATTCTAAACCTAGAATTAAATGTGATGCCAAGAGTTTATTCTCAAAGGGTAAACCTCAAACTAAAACCAAGAAGAAACAATTTAATAAAGATAAGGACAAAAAAAATAAAGAACCTAAACCTAGGCCTAATTCTAGGGATAGAATTGTCACCTTTTATCATTGTGGAAAACCACGACACACTAACCCCGAGTGTAGGAAACTCAAGCATGCGTTCGAGTATAAAACCCTATTGATAAGTCCCTTATAGTAAGAACTAGTTATGAAACTATCGAGGTCCTTAATGTGTACACCCATGCACTCCATCAAGAGTGGGTCCTTGAATCAGGTTGTTCTTTCCATATGTATCCCTTTAGAGAGTCTTTTGTAAACTTGATTGAGAAGTTAGATGGATATTTCCTCTTAAGTAATAACAGGAGGTGTATGTTTGAGGGTATAGGTTTTGATTTTTTAGAAATTTATGACCATACTATCATTACCATAGTTGATGTTAGTTGGGTTCCCAACCTCCAAAGAAACCATTTTTCCTTAGAAGTACTAGATCAAAATGGTTTTATGTCCAGGTTTGAAATAGGTTGTCTTAGAATCTCCAAAGTATCTAGAATCATTCTTAAGGGATATTTAATCAATGTGCTATACAACTTGAATGTAGAGACCCATTCGAGGTAGTTGGGTAATGTCCATTCAACTAATACTGATAATATTATGCTTTTTCATAGGTGTCTAGAGAATGTTATCTCTAAAGGAATTGAGGAACTCAATAAGAAAGGGTTGTTGAATAAAATCACACCAAGAAATATTTCATTTTTTGATAATTGTGTGATGAAAAAAAGACAAGAGGGTTAGCTTTGGTAGGTCTAGTTTTAAAGTTACCAGCCCCTTAGAATATGTCCACTATGATATATGGGGTCCATCTAGGACTTCCTCTCATGATGGAGGTTTCTATTTTATTACATTCATCGATTAATTTTCTAGTAAAGTGTGGGTTTATATTTATAAAAATAAATTTTATGTTTTCCAAACGTTTAATACTTGAAAATATTTAGTTGAAAATCAGATTGGGAAGAAACTTAAAACTCAAAGAACTAAAAATGGTCTTGAATACCAATGCAATAAATTCATACAATTTTTAGAATCTAGAGGTGTTAAAAGTAATATAAATTATAGGGAAACACCCCCAAAAATGGATTTGTAGTGAGGATGGATTGGACTATTCTAGAAAGAGTCTAGAGTATGCTTTCATGATCAAGCCTCCCCAAATTCTTTTGGTATGAGGCCACCATTACTAATTTCTACCTAATTAATAGGTGTCTCTCTTTTGAAAATCAATTTAAAATATATAAAGAATTATGGACTCATAATCTCCCTTATCCTACTTAAGAGTCTTCTGTTGTATATACTATGCTCATGTCAAGACTAACAAGTTAGAACCAAGATCTCTAAAGTGTATTTTTGTTGGGTATCCTGAGGTTTTTAAAGGGTATAAACTCTAGGTAGATATACCTAGTTATCAAAAGTTCATTATAAGTAGGGATTTTGTCTTTCATGAGTTTTCTTTTCCAAAAACCAAGGTTTCCACTCCTAGTAGCAGTGAACCAAGCCTCCGAACTGGCTGATGAAACTTAGCTTCCATCCATGTTTGAGGCTCTTGTCCAGCCCTCTCTACCTGATGAATAGCCTGCTGCACAGGATAATTCTTCTTCCACATCTGATTCAGATTATGAATCGGAATATCCGGCCCTTAATAGGGACTACCAGCTGACCCAAGATAGGGAAATGAGAGTTCTTAGACCTCCTTCCCAATTTATTCAGTATGATTTGGCACCTTATGACTTTCATGTTTCCCGTGATCTTGTTGATGATGATCATCAAACCTATAGGCAAGCACTAAATTGAAAAGACTTAGAGCAGTGTTTCTTTTACATGTATGAAGAAATGTAATATTTGAAGAAGAACCACACTTGGATTATTGTGAACAAACCAACTAATGAAAAAAATAATTGGTTCCAAGTAGATATTTAAAAGAAAGGAAGATAACACCGAGGGAAATAAAATCATGTATAAAGCAAGGTTATTGGAACAAGGTTTCTTCCAAAGGGAAGAAATTTATTACTGTGAATTTTTTCCCATGTTGTAAATAATTCTTATATTATACTTTTATTATCCTTTACTACCTATAATGATCCGCTCATTGAATAGTTAGATGTTTAAACATATTTTTTACATGGTGAATTGAATAATAAAAGTTATATGAAACCTCCTGATGGTTACCCTAATGAATTTAAATAGAATTAACTTTTCCTTTTAAGTAAATATTTTTATGGCCTAAAAAAATCCTCCAGGTAGTGGTATATAAAATTTGATTCATTCATGTTAGCTAACTAGTTCATTAGGAGTCAATATGATGTATGTGTTTATTTTAAATCAACCAAAAAATGAATGATTTATATTCTATTATATGTTGATGACATGCTTATCATTTTCAAGAATATAAATCACATTTCTTATGTTAAATCAAAATTAAAAGGCAAGTTTGAAATGAAAGACTTAGGTGCAGCTAAGAAAATATCTGGTGTTGAAATCATAAGGGGAAGACCAAATAAACTGTTATACTTATCTCAACATGATTATATTATAAAAATTCTTGATAGATATATGTTTGAATCTCTCAAATTAGTAAATATACCTATTGGAAAAAATTTTAAGATAAAATTAATAAAATAAGCCATAAATTCTGATGATATTCAGTTTATGTCTCAAATACCTCATGCTAATATAGTAGGAAGTGTTTTGTATTGTATGATATACACCTGAACATACATTGTCTATGCAATCTTCACCTTAAGGAGATTTATGGCCACACCTAGGAAGCCACATTGGCATGCCATAAAGTAGATCTTGAGACACCTCTCTAGTATCTCTAATGTTTATTTGTGTTATGGTAATGATGTAAATTATGATGAATTTATTATTGGATATGTAGATACTGATTATGTGTAAGGACCCAAACCCCAGTATCCCAGAGTTGGTGCCTTGTATTAATACAAGGACATCACATCTTGAAGGACCGAATAGTTTAGTAGTTTTAGAAAACTAGATACAAACATAAGAATTAAATTACATTTTGAAAGAAAAAAAATCATTGAAACTCCATTAGAAACACCCATAAACTCTTAGATTATTAATACAATTTATTCATAATAAAATTCATCTTCACATCCTGGGGAAAAATAAAAAATAAGAATGAGGTGATCTCAGATTCTTAGTAAGGGTATGTAATATAATAGAATTTATTATAAACATAAACATTAGGCATGGTGAATAACTAAAAACACATGCCTTTAAAAAAAAACTTCACTATAAAAAATGGTGTTATTAGAAGGGATTGTTTTTTCATTTAGAGGGGGTTATAACCCCCTATAAAGGATTTAGTAGCAGTTATGGTGAACCACTACTAAGGTGGCCGCAATATATGATTAGGGGCAGTTTTCAGTAACTGATGGTATAGTTAGATGTACATTAGAGGTGTTTTAATGAGAAGGGGTTAAAGAATATTCAATTATAAGGGATTTTTACCCCTTCTATTTTTTCCATAAATATGTGGTTAAAAACCACCCCTAAAGTTCCATAATTTTATTTTTGAAATGTGCCCCGGTTCGCCCTTCCCTTTAATTTCCTACTCGCCCTTCCCTATTACCTCCAGTCACTTCTCTTCCACCATGGTTCTTCCTCACTTTCCCTTCCCTCTAACCCCCTTTCCTTCCAGTACCCTGCTCACTCGCTCTATCCCTTATCTCTCATTCTAGTTCCCAGTTCCTTGCTTTCCCACTCCCCCTTAAATCCCATTCAAGTTCCTTCTAGTTTCCCACTCGACCGCTCTTACTTATACCCCATTCCAGTTCCCAGTTCCCTGCTCACCCTCTCTTCCTTATATACCATTCCAATTCCCAGTTCCCCACTCGCCCACTCTCCCATAAATCTCATTCCAGTTCCTTCTATTTCCCCACTCGCCCGTTGTCCCTCATATCCCATTCTAGTTACTAGTTCCCCAATCACCTGCTCTCCCTTTAATTTTGATTTAGAGGGGGTTATAACCCCCTCTAAAGGCTTTAGAGGTGTCTATGGTGAACCATAACATATTATTAGGGGCGGTTTTTGGTAACCGCTGGCATAGTTGGATGTACATTAGAGGTGGTTAAATTATAAGGGGTTTTAACCCCTTCTATTCACTACTGGAAATATGACTTTTCCCAATGCTTCTATACCAATGGTTTGTAAAAACCGTTGGTATAGGTACTTTTTCCCAACGTTTTGGCCAAACCGTTGGGAAATCCCACTTTGTGGCCACCTTTCCCAACGGTTTCGGAAAACCGTTGGGAAAGGGTAAGGATTTCCCAACGGTTTGTCAAAACCGTTGGTAAAGGGTATACCTATCCCAATGGTTTTCCAAAACCATTGGGAAAGGTCCCCTAGAAATCAACCTTCAACCTAGAATAAATTCCAGAATCAAGAACTATACCAACGGTTGTCAAAACCATTGGTATAGGTCTATACCAACAGTTTTGACAACCGTTGGTATAGGTCCTGAGAATTTTTATCATATCTTCTTACCAAGAACATTATATAAATCAAAATTTAAAATATTTATGACAATACAAATATATATTTATGTAATTATTTTCACAAAAGTCATGTTAGGTTAGTGGTTAAGTCGTTCAATGATAAACTAGGGGTCCTTGGATCAAATCCCAGCGGATGTTTTTTTTTGAAATACATATACCAACGGTTCCATAACCGTTGGTATAGATTTTCATATTACTTATACCAACGATTTCCAAAACCGTTGGTATAGGTCTATACCAACGGTTTTCGCAAAACCGTTGGTATAGACCTATCCCAATGGCTTACTTGGTAACGGTTCTCCAAACCGTTGGTATAGGCTATACCAACGGTTTGGAGGCCTATACCAACGGTTCCAAACCGTTGGTATATGTTAGTTTTCCAGTAGTGATTACTACCATAAAGTTTTCAATAACCATTAGAATAGTTGGATGTACATTAGAGGAAATTCAATTAGAAGGGGTTTTAACCCCTTCTATTGCCACCATAAATCTCCGGTTAGAAATCTCCCCTAAAGTTCGACACTTTTTTTTTGAAATGTGCTCTCATTCACCCTTCCCTCCAATTCCTCTCTCTCCCTTCCCTCTTCCCTCTAGTCACTTCCCTCCCACCATGGTTCTTCCCCAATCTCCCTTCCCTCTAGTCCTCTTTCCTTAAGTTCCCTGCTCACCCGCTCTCCCTTAAACCCCGTTCTAGTTACTTCCAGTTCCCCACTCACTCACTCTCCCTTATATCCTCTTCTAGTTCCCAGTTCCCAGTTCCCCGCTCACCTGCTCTCTCGTTCCAGTTCCAGTTCCCCACTATCTCTTGTTTCCCATCCCAGTCTTTACATATAGAGCACGCCCAGGCCAGCCACATCCTCTCCTATGCCTCGTATAAAATTAAGCCGTTATAGAGATTGGAACACAGTACGTATCGGTCAAGACCACCCGCGCAACACCCCTCTCAACCACTACACCGATTGAATTTGTTAAATATATGTATAGATGAATATATTTATATATATTTGATTATCTATTTTAATTAATATTATTCAGATAATATATTTAAATAAATTTAAATATATAACCTATATATAAACTATATATTTATATTTATATACACATATGCTTATATATTTATAAATATATTTGTTTGAATTATTTATATACTTAAATACATGTTAATATATTATATACATGTTTATTCATATAATATATATAAATAATTTTATTTACATATATAAATATATATTTATAAATACATTTATATTTTTCTATGTTTGTTTATGATTTTATATAATATTTATAGATATAATATAATTATAATATATATTTATTTAATTATATTTATATACTTATATGTGTGTTTGTGATAAAAATAGTATTATTAATTATTATTATTGTTATTACACCTATTTTTTAAACTATAAAAATTATATGTTAGTTTTATAAATACTATACATTTATTTTATGATCTATATTATACATATATTATATTAAATACATTTATATTATACATTTATGTTAATTATTTTTATACTTAAATACATATTTATATATTATATAGATGTTTATTTAATATATATATATATGTATGTATGTATATAAGTATTTACTTAATATATTTATGTAAGGTCTTTAAAAATATATTTATATAATGTATTTCAAAACATATATTTATAATTATTTACATTAATATATATATATTTATTTGTATAAACTGTATAATACTATATATAATTAATATAAATTTATTATTATAAGAAATAATATTTATACAAATATTTATAATATATAATTGATATTATATGAAATTCGATTTATACAAATATTTATAATATTTTATATAAAATACAATTTTATAATATATATAATTAATATGTGTATTATATGTAATCAATATTATATGAAATACACTTTATACAAATGTATACTTAATATTATATGAAATAAAATTTTGTATTATATATAATTAATATTATATGAAATACAATTTATACAAATATTTACATAATGTATTTCAATACATATATTACTTATTATGTACATTAATATATATTCATTTAAATAAATATAATTGTATAATATTTTATAAATTAATATATAATTATTTTTATAAATTATATTTCATATAATATTAATTATATATAATATAAAAGCATAACAAATTATTAAAAATATATTTATTATTATTATTATAATATAAATTATAAAAACTACAAGCTTGAGTTTTTATATGATATGTTTTTTAAATAAATTATATTTATGTATATATTTATATAATACGTTTATTCTTTTATCTTATAAATAATTAATATTATATGAAATACAATTTTTACAAATAAATATATATTAATGTTCATAATATTATACAATTATATTTATGTATACATATAAATACAATTAAATAAAATCATATAAATATTTTATATAATATGTTCATATAATGTATTTAAATACATTTTATATATTGTGTTTTAATTATATATATATATTATGGAAGTTGCTTTTAAAAAAAATAGTGGGGGTTCAAAACACTCTTTAATCTCTTAAATTTGAGAGGGTTTTGAACCCCCTCTAATTTAAGAAATTATAGGGGCTCTTAACCCCCTCTAAATTCGATGATTAGTGAGGGTTGTACATAATCCACCTATATTTTTATAGAAAATGAATTTAGCGGGGGTTTATAACCCCCTCTAAATTCGATGATTAGAGGGGGTTGTGCATAACCCCCTCTAAATAACCCCCTTTAATGTACTGTTTGTTTATAGTGATTGAGCATAATATGGAAGGAATGAAAGCTGATTACATAAAGCCATATAAAATGATCATAAGAGAATGAAACTTAACCATGTATATTATACTAGTCAAATAATCACATGGTTTATCAATTAATATTACCATAATGAGGGAATGAAGAATGTTGGACATCTGAAACATATCATCAAGACCCCGACCAAGACGTCTGAAAATCCTATAGTAAGGCATTGGCCAAAACCCAATTCTGTTTTGTCTCATGAGACCTACCAATACATTGAGGGGTTATAGAGGGCCCCAACCATCACTTTCTAAGTCCAATTAATTCCTCATATGAATTAGGCTAAACATAAACAACACGAACATATGAAATGTAAATAACTTTCCCAAATTTGTAATCATAATCACTAACCAATCTGAGTGGCATGGTGAATGGTATCAAGATAACACATCCACAGTCAAACTGATCATAAACCATTTAATAACATATGATAGATAAAAATAATAATATACCAATCTCAATAAATCATAAAATTCAACAGAGATGTTGAAATAGATAAAAATACTCTAATAAAATCATCAAGGAATTCTTGAGAGAAATACCCCTTTTACATTGCATAGAAGAGTTCTTTTGGAAAAATCATTTTTATTTGTCATAATTGTTTGTATAAAACAAGTAATGAAAAAAATATAGTTTTTCATGAAAAAATTATTAATTTTATAAAAATAATGCTTTCTTAAAATAGATTGTAGATGGTACTTGAAAATGGGTAAGAAATCGAGATGTTCCCTTTAATCGGGCTTGCATACCGGGATGGATTGAGAAAGATCATTATAAAACATGTAACTCCCCATAAAATAAACATAAATTCTGATTGGTACACATATATAGAACATTAAAATGGAATTTATTAGGAGTAAATAATAGTAATTAATAATTTCATTGGGGTAAATATATAGAAAATATAATCCCAAATGAAAAATGGAGGTTTGGTCATAAACCCTTACCTTATGCCGTAATATCTTCTGCACTTGACCTTAACATCCTGGATAATCAAATTAGATCCATTAATTAATTAATTAATAACTTTATATAAATGTATTTTATTTATTATAATTTTATTAAGTTAATTTATGACCTTTTTGATGAGTTATAAGATACAATTTTATTGCTCGAGAGCGTTCGTTCCCTTGGTTTTCATGATCGGTATACTTGTATATAAGTATGGAAGTTTATATGGAATGAGTATAATTATCCAGAATTGAATTTATATGATATTGATGAACATAAATAATTTCAAATGGTTATATATAATATTTTTTATATGTTATTAGGATGAATTATTAGGTAAGACAATTAGTGATAATCGTTTACATTATTACAACGGTTATTGATCATAACGAACTCATTTTGTTTTATCGTTTAATATTATGTAAATAAGTTACATCCAGAACATAAGAAATGTTTTAATACATATATTATGGTCTGTTTTAATAATTAAAAATGTTATCGTGACTAGTCTTGAAGAATAAATTGAAGAACAAAAGTTCGTCATCCATAAAGGTTGTAAATCCACACCTCCCTGATGATGATATCATTTTTAAAATAAAAGATAGAGAGAGTAATGAAATTGATGATGGTTATTCCATTAACATGATATAATTATAGTATATAAATGATATTGGATTTATCATGCTCATTTTGACATAGGATGTGAGAAGAGAATAATAAAATGAACAACTTGAAAGGAAAATAAAAGGAAAAGGAAGAGGATTTTTCCTCTTAAATACTCCTCCTTGAGAATCTCCTTAAGGGGATTGATTTTGGTATTTTGATGAGACCAATAGATTTTGGACATGGGGGGGGGGGATGTTGGGAAGACTATTGAATAGAAATTTGACAAGCCTCAAAGATTGTAAGGTCTGAGGAGAAGTGGGGGTGAGAGGTGGGTTTTATAGTGGAGGAGATGGGTAATTTCTCATTGTTCTATTCATTATTTTATTATTTTACTCAATACAACCAATAGTGTTGATTATTGTTACTATATATAGTAATAAGTGCATATGAATTTGAACCAAGGGTTTTTACATCATTCAAATATCACCTATGGCTCAATAAATCATGTATTTATCATTTATCGTAAATTATCATATTTTTCTATTCACCTAAAATTAAAGTATTTTAGAAAAGTCCCAAAAATTCACCCCAAATTTTTTTGACATGTATAATTAAAAAATGAACTCTATTTTATGAAAATAATTTTCTAAATATGAGAAATTTAATTTTTCATTAAAATCACCATTTACTTAAAAATAAAGATTTTAAATCCATAACTCATTTTATAACACTTTCAAAAATTAACTAAGGTATCATAAAATAATCCTAAAATCATAAGACAACAAAATTTTAATTTATGAATACATTTTATATGAATAGACATTCTTTTAAATAATTTTATTAATTATAAAATTTTAATTAAATATTTATGACTTACAAAAATACCAACACTTAATTTAACAATTTTTAAAACATTCATTTACTTATACTATGATATAATTATATGATACTTTCATTTATATGGTGCTTACATTTTATTTATGCTTTTATGGGAGATGTTACTATTCATTAGTCTATTTTTCTATTCATAAGGGTCATATTACTATTCCTAAGGTTAAGTTACTATTTCACTGGTATAGGTTCCTTAACATCTAGAAATACCTCTTATTTCATTCATTGTTCATTTATGATGTTTGTATTATGTTCGATAAGTGATTTTATGTGATCTATGTTATATGAAATAAACATAAGAAGGTAAATTTCATTGGTAGAGTTCTAGGTCGTTACATTATGAATGTAATGAATATATAAGGAAATCAATTATAGGTTATGTCTTCACTACCTATGGTGGCCCCATTTCATGGAAATGTAAAATGCAACCCATGGTTGTATTGTCAACCATAGATCATAAGTATATTAATTTTATTGAATCAGTTAAATAGGCCTTATGGATGAAAGGTTTGTCTTCTGAACTACACCTGTATAATTCTATTATTAATGTCTATTTTTATAGTCAATCAACACTTTATTTTTCTAGAAATTTAGATCTCCATGATAAATCAAAGCATATAGATATTAGGTTGCATTTTATAAGAGATGTTGTGGAATCTGGAATCGTGTGTTTCAAAAAGATACACACTAACATAAACCCAACCGATAGTTTTACTAAAGCTATGGTCCTATCTAAATTCAAATTCTGTTTATATAGGTTGAACTTTCTTCCTATTTCATAACCATAGGTGCAAGAACATTGCCAAATTCAATTGAAAATGGTGGAGATTTGTGAAATATAGCATTCAATTATTTTTTCATATTGAATTTTTCCATTGTTTAATTCTTCCCATCATCATTTGTTATACCATCAATACCACAAATACAGGAAAGGGAAGCGCTTGGGTTTTATTAGTGCTAATTAAAAAGCACTGATAAGAGTGAGACTTTTATCAGTGCTAACAAAAAGAACTGATAAAAATAAGACTTTATCAGTGCTAATAATAGCACTGATAAAAGTTTTTAATAGAAAATATTATTAATTTATATAAAAATATGTTAATTATATTCAAAAATAATGTTTATATGTATACATTAAATAAAAAAACGAATGTTTATTATTTTTATGTTTATTATGTTTATTAGTTTTACTTATATCTTTATTATATATTTATTATACTATATGTTAATAATATTATATATAAATACTTTTTAATATATATATATACACAAATACTTATTAAATAAATATATATATATATATAAATTTATGTTTCCAAATGAATGTGTCAATTGATGCATACGTTCATATTCTCATGAATATATGTTTATTGTTTACCCTAATGTTGGCCATATATACTATTGTATTATATATACTTGGTGTATTCATTCATTTCATATATGAAGCTTTATTTTCTTATAAATACTTAAAATACTGATAAATATATTTAAATAAACAATAAATGTATTTATTATATTTAACAATATAAATATTTAGTTATATATAATTATATACTTTTTAAATATATTATATATAATTACAATTATATATAACTAATTAAATATAAATATGTTTAAATAATTATAAAATTACAAAATATTTTTTAAATGATAAATATATATTTATGAATACCTTTTGAATATATTTATTTACAAATATATGTATTTAATGAATATGTACATAGACATAGACATATATATATATATATATATTTAAATACTTATGAAATTAAAATTAAAATTAAAATATCAATTTATATTTATATATATTTAATTATAATTTAAATTATAAATAAATAAATAAAAATATATATTTAATTATAATTTATACACAAACAAAAACATATATATATAATTATAATTTAAATTATTAAATTATAATAAATAAATAAATTATATATATTTATAAAATTATAAATGTAATAAATATATTGGTTATAATTTTATAATTATGAATAAATAGTAAGTTTTATCAGTGCTAATTAAGAAGCGCTGATAAAAGATACATTTATCAGTGCTTTTTTAGCACTGATAAAGATGGGCCTTTATCAACACTTTCAATTATAGTGCTGAAAAAACATACTTTTATTAGCACTTTTTATCTGGCATTAATAAAAGTGTCACTGGGTTTTATAAATAAACCATAAGTTTCTCCTCCTTCCTCGCACCCCTCATGTTCTCACGGAAGCCGATCCTTGCCGCTGCCACCACCTCCTCTCATCCCTCCTCTCCTCCCTCCTCTCGTCCCTCCTCTCCTGCCTCCTCCTCCTCCTAGGCCGTTGACTCCTCCACCGCCACGAACCGAGCTTCACTGCGTGGCTCTCCTCTATCATGCCTCTCCTCTACCATTGACTCTCCTCCATCGCGCCTCTCCTTCACCATAACTCTCCTCCGCCATTGCCTCTCCTCCACCACAACTCTCCTCTACTGCGCCTCTCCTACACCAAAAACTCACCTTTTCCGCGTGCTGAATCACACCTCCATGATTAGATTTCTTCTATTTCTCACTGGGTTCACTTATTACAGTTTGATATTGATGGTGATGTTGTGAATTGTATGGGCTAAACACCCTGCTAAAAATCGTAGCCGTTGGTGGTCCTTATTTGCGCACTAGTTATATTTTGTAAAATTCAATTTTACTATACCATATTTTAAATTGGTTGATTTAAAAATATTCAATGAAATGTGGGTTTTCATCATGGTTATTTCAAAAAATTCAAAAGAAATTTCCATACATTCAAAAATAATTTTTTTAGCATCCACTCTTATTTTTTCATTACTCTTATGTATTTTTCTTGATTATATTATTAAATATTCATTTGAAAATTAAATGTATTCAAAGTTTTTCCACTTCTTTTATATAAAACATTATGTATTTTTTATGTTTCTATTATAAAAATTATTTTTAAAAGTAAAATTCTTAAAAGTATTACAACTTCATTTACTAAAAATGTTATACATTTCTCAAGTTTCCATTATCGATGAATGTTTTTAGTAACTGACCTCCCTGATCCTACTCCAAAGCTTCTTTGAGAACCTAAACCACTAACTAGGTCCTGTTCCTCATCTAAAAACATCTAATTGATATGTACCAACTATAAAACCCCAAACTAAATCACCAAGACTAAGTTGAATTGTCACATGACCTCATGTATGCTTCCCTGTTCAAAATATGTTTCCAACTAGTAGTGAGGGAATACGTGGAATTATGGGGATACTATCCCCTTGATAAATAATAATAATTAGAGTACAGAATAGTAGAAAATATAATGAAAGTAAAAATTATAACCTAAAAGTAAAAAGAAGATCATATAACAAAAATGTCAACCCATGCTATAAAAATATGACATACAATATCTAGTGCAACAAATCAAGAGGTCCCAATATGTGGTAGAACCATAAAAAATAAACAAGAAAAAATAAATAAATAAAGAGGTATCTCTATAAGGATCCTGGATTCTATCCTTATATCACCTTGATTAACCTACTCCTCCGGTATAATTTCCCTAAGTAGGGCCACTACCCTCATCTGAAATCCAGGTTAAAGAAGTCTGCACACGCACTGAGATTCCCATGTAGGGTGTGAGTATAAAACTTAGTATGAAACCATTTATATGTTCTTAACATAAGAGAAATAGTTATATATAAGTGTATATAATGATAATAAAGTAAATTCAAAAGTAAAAAAAATATCATGTTGGGTCATTATGTGCTAACCGGGCTGCCACGAACCCCAACCCTACTATTTTTGACTCCATATTAGAAGAAAAGCTATACTTGGTTTCCATGAATCTCATAATTTTATATATGGATAATTTAAGTCTTATAATAGGTCATAATTTTATCATGACTTAGGTTAATCCATAAGTCCATCATGCCTCACCAATTATCGCAAGTCAAGTCATAAAGCCATAATGCCCCACCAACTGTCTCAGGTTAAGCCACAAGTCCATCATGCCTTACTTCTAGTATCAGGTCAGGACACAAGGATATCATGTCTTGTTATTTTTTATTCAATACCCCACTATAATCATCATGAATCATGTTACACATTCTGCCCTTCTGAGGTATTAACTAATCCATGAAGGGTCTATATGTTACTGTGATACTAGATAACATAAGTATACATCTATACACATATATAAAAATATAAGCCATAAAAAAGAAATTATTGAGCTATACACATGAATAAACATGTCAAATTGAGAGAGGTATCATGGGTCACACAGACACACAAAATCACATCTTATTAAGAGAGGTCTCTTAGGTCACACACTCACACACAAGAATGTCATACCAAGAAAAGTATTATGGTAACACACACAAACACACAAGAATTTTTTATCATAAAATTATATATAATTTCTATAACATGGTAAGGAACTTCCTAATTTAAGAGTATCAAATCCTAACATCATGGTTCTCCAACTAAAATAAGCTTAAACACCAATAATCCCTATAACTAACCCCAAATAACCACATAAGGATTAAAGAGTGAAGATATAAGAAGAAGAACATGTCAAGGGCTAAGATTGGTTTATACTTACCAAAAAAGATCCAACGTAATGATCAGATCTAGATAAATCTGATAAAAATATAGAAAAAAATGTATCTCTACCTTCCTTTTCTTTGAATATAGAAGGATTCACATTAGATCATGTCGAAATTACTAAATTTGACCATGATAGTCAAGATATTGGGTATTTCCTAAGGAGAAGAGAGAAGTTCTTATATGAACAAGAAGAATGAAGGGAAAAGAAATTTCTTACCTTGAAATACCTAGGACTGAAGTCTATAGATCTAATAGAAATGCTCTATATAGGAAAGGAATTCACCAAGAAAAACCACTAGAGTCCCTAAGTTTGATATCCCTAGGTATAGGAGGAATAATGAGGGGTTTTAGGGAGGTTTTGAGTTAAAAAATCCAATTTTTGGATTAATTAATCCCACATGAATGGTTTGGTCTCACAGTTTATCAAAATATGTGCCAAAAATGAAAGGATCATTACCTCTTTAGGGTACACTCATGGTTTTTCTACATGGTTTGGTTAACCATGTGCCAATATTGCTTTTGTTTCTATTTAGATTTATATGGTTACCTGTGAAATGTTACATGGTTAGATATAACTGTGTTCCAATCATGTTCCACCCTCTATTCCTCTCCAATAGGCTACATAATTTCCTAGGTAAAATCACATAGTCTACCTTAGTCATAATCCACCTTAAAGGATTTTAAAACCCTTTAAAAACACATATCAAATACTTGAGACTTCACCCAAATAAATAATAACAAAAATCACTTAAAAGAAAGGCTGAAAATAAGGAATAACACACCTAGAAAGTCCGAGTCCATTAAAATATCCCCCTATAAGGACTTATCATCCATGATAAGTGTCTCTAGAGGTCTTGCTCAACCATATTGGGCCACTGAGCCTATGCATCAGACTCCCGATTCCAATATTCTTCTTGAATACACCCACGATACAAAAAACTCAAATGTTAGGAACCATCTTCCTTCTCAATACCTTTTCAATCCAATCAATAATTCATAGTATATGTTTCTCAAACAATACATTTACCTCCAAATAAAATTCTTCATTATCAATCACATATGAAGGATCCAACTCATACTTTCTAAGTTGAGATACATGGAACACATCATGCACACCTAGATGTCATAGAGGAGGATCCAATTGGAAATACACCATCCTGATCTATTCCACTATCTTGAATGGTCCCACAAAATGTAGTTCCAACTTCCCCTGCCTCCATAATCACTGATTTCCCAACCAAGGTGACACCTACAAGAAAGATTAATACTCCATGGTGAACTCTAAATGTATCCATCATTAGTCTATATAATAATGTTGTCTGATATAAACTGTAACCGACCACTCTATGACTAATTTCACCCACTTCGAGGTTTCCAACACCAAAATCAACTTGATAACTACTGACTCAATGTATTTTCTACTAACAACTCTCACACTAGGTCCCTATCATGCTCATGAGCAATAATACTTAGTTTTCTTACTTTCCCAAGTGTATATGTCTAAATAAAACTTCATTATGATTTGTCACATGATTCAACCCATGAACTAAGTGAAAAACCATACTAGTTGCCATCAAAAAGTTCCCTTAAAAACCCAATACCAACTCTATAGGTTGGAATCACTGATGCATTCTTGATCTCCTCTAATTGTTACCCTTACATGAGTATCTATCATCTACCAGTACAACTCAACCACTTATACGCACACACAAAACCAACCACTTCTACCTACGAGTTAGTTTCACCTACGCAACACTCCCAATGTGCACTAAGAAATTCCATCACTACCAAAACACAAGCATGAACATATCTCATTGTCAGCTGAATATTGACACTCACAATAATTGCCAATAACTCCCATACATGCTCACATCACTGAACCCAATAGAATAAATCAAGGACCCATCCACTTACCCGGACATGAATCTTACGCTTTGACTCTCCACATCCTCACGTGGTCTTGTTAGTGACCAAAATATTTATAGGATTTTCATGAAACACAACTAATCATTACTCAAATTACAAACTATCATAATTAGATAACACCCACAATGAATTTCCAAACTTGGATTTCATCACCACACTACTCATCCCTTGATAGGCCATTGATAATTCCCTAAATGAACTTATTTTCTCACACAACTACAACCCAATGAATTAGGGGTCTCTTATTTACCAATTTATAGAGGCCTTTCCCCATGAATACATTCTGTCTTTTTTAATTTTGAATCATTAAGGATTCTATTAAAAGTATACATTTTTAAAGTATTTTTACTTATCATTTTTAAAACCTTTGTGTATTTTTAATAACTTTTTATTAGGAACTATTTATAATAATGTTTTCAATAGTAATCTATTTCCCTTAAAAAAATAATTTTCACTTTAATGTTTTAAAAAGTTGTTGTGAAAAGGTTTGTATTTTCACTTATATTTATCATATTAAGATTGTTTTCCATGTAGTGATATTTTAGTCACAATTTATATGTTATTATGATATGATTTATTTTTGAAAATGAGAATTATAATATTCTATGATTTCTTAAGTTCGTGTTATGTGATTTTTTTTAAATTATTTAAGAAAAAAATTATTTTTCCATTTTAAGAAATCTTCCCACTATTTCTTATTTATCTCCTCCATCCCACTTCTCTTATCTATTTCCCATAGGTTTCTTCTTATCCCAATAATTGAAATTCATTTTTCATGAGGATTTAGGGCTTTAATTTTTTTGATTGTTTTCCATGGAAGTTGACATGTTGTGTATTGGTTACCATTCAGTTTAAAGTAGGTGTTTCTTTTCTATTCCTTTATTTTATAATTCATAAAATGTTTATACTTTATAAATTTATTTTCAATTAAATTATAGTAATGTATGGGCTCTTGAGTGAAATTATAAATTTATTTCTTAGATTATAGGCTTGGCATAAGGGGTTTTTTATAATAATTTCATGTAATATTTTTAAATTAGATTAATTATACTGAAAAGCATATTTGAAATGGTTCATACGGTCATTTAAATGTTTTTTATAGTAAATTTAGGTCTTATGCCTTTTTTTGTTTTTTCAAAGGAATTTTCCTTGTGCTTGGAAAATGTTTTGGAATGAAAAGGGATTTTTTTCAAGTGCTTCCAAAATCATTGAAATGATGATACTTTAAAGAAGGGGAGTGAGAATCTACATACTAAGTTGTTTTTCATGCAAAGACCCATTTTTCACTTTAAAAAGTAAATGATTTATTTCTCACGTGACCCTCAATGATTTCCCCTATACTTATTTCACTAGTTATGGGTTATTTATTATTTATATGATGGATGTATAATGTGAAAAGGGGATGTTATATGTGATGGCATTGGAGGTGAGGTGCGATACATTTTTTTGGTAATTATCTTGATTTCTTTCTCACCTCCATGGTTGTTTGTTTATGGTAACTTGGGTGTCTAGGTGAGAGGTCTTGATTAATGCTACCCTAGTTGGTATACACACTTCTATGGTCCCACAAGTTGTGTTTAAGAAAACAGTAGTAGGAAGGTTCCATTGTGATGAGTTAAGTATGGTTTAATTGAGTGGATCGTGTTATTTTTGGATGAAACATATATCATATGTTGGTCCATATAGTTATAGTTCCATTTTGGATCATCACACACTAGTTCCTTGGGTATATCCCATGACATTTTGTTCCTTGATCAGTGGTACTATATAGAGGATTAAATTATTATATTGATTACATCCCCTTATTCTTGTTTAATTAGTATAACTATTAATAATGGTTTTATTTAATATTATATTATTCCTTGATCACATGGTTCTCTTATTCATTGTGAATTTATTTTCTCTAGTTGATATGGGTTCTTTATGAGATAATGAATGTTTGATTTTCAAGTGGAAAACAAATTTATGTATTATGAGACTGGTATTACCTATATTTCCCACCAATGAATCAAGTAAAAGATTATATATCATGATATATAAATGTTATGTGAATAGGTTAGTAAGTCTATAGGTTAAAAAAGGCGAGTGTGATTGCGTTAATCTCTACTCATAATAATACATGTGAATAAGTTAGCAAGTTTCTATGTTCACGGGTGAGTGTGATGGTGTTAATATCTAATCATAAATTTAAATGTGACTATGGTTTTGATTAGCCAGTGGGGAGGGGGGGGGGTGAAACACCCAAAAAAAAGTTCACCCACCAGTGATGGGTTGGCCAGTCCAAAAGGTTGATGGGAGGAACACTAAAAACTAGTGATCAGATCTAGATAGTGGGTTTCATTAGACACATAAGGTGTGCGGCCATAACTGATTTTCATTGGATAGACAGAGGGAAGTGACAATGACATCTAGTAATTTTGTTAGGGGTTCAATTTTAAAAAGATTCAAGTGTTTTGAAATGTTTCTTAAAAAATTATGTGTTAAAAATACATTTTTTTTGGTTTTAAATCACTTTAAAATGGTTTTAAAAAAAATAATTAGGGTTTTGAGAAAGGATGTTTGGAAATAATTGGTTTATTTTAAAAATGATTTGTTATTTTAAAGAGGAATTCATGTAAATTGTTGTTTTTTTCAAGGGATTTCAACAGTGATTTTATAAATAGTTTTCAAAGGAGATTTAAAGTCTATAAATTTTTTATACTTGTTTAATTTTTATATCAACATTTTTTGAATTTATTTTTTTAAATATTAATATCACCGAATCAAATAGGATGGATATGAATAAAGAATGGATGAATGCCAATCATCTAACATAAAAGCATGAAGATGGAGTGAAAGAGTTTATCAAGTTTGCAAAATATCATGCATATGATCCTTCTCAAATCATTTTTCTATGTTTATGATACTGTTATTAAAGACAAGTTAGTCCATAGGACTTGAAAGAACACTTGATCTATCACAGAATAGATCAAAGTTATAAATGTTGGAATAAAAATGGGGAAAAGAGAATGTAGCTAGTGAATAAGATAACGTTGTGTTTTATGGATCATTTGATATGATTACAAGTTTGGAAAATGAAGAAGACCGTATCAAGGATGTGATTACAGATGTGCATGATGATGAAGATCGTATTAAGGAAATGACAAGGACAGTTGAAGATAAACTTTGTGATTATCCAAAATTATTTGAGAAGTTAAAGAGTTCTGCAAAGATGCCATTGTATGATGATTTCACTAAATATATAGCATTTTCAGCCGTAATGAATCTATATAATTTGAAAGCAGACAATGTATGGAGTAATTCCAGTTTTTCAGAATTACTTGATCTCTTGAATGACATGATCCTAAAAGATAATCAGCTCTCGATCCAAAAATACAACGCCAAACTAATGCTATGCTCTATGGGTATAATCTATGAAA
The DNA here is from genome assembly GCA_963277665.1 of Viscum album. Lineage (NCBI taxonomy): Eukaryota > Viridiplantae > Streptophyta > Magnoliopsida > Santalales > Viscaceae > Viscum > Viscum album. The sequence continues at coordinate 1,876,432,795 of OY728143.1, read as the reverse complement.
GAATACATGCCTGCCCGAATGACTGCATACTATTTATCAATGACCACAAATCACTTAGAGAATACCTAAAGTGTGATGCTTCTCAATACCAGAAATATGAACCCAAACCTACAAAAGTTTCATGGTACTTTCCAATAATTCCAAGGTTTAGGTGCTTATATGGAAGTGAGGAGACTATAGGACAATTAAGGTGGCATGCAGATAAAAGAAATAAAGATGAAAAACTATGACATCTAGAAGACTCTCCTTAGTGGAAGAGAATTGATCACGAGTATCCTGACTTTGGAAATGAGCTGAGAAACCTTTGTCTTGCATTATCTACAGATGGAGTGAATCCTTTTTATTTTTAAAGTAGAAATTATAGTACATGGCTGATTATATTGGTAAATTATAACTTTACACTATGTTTATGTATGAAATGAAAACACATCATGTTATCTATGCTTATATCAGGACTAAAACAACCGAGTAATGATATTGATGTTTATTTGGATCCATTGATCGAGGATTTGAAATTATTGTGGGATTCAGGTGTTACATTTATGATGCTTACAGAAATGAATATTTCACATTGATATCCATGTTGTATGAGAAGATAAATTACTTTCCTTCTTATGAAAATTTATTAGGATATAGCATTAAAGGAACTTTTGGGTGTCCCGTCTGCGAACAAGGTACACACTCAATTAGGTTGAAACATTCATTGAAAACTATGTTTCTAGGGAGTCAGAGATTTATACCCTGATAAAATAAGTACTGATCTTGGATCACATCATTCAGTAGAAGTTCATAAGAATGTACACCACTATCTCCACTAATAGGTGATCAACTTTTTGAGAAATTTAAATATGTGGACATTGCTTTTAGTAAACTCTTTTAAAAAAACCTTACAAAAACCAATTGAAAAAAGAAATCAATTTTCTTTAATTATCATACTAGAATTTTCTGTACATTAGACATTTTTTTGATGTTATGCATGTTGAAAAAAATGTATGTGATAGTGCCATCAACACATTGCTAAATGCACCTATCAAAACAAAGGATAGAATTAAGGCTAGGTTGGACATGGTTGACATGGGAATATGAGAATATTTGGCACCAGTGAAGGGTGAAAAATGAACATTTCTTCCTCCTACTACTTACACTCTTTCTAGATAGGAGAGATATCCATTTTTCAATTTCTTGAATGACATAAAGGTTCTATTGGTGTATTAATCAAATATCAAGAACATCGTGTCAATGCAAGATTTAAAGTTAAAAGGTCTGAAATCAAATGACTTATATGTTTTGATGTAAGATCTAATTCCTATAGCTTTATGATGCATTTTTCCCAAGAATGTCCATCATACATTAACGAAGCTCTGTTTCTTATTCAAAGCTATATGTAGCAAAGTTATAGACCTAAAAAAATTGCTGACTATGGAAATAGAAATTGTCTTCATACTATATGAATTGGAAATTTTTTTCCCATCGATATTATTTGATATGATGGTTCATTTGATAATTCACTTAGTGAGAGAGATTCAGATTTGTAGTCCTATGCACTATAGATGGATGTACCCCATTGAATGGTATATGAATATTTTGAAAGGGTATGTAAAAAATCAAACTTGGCCAAAGGGTTGTATTGTGAAGCGATATATTGTTGAGGAAGCTGTTGAATTCTATACTGAATAATTGTACAGTGTGAAAAGGATTGGTCTAACGAAATCTTGTCACACTGGGTGACTTTTGTGTGATGGAATTTTTGGAAAGGAGGTCATCACAATAAATATTACGTATCGGGAGTAGGCCCACCTTTACATTTTTTATAACAATTTGGAAGTTGAACCATATGTTGAAACCCATAAAGAAACTCTTAGGCATTCAATTCCATCCAGGGATGAAAAATGGATATCAAATAAACATAATCAATAGTTTATAGGATGGTTTCAGGACCATATTTTTAAGGATTCAAATGAAAATTCAGACTCAATTTCAGAACAACTTCGATAACTAGCCGGAGGACCAAGTATGTACGTATTATCTTACAATGATTATATAATTAATGGTTATACATTCTATAGTAATGAACATGATGAAGAAAATAACAGATAGAATAGTGGATTTACACTTGTGGCTGAAGCGATACACATTTTTTGTGCTAAGGAAATAAATCCAATTTACGCGAATATGTCATATTTTGGCATCATAAAAAAAATACGGGAGTTGGATTATACGAAATTCCAAGTGCCAATTTTCAATGAAAGTGGGTTGATAAAATAAGTGCTATTAAAATATATGAGTTGGGATTTGTGAAAGTTGATTTCATTAAGGAAGGGTACAAATAAAAACTATTTATAATGGCATCACAGGAAGTACAAGTATTTTATGTTATAAATCCCACAAACCAAAACTGGTTAATTGTTCTGTTATAAAAAAAACCACTAAAGATTCAGATGAAAATTCAATGGAGGATGACCCTTTCATTGGGACGTCACAATCATTTCATAGTGGTTCCAGTGTAGATGTAATTTTGTATGTCATAGGATACCACAATGAAGGGATTTGGATAGTTGATAGAGGGGTCAAATCCCTTCAACCTTTAAAAAAAGAGAGTTCAATAATTAGGTTATATTATTTTTAATATACATCATGTTACTTTATGGTAATATCTATTCACTGATACTTTTATATTATATAAATTAAATGTTAAACCAATTTTGTAGATAATGACTTCTGCACATGATGATGCTCCCAATCCCCAGGCACAATAGGTTTCTCAACCTGTTGTCTTATGTTAATATCATTTAATTATTGCTTTTATGTTATCTAAATTAAATATTAAACCAATTTTGCATATAATGACTTCTTCATGTGATGATGCTCCCAATCCCCAGGCACAATAGGTTTCTCAACCTGCTGCTGCTCGCAGTGCAGACGATCAACAGGTTTCTCAACCTGTTGTTTCTCCTAGTGTAGAGGTAAAACCACCATCTGCACATGCCGATGCTAGCCCTCCAGAGCTGGAGGAACATATTGATGATGGTGGATCTGAGGAAATGAAAGGTGAAAAAACACCGACGACACAGAAAAAATAGGAGCTTCGTAGTTTGATGGTATTAGAGAAAGTCATTAAGGCTAAAGAGAAAGGCATCAAATATGAGATTGGATGGAATAATCATGGCCAACATGTTAACCCCAACAAGGCTATGTTCAGTAGTTACATTGGAATTGACACCCGAAAACACATGGCAATTGATGTAACTTCATGGAACCATATTGTGGATGAGATTAAGATACTGATGTGGGGAGATATTACAGTAACATTATGACATCATTTTTTTAATTTACTAAAAATTAAATAATGAAACATTGACTTACACTTCATCATCTCTTGAAGAGTGAATTTATAGTAGATTAATCACACAAAGACTATGTCTTAAGGGTTTCTAGAAGGATTCACCTGGATTTTCACACACTTTTAATGAAATATCATCTTAAAGATGCTGAAGGGAAAATAAAACTACACCCACCTCTTATTTTTTCACACCTGATAACCCAAGAATCATGGGATACGTTTACTAGCCTTCATGTGAAGTAGTATTTTCATGTATATTGTGTCCGATAATATGTTGTTTGATGGTATGTATATTCATCACTTTGATTTACAATGTTTTATTTATGAAATAGCAACTGAATTGTGAAAATAAACAATGAACATCAAAACCAGCATACCACTACCGTAAAGCAAGGATGAGGTACACATTACTTGAAAAAATTTGGTACATATTTTATATCTACCATAATACTTTTATGTGACATAAAAAAACATGATAACTGTGTTATTTTGTTTGTATGTAGCTTAAAGAGTCCAAATCCACAACCACTTCCATCCCATGCCATAAGCTATAGAAGGAGGCGCATGTTACTAAAGATGGAAAAATAATTGATGAAAACACACAAAAAGTGTGGGAAACATGAGTAAGTATGACATAATATATTTTTTACTTTAAATCACTATTATATAATAATGATTACTTATTTTCTTATATTTTCTATCCGACATAGTCACAAGAATCAATAACAACCATAGTAGATACAAACATACTTTTAGTGGCCTTGAAGTAGCCAAAAAATTATGGCCATATCAGAGGTGAGGGTTTTGGGGTGACACCCTGAACATATTTTTAGAAAAAAGAAGAAGTGGAGGATCAAATTGAGGAAATGAAAAAAATGAGAGAACCATTAGATATGTTTCAAGATAAATTACAATACCAGATAGAGATGATAGCAAGTTTAATGGGGAGAGGAAAAGAGAAGAAAAAAATCACGAACAACCCACATGTGAAGATCCTGCCCCACCCCCACCGGTTTTGAGGTGAGAAATTCCCCTCAAAAACAATTCTTAACCGAGGTAGTCAATTTTATAATAATTGTTTCTGTGAAATGTGAATCAGATATACAATAGACACTGATACCTTTTCTGTATTGATATTCTAAAGGGTGAAAATGAGTGTGATTTATATCTATCATCACCCACACATTGACTTATAGTGAGGGATAAAATGTTCAATATTCTGAATGACATGCTACACAATAGAACACTTCTGACAGATCATGTCAGAGTGTCAATTACTATAACCCTAGAGCTGTGCACCGAGATACCTATTCCAATTGATGATGCTGATATTCATATGGTCGAACAATCTCTTGGAACATTCATCGCATGTTCTTCACATTTTGTAAAAAAATGTGTCGAAATTGAGGTATTCATTTCCAATCTAATTTTTAATCTAAACCTTAAGAATTTAATGAAAAAAGGTCTGAACTGATGTATGTTTTTACAGACAGACAAAGGGAAGGGGTGAAACAAAAGACTGGTTCAAAACCATCTCAAGGATCAACCAACCAATCAAAACGATTTACCTAAAGCACCTTAACCCCCTGTTCTATATCTACATTTATCATCATTTAAGGCTCATGTGGATATGAAGTTTAAAGACGATGGTAATCACATAATTGATTTTAAAGTAAATATGTACGGAGTGGAAGATTCAAACTTCATTGGTGTTGAGAGTGAAACTGAAATCTTCAATTATGATTGGTTAGGAAACTCAGTTGTAAATGTTTACATGAGGTATGTTTTTAGGATTTGATTTTCCTAAAGATGATGTACTATGATAATTATAACTAAATACATTTCATATTTTTCACAAGCATATATATGAAAAAAAATTGAAGAGATTTTCCCATGAACAAAAATTTGGACTCGTTAGTCCTCACGTCACCTCTATAGAACAAGAATACATAAATTCCAAGAAAGAGGGTAAAATAGTAGTAAGACTACTCAAATCATTTAACAACAAAATTAAGGATGACATAATATTCATCATACCAACGATACATGGGAAAAAATATTCAATTTAATAATATAAAATATATTTTAATTAATTTCATTACTTATTCTTTTTTGTGTTCTTAGGTAGCATTGGATGATCATTTCAGTCAATTTGGATACTTCAAAGATTTATTATCTAGATTCAATGCATGGATATACAAAAAACTAACCACACATGATGGAGTTTTTAAAATTTTAATTCACTACATCCAACATTTTAGAACTAAACATCTAGTTATATAATTTATATTATATTTTAATGAGGATTCTATTATGATAGGGAAGTGCGTGAATATCGTCTATATCATGGAATGATTCGAGGGGAAAAGGATAAGAAACCTGACAAGTACTACAACTGGATAAGTATCAAGGTATATATAATAATATTTCACTATCCAAACACATATAAAAAAATTACTTATTTTTCTCAATGTTTCTGCAGTGCCCAAAATAAACAAATGATAAAGACAGTGGTTGTTATGTTTGTAAATTTATGAAAGAGATCATATTCCATAAATAAACCAGCATCCTTGAAGAGGTATTTTCAAAGTTAATTTCTATTTCATTTAAAATACTTATTAATCCATTTTGTATTTTTTTCAGTACTACTACGACTACCGAAAACAATCATATTCAAAAGATGATATAGATATATTCTTAGAAATGAATGGGCATCATACCTGATGGAAGAATGTACAAATATAGAATAAATATGGTAAAATTATCAAATATTTTCAACTTTAATAATATTGTCTTCCTTATATTTCTCTTTGTTTGATGGTAATGTTGTGATTTGTATGAGCTAAATGCCCCACTAAAAATCATGCCTGTTGGTGGTCCTTGTTTGTGCACTAAATGAATTGCATGTTGATTGGTTTTTTAATAGAAATTAGTGGTCCTCATTTACAGGGTATATGTGTTTTTGATAGACCACAAAAGATAACGAGTATCCAGAAGGGATTTCTCCATCCATTGAGTTTTTTGTGATGTCTTGAGACATAACGGGCACAAGATATTACTCCATTCTTCTTATTTTCAATAACGAGAAGGGTTTTTCTCTAAAAAACATTGATTCAATCCGCAACATTGGCAGTTACCCTCTTTAGTCGACCCGGTGAAGAACCAACTGTAATATATTTATTCAGAGGTCCTGAATATATGACAATTTGTTCTTCACTGGTTCAAAAAAATCCATGCTATAGAAGGAGGATGTTATTCTGTGTCAACCGTACAGGGATAAAACCGATGTATGATGTGACCAGTATGACTCAAATTGCATGTTTTTGGTTTGAAATGAAATTTTAGTAAAAAAATAAAACTAACATTCTGAAAATTTAGGAAATGTATTCCAATTTTTTTTGATACTTTAGGAAAACAATCTATCAGTCATTTGTGATGTGTAGGAATCAAGCACACGGTGTCACCAGTATGACTTCAAATGTGTCTTGTTATTTAAAATTGACATTAATTCAAGTAAAAAAACACTACTAACATATTGAAAACTCAAAAAACACATTCATATTATTTTGATACTTTAGGAAAATGATCCATGAGTCAGTTGTGATGTGTAGGATTAAACCCCACCTAAATCCAATGAACGATGTGACCAACATGACTAAAAGTGTCCCCAATCAGATTAAAATTGACATTTTAGATCAAAACATGTCACTCACTGAAAACCAAGAAAACACACTCTGATTGTATTTAAAATTAAGGAAAACTATTCTTCAATCCTTTTGTGACATGTATAAAGAAGTCTCACATAAAATCAACGCACGATGAGACTGATATGACTCAGATTTCATGTTTTTTTTTGAAGTGATATTTTAGTAAAAAAACACAACTGATATACTGAAAACTGAGTAAATGTATTCCTATTGTTTTCATACTTTAGGAAAATGATCTATCAGTAATTTTTGACATGTAAGAATCAACCACACCTCAATCCGACGCATGGTGTGACCAGTATGACTCAAAATGTGTCTTGTTATTTAAAATTGACATTAATTCAAGTATAAAAACACAACTGACATACTAAAAACTGAGAAAACACATTCAGATTGTTTTGATACTTTAGTAAAATAATCCATGAGTCAGTTGTGATGTGTATGAATCAATCCCACCTCAATCTGACAAATGGTGTGACCGGTATGAATAAAAGTGTCCGCTATCAGTTTAAAATTGACATTTTAGCTCAAAACATGTCACTCATTGAAAAACAAGAAAACACACTCTGATTGTCTTAAAAATTAAGGACATAATTTCTTCAGTCCTTTGTGATGTGTATGAAGTAGTCTCATGTCAAACTGATGCATGATGTGACCGATATGACTCAAATTTCATGTTTTCTTTTTGAAATGACATTTTAGTAAAAAAACACAACTAACATACTGAAAACTAAGGAAATGCATTCTGATTGTCTTGATACTTTAGGAAAATGATCTATTAGTAATTTTTGATGTGTAGGAATCAACCAAACCTCAATATGATGCACGGTGTCACCAGTATGACTCCAAATGTGTCTTGTTATTTAAAATTGACATTAATTCAAGTATATAAACATAACTGACGTACTAAAACTGAGAAAACACATTAGGATTATTTTGATACTTTAGGGAAATGATATACGAGTCATTTTTGATGTATAGGAATCAACCCCACCTCAATCCGATGAATGGTGTGACCGATATGACTAAAAGTGTTCTCTATCAGTTTAAAATTGATATTTTAACTCAAAATGTGTCACTCACTGAAAACTAAGAAAATGAACTCTGATTATATTTATAATTAAGGACAATGATTTTTCAATACTTTGTGAAGTGTATGAAGCAGTCTCATGTCAAATTGATGCACGATGCGACCAATATGACTCAAATTGCATGTTTTTTGTTTGAAATGACATTTTAGTAAAACAACACAACAGACATACTGAAAAGTGAGAAAATGCATTATGATTATCTTGATACATTAGAAAAATTATCTATGAGTTATTTTTGATGTGTAGGAATCAACCACACCTCAATCTGATACATGATGTCACTGGTATGACTCCAAATGTGTCTTTTTATTTAAAATTGACATTAATTCAAGTATAAAAACACAACTGACATACTGAAAACTGATAAAATGCATTAGGATTGTTTTGAAACTTTAGGAAAATGATACATGAGTCAGTTGTGATGTGTAGAAATCAAACCCACCTCAATCTGACGAATGATGTGACCAGTATGACTAAAAGTGTCAGCTTTCAGTTTAAAATTGACATTTTAGATCAAAATGTGTCACTCACTAAAAACCAAGAAAACACACTCTGATTTTCTTCAAAATTAAGGAAAGAAATTCTTCAGTCCTTTATGTTATGTATGAAGTAGTCTCATGTCAAACCGATGCACGATGTAACCGATATGCCTCAAATTTCATGTTTTTGGTTAGAAATGATATTTTAGTAAAAAACACAACTGACATACTGAAAACTAAGGAAATACATTCCGATTGTTTTGATACATTAGGAAAATGATCTATCAGTCATTTATGACATGTAATAATCAACCGAACCTCAATCCGATGCACAATGTCACCAGTATGACTCCAAATGTGTCTTGTTATTTAAAATTGACATTAATTCAAGTATAAAAACACAACTGACATACTGAAAACTGAGAAAACACATTTGAATTATTTTTATAATTTAGGATAGTGATCCATGAGTTAATTGTGATGTGTAGGAATCAACCCCACCTCAATCTGATGAATAGTGTTACTGGTATGACTAAAAGTGTCCATTATTATTTTGAAATAGACATTTTAGCTCAAAAAGTGCCACTCACTAAAAACCAAGCAAACACACTCTGATTGTCTTAAAAGTTAAGGAAAAAAATTCATAAGTCCTTTGTAATGTGTATGAAGCAGTCTCCTATAAAACTGATGCACAATGTGACTTGTATGACTCAAATTGTGTGTTTTCAATTTGAAATGATATTTTAGTAAAAAAACACAACTAACATACTAAAAAATGAGAAAATAAATTCAGATTGTTTTAATAATTTAGGAAAATGATATGTTATTTATTTGTTACATGTAAGAATCTTACCCCACCTCAATAAAACGCATGGTGTGATCGGTATAACTCCAAATGTGTCATTTTTATTAAAAATTGACATTTTTAATGTATTATTCATATTAATGTTTAATTTATTTATTTATAGTATTAATAAAGTAATATTTTTTTTCTTATATAGGTGAAATTTGTTTCTTGAGTTGGGATGATTTGTTTGACAACTATTACCATCAGAGGACATTTTTAAAGAGAAACATAGACGTCAAAAGAGAAAACATAAATGTTTTTAACTGTTTGTTGGATAATTGTAAATATAATTTTATAAAACATTGTTCAAAATGTTTATAGAAGTGTCTTTTTGGTATATACCATGAGTGAATATTTTTTTATTCATGATGTCAATTAAATTTATATAGCATTGTTTGCCAAATCTTTGTGTGCACTGATTGTTTTTTCATCATTTGCATCGTTTATGTGGTTCTTTTGTATATACTATGGGTGGTTATTTTTGAGTAGGTTTTTTCTAGTTTGTGTAGGTTATTTTTTTTGGTTTGGTGTTGTTTATTTTTTGTAGGTTGGCTGGGTGTGCTGTTATATAAAAGCACACCCAGGTAGGGAAGCCTTTATCAGCGCTGATAAATGGGGACTTTATCAGTACTATTTGAAGCACTGATAAATGGGGACTTTATCAACACTTCGAATAGTTCTAATAACGTAGAACATTTATCAGTGTTTTTCAGAGCCCTGGTAAAGGGGGTCCTTTATGAGCACTAAAAATAGTGATGATAATGGGGACCCCCTTTAATAGTAGCTCTATTATCAATGCTTTTTTAGCACTGATAAAGGTTTTTTTAGCGCTGATAAAATCCTGTTCTGTGGTAGTGCATGCATGAAAAACTATTTTTTATTAAATATGATCAAATATTTGTGCTATTAGGCTTATTTGGTTCATTGGCCTATTGTTTAATGTGGAATTCTATTTCCTGGGCCTCAGCCTATTGGTTTGCCTGTTGCCCAAGCATTCTAGTGCCACGTTGGCTATCCAATTGTTGTTGTACCCTTCCTGTTGATCTTGCATGCCTCCCTTTGCATCCATATCATCCATCTATTCTACTTGTTAACAGAATCATTCAGGTTTTGTTCGCATAGTGCATGCGTGGCATGCTCTAGTTGGGCATGCAGTTTCAAGGTTGTGCTGGTGTCAAGGGAGTGATGTGCCTTATACCCCAGTCTCTTTGACTCTAGAAAATATTTCTCTCTTGGGTCTGGCTCTCAGGTCTTGTAGGAAAAAACCTAGCTCTCTGTTACCACATTTCTATGATAGAGTTATGTGACTGTCAATCTCCCCAGAAATTTTTTTTTCCGATCTCTTGGTGGAGACGACGTCCTTCTGAGTAGGAAGATGTGTGGCCCACCTTCTTGATGAAGGCTTTGAGAGAGAGAGAAGGAGGAGACCCCAGATCTAAATATGTTTCACTTTAAAAATCCATCATTAATAGAATAGGAACACCATAATTTCTTCAAAATCTGACACTATAAGCATAAGTTTTAGTTTTCATTTGATGTGAAAATTCTACTTTCTACTTTGTCATGCCTATTTCATTTCTCTTGTTCTAGTTGTTTCCTTGAACCCTATAGCATTTTTTTTTATTTTAGATTTATAAAACACGTGTGTGGGTGGTGGTGTTCTTTCCATGCATGTAGGTCCCCATGGGACTGAAGCACATTAAATCTCAGTGTTTATTCCTTCTCCTGCAAGCTTTAATTTCTTGTATGTTGTTTTCTTTGATCTATAATACTCTACTTCATTCAGTTTGGTCCTTAGTTGTTTGTTATTATACTTTGGTATAAGTTATCACTCAACATCATAATAAGAATTAAATTCACACAAGTCATGGCTGCAACTAATGGCCACACCATTATCAAGTGACGCCATGTAACCCTGAGGAGAACCATGTGGTTGGCCAATGTAATCACCATTTCTAGACATTTGATCAGAGTCAACAACATAACTAGCGCTGTGAAGATATCTAAAATAGGAGCGAGGAAATCCGAATGTGACACTGCTGAAGTGCTTCACAAGGGCTTCAGTGGGTCACAATGGCAGGGTTTGTAGAGGACATATCATGTTGGAGCAATCACTCTGTGGTAAAGTGATGGAAGGTCCAATAGAGGGCTTCCGGTGAGGAATATGAAGGGTTAGGTATTGTTGCTCTATGGAGTTGCTGGCATCACTCACTCTTCTCAAAAAAATTCTATATTTCTGTGACATTTAGAAAAACTAGAGTTGATTTTGTTATTAAAAACTTTGGTTTAGATTATTATTTTCAATTAATTTATTAAAATTAATTTTGGGTTTTCCAATAAAAATTAATTAGTAATTCTATTGAATATAAGCCATGATAAAATAAACTACGCACCTGCAAGTGACTTGATATATTTTCTCAGGTTAGCTGAGGAATGTTCATCACCTCCAATAATTTCTTTGGTACCGGCACTATGTTTCGGTATCATAAATAGTGTGAAAAATAAAAGGAAGAAGCCTCCTAAACCATCAAGTAACAAATAAGAAAATAAAATAACAATGGAGAGAATAAAAAATGAAATATTACTTTCGAGTCCTATAATCCCAACTGCTTGGATAAAATGATTGTGTAGTACATCTGTCCAAACAACCTTCATATTCTTCAGCATGGACTCACCCCTCTCATTATCTTCCCTTAATTTGTTGCTTCTCCTCACCTTCCTCTTTGAATCTTGTTGACAGTCACTTTGTTTATTCTCTTCCTTCACCAACGATAATTAATCCTTGGAGTCCACTTCCTTGCTAGCTAACACCATCTCAGCCATCGACAAATCCAGAGTGTCGCATGGTCCCTCCATTCCCAAACATTTTCTTCTTGCCTTCATTATCACGAAGTACTTCCATAGGTGTGTATTTTCCATGAATAAAGAAATGAAATATCTAAATAAGAACCACACTTGGAGAGTTGTAAACAAACCAACTAATGAAAAAATAATTGTTTCCAAGTGCATATTTAAAAAAATTAAGTTAACATGGAGAGAAATAAAATCATGTATAAATCAAGGTTAGTTGAAAAAGGTTTCCTTCAAAGGGAGGGAATTGATTACTCTGAAATTTTTCCCCTACTGTAAAGAATTATTATATCAGACTTTTATTGGTATTTTCTGCCTATAATGATATACACATTGAATAGTTATATGTTAAAACTATTTTTTTACATGGTGATTTGAATGAGAAAATTTATATGAAACCTTCTAATGGCTACCCTAATGAATTTAAATTGAATTAAGTTTTCACTTTAAAAAAATCTCTGTATGGCCTAAAATAATCCTCCAAGAATTGTTCCATTCATGTTATCTAAATAGTTCATTATGAGTCAATATGATGCATGTGTTTAATTTAAATCAACCAAAAACAACATGATTTATATTCTCACTACCACAAAATAGGCTTTTATCAGCACTAAAAAGGCCTTTTCAGCACTAAAAAAACATTGTTAATCAATCCTTTATTAAAGGGGGGGGGGGGTCCCATTTATTAATGCTATTTGAAGTTTTGATAAAGTCCCCATTTATCAGTGATTAAATTAGTGCTGATAAAGGTGGGTCTTTATTAGTGCTATTTAAAGCGCTGATAAAGGATTCCCTATCTGGGCTTGCTGTTTATATAACAAAACACCTAACAACCTGTAAAAAATAAACAACACCCAAACAGTAGACCAAAATAACCAAATAACCCACACAAACCAACAAAAACCATCTAAAAAATAACCACTCATAGTATATAAAAAAGAACCACATACACGATGCAAATGATGAAAGAACAAGCAGCACACACAAAAGTTTGGCAAACAATGCTATATATATTTAATTGAAATCATGAATAAAAAAATATTCACTCATGTTATATACCAAAAAAACACTTATGTATACATTTTGATCAATGTTTTATAAAATTACATTCACAAATATCCAACAAATAGTTAAAAACATTAATTTTTTCTCTTTTGATGTCTGTGGTCCCCTCTAAAAATGTCCTCTGATAGTAATAGTCACTGAACAAATCATCCCAACTCGAGAAAAAGGTTTCCCCTATATAAGAACATAAGTATAATATTAGTAATACTATAAATAAATAAATTAAACATTAATATAAAGAATACATTAAAAAAATGTCAATTTTTAATAAAAATGAAACATTTGGAGTTATACCGGTCACACCATGCATCGTATTGAGGTGGGGTTGATTTCTACACATAAAAAATGACTGATGGATCTTTTTACCAAAGTATCAAAACAATCAGAATGCATTTCCTTAGTTTTTAGTATGTCAGTTGTGTTTTTCACTAAAATGTCATTTCAAACTAAAAACATGCAATTTGAGTCATACCGGTCGCATCGTGCATCAGTTTGACATGAGACTGCTTCATACATGTCAAAAAGGACTTAAGAATTTATATCATTAATTTGGAATACAATCAAAGTGTGTTTTCTTGGTTTTTAGTGAGTGACACATTTTAAGTTAAAATGTCAATTTTAAACTGATAGCGGACACTTTTAGTCATACCGGTCACACCGTTAGTCGGATTGATGTGGGGTTGATTCCTACACATCAAAACTAACTCATGGATAGTTTTCTTAAAATATAAAAATAATACAAATGTGTTTTCTTAGTTTTTAGTATGTCAGTCTTGTTTTTTTACTTGAATTAAAGTCAATTTTAAATAACAAGACACATTTGGAGTCATACTGGTGACACCATGTATTAGATTGAGGTGTGGTTGATTTATACATATAAAAAATGACTGATAGATCATTGTTTTAAAGTATCTAAATAATCAGAATACATTTCCTCAGTTTTTAGTATGTCATTTGTATTTTTTACTAAAATGTCTTTTTAGAAATAAAATATGAAATTTGAGTCATACAGGTCGCATCGTGTGTTGGTTTGATGTGATACTTCTTGATACACATCACAAAGGACTTACAAATCGATGTCCTTAATTTAGAAGAAAATTGGAGCACATTTTCTTTGTTTTTAGTGAGTGACATGTTTTGAACTAAAATCTCAATTTTAAACTCGTAACAGACACTTTTAGTCATAATGATCATACAGTGCGTCGGATTGAGGTGGGGTTGATTCCTACATGTCAAAACTAACTCGTGGATTGTTTTTATAAAGTATCAAAAAATTCTGAATGCATTTTCTCAGTTTTCAGTATGCCACTTGTGTTTTTCTACATGAATTAATGTCAATTTTAAATAACAAGACACATTTGGAGCTATACCGGTTACACCGTATGTCGTATTTAGGTGGGGTTGATTCCTACACATCACAAATGACTGATGGATAATTTTCCTAAAGTATCAAAACAATTAGAATGAATTTCCCCAGTTTTCAGTATTTCAGTTGTGTTTTTTTACTAAAATATCATTTCAAACTGAAACATGCAATTTGAGTAATACCGGTCGCATCATGCGTCAGTTTGATGTGATATTTCTTGATACACATCACAATGGACTTACAAATTTTTGTCATTAATTTGGAATACAATCGGAGGGAATTTTCTTGGTTTTTAGTGAGTGACACATTTTGAGTTAAAATGTCAATTTTAAACTAATAACAAACACTTTTAGTCATACCGGTCACACAGTTCATCAGACTGAGGAGTGGTTGATTCATATATGTCACAACTAACTCATGTATTTTTTTCCTGAAAATATCAAAACAATATGAATTCATTTGCTCGGTTTTTAGTATGGAAGTTGTGTTTTTTTACTTGAATTAATGTCAATTTTAAATAACAAGACACATTTGTAGTCATACTGGGGACACCGTGAGCCGGATTGAGGTGTGGTTGATTCCTACACATCAAAAATGACTGATTGATCGTTTTATTAAACTATAAAAACAATCAAAATACATTCCCCCATTTTTTAGTATATTAATTGTGTTATTTTACTAAAATGTCATTTCAAACCGAAAAAATGAAATTTATGTCATACCGGTCGTATCGTGCATTAGTTTGATGTGAGAATGCTTGATACATGTCACAAAGGACTTACGAATCACTGTCCTAAATTTTTAAGACAATCAGAGTGTGTTTTCTTTGTTTTTAGTGAGTGACATGTTTTGAACTAAAATTTCAATTTTAAACTTATAATGGACACTTTTATTCATACTGATCACACAGTGTGTCAGATTGAGGTGTAGTTGATTTCTACAAGTCACAACTGACTCATGGATTGTTTTATTAAAGTATCAAAACAATCCAAATGTGTTTTCTCAATTTTCAGTATGTCAGTTGTGTTTTTTTACTTGAATTAATGTCAATTTTAAATAACAAGACACATTTGGAGTTATACCGGTCACACCGTGCATCTTATTGAGGTGGGGTTGATTACTACAGGTTAAAAATGACTGATGGATCATTTTCCTAAAGTATCAAAACAATCTGAATGCATTTTCTTAGTTTTCAGTATATCATTTGTGTTTTTTTACTAAAATGTCATTTCAAACCAAAAACATGAAATTTGAGTCATTCTAGTCGCATCATGCATCATTTTGATGTGATAATACTTCATACACATCAAAAAGGACTTATGAATTGTTGTACTTAATTTGGAAGAAAATCAGAGTGTGTTTTCTTAGTTTTTAGTGAGTGACATGTTTTGAGTTAAAATATCAATTTTAAAATAATAACAGACACTTTTAGTCATACTAGTCACACCGTTCATCAGATTGAGGTGGGGTTGATTCATGTATGTCACAATAGACTCATGGATCATTTTCCTAAAATATAAAAACAATCCGAATGCATTTTCTTAGTTTTCAGTATGTCAGTTGTGTTTTTTACTTGAATTAATGTTAATTTTAAATAACAAGACACATTTGGAGTCATACTGGTGACACTGTCCATCATATTGAGGTGAGATTGATTCCTATACATCACAAATGAGTGGTAGATCATTTTCTTAAAGTGTCATAACAATCAGAATTCATTTCCTTCATTTTTAGAATGTCAGTTGTGTTTTTTTTACTAAAATGTCATTTCAAACAAAAAACATGCAATTTGAGTCATATTGGTCGCATCATGCGTCGGTTTGACATGAGACTTCTTGATACACATCACAAAGGACATAAAAATATCCATACTTAATTTAGAGGACAATCATAGTGCGTTTTATTTGTTTTCAGTGAGTGACATGTTTTGAACTAAAATTTTAATTTTAAACTCGTAACTGACACTTTTAGTCATACTGATCAAACGGTGCGTCAGATTGAGATGGGGTTGATTAATACACATCAAAACTGACTCATGGATTGTTTTACTAAAGTATAAAAACAATATGAATTCATTTTCTTTGTTTTCAGTATGTCAGTTTTGTTTTTTAAATTGAATTAATGTCAATTTTAAAGAACAAGTCATATTTGGAGTTATACCGGTCACACCGTGCATCATATTAAGGGGTGGTTGATTCCTAAACATTAAAAATGACTGACATATCATTGTTTTAATGACCGACATATCATTTTTTTTCGGTGAGTGACACATTTTTAACTAAAATGTCAATTTGAATCTGATAGTGGACACATATAGTCATACCGGTTACAACATTCATCGGATTGAGGTGGGGTTGATTCATACACATCACAACTAACTCATGGATCATTATCTTAAAGTATAAAAACAATTATAATGCATTTTCTTAGTTTTCAATATGCCAGTTGTATTTTTTACTTGAATTAATGTCAATTTTAAATAATAAGACACATTTAGAGTCACACTGGTGACACCATGCATTTGATTGAGGTGTGGTTGATTCCTACACTTCACAAATGACTAATAGATCATTTTACTAAAGTATCAAAATAGCCAGACTGCATTTCCTCAGTTTTCATTATGTTAGTTATGTTTTTACTTGAATTAATGTCAATTTTAAATAAAGACACATTTGGAGTCATACCGATGACATTGTGGATTAAATTAAGGTGTGGTTGATTCCTACGCATCACAAATAACTCATGGATCATTTTCCTAAAGTATTAGCACAAATTTTAAGTACATTTTTATGCCTGAAAATCAATGCACCCTTGCCTCTGAAACCTAAAAAAGAGACATGACTTGCTCAATATGCTCAATCTACCCAGTTTAGAAGGAATATGGAAAAACCTTTAATCCATGTATGGTAGACATGAAACAACATCCTCCTTATGCAACATAGATTTAGTCAGACCAGTGAAGAACCAACTGTCATATATTTAGGACCTCTGAATTAATATATGATAGTTGGTTCTTCACTGGATCAACTAATGAGGGGAACTGCCAATGTTGCAGATTGAATTGATGTTTTTTGGAGAAAAACACTTCTCATTGTTGAAAACAAGAAGAGTGGAGTAATCTATGTGCCTGTTATGTCTCAAGATGTCACAAAAAACTCAAGGGATGGGGAAACCCCTTATGGATACTCGTTATCTTTTGTGGTCTACCAAACAAAGAGAAAGATAAGGCATACAAGATTATTAAAGTTAAAATTATTTGATAAGTTTACCATCTTTAATATATTTTTGTACATTCTTCCATCATGTATGTTGCTCATTAATTTATAATCATATCTATATCGTCTTGTGAATATGACTATTTTTGACAATCATGGTAGTAATGAAAAAATATAAATACATAAAGTATTAATAAGTATTTTAAATGAAATAGTAATTATTTTCAAAAATACCTCTTCAAGGATGCTGCTTTGTTCATGGAATACGATATTTTTTGTAAATTTACAGACATAATAACCACAGTCTTTATCATTTGTTTGTTTTGGGAACTGAAAAAACATTGATGAAAATAAGTAATTTTTTATATGAATTTGGATAGTTATATCTTATTATATATACCTTAATTTTATCCATTCGTAGTACTTGTCATGTTTCTTTTCCTTTTCCCCTGGCCACAATCCATGATGTAGACGACAATAACGCACTGCCGAATCATAACAGAATCCTGATTAAAAGATAATATAAATTATATAACTAGATTTTTTGTTCTAAAATGTTGGATGTAGTGTATTACAAATTAACAAATTCCCTTATTTTTGTTCAGTTTGTTGGATATCTATGCATTGAATCCAAAAAATAAATCTTTAGAGTATCCAAATTAACTGCAATGAGCATCCAATGCTGCCTAAAAACACAAAAAGGAATAAGTAATGAAATAAATTAAAATATATTTGATATGATTTAATTGTACAGTTTTACCCCTGTATCATTGGTATTAAGAAGGTTCCATCATTCATAATTTTTCTGTTAAACAATTTGAGCAGGCCTACCACTATTTCACCCTCTTTCTCAGAATTTATATCTGTTAGTGTTGTAGAGGTGACATGAGGACCAACGAGTCTAAATTTTTGTTTATGAGAAAATCCCTTAAATTGTTTTTCATATATATGACTGTGAAAAATATGAAATGTATTTAGTTATAATTATCATAGTATATCATCTTTTGGAAAATTAAATCATGAAAACATACCTCATGTAAGGATTTACAACTGAGCTGCCTAACCATTCATAGTTGAGGATTTCAGTTCCACTCTCAACACCAATGAATTCTGGATCATCCCCTCCATACATATTTGCTTCAAAATAAATTATGTGAGTACCACCATATTTAATATTTAAATCCACATGATCCTTCACTGATAATAAATGTGGATATATAACGGGGGGTGGGGGGGGGGGGTGGGGGTGGGGGTTAAGGTGCTTTGGGTAGATCTTTTTGATCTGTTGGTTGATCCTTGAGATGGTTTTGAACTGATATTTCATTTCACCCCTTCCCTTTTTCCATCTATAATAACATGCAACGGTTCTGACCTTTTTTCATTAAATGTTTAAGGTTTAGCTTGAAAATTAAATTAGAAATTAACACCTCACTATCAGCATGTTTTTCACAAGATGTGAAGACCATGCGATGAATGTTCCCAGATCTTATTCAACTATATTAATATCTGCATCATTAATTGGAACAGGTAGCTCAATGATCAGCTCCAGGGCTATAGTAATTGACACTCTGACATGACTTGTTGGAAGTGGTCTATTGTGTAGCATGTCATTCTAGATATTTAAAACTGTATACCTTGCTACAGAGCAATGGGTGGGTGTTGATAGATATAAATCACAGTCATTTTCACCCTATATAATATCAATACAGGAAAGGTATTAGTGTCTATCTGATTTATATTTCCCAGAAACAATTATTAGAAAATTGAATACCTCAATTAAGAATTGTTTTTGAGGGGAATGACTCACCTCAAAACTATTGGGGGTGGGGGGGTGGGGGGGGGGGGATCTTCACACGTGGGTTATTCTTGAGTTGTTTCTTCTATTTTCCTCCCCCATAAAAATTGCTATCATCTCTCTCTGGTATTGTAATTCTTCTTAAAACATATCTAATGTTTCTCTTATCTTTTTTATTTCCTCAGTTTGATCCCCCGCTTTTTTTTTCTCAAAATATGTTCGGGGTGCCACCCCTCTGACACGACCAAACTTTTTTGGAAGATTCAAGGCCACTGAATGTATATCTATATTTGGTGTGGGTGTTGTTGATTATTGTGACTATGTTAGATAGAAAATATAGAAAAATAATTAATCATTGTTATGTAATAGTGATTTAAAGCAATTTTTTTATTATGTCATACTTACACATGTTTCCCAAATTTTTGTGTGTTTTCATTTATTAGTTTTCCATCTTTAGTTATATTTGTATCCTTCCATATCACATGGCATGGGATGGAAGTGGCTGTGGATTTGGACTCTTCAAGATGAATATAAAGAAAACAACATAGTTATTGTGTTTTTTTTTATGTCACATAAAAGTATTATGGTAGATTTAAAATATGTACCAATTTTTTTCAAGTGATTCGTACCCCATCATTGCTTTATGGTATGGGTACGCTGGTTTTGATGCCCATTGTTTATTTTCAGTACTCAGTTTCTATTTCATAAATAAAACACTGTTAATCAAAGCGATGAATACATGCACCATCAAAAAAAGTATTACCTGACACAATGTACTTGAAAAGACTACTTCACACAATGGCCAATAAATGCATCCCACAATTCTTGGGTTATTAGGTGTGTATAAATAAGAAGTGGGTGCATTTTTATTTTTCCTTCAGCATCTTTAAGATGATATTTTGTTAAAAGTGTGAGAAAATCTCTATGAATTGTTCCAAAAACCCTTAAGACATTTTCTTTGTGTGAGTAATCTACTATAAATGCACTCTACAAGAGATGATGAAGTGTAAGTCAATGTTTAATTATTTAATTTTTAGTAAATTAAAAAAATGATATCATAATGTTACCATAATATCTCCCCATATCAGTGTATTAATCTCAACCACAACATTTTTCCATGAAGTTACATCAATCACCACATGTTTTTGAGTTACGATTCTAATGTAACTACTAAACATAGCCTTGTTAGGGTTAAAATGTTGGCCCCTCTTATTCCATCCAATATTGTATTTGATGCCTTTCTCTTTAGCCTTAATTAATTTTGATAATATCATCAAACTACAGTGCTTCTGTTTTTTCTGTGTCGTCGGTGTTTTTTCACCTTTCATTTCCTTGGATCCAACATCATCAATATGTTCCTCTGGCTTTGGAGGGATAACATCAGCCTATATAGATGGTGGTTGTACCTCTGCACTGGGAGCAACAATAGGTTGAGAAACCTGTTGTTTGTCTGTACTGCAAGTAGCAGTAGGTTGAGAAACCTATTGTGCCTGGGGATTGGGAACATCATAAATGTGCATAAGTCATTATCTAAAAAATTTGTTTAAAATTTAATTTAGATAACATAAAAGCAACAACGAACATATATTAATATAAGGCAACAGGTTGATAAACCTATTGCTCATCTGCACTGCGAGCAGTAACCGGTTGAGAAACCTGTTGTGCTTGGGGATTTGGAGCATCATCACGTGCAGAAGTCATTATCTAAAAAATTGTTTTAACATTTAATTTCGAGAACATAAAAGCAGTAGTGAACTGATATTAACATAAAGTAACATGATGTATATTAAAAAAAATATAACCTGATTATTGAACTCTTTTTTTAAAGGTTGAAGGGATTTGACCCCTCCATAGACTATCCAAATCCCTTCATTATGGTCTCGTATGACATATAAAATATCATCTATACTGGGACCACTGTGAAATGATTGTGACGTTCCAATGAAAGGGTCATCATCTGTTGAATTTTCATACGACTCTTTAGTGGTTTTGGTCGATAACAGAATAATTGACTAGTTTTGGTTTGTGGGATCTGAAACATAAAATAATTATACTACCTGTGATTCCATTATAAATGGTTTGTCTTTGTACCCTTCCTTACTGAAATAAACTTTCACAAATCCCAACTCATCTATTTTAACAAAACTTCTATTATCAAACCACTTTCATTAAAAAATGGCACTTGGAATGTCGTATAATTCAACTCCCATATTTTTTTGATGATGCCAAAATATGACATATTCACATAAATTGGATTTCTGTCTTTAGAACCAGAAACTTGCATCACTTTAGCCACAAGTGTAAATCTACTATTCTATCTAGTACTGTCTTCATCATGTTCATTAGTATAGAATATATAACCATTAATTACATAAGCATTGTAAGATAATACATACACACTTGTTCCTATGACTAACCATCAAAGTCATTCTAAAATTCAGTTTGGATTTTCATTTGGCTCCTTAAAAATATGGTTCTGAAACCATCCTATAAACTGTTGATTATGTTTATTTTATATCTATTTTCATCTCTTAATGGGTTCGAATGCCTAAGAATTTATTTGTGGGTTTCAACATATGTTTTAATGTCTAAACTGTTATGAAAAACATAAATGTGGGCTTGCTCCTGATCTGTAATATTGATTATGACAACCTCTTTTCTAGAAATTCCTTCACCCGCAAGTTTCCTAGTGTAACGATATTTCGTTAGACCAATACTTTGCACACCAGACAAGTATTCAGTAAAGAATTCAGTGACTTCCTCAAAAATATATTGCTCTACAATACAACCCTCTGGACGACTTTGGTTTTTGACATACCCTTTCAAAATCTTGATATATTGTTCAATGGGGTACATCCATCTATAGTGCACATGACCACATAGCTGAATCTCTCTCACCAAGTGAACCATCAAATAAACATGTCACGACCCGTCCTCAGGGCCCATGCCGTGACTACTCCAAGCCTGCCTTCCATAGGCCAGGGGCTGGCGACTAGCACCAAAGGCGTAAATCCCGATAACTGGGAAGGCATTGCCTTTATAAAAGTAAACAAACACACAGAGTACAAGCGGAAGTAATATACTAAGTAAAACTGAGTACTACAGTAGGTGCGGAAAGTAAAGGGGGCCGGAAATACAAGCCCAACTGTAAAGTACAACTGAAAGGAAAAACAACAACTGAAAAGTAAAACTGCAGCCTCGAGGCATCCACTAGAAGT
The DNA here is from genome assembly GCA_963277665.1 of Viscum album. NCBI lineage: Eukaryota > Viridiplantae > Streptophyta > Magnoliopsida > Santalales > Viscaceae > Viscum > Viscum album. The sequence continues at coordinate 1,876,409,822 of OY728143.1, read as the reverse complement.
CCCTCCTGAAGGGTGAGTACAGATAGGCTCCACAGCTCCTCGGGTCCCACCGTATACTCCGAGTACGTTCGCCCAATGGTCCACCTCCGGGTACTGACCTGCTCCGTAAGCCTCAACCGCGATCAGCTCTGTCCGTCGTCTATAACCAACACAACGTAGTGCGGGTATAGCCCGTGCAGGGGTGAGTATAATCTACTCAGTAGGGACCCCGAGACCCCCGAAGGTCTCCCAAAATCCACAAAGGATAAACCACAAAGGAAAGATAAAATCATGAAGTAACATCTGACACTGCTTAGGTATATGCCCATACATATACCTAAGTCATCTTTTCCAGTACGCTCCAAACTCTGAGCCCAAGTACAACCCAGTCCACACAGGAAAGCAAAACGTATTCCACACAGGAAAGCAAAACGTAATCCACACAGGATAGCACAACTCAATCCACAAAGGAAAGCATAACATGATTCAGCTCACACAGGTATACTTCTTCAAAAGATGATAGAGATGATCACTGATCCATCTAAGTCATCGGACCCACAAAGGATCGATAGGTACTAACCTCCACAATGACCCACACAGGATCGGTAGAAAACTAACCCCCGCAATGACCCACACAGGATCAGACCCACACAGGATCTGTAGGCGCTGGCTCACAAAGAACCGCTGAGCACTGACCCACCAGGATCGGACCCACACAGGATCGGTAGCACTGATCCACGTAGGATCGCTGAGTGCTGTAGTCGTCGTCGTCGAATCCACTGAGGATCTCTGCACAGTCGTCGTCGCAGTCACAGTAGCAAACGCAGCCAGCTCTAGGGTTCCCGCACACAGCAAGCTCGCTCAGGAGGGTCCGCTCCACGAGCCGAGAGGCTGATACATCAACTGACACATAGTCCAGAGTTGATGTATCCAAAAGTTCCGTATTGCCAACAGGAACTCAACGCAACAGATGGCTCGTCAATCGAACGCCCGATCTGAGAGTTATTGGCCTTTTCGTTCCAGGGGCCCGGTTGGTTTTTAAGGCAAAACCAACCTGACTATACTCCACCTACATCCAAACCTCAGGCAGAGTATGCCAAAAGATCCGTCTCACTAAGAGGAACTCAACCAAGTTGACGACACATCAATCGGACGTTCGGATCTCAAGATATGAGCGTTTCCGCTCCGAGGCCCCGGTTGGTTTCGTGTACGAACCAACCCGACCGAACTCAAAGTATTCCGAAACCTTGAGTGCAATATATCGAAACGACCGTCTCGATCTTAGGATCGTATCTCCGCTGATAGAGTGTCGATCGGTGGTCCGTAGCTCAAGTTATGGGCATTTGAACCCAAACGGTCCGAAAATGGGGGTTTCGGGCCCGGACTGGCGGCCCGGTGCGCTGGCGCCCGGCGCCAGCTGGCTCGGCCGAATGGCCGAGCCGTTTGGAAATCCGGGGGGGGGGGGGGGGGGGGGGCGCTTCCCCCCGCCGTTCGGAAAACCCATGACCCCAATTAAGGGGCCGCACTGCTGGCCAGCTGGGGGTTTGACCCCCGGCCCCTCCTCTGTCCGACCCGCCCGCCCTGGCCGGCCGGTTCTTGCTCCACGGGGACCGGCGACGGCCGGTCCCCTTCCAGCTCTGACGCCGGTGGCCCGGTACCAGCCGCCGGTCACCCTGCTCCGCCGCGGCCCAGAACCGGCCACGACCCTTATTGTCCGGCGCGGCGCGACGACGCCGCGCCCCTCCGCCGCGGCCCCGCTCCGGCCGTGGTATTTTCGGGTGTCTCCGACGCGGAGTGATGGCGTCGCGTCCTTGTATTAATTCGCGGAGTGGCGCGATGGCGCCGTGTATTTCTTGCTGCATAATCCCGCGCGGTGCGACGACACCGCGCCACTTCCATTTCAATCCAAAAGAATCCAAAAAGAAAAATAAGGAGGTGGGTCGGCCGTGTTTGTGCGGTCCAGCCCCCCTCACGTTAATCGATAGCAATTGTTTAAATTTCACGAAGAATTTCAGGGATGTAATCACGAACAAATTAATTAAATATAATCCCCTTCCTTGGTTTCAAGAACGGTGCACGTCAACAAGCCATGGAAGACGAGCGTCGCGGAGGTCGGGCGTCGCGGAAAACGAATGTCGATTCCGTTGTCGTCGAGGTGCGTCTGAAGAGGAAACGTCATTGGAGAAGTTCTCCGTGTTCTTCGGTAGAGATGTTCTTCATTGAAGAATGATGTTCTTCGTCGGAGTCCGAGGTGTTCGAGGACTAGACGGTACCCAGAGGTGGACTACACGACGAGTCAGTACCCGGAGGTGGACTACATGATGAGTAAGTATCCGGAGGTTGACTTCACGGCGAGACGACACTCGGAGGAGGTTGACGGGCGAGAGCGTTCTGGAGGCTATCTGTACCTACCCTTCAGGTGGGATCCGTGGTGGTTGATCCAGGAGCTGAGCCATCTGTACCTACCCTTCAGGTAGGATCCGAGGAGGACGACCCAAGATCCGCTTCCATTCTTCCTGCTATTGTCTTTTTCTGTTGTACTCTTGTTCAGTTGTAGTTGTACTTTCAGTTGGGTTTGTATTCTGGCCCATTTACTTTTCATCACTTCTCTTTGTACTTAGTGTTTTACTTCCGCTTGTACTCTGTGGTGTTTTGTTTACTTTATAAAGGCAATGCCTTCCCAGTTATCGGGATTTACGCCTTGGTGCTAGTCGCCAGCCCCTGGCCTATGGGAGGCGGGCTTGGGGTAGTCACGACACGGGCCCCGAGGACGGGTCGTGACAAATTGGTATCAGAGGAGTTCAGTTCTACCGCAGAACTCAGGACTCTGATTTTTTTTCTATGTGAAGCAGTAGTGTTTAGCGTATTGAGTGTGGTTATCAGTCCAGGGAATCCAGTGTTGGTGTGGCGGCCGACGTATCCGTACACCAGGACCCTGACTTCTGATTTCCGACTTAATGCACGAAAACATTGATTGCATGTGTGTTTCAAGTTTTCTTTGTGATTACTTTTTATCAGCTCACCTGGTATACTGTTCTGACCATGGCGCACCTGTTTCCTTTTCAGGATGGCCCCACGATGGCAGCTAGCTAGGGTTCCGAGAGTTGATCATGACGACAGCCCACCGAGCGACGAGGCCTCGGTGGAGGGCCCTTTGTCAGCAGTGGCACCAACGGTAGCTCTACCCGCCGAGCCACCGATGCTTCCAGCACCAGCCGCTGACGATGCACGTTGCCTCATTGCACTGCATGAGTTCCAGCGCCAGCGACCACCCAGGTTCCATGGGGAGACGGACCCCCAGGCAACCGAGGACTGGCTAGAGGTAGTGGTACGAGTTTTTTGGTTAGTGAGGACACCAGCAGACCTCATGGTGATCCTCGCAGCGAGACTACTGCACGCAGCAGCAGGCCGATGGTGGAGCTTGATACTCCAGGTACACGATGAGGCATCTCTACTCTGGAAAGACTTTGAGAGCCTCTTCCGCTCAGAGTTTGTCCCAGCCACCCTCCGTGCGGTGCGCATCCAGGAGCTTCTTCAGCTGCGGCAGGTCAGCATAACAGTCACCCAGTACTCGGCGAGATTTACCGATCTCTCGCGATACTCTACAGACATGGTATGGGACCCATTCTTCCGGGCCCGGACCTTTGAGCAGGGATTGAGACACGAGATCAAGGCATCGTTGATCTCCCTCAGCATTCCGACTCAGACAGGAGTATTGGAGCGAGCCCTTTTGATCGAGAGCTTTCTTGCTGAGTCTACACCAGCACCGAGACCCACCGCAGGGCGGCACGTAGCAGAGTCTTCTGCGGTAGGCAGTTGACCGATGACACGCGGGTCCAGGCAGACCAGACCCTCAGGCAGACGACCTCAGGACACTGGCTCAGTAGTGCAGGGCACACAGCGTGGAGCCAGTCTTTCGAGAGGAAGGCAGTGTTACTCATGTGGCGGGCATGGCCACATGGCTCGTGATTGCCCGACCCGCCGTTCCAAGGAGCAGCAGACGGTTGAGGGACCACCGAGGCAGAGGCAGAGGGTCGACCATGGCGGTCCGCTGGGAGCAGGCGGACGAGGAAGAGGAACTAGCCGAGCAGTAGGTGGTGGGCGACACTTTGAGGCTTTACCACCACCACCACCAGGAGGTCCACCCCGGCCACAGGGAGCTGGCGGGCAGAGACAGGCACAGCTCCAGGCAGCGGAGGTCTACAACCACGGCACGCCCGAGATGATTCGAGGTACTATCTGTGTCTATTCCACCCTTTCTGCAGTTCTTATAGACACAAGAGTGAGTCACTCTTTCATATCCGCTGCCCTTGTTCAGAGCTCGGAGATTCTGACAGAGCCATTGGCTCGATCCTTACGGCTAGAGACTCCTATGGGAGCAGACTCGACGATTACGCACTGGTGCCGGTAGTGTGAGCTTACTCTAGGAGGCGAGAGCTTCAGCTGTGATCTTCTTGTAGTGGCGTCGAGGCCTTACGACGTCATCTTGGGCATGGATTGGTTATCTACGGTTCATGCCCAGATCGACTGTATTAGGCGCAAGATGCGATGTGTACGCACCGACGGGAGAAGGTTCACCTTCACCGGCGAGAAGGGAGCCTTAGCAGCACATGACAGACTCACACAGAGGAGAGGACAACCCATCACTCATCAGTTGGCTAGCCTCATCCTAGGAGCTGTTGACGTGCGGAGTCCTGGTTTTCCTACAGTGGTGGATCAGTATGCAGACGTTTTCCCTGACGACATTCCAGGGCTACCTCCTCGCAGATAGGTAGACTTTTATATTGACCTGTACCCCGGGACAGCCCCAATATTGACTCCAGCATATCGGATGGCCCCGCCGAGCTTTGAGAGCTACGGGTACAGTTGGAGGACTTGCAGGGCAAAGGATTCATCCGACCCAGTGTTTCACCCTAGGCTTCCCCGATTTTGTTCGCCAAGAAGGCGGACGAGAGCTTGCAACTTTGTGTCGACTATCGTCGCCTGAACCAGGTGACAGTGAGGAACAAGTATCCGCTACCGAGGATTGACAACCTCTTCGATCAGCTCAAGGGAGCACGGTGGTTTTCAAAGATAGAACTCATGTCAGGATATCATCATCTCAGAGTTCGAGACAAGGACGTGAAGAAGACGTCCTTCAGATGTCAGTATGGCCACTATGAGTTCTTGGTTATTCCTTTCGGTGTAACCAATTCTCCAGCAGTGTTCATGGACCTCATGAATAGGATCTTTCAGCCATACCTCGATCGATTTGTTGTGGTCTTCATCGACGACATTTTGATCTACTTGGCGACTGAGGAGGAGCACGCATACCACTTGCGGGTTGTGTTAGACACACTCCGAGAGCACCATCTTTATGGTAAGCTCTCGAAGTGTCAGTTCTGGTTACGTGAGGTCCACTTCTTGGGACACGTCATCTCTGAGGTGGGAGTTGCAGTGGATTCCACGAAGATCGATGCAGTACTAGCTTGGGAGCTACCCAGAAGCGTGACGAAGGTGCGGAGTTTCTTGGGACTAGCTGGATACTACTGGAAATTTTTGTCGGACTTCTCCAGAGTTGCGGAGCCACTCTCAGATTTGACGAAGAAGGGAAAACCCTTCGTGTGGTCAGACAGATGTCAGCAGAGCTTCCAGAAGCTGAGACAGAGATTGACCAGCGCACCTATCTTGAGGTTGCCTGAGGAGGGAGTAGGGTACATAGTCTACTGCGATGCATCAGGGACCGGACTCGGATGTGTCCTGATGCAGGAGCGGGCAGTGATCGCCTATGGATCACGTCAGTTGAGGCCACCTGAGCAGAACTACGCTACCCATGACCTGGAGTTAGCAGCAGTGGTCTTCGCTCTGAAGACATGGTGACACTACCTGATGGGCGAGCTCTTTACAGTCTTTTCTGACCATCAGAGCCTCAGGTACATCTTCTCTCAGAAGGACCTGAACCTGAGACATCAGCGATGGCTCAAGTTCCTCCAGGACTATGACTTTGAGATAGTCTATACTCCTAGGAAGGGGAACGTGGTAGCCGATGCTCTCAGCAGGAGGACAAGCATTCAACTACTTGAGGAGGCGACAGAACAGCTATCCGCTTTGCAGATATCCTTCGTGGATAGAGATGGGGTAGCTTTCCTTCAGTCTCTCATAGTCACTCCTCCACTACTGCAGCGAGTCAGAGAGGCACAGCGTGGGGACACCGACTATGAGACACGGCATGCACAGATATCCTCGGGACAGGCACCAGATGGTTTCTCCTTTGGAGTAGAGCACGACGTCCTTTTTAGAGGATGTACCTTGGTACCAGTTGCTTTACGAGAGGAGGTGCTGAGAGAGTTTCACACTTCCCCTTTGGCGGTACATCCTGGAGTGGCGAAGATGTACCAGGATCTCAGATGACAGCACTGGTGGCCAGACATGAAGAAGGCTATGGCAGAGTTTGTTTCTTGATGCCTCACCTGCCAGCAGGTGAAGGCTGAGCACCAGGTACCAGCAGGCTTGGTACAACCCTTGGAGGTCCCGGAGTGGAAGTGGGACGGGATATCTATGGACTTCGTGACTGGACTTCCACGCACTTCCAGAGGTCACGACTCCATTTGGGTGATTGTCGACCGACTCACCAAGTCGGCCCACTTTCTACCCATCAGAGAGCAGGGCTCAGTGGAGATCTTGGGACGTCTCTACGTTCAGAAGATTGTACGGCTACACAGTGTGCCATCTTCTATCGTCTCCGACCGAGATGCTCGCTTTACTTCCCGGCTTTGGAAGGGGTTTCAGGAGGCGTTCGGGATACAGCTACGTCTGAGCACCGCCTTTCACCCTCAGACAGATGGTCAGACGGAGAGGACCATTCAGACACTCGAGGACATGCTCTGTGCATGTTTCCTCGACTTTGGTCATAGCTGGGAGGACCACCTACCCTTGGTGGAGTTCACGTACAAAAAAAGCTACCACTCCACCATCGGGATGGCACCATACGAGGCATTGTACGACCGACCTTGCAGATCACCGCTGTGCTGGACAGACCCAGGGGAGTCAGCACTTGTGGGACCAGAGATGGTCCAGTCCACGACAGAAAAGGTCCAGGTCATCCAGGAGCGGATGAGGACAACTCAGAGCCGGCAGAATTCTTATGCCGATAGGAGGCGGAGGCCACTAGAGTTCGAGGAAGGGGACCACGTCTTCTTGCGGGTCTCACCTCGACGTGGTATACGAAGATTTGACCGAGGCGGAAAGTTATCTCCGCACTTCATCGGACCGTTACAGGTCTTCAGCAGGATTGGCGAGGTGGCTTATCACCTGACTCTACCACCTCAGTTGCACCGGGTTCACGACGTCTTCCGTGTATCTCAGCTAAGGAGATACGTGCACGACCCGACGCATATCATTGACCATGGGGAGCTTGATGTTGACGATGGGGTGACTTTTACGGAGGTTCCAGTTGAGATCGAGGATCAACAAGAGCGGGTCCTGCGTGGACGGTCGATTCCTCTAGTGCGCATCAGATGGCAGCACGTGAACCGACAGGAGAGCACTTGGGAGAGGGAGGCTCAGATGCGTGCTCAGTACCCTCATTTATTTTCCTAGTTATGATGTATCTTTACGGGGACGTAAAGCCCTGAGGTGGGAGTAATGTAAAGACCCGTAAAATTCAATGGAAATTTTTTCTTAATTTTCTTTGGAATTTTACAAGAACGCGGTTTCTGACGGCACTTGATTCCGAGGCCCAGAGTGCCCGTAATTTCTATCTGAAGTTTAGCTTGGGTACGTTCAATGAACGAACGAGCATGAATTTCTAACTTTTGAACCGGTGCCCGGAATCGAATTCCGAGAGCACCGATGGAACCGCAACACCGGTAATTGCTTAGGAACGCCTATTCCGGAGTTGCGTTTACACGAGGGGAGTTGATAAAAATTGTTGAAGTAAAAAATAAAAATTTAACAATTTTTATTTTTCCACTTGGTAGTTTTATCCTAAGTAAAGGAGTTGGGGGTGGGACCCACAAGTGTTAACCAACCTTGAGAGGATAAGGTGGGGTGGGACCCACACGAGCCCAACCCCTCACTTTCCTAACTCCCCATTAACTCACTTTCATTAATTTTTGACAACTTGTGATATTTAATAAGGTGAGTTAAGTGTGGTTATTTGAATTTCAAACTCTTGAATTTCAAAAGTTTTGTTGTGTTAATAAAATAAGTTAGGAACTTATTTTATTTGGTTGGAGTTTGGTTGCTTGAGAGGTTTTGGGGAATCATCTTCTTCATCGACGTAGAACGCGAAGAACACCAGATTTCTCGGAGGTCAACGTCTTCTTCCGCGACGCGACTTCCTCCTTCCGTGACGTCCCTTTCCATGACACCAACGACGTTTTCTTTCCGCGACGGTTTTCCGCGACGAATTCTCCACAATGAACCTCCGTACAAGCTGCACTCAAGGTAGGGAATTTAAATTGTGATTGTTGGTGAACCCTCGTTTACTCCCTTCAAAATCTAAGAACACGGATCAACTAAATATTATGTTGATCCGCGAAGATTATTTTGCGGGTTGAGATTATTGTTATGATTCTTTTTATTTAAGAGGTTGTAGGGGGTTTATGTGTTTCTTTACGTGATTTCTCTTCCGTCTTTTATCCGCGTATTTTCGGACCGCTTGATATCGATTAACGGGAGGAGGCCGGACCGCAAAAACACGGCCTCCCCCTCCCTTATTATTTATTTCTTATTGTTGCGGATGGAATGAAAGTGACGCGGTTCCGTCACACCGCACGAAATCGAGTGGCAAGAATGCGCGACGTCGTCACGCCGCGCAATCAATTTTTTTTGAATCAATTCTGCGGCGCCGTCGCGCTGCGCCGAAAAACCACAAAAGAACCGCGGTCGGAGTCGGGCTGCGGTGAAGGGGCGCGGCGCCATCACGTCGCGCCGGAAAACCACAAAGACGGCGCTATTCATTTTTGACATGTGGATTGACGGGAGATGACGAAGCAGGCCGCTATGGCGTTTGAATCCCTTCGTAGTGAAGGTCGGGTCCCGGGAGGACCGTAGGCGAAGACGACAGGATAAACGGACCACCGGAGCGCGTCCGGTGGTCCGCGAAAGGCGGTGGCGGCACACCACCCCGGCGCGGCGGCGCCGGTGACCGGCGGCAGCAGTGCGCCGCCGGAAGAGAGGCGGCGGCAGTACGCCGCCAGCCTCAATCAGTGGTGATAGTCGCGGTTTCCGCCCAGCCGCGCTGGCCGAGCCGTGGCTGGCCGGTCGGGCCGGACAGAGCCGGCCGGGCCGGGCCGGGCCCATCCGGGTCAGACCCGGGTTGGGTCGACCCGGTGCGGGTCGACCCGGTTCGGGCCGACCCAGGGGGGGTCGGGCAGGGTCGGTCTGGGCCCAGACCCCCCGTTTTCGGACCACTTTCGGTCAAATGCACATATCTTGGGCTACGGACCTCCGATAAACGCACCGTCAGTTGCGTAGAGATCCTTGGAACGAGACGGTCGTTTCAGTATATTACACTCAAGGTTTTGGAGAACTTTGGGTTCAGCTGGGTTGGTTCGTACACGAAACCAACCGGGCCCTCGGAGCGGAAACAAATATATCTTTAGCACCGGACGTACGATTGACGTGCCGTCGACTTTGTTGGAATCATCTTGATGAGACAGAACTTTTGGCTTACTCCTCTCGAGGTTTGGATTCCATTGGAGTGTGGTCGGGTTGGTTCGCTCACGAAATCAACCGGGCCCCTGGAACGAAAAGGCCGATAACTCACAGACCGGGCGTCCGATTGACGCACCATCTGTTTCGTTGAATTCCTCTTGATGAGACGGAACTTTTAGCATACTTCACTTGAAATTTGGATACAGTTGGATAGTGGCCAGGTTGGATCGCACCAGAAATCCAACCGGGCCCCTGGAACGGAAAAGCTGATATCTTTCAGACAGGATGTCCGTTTGACGAACCGTCAGCGACGTTGTTGATCACGTTGAGAAACGATCCCAATGAGTATACCCTATGAGAGTTCTGGGTACAGTTGAGATACGGACGGGATTGGTTTGCTCACGAAACCAACCGGGCCCCTGAGATGAAAAGGCTAATAACTCACAGACCAGGCGTCCGATTGACGCGCCGTCTGTTGTGTTGAGACCCCTATGACGAGGTGGTCCTTTGAGATACTTCTTCATGGGACTTTGTGATAATTGAAGTATCGACCAGTAGCCCATGGAGCGGACCCTCCCAGAGATGAGCGTACGGAGTACGGAGACTGTGTAGCTGGCTGGGACCTGAAGACTGCTTGTCCGATTCAAGTCAGAGAGACTTGTATAGCCCAGTGGGGAGCACTACTGTGTTTGGGTGGCAGACCCACAGCGTGGAGCACTACTGTGTTTGGGAGGCAGACCCGCGGTACTCGACCGGAGGAGTACCTCTGTAGGCTATGAGGGGGGAGCACTACTGTGTTTGGGTGGCAGACCCCGGCGGGAAGCACTACTGTGTGAGGTGGCATGCCCGCGGTACTCGACAGGAGGAGTACCTCAGCAGTCTTAGGTTAGTGAGCAGTACCTCGGATTCGTGACAGGAATACTGTACACTCCAGAGACGGAGCTCTTCAGCAGTTACGGTTTCGATAATGAAAATCCTGGTTTGAGCCGAGTCTATAACCTTTGTGTTTCCTCATGATTGAGATGGGTCACTTGATAACTTAGGTATATGTATGGGCATATACCTGGGTAGTGGTTATCCGTTGATTTCATAATCTTTGTGTTTCCTCATGATTGAGATGGGTTACTTGATAAATTAGGTATATGTATGGGCATATACCTAAGTAGAGGATATCTGTTGAGATCTTCTTTGTGGTTATCCTTGTTGGATTTAGTGAGACCTTGAGGGTCTCGGGGTCCCTACTGAGTATTGTTATACTCACCCCTGCACGGGATTTTCCCACACCTCGTTGTGTTGGTTGCAGACGACGGGCAGTTCTGATGGAGGCCGAGTGTTTGAGGACTAGACGGTACCCGAAGGTGGACTACATGACGAGTCAGTACCCAGAGGTGGACTACACGACGAGTCAGTATCCGGAGGTGGACTTCACGGCGAGACGACACTCGGAGGAGGTTGACGGGCAAGAGCGTTGTGGAGGCTATCTGTACCTACCCTTCAGGTAGGATCCGTGGTGGAAAATCCAAGAGCTAAGCCATCTGTACCTACCCTTCAGGTAGGATTCAAGGAGGACGACCCAGGAGCCGCTTCCGTTCTTCCAGCTGTTGTCTTTTTCTGTTGTACTCTTGTTCAGTTGTAGTTGTACTTTCAGTTGGGTTTGTATTCTGGCCCATTTACTTTTCAGCACTTCTCTTTGTACTTAGTGTTTTACTTATGCTTGTACTCTGTGGTGTTTTGTTTACCTTATAAAGGCAATGCCTTCCCAGTTATCAGGATTTACACCTTGGTGCTAGTCGCCAGACCCTAGCCTATGGAAGGCGGGCTTGGGGTAGTCACGGCACGGGCCCCGAGGATGGGTCGTGACAAAACTATCATATCAAAGAATTTCAGTGGGAAAAACATTTCCAATTCACATAATATGATGACAATTTCTCTTTCCATAGTCCTCAATTTTTCCAGATCTGTAACTTGGCTACATATAGCATTTAATAAAAAATGGAGCTTCGTTAATGTATGATGGACATTCTTGGAAAAAATGCAATGTAAAGCTATAGGAATTAGATCTTGCATTAAAACATGGAAGTCATGTGATTTCAAACCTTTTAACTTTAAATCATTCATTGACACAATGTTCTTGATATTTTATGAATACCCCTCTAGAACCTCTACATCATTCAAGAAGTTTCAAAACTAATATATCTCATGCCTAGAAAGAGTATAAGCTGAAGGAGGAAGAAATGTTCGTGTTCACCCTTCACTGGTGCAAACTCTTCTCAAATTCTCATGCCAACCATGTCTAACCTAGACTTAATTCCATCATTTGTTTTGTTGGGTGCATTTAGAAACGTGCTGATGACACTATCACATACATTTTTTTCAACATGCATAACATCAATAAAATGTCTAATGTACAGACAATTCTAGTATGGTAATTAAAAAAAACTAATTTCTTTTTCCAATTGATTTTTATAAGGTTTTTCAAAAATGGTTTACTAAAAGTAGTGTCCACATCTTTAACTTTCTCAAATAGTTGATCACCTGTTAGTGGAGACAGTGGTGTATGCTCATCTAAAGTTACATTGAATGATGTCGTCCAAGATTGGTACTTACTTCATCAAGATAGAAATCTACGATGTCCTAGAAACACAATTTTCGATGAATGTTTCAACCTAATTGATTGTGTACCTTGTTCGCAGACGGGACACCCAAGAGTTCCTTTAATGCTACATATTAACAAATTTCTATAAGCAGAAAAGTCATTTATCACCCCGTACAACATGGCTCTCAACGTGAAATCTTCATTTCTGTAAGCATCATACATCGTAACACCTAAATCCCACAATAATTTCAAATCCTCGATCAATGAAGCCAAATAAACATCAATATCATTACCTGATTATTTTGGTCCTAATATAAGCATAGATAACATGATGTGTTTTCATTTCATGCATATCCATAGTGGAAAGTTATAATTTACCAACATAAATAGCCATGTACTGTGAGTGCTACTTTGAAAACCAAAAGGATTCACTCCATCTGTAGATAACGCAAAATGAAAGTTTCTCGACTCGTTTCCAAAGTCAGGATAATCATGATCAATTCTCTTCTACTAAGGAGAGTCTATCGGGTGCTATAGTTTTCCATCTTTATTTCTTCTGTCTTTGTGCCACATCAATTTCTCTGCAGTACCCTCACTTCTATATAGGCGTCTAAACCTTGTAATGATTGGAAAGTACTATGAAACTTTCATAGGACCAGATTTATCTTTCTTGTATCAAGAATCACCACACCTTGGTCATTCTCTAAGTGATTTTTGGTCCTTGCGACATAGTATACAATCATTCGGGTATGAATTAATTCTTTCAGAGATCATACCCATCGAGTTTAGCATTCGTTTGACATTGTATGTTTGGATCGAGAGCACATTATCTTTTGGGAGCATGTCATTAAAGAGAGAAAGTAATTCCGTAAAACTGGCATCACTCTATCTGTTTCCTACTTTCAAATTATACAGCTTTAGTATGGTTGAAAATGTTGTATATTTAGTGATACAATGGCATATTTGCACAACTCTTTAACTGCTCAAACAAATTTGGGCAATCACGAAGTTCATATTCAACTGTCATTGTCATTTATTTAATACGATATTCATCATCATGAACATCTTTAATCACATCCTCGATATAGTCTTCTTCATTGTCCACACTTGTAATCATATCAAATTATCTATAAAACACAGTGTTTTACCAATCACTAGCTACATTCACTTTTTTACCCATGTTTATTCCAACATTTATAACTTCGATCTATTCTATGATAGATCAAGAGTTCTTCCAACTTTTTTGGACTAACTTTTCTTGAATAACAACAACGTAAACACGGAAAAAGTATTTGAGAAGGATCATATGCATGATATTTTTCAAACTTGATGAAATCTTTTACTCTATCTTCATACTCTTTTCTCATACGATTGGCCCCCATCCATTCTTTATTTATATCCATCCTATTTGATTTAGGGATATTAATATTTAACAAAATAAATACACAAAATGTTGATATAAAAATTAACCAAGGATAAAAAAGTTATAGACTTTAAATCTCATTTGAAAACTATTTATAAAATCATAGTTGAAATCCCATTAAAAAACCTACCATTTACACAAATTTCTATTTAAAATAACAAACACCTTTTAAAATAAACCAATTAGTTCCAAACATCCTTATCAAAACCCCAATTATTTTTTAAACCATTTTAAATCAATTTAAAACCCAAAAAGGGTATATTGAACACATATAATTTTTTAGGAAACATTTAAAAACACTTGAATCATTTTAAAAGTGAAACCCTAACAAAATCACTAGATTCAATTGTCACTTCCCTCTGTATAGCCAATGAAAATAATTGATGGATGCACGCCTTATATGTCTCATGACACCCCCTATCTATCTCTGATCACTAGTTTTCAATGTTCCTCCCATCAACCTTATGGACTGGCCAACCCATCATTGGTGGGTGAACTCCTTTTCCGGTGTTCCAAACCCCCACTAGCTACTCAAAACCATATTCACATTAAAATTTATGATTATAGATTAACACCAACACACTCACCCATGAACATAGCAACTTGATAACTTATTCACATGTATTATTATGAGTAGAGCTTAATGCAATCACACTCACCCCTTTTGAACCTATAGACTTACTAACCTATTCAGATAACATTTATATATCATGATATATAATCTTTCACCCAATGAATTGGTGGGAAATATAGGTACTACCCCTCTCATAATACATAATTTTTTCCACTTGAAAAAAATCATTCATTATCTCATAAAGAACCCATATCAGTTGGGGAAAATAAATTCATAATGAAGAAGGGAACCATGTGATCAAGGAACAATATAATAGTAAAGAAAAACAATATTAATAGTTACACTAATAAAACACACATAAGGGGGATGTAATCAATATAATAATTTAATCCTCTATATTAAACCACCGATCAAGGAACAAAATTTCATGGGATATACCCTAGGTACTAGTGTGTGACTATCCAAAACAACACTATAACTACATGGCCCAACATCTAATATATGTTTCATCCAACAATAACATAATCCACCTAATTAAACCATACTTAAATCATCATAATGGAACCTTCCCACTATCCTTGTCTTAAACACAACTAGGGGGACCATAGAAGTGTGTGTACCAACTAGGGTAGCATGAACCAAGAAATACCACCTAGACACCCAAGTTACCATAAACAAATGACTATGGAGGTGAGAAAAAAATTAAGATAATTACCAAAAAAATTGTCTCTCACCTCACATCCAACACCATCACATATAAAATCCCCTTTTCACATCATACATCTATCATATAAATAATCAATAACCCATAACTGATGAAACAAGTATATGGGAAATCATTGAGGGTGACATGAGAAATAAACCATTTACTTTTTAAAGTGAAAAATGGGTCTTCACATGAAAACCAACTTAGTATGTAGAGTCTTACTCCCCTTCTTTAAAGTCTCATCATTTCAATGATTTTGGAAGCACTTGAAAAAAATCCCTTTTTCTTCCCAAAACATTCTCTATGCACATGGAAAATTCCATTTAAAAACCAAAAAAGACAGAAGACCTAAATTTACTATAAAAACATTTAAATGACCCTATGAACCTTTTCAAATATACTTTTCATGAGAATTAATCTAATTTAAAAATAGTACATGAAATTATTATGAAAAAACCCTTATTCCAAGCCTAGAATTTAAGAAATAAATTTATAATTTCACCCCAGAACCCATACATTACTATACTTTAATTGAAAATAAATTTATAAAGTATATACATTCCATGAATTAAAAAATAAAGGAAGAGAAAAAGAAACACCTACTTTAAACCGAATGATAATCAATATACAACATTTCACCATCCATAGAAAACACTAAAAAAACCTAAAGCCCTAAATCCTCATGAAAAATGAATTTCAATTCCTGGGAGGAGGAGAAACCTATAGGAAATAGAGAAGATAAGAGGGATTGGGGAGATAAAAGTGAAAGAGTTGAAAAAATGATTGAAATGGAAAAATAATTGTTTTCTTAAATAATTAAAAAAATAACATAACATGAACTTAAGAAATCATAGAATATTATAATTCTCATTTTCCAAAATAAATCATATCATAATAACATATAAATTATGACTAAAATATCACTACATGGAAAACAATCCTAAGAGGATAAATATAAGGGAAAATACAAATCTTTTTCAAATTTTTTTTTTAAAACATTGAAGTGAAAATTATATTTAATTTTTTTAAGGGAAATATATTACTATTGAAAACATTATTATAAATAGTTACTAATAAAAAGTTATTAAATAGACACAAAGGCTTTAAAAATGTGAAGTAAAAATACTTAAAAAATGTTTACTTTTAATATAATACTTAATAATCCAAACTTGAAAAAGATATAGTGTATTAAATAAATAAAGTAAAAATACATTGATAAATTTTACATTTAAAAATATTCATCGATAATGGAAACTTGAGAAATATATAACGTTTTTAGTAAATGAAGTTGAAATACTTTGAAGACTTTTACTTTTAAAAATATTTTTTATAATAGAAACATAAAAAATACATAATGTTTTCTATAAAAGAAGTGGAAACACTTTGAAGAAATTTAATTTTCAAATGAATATTTAATAATATAATCATGAAAAATATATAAGAGTAATAAAAAAATTGGAGTGGATGATAAAATTTTTATTTTTGAATGCATTGAAAAATATTTTGAATTTTTTGAAATAACCATGATGAAAACCCACATTGCATTGAATATTTTTAAATCAAAAAATTCAAAATATGGTATAGAAAAATTGAATTTTACCAAATATAACTAGTGGAGATGATAATTCTAGATTATTTATAATTAAAGATAAATCTAATTCCCCTTATTGAATATCAAATTTGAGAGGCCTCACTTTTTGGAAGGATGTTGAAAATAAATCCTTATGGGTCATAAAACATATAAATAAAAACTCTTAAAGGAGAATAGTTATGAAACATAACATAGAGTACCATGAATGAAGAATTAATTAATGATATAATATATCATATTGTCATTTAGTGCGCAAACAAGGACCACCAATGACCATGATTTTTAGTAGGGTGTTTAGCCTATATAATTCATAACATCACCATCAATATCAAACTGTAATAAGTGAAACCAATGAGAAAGAGGAGAAAACTAACCAAAGAGGTGTGGTTCAGCACACGATGGAGGTGTGTTCGTGGTATAGGAGAGGCGCGACAGAGGAGAGGCGTGCACTACTAGAAATGGGGTATTTCCCAACGGTTCAGAACCGTTGGTAAAGCCTACAGAACTATTGGTATATGTTATACCAAAAGTTTTGAAAACCTTAGGGAAGTAAGCTGTTGGGAAAACCTATCCCAATGGTTTACAAAGAAGCATTGGTATAGGTTAGTAAAATTAACCCATGCCAACAATTTGGCCAACCGTTGGCATAAGTTTTATCAACGGTTTACACAAAACCATTGGTAAAAATAAGGAAATAAACTCTTTCCCAACGGTTTCTAAACCGTTGGAAAAAAAATATCTAGAAACCTTTCCCAACGGTTTGAAACCATTGTCATAGGCTATGCTGTGCAAATTGCACAGCAGCCTGCAATTTGCACAGGAGCCTCTAATGATGTCCATTCTGCTCCTTTCCAATTACTATACCTGCAATAACAAACTAAGACATACATATAGAGAACAAATTCATACACATTTAACATATAATTCATTCTTGAACTATACACATCCAGAATTAAATCATAATTCATAACGTAATTATAAACATACATAATTGATTTAGAATTCAATTTAAAATTTAGATGACAATTATATGTGGAATCCGTAATTCAATTCATAATTGAATACATACATAATTTGATTATCAATTATCAATAACTACATAAAAAACTGAATAAGTATCAATAGAATCTGAATATGTTTGTTCGGTTTTTCGTATACCAGTTGTTTTTACTAAAAATGATGTCCATTTTAAACAAAATACATACACTTGGAGTGATACCGGCCACACTGTGCCTTGAATTGAGGTGGGGTTGACTCTTACACGTTACATATGACCCATGGATCATTGTACTAAAGTATCAACATATTCTGAAAGCGTTTGGTCAGTTTTCCGTATGCCAGTTATTGTTTTCACTTAAAATATTGTTCATTTCAAAAAAAAAATGAGACACTTTGAGTGGTTTCGGTCAAACCATGCCTCGGATTAATGTGGGGTTAACTCGTACATGTCACGTATGACTCATTGATCGTTTTTCTAAAGTTTCAACAAATTTAGAATGCATTTGGTCATTTTTCCGTATGCCAGTAGTTGTTTTCAATTAAAATGTTGTCCATTTCAAATAAACATGAGACACTTTGAGTGGTGCCGGCCACACTGGGCCTCGGATTGAGGTGGGTTTGACTCTTACATGTCACATATGACTCATGGATCATTTTACTAAAGTTTCAATGGAATCCGAATGCGTTTGGTCAGTTTTATGTATGTCCGTTGTTGTTTTCACTTAAAATGATGTCCTTTTGAAACAAAAGAGAGACAATTTGAGTGGTTACAGCCACACGGTACCTCGTATTTAGGAAAGGTTAAATTTTACACATCACATATGACCCATGGATTGTTTTCCTAAAGTTTCAATAGAATACGAATGCATTTGGTTGGTTTTCCGTATGCCAGTTGTACTTTTCACTTAAAATGTTGTCCATTTCAAATAAAACTGATACACTTTGAGTTGTGACGGCCACACTGCACCTTGAATTTAGGCAGGATTGACTCTTAAACATCACATATGACCCATGGACTGTTTTACTAAAGTTTCAATGGAATCTGAATGCGTTTGGTCAGTTTTCCGTATATCAGTTGTTGTTTTCACTTAAAATGATGTCCATTTTAAACAAAAGAGAGACAATTTGAGTGGTGTCGGCCACACCAAACCTCTAATTAAGGTGAGGTTTACTTTTAAAAATCACATATAACCCATGTATCTTTTTACTAAATCATCAACACATTCAGAATACTTTTGGTCAGTTTTCCGTATGTCAGTTGTTGTTTTCACTTAAAATATTGTTCATTTCAAAAAAAATTAGACACTTTGAGTGGTTCCAGTCACACCATGACTTGGATTATGGTAGGGTTGACTTTTACACGTCACATATGACCCATTTATCATTGTACTAAACTTTTAACACATTCTGAATGTGTTTGGTCGGTTTTCCGTATGCCAGTAGTTGTTTTCAATTAAAATGTTGTCCATTTCAAATAAATGTGAGACACTTTGAGTAGTTACGGCCACAAAAGGAATCATATTGAGGTGGGGTTGACTCATACACATTAAATATGACCAATGGATCGTTTTACTAAAGTTTCAATGGAATCCGAATGCATTTGGTCAGTTTTCTGTATGTCATTTATAGTTTTCACTTAAAATGAAGTCCATTTTAAATGAAAGAGAGAAACTTTGAGTGGTTTCATCCACACCATGCCTCGGATTGAGGCGGTATTGACTCGTACACATAAAAAATGACTCATGGATCATTTTACTAAAGGTTCAACAGAATCCGAATGCGTTTGGTAGGTTTTCTGTATGTCAGTTGTTGTTTTCACTTAAAATGAAGTCCATTTTAAACTAAAGAGAGACACTTTGAGTGGTATCGGCCACACCACACCTCAGATTGAGGTGGGGTTGACTTGTAAATGTCACATATGACTCATGTATTGTTTCCCTAAAGTTTCAATGGAATACAAATTCATTTGATCGGTTTTCCATATGCCAGTTGTTGTTTTCACTTAAAATGATGTCCTTTTGAAACAAAAGAGAGACACTTTGGGTGGTGCTAGCCACACCGCACCTCTGATTGAGGCAGATTTGATTCTTACACTTCACATATGACCAATGGATTGTTGTTCTAAAGTATCAACATAATCAGAATCCGTTTGGTCAGTTTTCCATATGTACTTAAAATGTTGTCCATTTTAAACAAAAGAGAGACACTTAGAGTGATCCCGGCCACACCGTGCCTCAGATTGAGGTGGTGTTGACTCTTACATGTCACATATGACCAATGGATTTTTTTCCTAAAGCATCAACACATTTCTAATGCGTTTGGTCAGCTTTTCGTATGTCAGTTGTTGTTTTCACTTAAAATGATGTCCATTTTAAACAAAAGAGAGACACTATGAATGGTGTCGACCACACTACGCCTTGGATTGAGGCGGGGTTGAATCTTACACATCACATATGACCCATGGATCGTTGTGCTAAAGTATCAACACAATTGAAATCCATTTGGTTGGTAGTCTGTATGCTAGTTTTTGTTTTCACTTAAAATAAAGTCCATTTTAAACAAAAGAGAGACATTTTGAGTGGTGTTGGCCACACCGTGCCTCGGATTGAGGAGAGGTTGACTCATACATGTCAGATATGACCCATGGATTGTTATCCTAAAGTTTCAATGGAAACTGAATGCGTTTGATCGGTTTTCTGTATGTACTTAAAATGTTGTCCATTTTAAACAAAAGAGAGACACTTAGAGTGATCCCGTCCACACCGCTACTCATATTGAGCCCAGATTGGCTTGTACATGTCACATATGACCCATGGATCATTGTGATAAAGTATCAACATAATCCAAATGTGTTTGGTTGGTTTTACGTATGCCTGTTGTTCTTTTCACTTAAAATGAAGTGCTTTTTAAATAAAAGAGAGACACTTTGAGTGGTGCTGGGCACACCATGCCTCAGATTGAGTTGGGGTTGACTCTTACACATCAAAAATGACCCATGGATCATTTTCCTAAAGTATAAACACAATCAGAATCCATTTGGTCAGTTTTCCGTATGTCTGTTATTGTTTTCACTTAAAATGAAGTGCTTTTTAAATAAAAGAGAGACACTTTGAGTGGTGCCGGCCACACCGTGCCTCAGATTGAGGCGGGGTTGACTCGTACACATAAAAAATGAGCCATGTATCATTTTTCTAAAGTATTAACACAATCATAATATGTTTGGTTGGTTTTTCGTATGTACTTAAAATGTTGTACATTTTAAACATAAGAGAGACACTTTGGGTGGTGCCGGCCACACCATGACTTGGATTGAGGTGCGGTTGACTCGTGCATGTTACATATGACCCATGGATCATTTTCCAAATGTTTAAACAGATTCCGAATGCGTTTGGTCAGTTTTTCGTATGCCAGTTGTTCTTTTCACTTATAATCTTATCCATTTTAAACAAAAGAGAGATAGTTAGAGTGATACTGGCCACACCGTACCTCATATTTAGACGGGGTTGACTCGTACATGTCTCAAATGACCTATGAATCATTTTACTAAAGTATCAACACAATCCGAATGCATTTGGTCGGTTTTCCGTATGCCCGTTGATATTTTCACTTAAAATGATTTCCTTTTGAAATAAAAGAGAGACACTTTGAGTGGTTCCAGCCACACCGCATCTCAGATTGAGGTGGCGTAGATTCGTACACGTCACATATGACCCATGAATCATTTTGCTAAAGTATAAACACAATCAGAATCCGTTTGGTCAGTTTTCCATATGTACTTAAAATGTTGTCCATTTTAAACAAAAGAGAGACACTTTTGGTGGTGCCGACCACACCGTGACTCAGATTGAGGAGAGGTTGAATCTTACACATCACATATGACCCATGGATCTTTTTCCTAAAGTTTCAATAGATTCCTAATGCCTTTGGTTGGTTTTTCGTATGCTAGTTGTTCTTTTCACTTATAATCCTGTCCATTTTAAACAAAAGAGACACAGTTAGAGTGGTAATGGCCACAACGTGCCTCGGATTTAGACGGGGCTGACTCTTACACATCTCAAATGACCCATGGATCATTGTCCTAAAGTATCAACACAATCTGAATGCGTTTGGTCGGTTTTCCGTATGCCAGTTAATGTTTTCACTTAAAATGATTTCCTTTTGAAACAAAAGAGAGACACTTTGAGTGGTGACGACCACACCGTGCCTCATGTTGAGGCGGGATAGATTCTTACACATCAAATATGACCCATGGATCATTGTTCTAAAGTATCAACACAATCAGAATCCATTTGGTCAGTTTTCCGTACGTACTTAAAATGTTGTCCATTTTAAACAAAAGAGAGAAACTTAGAGTGATCCCAGCCACACTGTGCCCTATATTGAGGCGGGGTTGAATCGTACACATCACATATGACCCATGGATCGTTTTCCTAAAGCATCAACACATTCCGAATGCTTTTGGTCAGTTTTTCATATGTCAGTTATTGTTTTCACTTAAAATGATGTCCATTTTAAACAAAAGAGAGACACTATGAATGGTTTCGGCCACACCGCGCCTCGTATTGAGGTGGGGTTGACTCATAAACGTTACATATGACCCATTGATCGTTTTTATAAAGTATCAATACAATCAGAATCCATTTGGTTGGTTTTCTGTATGCTAGTTGTTGTTTTCACTTAAAATGAAGTCCATTTTAAACAAAAGAGAGACACTTTGAGTGGTGTCGACCACACTGCACCTCAGATTGAGGCGATGTTGACTCGTACATGTCACAAATGACCCATGGATATTTCTCCTAAAGTTTCAATGGAAACCGAATGTGTTTGGTCAGTTTTTCATATGTACTTAAAATGTTGTTCATTTTAAACAAAAGAGAGACACTTAGAGTGATCCCGACCACACAACAACTTGGATTGAGCCGAGGTTGACTCGTACACGTCACATATGACCCATGTATCATTGTGATAAAGTATAAATAGAATCCGAATTTGTTTGATCGGTTTTCCATATGCTAGTTGTTCTTTTCACTTAAAATCCTGGCCACACCGAGCCTCGGATTTAGATGGGGTTGACTCATACATGTCACTTTGAGTGGTGTCGGCCACATCGCGCCTCGGGTTTAGGCGGCCTTGCTTGCCAAGTATCTCACATAGGGGACCGAGTATCACCTGAGGCATGGTATTACCATCTTGCAAAATAGACATGTCCTCGGTTTATCTTCAAGAAACCAATATCACTCATGAGTAATAGAAACCATCTTGATAGCCCTCACCTAGAAACCGAAGCATTCATCCTGGAATTTCAAGTCTAAATTCCCTGAGCATGAAGAGTCCATCCATGAGTCCTTAACATGTAACCCATGTCTTATCCTAACAATTGACAAGTAAACCAAATCAAACATGGCACAATTCACATAACATGGAGAATGTACAACAAGGATTTGTATTCAATTTAAAGCATATCATCACATGTATTTGATGAGCATGATCTAATAATCTTACCAAGACATTCATATAATTCAAGACACACAAAAATGGAATAATCCTAAATAAAATCGTCATCAGCCTCATCATCACCATCATCACCATCATCATCACCCTCATCCCCGTGGTCATCATTGTCATCATCATCCCTGCCCTCCTCAATGCCCTCCTCCTCGCCCTCACCCTCCGCCTCACCCTCCTCCTCCGCCTCTCCCTCCTCCTCTTCCTCCTCTTCCACATCAAACTCCTCGCCATCATCATCGTCAGTCTAGAAATCATCTTGACCACCACTAGAACTGCCACTTGGTGTACCATATATAGAACACATCGACGACATATATTCATCAAAAGCTAGGATGGCCTATGGTGGAAGTGTTGGACGTAGAACTTCAATAAATATCATAAATGCACTGTTTTCCCTAGCAGACTGTTCTGCCGTATCTATGGCCCTTTTGTCAGCCTATTCAGCCTGTTCCCTAACTTTCTGCAGCTCGGTGGCACTACAACTCGTACCTGAGGAGGGCCAATACTTCATCGGGGCTATCCTAGGTCAGCAGCGTACTCTTCCAGAATGCTCCTCTCCCAACACCTGATGTAAGTGATCAGTTGGCCCAAAATTTTCTGGTTCTTGGGAATCGAGGGACTCTAAAGCATCCTGTTACAAATATAAATATGTTATTAAGTTACAAAATAGATATTAAAATATAAAATCAATATATTAAAACTTAAAATCTACTGCTTAGTTGGTTCGTTGATGACACTTCCATCCTTTTTCCGTCTACTCGAGCAAAACAATTTTTCTCTAGGCACACGTCCTTCAATATTTAGTTTTTGCCTCTACAATGACATTGAAAACTAAATTTATATAAAAACTTTAGCAGATGATTAAATAATTGAGGAAACAAAAGAAACTGTAAGTCATAATGAAAACTTATAAACAATTGTCATACCAGCTTCCTCTCATGATCTGACATCGTAGTACGTCCTAGTGTGTGGAGGTATTTTTTTGCATCAATATTTTTTTTATTTTTTCCAAATGATTCCTAAATAAAATTCGATAATTCAAAGGATAATATTAATTAAAAACATGAAATTTATTATTTAAATACCTCAAATGTAATTAATACCTTAAACTGAGTAGTCGTCCAATGAGTAAACATGTGCCGATACTGCTCTATAGGACAATCATCCATGACTGGTACCGCCTCTAACTCAGTGCCAACTCTAGCATGCCATCCAATATAAAAATCATGCTTATAGGCTCTCCAAAGCTCACCTAAATCCTTTAGACATGCTAGTCGTGCACCCTCACCATCAGGAAAATTAAATCGAAGCTGACACCAAAATATTAATTCATATAAATAAAAAAAATAATTCATGGCATTAAATACAACATATTTTTTTACCCAGATCTCTGCCCAAGCTCTATCCTTGACCTCATGTGGAAACTGTCTCCACGATAGCATGCTGACGGGAATGATGTCGGAGTATTTGGTAATCGTCGCCAAAAAACTCCGACATTACTGCCCTATTTTCTCAACCATTTGGTTGTCTTTATTATAATCCACCATTACTTGTGTGCAGTGGTTCCACACTGCACGTATGCATGTACGCCCCCGCCCTTGCCTCCTGTCAGTATATGTATCTGTCATGAAAGAAAAACAAATATTTTATCAAAACATATTATAATGAAAATAAATATTGGTATAAAAATTTTCTAGGGTTCTATAAATATACCTACGCCTGTCTGATCGCTGAGCGCCACTGGATCCACATAAACTGATGGAACACCCTATGGTGGAACAGGAGTCAAAGGCGATGGAATATAGTAGCTCAGAGAGACAGAAGTAGAAGGAAAAGAAGATGAGACAACTGTATGACCAGATTCTGGCTGAGGAGTGGGAATCATCATGGGATATAAAAAATATGGGTCAGAAGATGTAAAAGGTGGAGAAAACATGGGAGGCCTAAATATCCCGTGTGCCCCTAAGTACACACTAGGATCAGAATGTGGGAAGGATGACATGTTAGTGGGAGGGGTAGGGTCTAGTTAGGTATGCGGAGCTGCTCGTCTACCTCTGGTACGAACCCCCCTCGTACCACCGGCCTGAGTACTATGACCAGTACTAGGCTCCTCGTCAAATAACTGCCGACGTATTGGTGGATCCTACAAAAATGTTTATAAAAAAATTTATCACATGACATTATATATTCTTTAAATATATATATTTGAAATAAAGAAATCACTGTAGGCACTAATGGCGGAACGCCCATCTCCGCCATTCGATGATTGTTCTCCATCATTTTTTTTCTTCATCTCTCTTCAATTGGCTACATTTCCTTCTTTTGAAAACAAATATGTAATTAATTAGAAAAAGGAAACTAATGTGTAACCCAAAAAACTAAATATATGAGGGAATAAGGGGATTCATTGGTAATTTAGCTATTAATTGTTTTAGAAGATCTTGAATGGATTTAATAAATCATACAAGTTATAATGTTCTCCAAGTTAGAAATATTGTTTGACTAGGTTTGAATACATTTCAATTCCAAATTAGAAAATGCAATTCAAATAAAACTGCAACCAATAAACATTGAAAATTCACATAACGGTCAAGTCAGCTAAAACATATTTGTGATCAATACTAAATCAATTTCAATAGTACCAACCTTAACAACCCAACTCGAGGTAAACCAAAATAATTGAGAACATGGATGAATGATTCTATATATTTTCAACCACAACTTCAGGTTCACAATCAAATCTGACAATTGAGCTATTGGAGTCATGAACTCGAGGTAAACCAAAAGAATTGCATACACTGTGCATGGTGGGGGAGTCTCAGCCGATTTAGAAACTAAAATAAATTCCCATCATAGGTATCAATAAGAAACATCAGCATCAAAAGAAACTCCAAATAAAAAGGACTAAAAACATCAAACACTTCAAGAATTTACTACTATGCATGGTTTATCCACATGTTTAGCACTAATTATATGCCTTAATCATGAACCACCTCTACAGCTCCCATTTTTCACCAATAAACATATAATATCCCCCATGATCACTGTATGACTTAACACCAATAGGTACATATCTCAAAATATCTTTAAAATAACTCATTAATAGGCTCAAAATGTAAATATAATCTTGAACCAACCATGGAATTTCTTTCACAACACATTCTCACACACCAGTTATCTCATGTGTTACTAAATACCAAACATAGTCACATAACAAGTGTACTCTAACAAAATACATTACACAAGCCTTATTAAAAAAATTCCCATTTTAATAAAACACTTTCCTCAAGATTAAATCATTTCTGAAATATCTTTCAAAATCCATTTTAAATAATAAAATCCCTTTGATCATTTTTAACAAATATTTGGATTATTCTCAAGGCACCCCCATTTGGAAAAGTCACATTAAATGCCCAATTTCCACACCAAACCATTGGAAAAAATTAACATGGGACAATCATCGACCACAAATAACTTAACTGAAAATTAAAAAAATAGAAACCAAATGTGATATTGAATTTAATGTTAAGTTAGGGGAAATGAGATTAAATAGAGACAACAACATCATAAATGGTTCCAACATCATAACTTTTGATTAAAACCACCCATAATAGGAATGGGAATGCCTCATACACCTAATCCCTAATAAAACAAACCAAATCTCCAATTAAAACATTGAATTTAGGGTTTCCACATTCAATAAAAATGGATAAATATGTAAGATAAGTGGAAAATGATAAATAAGACATAAAGATTTAGAATTATCCCATCTAACCTCATGGGGGAGTCTCACCAGATTTGATGGAGTTCACCTGGGGGGTGCGCACGAGGGTTCTGCAAATTGGGGGAGAGGGGTTCTGGAAATTGGGGGAGAAATGCGACTGGAGGAGGTCTGCCCGATTTGTGTATTTATGGACATCTTTTCCCAACAGTTTTTAAAAATCGTTGGGAAATCATGGGGAAAGTGAAGATTTCCCAACAGTTTTAAGAAAACCGTTGGGAAATCATCAACCTTTCCCAACGGTTTCATCAAACCGTTGGGAAAAGGAGCATAAGTGGAAGATTTCCCAACGATTTGATAAAATCGTTGGGAAATCATGCCAAAACTCTCATATACCAATGGTTCATTGAAACTGTTGGTATAAGACCGTTGGGAAAAACAAGATTCCCAGTAGTAGTGGCGGAGGAGAGGCAATGGTGGAGGAGAGCTCCGATGAAGGAGAGGTGCGGTAGAGGAGAGCCACTGGTGGAGGAGAGGTGCGATGAAGCTCGGTTCGCGACGACGGAGGAGTCAGTGACCGAGGAGGAGGAGGAGGTAGGAGAGGAGGCGGCAGTGGCGACGGTAGGGATCGACTTCCGCGAGAGTTTGAGGGGTTTGAGGAAGGAGGAGAAAGTTAGGGTTTATTTATAAAACTCGATGACACTTTTATCAACGCTAGATAAAAAGCATTGATAAAGGTATGTCTTATCAGTGCTACAATTGAAAGCGCTGATAAAACATGCATTTATCAGCGTTTTTTTAGCGCTGATAATGGTCCATCTTTATCAGCGCTAAAAAATGTGGATAAAAGTATGTTTTATCAGCGCTACAATTGAAAGCACTGATAAAACATACCTTTATCAGTGTTTTTAGTGCTAATAAAGGCCCATCTTTATCAGTGCTAAAAAAGTGCTGATAAATTTATGTTTTATCAGCGCTTTTTAATTAGCGCTGATAAAACATACCATTTATTTATAATTATAAAATTATAACCAATATATTTATTACATTTATAATTTTGTAAATATATATAATATATATTTATTATAATTTAATAATTTAAATTATAATTAAATATATATATATATATATAATTTTATAATTTAAATTATAATTAAATATATATATATATATATAATTTTATAATTTAAATTATAATTAAATATATATAAATATAAATTGATATATTAATTTTAATTTTAATTTCATAAGTATTTAAATAAATATATATATATATATATGTCTGTGTCTAAATATATATTCATTAAAGACATATATTTATAAATAAATATATTCAAAAGGTATTCCTAGATATATATTTATCATTTTAAAAAATATTTTTTAATTTTATAATCATTTAAACATATTTATATTTAATTAGTTATATATAATTATAATTATATATAATATATTTAAAAAGTATATAATTATATATAACTAAATATTTATATTTTTAAATATAAGAAATACATTTATTGTTTATTTAAATATATTTATCATGATTTTAAGTATTTATGAGAAGATAAAGCTTCATATATATAGGAAATGAATGAATACACCAAGTATATATAGTACTATAGTATATATGGCCAACATTAGGGTAAACAATGAACATATTCATGAGAATATAAACGTACGCATCAATTGACACATTCATTTGGAAACATAAATTTATTTAAATATATATATTTAATAAGTATTTGTATACATACATACATACATACATATATATATATATATTAAAAAGTATTTATATATAATACTATAAACATATAATATAATAAATATATAATAAAGATATAACTAAAACTAATAAACATAATAAACATAAATAAAACATAAACATAATAAACACAATAAATATGCATTTTTTATTTAATGTATACATATAAACATTATTTTTGAATATAATTAAAATATTTTTATATAAATTAATAATATTTTCTATTAAATTTTTTTATCAGGACTATTATTAGTGCTGATAATGTCTCCTTTTTTATCAGTGCTTTTTGTTAGTGCTGATAAAGGGTAGATTTATCAGCGTTGATAAAAGCCCCTTTTATCAGCACTTTCTGATTAGCGCTAATAAAACCCGATCGCTTCCCTTGCCTGCATTTATAGTAGTGTCTATTATATGTTGATGACATGATTATCATTTGCAAGAACATGAATCTCATTTCGGTTGTTAAAACATAATTAAAAGGAAAGTTTTAAATGAAAGACTTAGGTGTAGCTATGAAAATATTGGGTGTTGAAATCATAAGGGACAAACCAAATAAACTGTTAAACTTATCTCAACATGCTTATGTTTTAAAAATTCTTAAGAGATATATGATTGAATCTCTCAAACAAATAAATGTACCTATTGGACAACATTTTAAGCTATCATTAACAAAAGCAGCCACAACTACTGATGCAATCCAGTTTACGTCTCAAATACCTTATCTAATATAGTAGGTAGTGTTATGTACTGTATGATATGCATCCGACCAGACATTGCCTTTGCAATTTGAAACTTAAACAGATTTATGACCACACCTGGGAAGATGCATTGGCATGCCATTCAATGGCTCTTGAGATACCTCTCTAGTAGATCTAATGTTTTTTTATGGTAATGATGTAATTTCTACAAAATTTATTATTGGATATGTGGATGCTGATTATGCAGGTAATGTATATACCAGGAAATTCCTTACTGGTTATGTCTTCACTACCTATGGTGGCCCCATTTCATGGAAATGTAATATGAAACTCATGGTTGTACTGCCAACCACAGAGTCTAAGTATATTGCTTTGACCGAAGCAGTGAAAGAGGCCTTATGGTTGAAATGTTTGTCTTTTAAACTACACCTGTATAATTCTGTTATTAATGTCTATTCTGATAGCCAATCATCACTTCATTTATCTAGAAATTTAGTTTTCCATGGTAAATCAAAGCATATAGATATTAGGTTGCATTTTATTAGAGATGTTGTGGAATCTGGAACCGTGTGTGTCAAAAAGATACGTATTGACATAAACCCGGCTGATAATTTGACTAAAGTCGCGGTATTATCTAAATTCAAATTCTGTTTAGACAGGTTGAACTTTGTACATATTCCATAACCATAGGTGCAAGAATATCGCCAAATTCAATTGAAAATGGTGGAAATTTGAGAAATATAGCATTCAATTCTTGTTTTCATGTTGAATTTTGCCATTATTTAATTCTTCCCTTTGGTTGTACCATGCTTGCAAAACTATTTGTTTATTGCATATG
The DNA here is from genome assembly GCA_963277665.1 of Viscum album. Lineage (NCBI taxonomy): Eukaryota > Viridiplantae > Streptophyta > Magnoliopsida > Santalales > Viscaceae > Viscum > Viscum album. Next base: position 1,876,379,788 of record OY728143.1, on the reverse strand, counting down.
CTCAAATATTTGTACTATTGGGCTTATTTGGTTCGTTGGGTTGTTATTCCGTGTGGACTTCTATTTATCGGGACTCAGCCTTTCGATCGGCCTGTTGCCCATGCGTTCCAGTGCCACACTAGCTATCCGATTGTTGTTGTACCCTGGCCGTTGTTCCTACACGTCGTCGTTTGCATCCATACCGTCCATCTATGTTGCTTGTTAATCGAGCCGCTCGGTTTCTGTTCTAGAGGTGCATGTGTGGTGTGCTCTTGTTGGGTGTGTGGTTTCGAGGGTGTGCTGGAGTCAGGGGAGTGATGAGCTCTGCACTCCTATCTCTTCAACTCTGGAAAATCATTATCTTTCGGGTCTGACTCTCGGCAATCGTAGGTGAAACCCTAGCTCACCGTTACCGCGTTACTATGCCGGAGTTATGTGCCTATCAATCTCCCCGGTAACGTTTTGTTGCCGATCTCTTGGTGGAGACGACGTCCTTTCAGGCTGGAAGAAGTGTGGCTCACCTTCTTGACGAAGGCTTTGTGAGCGAGAGAAGGAGAAGGAGACCATGGATCCAAACGTGTTGCACTTAAACCATCCAACGTCAAGAGAACATGACCGCTATAGTTTCTTCAAACTCCACCACTGTAAGCATTAGTTTTACTTTTCATTTGGTGTGAAACTTGTACTTCCTACTTTGTTGTGCCTATTTTGTTTTTCTTGTTCTTGTTGGTTCCTTGCACTTGTAGCGTTTGTTTTCATTGAGGTTAATAAACCACGTGTGTGAGTGGTGGTGTTCTTTCTAGGTCCCCACGGGACTGAAGCACGTTAAATCTTTGTGTTATTTCGTTCTACTGAAAGCTTTTATTTCTTGTATGTTGTTAGCTTGGATATTCAGTTCAGTCCTTAGTTGTTTGGTATTCTGCTTTGGTACGGCTTACCACTCAGCCTCACAATAAGAATTCAATTCACACAGGTCATCGCCGCAGCTGACTGCCACGTCATTATCAAGTGACGCCACGTCACCCCGAGGAGCCCCCATGTGGTTGGCCAACGTAATCACCATTTCTAGACAGTTGATCGGAGTCGGCACCATAACCAGCGCTGCCAAGGGATCTGAAACAGGAGAGACGGAGGCCGAATGTGACACCGCTGAAGTGCTCCACGAGGGCTCCAGTCGGACGCCATGGCAGGGTTTGCGAAGGACCTGTCCTGCTGCAGCGATCACTCTGTGCTAAAGTGCTGGAAGGTCCAGTGGAGGGCTGCCGGTGAGGAATATGAAGGGTCGGATATTGTTGCTCCATGGAGTTGCTGGCATCACTCACTCTCCTCAAAAACATTCTATATTTCTGTGACATTCAGAAAAACGAGAGATGATTTTGTAATTATAAACTTTGGTTTAGATTATTATTTTCAATGCATTTATGAAAATTATTGTTGGGTTTTCCAATCAAAATGAATTAGTAATTCTATAGAATATAAGCCATGGTGAAATAAACTACGCACCTGCAAGTGACTTGCTATATTTTCTCGGGTCAGCCCAGGAATGTTCATCACCTCCAAGATTTTCTTTGGTACCGCCACTGTGTTTGGGTATTAGTGTGAAAAATGAAAGGAAGAAGCCTCCTAAACCAATAAGTAACAAAGAAAGAAAATAACGATGGAGAAACTTCTTTCTTTGCCCCAAGGGCTGGTTACAGGGGTCACATGGAATGTTTCAGGTTCGAGTCTCCCCGAATACTTGTAGGCGTAGTAAATTTCTTCCACTCTTTGTATTCCCACTCCCCGAACAGTTGTAATAAAATAACGATAGAGAACATAAAAAATGAAATCTTACTTTCGATTCCTATAATCCCAATTGCTTCGAGAAAACGATTGTGCAGTGCATTTGTCCAAACAACCTTCGTCTTTTTGGGCACAGACTCTCCTAATTTGTCGCCGCTTGCCTTCCTCTTTGAATCTTGTCGACGGTCGCTTTGTTTATTCACTTCCTTCGCCAACGATGAATCTGTGGAGGCCACTTCCTCACTGGGTGACACCATCTCAACCATTGACAAATCCGGAGTGCCACATGGTCCCTCCATTCCCAAACATTTTCTTCTTGCCTTTGTCATCATGGAGTACTGCCATAAGTTTCTCAATTCTTCCACCTTCACCGGCTTCACAATGAACAAGACAGCCCCGCCCGCCAACCCCCTCAGTATCACACTCTCTCGATCATCTGCAGACATCACTACATGCACAGAGGAAAAAAAAAGTTATACAGTATGGTTTCTCTTATATTCTAGGATTAAAATGACTCTCACGATGTCCACGCTTACAAACTTATGATACTCACTAACAACAGGTAGCTCAAATTCTTCTTCCACATGTTTCTGTAGCTCGAATCCATTCATATCCGGCATGTGAATATCAGTCAGGACAAGGTCAAACACGCCCTTTTTCAACCTCAGAATGGATAGAGCATCATTGGGATGCTTGGCTGTCACAACTGGAGGTAAATGGAAATTATCTTTTAAAAACCCTAGCCCATCCAAACACAATACTGAAGCAATAACTTGAAATGATTTATTGATGCAGCAGAACTATTTAGGATGAATTACCTTTGTAGTTCCATGCTTTAAGCACTGCTGCAACAACTGCAAGGCATGTAGCATCATCATCCACAACCAAAACATGGAGAACACCAGCAGAGAGGGCGATGGCTGGGGCCTCCCATGGGTTTGAGGCTGCCTCATCGTCCATTCTCTGATGTTAAAAATTCTACAGAGGTTTGCAGGAGATTTTATGGGGGTCTTTACATTAAAAAATACGTCGTGTGAATGAAGAAAACATTAAAGACATTGATTATATTCTAAGTGGATCGTCTCCTCTTTTTGTATTATAATATTATACAGAATTCGCTCTGAATCTTATTTGGTTCTATAGATTTTGTTTTTGAATTACACTCTCTTATTTACTGTTCCCTTAATTGCTTCCCGATTTGGAGCATGATGCGTAGGAAGTGGTATATGCCACTTTTTTTCACGTCAGAAGCAAGCATTTAATATTATCGTTTTGCTTGTGATTTCTGGATCGAGTCAGTTAATCTCAGAGCTTCCTTTTCAATACTTTATTCTAGTTGACCACTAAAGAAAGATAACCTTCTTATCAAATACATTAATTGTTTTGTTTTTGTCAATTTTGTGTAAACTGATATTGGTAATTTAATGCTTTCATTTAATATTATGTAAATTGAATTTTTCTGAACACATATTTTGCATATTGAATTAATTGTTTTTAGTATGATTGCTTGATTTTGCAGGGTTAATTTGCATTGCTTTTGGAAACTGTAGATGGGAATTGTTAAACGTGTTGTATTTGTTGTCAATCTTATGAAAAGGATTGTTTTTGAGTCGATTTTGAAGATGAAGTTGTAAGTTCCAGAGGTCTGAATCTAGAATTTATAACTTGAAGTGATCTGATGTGGTGTTCAGAAGATACCCATGTTCCGGATGAATATATTAGTAAGATGAAATTCTAAGAAGGGTGTCCACATATTCAAAAGCCAAGGAGACCAAAATTTAGATGAGTCGGGGTTATTTTTGATAGTGACAAAAGCATGGAATGTGTAAGAAATTTATTGAAGAACATGTTGAAAATCAACAAAGGGATATATCTGATGTAATATGTAAGAATGCATATTTCTTTCACGAAGTCATTGATCATAGAAATTTGGCAAATCCTAAGGAATAATGAGACGTGTGAGAGTAATTACTTTTTATATAAAAGTCAACATGAACATAAGAGTCCATCTATTAGCCAAATTTGTGAAGATGAAGAAGTTCTGGAAGAAAGTTCTGAAATGAAGACGAACGATGCTACATTGTTCTTTCAAATCAACAAACATCATAGTAGTTGAAGATATACCGTGATTCTCTTGGTTGTGCACCAAAACTTACATGCATATGGTATGTGATACAAGTATTGTTAGTGTGTGTGTGTGTGTATAATGTCGATATACTGTATTTATATATAATACATATTATAAATGCATGCATATGATGCATGTTTATAATCATGCATATGACACAAGAAAAGTACATGCATTTGATGCATTCATGCAATATACATGCATACAATGCATGTATACAAGCAATGCAACCTAAAATATAGGTTAACTTCACTACATTCCCTCATGTTAATAACAACACCTCCACACACAATTTGTAATGCCCTGAGATTTTAAAATATGAACATCATATTTGATAGTGTGTATAACACACAACACCAAACATAGAAGATAATGTAACATCTTGAGACTTGACGGTATATTTATTTTTAAATAAATTTAATCTCTTCGATAGCATGAAATTCACGCAACACCGGGTTTGAACGAAATATGATACTCTATTATTTAAAAATTACAATTATAACATATATGTTAAATTGGCGGGTATGAATAATATCAACTAAATTATGAAAATCATATGGTTTACACGTGTATAAAATAAATAAAATGGATATATATTGATTATAGATAAAATTAGAACCATTTGAAAGAAGAAAAAAAAACATCTTCTGAAAAACTGTATTATTCTAAAAGATAGTTTAGCCGTGCTTTACGTACACAATTTATAAATAATTTTTACCATTTTGATAAAATGTATTTAATAAAATAAACTTAAATTTTTGAAATCATCATATCAAAATTAGCTTAGGGTAAATATTTGAGATTTTTCTGAAAAGTTTAATTTTTGATGAATAGTAAAAAACTACTAAATTTTAATTTAAAATTGAATTTTTGTTTAAATTATTTATAAGTTAAATTATATTTAAAATTGTTTTTAAAGTAATCTTAATTCAATTATATATCTATTAATCTAATTTAGGTCATTGAAATCATTTTCATATTGAATTTAGATATAAAAAATTTGTAAACTTTTGAACATTTTTTCTTTGAAAACCTATTTTCTCATCATGTTTATGAGATTTGTAATGTCCCGACCTGTGATCCACTAAACGACGTCCTAAGACAGTGGGTCAGATGGGCTCAAGCATGCCTCCCCATAATCCAAAGGCTTCCAACCATCAACGAGGGCCTAGGGTGTCTATGAGGAGACTATGCCCTCATGTTAGAGTGTAACACAATGGAATAATAATAGTAGTCAATTGTGGAAGCTGAAATAACAACTGAATAGCAGGAAGATGGTGAACATCCAAGAAGACAGTAATAATCAATAATCCAAAAATAGTGTCATATACATATGATGATCATGTCATACCTCTACAAAGAAGGAAAACATGTATACAAGCATCCAATACTATACATGTACAAAAAGGTACAAAAAACCAAAAAGAAACTAAAAAGGAACTATCTCCAGCTGGAATCATGAGCCAAGCTTGGTCATGTGCTCGCCTGGCCCTAAGCATAATCAGCCAAGCATCATAAAGTGAGCACTTTCCCTGATCCCTACCTGTATCCATGAAGTTTTTTCAGGTACCCAATGGTGGCCCGAACATGGTGTGAGATAACACTCAGTAGGCCACCACCAACGATGTCTATTACAAATCCAATCTACATATAACAGACTAAGCAGTGTGCAATATATACAATATGTATAGTAGTAATGAATGTAAAGTGGCCAAGGAATAGGTGATAAAAGTAAGTGATACTATCCATCCCAACAAGGTTCCATGCAATCAATAATGAATCCCCCATAAATAAGGGAAGCTATAAATCATAAATGAACAGGTGATACAGTCCAATCTAACCACTGTAAACTGATACCCATATCGGGGCTATCTGTAACCATATCAAAATATCAACCATGTCCACACCGTATAACCAAGTGTATAACATCCATCACATCCATGCTGTATAACCAAGTGTATAAAATCCATCATGGCCACACCGTATAATCAAAAGAGTCAGACCACAAAGGGCTAGATCTAAGGTATAGAAGACCAAGACATCCACATCGAGTCCTAGTAGCATCTTGATGGAAACTTGGTAATGAATTGGTTGGATTCTAAGGATCATGTCAACAGATCATGTCCAATGTGAGTCTAAGCAAGCCAGATCCAAGGGGCAGCAATGCCCTTGGAATCCTTTGGAATCAGGATATAAGGAGAAAATAGGTCCAAGGAATCCACTACCGAAATCAAGACCCACGAAGTAGAAATTTCCATGACATCCTATAGAATTAGGATCCAAGGTATACTGACCAAGGAATCTATTACCATAATCATATCATCATCTCATTCATTCATCATTTCATAAAATTTAAATTTCATGAGTTCATCCAACCCATTTCCACAATTTCCATTCAAATAATTCAATCATTTAACATCATGTAATCACAAGGAAGAGGAGACATCACCATCTTTTAATCATATCATATCAATTCAATTCAATTATAGAGGCTCCCTCTAACAAATAAAGCACTCACACACCCATCAAGGTGGTATAAAGTAAGGCAGATTTAATGGCACACCCCATGGGTGGCTTGGGTTGGGGCTAACAACCTCCAACAATCTCAAAGGTACAAGTGATCAAGCTAAACAGGTTCCAATTAATTTAATCTAGGAATTAAATTACTTTTAAGGGCAATGCTAGAAAGTCTGAAGTGCGAAACTATGACAACTAGATTAATAAAACACCAAAATTATAGAAAAATTTATAAACCACATACCATAGGTCTATAACAAATAACTCATCATGTATCAATCTCTTATTTGGTCCAGATCGAGAGAAAAAAAAAGAACGGATGAAGAAATTGGAAATAAGGCATATTATCTTGCACCTAAATAACTCTGTTGATACCTAGTCAAATGAATAATGACACAAGTTGAAAGATGAACTCATCGGTGTGGATCCAACGAGATAGACGATGATCAAATTTGAGTCTGAATCAAGAAAAAGGAGAAAAGCCTATGAATTGGCTTTAAAGGAGAGCTCCCAACATGAAGTCCATCCCTCAGAGGATAAAATACAAGTAAATTTTGGTTACAATAGATTTTAAGGGTGAAATTTTCATTTCCCCTCTTTTAAGTGGTTTTCACAGTTTAGACGCACTGTTGACCAAACCATGCACCCTTTACTTCTTTAAGAGTAACCTTTCATAGTTCATATGTACAATTTTCCTAACCATCTGAAAACCATGTGTTTAGGCTCTGAAAAGGTATGAAATTTTCTGTATGTGTGTTCCACCCTAGTTGGATGGTTTACTCAAACCATGAAACATATTTCTACACTCTATCCAGACCTTCCCGATTACTTCTAACCATGTAGATTGGGTCATACGATTTCTCCGAATTGTACAAACCAACAGTTTTTCTCCAAAAGTTAGGCTCTGGGCTCCGAACAAGCCCCGAACACCTATGAAACTCCCGTTACCTAAAAATTAATTCACATTAGGCCAAAACCAAGGAGTTAACCCTAAAATAAAAAGATTCATACCTCATAGGTAAACATGGGATCTTACAATCTCCCCCTTAAAGCCATTCATCATCAAATTTCCCTTTCAATGGTGGTCAAGAATCACCTAAGAATAACTCCGCTCATTGAGAATGTATGTCATCCTCCCACTCCCAAGTCTCATCCTATAAATGGTAATGCTTCAATAACACCCATACATGAGGAACTAACTAGCCTCAGATAACCTTCATGCTCCTATCAATGATACAAATAGGATGCTCCTCAAAGGACGCATCTAGATATAAATCCATCTCATCTGATGGTAGAGATTGAGACAGGTCTGAGTGATAACAACATAGCTAAGATACATGGAAGATGTCATGCATGACTTGGTACCTTTGATGTAACTGCAAACGATAAGCTACCAACCTAACTCTCTCCAGAATATCGAACAACCCAACATATCATGGTGAAATCTTACCATGTATCCTAATTTGTCTATGTCCTAGTCTTGGTGAGATGTGTACAAAGACCTGATCCCTGACATTGAACTCTAGAGGACATTTATGGTGATTGGCGTAAGATTTATATCGAGACTGTGCAATATCCATCCACTTCCTGATTAATTAAATCTTCTCTAAAGTCTCCTGCATGAGACGTGGTCCTAGCAACGCTGCCTCACCTACCTCTAACCAGAATAGTTATGATTGACATGGACCACCATAAAAATCCCAATAAAGTTCCATTTATATAGTCTCCTGATAACTATTGTTGTAGGAGAACTCAACTAGAGGTATATTACTCTCCCAAGAGCCCCCAAAATCTAGGGTTCATGCTCGAAGCATGTCCTCAAGAAGATGAAGTGTGCACTCTAACTAGCCATTAGTTTGAGGGTGGTATGTTGTTCTCCAAATCACCAGTTTACCCAATTCCCTCTGAAAACTCTTCAAAAAATGAAATGAAAACCAGGTGTCCCTATCTGATACAACATTTCGAGGAACCCCAGGAAGGAATATTATCTCATTGATATACAACATCCCAAGATCATCCACTGAGAAGGTCTCCTTAGTTGGAAGGAAATGAGTGACCTTCCTGAGCCTGTCCACAACAACCTAAACAGTATCACTACCTCTAGGTGACCTCAACAACCCATTCAAGAAATCCATCACAACATAATACCATTTCCAATTATGAATAGGTAACTTTGGTAAAAGACTGGTTGGTCACTGATGTTCTTCCTTCACCTACCGATGGGTGGAACACCTCATGAACAAGCCAGCTACCACAAGTTTCATACACATCCACCAGTACTGACGATGAAAGTATCAGTACATATTGGTAATGTCGGGATGCAATTCCCAAAATGAGGCATGAAATTTTTGCATCATCTCCTCACATACGTTTTCTAGAACCCAAATACGACCATGTTTGCACAAAATTTCATCCTCATCCACAATCCAACCTGAAGTTAGGTCCTCAACTGCCACACTCTCCTATAGGACTAGTCCCTCATCATCAGAAATATGCCTCATCCTCACTCTTTCTAGAAGAGTAGATATCATAGCTAAAGAAGAAATAAATATATTCCCCTAACCATCCTACACCTCCAAGTGCATCTCATAGAATAAGTCCATAAGCTAACACTCGCTACTGGCTTCCTTAACTTTTTGTATTTGAGTCCTCTTTCTCAGTTAATTAGCAACTACATTAACTTTACCAGGCTTATAGACAATTTCAAAGTCAAAAGACTGTAGGTACTCAACCCACTTTTTCCACCTCAAATTTAGATCATGCTGTGTAAATATATACTTGAGGATTTTGTGTTCAGTGTACACCAAAAAATGATCTCCCAGTAAATGGTGTATCCAATAGTGAAAAGTATATACAATAACAGATAATTCATGGTCGTGCTTTGGGTAATTCCTCTCATGTGGACTTAAATGATGAGACCTGTACGCCACAACTCACTAATCCTATATCATAACCACTCCTAGACTGATACTTGGTGCATTATAATACACATTCTATGTCCCACATATATCTAAAAAAACTAGGATTGACATTAAAGTCAGTATCCCTTTCAGCTCATGAAATGTTATCTCACATGTATATTTCTATACAAACTTCATTCCCTTCTTATTCAATCCTATAAGAGGTTCTTCTAATCATGAAATGTCTTATATGAAACACTTTTAATATCCATCTAGCCCAAAGAAACTCTATCTATCAAATATGTTCTTAGGATACTCTTAGGAAACTATAGCTCTCACATTCTCTAGGTCAAATGATAATCTTAAATCTGAGTTAATATGATCCAAGAAGTGAATCTTATCCATCCAGAAGTGGCACTTTGTGATCGTTGCATATAACTGATGATATCTCAGTATATCAAAAATGATCTTAATATGTTTGGCATGGCCGCATCTATTGTGAGAATACAACAAGATATCATCGATGAATACCACCATAAACAAATACATATAAGGATGGAAAAATTGGTTCATCAGTTCCATGAACACTAATGGTGTATTTGTGAGACTGAACAACATAACTGGATACTCATACAGACTGCAGCTACTATGAAAATTTTCACGAGGTATGTCTGTAGGTCGAAAATGAACCCGATGGTATCTAGATCTCAAATCAATTTTTGAGAACACCCGAGATCCTCAGAGCTGATAAAAAATGTCATCTATCCATGGTAAGGGATACTGGTTCTTAACCATCAACTGGTTAAATTTATGATATTCAACACAAAGAATGAGGGTACAAGCTTCTTATTTTTTCGCTAAAAGGATTATCAAACCCCATAAAGAAGTAATAGTTCATATAAAACTTTTTACTTCCAAGTCCTCTAGTTGACTCTTGAGATTTTTCAACTCTGTAGTAGCCATCATATAATGAAGAACGGGTACCAGTGCAGCTCCTAGAAATAGCATGACAGAGAAATAAACCTCTCTCTTAGGAGGTATACAATAAAATTTGTCTAAGAAAACATTGTTAAAATGATCAATCATTGGATAGAAACCTTCCTGATGTGATCCCTAATCATCCAAATAAAAACTATAAATCTGGACTATCATTCTCCCAAACCCATGATGATGTGGTCCAACTCTATTCTCATGGACATCCAATTCACCCTTGTGAATCAAAACTCATCCCTCGTGTGATGTGTAGGGTCATGCTACTATGATAGAAATAAACATGGAATTGATAATAAACTATCCATTCCATACAAAGTTTGACATCAAGCCCTGTCATCTCAAGGAAAAAATATCCCAAATGAAGTGACACCCACCAATCTCAAGGGGTCACTCCTTGGACTAGCATACACCCTTCATCTCGATCCCTAATAGTGTATCCAAGGTCATAATTACATCTGAAAATTGACCAAAAATCCAAGTATCTCTACCCAAGGTGAATATATGATACAATGAAATGCACTTTTATAAAAAAAGATACTAGATTAGAGGTTAATAAGTTTTTACATCTAACTATAGACAAATTGGTGATTTTCTCTTTGGGTGTAGGTGGTATTGAATATATCTGACTTGAATTGTGGCCCTATGATACAACCTCACTACCCGAAGGAGGCCCACTCCACTACCTAGGTAAAACATGTGTTTAGAAGCCTTATTTATGACCACCACCTCATCCTGATCGATCGATATTGCTCCAGCTCCCATTCTATCATGGAGCTTTGAATCCCTCTCCTGGAATTCGAGTTAGATTCAATCCATTTTCACTAACTTATAAAGGTAAGGTCCTGTAAAATAATTGTACATTACCCATCCCAACCAGGTTCCATGCAATCAATAATGAATCCCCCATAAATAAGGGAAGCTATAAATCATAAATGAACAGGTGATACAGTCCAGTCTAACCACTGTAAACTGATACCCATATCGGGGCTATCTATAACCATATAAAAATATCAACCATGTCCACACCGTATAACCAAGTGTATAACATCCATAAAATCCATGCTGTATAACCAAGTGTATAAAATCCATCATGGCCACACCATATAATCAAAAGAGTTAGACCACAAAGGGCCAGATCTAAGGTATAGAAGACCAAGACATCCATATCGAGTCCCAGTAGCATCATGATGAAAACTTGGTAATGACTCGGTTGGAGTCTAAGGATCATGTCAACAGACCATGTCAAATGTGAGTCTAAGCAAGCCAGATCCAAGGGGCAGCAATGCCCTTGGAATCCTTTAGAATCAGGATATAAGGAGAAAATAGGTCCAAGGAATCCACTACCGAAATCAAGACCCATGGAGTAGAAATTTACATGACATCCTATAGAATCAGGATCCATGGTATACTAACCAAGGAATCTATTACCATAATCATATCATCATCTCATTCATTCATCGTTTCATAAAATTTAAATTTCATGAGTTCGTCCAACCCATTTCCACAATTTCCATTCAAATAATTCAATCATTTAACATCATGTAATCACAAGGAAGAGGAGACATCACCATATTTTAATCATATCATATCAATTCAATTCAATTATAGAGGCTCCCTCTAACAAAGAAAGCACTCACACACCCATCAAGGTGGTATAAAGTAAGGCAGATTTAATGGCACACCCCATGGGTGGAATGGGTTGGGGCTAACAACCTCCAACAATCTCAAAGGTACAAGTGATCAAGCTAAAGAGGTTCCAATTAATTTAATCTAGGAATTAAATTACTTTTAAGGGCAATGCTAGAAAGTCTGAAGTGCAAAACTATGACAACTATATTAATAAAACACCAAAATTATAGAAAAATTTATATACCACATACCATAGGTCTATAACAAATAACTCATAATGTATCAATCTCTGATTTGGTCCAGATAGAGAGAAAAATAAAGAACGGATGAAGAAATTGGAAATAAGGCATATTATCTTACACCTAAATAACTCTATTGATACCTAGTCAAATGAATAATGACACAAGTTGAAAGATGAACTCATCGGTGTGGATCCAACGAGATAGACGATGATAAAATTTGAGTCTGAATCAAGAAAAAGGAGAAAAGCCTATGAATTGGCTTTAAAGGAGAGCTCCCAACATGAAGTCCATCCCTCAGAGGATAAAATACAAGTAAAATTTGGTTACAATAGATTTAAGGGTGAAATTTTCATTTCCCCTCTTTTAATTGGTTTTCATAGTTTGGACACACTGTTGACCAAACCATGCGCCAACCATGCACCCTTTACTGCTTTAAGAGTAACCTTTCATAGTTCATATGTACAATTTTCCTAACCATCTGAAAACCATGCGTTTTGGCTCTGAAAAGGTATGAAATTTTCTGTATGTGTGTTCCACCCTAGTTGGATGGTTTCCTCAAACCATGAAACATATTTCTACACTCTATCCAGACCTTCCCGATTACTTCTAACCATGCAGATTGGGTCATACGATTTCTCCTAACTGCACAAACCAACTGTTTTTCTCCAAAAGTCAGGCTCTGGGCTCCGAACAAGCCCCGAACACCTATGAAACTCCCGTTACCTCAAAATTAATTCACATTAGGCCAAAACCAAGGAGTTAACACTAAAATAAAAAGATTCATACCTCATAGGTAAACATGGGATCTTAAAATATCCCCCTTAAAGCCATTCATCATCAAATTTCCCTTTCAAGGGTGGTCAAGAATCACCTAAGAATAACTCCGCTCATTGAGAATGTATGCCATCCTCCCACTCCCAAGTCTCATCCTATAAATGGTAATGCTTCAATAACACCCATACATGAGGAACTAACTAGCCTCAGATAACCTTCATGATCCTATCAATGATACAAATAGGATGCTCCTCAAAGGAAACATCTACATATAAATCCATCTCATCTGATGGTAGAGATTGAGACAGGTCTGAGTGATAACAACATAGCTAAGATACATGGAAGATGTCATGCACAACTTGGTACCTTTGATGCAACTGCAAACGATAAGATACCAACCTAACTCTCTCCAGAATATCGAACAACCCAACATATCATGGTGAAATCTTACCATGTATCCTAATTTGTCTATGTCCTAGTCTTGGTGAGATGTGTACAAAGACCTGATCCCTGACCTTGAACTCTAGAGGACATTTATGGTGATTGGCGTAAGATTTATATCGAGACTGTGCAATATCCATCCACTTCCTGATTAATTAAACCTTCTCTAAAGTCTCCTACATGATACGTGGTCCTAGAAACGCTGCCTCACCTACCTTTAACCAGAATAGTTATGATCGATATGGACCACCATACAAATCCCAATAAAGTTTCATTTATATAGTCTCCTGATAACTGTTGTTGTAGGAGAACTCAACTAGAGGTATATTCCTCTCCCCAGAGCCCCCAAAATCTAGGGTGCATGCTCTAAGCATGTCCTCAAGAACATGAAGTGTGCACTCTAACTAGCCATTAGTTTGAGGGTGGTATGTTGTTCTCCGAATCACAAGTTTACCCAATTCCCTCTGCAAACTCTTAAAAAAATGAAATGAAAACCAGGTGTCCCTATCTGATAAAACATTTTGAGGAAGCCCAGGAAGGAATATTATCTCATTGATATACAACATCCCAAGATCATCCACTGAGAAGGTCTCCCTAGTTGGAAGGAAATGAGCGACCTTCCTGAGCCCGTCCACAAAAACCTAAACAGTATCACTACCTCTAGGTGACCTCAACAACCCATTCAAGAAATCCATCACAACGTAATACCATTTCCAATTATGAATAGGTAACTTTGGTAAAATACTGGTTGGTCGCTAATGTTCTTCCTTCACATACCGATAGGTGGAACACCTCATGAACAAGCCAGCTACCACAAGTTTCATACACATCCACCAGTACTGACGATGAAAGTATCAGTACATATTGGTAATGTCGGGATGCTATTCCCAAAATGAGGCATGAAATTTTTGCATCATCTCCTCACATACGTTTTCTAGAACCCAAATACGACCATGTATGCACAAAATTTCATCCTCATCCACAATCCAACCTGAAGTTAGGTCCTCAACTGCCACACTCTCCTATAGGACTAGTCCCTCATCATCAGAAATCTGCCTCATCCTCACTCTTTCTAGAAGAGTAGATATCATAGCTAAAGAAAAAATAAATATATTCCCCTAACCATCCTACACCTCCAAGTTCATCTCATAGAATAAGGGCATAAGCTAACACTCGCTGCTGGCCTCCTTAACTTTTTGTATTTGAGTCCTCCTTTTCAGTTAATTAGCAACTACATTAACTTTACCAGGCTTATAGACAATTTCAAAGTCAAAAGACTGTAGGTACTCAACCCGCCTTTTCCACCTCAAATTTAGATCATGTTGTGTAAATATATACTTGAGGATTTTGTGTTCAGTGTACACCAAAAAATGATCTCCCAATAAATGGTGTATCCAATAGTGAAAAGTATATACAATAACGGATAATTCATGGTCGTGCTTTGGGTAATTCCTCTCATGTGGCCTCAACTGATGAGACCTGTACGCCACAAATCACTAATCCTATATCATAACCACTCCTAGACTGATACTTGGTGCATTATAATACACATTCTATCTCCTACATAGATCTGAAAAAACTAGGATTGACATTAAAGTCATTATCCCATTCAGCTCATGAAATGTTATCTCACATGTATATTTCTATACAAACTTCATGCCCTTCTTAGTCAATCCTATAAGAGGTTCTTCTAATCATGAAATGTCTTATATGAAACACTTTTAATATCCATCTAGCCCAAAGAAACTCTATATATCAAATATGTTCTTCGGATACTCTTAAGAAACTATAGCTCTCACATTCTCTAGGTCAAATGATAATCTTAAATCTGAGATAATATGATCCAAGAAGTGAATCTTATCCATCCACAAGTGACACTTTGTGATCGTTGCATATAACTGATGATCTCTCAGTATATCAACAATGA
Organism: Viscum album; assembly: GCA_963277665.1. Classification (NCBI taxonomy): domain Eukaryota; kingdom Viridiplantae; phylum Streptophyta; class Magnoliopsida; order Santalales; family Viscaceae; genus Viscum; species Viscum album. The sequence goes on along the minus strand of OY728143.1, from coordinate 1,876,364,476 downwards.
TCTTAATATGTTTGGCATGGCCACATCTATTGTGAGAATACAACAAGATATCATCTATGAATACCACCATAAACAAATACAGATAAGGATTGAAAAATTGGTTTATCAGTTCCATGAAAACTAATGGTGTATTTGTGAGATTGAACAACATAACTGGATACTCATACAGACTGCAGCTACTATGAAAATTTGCACAAGGTATGTCTGTAGGTCGAAAATGAACCCGATGATATCTAGATCTCAAATCAATTTTTGAGAATACCCGAGATCCTCAGAGTTGATAAAAAATGTCATCTATCCATGGTAAGGGATACTGGTTCTTAACCATCAACTGGTTAAATTTATGATATTCCACACAAAGAATGAGGGTACAAGCTTCTTCTTTTTTTGAAAAAAGGATTATAAAACCTCATGAAGAAGTACTAGTTCCTATAAAGCTTTTTACTTCCAAGTCCTCTAGTTGACTCTTGATATTTTTCAACTCTGTAGTAGCCATCCTATAATGAAGAATGGGTACCAGTGCAACTCCTAAAAATAGCTCGACAGAGAAATAAACCTCTCTCTTAGTAGGTATACCATAAAATTTGTCCAAGAAAACATTGTTAAAATGATCAATCATTGGATATAAATCTTCCTGATGTGATCCCTAATCATCCAAATAAAAACTATAAATCTGGACTATCATTCTACCAAACCCATGATGATGTGGTCCAACTCTATTCTCATGGAAATCCAATTCACCCTTGTGAATCAAAAATCATCCCTTGGGTGATGTGTAGGGTCATGATACAATGATAAAAATCAACATGGAATTGATAATAAACTATCCATTCCATCCAAAGTTTTACATCAAGTCCTGTCATCTCAAGGAAAAAATATCCCAAATGAAGTGACACCCACCAATCTCAAGGTGTGACTCCTTGCACTAGTATACACCCTTCATCTTGATCCCTAATAGTGTATCCAAGGTCATAATTACCTCTGAAAATTGACCAAAAATCCAAGTATCTCTACCCAAGGTGAATATATGATACAATTAAATGCACTTGTATAAAAAAAGATACTAGATTAGAGGTTAATAAGTTTTTACATCTAACCATAGACAGATTGGTAATTTTCTCTTTGGGTGTAGGTGGTATTGAATATATCTGACTTGAACTGTGGCCCTATGATACAAACTCACTACCCGAAGGAGGCCCACTCTACTACCTAGTTAAAACATGTGTTTATAAGCCATATTTATGACCACCACCTCATCCTAATCGATCGATATTTCTCCAGCTCCCATTCTATCATGGAGCATTGAATCCCTCTCCTATAATTCGAGTTAGATTCAACCCATTTTCACTAACTTATAAAGGTAAGGTCCTGTAAAATCATTGTACATTACCCATCCCAACAAGGTTCCATGCAATCAATAATGAATCCCCCATAAATAAGGGAAGCTATAAATCATAAATGAATAGGTGATACAGTCCAGTCTAACCACTGTAAACTGATACCCATATCGGGGCTATCTGTAACCATATAAAAATATCAACCATGTCCACACCGTATAACCAAGTGTATAACATCCATCACATCCATGCTTTATAACCAAGTGTATAAAATCCATCATGGCGACACCGTATAATCAAAAGAGTCAGACCACAAAGGGACAGATCTAAGGTATAGAAGACCAAGACATCCACATCGACTCCCAGTAGCATCTTGATGGAAACTTGGTAATGACTTGGTTGGAGTCTAAGGATCATGTCAACAGACCATGTCCAACGTGAGTCTAAGCAAGCCAGATCCAAGGGGCAACAATGACCTTAGAATCCTTTGGAATCAGGATATAAGGAGAAAATAGGTCCAAGGAATCCACTACTGAAATCAAGACCCATGGAGTAGAAATTTACATGACATCCTATAGAATCAGGATCCAAGGTATACTGACCAAGGAATCTATTACCATAATCATAGAATCATCTTATTTATTCATCATTTCATAAAATTTAAATTTCATGAGTTCGTCCAACCCATTTCCACAATTTCCATTCAAATAATTCAATCATTTAACATCATGTAATCACAAGGAAGAGGAGACATCACTATCTTTTAATCATATCATATCAATTCAATTCAATTATAGAGGCTCCCTCTAACAAAGAAAGCACTCACACACCCATCTAGGTGGTATAAAGTTTGGAAGATTTAATGGCACACCCCATGTGTGGCATGGGTTGGGGATAACAACCTCCAACAATGTCAAAGGTACAAGTGATCAAGCTAAACAGGTTCCAATTAATTTAATCTAGGAATTAAATTACTTTTAAGGGCAATGCTAGAAAGTCTGAAGTGTGAAACTATGACAACTAGATTAATAAAACACCAAAATTATAGAAAAATTTATTGACCACATACCATAGGTCTATAACAAATAACTCATCATGTATCAATCTCTGATTTGGTCTAGATCGAGAGAAAAACAAAGAACGGATGAAGAAATTGGAAATAAGGCATATTATCTTGCACCTAAATAACTATGTTGATACCTAGTCAAATGAATAATGACACAAGTTGAAAGATGAACTCATCGGTGTGGATCCAACGAGATAGACGATGATCAAATTTGAGTCTGAATCAAGAAAAAGGAGAAAAGCCTAAGAATTGGCTTTAAAGGAGAGCTCCCAACATGAAGTCCATCCCTCAGAGGATAAAATACAAGTAAAATTTGGTTACAATAGATTTTAAGGGTGAAATTTTCACTTCCCCTCTTTTAAGTGGTTTTCACGATTTGGACGCACTGTTGACCAAACCATGCACCAACCATGAACCCTTTACTCCTTCAAGAGTAACCTTTCATAGTTCATATGTACAATTTTCCTAACCATCTGAAAACCATGCGTTTAGGCTCTGAAAAGGTATGAAATTTTCCGTATGGGTGTTCCACCCTAGTTGGATGGTTTCCTCAAACCATGAAACATATTTCTACACTCTATCCAAACCTTCCCGATTACTTCTAACCATGCAGATTGGGTCATACGATTTCTCCTAATTGCACAAACCAACTGTTTTTCTGCAAAAGTCAGGCTCTGGGATCCGAACAAGCCCCGAACACCTATGAAACTTCCATTACCTCAAAATTAATTCACATTAGACCAAAACCAAGGAGTTAACCCTAAAATTAAAAGATTCATACCTCATAGGTAAACATGGGATCTTAAAATCTCCCCCTTAAAGCCATTCATCATCAAATTTCCCTTTCAAGGGTGGTCAAGAATCACCTAAGAATAACTACGCTCATTGAGAATGTATGACATCCTCCCACTCCCAAGTCTCATCGTATAAATGGTAATGCTTCAATAACACCCATACATGAGGAACTAACTAGCCTCAGATAACCTTCATGCTCCTATCAATGATACAAATAGGATGCTCCTCAAAGGACACATCTATATATAAATCCATCTCATCTAATGGTAGAGATTGAGACAGGTCTGAGTGATAAAAACACAGCTAAGATACATGTAAGATGTCATGCACGACTTGGTACCTTTTATGCAACTGCAAACGATAAGCTACCAACCTAACTCTCTCCAGAATATCGAACAACCCAACATATCATGGTGAAATCTTACCATGTATCCTAATTTGTCTATGTCCTAGTCTTGGTGAGATGTGTACAAAGACCTGATCCCTGACCTTGAACTCTAGAGGACATTTATGGTGATTGGCGTAAGATTTATATCGAGACTATGCAATATCCATCCACTTCCTGATTAATTAAACCTTCTCTGAAGTCTCCTGTATGAGACGTGGTCCTAACAACGCTGCCTCACCTATCTCTAACCAGAATAGTTATGATCGACATGGATCACCATACAAATCCCAATAAAGTTCCATTTATATAGTCTCCTGATAACTGTTCTTGTAGGAGAACTCAACTAGAGGTATATTCCTCTCCCAAGAGCCCCCAAAATCTATGGTGCATGCTTGAAGCATGTCCTCAAGAACATGAAGTGTGCACTCTAACTAGCCATTAGTTTGAGGGTGGTATGTTGTTCTCCGAATCACCACTTTACCCAATTCCCTCTGCAAACTCTTCAAAAAATGAAATGAAAACTAGGTGTCCCTATATGATACAAAATTTTGAGGAACCCCAGGAAGGAATATTATCTCATTGATATACAACATCCCAAGATCATCCACTGAAAAGGTCTCCCTAGTTGGAAGGAAATGAGCGACCTTCCTGATCCCGTCCACAAAAACCTAAACAATATCACTACCTCTAGGTGACCTCAACAACCCATTCAAGAAATCCATCACAACATAATACCATTTCCAATTATAAATAGGTAACTTCGGTAAAAGACCGGTTGGTCACTGATGTTCTTCCTTCACCTACCGATAGGTGGAACACCTCATGAACAAGCCAGCTACCACAAGTTTCATACACATCCACCAGTACTGACGATGAAAGTATCAGTACATATTGGTAATGTCGGGATGCAATTCCCAAAATGAGGCATGAAATTTTTGCATCATCTCCTCACATACGTTTTCTAGAACCCAAATACGACCATGTATGCACAAAATTTCATCCTCATCCACAATCCAACCTGAAGTTAAGTCCTCAACTGCCACACTCTCCTATAGGACTAGTCCCTCATCATCAGAAATCTGCCTCATCCTCACTCTTTCTAGAAGAGTAGATATCATAGCTAAAGAAGAAATAAATATATTCCCCTAACCATCCTACAACTCCAAGTGCATCTCATAGAATAAGTCCATAAGCTAACACTCACTACTGGCCTCCTTAACTTTTTGTATTTGAGTCCTCCTTCTCAGTTAATTAGCAACTACATTAACTTTACCAGGCTTATAGACAATTTCAAAGTCAAAAGACTGTAGGTACTCAACCCACCTTTTCCACCTCAAATTTAGATCAAGCTATGTAAATATATACTTGATGATTTTGTGTTCAGTGTACTCCAAAAAATTATCTTCCAGTAAATGGTGTATCCAATAGTGAAAAGTATATACAATAACGGATAATTCATGGTCGTGCTTTGGGTAATTCCTCTCATGTGGCCTCAACTGATGAGACCTGTACGCCACAACTCACTCATCCTATATCATAACCACTCCTAGACTGATACTTAGTGCATTATAATACACATTCTATCTCCCACATAGATCTAAAAAAACTAGTATTGACATTAAAGTCAGTATCCCTTTCAGCTCATGAAATGTTATCTCACATGTATATTTCTATACAAACTTCATGCCCTTCTTAGTCAATCCTATAAGAGGTTCTTCTAATCATGAAATGTCTTATATGAAACAGTTTTAATATCCATCTATCCCAAAGAAGCTCTATCTATCGAATATGTTCTTAGGATACTCTTAGGAAACTATAGCTCTCACATTCTCTAGGTCAAATGATAATCTTAAATCTGAGATAATATGATCCAAGAAGTGAATCTTATCCATCCAGAAGTGGCACTTTGTGATTGTTTCATATAAATGATGATATCTCAGTATATCAAAAATGATCTTAATATGTTTGGAATGGCCACATATATTGTGAGAATACAACAAGATATCATCTATAAATACCACCATAAACAAATACAGATAAGGATGAAAAAATTGGTTCATCAGTTCCATGAAAACTAATGGTGTATTTGTGAGACTGAACAACATAACTGGATACTCATACAGACTGCAACTACTATGAAAATTTGCACGAGGTATGTCTGTAGGTCGAAAATGAACCCGATGATATCTAGATCTCAAATCAATTTTTGAGAACACCCGAGATCCTCAGAGCTGATAAAAAATGTCATCTATTCATGGTAAGGGATACTGGTTCTTAACCATCAACTGGTTAAATTTATGATATTCCACACAAAGAATGAGGGTAAAAGATTCTTCTTTTTTCACAAAAAGGATTATCAAACCTCATGAAGAAGTACTAGTTCATATAAAACTTTTTACTTCCAAGTCCCCTAGTTGACTCTTGAGATTTTTCAACTCTGTAGTAGCCATCCTATAATGAAGAACGGGTACCAGTGTAGCTCCTAGAAATAGCTCGACAGAGAAATAAACCTCTCTCTTAGGAGGTATACCATAAAATTTTTCCAAGAAAACATTGTAAAAATGATCAATAATTGGATAGAAACCTTCCTGATGTGATCCCTAATCATCCAAATAAAAACTATAAATATGGACTATCATTCTACCAAACCCATGATGATGTGGTCCAACTCTATTCTCATGGACATCCAATTCACCCTTGTGAATCAAAACTCATCCCTCGGGTGATGTGTAGGGTCATACTACTATGATAGAATTCAACATGGAATTGATAATAAACTATCCATTCCATCTAAAGTTTGACATCAAGACCTGTCATCTCAAGGAAAAAATATCCCAAATGAAGTGACACCCACCAATCTCAAGGGGTAACTCCTTGCACTAGTATACACCCTTCATCTCGATCCCTAATAGTGCATCCAAGTTCATAATTACATCTAAAAATTGACCAAAAATCCAAGTATCTCTACCCAAGGTGAATATATGATACAATGAAATGCACTTGTATAAAAAAAGATACTAGATTAGAGGTTAATAAGTTTTTACATCTAACCATAGATAGATTGGTGATTTTCTCTTTGGGTGTAGGTGGTATTGAATATATCTGACTTGAACTGTGGACCTATGATACAACCTCACTACCCGAAGGAGACCCAATCTACTACCTAGGTAAAACATGTGTTTAGAAGCCTTATTTATGACCACCACCTCATCCTGATCGATCGATATTGCTCCAGCTCCCATTCTATCATGGAGCTTTGAATCCCTCTCCTGGAATTCGAGTTAGATTCAATCCATTTTCACTAACTTATAAAGGTAAGGTACTGTAAAATCATTGTACATTACCCATCCAACCACAAGATCAACACTTGACTGGGTCTCTATCACACTTATTCCTCATATGTCACTATCTTCCACACTGATGATATAAACAAGAGATACCAACACTAACAACATGGCTGATACTCCCCTCACGAGAAGCCTCAAAATGATGCTTCATTCCATTGGATTCTAAACCACTAGGTTGAGAGGCTAAACTACCATAATCTAGTCCCCAATATTCCCTCAAGTTTCACTATGTAATATTCTCATGATTAACTATTTAGGTAATAATCATCAACATGAATACACTGAATTGTTATCGAAAAACATGCCTAAGACCTTCCTCAAAGAGCCTCTCCCTTGATGGATCATCAACAATATAAATTGGCACAAAATGAAACATCTCTGTAAATCATGCCAAATATTCCATAACGGTCATCCCCACCTTCTCTAGACAGCTAAAATCACTAGGTATCTCTTCTCTTAGAGTCTCAGGAAATAAGTAATCATATAACCTGGTTTAGAAATCCACCTAAACCATATTTTAAAACACATCAGACCGGTTCAAAACATCCCACCATCACTTAGATTCTCCCCGTAACATAAATGTTTCGATCTTCACTCTCCTATCATAAGGTGTATCTAGATACTAGAAAATAAAAAAAGTAGTCTCAATCTATAACTCAACAGCCTATGGACCACAATCCCCTAAAAACATGAAAAAATGCTACTAATGGAACACATGTATCAAATCTACCATAGACAGGGCAGGCTACAAGGCCCCCTGAACGTTCTGCATAAATAACATAGAACTATTGTAGAAATGTGCCTCAACACCTGTATTTAAATTCAAGAACCAAGTATATTTATTAATATTTTCATAGGAGAGGTATATCTTCAAGTTACTAATGGCATGAGGCTAGCTACATTGGACATTGGCGATTATCATCTCTCATTTCCAACTAGGATGCTTTTGGTTTTACATAACTGTTATTATGTACCTAGTGTTACCAATAACATAATTTCTATATCATGTTTGGATATGTATGGATTTATTTTCAAATTTGGAAATAAGGGTTGTTTATTTTATAATAAAAATGTATGTTATGGTATAGCGCATTTAAATAATGGTTTGTATGTATTAAATTATGAAAACAAAGTGTTGGAAATCGATAACGAAAAAAACTCACATGACTCATAAAACTCCCAGTTGTGGCATCACCATCTCAGTCATGTAAATGAGACCCATTTGACAAAGCTCTTCCAAGATTTTTATTTAGACTTTACTTATCTAAAACCACTTGATAGATGCCATGCTTGTTTATAAGGGAAAATGGATAACCTGCCTTTCGGTGGACAGGGTGAAAGGGCCACTGAGCTTCTAGGATTGGTAGACACAGATGTGTGTGGACCATTTCTAATAGAAGCTAGTGGTGGACATTCTTACTTCATTAATTTTGTTGATGATTTGAGTAGATATGGATATATATACTTAATGAGGTATAAGTTATAATACATGGAGAAATTTATGGAATTCAATAATGAAGTAGAGAATCAGCTTGGTAAGAAGATAAATAATCTTTGATCAGATCAATGTGGATAATATCTGAACCAAGAGTTCATAGTCCTTTTACGAGAGTCTGGGATTCTATCTCAACTCACACTTCTTTATACACCACCGTGAAATGGTGTTATTGAAAGGAGGAACCACACCTTGTTGGACATGGTGAGGTCAATGATGAGTCATGCAGATCTTCCATTATCCTTTTGGGGATATTCATTACAAACTGAAACATACACATTCAACCAAGTACCAAATATGATAGAAAATGAAATTCCCTACGAGTTATGGAATGGAAAGAAACCCATTTTTTTGAACACACGTTTATGGGGATGAAAGAAGTTTGTTAAGGCCGTATTTGGAAACAAACTAGTACCTCGGGGCATGAGGTGTATCTTTATAGGATATCCCAAGTAAAAAAAGGATATTACAAATATGACCCTTTAGAAAAGAAAGTGATTGTAACCAGAAAAACCATATTTATTGAGAGGGAGCACATCCTAAAAAAGGATAGTGGGAGAAAGGTTGACTTTGACAAAGTTGATTCTCAAGATACACAAGAGTTGGTACATGAAAATGTTCCATAGGTCCCCATGGAAGAGGTCCCAGAAACACAAGTACTACATAGGAGCTCAAGATAGGTAAGGTAACCAGAGAGATTTGGTTTCCCAGTCACTGAGGATGGTGAATCATTATTGTTGGAAAATAATGAACCTATCTCCTAAAAGGAAGAAGTAGAGAGATCAGAAGCTACAAAATGGATAAAAGCTATGAATCCTGAGAGGGGTTCCATGCATCAGAACCAATTTTGGGTTCTGGTTGATGAGCCAGTTAATGTAAATCCTATTAGATGAAAATGGGTGTTCAAGAGAAAGCTGGACATGGAAGTTTAAGTTAAAAACTATAAATCAAGGCTTCTGGCTAAAGGATTCAAACAATATTAAGGAATATACTACGATGAAACCTTCTCGCCAGTTTCCATGTTTAAATCCATAAGAATCATAATTTCCATAGTAGCTTACCATGACTATGCGGTTTTGCAGATGGATGTTAAAACAAAATTTCTTAACGGGATTCTTCAGGAAGATGTCTATATGACACAATCATAAGGGTTTGTGATACCAGGTGAATCCAAATGAGTTTATAAGATGTAGAAATCCATTTATGGATTAAATTAAGAATCCAGGTCATGGAACATTCGATTTGATGAATCCATAAAGAAATTTGGTTTCATTAAGAACAAATGTGAGCCATGTGTTTATAAGAAGTTTAATGGGAATGAAGTCATTATCCTAGTAGTATATGTTGAAGACATATTAATTATTGGAAATGATGTACCGGTCTTATAGTCAGTTAAATACTTGTTGTAAAAGTGTTTCTCCATAAAGGACTTAGGTGAAGTAGCCTACATAATACATATCAAGATCATTCATGATAGATCCAAGAGGCCTCTTGGACTATGTTAGGGTACATACATTGGACAGATACTAAAGAGATTTAGTATTAAACAATCCAAGAGGGGATTGGTTCTAGTGTCACATGGCCTACATATTTCTAAGAGCATGTGTCCTCAGATACAACAGGAGAAATATAGGATGAGTAAGATCCTATAAACTTTAGCTATAGGATTCATCATGTATTCCATGTTGTGTACCAGTCTTTATGTTGCCTATGCATTGAGCATGGTAGGTAGATATCAAATAGATTTAGGAGAATAACATTGGACTGTTGTTAATACTATCCTTAAGTATTTAAGATGAACTAAGGATATGTTCCTGGTGTATGGAGGAGACGAGGAGCTTGTCAATAGAGGGTATGCTGATGATGGTTTTCAGATAGATCAGAATGATCTAAAGTTCAAATCAGGATATGTTTTTCTACCTCAATGGAGGACTTGTGAGCTGGAAGAGTTTAAAGTATCATGTTTTTGTCGATTCTACAGTGGAGTTCGAATATATAACAACTTTTGATATAGCCAAAGAAGCCTTCTTGATTTAGAAATTTGTACAGGATCTTGATGTGGTGCCTAGCATTACATAACATATCACATTGTATTGTGATAATACTGTAGTGGTGGCTCTTGAAAAGAACCAAGGTCACATCAACAGACAAAGAACATTCTCCGGAAGTTTCACCTCTTGAGGGATTTCTGTAAAATGGGTAAAGTTGTTGTGAGAAGAGTGTCCAAGGAAGGGAATGTGTTAAACCCCATTACTAAAGGACTATCTTAGTAGAATCATGAATGTCATGTGAGAGCTACTGGGTTAAAGGTTATTAGTAGTTTGATCTAGTCCAAGTGGGAGTCTTCTGGATTTGGTGGCCTACAACCAACTAATTTGTACTTTATGATAAACTTGTATTCATGGATTTGAATATTAATAAATACCTTATCACATATTGATTGTTATTATACGTGATAATTCTTGGGATAATGTCCTAAGGACAGCTATTTCACTAAAGGGTCATAGCAGATCCCTACTATGATGAGAACTCGAAAATGCCATAACACTATTCTTTAATATATGTTATATGGCCGGATGATATTATTTGGGGAACATAAATAATATAGGCAATTAGGGGTGATGACTCATAAAACATTGAGGTACATTTTCAAGGTGTGTGCCCTTGGTAATATCCAAGAGGATATTACGAGAAAGAGACTCGCCAGTAGGAAATCCACATTTCATAGTGTCATTGGATGTTCCTATCTGCAGATGTGTGTATTGGTCCTTATAATTTAAGATTATTATTAATGGGTATTATAACTTGCGCACTTAGATTTATTGAAAAAACTACGAATACACACTATTCACAGTGAGGTAGGATATGTTGGGTGCGTCATGAGTAATACTACATTAATAGATAATGAAAGAAAGTATTTTTCCCTTCTATTCCATAATGGAAGTTGATATCTCATGACCTTTGATGTAATTGATATAGCCTAAATAAATCCATGTCCATGGTGAGGAATGGGCATGTTCAATTTTGGGAGGTCAAAGAAAGATTAATCGAGCACATGGGTTGATGATACTATCATCCAACCCACTTGATTTGAGATATCAAGACAAAAGGATTATATTATACGATAAGTGTTTGTATGAAGTGACACATCATTACGATGTTAACTTCTTTATCTATGGGTGACTTGGTGTGTTTCTAGATGATAACCTTGGACTTTTGGCAGGATCTACCTAATTCCACTAAGAAAGAGGCCTAGAGGGTCACACACTAAGTGTATCCAAGTATCTCAATTAAATATTCATTTAATAAGTTGAATAAATACTATTCCTGATTGTGGTTTATTAATTATTCAAGAATTACTAATTGCATTTATTTATACACTAGTTATTCGAGAGAATATGTTATGGGCGAAATAATATATTTATTAGAGAGTAATGCATTGATAATTATTTAAGAAATAAATATTCATTATTCAAGGTCTGATAAATGTGGTGGAGAAAATAAAGAAAATGGAAAAAATGTACATGCTGTGTAGTTTTTCTGGGGATTTGCGAGAAATAATAATATTTACTTAATTAAATAATATTAGGTGTAATTAACTGGGCACATGTCAAGTGATAATAATAGTCAAATGTTATTATTAGATATGGGGTCTTACTAAGAATTAAATGAAATGAATAAATTCCTATTGGTAATTAATTCATTTTATTATTCTTTGTAATATAAATCCCAATTACATTATTCTCATTAGGCCTATCCATTCTTTGTGGTTATACACAACAGACCTGGAGAAAAGCTCTCAAGGCAGAAGAGAATTATTTTCCTCTATGAATTCTCTCAAGTTATGAGAGAGATCCTCCTCCACCGGATCAAGGAGCACGCTTTGGAAGCGTCTCTCAAGGATATCAAAGGTGGGCATCTCAAGAGAAGGATCTTCCAGGCTAGCACCCGAAGATCCATTCTCCAATGAAAAGAGATACGTGGAGCACATGTGGATCACCGCTAGAGGAAGCCTACACTTGTCTTCTATGACTCAATGGAGAATCACATTGGATCATGACCAGAAGCATCAACGGACAGAGAGAATTCCATTAAGGTAATTATTGTATTTTAATTAAATTAATTATAACCAACATATGATAATCCTCTCTATGGTTCTAGGACTTCCATATTTCCTTTTTTGTTATTTGTTATATTCTAAAGATCCAACATTTTATTATCATGATGGATCTTTAATTAATCGTTGTTAACAGTGAAATTAAATTTGGGTACACCCATCCACATGCTTCTGCTGCACCCAGAACCAACACCTTTAGCCTCTCGTGAACTGCAAGCCTCCCGTTAACTATTTTTACCTACACGGTCCGTGTAGAGCACTTCATGGTCCGCATAACACTGCTATGTGGAAATCCTTCCTTTTCTGATTTCCATCTCTATTCAACGTACCTACTTTGAATTCCACAGACTATAATTTATGGTATCCTTTTCATAAAACCTTCCTTTTCCAAAATAAAAAACTCCCAATTTTAAGGCTCAAAAATTTGTCAAACACTGGGAAATTGCGCCACCATAAATATCTGTTTCAGCAACACCAACCATACTAATCTGTGGTCATATTTCTTTTTTAACAAACATAATCACCCAAAAAACATTGAGATGGAACCTTGAGGTATTTTTTCACAATACAAGGGAAGTTTTAAATTAGAAATGAATATGTGATATATCATAGTCTAACCATTGTAATATGATACCCATACTAAGGAAATTTTTAAGAATATCAAAATATCCACCACGACCACATCGTATAACCAAGTGTATGAAATCCATCACATCCATACCATATAAAAAAGTTTATAATATCAATCATGTCCATGCCCTATAATCAAAAGTGTCAGACCATTAATGAATGAATCCTTGGTATAGAAGTCCAAGACATCCACGTCAAGTCCAAAGAGAATCTCGATGGAAACTTGGTAACGACTTAGCCAGATTTCAAGGAGAATGTCAACAGACCATGTCCAATGTGATCCTAAGTAAGTTGGATTCAAGGGGTAGCAATTCCCTTAGCATCCTAAGGAATTTGGATCCAAGGATTAAATATATCCAAGGCATCCATAATCATAATCAAGACCCATGGAGTAGAAATTTCCATGGTGTCCTATGAAATTAGGATCCAAGGTATTATAACCATGGTGTATACTACCATAATCATATCATCATCTCATTCATTCATCATTTCATAACATTTACATTTCAAAAGTTCATCCAAATCATTTCCATAATTTCCATTAAAAAAACACAATAATTTATCATCTTATAATCAAATGGAAAATGATCCATCACCATATCCTAACCTTATCAATTAAATTTAATTCAATTATAAAGGATCCCTATAATAAGGTGATCACTAACACACCTAGCAAGGTTGTATAAAGGCAGATACAAATAAACACCCCATGGGTATTTCGGGTTGGGGTTAACAACCTCTAACAATATCAAAGCTAAAAGTGGGAAACCTAAACATGTTCCAATTCATTTAATCAAGGCATTAAATTAATTTTATTGTAATTCCATAAATTATATTGTGAGACTCTATGTAAACTAGCTTACTAAAACACTAACATTATAGGAAAAGGTACTGACCACCTACCATAGGTCCGTAGTGGATAACTCGTCCAATATCGATCTCTAATTTTGTCCCAATTGAGAGAAAAATAAAGAATGGATGAAGAACATAAAAATAGGGCATATTATCTTACACCTAAATAACTCATTCAAAACAAATACAACTTAAGAATGACATAATATGAAAGAATAACTCACAAAATGTATCCAATGAGATTGATAGTGTTCGAATTCGAGTCCGGATTGAGAAATAGAAGAAAAGCCTATGAATTGGCTTCAAAGGAGAGATCCCAATGTGAAGTCTATCCACCAAAGGAGAAAATAAAAGGAAAATTAGGTTATAAGATATTTTAAGGGTAAAATGTAATTTCCTCTATTTTAACTGGGTTTCATGGTTTGACTTCATGGTTGACCAAACTGTGTGCCAATCATGTTCCCTTCACCACTTTAAGGGGAACCTCGCGTAGTTCATGCACATGTTTTTACTAATTGTGTGAAAACTACAAATTTATGATATGTTAAAAGTTTATAGTTTTTCACACAGGTGTGAAACCTTGGTGGCATGGTTTCCTCAAACCATGTGACCTCCTTCTTCCCTCTATCTAGCATCATATGATTACTCCTAACCATGTGGATTGGGTCACACAATTTCTCCTAACAATGTGGCCCAAATTTTTTTCTCCAAAATTCAGTCTCTAGGCTTCTAAAAATCATTGAAAACCCCCCTAAACTCTAGTGATCTCAAAATTCACTCACACTAGGCCAAAACCAAAGAGTTAAATCGAAAACAAAAAGATATGTACCTTATTGGAAAACCTGGAATCCTATAAGATTAATTTTAAATTAAATACTGTAATTTATAGGAATTGAAATTTTAAAAATATATTCCCTATTCTGAGTGAAAATAATTTATATTATCTAATAAGGTAAACATAATTCTTGACCATAATTAATAGTAAAAATGGTAAAAATTATTTTCTACGATTAAGGTAAAAACTAATTTACCGAAGGGTTGAACTAAAAAGATAAGAGTTAAAATGAACTAAAAACCTATATAAAGACATATTTTACCCTATAATGTATAATTATCAATAATAGTCCACGATATACCCTTATGTAATGTAAAAAACATAGTTACACCATAATCTTTTCAAAAATTAAAAATTTTCCACTCACCTCACTTATAAAAGGCCGCCCACTCTCCTCTCTTCGTAACACCTTCAAACACTTTTTTCAGCCAATACCTACCCAAATAACTTCTAAAAATATATTATATCATCATTTAAGCCATATTTTAGGTATAAATACACCCTAAAGATTACTTTTGTGAAAAAATAATGAGGTTATTTGAAGAAGAGTTAATATTCTTCTATGAGTATTTTTTATTTTATTTATTCTTCCACCTCCTTAAATTATTATTAAATTTTTTTGATATAATAACCAAAATATATTTCATATATTGATATGTTATTATGTTAATTTAATTACCTAAAATTATCCCCATTTTTATCAAATATTTTATGAAATCATCATTCATGTGTACGGAGGACTACTGCCTCACGAACCGATGTCATTTGTTTTTCCATTACCACCTCTCACGGTTGGGTATTATGATGGATATAAAGTATATATATATATATATATATATTATATTTATAAAATAATTATACATATGTAATAATTATATAAAATATAACTTTTTTACTTTAATTTTTTTAGGGGATACGATAATGTCGCTTGTGTGTATAACAGACTGCCGCCTCGCGAAGCGATGTGATCTGTTTTTCACTAACGCATTATATGGAAGATAATAAGGATAAATTTAATGATTATATTTGATATAAATTATATAATTATGATATTAATGAAATATTTATCATTCCTAAAAGATAATATATCATTTACTTTCTCACCTTTACACTCTCTTAAAGATGATAACATCTTTCATGTACGTGAGGACTATTGCCTTCATGAAGTGATGTGACTCTATTTTCATCACCAAACCACATGGATGATATATATAATATATTTAAAGAAATAATATGGTATTTATGATATTATGGTAATTATTTATAGATAAAATATTACTTACCTTCTTTCCATAATGATCATTGAAAAATGGAAACGTTACTTAAGTGTACATATGGCCTACCATCTCCATGATTGTAACGTACATCATTTTTCAAAACCATCTTTCATGATTGATATTAAAAGTATAATTGATGTATAATTATGATAATTTTTTCATGATTATTATTATATATATGATGAAACCATATAATATGTAGAATAACTAAAACTTTCATGACAAATCACGAATGAGAAAACAAGACAATGAACACTTGAAACAATAAAAATAATGAAATATTATTAATGAAAGTGTGATAATATGTCATAAAAGGATAATATATGATATTATAAATATTAATATAGTTATTATATAAGTTAATAACATGTTTAGAACTGATATACATGTGTTTAAATCACGTTCAACCAAAAGGATGCATGAGGTATGAAAAATCATCTCAATTTCCCTTCATTGAGGCATATTATAATGTGATGAACCTAATTTCATTTATATGGTGTATATGCAACCAAATTGACATGTAATATCATTATTACATAATAATTCATTTTATTTTATGTTTTTATTTTAATTATTTCATCCTAGTGTATTTAACTTAAAAGTTACCATGTGGTAAACAATTTCATAGATCAATTTCTTTTCATTGGGTTAAATTACTTCTTTGTTATCTTAGATATTCTAAGATTATGTGTGTAATTACTTATCATTATCAAGTAATGAATTTCATTTATTTCATGTGGATTTAAATTTTATACACACAATCTATTCATTAATTAATTCTCACTTCAACTTTATGATATTTTCAAGGGTTTATTTCACAAAATTATTTTAGCCCAAAATTGTTTGTATTTTAATTTAAATTGAAGGAAATTATCTTATCATTATTTAATAAAAAATTTCATTTTCTTATACTCTATTTATTCTTAAACTTTTTCAAGTAATATTGAAAATTTTCCACTCTTTAGCACATAAAATGATTTAGATTTTTTTTAATAAATTACGTCTCCATTTCTCACTTTGGTTGGAAATCCATTTTCTTAAAAAACCATTTTTTTCTAAAAATGTTTTTAAACATTTTAAAAATGACTTATTAAATCCTTTTTTAGACATTTTTTATTTTTAAAATTTTGTTTTGAAAATAATGTTATTTTCTTTTTCAAAATAAGACCCATTTGGGTTTTACCAAAAATGTCGAAGGATTATTTGTTTTAATGTACTCAGAATCCATATAATTTATTACCTTCATTACCAATAAATGTTTTAACGATTCCTTTATATGTTTCAAATGGTATTTTAAAAGAAAATAATTTCAAAATGTTTTGTGAACATTTAGTTTTAAAATGCGATTTTCAAAATGAAAGGGATATTTTCCCCAGGAATGATTTTAAAGATATTTTTATGGTATTTATATTCATTAATGAAAATAAACCATTATTTTATATATAATAATCTTGGGATATATTTTATTCACACCATTCACATTAATCTTGATGGTATATGATTATGTTTGTTTATCGAGTAAAGTATTTACATTTTGTATGCTAGTTTAAATACTACTATTTATCTTCATTTTGTTTCACCTCTTTCATATGAGGATTAAATTTTACTTAGTAAGTGATGGGTTGGGCCCACTATAGCCCATCGATGCATCATTAGGACTAATGAGACAAACTTTATTGAGTTTTGGTTGAGGCCTTACTTATTTATATAGATGTCTTGGAAAAAGGCCTCAACGATATTAGATGTCTTGGGAAAAGGCATCAATGATATGTTTTAGATTTCTAGAATTATGCATTTTATCATTATGAATTCAGTTATTTATGTTTCATGTGATTATTTTAGTAGTTATAGTATCCATGTTTATGTTTCATGATCATGTAATTATTTATATGGAATTATTTGATCATCATTTTTTCTTCCATATTATACTCTTGTTATTGGTTAAATGGAACATGTTTTATTTATTTACATTTACATATTGATTATGCCTTATTTATTCATAGCTTCCACTATATTATTACCCTTACTAAGAATTTTATATAAGACCCAGGCCTTAAACCTTACTTAATATTGAATTAAATGAATAATTCACATTGAGTATCTTTTCAGGTTTAGAGTTTTAGATAATTAGGACATAACTATTACATCTCAAAAGATTACAAAGTAGACACTTCTACTAAGTTTCCATAAAATAAAAACTCTTAAAAAGAAACATGTCTAGTTCCATGTTTTAGATAGAATGACTTTTCTTTGATCCCATACTTGACCCTATTCCACATTAAGTCCTGTGAAAAACATTTCAAAAACTTGGGGTGAGTATAAAAAGCTCAGTAAGGGATACACAAAGAATGAAAACAGTTAGTTTTTCAAAACAACAAGTAAACCATGTATACTTTATCAAAGTAATACCTTTCACCTTTATGAGGTAGTAAAAACTCTTCACTGTATAAAATATCATTACTTACCCTTTTGTAACCAAAAGATTACCATAAAACCCATATAAAGAACACATAACATATAAAGGTAACTTGGGACATAAACATACTTAAATGGAATAACCATACGGTCGACTTCCACACATATCACTTAATGGAATAGCCATACGGCCGACTTCCATACCCAATGCATTGGAGGTTATAACGTAACCACCCATCCTGGTATTCACGACACCACCCTTCATATGGTTTATCACGTAACCACCCATCAAATTTCCAAGTACCATTATAAAATCATAGGACATAAAACAAATATAATGGAAAGAAAACATTTCCACACTTTGATCACAATATATCACTAAAATATATTGACATAAAAAATCCATTATAAAAACCATTTTCAATACCAAAATACATTAAAGAGTATATGGTATTTATTTTATTTTAAAAAACTTTACATCTTGTTGAGGAAGCCAAAGACCAAATAATACTCGCGGCGGCGGAAAAGGTCGTTGTCACCGCGTACGTTAAAAGAAACATTCCTTTTTGTCGTTTTATAAAACGCTTCATAGAAAAAGATTCCTTTTGTATAAAATTAAATGTAAAAGGGGTTTATACACTGTATAAAATAATGTCTTTTATTAGAACAAAATATGCCTCAATGAAAGGAGATTGAGACCAAGTCCCTTACCTCGTGTCCGACGTGACTCGATTGCTCTTTAATATCCTTAAAATCAGGTAACTCCCTTTGGATTGAACCAAAAGGGTTTCTTGAAGAGCTTCCTGACTAAGGTAAGGCTTCTAGGATGTGGAGAGGGATGTGTAGAGACAAAATTATCAGATATTGGCTGAGACAAAGGCTTGAGAGGTGTGGGTAAGGTGGTAGAGGTGGGGGGATTTTATAAGAGGAGAGGAGGGGCACTCTTGGAAAGGTATAAAATGTTACTTTATTTTCAAATGATTTTCGGATTTTAAAGGTCCCACATTGATGTATTTTGAGGATAAGGTGATAAGGGTTCGAAATATACTCATCCAATGGGTATTTTGACATGTGTAGGTCTTATATTTTACATTATCTTTTCATTTTATTTAAATCGTTAAATAATGAGGTAATCGCTGCATCATCATGATGTCATAAATAATTTAATTTATTTAATGTCTAAAAATTATAAAAAAAATACTATGATGTAGGAAATATTCTTATATTTTTAATAAATATTTATAGTCAAAAATATTACTTGTATAACCGCATTTAAAAATTGTTTTAGTAAAACAACTCATGTTTGTGACATTTTTATTTTAACTTTAAATAAAAAGATATTAATGTCATTTTCCTACCAAAGTGGCTCCATGGGGTCCCCAAGTTGACCCATGGATTGTAGTGGTTGTAAATGACACATCCAATAAGGGTATGACATGTGTCAAGGTCATTTCATATTATTAAAACATTATTTTTACCTTAAATTACACTAATTACCTCTAATCACGATTAAAAATATAAAGTTACTATTCACAAAATAATTATTTTAATCCCATTGAACCACATTTTAATTCCTAATAACAACCATGTATGTCGGATTTTTGAAATTCAAAACACAGAGGTGGTAAAATTTCATTGAAACGAAAAATCAGTTTTTTAAGTACTACTTAGTGGTTTTACTATTCATCAAAAATTGAAGTTTTTCAGAAAAAATACCAAAAATTCACCCTAAGCTATATTTGATATTCCGAATTCAAAAATGATGTCTATTTTACAAAATTCAAAACATATATGTTTCATTAATTAATTTAATAATTAATTCCCGCTGTCAAAACAAATAGCGTGTTTTTATGAAACAAAATGTATCAAAAGATTGACACTAGTTTAAGTCCAATTTCAAAGTGAAATTAATTACAATGACCATTATTGGATTAAATGGTAAAAATATATTCTAATTTTACTTTAAAACCAATTCAAAAGATAATTTAATCATTTAAATAAATTAGATTAAAAAGAGGTTTTGAATTAAAATACAACATTTTTCACTATTCATTAAAAATTGAACTTTATCGGAAAAATACAAAAAATTTACACAAAGTAAATTTTGATGTCCCGATTATAAATAAGAGTTTTATTTGGTCCAATAGAATGTTTAAGAGTGACCAAAACTATATTTAAAGAGGGTTCTCCATCAAAAGGTGATAGTTTGACCTTTTAGTGAATATTAGAGTATCTGTGCCTAAAAATGAATTCTTTTTCTTATTTTAAGCCTTTATTTTTTATTGGATAAATGTAAAAACATTTAAAAAACATATATAATAATATTATAGTTATTTATATTCATTCCCTCCAATACAATAGCTGCGTGTTAACTACCATTTAAAATAATATTATTATATTACTAGTGTGTAATGTAAGATTTCAAAGAAACTCATTGTTGCGTATCGTGTACGCTATCAAACATAGCAACCCATTTAAAGTAAAATTAATATTTAATTATCAAATATTAATAAATATGAAAATGTATTATTATTTATTTACCTGGGATGTTACATCCTTTCCCCCTTTTGGGAATTGCTTCCTCGCAATTTTATTCACTTATCAAAATAAGTGGGGGTATTTATCCCTCATAGCATTTTCATATTCCCACGTTGTCTCTTCAACCATATGGTTTTTCCACAAAACCTTTACCTGGTGAATTACTTTATTTCGCAACACTTTCTCTCTTCGGTCAAGAATCTGGACTGGTTGTTCTTCATAAGAGAGATTCTCTTCCAACTGAACTACCTCTGGGCTCAAAACATGAGATGTATCTAGAATATACTTTCTCAACATCAAAACATGAAAAACATTGTGTACCTGAGATAAACTCGGAGGTAAATCCACTCGATATGAAACTGATCCAAATCTCTCCAAAATTTCATATGGTCCAATGAACCTTGGACTCAACTTTCCTTTCTTACCAAATCGCATCACACTTTTCCATGGTGAGACTTTGAGAAAAACATGATCACCTACCTCAAAAGATAGATCCTTCCTCCGGTTATCCGCATAACTCTTCTGCCTGCTCTGAGCTGTTCTCATGTGTTTCTGAATCAACTGAACTTTTTCTTCCATCTCTTCTACCAATTCTGGTCCCATCATCTTCCTTTCACCCACTTCATCCCATAAATCTGGAGTTCGACACCGATTCCCATATAACGCCTAAAATGGTGCCATCTGTATACTAGAATGAAAACTGTTATTATATGAAAATACAACCAAAGAAAGATGTTGGTCCCAACTTCCCTGATAATCCATCGAACAAGCACGTAGCATATCTTCCAAAGTCTGAATTGTTCGTTCTGACTGCCTATCTGATTGAGGATGAAAAACTGTACTAAAATTTAATTCAGTACTCAACGACTTCTGAAGGCCTTTCCAAAAGTTAGAAGTAAACCTGGGATCATGATTAGATACAATGGATTGGATAAATCCATGCAACCTGACTATCTCTTTAAGATACAACTGAGCAAGTTGATCTAGAGACAAAATATCTCGAATAGGAAGGAAATGAGCAGATTTAGTCAATCGATCAACAATAACCCAGATTGCATTATTACCTCGAGATTTCCTCGGTAATCCCACAAAAAAGTCCATGGATACATTTTCCCATTTCCACTCTGGCACTAGTAAAGGCTGAAACATCCCTTTCGGTAACTGCCACTCTGCTTTAACCTGCTGACAAGTCAAACACTTCACAGTAAAATCAGCAATATCTATTTTCATTCCATCCCACCAGTAATACTCTCGCAGATCTCTGTACATCTTAGTACTACCTGGATGAACTGAAAACAGGGAACTATGAGCCTCACATAACAACTCATTATTCAACTGTGAATCACCAGGCACACATAATCTCTTCCCAAACCTCAAAAAACAATCATTATCAATATTAAATTCAGGCAACATACCCTTCTGAACTAGCTATACCTTTTTCTACAACCCACTGTCTTTCCTCTGCGCTTTCTTAATTCTGTCTGATAGGGATGATCTCACTAATACCTGAAACAAAATAGAAGAACTTCCTGCACCAACAAATTCTATGTCAAATTTCATCAAATCAAAAACCAAAGGATCTTGTTCCAAACGTATCATGGTTAATGAATCATTACTCTTTCGACTCAAAGCATCAGCCACTTTATTTTATTTTCCTGGATGGTAATGAATTGTACAATTATAATCCTCGATTAATTCCAACCATCTCCTCTGTTTCATGTTCAATTATTTCTGAGTGAATATATACTTTAAAATTTTGTGATCAGTATATATTTCACACTTTACTCCATACAAATTATGCCTCCAAATTTTTAGAGCAAAAACAACAGCAGCTAATTCCAAGTCATGTGTAGGGTAATTTAGCTCATGAGTTTTCAACTGACGTGAAGATTATGCAATTAACTGATCATTCTGTATTAGGATGCAACCAAGTCCTTTCAATGAAGCATCACTGTATATAATAAACTCACCATTCCTGGAAAGAAGTGCCAAAACTGGAGCATTCACCAATCTTCTTTTCAACTCCTGAAAAAAATCATCAAATTCTTTTGTCTAGATAAACTTAACACCCTTCCGAGTTAACTTAGTCATTGTACTAGATAACTGTGAATTTTTTTAACAAACCTTTGGTAATAGCCTTCCAAACCAAGGAAGCTACGAATCTCAGTTACATTTTTGGGTCTTGGCCATTCTTCAATAACCTTTGTTTTTGTAGGATCAACAGTTATCCCATCTTTAGAAACAATGTGACCAAGGAAAGAATTTTATTTTAACCAAAACTCACACTTGCTGAATTTCCCATACAATTTATTTTCTTTCAAGGTTTGCAAAATAACCCTTAAATGTCTTTCATGCTCCTCTTTACTTTTATAAAACACCAAATTATCATCAATGAAAACCACCACAAACTTATCCAATAACTCATAAAAAAATTATATTCATAAGGTCCATGAATACACCAGGTGCATTGGTTATCCCAAAAGGCATTACTACAAATTCATAATGGCCATATCTAGTATAGAACACAGTCTTCAGAACGTTTTCTTCTTTTACTTTCAAATGATGGTACCCCGACCTCAAGTCAATCTTCGAAAAATACTGAGCTCCCTGGAGATGATCAAACAAATCATCGATATGAGGAAAAGGATACTTGTTCTTAACAGTAATGTTATTCAAGGCTCTATAATCAATGAAAAGTCTCATTGAACCATATTTATTTTTAACAAACAAGACAGGAGCACCCCATGGTGATGTGCTAGGTCGAATGAAGCCTTTATCTAATAACTCCTACAATTGTTTCTTTAACTCTAAAAGTTCAACTTGAGCCATTCGATAAGGGGGTTTTGAAATTGGCATAGAATCAGGAACTAAGTCAACAGTAAATTCAACTTCCCGATCATGAATAATACCAGGAAACTTATCAAGAAAAACATCAAGATACTCATTTACCACTGACACATCATTAATCTAAAAAGTTCCTTTATTTTCAACAATATGTGAAAGACAACATTCATTTCAATCTTTTACTAGTTTCTCAACTTTCTGATATGTTATCAAAAGTAAGGGTTCATTATTTTACACAAACTGAAAATCTTTCTAAAAAGAAACCATTTTACCTCTGCAGTCAATATTATCATGATAAACAGAAATCCAATCCATGCCCAAAATAACTTCAAACTCTACTAGAGGAAAAACAATAAGGTTTTCTTGTAGATTCTTTCTGCACACAAGGATAAAAAGGTTCTTATAATTTTTTTTTGTCTCAACGTTTCCTTAGGGTGTTTTTACCATAAGTTCAGGATTCATATCTTGAGATGGAATTTCCAATTTACTAGAAAACTTATCAGAAATTAAAGAATGTGTAGACCCTGAATCAAATAACACATTAGCATAATCCGAACAAACAAACAGTGTACCTAATACTACTTCATTCGATGGCCCAACATCTACTGAAGTAGTTGCAAAGGATTTCACCACCCCTTTCTGCTTGTAGTCTGGCTGATTTCCCCCAGTTGAGTTCTTCGTTAGACACTCATTTGTATAATGACCCATTTCATTACACTTAAAACATCTTACTGCTGACTTTTCATTGCCTTCTTGATCATCTTCCTTACAGTTACGAGCAATATGACCAGACTTACCACACCAAAATCACTTTCCATACTTGGATAAACATTCTCTAGGATGAATTTTACCACACTTGTCATAGGATGAATATTTGGTTTTCTTACCTCCTTGCTTCTTTGATGAATTCTTCCCTTTTTCCTCCAAACTGGACCTCTTATTCTGTTGTTTGTCAAAGAATACCTGATCATCGGCAAACTCCATTTCCACCTTCTCCACACATCGAACAAGTTTTTCATAACTTTTGAACTCACGAGAAGCTAAAGCCCTTCGATAAATTGTCTTTAATCCTGAGTAAAAATGGTTGATTTTACTATCAAGATCTCTTATGAAGTTTGGAGCATACCTTTCCAATCAAATGAACTTTTCTTCATAAGCAGCCACTGAGTCATCCTCCTTCCTCAATTCTAGGAATTATTTTTCCATCCTAAGATGAACCACCTTAGGAAAATATTTCTCAAGAAACATACCTTTGAATTCATCCCAGTAAAGATCATCAATCTCATCACCATCCCTAATATTTTTCATCATCGGACACCACTGATCAGCTTTACCTTCAAAACGGTAAACAACAAGACTAACCTTTTGATGTTCTAAAAACCCCATGACATCAAAAATCTTCTCTAGTGTTTTAATCCACCCTTCAGCTTGCACATGGTCATATGATCCTCTGAATGATGGGGGATGTTGCCTCATGAAATGTTCCACCACTGACATGTCCCTCTGTGGTTGATCTGGCTGATCTAGTGCATGGATACCACCACCATTTAAAGCCTGAGTCAACTGTGCCATCACTGCAAAAAACTGTTCAGTTCCAATTTCGACCATCTCAGGTTGCTGATTTGGAAGGTTGTCTTCCTCCTGATGTTGTCCCAGTATAGCTGCTTTGTTTCCTCTGCGGAAAACCATTCTTAACACAGAAATATCTTAGGCAAAGCAACATGGTAATCTTTAAATGTTATATCATTTCAATCATACCATAAATTAATTTATAATTTAACAATTTTCTAACTCCTAAAGTTGTCTAAACTGACCTCTGATACCAACTATAAGAACCTGGTCTTAAACATTACTTAATATTGAATTAAATGAATAATTCACATTGAGGATCTTTTCAGGTTTAGAGTTTTATAGAATTATAACATAACTATTACATCTCAAAAGATTACAAAGTAGACACTTCTACTAAGTTTCCATAAAATAAAAACTCTTAAAAAGAAACATGTCTAGTTCCATGTTTTAGATAGCATGACTTTTCCTTGATCCCATACTTGACCCTATTCCACATTAAGTCCTGTGAAAAACATTTAAAAAACTTGGGGTGAGCAAAAAAAGCTCAGTAAGGGATACACAAAGAATGAAAACTATTAGTTTTTCAAAACAACAAGTAAACTATGTATACTTTATCAAAGTAAAACCTTTCACCTTTATGAATTAGTAAAAACTCTTCAATGTATACAAGATCATTACTTACCCTTTTGTAACCAAAAGATTACCATAAAACCCATATAAATAACACATAACATATAAAGGTAACTTGGGACATAAAGATACTTAAATGGAATAACCATACGGTCGACTTCCAACATATCACTTAATGGAATAGCCATACGGCTGACTTCTATACCCAATGCATTGGAGGTTATAACATAAACACCCGTCCTGGTATTCACGGCACCACACATCATATGGTTTATCACATAACCACCCATCAAATGTCCAAGTACCATTATAAAATCATAATACATAAAACAAATATAATGAAAAGAAAACATTTCCACACTTTGATCACAATATATAACTTAAATATATTGACATAACAAATCCATTATAAAAACTATTTTCAATACCAAAATACATTAAAGAGTATATGGTATTTATTTAATTTTAAAAAACATTATGGATTTTTGAGGAATCCAAAGACCAAATAATACTCACGGCGGCGGAAAAGGTCGTTGTCACTGCGTATGTTAAAAGAAACATTCCTTTTTGTCATTTTGTAAAACGCTTCGTAGAAAAAGATTCATTTTATATAAAATTAAATGTCAAATGGGTTTATACACCGTATAAAATAAAGTCTTGTATTAGAACAAAATATGCCTCAATGAAAGGAGATTGAGACGAAGTCCCTTACCTCGTGTTTGACGTGACTCGATTGCTCTTTAATCTCCTTAAAATCGGGTAACTCCCTTTGGTTTGAACCAAAAGGGTTTCTTGAAGAGCTTCCTGCCTAAGTTAAGGCTTCTAGGATGAGGAGAGGGATGTGTAGAGACAAAATGATCAGATCTTGGCCAAGACAAAGGCTTGATATGTGTGGGTAAGTTGGTAGAGGTGGGGGGATTTTATAAGAGGAGAGGAGGGGCACTCTTGGAAAGGTATAAAATGTTACTTTATTTTCAAATGAGTTTTGGATTTTAAAGGTCCCAAATTGATGTATTTTGAGGATAAGGTGATAAGGGTTCAAAATATAATCATCCAATGGGTTTTTGACATGTGTAGGTCTTAGATTTTACATTATCTTTTCATTTTATTTAAATCGTTAAATAATGAGGTAATCGCTCCATCATCATTATTTCATAAATAATTTAATTTATTTAATGTCTAAAAATTATAAAAAAAATACTATGATGTAGTAAATCTTTTTATATTTCTAATGAATATTTATAGTAAAAAATATGACTTTTATAACCCCATTTAAAAATTGTTTTACTAAAACAACTCATGTTTGTGACATTTTCATTTTAACTTTAAATAAAAAGATATTAATGTCATTTTCCAACCAAAGTGGCTCTATGGGGTCCCCAAGTTGACCCATGGATTGTATTGGTAATACATGACACATACAATAAGGGTAGGACATATGTCAAGGTCATTTCATATTATTAAAACATTATTGTTACCTTAAATTACACTAATTATCTCTAATCATGATTAAAAATATAAAAGTTACTATTCACCAAAAAATTATTTTAATCCCATTGAACCAAATTTTACTTCCTAATGACAACAATGTCCGTCGGATTTTTGAAATTCAAAACACAGAGGTGGTAAAATTTCATTTAAATGAAAAATCAGTTTTTTAAGTACCACTTAGTGGTTTCACTATTCATCAAAAATTGAAGTTTTTCATAAAAATACCAAAAATTCACCCTAAGATATATTTGATATTCCAAATTCAAAAATTATGTATATTTTAGAAAATTCAAAAAATATAAGTTTCATTAATTAATTTAATAATTAATTCCCGTTGTCAAAACAAATAGCGTGTTTTTATGAAACAAAATGTTTCAAAAGATTCACACTAGTTTAAGTCCAATTTCAAAGTGAAATTAATTCCAATGACCATTATTGGATTAAATGGTAAAAATATATTCTAATTTAACTTTAAAACCAATTAAAAAGATAATATAATCATATAAATAAATTAGATTAAAACGAGGTTTTGAATTAAAATACAACATTTTTCACTAGTCATTAAAAATTGAACTTTATCGGAAAAATACCAAAAATTTACACAAAGTAAATTTTGATGTCCCAATTCTAAAGAATAGTTTTATTTGGCCCAATAGAATGTATAGGAGTGAACAAAACTACATTTAAATAGGGTTCTCCATCAAAAGGTGATAGTTCGACCTTTTAGTGAATATTAGAGTATCTATGCCTAAAATTGAATTCTTTTTCTTATTTTAAGCCTTTATTTTTTATTTGATAAATGTAAAAACATTTAAAAACATATACAATCATATTATAGTTATTTATATTCATTCCCGCCAATACAACAGCTGCGTCTTAACTACCATTTAAAATAATATTATTATATTACTAGTGTGCAACGTAAGTTTTCAAAGAAAATCATTGTTGAGTATCGGGTACACTAAGGGGAATAATGAAATTCTCAAAGAAAATATATTTTTTATATTTTATGTTTTCAATTGTAATAAAAATTTCAAGTATGTATCTAGTTTATTAAGGATAATAAACTATTTGTTCATTTGGGACGTGATTCCTTGTATCTTATGCTAATGTAACAATGTAGACACCAACTTCGGGCTACTGGGGTCGGGGGGATATAATTGGTATCAGATGAAGTTTAGTAAAAACATTGGGAACTATATTTATAAAAACATAGATCAGGGAACATAACCCTATGATATAATTTAAAGAAAAGTATAGAATAATATCCTAATGTTTTGGAAAAAGATATATTATGTGGGTTTTTCTAGGAAATATATCCTTTTTGGGATATTACAAGTGGATGTGGTTCCAACATAGATATAACTAGGGGTAATAACTCTAAAAAGACTGCATTAGGCTCAACCTAATCAACACCTGGTGAAAAAATGGCCTTACTACACACCCTATTTGAAACTCCTACTGGATATGCATATGATAATTCATATTTTCTTTAAAAATCATTATGATATATTTAAAAATAAATATATCCCTGAAGAAACCATGTTTATGATTATGAGATTATATATGTATAAAATTTTCAATTTATGTTAAGAATTTAACTAGTTTTTTTATTATAAATTATGTTTAATAACGATGTGATCTAATCTAGTGTATGCCATAGTTTAGAAATGATACCTATTATAAGGAATGTGAACAACATCAATTCATGCAATCCGAAGAGTAAGAATGATTGTTTATTTAATGGGATTAAGACAATCTTTCTAAAGGAATTGGTATCCCAAAAATTCTCATCATATAAGGACATAATATCAAGTGATAAAAAGATAGAGAATGAATTATCTAAGTATTATGGCTTAGAAGGGAAGTAAGAGAAGAAGGGAAAGGTAGAGAAAAATACAGATAAAGGGAAGAAGGGAAAGATAGTTTTTCCCACTTGTGATAATTTTGGAATGAAAAACACTAGTACTTGTGTAAAGATAATGAGATTTTTCTATAAGTGTGGAGATAAAGTCCACCATGCTTATGATTTCATGGGAACGAAAATGGTTCTTAACGTTCAATGCTTCAACTATAAGGATATGGGGAACTACACAAAATAATTCCCAAAGCATCGAATAAATATACCTCAAAAGTAGGTAATGAATCATGGTAAAGCTTATTCTATTACTGCCATTGAAGTGGAATGATTAATGTTATCATGTGTGGATTGAGGAATTATATAATTTTATTATTTTATCAATCATATCTTGGTTTTAATAATTATGAAATTTATAAGGATTGTAATTAAGTAACATTTAATTAAGGATTTGAAAGAGTATGTTTAACTGTACTGATTACTAAGAAAAATGATTCAGTGGAAAGTTGAACTTCTTGTAAAACACATGATTGAGGGAAAGATAAACCTTAATATGTTCATGATGTTGAGATAATGTTGTTGGGATAAATATATAATTAATATGGATAAAGTAAATTGGATTTTAAGAACTACATTGGAACTAATTAATGATTTTTTGAAAAAGTTTTTTATACTACCATTGATGGAGTTAACATCATTTTTGGATTTAAGGAATATATCTAATAATATATTTTTTATTTATGGAATAATGAAGCATGAATATTTTAAATAAGGTTTTATTATAATTCAGGTTATTACCATGCATCAAAAGAATACATGATGAATGTATTCAAATGGTTTTTATGTGATGTTTAAGAGTTAATTAAAGTTGTTTGGGGTATTAATGAAAATTTTATTTTTGAAATTTGGTGACCTTATTTCTAAATTTTTGGATCTGAATATTTTGTAAGGGTCAAAAGGGAAAACATTTATAGTTTAAGTTTAACTTTGGATGATGTTTTAGATATTAAGTTCTTACATCACTATATGAATATTTATACATATTGGATAACATGTACTAACCATTTCATTTTAATATTAACTAGATATATAAGGAATGAATTATTATTCTATTATAGACCTTATAATCTATTAATAGTGAATTTTCGTGCTTCAGGAATACAAAAGTATTCTTAGGTATTTATTTATTATAGTAAGAAATGAAGTGTAAAATGATCGAAGAACAAAAAATATATGAAATTGTGCCTATGAAATAGAGATATATCAAGTATGTATATTTTCATATATTCTCATTCTATATAGTAAATTAATTCCTCATATCAAGGAAAAGGATATTTAAAAAATGATATCCTAATATCTTCATTTATGTTGAACCAATTGTATTTTAAATCATCACATATTTATGGTTTTGAGGACTTTAAATTTAAATTGTTCATTCAATTTCTTGTGATATACTCTCTATAATTATTTATACTTTTCTTCCATGTGCATATATTTACTTTCCACCAATATTCTCTAACTTAGAAACCTATTTATCTATTATTCTATATGAATATTGTATTTACCTTTTATATTATCAAGAGGATGTTTTAATAACCCTTATCTCGATGTGTGATTTCAATAAGGGTATTTTAAATTTAAAATCCCCTAATTGATGAGATCCATATTAATTTTTTTGGACATAATTTGTTTAAGGAGAGTAGAATGCAACACCTAGAGATTTTAAAATATGAACAACATATTTGATATAATGTATGAAATATCACACCGAGAATACAAGGTAATATGAAATCCTAGGAATATACGATATATATATATATATATATATATATTCAATCTCATCGATTGTTTTTAATGCATGCAACACCATGTTTGAACGAAACATGTTACTCTATTTTTTAAACATTACCATTATAACCTAGTCATTAAATTAGAAGATACGAATAATACAAATTAAATTATGAAAATTATTTTCTATAAAAATGTATAAAATAAATAAAATGGATATTTATTTATTAGAGATAAAATTAGAACCATTTGAAATAAAAATTAACACCTTCTAAAAAGCTCAATTTTTCTAAAAGAAAATTTAGTAGCACTTTGCACACGAAATTTATAATTAATTTTAACCAATTTTTGAAAATTTGTTTGAAAAAATAAAAGTAAATTTTTAAATCAGCATATCAAAATTATACTAGGGTGAATGTTTTAGATTTTTTCTGAAAAGTTTCTTTTTTTATGAATAGTGAAAAATAACGAATTTTAATTCAAAAATGCCTTTTGGTTTAAATTATTTATAAAGTTAAATTATATTTTAAATTGTTTTTAAAGTAAAATTATTTTAATTATATATATTTTAATCCCATTTAGGTTATTGTAATTATATTCATATTGTATTTTTATATTAAAACTTTGTAAACTTCTGAATATTTTCTCTTTGAAACCCACTTTCTCATCACGTATGTGAGATTAATTTTAAATTGAAATTTTAAAATTATGTGAATGAAATTTGAAAAAATGGTTTAAATATTTAGAATTATAATATTTTATATTATATAATAAGTTCAACTTAATTTTTTACCATAATTAATAGTAAAAACAAAAAAAAAATTATTTACCACGGTTAAGGTAAAAAATGATTCAATGGGAGTTAAAGTAAAAAGATAAGGGTTAAAATGTCCTAAAAACTTGTAAAAAATATTTTTTATGGAATTATTTAGATATTATAATGTATAATTATTTATAATAATTCCTTTTTAACCTTTTTGTAATATGAAAAACATGGGTAAACATTTTTCTTTTAAAATATTTCAAGTGTGCCTCTCACCTCAGTTATAAAAGGACACCCAATATCCTCTATTTTTCACACCATAAAACCATTTAGGTTAGGAAATGGCCTTAAAAAATAATTTAAAAACATTAACCCCTCATCATAGAATCCTTATTTTGGGATGAAATACAAACTTGTAAATATTTTAGTGCAGACCTAAGGAGGTTATACGAAGAAGAGATAACGTTATTTAATGAGAGATTTTTAATTATTTATTTGTCCAACTAATTAAATTATTATTAAAACAATATGATATAAGTAACTCAGTATATTACATATAATGATATGTTATTATTTTAATGGAATAACCTACGACCATCCCCACTTCTATCAAATGGCTTACAAAATCATAATTCATGTGTACGGTGGACTACCGCCTTGTGAACCGATGAAATTCATTTTTCCATTACCACCACTCATTGTTGGGTATGATGATTGATATAAAGTACATATATAATTTTTATAAAATAATTTTTCAAATTGATTCATTATATCATATATAATTTTTTACTTTTTATTCCACAGGGGATACGATAACATTGCTCGTGTGTATAGTGGAATGCAGCCTCACAAAGTGATGTGATTAATTTTTTACTAACACTTTAAATAGAAGGTAATAAGAATAAATTTAATTATATATATGTGATATAAATGACATAATTATAATATTAATGACATATTTATCATTCTTAAATGATAATATATCTTTTTTATCTCTCAACTTTTCACTCACTTAATGATGATAACATCATTCGTGTACATATTCACTACCACCATCATGAAGTGATTTGAATCACTTTTCAACACAAAACATGGATGATATATATAAGTATATTTAAAAAAATAATATTTTATTTAAGAAATTTTTATTATTCTATAAATATAAAAGATTACTTACCTTCTTTCCCTAATGATCATTGAAAAATGGAAATGTTACCCATGTGTATGTACGACCTACCCTCTCCATGATCGTAACACACTTTATGTTTAAAAACTATATTTCATGATTGGTATTAAAATTATAATTGAAGTATAAATATTATAATTATTTCATGATTATGATTCTAGAGTATATGTAACTATATAATATGCAAAATAAAAGGAACTTTCCTGACAAATCGTGAATGGGAAAATAAGTCAATTAACACCCAAAACAATGAAAATAATGAAACTATTAATGAAAAAGTAATAAAATGTTATAAAAGAATAATATATAATTTTAAAAATATAAATATGGTTCTAGTATAGGTTAATAGAATATTTAAAACCACTATATACGAGGTTAAATCACATTCAACCAAAAGGAAGTGTGAGGTTGGGTCTTCATCTCAATTTCCCTTTATTGATGCATATTGTAATATTATGAACCTAATTTATTTGATATGGTTTATATATTTTCCCAATAACAAGTAATACCATGATAACTTAATAATTCATGGTTTTTTAAGTATCTATTTTAATTATTTCATCTAAGGGGATTTTACTTAAAAGTTAACAAGTGGTAAATAGTTCAATAACTCAATTACTTCTCATTAGGTTATATTAATTTTCCATTGTCTCCAATATTCTAATATTATGGGTGTATTTAATTATAATTATAAAATGTTTTATTTACAATTGCTTCATGTGTATTTAAATTTGTTAAGCATAATCAATTCATATATTAATTCTTACTTAAATGTTATGATCTTTGCTAGGGTTTATTTCATAATCTCATTTTAATCGAGATTATTTATGAATTTACATTAAAGGAAATTATTTGATAATTTTTAATAAACCATTTTATTTTATTATCCTCTAGTTATTAATGAATTTTTTCATGTAATAGTACTATTTACCCACTATTTGGTACTTAAAATGCCTGAGAAAATACTTTAATAAATCCCAACTTTATTTCTCTCTTCATTATAAAATAATTTTTATTCCAAAACCATGTTTTATAAAAATATTTTATAAATTTTTTTTAACCCTTTTACAAATGATTTATTAAATTAATTTTATCCAATTTTCACTTTATACAATTTTTTAAAGGAATCTTCATGTCATTTTCAGAACTAGGCCCATTTGGCATTTATAAAAAATGTGAAATGAATATTTTTTTTACCATAATTGACATGTATGAAATTTACTGCCACCATGACCACTCAATGTTTTAAAAATTCCTTTATAATTTTTAAAGGTTATTTTCAAAAAAAATTATTTTCAAAATTTTTTGTGAAATTTTATTTTTAAATGGTTATTTACAAAATGAAAAGGATATTTTCCTCAGGAATGTTTTTAAAGATATTTTTATGGTATTTATATTCTTCAAAGACAATAATATTTTATTTTATGTATAATACTCTAAGGATATGTTGTATTGATACCATTCAAATTACTCGGTAT
The DNA here is from genome assembly GCA_963277665.1 of Viscum album. Lineage (NCBI taxonomy): Eukaryota > Viridiplantae > Streptophyta > Magnoliopsida > Santalales > Viscaceae > Viscum > Viscum album. Next base: position 1,876,329,774 of record OY728143.1, on the reverse strand, counting down.
GGTTTATCAACAGGTTTATTGATTGTGGAAAGAATTTACATTCCATATGTTAGTTTAAATACAAATATTTATATGTATAATTTTCACCCCTTTCAAATGAGAAATTCATTGGAATTACTAAGTGACAGGAAGGGTCCACTATATCCCCTTGATTCATCAGTAGTTCTCTTGAGAAAAACTAGATTGGGTTTTTTCCTAGGCCTTACCGATTTATATAGATGTATTGGAACAAGGCCTAGACGGTATTAGATGTTTTGGCATAAAGCCTATACTATATTAGATGTATTGGAATAAGGACTAGATCTTTTTTTTATATGTTTATAATTATGCATTCCATCATTATGGATCTAGTTATTGATATTAGAAGTGATTATTTGATTAGTTAGAATATCCATGGTTAAGTTTCATGCACATGTAATTATTTATTTGGAATTATTTGACAATTATTTATTCATGCCATATTATTCTCATGTTATTGATTAGATGACATGTGTTTTAGTTATTTACCTTTATATAGTGATTTTTTATTATTTATTCATATTTGCAACTATACGCTTACCCTCACTGAGCATTTTATATCACCCCTTTATTATTATTTATTTTCCCAAGATACCATGATTTTTTTTTGATTTATATATAGAGATACACTAAGGGTAATAATGGAATTCTCAGATAAAATACATTGCTTATTTTATATTATCAATTTTAATAAGAATTTCAAGTCTCAATCTAGTTTATGAAGACTAATAAACTACTTGATCCTTTGGGGAGTGATTCCTTATATCTTCTATCAACATAAAAAGTAGACACCCACTTTGGGATACTAGGATTGAGTCACTACACTACTTTATTTTGTCTAATTCATTAAAAATGGATTAAATACTTTTCATTAAGATTGTTGAACAAATTCATATCACTTATACTACTAAAAATCACAATATTCTTAGAGGGAAGAATCAAGAAACTTCCAAATGGTATTCATTATATTTTTTCCACATACCCCAATGATCCCACCCCATGCACCATTGACCCCCATGTTGTCGATCCTGCATCCCACCCTTCCCTTGAGTACTGAGCCCCACTCCCCCACTATATCTGCCTATGAAAACCCATATATTTAATACACCTTAATTCATGATTTATTACATTAATGTACACCTAATACAATCTTAAAATATTTTGAGGCCTAATGTATTTGGGAAATTAGGTAAATAGAACAATAACTCGTAACATGGGTACAATAACATTATTTAAAAACTCTACAACATGCCCTTAAAATTCCATTACACTTTTAAAATTGCATGGGATAACCTGAGGATATACATAAGAATGGGTGAACTATAATACCAAGTATAGGAATAATCAAATAATAGTATAAGTTAAAGTAGTGAATATTAGTTAATATCTATATAAGGTAACATAATATGGGTGATAATCAAAAAAATGAACATCAAATCATGATATAAGATGATAGAATAAAAAAAATATGAGAATGTGATAAAAAATTAAACATAACATCATAAAAACAAGTTAAGTATTTTCACTGAGACATAATAACATAGTGTGATTAGGATTACCTCCTTTAAACCATACATGTTAAAACATTACCCAATGCATTAGAGAGATATATAATTCTAGACCCACCCATTAAATTCATATCATGTACATGAATGTATGTTCCACATAGATAATAATATATAAGAATGTATTTCATAAATTTTAATCCCACTATTAAGTAGTTTGGGTTACATACATGGAATTCCCCATTCAATGAAGGATATGTACATATAGGTGAATACCCTTGAGTAGAAATGGGGATGGGTATTCACTACATAAATGTTTAGATTGGAAACTAATAGGATAATTTCCTTAGCATAATAGGGGTAAATAAAAATTTATGTAAGGGTTTAATTATTGTAAAAGGTGTATTTCATCACTTAGAAATCATAAGGATAGTAATAGGTATGTGAAAAAATACATCCCAACATGATCACTTAGAAATAAAAAGGCATAATATAAATATGGTTATTGAATAAAAAGGAGAAGGAGAGGATCTCTTACCTTAAGAGGGAACTTATAAAATATTGGGAGGAACTTCTTAAGAGATTGGGAACACCTTGGGAGGGATCTAGATAAGAAAAGGTAGAGTAAATGCAAGCTTTAAGAGTTTTGAGTAAATAGTAATGAGAGTTTGGGTGGGTTTTTTATAGTAAGATATAGTGAAATTCTTTATTAATTTCTAAACAATGGCTTTGGACTCTATATGATAAAATAAAAAAACCACAAAATAACCCAATGTTTCTTCAAAAGAGAAGTTTTTTTAAATATTTTATAGTACTATTAACAAAAATCATTAAAATAACACCCTTGTTGATGTGGAAGTGAGATATGCTCTTAAATAATTAATTTTAAAACCGTAAAATAAAATATTGTTTTTGTAAGATTCAATAAGTGTTTTTAAAATTATCAAATTACTTCAACAACACATTATTTTAAAAAGGAAAAATAATATTGTTCATTTATTATATTTTTATAATTTAATAAATTAATTTTAGGAATTTTTGATATCATAATACATACCAAATATTTATACCATATTTAATTTTACCCAAAAATTCAGATGCCTAAAAAAATTATGAAAAATTCACCGTTGGATAATTTAGACGTTATAATTTCAAAAAAATATTTATTTTATAAAAATAATTTTCAAATTATGAAAATTTAAACTTTTAAATAAAAAATCCCAATTTATTAAAAAATAAGAAGTTTTTATGATGATAACAGTTTCTAACACTTATAAAAATTTTATTTGACTTCAAAAAATTATATTATAAATTATATTTAAATATATATTATTTAACAAGAATATATTTTTTAAAAAATACAATTTATTTAAAAAATTATTGAATTCATTGAAAAGACTCTCTTTATTGAAACTAAATATTTCCCAAAAATATAATTTTTCATTTATCATATCAAGATATAATATTTATCAAACTAATTATGAAATCATTTAAAAAGTAATAATAAAAAAGGATAAATATAATAATCATTTTAATAAATATAAAAATATATAAATTCATACTATTAGTGTCTAGATACATAACCCCTTATTACACCAACGTATTTCATAAGGGTAGAGTGTGTGATGGTAACACTTTCTTTGGGTGTTTTAAAAAACATGGTTTGAGCCATGATCTTGATAATCTTAATCTTATCCCATAAATAGTTTCTCTCATGCATTAGTTATTTAATATTTGATTTTTATAGGTTAAGGTAAAATCCCAATGATGCCATATCCCTTATAAGATCTAATAAATGGGATTCATAGGGTACAATCCTACTAGTCAAGACCATATCTTCTTCTGTTTGTGTTAAATGGATTCTATTATAACCCTTAATGTATAATAATATTAATAGTCACTGTAAAGAATATATATTATCAATGTTTATAATTACTAACAACCATTAAAATATGAAATGATATAATTTCTAGAATAACAAATGCAGTGCATTTTTTTCTATATTTACATTACTTAAATTGACATTTATTCATTTAAAAAGGGAAATTCAGTTATATAATTTCAGGTCGAAACATTATTCCCCCTTTATAAATTTCACCCTTGAAATTTTATTTAATACACTAAAATAGATGAGGGTACTTATATTTCATCCTCTATTCTGATTCCCAAGTTGCTTCCTCCAACTTTTGGTTCCACCAAAATACATTGACCAGGTGATTTGTCTTATTTTATAGAACCTTTTCTCTATGATCTAAGATATCCACCAACTATTCTCCTATGAAAGATAATTTTCCAACAATACCAACTCTGTATTTAGTACATGTGAGGGGTCTATCATGTACTTTCTTAATATGGATACATATAAAACATAATGTACTTGAAATTAGTTTAGTTGGAGTACTATTTAGTAGGCCACGTCTCTGATGCAATCAAGGATCCCAAATGGGTCGCTGTATCTTGGACTAAAATTTAACTTTTTTCCAACCTTTATGAATTTATTCCATGATGATACATGAAGGAACACTTTATCTCCAACCCAAAATATCATATATCATCGATGATTTTATCTATATATTTTCTATCAACTTTTTGTGGATGCATATGATATTGAATGGTTTTAATCTTATATGTCATCTCTTGGATAGGATCAGGTCCCATAATCTTTGTTTCTCCAAATTTATCGCAGCATGTTGGAGTCTGACACCAATTCCCATAAAAATCTTCATAATTCACCATTTCAAGGATAAAATGGAAAATTTTGTTAAATTTGAACTCTACTAGTGAAATGTGCTAATATCAACTTCCTTTTAAATCCATTTAACATGATACCAATATATATTTTAGATTTTTATTGGTTCTCTCAGACCGACCATCCATATGAGGATGATAAGAAATATTAAAACTAAAATCTATATCCAGTGCTTTCTAAAGTCTCCTCCAAAACCTTGAGTTTAACCTCATATTTCTATCGAATACAATGGAGAATATAAATCCATGTAGTCTTACCACTTCCCTATTGTATATCACAATAAGTTAGTCCAGAGAGAGATCTTCCTTGATAAAAATGAAATGCAATGACATTATAAGGTGGTCTACTACCACCCAAATGGTGTTACTTACTTTAGATGTCTTAGGGATTCACATGATTAAATCCATTGTTATCTTTCCCAAATTTATAATGGTATGGGAAATAGTTATATCATACCCCTAGACTTCTATCATTCAGCCTTGACTTGTAGGCATACAAAGAATCTAGCTACAAATTCTGCAATATCTATATTCAAGTTATCCCACCAGAAAAGTTTCTATATATCTCTATAAATATTTTTAATTAATATATGAATATTTAAGTATGATATATATATATCATACATAAGTTTTGTTTTAATCTCTAGTTTTTATGGTACACATATTCAAGTTCCCGACCTTATAACATTATCTTTAGCAAAGTTGAACTCTGAAATATTCCTTACCATTTTCTATAGTACCTCATCATCGTACTAGGCCTCCTTGATCTTCTCAATAATGGATGGGTGAGTAGTTATTTTAGCAGGGTAAGGTACAATTACTTTTATTATTACCACATCCATCCATTGCATGTTCAAGAATATTGGATCCCTTTCAATCCTCATCTTGGATAAGGTTATGGGATCCTTTCTACTCAAAGCATATACCACTTTGTTTTCCTTCCCAGGATAGTAATGGATTGAATAATCTAATACTTGATCAGATTTAACCACCTTCACTGGTGAATATTGATCTCTTTTTGAGTGAATATATACTTAAGGCTTTTATTATCCGTATATATGTCAAAATTCTCACTATAGAGATAATGTCACAAAATACTCAAGGTAATGATCACTGTAACCAAGTCTAGATCATGTGTTGGGTATCTATACTCATGAATATTTAATTGGTTGGTGTAATAGGATACCAAAATTTTATCATTCATGAATTCAAAACCAAATACATTTTTAGACACATCATTGTAGATCACAAATCCTTCCCCACTAGTGGTAATGTGTGTACATGTGCAGTGATTAACCAGTTATTTAACTCTTTAAATCTCTCTTTCCATTCGTCTATACAAAAAAAACATGACTCCCTTCTGATTTATCTTATTTAGTGGGATAATCAATCATGAGAAATTTCTAAAAAATCTATGATAGTACCCATCTAACCCAAATAAACTATGGATTTCATTCACAAATGTGGGTATGGGAAATCCTTTAATTTTACACTATTTTTGAAGGATCCAAAGATATCCCTTTACTAGTGATAACATTCCCCAGGAATGTTACTTTCTTTATGCAAATCATAAATTTACAATACTTTGTATATAAATTTTAATTTCTTAAGATCTTTAATAAAACATTCAAGTTATCCTATTGTTCCTCCTTAAATTTGGAGTATATAATAATATCATCTATAAAGACTACCAAAAATTTGTCAAGGTAATTCCTAAATACTCTATTCATAAAGTCTATGAAGATAATTAGTGCATTAGTGAATCTGTATTGTATCTGTATGAACTTTTAGTGCTCGTAAATTGAATGAAAAGTAATCTTGGGGATATCCTCCTTATATAATTTTACTCAATAATATCTCGATTGAAGATCAACAATAGAGAAGTATTTTTCTCAACATAGATGATCGAATAAGTTTTCAATCCATGGTAGAGGATGCTTGTTCTTTATCCTTATCTTATTTATCTCATGATAATCAAGATATAGGTGCATTGACCCATCCTTCTTTATGCCAAAGAGGACTAGTGTGCCCTATGGTAAAACCCTTGGATTTATAGACCCTATATCTTGATTATATTTTCATTTCCACTTCAGCTATTTAAGTTAAATAGTGTCTATTTATATAGAGTATTGGATATTGGAAAAGATCCAAGAATAAGTTCAATCGATAACTAAACCTCTCAATTAAGAGGAAGATTATATAATTCTTCTAGAAACACATCAGTAAATTCACTCACAATAAAAATGTCATTAAGGTAAATATTTTACATAGTATCAATCATTTGATCAAGATATTCTAGATCACATGGAAACAATATCTATTCTTGAGATGAGGATAATAAAGGATATTCATCCTTATACTTGCACCTATATATAATTGGAGGGTGATTTGTGATATGAAGGGTGATTTTCTTAATTCCACAATTTATTGTCTCTATACAAGGAAAAATAATCAATTACCAGAATAAAAATTAATCCTACTAAATAGAGTATCATGAGGTTTTATAGGAAATTCATCCCACAAATTTTAACAAGGGATGAGTCATATACTCGGGATGTAACAATTGACCCATTTTCCATTTTCTCTAATAACTCGAATTCTATGTTTTGAGGTGGTATTTGAATAGTTCTACTAAAATTTTGTGATATCAAAGAATGAATACAACCATAATCAAATAGTATTATTGTTTTCATCAAATGAATAACTAGTATACCTCTCACCACATCATTTTTGGGATCCACCTCAGCAGTTTTGATGGTATAATTTCACCCTTTTTCTATAGGCCTTGGATTATATTATTGATTATCATAAAAAATCCTTGGATTATTGTGTTGACTCGAATAATGTCCTTTTTTACTTATAGTTGAAACATTGGATTGAAAGATAAGGGTTGACGAGTGAGTTCCTTTATTTCATCACATTATTGGATTTATCCAATCAAAAAACTCTTACTGGGTTCCCTTCCTTCCCACAATTAAATCATTTCCTTATCCCCTTTATAAAATTTACATGATTATCCTTCCCACACTTTTGAAAAGTGGGATGTGGAAATTTCTTTCCCACATGAGATTTTTTATATCATACCTCTAAAATAAAAATCCATCTTATTCTTTATATATTTATAGCCATGAGACCCTTGATATTACTCGATATCTATTTTGAATTTTAGTGAACATAAGATAAATTAATCATTGATTTAAATGTCTTGAATTTTCAAAGAGTTTCCAAACTATGATTTATCCCACAAAAGAAGTAGTCAACTTCACTTTTGAGGGAAATGACAAATCCAAAGGCATATTTTACAAGTCTTCTAAAGTTATCCATATATGACATGATGGATTAATTTTCCTTCTACTTGAGGCTATGGAAATATATATATACTTAATTCAGGTAGTGTGAGAAAAATATTTATTGATGTTTTTTCTTGAAATTAATTCCAATCCATCACTTCAATCTATTCCTCATAGATTATATTTTTTTATCAACATCCACCTTTGATCAATTTCTTATTCCATACACTATACAGCTGGCATTACTTTATCTTGTTTAGAGTAGTGAAAGATAGAGAAGGTGATTTAAATGAAGTTGATATATTATTTCATGATTAAGGGATTATAAGATCCACTGATTGTAGGGGGTCTTTAGCGTATAAAATTCTCAATCACAACATTTTCATTTACTGGGGGATGTGGGTTTTCCCCTTGGTTCAATTTTCTATTTAGAAATTGAATCATTTGATAAAGTATTGTCATAAAGTTATCGAATCCTATCTCTATAGGGTTGGGAATCTCATTTGGGTAGCCAATACATTTCTCATCACATTGGTTTTTGACTTGGTTTCTCATACTTCTAGACATTTAGTAAATTAAAGGGAAAATTAGGGATACAAATGTTTAAACTCTTAAACACATAAATGGGAAACCATTATCAATAATGGGATAAATCATAGATGATATATATTCCTTAACCTACGTATTTATAGCTATAAATCTTTATTATTCATGATCAATTTCCAAATGTATAATCTTATGGGTATTTTTATTCCCATAATAACGTTTCATAAGGAGATTAGAAATATACTGAAGAATACCCCCTAGGAGTGTCAAACCAGGTGTATAGAAAATCCACTTTTCATGCACTAGGTGATGATTAAGTTAATACATATTCAACTTTTTTAGTGTTATTACACTCAGGTAAATATAATACCCTAAGATTTTATAATATACCCCCTTCAAATAATTTTATTTCTTTTATAGCTTGTATTACATGTAACAACGAGTTTAAATAAACCAAAATATACTATTAAAATATTATAATGTGAAAGTTATCACCAAGTCATTGGATTGGATGGTATGCATATGACTAACTAAATTAAGAAAAACATATGGTTACATATGTGTAAAAATGAATTCATTTGTTATCAATTAATTTGAAATTAAAAAATCCATCTCAAAATAATAAAAAAAAAGATTTTTTTTGAAAAATTGTTTTATAAACAAAATATATTTTTTATATTACTAAATTAAATTAATCACTATTGGTAAATAATTTTAATTTAATATATATATTGTATATTTATTCAAATTTTTGAAAATTTATTTATTAGTAGTCATTGGATAAGAAAAAACCAAGCTTCATTCTTAAAAATGTATTTTTTCTAAAAAGAGGTTTTCATCACATTTTATGTTCTTATTTTAAAATTAATTTTTTCCACTTATAGAAATTAAATTTGATAAAATATATTTTATATTTGGAATTATGAGTTTTAAATTCGGTAAATAGAATGATTTTATTTTTAGTAAATATGAATAGAAACCTTAGTAAAATTTATTACATTGGTAAAAGGTAAATTAGATTAATTTTGGATAAAACTAAGTGATAAGGCTATAATTTTTTATCATAATTATTCTTTTATAAATGAAATTATTCATTTTTCACATTTTAATTTAAAATGATTTGTTACTGGACCCTTGTCCATGAAAATGGATTATATAATATTTGAAGAAAATAATGTTTCAAAGTGACACTCTCTTTTTTTTAAACAACCCTTATGTTTCCACATAGGGAAAAAATAAAGTTATGAATGAATATAAACATATATTTTGATAATAATGAAATTATTTTAATTATGGAAATATATTTCTAATATTTAGTAATTTCATAATTTCTTTAAATTCTAATACAACACCGACGTAGTATTTCTTCAATTAGAAAAATATTATAAATAATTTTAAAAATATTAAAAATAAAATAATTTAAATGAGTTGCAGTGCCCCATGAATTTTACAGGTGAATATAAAATATTAGTAATGTTTTAAAGAATTATATTCTAATTTCAAATTTCTATTTATGTTTTTAATTTAAATTAAATTAATAGTGTCAAAATTAACATTAAATATATATTAACAAAATATTATTTTATTACATTTTTTAGAAATCATAAAAATCCTGAAAGAGGATAAGGATGAGGATATTTTATTAAAAGTATCATTCTTTGTCTATATATGGTCCAATTTTCACCTTATATGTAAAATTATTACCCTTTAAGAATGAAAGAGATGTTATAGTTGTTCATATTAAAATGGGTTAACTAAGGATTTACACCATGATATAAGGTTTAGAAAACCACTTAAACCCATCCAAATATTTATGGTTGATTATATTTCAACCCCATACAACATTATATTTGAATCCTTGGCTATTTTTAGTAAGTATTATAGATAATTATTTTATTATATTTTAATATTTTAATAAATCCCATGAATGACCCCCCCCCCCTCAATTATAAAAGTGCACCCCTTCTTTTTATTCTTTACACCACATTGAGCCTTCCTGACTGACCATACCTTATCAAAATATATTTTAAACTTGCTAATAAAAATATGGAGGTTGTTTTCTTCCCAAAATACCATCCCTAGGATCCTTAAGAGAAGATCTAAATGAGTTTTTTCAAAGAAGAGGTAATCTATTTGACCGATCAATTTCTTTTTAATTATTCTTTCAACTACTATAAATCAGTTATATTCTTCATAAAATAATATATTCAGTGTCCTAAATATACATAAATGTTAATATTATTATGAATCCACCTTTATTCACCCTTTTTCTATAAAATTGGAAGTGAAAGTATCACTCCTGCATATGTACACACTAATACAAAATCATCATTTAACAACACTATAAAAAAGCACTGATAAATAGAATCTTTATCAGTACTAAAGAAAGCACTGATAAATTCGACATTTTATCAATGTTTTTTATTAGTGCTGATAAAGGGTACACTTTATCATCACTTTATTTTTATCACTGTTAAATATAAAGATAAATAAAATGAAATAATGAAATAAATAAAAAATAAAAAATGATTTTATTAAAAAAATATTAAAAATTTTATTAATTAAATAATTATTGATAAAAAAGAATAAAGTGATTATACATTATTAAATATTAAACATTTTATTAATTAGATAATTATGATATTTATTGTTAAAAAATTTTATATATTAAATATATAGATATATATTAATGTATATGAATATGATTTATATATTATAAAATATTTATGTGCTTTATATTAAATAGTCATATATTTAGTGAATAATGGTTTATAATTACAAATGAATATGAATTAAAAATAATGACTAATTTCATAGTGTGATATACATAAAATTGAATGTGTCGTTATATTTTTCAATTTAATATAGATCAAATGTGTGTTATATTGATTTCACATATACATAATTAATGCATTTTTATATACAATGCACACACACAAAACTTAACCTTTTTTTCAATATTATAAAAGTGTACTTATTTTTAATTTATTCAATTTCAATCATTTTTAACATATATGAATGGATGCACTTAAAATTAGATATAAATATTATTTTTCAAAAACTATTTCTATAATTGTAAATAAATAATTATAAAATTATTATTAATATATTAAAAAGGAATATATATACTATATTTATATTTATATATATTTACAACTTTTTATTTATAATTAGAATTATAAATCCTTTATAAGAACTTAAGAAATAAGTGTTGATAAATATAGGTCTTTATCAGTGCTTTTTTCACGCTGATAAAGATGAGGCTTTATCAGCGCTAAAAAAAGCACTGATAAAATTAATGTTTATCAATACTAAAACTTTAGTACTAATAAATATTGATTTTATTAGGGATTTTTTAGCACTGATAAATACCTACCTTTATGAGAACTAAAAGCGCACTAAGAAATATTCCTTTTTATGAGTGCTTATTACTTAAGTGCTAATAAAAGGGATATTTATGAGTGCTTATTTTTAAGCACTGATAAAAGTGTCCCAATCTATTTAAAAAACCCTAACCATTTGTGATATTGTATTGATATCATAATATTTCTATGGAATCTAACCACTACCGACACTCCTCGATTAATTAAAGCTCAAATCACACCACTTGACTACCTACAATTGCTTAAACATCGTTGGATATCCTAAATTTGGTTGTTGTTTGGGTTTCCGAAGTGGATTTTATTCAACATAGCAAGGTAGTCCTTGTGATTTTCATTGTGTATTTTTTGTTTCTTTTTTTGATTTCTTGTTTTAAGATGTCATGAGTTATTTATCATCCATTCCTTGTATAATATTTTTCTTTTAGATTATGAACATAAAAATTTGTTTATGATCCATTGTTTTATTTACTACCAATTTGGATATCCTATTTTTTATTTTTTAATTCTTATTTTGAATCAATTTTCTTATTTTTCTACATATGTACCCCATCTTGCTTTGCAAGCTTAATTTTGTCACTATTTTGAAATCATAGAGAATCATCTCTGGTGAATTGATTCTCATTATTAGATATGAAATAATTGATTCACATCCCCAATTCATTCTAAACTATTCATATGGAAATATTGAACATTTCCACAACATTTGATTTGTTTTATATAATCATCACGTTTTTCATTATGGTAAATTCATCAATAAATGTGATGAATTAAAGATCACCTTGAGTGGAAATGTAAATCATGGGTCCAAAAAAATAAAAATGTTTCAACTAAAGATGATTGTTTGACTGAATTTCCACCCTTTTATGACTGACTTTAATGATTTTCCATTTTGGATTGTCTCACATATCAATCTGCTTTATCTTTTGAGATAAGGTAAGTCTATTAACACATATAAATTTAATTTTTTCACAAAATTATTTGAAAAATATTACTCAACCTTCTATGAAATCATTTCTTCTCATCAATTGAACTCAGATAGCTGGAATGGTTGGAGTCTCCATTTGGAAAGAGATTCCCAGTAGTCCTATTACATGGGTTAACAATCATTCTATATTTTATCATGTTTAGTTGGAATGTTTTCTTTCTAAATAAAACCTCATTACATAATCATATAGTTAAATTAACCTAAAAAACCGTGTTTAAGACCATCAACAAGAAACAAATCTTCTAAAATCAAAATTAGTATGGGTTTGTATTTATTTTACTATATTGTGATATTCTACTATAAGGGTTACATATATTTGTATCAATTTAAGTTTATTTTCTAAAGACACCCACACCCACACCCCCCCCACACACATATATATATATATATATATATATATAATTAAAACAAGTTAAGGTGGGAGATAAATACAATGAAAATACTACTCTACACAAACAAGGAATAACTCAGTGAGACTCGAACCTGAGACCTCACCGAGACCCCGCAGAGCCATTACCAACTGAGCTGGACCATGGGGGAATATATAACATTCTATATATTTACATGAATTTTCAGAACTTATAATGTAAGGGTGATTTTATAATTATTAATTCACAAATTATGGTTCTGGATTCCAAATCATGAAGAGATTTTATTTATTTTAATTAAAAATTATGTTCAAATGTGAATTTGTTTTTTAATTATGTGTATTATAAATTACATGTTACATATATATATGTTTAAATGTGTATGGTATAGACGTTTCAAGGGTTAGTGTGTTTTCTCCCTTGTTTGTGATATATCTTATTGATGTGTATTATTTCTTTATGATAAGTTCATTATATACCTCCCTAGAATCTATAGGATGGGTCAATGTGTATTAGATGGCCTCCCTATAATCCTTCATATGGGTATATCTAATGTTACAACCTCCCTAGAATCCTTGGGATGGGTCGACGTGGTGATTTGACATCCCAAGAGTCTTGAGATATTTTTATATATTTGATATACCATTAATTTTAAATGTAATAATTCCTTAGGTTGCTACATAAATTGTTTCAAAAAATATAATAGAAGTTATAAAATTATATATATTAAAAATTATTGCATTTTTTTGCTTGATACTCACCCCATCTCTTTAATAGAAAACTATCATCCTAAATAGATTCATATTTTGAACAACAGTTATTGTAATTTGTTTCTTTAAACTCATCCCCATATATTTTATGTTTCTTGTACTAATCTTATCATTATCCATTTGATGAATGATTACCACTTAGAGTATTTCAAGCACAATAGTGTCTATAGGAGATGAAGGATGTGTCAAATAAAAAAATGGGATGATAAATGTCTAGGAGATGTGCTGATAAGGATGAGTTGTCTATAACTTTTACTTTTGAATGAATTCATAGTGTACCACCTATAATAGTGGAGTAATTCTTTTCATAAATTCAATTACCTATTTTCTTCAATATACCGAAATTCTTTGAAATAATCAAATGATGATTTTTCCTTATTAGAATTGTCTACAACTTTCACCTTTAATAATGAATATCTTATGTGTATTTATTTATATATTGTGCAAAATTAATCTTTTCTGAACCCAATAGGATGGATATGAATTAAAAAATGGATGTACACTAATATTTTTACAAACGAGCATGAATACAGAGCTAAATAGTTCATAAAGTTTTAAGGAGAGCATGCAGACAACCCTTCTAAAGCCCTATGTCCATGTTTACATTGTTTTTATTCAATAACAATTAGTCAGTAAGAGTTGAAAGAAAATTTTATTTTTTACAGAATAGATCAAATTTATTAATTTATGATTAAACATAGGAAACAATTGAACGTGGGAATTGATTTTTATGATACTATGGTTTATGAATCATTTGATATAAATATTTTTTCAAATGATGATGGATATCACATCGAAAAAACAACAATGGAAATTTAAGATGACTTCGTGATTATCCAAAGTTGTTTTAGGAGTTAAATAACTGTTCCAAGAAACTATTGTATACCAATTGTACTAAATACACCAAATTTTCAGCTGTATTGATGTTACATAATTTGAAAGCTGGAAGCAGATAGAGAGACGTTAGATCTACACAACTACTTTGTCTCCTGAATGATATTCTACCAGAATAAAATGAACTACCATCCCGAACATATGATTCTAAAAAAATGTTACGTTCAATGGGAATGATATCTAAAAAAATAAATTATTGTCCAAATTATTTCATATTGTTTCGTAAGGACCACGAATAACTCATAAAATTCCCTATGTGTGGAGCAGATCGATACAAGAAAACTGAGTCAAGTCCTTCAAAATATGTATGATGCTTTCCTATAATTCCATGATTTAGAAGACTGTATGGATGTTAGGAAATTATGAGATAATTAACAAGGAATATAGATACAATAATTAAATATGGGAACATTCATCATCCAATATATTCTTCTTAGTGGAATAGAACTGATTATGAGTTTCTGGAATTTGTAAATGAGTTGAGAAACTTGCGTCTTGTATTATCTATAGATGGAGTAAATCCTTTTGATTTTCATAGTAGTACTCATAGTACATAGCCTGTCATGTTAATAAATTATAAGTTACCTCCATGGTTATTCCTAAAGTGAAAAACATTATGTTTTCTTTTATTATATCTATACCAAAGCAACCTAGTAATGATATTGATGTCTATTTGGATCCATTGATTGAATATTTGAAATTGATGTGAGATATAAGTGTTATAATTTATGATGGTCATAGAAGTGAATAATTCACATTGAGGTCCATGTTTTACCAAATGATAAATAAATTTACCACTTATGGAAATTTATCAGGTTATAGCATTAAAGGAATGTTGGGGGTGTCCCATTTGTGAAAAAAACACATACATAGTTCGATTGAAACATTCCTCAAAGAATTTGTTTTTAGGACATAAGAAATTTTTACCTCGACGACATAAATACAGATCATGGATGAAAACATTCATTGGGAATATCAAACAAGGTACAACACTATCTCCAGTAATGGGAGATCAACTGTAAAATAAAGTAAAAAATATTAACATTGTTTTCATTAAACTGTTTTTTAAAAACCTTAGAAAATCTTATTTTAATAAGAGATAAATTTTCTTTGAATTACCATATTTTAATTTTTTGTATGTTAGAAATTTTCATGATGTCATGTATATAGAAGAAAATGTATTTTATAGTGTTATTGGCATGATACTAAATGTTCATGGGAAACAAAATATGTCATCAAGGCTAGGTTGGACTTGATTAAAATGAGGATAAGGGAAGAGTTGGCATTAATGAAGGGTAACAGGTGGACGTTTCTTCCTCCAACAACTGACACTCTATCCATATATGAAAAATTGCAATTTATCTTTTTTCCTTACTAGTATAAAATTTCCACAAGGGTATTCATAAAATTTAAATAATGTTGTGTTAATGACTAATTTGAAGTTATAAGGACTGAAATCACACGACTATCATGTTTTCATGCAAGATTTAATGTATGTTTATTTCCATTGCATTCGACCTTAAAATTTATGGCATACTTTAATTAAACTCTTATTCTTTTTCAAATCCATATGTAGTAAATTTGTAGACCCGGTGAAGTTTACTATCATGAATTAGGAGATTGCAGTCACATTATGTGATTTAGAGAAGTTATTATCACCATATTTCTTTGATATAATGGTTTACCTAAGGGTTCACTTGGTTAGAGAGGTTCAACTATGGGGTCCTATCCATTACAAATGGATATACACCATTGAATGGTATATTAATATTTTCAAAGGGTATGTAAAGAATCAAAGTCGTCCAGAAGGTTGTATTATAGAACAATATATTTTTGAAGAATCTATTGAATTATATACCTATTACCTATCATATATTGAAAGCATCGGTCTCCCAAAGTCTCATTAGAATGAACTCCTTCTGGGAAAAGGGATTTATAGAAGAGAAGTTGTTACAATTACCTTGATAGATCGATAGCAAGAATACCATTACATATTACATAATAGTGAAGATATTTATTCATACATTGAATCCCATAATGAAATTCTTAGATATTTGAATACATTAAAGGTTGAAGGATGGATATCAAATATATATAATCAAAATTTTATAGGATGGTTTAGAGATCAAATTTATAATGATTTATCTAAAAATCTAAATTCAATTGCTGAATGACTTTAATGGTTATCCAGAGGACCAAATGAAAATGTAATATCTTACACTGGTTTTGAAATCAATAGTTATATATTCTATATAAAAGAACATGATTACTTCATTAAGATTAAAAATAGTGGTGTTACACATTTGGCTGAAGTGATGCACATGTCTAGTTCCAAGGATAGAAATCCAATTTATAAATATATGTCATATTTTGGCATTATCGAATATATATTGGAGTTGTATTATACGACATTTCAAGTTCCTATTTTACATTTTAAATGGTTTTACAATATCAATGGAGTGAAAGTTGATGAAATATGTTTTGTGAAGGTGAATTTTAGTTTGGAAGGGGAAAAAGACGAGCCGTTCATAATGGGATCACAAGAAGAGCAAGTATTTTATGTCTCTGATCCAACAAATAAGAATTGGTTGATTGTCTTACTAAAGAATAAAATAAATATCATTTTAGATGAAAATTAAATTGAGGATGAACCTTTCATTGGGACATTACAATCAGTTCATGCTGGTCCCAATGTAGACAATGTCTTGTATGTTAGAGGGGGAAAAAGAGGGGATTTGGATTCTTAATAGAGGAACCAAATTTCTGAAACCTTAAAAAGAAATAAATATATTTCAATGAAAATATAAAAGTTTTTTTTAATGTATTATGTCTTTTCTCATATTTTTTTATGTTTTATACTAAATTAACATAATATAACTTAAATGTTTGACTAATCATATAGAAAATGTATTCTACACATGATGATGTTACCAATCCTTCATATGAAAAAACTAAAATGAATGAAACCCTTTAGAAATATGTGAAGGTAATGTTACAATATAATTTCTCTATTTTACTAAAAAATAATATAATAGAACATTGATTTAATTTTCATTATTATTTACAGAGTTCATTATTTTATAGTATTTCTATCCATGTTTCATGCCTTTAAATGAAGAGAAACAATGTTGTTTCAACTCAATAATAGAGGTAATATTGATGTTCACACAATTTAATCATTGTACACATAATTAATGTATTTTTTTATATTTATTATTAATTTTATTTTATTATTACTCACATAATAATTGTTTTTTATACAAGTGGATTCTTTTGTTCGAGCTGGGGTGGTCTATCCATCTTTCATGCCATTATACACCAAAACTTCCACATAATTATTCTCCCTCAAAACCTTTTCACACCTATAGTGGTTCATTTATCATTTTCTTTCAAGTTCTCTCCACTTACTTTGTAGGAAGATCAACGATGCTGCCTCTGCTCAATTACAGAGGTAATCTTGACGTTTTCACAGTAAAATCATTTTCCATATAATTAATGTATTATTTAATATTTATGTTTAATTTTTTTATTATTACTAATATAATAATTTTTTCTTATAAAGGTGGATTATTTTGTTTTGATTGGGTTGATCTATCCATATTTCATGCTATTCTACACCAAAATATCCACATACTCCTTCTCCCTCAAAACCTTTCACCCCTGCAGTGTTGACATTAATCACTTTCTTTAAAGTTCTATGTAATACCCAATCACATAGTTAATCTTGATATTTTCATAGTAAATTTTTTTTCCATAAAATTAATGTATTATTTCATATTTATGTTTAATTTATTTCATTTTAGTATTACTCATAATAATATTTTTCTCATACAAGTGGATTCTTTTTTTCAAGTTGATGTGGTTTATTTAAAGATTCTCATGCAGTGTTGGAAGATAGATAATGAAAGTCAATGTAAATTGTGGTAACATTAATAGTTAGGATTGTTTTGAGACTTTGGGATGTGTAGGAATCAACCGCACCTCAATCCAACAAACGATGTGACCAGTATGAATCCAAGTAATTATTTCTATTTCAAATTCACATTAATTTTAGTAAAAAAGACGAATGGAATACTCAAAACCAATAAAAATATTCATATTGTTTTTATACTTTAATAAAATGATCTATAAGTCATTTTTGATGTGTAAGAATCAGACGCACCTCAATCTGAAACACGATGTTCCTGATATGACTTAATGTGTCTGTTATGAGTTTAAAATCGATATTTGACTTTAAAAAGTTTCACTCATTAAAAAAATGATAAAACACACTCATATTTTCTTTATAATTGAGGTAATTGATTCATAAATCATTTATAATGTATATGAATCAGTCTCACATCAAATTGATACATGATGTGATCTGTATGAGTCAAAGTGCATGTTTCAAGTTTAAAATGACATTTAATAAAAAAACAAGTGACATACTCAAAACTAAGAAAAAACCTTCATATTGTTTTGATACATTAGTAAAAAAATACATATGTGATTTGGAATGTGTATGAATCAACCACACCTCAATCCGATGCATGGTGTGACCAGTAGAACTCTAAGCGAATCTTTATTTAAAATTGACATCAATTTCAGTAAAAAACAAAATAGCTTACTCAAAACCAAAGAAACACATTAATATTGTTTTGATACTATAGTAAAAATATCCATAATTGATTTTAGATGTGCATGAATCAGCCACACCTCAATCCGACATATGGTGTGATCGGTATGACTATAAGTGTGTTTTTATTTTAAAATTGACATCAATTTTAGTAAAAGGCCAACTGCCCTACTCAAAACCAAGAAAATGAACTAAAATTATTTAAATACTTTATTAAAATTATCCATAAGTAATTTTTTATTTTTATGAATCATCCTCACCTCAATCCACTACACAATGGGATCATTATGACTTAAAGTGTGTGTTTCAATTTTATAATGACATTTTAGTAGAAAAGACAAGCGACATACTCCAAAATGAGTAAACACATTTATATTGTTTTGATACTTTTGGAAAACAATCCATAAGTAATTTGGGATGTGTAGGAATCAGAAACACCTCAATATGACACATGGTGTGACCAGTATGACTCAAATTGCATCTTTTTATTTAAAATTTTGATCACTTTTAGTAAAATGGAAAACTATCCTACTCAAAATTGAGAAAACACAATCATATGGTTTTGATAATTTACAACAATGATACATATTTCATTTTTGATTTTTATAAATCAAACTCACCTCAATAAAATAAACGATGTGATCAGTATGACTCAAAGTGTCTGTTATCAGTTTAAAATTGATATTTTTGTTCAAAAAGTGTCACTCACTAAAAACTGATCAAATACACTTGGATTTTTTTATAATTTAAGAAAACAATTCATAATTAATTTGTTATGTTTTGGAATATATTTAACATAAAAATGATACATAATGTGATCTAAATGAGTCAAAAGTGCGTGTTTCCAGTTTAAAATGAGATTTTAGTAAAAAGATAACTGATGTACTCAAAACCACGAAAATACCTTCATATTGTTTTGATACTTTAAGAAAATGATCCACAAGTCATTTGAGATGTGTTGGAATCATCCTCACGTCAATCTGATGTGCAGTGTGACTGATATAACTCCAAGTTCATCTTTTAATCTAAAATTGACATCAATTTTAGTAAAATTAGCACTTTCTGTTAATTTATTTATTTATATTATTACTAATATAAGAATTTTTATCTTATACAGGTTCATTATTTTTCTCGAGTAGGGGTGATTTTTCTGTAAATTGGATGAGTTTGGTCAGGATTAAAAGATAAAGGAACATTGATTTTTTTATTGTATCTAATAATTTATATTTATGTAATTTTATAAACCAATGTTTGAAATGTCTATAATATAGTGTTTTTTCTTGTGTTTGTGTTATAAATTTCATTTCATTTTAATCCTATATTGGAACTTGTTTTTTTGACATATGGTGTGTTTTTAGAGTTGTAATGTTCTGTTACAACACATTTTAGTGGTGTTTCAATGTGCTGGTACAACACGCTGTAGTATGGCCCTTCATCAGCACTTTTATGTGTGCTCATAAAAGGTCCTTTATCTGTGGTTTTATAAGAGTGTATAAATGTATAATTTATCAGTGCTTCTATAAGCGATGATAAAAGAACATTTATCAGTGATTTTATAAGATCTTATAAAATACCAAGGCTTTTAACCTCGCTCATACAGTCATCTATTTTCTAGCACTGATAAAGGCCATTTATAGTGCTGTGAAAGGCCGGTTTTGTAGTAGTGATGAATTACCATCTCTGCATAAAGATACAATTCATTTTTCATCACCATATTTAATTTATGGTTATAATTAAAATTTTAAAGTTTATATATAATAATAATTACATAATTATTCTTTTGTAATTATAATATCATATCTACCTTCTTACTTTCCAAACTATTGGAAAATTATTATGTTGCTTGTGCGTACATGTGGACTACCACTCCTAGAAGTGATGTGATTCATTTTTTATTTATATTTTGCTTTTATATTAATAATTATGGATTTAATGAATATATATGATATAATAATTATTCTATAATGTTTAATTAATATTTACCTTTCATTCTTTCCATCTTCTGAAAAATGAAAATAATATTCATGCGTACATACGACCTACAATCTCTATGAATCATGTAATTCATTTTTCTATATATATATATATATTATGGATAAATATAAATATATATAATGAATATATATTATATTTATATATTTATGATATTTCTAAATATTATGGTACCATAATCAATGTACATTGATAAAAAAAACTGAAGCGAAATTCATATGGATGAACAAAATAGTTAACACCCGAAAATAATGATTTTATAAAAGAGTTATTAATAAATAAGTGTTAAAATGTTACAATAGGATCATATATGATATTATAAGTGTGTAAATGACTATTTTATAGAATTATAATAAATTTAATATTATTATATAGGAATCTATAACACTTTTGAAGAAAGAAAAACTCAAGTTAATGGATTTTTGTCTCATTTTATTTTTGTGAGACACATTCCATATTCACCACTTGAATATTTTATATAGTGTATATACTACCCATGAATGCATTTTATGATTAATCATATGATAGTTATTAGGATTTAAATATCCATATAAGGTTTTTTCCTTCATCAATATTATGATTAAAAAATTACTGAAGTGGTAAAGGTTTTATGTTATAGTATCATTGTTTATCAAGATTATTTATGATTAAGTTCCCAATAATGAAATATTATAATATACCTATCAATAAACTCATGATTGTTTTTTATACTTTTTTATTTCATGAGAATACTTGTTTTCCTTTCATTTTTTTCACCTTAAGTACTCAAGATACCAAAAATATCTTGTTAAGAAAAACTGACTTTATTTCTCCCTTTACTCAAAAAACCCTTTTCATCCATATCATTTTTTTTCTAAAAACCATTTCATAATATTTTTTAATATTACCCTATGATTATTTGAATATTTTTTTACCCATTATTTACTTTTTACAATTTCTTTTACAATGAATCATATTGTTATTATCTCAATGAGGTACTTTTTGATTTTTTTTAAAAAAAGTATGAAAAAACTGGTTTATTTTAACTTATATCAGATGAAAAAAATTTCTTGTTATCATGACTACTCAATTATTTTATGATTAATTTAAATATATTCAATTTTCTTTTAAAAGAAAATGTTTTTCTTGATATTTTTAAATTTTTTATTTTTTTAATAAGTGATTTCAAGGTGTAAATGATATTTTCCTCAAGAAATGTTTCAATGATATTGTAAAGGAAGTTTTCATCTATGACAACGTCCTAATGTTACTTATGATTTACTAGTAATATAATAAAAATATAGCATCCACTATATTTATTTTTATGGATGATGATGAGGATGATTTATGAATGATTCTATGAAACCTGTCAGTTTTCCCTGGGTTATTTAAGTTATGAATTCTATTTATTTTTTAGAGGTTATGCTATTATAAAATGATTACATTTTTTTGAAACTCATTTCATTTTATTAGCTTATGATGTGGTGATTTTTTTATGATACTATGAAACACATATTTTCATTTTGTGATTAGTGGGAATGAAATTATACATCCCCCAATGAATTGGGTAAAGATTGATATCTCATGTGATAAATAGGACTGGAATGAGTAGTTAACCTAGTTTAATAAGTTACTTTGACTACTATGATAGTCTTGGGAGTAAAGCATGACTACTACAATGGTTTATGGAGTGAAACCAATTCAATATGACGACCTCTGGAAAAGAGCCTTGACTACAAAGGAAATTATTTTATATGCTTATGTGTATGGAAACAAATATGCGTTATGAACAGGTTATGCTACCATGGCTTCTTTTCTTTGATTCATTTATGATTCATGTCTTATGAACTACCAATTATATGACTTAAGATTATGATATATTCTATTTAGGGTATGGTTTTTTAATTGTTATTCTCATGTTCTCAAACCATTATGCTCATATTATGTTAATATATCCCTTACTTACCCTTACTGAGCATCTAAGATCACCCTTTCTAATGTTTCATTTCCCCAGGTTATAAATAATGAAATTAAGTATTATATGTCTAATAAGGGTACTAGTTATGAATAACTTAATGGGAGACTCTTATGAACAAGTTATTTACATGTCCAAGTTTACAAGGATACCAGAACTGTATGATTTTGTTATGGATAATAATGTTATGTAGTGAATATTTATATAATAATATGTAATATCTATATATGAAAAGTATAGGTCATTATATTTGGTATTAGATCACGGTTTAGTTACCTTTATAAACTAGGATGAGAAAAATTTAGTAAAAATAATGGGGATAAGATGAAGTATCAGATAACATCTAAAAGTTTAGGTAATAATCATGTAGGACCTAGGTTAAACCTATTATGTTATGGATTTTGAAAATGTTTTGGGATTTAGATATCCTATAAATGTTTTTTCTTGATTATGTGATTTTTTAATATTATTTTCACACTATTATTTTTGTTTTTATTCAATGGGTGGAACCTAAAAGAAAGATGTTAATGCAGAATGCAATGGAAAATGAAATGATTATTCTCCTGATAAACCAAATGTTATGAGACTTAGAAGGTAAAATTCATAATCTATGAATCATACCATGTTTCTAAATGAATAAAGGAGGGAAACAATTTACATGGACTCCTTCATGAGGAAACACCCACTTTCTTTTAGTGGGTCTTATAATACACTAGTTGCTGAGAACTGGATCATCACCATAGAAAATATATTTTTCATTCTCTAGTATTTAGAACATGAAAATTTTATTTTTTTTCTATCATTTGGATGGTGAATTAGATCAATGGTTTAATCTTACCAATAAGACAAGGAAAAAGTAAGAAATTGACTCCATAGAGTGGGATGATTTTAAGATATTATTTATTAATAAATATATTCCTTATATTATTTATATAAAAACATTTAAGGAATTCATTGAGATAAAGTAGAAGGATTATAAATATGTTGGTACCAATGAGGAAAATTTTAAGTGACATGGATGGTATACTTCTGGTAATATCATCCAAATTGAAAGTAAGGTTGATCGACTCTTCAGTGGCTTAAAACCAAGTATCATAAGGGTGTTACTCATAAGAGGCTTCAATATCTATCAAGAAAATGATTTATTTAATATTAAGGTTGAAATGGATATTGGATATACTTATCCACCCCAAAGTTTTAATAAGAAAAAAAAGATTAAATTTTAAGGAAATTCTAAAAAACATGGAGAGAAGAATATGAGAATTCCTTTAATCTTGAAGTGTGGAAGGAAACATGGTTGAAATTATCTCAAAGGGATTGGTAAATGTTTTAGGTGTGTAAAGGAAGGCCATTGGTCAATCTAATACTTAAGTGGTACGAAGAGAGAAATCAATGAAATGAACAATGAAAAATAACAACAGAATGCACCACCCACACTTCAGTGTTTCAAATGCAAGGAGTATGGGAATTATGCTAACCAGTGCTCAGACCTGAAGGTTAATGATGTTGATCAATGTTAAAAACATATTAATCCCAAATAGAAATGGAAACTTCAGGCGATCACTATTGGTGGTATGGAGTATTATAACATTGTGGTGAATGGTTCACATACCATCCTATATAAAATTATTAATGTATTATTTGATTATGGATATAACCACTCATTTTTTTGAATATTTTTATAAGGGTATCATATTACCACCTCAAATATTAAACATTTACCTAGTAGTAAAAACTCAAATTTTATAATGATCATATCACATGTCTATGAATCTTCCCCGATTGAAGTTTGTTGGAATGTGTTTTTTTAAAATCTCATTATTCCTTTTCTTGTTTAATTAAATGGTATCTTGGGAATGGATTGGATTTCTTTAAATAAATAAAACATCAATTTATGATTAAGGTAAGTTACATTTGATATACTAAACCAACCTATAAACATTTATCAGAGTGATGATATGTACTAACTTATGATTGAAATCACATCCTTTGTACGAGTCATTATTCTTACTCAAAATGTATGTTTACCTTAGATAGTCTGGGAGAAACTCAACATCGATGATATTCCTTGATTTATTTCCCAAAGAGTTTCTCTATCTTCCACCAAATCGTGAAGGTGATTTTTCAATAGAAATTATACCTAGTAATAAACCTATTTCAAAGACTCCATAATGAATGACCCTGATTGAGTTACACGAATTGAAGAAGAAAATCAAAGAGAATCTTGAAAAGTGATTATTTGACCATGTGCATCACCTTGGGGTGCACAAGTTCTTTTTCTTAAGAATAATTATGGATAAATGTGACTATCCATTGATTATATAGATCTTAACAAGATCACTATTAAGAAAAAGTATCTTCTGCCCTATATTGACGGATTTTTTGATCAACTGAGTAGAGATAAATAATTTTCCAAGATTTAACATCGTTTTTGATGTCATAAATTGAGGATTAATAGGGAGGATATACTCAATATATACTTATGTACAAGGTATGGACTCTAAAAATTTATAGTTATTCCATTTGGTCTTACTAATTCTCTTTCCATCTTCTTAGATTTAATGAATAAAGTCTTTAGAGATTAGCTTGATCAGTTTGTGGTAGTCTTTATATCTAATATTATTATCTATTCAAAGAGTAAGAATATGAATATAAATTTATTATTTGTCTAAGTACCCAAAGGAAGGATAAAATATTTGAAAATTTTATGAGCTGTGAATTTTAGCTTTAGAAAGATTCATTTTTGGGTTATATAGTATCATGTGAGGTTATATTGGTGGATCCATCAAAGAAAGAAGTTATTAAACATTATCCTATAATATCCACTGTGAATTATATCCTTATATTTCTTGGTTTTTTAGGATATTATTGGTAATTTGTGTACAATTTCTCACAAATTTCCAACCCACTCACCAAGTTAACTCAGAAAAGAGCAAAGTTCTTTTAGAATGATAAATGAGAGGATAATTTCAAATAACTAAAGTGAAGGTTGTTCAATGAACCTATTATAACATCACCCTATATTGGATAATAGTTTTTTAATATATAGTGATTCATTAAATAAGGGGATGTGATGCATCCTTATGAAGAATGATATGCTGGTAGCTTATACCTCACACCAATTGAAGGTTCATGAAAAAATTACCCAACTCATGATTTGGAGTGAGATGTGGTAATTTTTTCATTAAATATATGGATGAATTATATTTATTCATAAATATGTGACACATATATATATATATCAACAAATTTTATTTTATAAATACACTTAGAAATAGCTGAATATGCACCATAGAAGATTTTTGGAACTGATTAATAATTACGACTAATAAATACATTACTATATTGGGAAAGATAACAAGGTGGAAGATGCTCTAAGTTAGAAGGATCATTCTAGAATATCTATAAAAAGGATAAATAAAAATCCAATATTTCATGATTTACAAAGTATGGATCTTTAATTCTTAATAGAAGGAGAACAATCATGTATTTCTCAAATGAGTGTTCAACTATCTATCCAAATTAATATTAAATAGGAGAATATGAAAGATTTAGTTCTATATAAGAATATAAGAAATGTTCTTGAGTTTAACTTAATTGTTATGGAATAATAAGTTTTAAGAACCATGTTTGTGTCCAGTCAATACCATATTTAAAGAATGAGCTATTAGATGAGGCTCATAGTTCACAATTCTCTATTCATCTTGGATGTAAGAAGATGAGTAGAGATATGAAAGATTATTTATAATGGGATATTATAAATAGAGTTATTATAGAGTGTGTGTCTTAATAATTGGTAATAAATAAATTTAAGGATGATAGACATAAGTCAAAGGTGATTTTATAACCATTACTCATACTATAATAAAAATGGGAAAACATGACTATAAACTTTTTTATCAGACTACCCAAAACATCTAAGGTCCATAATTCCATTTGGTTTGTAGTCAATCACCTTAAAATTTCAGCATAATTAATTTATATTTGATTATATTTCTCTCCAGATCATAACTCCATAATGTAAATTATGTAAGTAGTAAGGTTTCATGGAGTAGTACATTATATTGTATATGATCGGGATCTGAGTTTTACCATAATGTTCTAGAGAAGTCTTTAATAGAATCTAGATAAAAAGTTGAGTTTTATAAAAGAACATCATCCTTAGATATATGTTTCTTCTGATATAACTATTCAAACACCATAGGATATATTGAGATCTTAATCTATGAGTTTTAATGGTAGTAAGGATTAACACCTTCCTCTTGTTACAACAACAACTTTCACTCAAGCATTCAGAGGACACCTTGTGAAGAAATATATGAAAAGAAGTGTAGAAATCTAATTTGATTGGATGAAGTCAAATAATTAAAGATATTTTAACCTAATATAGATGTGAAAATGTAATATAAAGTTAGATATATTCAACAACACATCACGATAGCATATAGTTTCCAGAAAAGTTATACTGAAAATCATTGGATTGATATGGAATTTGAAGCTGGTGAGATGGTGTTACTATAAATTTATCCATGGAATAAGGTTATGTGGGTTTTAAAGAAAGTAAATCTATTTCCTAGGTATATTTTACCTTTAAATATTGTTTATTAATTAAGGATAATATCTTATCACTTGTAACTTCCATAGAACCTCTCGAAAGTTCACAATGTGTTCCATGTGTCCCTCCTAAGGAAGTACATACCTGATCCATCACATGTACTGAACTCAGAGGAAATACTACTAGAGAATGATCTATATTATGAGGAACAACTAATATAAATATTTTTTTATTGAGAAAAACTGTTACGAAACAAGAATACACTCTTGGTTAAGTCCTCTAGAGAAATCATAAATTCAAAGAAGCTACTTAGGAACCCGAGGAAGTAATAAAATAGACACGTCCTCATTTTTTATATCAAAGTGTTGAATTTTGAAGGTGAAATTAATTTTAATGGGGGTATATTATAACGTCTTAATATTTTAGAATATATTTCCATTTAAATAATTTTATTTATTTAGTAGCTTTCTTTTCAAAAAACACAAAGTTTAAACGAACCGTGATATACTATTAAAATGTTATTATGTGACTATTATGGTTCTTCCATTGTATTATTAAGTATGAATAGGATTAACTAAATTATGAAAAAATATGGTTACATTTGTATAAATTGAATTCATTGGTTATAAATTAATTATAAATAAAAATAAAAAAGATTTGGAAATAAAAAATATGCGTTTATAAATTTTTTTATGCAGATAATTTATTTTTTCTTAAAAAATTAAATTAATCACTATTAGTGAATGATTTTAATTAAATTTATATATTAAAAATTCATTAAAATATTTTAACATTAATTAATTTTTTTCCAGGCATGTGATTATAATAACCTATGTTTCATGCTTAAAAAATCATTTTTTGAAAAGTGGTTTTCATCGTGTTTGGGGAAGTTATTTTGAAAATTAATTTATATCACTTATAAAAATTGAATTTGATAAATAGATTCCATATTTTTAAATAGGAGGTTAGAATTTGGTAAATAGTTCCCTTTTCTTTTTAGTTAATATGAATAACATCCTTAGTAAAATTTATCACCACAAAAAGGGTAAATCAGATTAATTTAGGTTAAAAATATGTGATATGTCATTAATTTTTCAACCAAATTCTTATTGGATTAATTTAATACAACCATTATCACCTTAGTATAATAATTTATCTATTTATTTGAAAATTTTATATGAAAATAATCTATATAATATTTAGATAAAAGTAAGTTATAAAGTGTTACTCTCTTAGTTTTAAATATATCTTATGTGTCCACATTGGGACAAAAGAATGTTATGAATGAATGTAAATGTCTATTTTTAGCATAATGAAATTATTTTCATACTGACTATTTTTTTTATAATTTCTATAAATTATATAATTACCTTAAATTCTTATGTAACACTGATACAATATTTCTTCACTTGATAAAAAATATAATAAATGATTTAAAAAATATTAAAATTAATATAATTTGAATGATTTATAGTGTTCCATGAATTATATATATGAATATGAAATATTAGTATTATTTTAAAGGATTATATTTCAATTATAACTTAGTCTTTATTTCTTTTAAGTCAAATTAAATGAATAGTTTCAAAATTGACATTAATGATATTTTATCAATATAACATTTTACTAAATTATTTAAAAATCAATAAAATATTGAAAAAAGAAAAGGAGGATAATATTTCGTTCAAAATTTCATATCTTGTAAATTTAAGAGAAAATTTTCATTTTATATGTAACATTATAACCATTTTGTGGGATATTACTGTCATTAATGTTAAAATGGGTTAGCTAAGGTGTTAAATCCTAATATAAGGTTTAAAACACCACTTAAACCTATCCAAATTTTATTGTTTCATGTTATTTCAACACCATAATAAATTATATTTCAATATATATCCATTTGGAAACATTTTGATAAATGATTACCTTATTATAATTTAATATTTTATGAAATCCCAAGAGTGCCCCTCCCTTCAATTATAAAATGGAACCCCACCTTTCTATTGTTTACACCGTGTTGATCCTTCTAGATCGATCATACCATACCAAAATAAATTCTCAAATTAATTAGTCACATTAGAAATGTTTTTTTATTCCTAAAATACTAACCCAAGGATTCATTAGAGAAGATCCAAATGAGTTGTTTCAAAGAACAGGTAATCTCCCTAACCGATTAATTTATTTTTAATTATTATTTTACCTCCTATAAATCTATTATATTATTCATAAAATAATATATTAAGTATAAAAAATATAAATAAATGTTATTATGATTATTAATACACTTTATTCAAATTATTTCTATCCAATGGTAAGTTAACGTATCGCTCGTGCATACGTACGAATTACTATCTCTAAGTAGTGATATAATTCAATTTTCATCACCATATTTCATGGACGGTTATTATGATGGGTATGTATTTTATATATGATGTTTATTATATAATAATTTTATTAATGATATTATCATATCTACCTTTATACCTACCAAACCTATGGAAGAAGATAACGTCGCTCATGTGTACAGGTTGACTACCACCTCCACGGAGCGATGTGATTCATTTTTTATTTCCATTTTGACTAGATGGTAATAAGTATGGATTTAATAAATATATATGTTATTATAATGAGTATGTATAGGTGAATTATTATTTTTCTTCTTTTATTCCACTCATCAAAAAATGGAAACAATGTTTATGCGTATGTATGACTAACTAACTCTATGAATGGTGTATTTCAATTTTCTCTCTCTAAATTTTATGGATGACTATAAATATATATAATAAATATATAAAATATTTATATAATTATTAAAATTTTGGTGATTCTATAATCATTATAAAAGTACAAGGATTGGAAATACCGAACTGAAATTCTTTTGAAGGAACAACATAGTTAACCCTTGGAAAAGACAAATTTAATAAAGTTTTATTAATAAAGAGGCGTTAAAATGTTCAAGATGACAATATATGAAATTATAAGTGTTTAAATTACTGTGGTATATAAATATAAAAATTTATATATATTATATATGATGATAGGGAGATTTTAAAGAAATACAATCATGAGATAATAGATTTTCATCTCACTTTTATTTTTGTGAGACACATGCTATATTCATCACTTGTTTATTTTATGTGATGTATATAATACCCATGGATATATTTTATGATTAAAATTATGATAGTTATGGGAAATTAAATATCCATCTAAGTTTCTTTAATTCATGGGTATTATGATTCAAAAATTACTAACATGGTAAGGGTTTAATGTTACAATCTCATTATTTATCAGGATTGTTTATGATTAAGTTTTTGATGATAATATATTATGATCTACCTCTCAAGAAACACATGAATTTTATTCTACATTTTTTATTTCATGAAAATACATTTTTCATTTAATGTTTCTCACCTTAATTACTCAAGATTCTAAAAATATGATTTTAAGGGAAACTGAATTTATTTTTCTCTTTGGTCAAAAATCTGTTTTCTTTCGTATCCATATTTTATAAAAAACTTTTCAAGAGTGTTTTTAATATTACCATATAATTTAATAATGTAATTTTTTCTCATGATTTAATTTTTACTAAATTCATTACAAGTAATCTTTTTTTTATTTTTCCAATGAGGTGCTATTTGACTTTTTTTACAAAAGTATGAAAGGATTATTTTCTTTTAACTTATACAACATGAATAAAATGTCTTGCCTTCTTGAATAGTCAATGATTTAAATATTAATTTACAAGTTTTCAAGATTCTTTTAAATGAAATTTTTTCAACAATATTTGGGAAATTTTTATGTCTTAAATTAGTGATTTCAAGGTGGAATGTATATTCCCCTCAAGAAATGTTTCAATAATAATTTAAATTTATTATTAATCATTAGAACATAATTTTATTCTATATATTATTTACCAGAGATTTTATAAAAATATATTATCCATTATATTTTTTTGGATGGATTATGATGATAATGATTTAATAATGATTCTATGAAATGTATTTGTTTTATATGTTTTATTTAATTTATGACACCTGTTTATTTTTTATTGGTTTTTATATGATGAAATGATAAAATATTTATAAAACCCATTTCATTTTCTTCGGTTATAATTTGATAAGTTTTTTATGATCTTATAGAACACAAAAGTATGATTTTCATTAAGTGATAGGTCTCATAGAATTGTATATACCTATATTTCATTAGGTAAATATTGATATCAGTTTAGATAAATAGAATTGGAATATGTAGTGAACCCAATTTAGAACATGACTTTTTCCACTATGATAGTTCTAAAATTTAACCATGACTACTATGATGGTTTGGGAAGTAAACCTAATCCACTATAATATCCTTGGAAATAACCCTTGACTACTAAGGGAATTATTTTCTATTCTTATGTGTATACAAAAAATGTATGTATTATGCCAATGTTTTGATCTCATAACTTATGTTCTTTTATTCCTTTACATTTTGTGACTTATAAACTACGAAAATTTATTCCATGAATCAATATTATGATCTATGATATATAGTGTTTGGTTTTTAAAATTTTATTCTCATTTTATCATTACCTTATACCAATGTTATATTGATATCTCCCTTTTTAACCATTACTAAGCATCTAATATAACCCTTTATCAGGTTTCCTTTTCCCTAGTTATGAAGAATGTGATTAATTATGATATTTCTAAGAAGGTTTATAGTCATGAAGAACTTAATGGGAGAATATTATGACCATGTTATCCATGTTTCCAAGCTTCCAAAGATACTATACTTATACGATTGTGGCATGGATCAAAGTTTTATGTAATGAATATTCATATAATATGAATTAATATCTATATATGAAAGGTATAGGTTTTTATAG
The DNA here is from genome assembly GCA_963277665.1 of Viscum album. Taxonomy (NCBI): domain Eukaryota; kingdom Viridiplantae; phylum Streptophyta; class Magnoliopsida; order Santalales; family Viscaceae; genus Viscum; species Viscum album. The sequence goes on along the minus strand of OY728143.1, from coordinate 1,876,297,278 downwards.
TAAAACTATGCTAGAGTCACATCCCCTTGTAACATCTAGACATGGATTTATTTTCATCGAAAGCACTTAATACTTTTCCAAAATATGGGGATCTTTTCCTATGTTTAGTCTTCTCCCTAAGGATTTCACTAGGGTTTTCTCATCATAATACTAAAAATAACCATACTTTCCTCTAATACGAACTATGAAAACCCATATTTTTAATAAACCATAATTATTGATTTATTACACAAAGGTACACATAATAAAATGACAGATGATCAAAAGGCCTAATATCTTCAAGAAATTAGGTATATAGGATAATTATAAGAAACATGTGTACAACAATATTATTTAAAAACTCCATAACATGCCCTTAAAATTCCATTTCTCTTCAAAAACTACACGGGATAGCCATAAGATGTCCATAAGAAAGGGGTGAGAAATAAATACCAGTATAGGAATACTCAAAGTATATAATAAGGTGAAATAATAAATGTGAATAAAAAGAAATCTCAAGGTAACACAAGAGGTTTGAGAATCATATACTTAGAATTCTAATAATGATATAAGATGATAACATAAAGGAAACATGTGAATACGACATCAACATAAAACATGACATCATAAATATAAGCTAGGGATAACTTTAGAGACATAATAACAAAGTGTTCTCAGAATATACTCCTATAACCCAAGAATGGTATCTCACGAGATAAAAATATTACCAAATTTATTATAGGGATATATAATTCTAGGCCCACACATCACATTCATATCATGTACATGAATTTGTATGCCACATAGATCATACAAAATAATAGTGCATTTCATCACATCTAGTCCAAAAATTAAATATTATGGGTTAAATACATGTATTTCCCAAATCAATTAAGGATAGGTACATCTAGGTTAATACCTTTGACTGGAAATGAGGATGGGTATTCACTATACAAATGTTTGGCATGGAGAATCACATGATAATTTTGACAGCATAATGAGGGTACATAAAGACTCATAGATGGGTTTAATGAGAGTGAAATGGTACTTTAATCACTTTTAAATAATAAGTATATTAGTTTTTATGTGTAAAAACATACCCAAACTAGATAAGTTGAAAATAAAAAGGCATAATATAAATAATGTTCTTGAATAAACTGGATAAGAATATGATCTTTTACCTTGAGAGAGTGCTTCAAAAAGAATGGGAGGAGATTATTATGATATTGGAAAATATTTGGAGGGATATATAAAGGGAAAGATAGATTAAATCCATTATCCTTGTGTTTTAATTGAAGATGAATGGGTTTTTGGGTGGGTTTTAATATCGAATGAGAGGGGAATTCTTTATTAATTTCTAAACTTCAATTTTAGAGTATATATAATAAAATAATAAAAAACACAATACATACCATGGGTTTTTAACTTGGTTCCATCCAAATAAGAGTGTTTTAAATATTTTATATGTCTAATAACTGAACTCATTAAAATAATACCCGTAACGATGTGGAAGTGAATCATGTTCATAAAGAATAAATTATAAAACCTTGAAATATAATATATGTTTTGGATGGTATTATAATGGTTTATAAAATTAATAAGGTAAGTTAAAAAAACACATTATTTTAAAGTGGAAACATAATTTTGGTTATGGATACTATTTATATTATTTATTACATCACTTTTTGGATTTTATAATTTCATAATACACATCATATATTTATAGCATATTTAATTTTTACCAAAAAATTATACTCTCTCAAAAAATTATTAAAAATAGATTGTTGGATAATTTCAATTTATTTATTTCAAAAATAAAATTTAATTAAACAAAATAATTTTCTAAATATTAAAATTTACATTTATAAATAAAAAATCCAAATTTATTGAAAAAATATGAATTTTTATGATGATAACAATTTTAGACCCTTTTAAAAATTACATTTGACTTCATAAAATTATTTTACCATTTATAATTAAATATATATTATTTAATAAGAATTTTATATTTAAAAAAAATTATTTAAAAAATTATTGATTTCATCAAAAAGTGTCTTGATTGAAACTATATATTTCCAAAAATTATATTTTTTTGTTTCATTGTATCAAAATCTATTTTCTGTTATACTTATTATTTAATAATTTTTAAATTAATAATAGCATAAGAAAAATATAATAAATATTTTATTTAAAATATATAAAAATCCATTTGGTTTTGTTCTAGATAAATAATCCCTTATTACACTAATATATTCTCTATTGGTAAGGTGTGCGATGGTGACACTTTACAATGGTGGTTTAGAGAACATTGTTTGGGAAGTGATCTCGATAAACTTGAACTTCTCCCATAAATGATTTTTATCATTTTATAGATATTGAATCATGGATTGGGCTTGGTCAAGGGAACATCCTTACATCTCCCTCAAAAACTCTGATAAATGGGCTTCATAGGGTATGATCTTACTGGTTGAGGCCATCACTTTTTCCTTCCATGTGAATTAGACTTTACCATTATAAATAATATATAATAATATTAATGGTTATTATACAACACATATATTATTAAAGGTTATGATTCTCAATGGAATTTTAAATCTGACAGGCTATAACTGTCAAAAATGACCAAAGTAGTGCATGTGTTTTCTGTAACTACATTACTTAGTATGAAATTTATTCATTTAAAATAGGAATTTCATTTATAAATGTTTATGTCCTTACACCCCCTACATCACTTAGAAACCATACCGAAACATTGAGCACCCTACACCCCTATCCAGCCTCCCGCATAGCCTCCCTTACCCTCCATCCACCCCCCTCCATCAACTCCCCTTTATATGCCCCCATTTGGTTGAGCCCCCTCCCCCACCTTCACCCTCATATGTCTCCAAGCCCCTCATCCCCCACTATCACCCCCTTATGCTGCTAAGCCTCGATCCACCATGAAATAGTGAGTGTTTGGTGTGACTTTTACCAATTTAGTTTGATATTAATAAAATTTTACTTGGTGGGGGGTTGGGTGGGGTCACAATGGTGATTAATAATAAAAAAATATTCTTACCTCATTGAAATCAGTTTAAGGTAAAAGTATAATATGGTGATATTATTAAAGGGTGTTTTATAGAGGTAGGTAACAATTAATAAATTTAGTCATTAGTGAATTTATTATATTTTGTTGATGAATGGATATTTTTTATTCATTATTCATTTACCAATATCTCAAACTTTTTTATTTTAATATTATTTAATAGAAATGATAGATTCTCTCCTGATTTATCCTTATAAACTAATTAATATTATTAATTTCAATGTTACTTCAAAATGATGTGGCATGGAAAAAAATATCATCCAATTAATAATTTTATGTTCTATTTAGTGGATTATTCTAATTGAATTCAGTAAAAATATCCTTGGATACTTTTATTTTGATGCGAATTTGAAATACCCTTATTTTTTCAGTTTTTATTTCCAGAATATAGTAAATATGATAATTTATTTTTTCAAAAATTTATATAAAAAGTGACTATCTTATTTTTCATTTAATAGAGATTTGAGTAAAATGAAAATAGTTTAAAGTGACTTGAATTTCTCACTATATTTTTTAGATTCATCTCCCTTCTATTATTAAATTATTATATGAATTTGGGGAATAATTCTCTATATTTTATTTTTCTGAAAATTTTCAACATTTTTTCTATTCCAAGGAACTTTAATTCCACTCTCATAGTTTCTGAGCTATATAAAAATACTTTTTTATCTTTTTTTATTTCATATTAGATATAGATACTGGGATCTATTTTTTAATCTAGGTGTAATATATTTGTTTCCCAGAAATTGGTTTTGATGAAATATTTGATTTTGATCATTTCATCAATCAATAATGGATACGATTCACATACTAAGACGAGCCCCTCATAGAATCAATAGGAGAGTGTAAATGGGAGGTTTCTTCCAAGAAACCCTTAAGTTTTCCAACATTTCTTACCAATATAATTAGTTTATTCATTTACTATCTAGTATCATTGTTTTTTCAACATATAATTAATCTATGATATTGGTTTCTATTTTTTCTTATATAATTTTCTTTTACAAACATATTATTTCTCCTATATAGTAATGTGATATTGTGCATCTAACCATATTTGATACTTGAGATGAAAAAATATCCTACCAATATAGCTTTAGAAGTTATCTTATACTGTAAATTTTAGTGTATTAAGATTTAAAACATAGAAATTAGAGTTCAAAATAAGTATTTTCCAACTTCCTTTGGATTTACAAATTCCTAATAACATATTCTATTTTTTTGATTTTTCACCATATTAGTTACTACTATCTATATATGGTTATTATGGATAATCAGATGTGCCTTTTATTTTCGAAGTATTCATGTTGTGATTTAATTGAATACTTGGTTTGGAAACCCCCAAAACCTCTATATGTATAAAAAAGAAGGTGGAAAATGAAAAAATAAAGGACTATAATATCCTAAAGGAGTCAAAAAATATAATATTATATATGTTCATTAGTTTAAATTCTAAAACGAGGATCAATTAAACATTGATTTCAATATTTTCAATTATTTTATAGGGATAATTTTTTTGGGGAATGTAAGAGAGAATTGTTCAGAACCTGTTCTTGATTGAATCATCATGAGTGATGAGGAAAAAAAGAAAATTATACTGCTTATTTTTCTTGACCAACCCTTGTGATGGATTATTAGTTAGCAATCCCAATTACCCTAGGAAACATTTTCACATAACAATCATATCTTTTCATTATACATAACAAAATGATGCATGTATGATATTCCCCAAGTGAGTAATATTGGAGTGAAATTATTATTTCATAGGTATCTTCCACTAATTTTCTATTATACTCATACAAGAAATACAAAGTGGAATATGTGATTGATTATATAATTAAAATTGATATGAGGCTTCTAATTCAAATGCGAAATTATCTATAAAAAATCATCCTCTAATTTGAGCCAACCCATAGGTCATAGTTCTTTATCTCTCACATTTAAGTAACTTTATTATCAGTCCTCTATCATGTTATTACATTATTATTCAACCTTGATAGTCTCTATATTCAAAAAAACCAAATTAGTGAAACTTGACTATTCAAAAAAATCAGACTAGATTTGTTAGAATGAGCAGAAAAAATATTTTTTAGACAAATGTTTTACAACTAACAGAAACACATTTTTTTCGATTTAGTTTTCTATATTAAATAATATTTACTCTTTCATTTCATTCACTTATTATATTCTATATTCACATTAATTTTAATAGATAAATTATATTTTTCATTGATTTATAAGCTATCTCCTCCCATGTAATTGCATAGGTGGGGGTACTATATATCAAAGATATAGGGATGGACACATTAACTTCGGAAGATTCTTCTATGTAGATCATGAAACACTATATGGATAATCAATTTCAACATATTCAAGAATACTATGAGGAAATATTATAATAGATGTATGCATGTATAGATTTAGGGCTGATTCATCATTGTTTTTATATTACACAACTTGTACCATAAGTAAAAAGGAAAATAAATTATACTCTTATTAGCTTTGTTTTGATAGGAATGAAATATATAATATTTATATATGTTGTAGGTTTCAAATAAAAATTTTATACAACTTCATGAGTTCTTTGGTGAGTCATGAGAGGATAAACCTGATGTATGAGGTATTTTATGTTACCATGTTAATTTATTAAATTTTATTTTAAATGAATAATTGAAATGTTATTTATATTTATAAATTCTTATAATGTAGAAAAAACATGTCTTAAATTATATTTTCATAGTAAAAACTCAATATATGATCACAAACTAATGTTAAATCAGACCAAAACAAATTTAGATTCATTTATTAAATGTTAGATAAGGCTAGACATCAATCTGATGCCTTATTTTCTTAGGATGACTGAAAACACCCTTTTGGTGTTCTAAATTCACTAAAACATGTGTGTAACAATAAAAACTTGAGAAAACAACCTCCTAATGAAATGAAATCATAGAAAAACAATCATTTTATTATTTTTAATGTGTAATATTAGATAAAACATCAACCTATCTTATGGTGTTCCTAAAAAAACTGAATAAGTAGTTCTTCAAGGTTTACCAGCCATTAAAAATGCGCTTCAGGGGATAAAAAATAAGGAAACAACCTATAATTACTGTGAAATAATATAAAAACAACTATATAGTGATTTTAAAATTTTTTGAGAAGATGATATGTCAATCAGACACGTTATTTTCTCAGGATGACTATAAACTAATTTTTATAGTTTTAAAGACACTAAAACATGTGGGTAACGATAAAAACAAGATAAAATGACATCTAAATTATGTGAAATCATAGTAAAATAATCTTTATATTATTTTTAAACATGTATAAATAGACAAAAAAATCAATAGGATGTGATGTGTTCTTGGATAGACTGAATAATAGTTTTTAATTGTTTGATGGTCATTAAAAACATGCATTAGAGGGGTAAAAAAATAAAATGACATAAAATTGTCATGATATCATACTAAAATATTCATATAATTTTTTTGAAATTTTTTAATAGATAATGCATGAACCATAAAATTTATTTACTCAGGATGACCATAACTCACTTTTAGTATTTAAAAAACACTGAAACATCTGTTTAACAATAAAAATCAAAGAAAGTGACTTCTGAATGACATTAAATCACACTAAAATCATATTTTCTTAATGTTTATAAGGTGATTAAAAGTAATTGGAATGTGTGGTGTTCTAATATGGACAGAATAAGTAGTTTTTAATGGTTTAATGGCCTTTGAAAATGTTTTTCATGTTGTGAAAACTAAGAAAATGACCTTTAATTATTGTGTAATCACATGAAAAAAAACCATATAATTATTTTTTTGAATGATGGATATAAATTAACATCAATATGAGGTTCATTTTTTAGGTATGATCAAAACCTCACTTTTTTGTTTTAAAACACCAAAAACCTTAATTTAATGGCCAGATTAATAGTAAAAAACCTCATAATGATTTAAAATAATATGAAAACTATCTTTGTATTATTTTTTATGTATACAAGTAGATAATTTAATAGATGGTTTCCTTATGGGTTCTAAATATTTATAGGGAACCTGAATTTTAAGCATAATGGATGGCTCATTTAGAGAACTAGGTGTCGAACCCAAATGCTTCATGTTTGAACATTTTGAAGAGATGATTTTGGAATTAAAAGGAGGCTCAAAGGATGAATTTGGCTCAAGAATTTTGTAGAGAGGGATCATTTCATCTAGGTATAATATAGTATCCAGTGGGTAATAAGTGTATCTTAACTCAATGTGTTGGTGAATTTGGGTAAAATCCTTTATTTTTCATCAATCTTGGCCTCCTTCTTCCTCATGCGGTGGAAGATAAATATACGGTTAATCGCGGATGATCCCATTAGTATGTATTTAACTTTAATATCCTTTTATGACTCAATAATCATTGGATCATCTCTTAATTTATCATCTTGGTTACTTATTGATTCTTGGTGTGACCTATCAAAAATATTTGATGACAATTCCATTGGATTATGATGGAATTGTTAGAGAATGATGTATTTCTAGATCATCATGGATAGAGGATGTTCCATAATTATGAACACTTGATATTGATGGTAATTTATATGAATTAACGTCCCTTTTTTATCTCTTTTATGTTTTGGTTAATTTGATTAAATTTTACATCATAGTATGGAATTGATTTATAACATTTTCTCATCTTATAATTGGTAGTGCATCGAGGGTGGATGGACTCTATTAGATAACATTATAGATAAGGTACATCTCTTGGTGGGGTTCTTCTAAAGGTTTTAATTTATTTATATTAAATTATTCATATTTTTTGTCACTTAATATTTTTTTCTAGAATGATGTTGGAAGAATTTTACAGACCTTCCATGGATGGTTGGTCAGAGTTCTAGCTATGTGGTGATATCTGATAAGTCTTTCTATATTTATACCTTTCACCTTTAAATGTGAGTTTCCTTTTGACAATTTAATTAATTATAATTGAGTAATGATTCATTATTTATAATTCTTGTTCATGAGATAGAAACTCATGGAGATTGATGGAGGTGGAATAGTCTTGGGAGACTCAGATAAAGATACTAATATTTTCTTAGATGGTAGTTAGCTTCATTTGACGTAGGTGTCCATGCATACTCCATCCTTCGGTATTATGCATGTTTATTGGCATGGGGCATGTGGTTCTATTCCTTGGGTGAATGACCATAAATTTAATAAGGTTTTATTAATAAATGGTAACGATTAATTAATTAATGATAATTAAGTCTCAATTAATTAATTAATTGTTCTAAGGGCCACAACAGACCCTTTTTCACTGATTTGATGTGATCCACCGATTACCGAGGCTTAACCACTAATGAGTTCCTTGATCACATGTGTGTGTGTATCCCAATTATACATTAATTAATGATTATTACATGTGTATGTTTATATACGAATGTTTATACTCATACTTTATGTGCTAATCTATGGTTTATATGTTATGCCCTACTATGTATGAACATGTGATCTTGTATATATATATATATAGGATATATATGATGACTGATTCCATGAGTGTTCTTAGGTATCTAATTGATAATGTTTGACTTGTTGATCACAAGTGTTGTAAACACCATGACCCTAGTATCCCATAATCAATGGTTACTTTATTACATTAGTGCTAAAAACAATTGATCACCTCCCAAATGAAAAAAATAGTTTTGTAGTCTTGTAAAACTAGATACATAACTGAAATTTAAATTAAAATGCAAAATATAAAATAAAATGTATAATTTTCTTTGAGAACACTGTTATTCCCTTTTCCGTATCTCCATATATCAATCACAATAAACTGATTGGAATCCTGGGTAATGGAAACATAAAAAGTAGTGATCTTTAATGCTCAGTAAGGGTACGCATACAATGGATGATATCATGAAAAAAATACGACATAATAAAAATAATTTAAATACATTCCACTAATCAATAGCTCAAACATGAATAAAAATATGGAAGGAATAATTGATGATCAAAACAATTATTTTTAAATAGTAACATAAGATTAAAAATTATGCATGGATATTATAACTAATAGAATAATCAGATGGACATCAATAATTAATTTCATAATGAGGAAATGCATAATGATGGAAATCATAAACATACCATCAAGTCATTATCTAAATACATATTTCATAAATATGTATATCTACTACCAAAAACTTAAGATAGTTTGTCTCATGAGGCCTAAAAATTCATCAAGGTTCTATAACATGCCCCACCCATCACTTACTAAGTCTAATGCACTTATCATATAAAAGGAGATAAACATAATAAATGTAAATTTTCATTTTGAAAAACTAGAATAAGAAATGTTAATAATTTGTCTAATAAATAAACATTATTAACATAAATATTCATATAGGAAAGCCAATATATTAATATCTATACTTTCCCCAATCAATAAGCATAATCATAAACCATCCAAAGTACTATGGATAATGGTATCAATATAGTACATCCCAATCAAACTGATCCTAAAAAATATAAATAAATAGTATGGATGATAACATTACAATATATTACCAATGGATCATAAGGTAAAATTATTTATGTTGTTGTTTATGAAAAGAAATACCATAAAAATTCCAATAAAAACATTCTTGAGGAAAATTTCATTTTCACTTTGAAAGTTGGATTCAAAGACTTTAAATTTCAATAATATTATAATTTTTTTTGAAAATAAAATTTAAAACAAGTAAAGGAATCTTCAAAGAAATGATTGTTCATGATGGTGGAAAATTTCATACATTTTGAGTATATTAAAACAAATATTCCTTTCACAATTTAGGTAAAAGTTAAAAAGCACCTCATTCAGAAAATGAAAAAAAGTTTCCATTGATTTTTTTTGTAAAAAATAAAACATGGTTAAAAATTTCTTCAATAAATAATCTTGATATTTTAAAAATAATTTTTGATAATATTTTGAGAAAACATGGATATGAAAGAAAAAGTCTTTTCCACCAAACAGAGAAATGAAATAGGTTTTTCTTAAAAACAATATCAATTATTTTAAGTAAAAAATAGAGGAAACCGATACTATTACTTTAGAATTTCATGAATTACCAATGTTTTATAAAATATATATTTTCTATTATATAAATATAAAAAAATTCTCCCAAGGAAGGATTAAAAAAATCCCAAGTAATGATGAGATTGTGAAATAAAAAATTACCACTGTGGTAAATTTTATATCATATTCCTAATAAAGAAAATAAATTAAAATAAAAATTTAAAAACCTTTAACATAAATATATTCATTATATAAAATATAAAATGGTATTTAAATACACCACACAAAATAAAAAAGTTTTGAATATGGAATATTTATCACGAAAGTAAAAGTGAGATGAAAAACCGTTACATCTGGTCTGATTTCATTCGCATGTGTTTAAAAATCATGTATAATAAATATGTATTTGTTATAAATATATTAAATAATTATAAAAATATATATTATTCTATATATTATTTACATATAACTGTTTTATCATTGGTTTATTAACAATTCTTTATTAAAATCACCATTTTGGGTGATAACTACTTTTTTTCACATGTTTTTGTTCAATAGATTCGGTCCTTGTACTTTTATAATTGTTAAATAATATAATAAATTATAAACCTAATATAAATATCATATATATTAATTATATAAATATTTATAATAATCCAAAAATGTAGGATATATAAAAACGAGTTACTTTGTTCATGGAGATGGTAGGTCATACGTATGCATGAACGATATTCTCATTTTTAAGGGATGGAAAGAAATATAGTTAAGTAATATTTCAAGTTTAAATAATAATTTTTATATCATATATTTCATATATATTCATTAAATATATCCTTATTACCACTCATGTAAAAGTAAAATGATAAACATATAACATTGCTACATGGAGGCGGTAGTCCACAAATACACATGAGCGACATTATCTTTTTCAAATAGATTGTAAGGTAAGAAGGTAGGTATGATATTATAATTATAAAATATTTATTATTTCATAAATATAGTAAATATAAATTAAATATATAATTATATCCAACTGGGAGATGTGGTGATGGAAAATTAATTAAATCCGTTCGCAAAGCGGTAGTCCACTAGACACGCAGTCGATGGTTTCATTTCCCATTTGATGGAAGAGGGTATGAATATTGGTCATCAAATTGAAATGATAACATATAATTTTATGGGTTATACTGTCATTATTATTTTATCATATATTATAGATATTTTAAGGATTTAATGTAAGGAATAAAACAAATATGAATGGTTACAAACTGTATCTCTTCTATAGATTATATCTTTATGATTATACATAAATCTTTACTAGATCAGTTTTATGGCCAAACAAAGACTATAAGTCATGGGAAGTTATGTAAGGAATGTATTTGGGTAATTAATGGATTAATAAAATATCTTTGGAAGTGTGAGGAGGATAGGATAGGAGGATCTCTTTTCTAAGTGGGGGGTGGGGGTAGGAAACAAATGGAATTTTTGAAAATAATAAACTGTACCAATGTTTTTCACTTTCCATAGAGGTCCAAAATGATTCATTATCAAACTTTATATGATATAAGCTCTAAATATATCCATAAAATAGAAATTATAAAATTGTTTTGTTCATTTTAACCTCTATATTATTAGTTTAACCTCCCGATAATCCTATTTTAACAGTAACAATAGTAATTAATTTTTACTATTTTCACTATTCATTACAACAAAAAATTATGTTATAATTATTAAATATTATTAATTATACTTATTAAATATATTGAGTCTATTTTAAAATAATTAAATTTAATGAATTGGAAGAATTTAATTTAATGTTAATCATGTAGACGTGATGAAAAAATGGGCTTTTGAAAGGAAACATTTTCATTTGTAAAAAAGGTATTTATATTAAAGTTGAAAATATAATTTATTAAAATGATAGAAATTTTATTATTATTTATATAAGTTATCTAATTTTAATTTTAAAAAATTCTTAATTAAAATTTAACCAAGTAAATTCTTTAATCAAAAATAAAATTTTCAGTAAAATTCAGTATTATTTTTATTATTCATAAAAAAGTAATCTTTTTATAAAGGTTTTAAGAAATTTAGTCTATGATAATTTTGAAATTATGATTCCAAAATTATTTTTTATTTTTTCAAATAATTTTTCTAAAAGTGAAAAAAAATAACCATAAGTGCACAAAAGGCAACGAAACCATTTTTTAGAAAAAATACAATTTTTTAGAAAAACATTTTTTTTCCTTTCAAATGATTCTTATTTTTATTTATAATAAATTAATAACTAATAAATTTCTTTATAAATATTTATACCATATAATATACATATTTTTAATTATTTCTTTTGATACTCACCTATTTAATGGATATGTTATAATAGTATAATATTTTATAGTTTTTAGAACTAAAATTGTGTATATCATAAGATATCAAAGAGTTTTAATTTATTTTAAAGGAAATATATATCAAAAAGCCTCAGGGTGTTACATTCTTCCCTCCTATAAGAAATTTCATCATCAATATTTCTATAATTTCATCTCTTGAAAAGATTTGGGTTGTTCTTCATCATGAATTCCTTAGGTTCCCAGACTGCCTCTCCTGTCTTAAGGTTTCTCCAAAGTACCTATACCAGCTGAGTCATCTAATTCCTCAACCCTTGTTGTCTAGTGTAAATAATTTGTATATGATCTTCATATTACAATAGATCATGTACCAATTCTATTTCTTCGAAGGTGATTATATGTGTTGGGTCTGGAATGTACTTCCTTAGTAAAGATATACGGAACACATCGTGTACTTTATATATTCTTGGTGGAACTGAAAAATAGTAAGCTATAGCACAAATTTTTCCTAGTATTTCAAAAGTCCTGAAATACCTAGGGATATGTTTCCCTTTCTTACTAAAACTTATAACACCCTTCCATTGTGACACTTTCATGAAAATGTGATCACCCACTTGAAATTCCTAATCTTTTCTCTAGTTATCATCATAACTATTTTTCCTTCATTTTGTTTATTTGATATGGGTTTGAATAGTATTTACCTTTATTATTGTTTCCTACACAAGTTCTAGGACTATATCCTTCCTTTCACTATCTTCATCCCAACAAGTTAGAGGAAAACATCTCTTTCCATATAATTCTTCATATAACACCATCTGAATTCTTGAATGGAAGGTATTGTTATAGGAGAACTCTATCAGAGGTAAATAATGATCTCAAATATATTTAAATTTAATAGATCATGACCTAAAAATTTCTTATAATGTTTGACTAGTCATTTCAGACTGTTAATCAGTTTGTAGGTAATAAGCAATGATCAAATAAAGATCAGAATCAATATCCTTATAAAGAGTCTTCTAGATTTTTTATGTAAATCATATATCATGACTAGATTCAATTGGTAGAGGTGGAACAAGAAGTCTTATAACATCATTAATATAGATTTTTTCAATGTGATCAAGTGGTAAATATTCTCTTATGGTGATGAGATTTCAAATTTGATAAGGCGAACAATGATAACCCATATTGCATCATTCTTCCTAGTAGTCTTTGGTAATCCAGTGACAAATCTATAGTAATGTAACCCCATTTCTATGTAGGAATATATATAGGTTTCATGTCTCCTCTATGATTCTGTATCCCAACCTTCACATGTTAGAAAAAAAAACTTCTTGACACATAATCATAAATTAACTGATTCATATTATCCCACCAAAAATGTTTCTTCACATCTATATACATATTGGTGATACTATGATGTATAGAGAAATTTGAACTATGAAAATTATCCAATAATTCCATCTTCAACTTTGGTATATATGAGACACATAATCTCTTTCCAATTTTTATAGTTACATCATCAAAAATTAATTCTACCAATTTTCCATCATTCATGACATTAATTTCCTTTTGAATATTCTTATCAACAGGTCGAGACATTTTTATTTTTTTCAACAAATATGGATTGAGATTCATTTGAAAAATGGTTGATGTCTCCCCTTCTTTATTAATTTCAAGATCCATATTTACTATATAAATGAAAATATTACCCCTATTGATCATAATTTTATTTAGGACTCCATGATCTTTCTAGATCAATGCATCCACTGCCTTATTTTCTTTTCCAGAGTGGTAGTGTATTCATAAATCATAGTCTTTGAGTAGCTTGTGGCATCAACTTTGGCTCATGTTGGGAGATTTATGTGAAAATATATATTTAAAAATCTTTTGATCCATATATGTATCATAATTTTCACCACATAGATAATTCATTCCTCTCTTAAAATAAAATATTACAGCTGCCAACTCAAGATCAAGGGTTGGGTAGTTTTTTTCATGAATATTTAAGTTCCTTGATACATAAGTAATAACTTTTTCATTATGCATAAGTAAATAACCAAGTCCCTTATTTGATTCATCAATATATATTACTAACACATCATTTCATGATGGTTTATTCATAATTAGATAACTCACCAATCACATATTCAATTCTTCAAAACATTCTTTACATTATTTTGTCCATATGAAATTAACCCATTTTGAGTAATCTTGGTTAACAGGTTTGGCAATCAGTTTTTTTAAAAAAATCACCTATAGTAACCCGAAAAACCAATGAAACTAGATACCATAGTTATGTTCGTTGATTTTTTCTATTATTAGACTACATTTTTCTTCATAAGATCAACTGAGATTTTATCCTTGGAGACAATATAGCCAGGAAAAGAAGTAATCTGAAGCTAGAATTCACAGTTGCTAAAATTTCCATATAATTGTTTTCTTATAAGAGTATGAAGAGTGATCCTAAAGTTATTTTAATAGTCCTCATATATCTTATAGAACACCAAGATATCATCAATAAAAAAATTCAATATATTCCTTGAATAACCTTTTTATTAGATCCATGAATACTGAAGGTACATTAGTCAATCCAAAGGAAATTATTGTAAACTCATAATGTCGATACCTTATATGAAATGTTGTCTTTGGAATCTCTTCCTTCTTTACTCTCAATTGATGATAACCAGAATGAAGGAAAATCTTTAAAAATCATTAATCTTTGTGAAGTTGATCGAATAAGTCATCAATGTGAGGTAGAAGATACTTTTTCTTTATTGTGATAACATTAATTTCCCAATAATCAAAAAAACCTCATATATCTATCTTTATTATTATAAAAAATAACTGGGGATATCTAAGGAGAAACAATGGGGAGTATATATCCATTATATAAGGCCCCAGCCTTAAACCTTACTTAATCTTGAGTTATTACAAGATTACACATTGAGGATCTTTTCGGGTTTAGAGTTTTAGAGAATTAGATCATAAAACTTGCATTACATTCCACATATAAACAAAGTGGTTACATAAAGATAGTATTCTTCATTCCCATCAATGGAAACACATTTAAAATAAAACATGGATTATTTCTTGACACATCCTTGACTCTATCATCTTATCATGTACCTTTCCCTTGACCTGTGAAAAACATTTCAAAAACTTGGGATGATCATAAAAACTCAGTATGGGTTATAAAAAACATGGAAAGGAAACATGAGTTCATATATACATAAGAATTAAATCATACTTTACCCATAAAACATAGGCACTTTAACATACCTCATAAAATCATGAATAAATCATAGAAATCATAAGACATAAAGGTAACTTGAAGCATTCATAACATTCTTACGTAGGGAGTAACCCTCTTGGTTACGTTTGGAATACCCATCAAAGTATATTCCCTAAAATATCTTCGGAGAAACCTTAACATTTCACTCCTTCGCGTTACCCAATGAATTGGAGAGCTATAACGGGCTCACCCGCCCTTAGTTTATCACGGAACCACCCGTCTTCATAATAATGCCCAAGAACCATAACATAATCATATCACATAAAACATGCATAAAGGAAACATAAAATTTCCACATTTCAATCACGAGATATCAATACAACACATTGATATAAAAACATTATGAAAACCATTTTCAATACCAAAATAAAAGAAAAGTAAAATATGGTATTTATTTTTCTTTTAAAAAGAAGGTATGGCTTGTAGAGGAAGCCGAAACTCAAATAACGGTTACGACGGCAGAGAAGTCGTTGTCGCCGCATACGTACGACATAAACATTCCCTTTTGTCGTTTAGTAAACGCTTCGTATAAAAAATATTCCTTTTGAATAAACGTAAAAGTCAAAGGGGTTTATACACCGTATAAAAGAAAGTTGTGTATAAAATAAAATATGCCTCAATGAAAGGAGATTGAGACGAAGTCCCATACCTCGTATCCGAATTGACCCGACCGTTCTTTAATCTCCTGAATAATAAACTTGAGTTAATCTATACTTGCTTATGAATATTTTTCAAGTTCATTATTCCTTTTATACCATGTTATGAACATCATGTAATCAGTTAAGTTAATAATGTTCATTTTGTCGGTATTTGGTTCTTAAGTCAAAAATAGACTTCTTACACTTACATGTTGTTAATTTGGTCAAAGGTTCATTATATCCAAAATGGTATTCATGATTTATATATCATATATGTCATATATATCCAGTACATACATGCATTTATAATATTACATAATCATTTAGAGGTAAGAAATGAAATGCACCGTTCATGGAGACGGTAAGCCGTACGTACGCATGAACGCTACTTTCATTTCTATTTCATATTTTATAGGATGGAATCATAATGATATAAAGGTATATTATAATTCCAGTATAATATCATATATAATATCATAGTTCCATCCTTTATATGTCCCACATATGGTATTTCACGAATCAAATCACTTTGAGGGGGCGGTAGTCCGCACTTCCTAAAATGAACATATCGTGTTTACCCATAATGGAAACCATAAATTTATGCCCAAAATGAAAAAAACAGAAGATTAAGGAAAACATAAACATATTATATATCATATATAAAAATAGTGACATCATAATGGCCACCTTTTAAGGTGTTAAATGAGTGTTGAACAATCATCGTTTCGGGAGGCAGAATTTCACCATCCACGGAAACCGTATGTTATTTAACCATTTGATGTAGTTGTGTGAGAGTTTAGCTCAAATAAATATTATAAAAACATCCTAGTATATTGATGATACTGGTGTTGTTACAAAAGAAGTAAATAAAAAGAGTTTAGGGGGTTGGAGAAGCAAAATAAAACAAATGAACATGAGAGAATGAATTACCTTTAAAAGTGTAACTCCTTTTGATTTGAGCCTAAAGGCTTCCTTTGAAAGGAATCTGCCCAAAGGTAATCCTCTATGATGAGGAGCGGGATGTGGAGAGAGAAAATGGGCAGGGGTTGGCCGAGCCAAAGGCTTGAAGAGTGTGTGAAATGAGGTAGAGGTGGGGACCTTTTATAAGAGGAGAGGAGGGGCACTTTTGGAAAGTAAAGAAATATTACTTTATTTGAAAATGTGTTTCGGTTTCAAAAGGTCCCACATTGATATAATTCGTGGATAAGGTGATAAGTCTTCGAAATCCACTCATCCAATATGTTTTGGACATGTGTAGTTTATATATTTTACATTATCTTTCTATTTTATTTAAATCGTCAAATAATGATGTCGTCGCTGCATCATTATTATGTCATAAATAATTAAATTTATTTAATGTATAAAAATTATAAAACAAATACTATGATATAGGAAATATTTTTAGCTTTCCAATGACTATTTATAATCAAAATTTGGACCTGTATAACCCCACTTAAAAAATTTTTTTGTAAAACATATTATGTTTGTGTCATTTTCACTTTAACATTAAATAAAAAGTTATTTATGTCATTTCCAAACCAAAGTGTCTCCATGGAGTCCCCAAGTTGACCCATGGCTTGTCTTGGTCGGCCATGACACAACCAATCAGGTTGGGACATGTTTCTAGGTCATTTCATATTATTAAAGCATTATTTATACCTTAAACTACACTAATTACCACTAATCGCGATTAAAAACTTAATAAGTTACTATTCACCAAAAAATTATTTTAATCTCATTGAACCACATTTTACTTCTTAATGACAACCATGTATGTCGGATTTTCAAAATTCAATACACATTAGTGATAAACTTTCATTTAACTGAAAAATCAGTTTGCTTGATTACCACTTAGTGGTTTCACTATTCATCAAAAATTGAAGTTTTTCAGAAAATTACCAAAAATTCACCCTAAGTTATATTTGATATTCCGAATTCAAAAATGAAGTCCATTTTACAAAATTAAAATCATATAAGTCACATTAATTAATTCAATAATTAATTCCCGCTGCCAGAGCAAATAGCGTGTTTTTACAAAACATTAAGTATCAAAAGATTGACACCAGTTTAAGTCTAATTTCAAAGTGAAATTGATTCCAATGACCACCATTGGATAAAATGGTAAAAATATATTCATATTACACATTAATAACAATTCAAAAGATAATCTAATCATATAAATAAATTAGATTAAAAAGCATTTTTAATGTAAAATGCAGTATTTTTCACTATTCATTAAAAAATGAACATTGTCAGAAAAATACCAAAAATTTACACAAAGTAAATTTTGATGTCCCAATCATAAAGAATAAGTTTATTTTTGACAAAAATAATTTATAAAATTGTCAAAATATAGATTCAATAATGTTTTGCCATCAAAAGGCAGTAAAACAATCTTTTAAGAATATTAGTGCATTCCATGCATAAGATTGTATTTATTTTCATTTTAAGCATCTATAACACTATCTTAATCATTAATAGACATAGATAAAAATATCTATTATTCATTACTTACTTGGGATGTTACATCCTTCCCCCCTTTAGAAAATTGCGTCCCCGCGATTTATTTACATATCGAATAAATGGGGGTACTTATCCCTCATTGCATTTTCAGATTCCCATGTTGCCTCTTCAATCATGTGGTTTTTCCACAAAACCTTTACCTGGTGAATCAACTTATTCCGTAACACTTTCTCCATGTGGTCAAGAATCTGGACCGGTTGTTCCTCATAAGATAAGTTCTCTTCCAGCTGAACTACCTCTGGACTCAAAACATGAGATGGATCTGGCATATACTTTCTCAACATCAAAACGTGAAAAACATTGTGTACCTGAGATAAACTCGGAGGTAAAGCCACTCGGTATGCAACTGATCCAACTCTCTCTAGAATTTCGTGTGGTCCAATAAACCTTGGAGTCATCTTTCCTTTCTTACCAAATCTCATCACACTTTTCCAAGGAGAAACCTTGAGAAAAACATGATCACCTACCTCGAAAGATAGATTCTTCCTCCGGTTATCCGCATAACTCTTCTGCCTACTCTGAGTTGTTCTCATGTGCTTCTGAATCAGCTGAACTTTTTCTTCCATCTCTTCTACCAATTCTGGTCCCATCAACTTTCTTTCACCCACTTCATCCCAGAAAGCTGGAGTTCGACACCGCTTCCCATATAATGCCTGAAATGGTGCCATCTGTATACTGGAATAGAAACTGTTATTATATGAAAATTCAACCAAAGAAAGATGTTGGTCCCAACTTCCTTGATAATCCATAGAACAAGCTCGTAGCATATCCTCCAATGTCTGAATTGTTTGTTCTGACTGCCCATCTGATTGAGGATGAAAAGCTGTACTAAAATTTAATTCAGTACCCAACGACTTCTGAAGGCCTTTCCAAAAGTTAGAAGTAAAACTGGGATCACGATCCGATACAATGGAGAGAGGAACTCCATGTAACCTGGCTATCTCTTTAAGATACAAACGGGAAAGTTGATCAAGAGAGAAAGTATCTCGTATAGCAAGGAAATGAGCAGATTTGGTCAAGCGAACAACAATAACCCAGATTTCATTATTACCTCGAGATGTCTTCGGTAATCCAACAACAAAGTCCATGGATATATTCTCCCATTTCCACTCTGGAACTGGTAAAGGCTGAAGCATCCCTTTCGGTAACTTCCGCTCTGCTTTAACCTGTTGACATGTCAAACACTTCACAGTAAAATCAGCAATATCTCTTTTCATTCCATCCCACCAGTAATACTCCCGCAGATCTCTATACATCTTAGTACTGCCCGGATGAACTGAAAATGGAGAACTATGAGCTTCACATAACAACTCTCTCTTCAACTGTTAATCACAAGGCACACACAATCTCTTCCCAAATCTCAAAACACAATCACTATCAATGTTGAATTCAGGCAACTTACCTTTCTGAACCAGCTCTAACTTTTTCTGCAACTCACTGTCTTGCTTCTGTGCTTGCTTGATTCTATCTGATAGAGAAGATCTCACTGATACCTGAAACAAAAAAGAAGGACTTCCTTCACCAACAAATTCTATGCCAAAGTTCATTAAATCCTTGACCAAAGGATCACGTTCCAAACGCAACATTGTTAATGAAGCATTACTTTTTCGACTCAAAGCATGAGCCACTTTATTTGCTTTTCCCGGATGGTAATGAATTGTACAATCATAATCATTGATTAATTCCAGCCATCTCCTTTGTCTCATGTTTAACTCTTTCTGAGTGAATATATACTTTAAACTTTTGTGATCAGTATATATTTCACACTTTACTCCATACAAATGATGCCTCCAAATTTTTAAAGCAAAAACAACAGCAGCTAATTCCAAATCATGTGTAGGGTAATTTACCTCATGAGTTTTCAACTGTCGTGAAGCATAAGAAATTACCTGATCATTCTGCATTAGGACGCAACCAAGTCCTTTCAATGAAGCATCACTGTATATAACAAACTCACCATTCCTGGAAGGTAGTGCCAAAACTGGAGCATTCACCAATCTTCTTTTCAATTCCTGAAAACAATCATCACATTCTTTTGTCCAGATAAACTTAACACCCTTCCGAGTTAGCTTATTCATTGGACTAGATAACTGTGAAAAATTTCTAACAAACCTTTGGTAATAGCCCGCCAAACCAAGGAAGCTACGAATCTCAGTTACATTTGTGGGTCTTGGCCATTCTTCCACAACTTTTGTTTTTGCAGGATCAACAGTTATTCCATCTTTAGAAACAATGTGACCAAGGAAAGAAATTTGTTGCAACCAAAACTCACACTTGCTGAATTTCCCATACAGTTTATTTTCTTTTAAGGTTTGCAAGACAACCCTTAAATGTTTTTCATGCTCCTCTTTACTTTTAGAAAACACCAAAATATCATCAATGAAAACCACCACAAACTTATCCAAGAACTCATGGAAAATTCTATTCATTAAGTCCATGAATACAGCAGGTGCATTGGTTAGCCCAAAAGGCATTACTACAAATTCATAATGGCCATATCTCGTACGGAACGCGGTCTTCGGAATATCTGCCTCTTTTACCTTCAGGTGATGGTACCCCGATCTCAGGTCAATCTTTGAAAAAAACTGAGCTCCCTGGAGCTGATACAACTTCATTTGATGGCCCGACATCTTCTGAAGTAGTTGCAAAGGATTTCACCACCCCTTTTTACTTGTAGTCTAACTGCTTCCCATCACTCAAGCTTCTTGTCGGACACTCGTTTGCATAGTGACCCATCTCATTGCACTTATAACATTTCACTAACTGTAAATCAAATTTGTTCTTACCTTCACCTTGATCCTTTTCAGTGCAATCACGAGCCTTATGTCCCATCTTACCACATCGGTAGCACTTTCCAGAATTCAGAAGACATTCCCCAGCATGCCTTTTTCCACATTTATCACAAACTGGAAACTTAGTTCTCTTACCATCAGACTTTTTTGAATAATTCTTACCTTTCTCCTGCCACCTCAGTCTCTTCTTCTGCTAGTTGTTATAGAAAACTTGGTCATCAGTAAACTCCATTTACACCTTCTTAGCACATCGAACAAGCTTTTCATAACTTTTAAACTCACGAGAAGCTATTGCCCTTCGATACTTTGGCTTTAATCCTGAGTAAAAACGATTGATTTTACTATCAAGGTCCCGGATAAAATTTGGAGCATACCTTGCCAATCGAGTGAACCTTTCTTCATAGGTAGTCACTGAGTCTTCCTCTTGCCTCAATTCCAAGAATTGATTTTCCATCCTAAGTCGAACAACCTTAGTAAAATACTTCTCAAGAAACATACCTTTGAATTCATCCCAGTCAAGTGCATCAATCTCATCAGCGTCCCTGATATTTTTAACCATAGACCACCACTGATCTGCTTCACCCTCCAAACGGTAAATAGCAAGACTAACCTTTTGATTGTCTGAACACCCCATGACATCAAAAATCTTCTCCAGTGCTTTAATCCACCCTTCAGCTAGCACAGGGTCAGATGATCCTCTGAATGATGGTGGATGTTTCCTCATGAAATGTTCCACCACTGACATGTTCCTCTGCAGTTGGTCTGGCTGATCTCGTGTATGGATACCACCGCCATTTATCGCTTGAGTCAACTGCGCCATTACTGCAACAAACTGTTCAGTTCCTATTCTGACCATTTCTGGATGCTGATTCGGAAGGTTATTTCCTTCTGTATGCCTTCCTAGAACTGCTTCCCTGTTTCCTCTGCGGAAAACCATTCTGAACAAACATGTCTTAGATGAAGCAACATGGTAATCTTTAAATGCTATATCATTTCGAAAAAAAATATTTTTGGATAATCATTTAATATAATTCTAACTCCTAAAGTTATCTAAACCGACCTTTGATACCAACTATAAGGCCCCAACCTTAAACCTTACTTAATCTTGAGTTATTACAAGATTACACATTGAGGATCTTTTCGGGTTTAGAGTTTTAGAGAATTAGATCATAAAACTTGCATTACATTCCACATATAAACAAAGTGGTTACATAAAGATAGTATTCTTCATTCCCATAAATGGAAACACATTTAAAATAAAACATGGATTATTTCTTGACACATCCTTGACTCTATCATCTTATCATGTACCTTTCCCTTGACCTGTGAAAAACATTTCAAAAACTTGGGATGAGCATAAAAACTCAGTATGGGTTATAAAAAAAACATGGAAAGGAAACATGAGTTCATATATACATAATAATGAAATCATACTTTACCCATAGAACATAGGCACTTTAACATACCTTATAAAATCATGAATAAATCATAGAAATCATAAGACATAAAGGTAACTTGAGGCATTCATAACATTCTTACGTAGGGAGTAACCCTCTTGGTTACGTTTGGAATACCCATCATAGTATATTCCCTAAAATCTCTTCGGAGAAACCTTAACGTTTCACTCCTTCGCGTTACCCAATGCATTGGAGAGCTATAACGGGCTCACCCGCCCTTAGTTTATCACGGAACCACCCATCTTCATAATAATGCCCAAGAACCATAACATAATCATATCACATAAAACATGCATAAAGGAAACATAAAATTTCCACATTTCAATCACGAGATATCAATACAACACATTAATATAAAAACATTATGAAAACCATTTTCAATACCAAAATAAAAGAAAAGTAAAATATGGTATTTATTTTTCTTTTAAAAAGAAGGTATGGCTTGTAAAGGAAGCCGAAACTCAAATAACGGTTACGACGGCAGAGAAGTCGTTGTCACCACATACGTACGACAAAAACATTCCCTTTTGTCGTTTAGTAAACGCTTCGTATAAAAAAGATTCCTTTTGAATAAACTTAAAAGTCAAAGGGGTTTATACACCGTATAAAAGAAAGTTGTGTATAAAATAAAATATGCCTCAATGAAAGGAGATTGAGACGAAGTCCCATACCTCGTATACGACTTGACCCGACCGTTCTTTAATCTCCTGAATAATAAACTTGAGTTAATCTATACTTTCTTATGAATCTTTTTCAAGTTCATTATTCCTTTTATACCATGTTATGAACATCATGTAATCAGTTAAGTTAATAATGTTCATTTTGTCGGTATTTGGTTCTTAAGTCAAAAATAGACTTCTTACACTTACATGTTGTTAATTTGGTCAAAGGTTCATTATATCCAGAATGGTATTCATGATGTAGATATCATATATGTCATATATATCCAGTACATACATGGATTTATAATATTACATAATCATTTAGAGGTAAGAAATGAAATGCACCGTTCATGGAGACGGTAAGCCGTACGTACGCATGAACGCTACTTTCATTTCTATTTCATATTTTATAGGATGGAATCATAATGATATAAAGTTATATTATAATTCCAGTATAATATCATATATAATATCATAGTTCCATCCTTTATATGTCCCACATATGGTATTTCACGAATCAAATCACTTTGAGGGGGCGGTAGTCCGCACTTCCTAAAATGAAGATATCGTGTTTACCCATAATGGAAACCATAAAGGTATGCCCAAAATGAAAAAAACAGAAGCTTAAGGAAAACATAAACATATTATATATCATATATAAAAATAGTGACATCATAATGGCCACCTTTTAAGGTGTTAAATGAGTGTTGAACAATCATCGTTTCGGGAGGCAGAATTTCGCCATCCACGGAAACCGTATGTTCTTTAACCATTTGATGTAGTTGTGTGAAAGTGTAGCTCAAATAAATATTATAACAACATCCTAGTATATTGATGATACTGGTGTTGTTACAAAAGAAGTAAATAAAAAGAGGTTAGGGGTTGGAGAAGCAAAATAAAACAAATGAACATGAGAGAATGAATTACCTTTAAAAGTGTAACTCTTTTTGATTTGAGCCTAAAGGCTTCCTTTGAAAGGAATCTTCCCAAAGGGAATCCTCTAGGATGAGGAGAGGGATGTGGAGAGAGAAAATGGGCAGGTTTTGGCCGAGCCAAAGGCTTGAAGAGTGTGTGAAATGAGGTAGAGGTGGGGGCCTTTTATAAGAGGAGAGGAGGGGCACTTTTGGAAAGTAAAGAAATATTACTTTATTTGAAAATGTGTTTCGGTTTCAAAAGGTCCCACATTGATATAATTCGTGGATAAGGTGATAAGTCTTCGAAATCCACTCATCCAATATGTTTTGGACATGTGTAGTTTATATATTTTACATTATCTTTCTATTTTATTTAAATCGTCAAATAATGATGTCATCGCTGCATCATTATTATGTCATAAATAATTAAATTTATTTAATGTTTAAAAATTATAAAACAAATACTATGATATAGGAAATATTTGTATATTTCCAATGACTATTTATAATCAAAATTTGGACCTGTATAACCCCACTTAAAAATTGTTTTCGTAAAACATATTATGTTTGTGTCATTTTCACTTTAACATTAAATAAAAAGTTATTTATGTCATTTCCAAACCAAAGTGTCTCCATGGGGTCCCCAAGTTGACCCATGGCTTGTCTTGGTCGGCCATGACACAAACAATAAGGTTGGGACATGTGTATAGGTCATTTCATATTATTAAAGCATTATTTATACCTTAAACTACACTAATTACCACTAATCGCGATTAAAAACTTAATAAGTTACTATTCACCAAAAAATTATTTTAATCTCATTGAACCACATTTTACTTCTTAATTACAACCATGTATGTCATATTTTCAAAATTCAATACACATTAGTGGTAAACTTTCATTTAACTGAAAAATCAGTTTGCTTGATTACCACTTAGTGGTTTCACTATTCATCAAAAATTGAAGTTTTTCAGAAAATTACCAAAAATTCACCCTAAGTTATATTTGATATTCTGAATTCAAAAATGAAGTCCATTTTACAAAATTCAAATAATATAAGTCACATTAATTAATTCAATAATTAATTCCTGCTGCCAGAGCAAATAGCGTGTTTTTACAAAACAATAAGTATCAAAAGATTGACACCAGTTTAAGTCTAATTTCAAAGTGAAATTGATTCCAATGACCACCATTGGATAAAATGGTAAAAGTATATTCATATTACACATTAAGAACAATTCAAAAGATAATATAATCATATAAATAAATTAGATTAAAAAGCAGTTTTAATGTAAAATGCAGTATTTTTCACTATTCATTAAAAAATGAACATTGTCAGAAAAATACCAAAAATTTACACAAAGTAAATTTTGATGTCCCAATCATAAAGAATAAGTTTATTTTTGACAAACATAATTTATAAAATTGTCAAAATATAGATTCAATAATGTTTTTCCATCAAAAGGCAGCAAAACAATCTTTTAAGAATATTAGTGTATTCCATGCATAAGATTGTATTTATTTTCATTTTAAGCCTCTATAACACTATCTTAATCATTAATAGACATAGATAAAAATATCTATTATTCATTACTTACTTGGGATGTTACACATTATCACAAAAATAATATCATTATTTCTTAAACTACACTAATTCCATAGTGTACATTATATAGAGAGTATTTTATATTGGTCTTGCATTAGGGATTAAATCATTAGAAAACTCAACATCATACTATGGTGGATGACCATGTAATTACTTAGGAAATTCATAAATGTATACCTTCACAATAGGTACATCCTATATTTTAATATCACATTTTACATCCCTAGGTTGTGCCTCCTATTATTCCCTAAGAATATCATTCAGAAGAGCTACTAAGGGTGGATCTAAACATAACTTAGACGATGAAATATTCTCTACAATGATTAGTAATTCCATATCTTCATATCACATCAAAATTTCCTTATCTCAATAATAATTTTTGTAACAATGTTTTGAATGACTTTATATACCATGGACTATATCAAAATAGACCATTGGTATAATATTGAAGTCAACAAATAGTGAATGTTTATGTGTCATAATGGTAACTGACTAAAACATCCTTATTACGATGAGAATTCAATAACAATTCTTTAAATATAATTATCTACTTAATATACTAGGGGAATATCTAATTTTCATGAAAAAATTGGAAATTATAAAGGAGTGCGAAGATACATAATCAAAAAAATAATTATATAAATTTGAAGATAAGAATAAACTACCTTCCACCAAATCAGTAGGAACTTCAACCTCATCTATTATGATTGAAAAATATTAGCCCTCCCCTTGGTATTTTATGATGAAAATCCCCTATATTCCTGGGAAAATCATTTTAATAGTGTCCCATATCCTTATAAATGAATAATTTCAAATCAGAAGCTTCTTCCTTACCCTGGAAATCATGATCATAGTGACCTTTCTCTCCACACTAGTAGAAAAATCCCATTCCTATCAGGAATGTTCCAATTTGTTTCTTTCCAAATTTATTATAAGATAAAAAATTCAACTCTCCCATTATTACCATTTTCTAGATTTAATTTTAGAGAGTTCTCATCCAACCTTTATTATCTTCATGTCCTTATAAGCTATAGTAATTGGAGAATTCATTCTCTCTCTTGATAGCATATTATATTATTTCCTCATACAATGAGAATTCTTGGGATACTAGTGCAACTTGAACGATTATCTTAAAACCATCAACAAAATTCTAAATATTCCTCTTTGGATTATGTATATAGTCTAAAATATACATTATGTCCAAATAAAGTTAGCTTCGTACATAACAACAATTTCCGCTTCATTTTTTCTCAAACTCAAGAATTGACTCTCAACATATTCTCATTGTTCATAAGGAAAATATTTTTCCATGAAGAGTACCTTAAAATCATTCGACACCATTTTTTCTATTTCTTCTTCATCTTTAGTGTTTTGAATAAATGACCAATATTGATCCACATAACTCAAGAAATGATAAAATTCCCTGAAAACCTCCTCCCTTTTATTACTCCCCAAAAGGAGAAATATATTATCTACAGAACTTATCCATTAATTAGCTACAAATATATTTTTATTCCTATTAAATGATGGAAATTTTGGATGCATGAAGAGGTATAAAATTGTTACACTGTACTATGGATCAGTAGGTTTCATCATACAGGAAAGGTTATTGGATATAACCTGATTCACCTACTCCAATATAGTTACAATTTAATCATCTCTAGCTCTAACTTCATTATATTTCCTATGATAGAAATATCTACATGGATTACATTCATTGAAATGGTTTCCATTCTTTCCACTAGGAACCATTTCTAAAAAAATGTCATATATTATATTAGATCATAATATTATGAATCATAATTTATAATTTCAAAACTACTAAAATGCTTAACATTAATTTATAAATTTATGCATAGCTAATATCATAATCATAAACTGGGTATCTTTAGGAATATTCTCAACTCATATTTTTTTTAAATCTATCATATTGGTTTTAAAAAAATGTGAATTAACCCTTGCATATTCCCTGAGAGTATCAAACCAGGTGTATAATAAGGTACGTTTTCCATGCACCAAGTGATGATCGATACAAATTCCAATATTCTCTTTTTTGATTCTTTACCCAGAGGTACATCTATGATAGATCTGAATCCACTTTTATTATCTATAAAAGGATTTATTTATTGAAAATAAATATAATATATACCTTAAAAAATATTATGATGTTATAATGTAATTATAATTTTCCTCAAATTCAATCATAGGTTTATGTTCTATAATCTATGTTTTCCTAAATCTAGTTCCCAAGGTATCCACTAAACTTGATCTAATACCAACTATAAAGTCCCCAAAACTAGTATATATAGTTGGTGGTTACTTAATTACATTGGTTTTAGATACAAGAGATCACATCTGAAAGGGTAAAATATTTTAACAGACTTGGAAAACTAGAAACATTCTTGAAATTCACAATACATTTAAAACATAAAATAAAAAATAAAATTTTCTTTGAGAACACCATTATTCAATTTATCATATACCTATATATAAATCATAATACACTTCCTAGAATCATATGGAAAGGAAATATACGAACGGGGTGAGCTCTAACACTCTCTAAAGAAAGACATACAATGGAAGTTGTAATGAACAAATAATTCATAATCAATATGGAAATTGAATAATTGAAACATATTCCATTTAATCAATAGCTTAAACATGAATAATAATATGTAAGTAAAAATTGATGATCAAAATAATTCCATGTAAATAGTCACAAAATCTTAAAACATATCCCTGGAAATTCTATCTAATCAAATAATCACATGGACATCAATAAATAATATCTTAATGAGGGAATGCATAATTCCAGACATAATAACTATACCATAAAGGAATTATTCCTAGAAATATTACATAAATGGGCATGCCCTTAGCAAAAAAACCTAAGGTATTTTGTATCATGAGACCTACTGATGTATCGAGTGGCTATTTCAGGAACCACCCATCAATTATTAAGTCCGATACATTCCTCATATGAAAGGGGATAAACATAACCAATGTAAACATTCATATTGAAAAAATAGAAAATGAAATATTAAAAATTTCAAAATTTAATAAACATATTCAATATAAACATTCTTATTGTAAAATGATTATAAAAATTCTAATACTTTCCCTAATCAATAAACTTAATCATAAATCATTCGGTGTACTATAGAAAATTGTATCGAAATAATACATCCCACTCAAACTGATCATAAACGAGCCATAGAAATAATAATAATGGTATCATTACAAAATATTCCCAATGGATAATAATATTAAAATAGAGGTTTTTTCATTAATGAATAGAAATACCTTACAAATTCAATTAAAAACATTCTTGAGAAATATAACTTTTTAACATTAAAAATAATTTTCATAAACTATAAATTTCATTAATATTGGGATTTTTTTGAAAATATTATTATAAGCTTGTAAATTAAGCTTCAAAGCAATTAGTGGTCACGATGTTGGGAAATTATGTACATTATGAATATATTAAAACAAAGATTCCTTTCACATTTTCGGTAAAAGTCAAGAAGTGCCTCATTTAGAAAATGAAAAAAATGATTCCTTTCAAAACATTTTTTAAATATTAAAACATGGGTAAAAATTTATTTAATAAATCATTTTGATAGTTTGAAAAAAATTAAATTATTTTCAAAAAACATGGGTATGGAAGAAAAAAGATTTCTGACCAAAGATAAAAATAAAGCTTGTTTTTATTAAAAATAATTTCTCAATAATTTTATGTACCAAAGATATTAAAATGGAAATATTACTTAAAAAATTCATGAAAAACTAGATGAAAATAAAATATATTGGATTTAAGATAT
Organism: Viscum album; assembly: GCA_963277665.1. Lineage (NCBI taxonomy): Eukaryota > Viridiplantae > Streptophyta > Magnoliopsida > Santalales > Viscaceae > Viscum > Viscum album. Next base: position 1,876,267,111 of record OY728143.1, on the reverse strand, counting down.
AAATATCAAAAAATTCCCCTAAGGGAGGCTTAAACATAAATAATCCTGAGTAATGATGAGATTGTGAAATAAAACATTACCACTTTGGTAACTTTTGTATCATATGAACCATGAATGAAATAACATACAATGAAATTTTAAATACCATGAATATAAATACATTCCTAATATAACATATAAAAGGGGTAATATATACACCACAAAACAATAAGCGGTGAATATGGCATATGCCTCATAGAAGTTAATGTGAGATGAAAAAATCTTACCTTAGGTATGAATTTAATCATATGTGTTCAATAATATTATATAATAAATATATAATTATTATACATATATTAAATAACAATACTCATATATATATATAATACCATATATTATTTTATTTTAAATTTTTTATCTCTCGTTTATTAATAAATCTTTATTAGAAACACTATTCTGGGTGATAACCGAAATATTTTTCACATATGTTTTGGTTCGATAGTTTCAGTCCCTATAATTTGATCATGGGTCCATAACCTATAGAATTATAACCATTATATAAATATCATATATTTTAATTATATAAATATTTATAATAATCTATAAATTCTAGATTGGAAAATGAGTTTCACCATTCATCGAGATGGTAGGCCGTATATATGTATGAACAATGTTTTCATTTTTTAATTGACTGAAGAAAATAAAGGTAAAAAATATTTAAACTTTAAATAATCGTTATTATTTTATAAATATCATATATATTCCTTAAATACATCCTTATTACCATATATTTTAAAATAAAATTACAAATTTATCACATCACTGTGTAGAGGCGGTAGTTCACACGCATGAACAAGCGATGTTATCATTTTACAATGGATTGAAAGGTAAGAAGGTATGTGTGATATTATAATCCCATAAGTTTAATTATGTAATTTATATAATATATATACATCAAATCCATCCTTATATCCAGATGTGAGAGGTCTTTATTGAAAATGAATTACATCGGTTCGTGAGGCTGTAGTCCGATGAACAAACGATTAACAGTTTAGTTTCCCATTTGATGGAAGAGGAGATGAATATTGGTAATTAAATTACAATAATAAAATATTAGTATATTTAAGATTCTAGTTTAATTATTTTTTCATATTTTATTGAGATTTTAAGCAGTTAAAAGAATAAATAAAATGAAAAATGCATGGTTAAAACCATACCTCTTATTCAGAGAACCTCTTTAGGTTTATACCTAAATCATTAAAAGATTGTTTTTATGTTAAAAATAAAGACTATAGATAATGGGTAGGTATTTAATGAATGTTTTTGGGCTATTCTTGGCTGAAAAAGGGCTTTGGAAGTGTGAATATGAGAGAATAGGGGGTTCCATTTTATAAGTGGGGGGCACACTTGGATTTTTTGAAAACAATAAATCATACCCATGTTTTTTACATTACATAAGGAAAAAAATGGATTATTATCAAAAATTAGTTTATATAATTTCATAATATGTCCATAAAAAAGAATTTGAAAAAATTTATGGTCATTTTTACCCTCATCTTCTTAGTTTAACCCCCGATAATTCCATTATAATGTTTATGATTTTTATTATTTATTTTGACAGAAAAATAATTTGAAAATATTATATAACATTAATTATTTTAATTAAAATTATGTAATACATTTTTCAAAATTCAATTAATAGAATTTTTTTATTTTAATTTAAATTTAATATCACAAACACGATGAAAAATTTTTTTTCTAAAGGAAACATTTTCATAATATGAAAAGTTTTTATAATAAAAATTTCCATATAATTCATTAAAATGACATAAATTAGATTAATTATGATATAATTAAAAAATTTACTCTTAAAAAAAATTTAAAAAATGGGAATTTGTAAATTCATTAAAATAAATGACAGTTTCAAAAAAATCTATATTTATTAATATTCATTGAAAAAGTAAACTTTTTCTGAAAATTATAAAAAATAAAATCTGAGATTGTTCCAAGACGTTGATTTAAAAAAATGAATTTAATTTTTTCAAATAAATTTTCTAAAAGTGAAAATAATTAGTTTAACATAAGTTTTGAAAACACGATGATACCATTTTTTTGAAAAATACATTTTTTCAAAAAATCATTTCTTTTTCTTTCAAATGATGATTATTATTTTTATAAACAATTAATACACAATAAATTTATCTATATGTGTCTAAATCATATAAGTTTCATAATTTTTTTTGGACTACTCATACCTACCAATTTAATAGCTAGGTTATAACAACATACTATATTAATATTATTTTAGACTCGAGGCTGTGTGTATCATAAGCTATTAATAAGTTTGAATTTATTTAAAATAAAATATATATCATAAAGTCTTGGGGAGTTGCATTTTTTTACTTGTAGTTTCTATGACTCATAATGATATGGTGTGTTCTATCTATATGTTTTTTCTAACCTATTGTGTGATATATATCATACTATATTTGGAGGTATAGTTTTGGTATTGATGATATGTGAACCATCATGTTATGAATACCCTTAGATGGAGAGTGTTGTAAGACTTGAGACAATGGAGAAAATGGACCTGTACATTGGGAAGGTTCATGAAATCCCTGCGTACAGACCCGTGGTAACAACATTTGTGAATGACGACCATATGGATGCTTTCACATGTTTATATGATTCCTAGGGAAGGCCAAGTATCATGTACACTTTATTCCTAGTGGATAACAAGTGGAAAGATTACTTTATGACTTGTGTATTTTAAGTAGCATGTTTACTCGATGCCTAGTGGATTCCATGTATCATGTTCACTCAATGCCTAGAGGTATGATAGGAATATTTCCACTCAATTCCTTGTGGATGTTGATTGACATGTTCATCGGCCTTGAGTATATACATCAGTTACCTATAACATTCTTTATGAATATCCTTCTGGTATCGATTCAAAGGAGGTTGGACTAGGGATCATGGAAGCATGTCTATAGCATGATTTCTTGTTTGTTTATTTATTGTGTCTTCTTGGAGATATATGATATTATTATGTAGTTATATATATATTTTACATTATACTGTGATTATCACATACATGTATAATAAATTTAAAAATTGGGTACTAGAGTGTGGGTGGTGTCCTACTGAGTTGTACTCACACCCTTCTCGAGTGGGAAATGAACTAGGGAACCTGATCATCCCTCACTAGTTGTAGGTATGGGTTGGCCTGAGGACCAGTTTTAATCATTTAGTTGTATATCTCTTTATGGGTTAGGAAAATTGGATTAGATGTGTCTTAGAGTTGGGTTTATATAATCATGTAATTTTTTTCATTTCTATCATATATGTGATCATCTAGATGGGTGATCAATGTAGTTTTTTAACTATTATTTTTGTGTCTATTGATTCCATATTTATTCAGTAAATTAGAATGTTATTTTTCCATACTATAATTGTATAATATTAAAATTTTGGTTATTTATTGTTATTTTTTACTATAATTGAGGGAATAATTTCCACATAGTTCCTATTTAGACCCTTGTTGCTTATCAGAAACCACTACAGTATGGGTAGGAACTCTTTAGGTCATGTGGAATTCTAGATCAGAAAAGATGCTTCAAGTATGGATGTTTAAAATTGGTATTAGAGAACAAGAGTCTCATTTTTACTATTTTAGTGAGTTGTCAGACAGGTAAAATAGGAATGTGATGGATCTTATTATGAAACTCAATCTGGTGTTTCACAAACACCATTCCTGAGGGAATTCTAGGTTACCCAGGCATGTGATTAATGTTCTTGGATTGTGATGTTATTATCATATATTTTAACCTTATGTGGAACACATCAATTTTTTGGTAGTTATTTAATATGTTTTGGGATCTTGACCCTATCATCAAGAGGTATCACATTCATCATATTTGACATGTAGGTTTCTCATGATATATATACTAATTATATGAGATTATATTGATGGTGTATGACTCTACTTCTCAGTTTTAATAACTTGTACAATGTTTTCACATATGAGTTTTGGGTGACATTATATTTCTCTGAACCTCCATACATGTCTACTTAGGATAGAAGGATATCTAATACTATAATTTTGTAAACCTAGGTGATGACAATGACAATGAAGATGATAGTGATGATGATGGTGATAATAATGTAGTCCCTTTACATTCAGGTGGTGCTATGAACATTGTTAGGTAATTTTCGGGTGATAATTACCTTGGTAAGAACCTTTTATGATAATCCATTAGATAGGCTAGGTTAATTCTAGTGAAAAATATAGCCTATGTGGAGTGATATATATATCTCAGTGGAATTATGTTTCATTAAACTAAGAATCTATGTCTTCTAGAATATGTTAGTCTAAGAGTGAAAATGTACTGGCATGTGTTTGGAGATGTTCCTAAATGAAGTTTTGTGAGTCATGACCCATAGAGAGACATTGTGTTGGTTTTTTATATGATCATGTGGCCTTAGATATGAATCTATATTTAATTTAATGTGTGTTCTTCATTATTCTTGGTAGTAACCCAAATGGGGATATTCCTTATAATGGGATGGTTAAGGTTAATGTCTTAGGGGAAGTTTTCATTGAAAAAATTCTACTTTATTGTGTTAAATGTTGAAAAGATTAAAGGATGATATTTCTATTTTCTTGAAACCTAAAAGTATTGACTACATTATTTTCCATTACTTTTGATACATTATTGGGTTTTAGATATATTTGATGCTTGTGTAATACAATGTAAGTCCTGTGGTTACCTGACCTATTATCTCAGAATAAAACTCTCACTTATAACCATGTAATGATCATAAGTTGTAGGACCTTGGAGGGTTATAGAATGGGTGGATGCTCAGTGGATCTAAATAATAGTTGTGTTTCTGGTGGTGCAATTTGAATCTCGATAGCAATGTGATTCTATTTCTATAGAGGAGTGATATGAATGGTCCTATTTAGTGTAGTTTTCACCTTTTGGATTGTGAGTTACTAAGAGGGATGTGAATAAGAGACTAGAGGGTCGTGATAGAGTGTAAAATCACTATATTGGAAAATTCAATGGAATTTTTATGACATTATGAGAAATACTAGTTTAATGAGTGTTCATACCTTTGATATCATGCAGATTTTGTTGAACTGGTGGAAACTGGGTGATGAGTGGACCATTGAGAATGTTCTGGTTCTGTTGATGAACCTAGATGAGATAGTGGTAGTAAGTCACTAAAGTTTTGGATTCAGGATTTTCCTTTATATAAGAAACTATTTCATTATAATGAATCTTGTATGGTTTGGAATCCTAGAGGTTACTATGAGTGGAGATGTCTCCTTAGAGAGAGATCACATCGAAAATGGATTGGGGTATTGTTGGATAATCAACCTAAGGATTTAATATATGTAAATGTCATGGTTTTTTGAAATAACATGCATGATGGGATGATACTCATATGGGTTGAAATTCATAACCTATTCTAAGGCTACCTAAGGATGTCATGTGTATCAAGAACTGATCATTGGATATAATAAACTGCATTCTAAAAATCTAGGTGTGTACAACGCTTGGTGTTTTCTTAACGATCAGGTATGAATAAATGATCTAGTTTAGCCATTGATTTTGTTGATGGAATATTTTTGGTATTTCTATGTAAAATTATTATATTTTAAGGTATGTTTATCTTTCAATAATTTTATTTCTTTAACATCTTTCTGAACACATAACATCGAGCTTTAAGAGAATTGAGATATATTAAAAAAATTATGTGATAATGAAGTTGTTGAATCGGAGGGAACAAATATAATTAACATAATTATAAAATATATTCATAATGGTCAAACTCAATAAAAATTTATATATTAATTTATAGGAAATAATATCTCAAAATTTAGTGAAGTTATATTTTGCTTCAAAAAATGAAATTTTCATCAAAAATGATTTTGTTACATTTTTTGTGTGGAAATTATAATTAATTTATAAAAATTTTAGTAATTTTGTTTTATAAAATTAGAGTAATTTTTTAAATAATTATATAAAAATTAACTTATAGTTAAATTTTGGGATTTTTTAGAAATTATTGATTTTTCTATGAATAGTGAAAAATACCGATTATTCAAATACTCTCATTTATTTTTATCATATAAAGTAATTTAAAAGTCCCAATCTACTTGGAATTTTTTATTAAATTAAAATATTATCCATTTTATTTATAAATAATCTAATTAATTACATTTTAGTGATCATTATACCTGATTTTTCTATATGTTTATTTTTGGGCTTAGAAATGCATTTTCTTCAGAAAACAGTTTTTTATTGCATTTTGATTTTTTCTCTTAAATTAATTAATTCCACTTATATTAATTGAATTTGATAAAATTGATTCTATATTTGGAATCATTAGGTCCAAATTTCTTAAATATGTCTCTTTTTGTCATTATGAATAGTAAAGTTAGCAGATATTTGTCACCTCAGTATAGGTAAAACTAGTAAAACAGGGCTAAATATATGGGATAAGGATTTAAAATTACAATAGAACTTTAATTTTTATAATTTGATAAATAGAGTTTTTAAATTACCATCTAAATCTCTAAAATATTTCCACTTGGGTCTATTTTTATCTGATATTGACCTTTATATTACGTTAATAAATGAAGATAAACAAAATGTCACACTCTTGACTTTATTATCTCAAATATTTTTCCATAATGATAAAAATATTTTATATTTACTTTTAAATTCTTATTGGATATATGAAATAATTTTTTTTACAGTGGTATTTTATTTTATTTTTTATTGATTTAATTATTACCTTAAATCTTCATGCAACACCGACACACTATTTATTCAATAAATAGAAATTTACAATAAAAGATTAAAAATTATTAAAAGTATCAAAAGTTGGATAAATTATTATATTACACAAATTTAATAGATGAATATATAATATTTGGGATATTTGAAAGGATTAAATTCTAATTACATAATTATCTTTTCATTTTTAATGTCAAATTATATGAATAGTGTTAAAAATAACATTAATATATTTTATGAAAATAATATATTATTAAAGTAATTAAAAATAATAAAAATTTTGAAATAGGAAAAATATTTTAATATCTGGTAAAAAATTCATCCCTTTTATATTAATTAGAAATTTTTTCACCTTATAAGTAAAATTATTACCCTTTAATATTTTAAAATTCATTACCATGTTTAAGGTGAAAATTGGTAAACTAAGGGATTAATCCCAAGTATAAGGTTAAAAATGATATATAAACTTATCCAAAATTGATTATATTATTATATTAAGACCATATCCTCTATATATTTAAATATATTCCTTTTTTTACAATTTTACTTGAGTTAGACACATATTATATTATAATGTTTCATCAATTTTTAAACGTTCCCTCCCCTCACATATAAAAGGAAACCCCTTTTATCTTTTCTTTACACTACATTGAACTATATGGCTTGAAAAAACCCTTCCCAATTCTCTTATCCACTTCTATATCCATGAATTATAGGTTTTTGTTCTTCTTAATATACCATTTCAAGGGTCCTTAAGAAGGAATCTAAAGGAAGTCTATAGACGTAGAGGTAATTGTTTTTACTAACTATTTCATGTTTATTTATTCTTATACTTACTCTAAAAAATTTATTTGTCATAAAATAATAAATTAATTATCATAAATATACTTAGATTTTATTTTTATTTTGAGACAATGATTTTCCACCTGTTTTCCATCCTACAGAAAGTGAAAACATCGCTCGTGGGTATGTACGACTTATTATCTCAACGTTGCAGTGTAATTCATTTTAATCACTACATTATTTAGAATTTTATAAAGATATATGCAATTAATACTTATGATAATATGGTATAATTATTATTTTTTAATTATAATAACATATATATCTTATTACCTTCCAATCCCTTAGAAAATAATAACGTTGATCATGCGTATGTGTGTACTACCACCTCCCTGAAGAGATGTCATCTATTTTTCATTTTCCATTTACATAGATGGTAAGGATATATTTAATAAATATTTATTATTTATATAATATAAAAACTATCTTTGGAATTTTAATTATTATTAACATTTATTTTTTTTCCATCTATTAAAAATTAAAAACAACATTCACTCGTACGTGAAAAATATAATTTATTTTCCTATAAATATATTTTAAGTATAAATATATATATATATATATTATTTATATAATGAAAAAAAATCTATAGATGATGGAACAATGATCAAAGTATAAGGACCAAAACCACAAAACCATAATATATGTGGAAAACAAAGCAGTTATCACTCAGAACAATGATTTTAATAAATAATTTTTAATAAACGAATGATTAAATGTTAATATTAAATAATATATCGTATGATATATATAATTATGGTTTTATAATACATTTATAATAAATCTAATTTTATTATATATAGTTTTTGAACACATATAATTGATGTTAGACAAGAGGTAAGGGGTTTCTTAATTCAATTTACATTCTTTGATTTATACTTATACTTTATTTAATATGTTGTTCCATTAATATGTGTGAAGTGATATATGATTTTATTATATGGAATTTAATTTAATTTTTTTTGTGTTTATTTACAATTTTTAAAATATATTCACTTCATTAATTAATTATCACTTCAATGATATAATATTTGTAAGGGATTTTATCTCAACTTGAACTCCATTGAGTCACATTTGGTAGTATGCACCTATTTATTTTTATGTTGTGTATATAATAACAATTTTGTTTATTTAAGATGAATAAATATTTATTAGTTCTTATTAATGTTTCAATTCAAGTTACTCTTTCAAGGGGTTACAATTTAAAAGATACTAAAGAGGTAGGAATTTATTTTACAATCTCATTTTTTGGGATTGATTATATTTTCATTAAATTAATATTATTATATTTCTTCAAAAACCTCATCTATTATATTATCATATTGATATTTTAGGACATTCAATATTTTCAACCAAATTTTCCTCTATTTTTAAGTTTAATCAAGTAAATTAATACTTAATAGAAAATGGAATCTTATTCCTCTTTTTGATTAGGTATATTTTCTTTCATTTCTATATTTTCGAATTTTCTTACAAAAGGAATTTTTATTTAATCAAATGATATATTGAGGAAATTTTATGTTATCTTTTAAATTTTAATTTTTTAAATGAAACATTATAATTTTTTTAAAGGGTAAATTTTATATTTCTCTACAGAAATTCAAAATTATTGTTTCTTTTAACGTATATAGTGTTAACATATTTTCCTACCGCTATAACCATATTATTATTTTTAAATTATTCTATATTATTTAAATGGTTTAAAAATAAAAAAACTTTAATGAAATATTATTTTAATGTTTCAGTTCAATTTTCTAAAATTCTATATTTTATTACAAAACCTATATTTCTAAGGAATTGATGGTTATATTTTATCTCTTATCAATTTTTTGTCATTAAATATATCTTAAAACATTAAATTTCTTATAATCATTGGACATACATTTCTTTTAAATAGACATACTATTTGTATCATGGATTTTATTATTTCTTATATCGTATAACATTTCTACCTGTTGCGTTATACTTTGAAAGTTATTTAATTGACTAAATAAATATTTATCCTCCATATTATTTAGTCAATATATATATATATATTAATTGATAAGGAATATTTTTCAGGAATTAAATTGACCATTAAATATATGATGAATGCATTGGAAATGTAGTGATAGTTGAGTTATGGAATTATATATCCCAGGAATGCATCGATCGGTCTCATGAGACAAATTAGTTGGCTAGATTTATTAAATGTATTTTTGGTGCTTTCATACCCATCGATTAAACTGTATTAGCATAAGGCTTTGATGGTAAAGATATCATGATTTCTGAGATCATTATTTCCAACATTAACCATTTCCTTCATTGATAATCTTATTATTATTATATATGAGATTACTATATAGATATTATCCATGGATGAATTTAATGTTGAAGCTATTTATTAAATGAAATGTGTTTTCAAGTATTTACCTTTACATATTGATTATAACTTATTTATTCTTGATATATTCCATTTTAAATAACTTTTACTAGGTATCTGATCTCATCCTTTATTTTTTTCTTTTCCCTAGGATATGAAAGAGGAATATTTGAATGAGTTTAATGATGCAAACTATTTACTTTCCCTATGTTTTATATTCCATTTCAAATATAAAATGGGAATAATTTATATATCTATTTTAACAAGGAAATTAAACTATTAGGTACTTTTGGGATGTGAACTATTGTATCATTTTTAAATTTTATAAAATAACTATCATCTCTCGGTTACTGGAGTTATGGTCTTTATAGTTGGTATCCGAGCAAATTTAGTAGAAACAATGGGAATATAATTTAATAAAACATAGACTATGAAAAATTACTATTAAACATACTTTTAGGATAAGACTAAGTATTATATAACAACCGAATGTTTTGTGATAATGTATCTTTACAAGTAATACATACATGATTTGATAGTACAAGAGGATGTGATTTTCACACATACACGTCTTGGGGTAATAACCCTAAAAAAAGTTGGTCGAGTATATCTCATCCATAATTCTAGTTCTCGGTGAGTGGTCAATTACTACACACTTATTTTGACACTCCTTGGGGGTATTATTGGGTTAATTTAGATTTTATTTATGAACTAATAGTATTAACGAGAGAGTATAAATATAGAAACCTATGATATTTCATGGTAATATGGGATAAACCTAAAGTGTCATAGGATGATAAGTCTAGAGTTGATAATAAGTTTAACTACATAGATAACCCTTTATATGTTTTATGTGATAGGATTTTAAAATTATTAAGGATATTTTTGGAGACTTTTACGGTAATAAAACCCCTTGGCTTATTTTATATTTTACTAAAAAAGTTATTAGAGTAAGAATTATTTTATATTTTCTGGATGTATGTTTAATGTTATTGATAACCCTAAGGGTTAATACTATCTCTAAAATGAGGTAAATATGAGTTATTTCAATTTTGGAAAAAATTATTGATTATATAGATATCATTTGGATTAAAAATTGATGTGGTGACTAAGTGATTAATGTTATTTCAGAATAATCACACTATATTTTTGTTGAAAATTATATGATTAAGGAAAATGGAATATTATTTTCTACAATGTGATTTCATTTTAGGGATAAATATTGATTTTACTTGTGGAAACACATATTTTTTTAGTTATTTTATGGTGAATCAGGTTATTTTTGAAAATTCTTAGTATATTATAGAATATATATGGTCAAGGTATTCATTAGTTTTTATGTGGATAAATTTTTAATCAAATATTTGGGATTTTTGGGTGTTGAATTTGTTCAAACATATTTTTGAGGGTTCTTAAGGCTCTCTATTTAGGGAATAAATTATGTGGAACTCTAGGAGTTATTATTGAGGTTTTAGAGAACAAGGTATTTATTTATATTGGATACCTAATGTTAACCATTTTGGTTTTGGTAAATATTTAGAGAAATATAGAATGATATTTAATTATTTTATAGATCTTATGATCTGATAAAATTTTATTTTATTGTTTTAGGCATGAAAAATTCATCTTTAATGTTGATTTCATATACTAAGAAAAGAAGTAAAAATTCATAAAATCACATACAAAGGACGAAATTGTTCTTATAAAATTGAAATATATCAAGTAAAAACATTTTCTTATGTTATCTATATTGATAGTAAATTAATCCATCAATATTAGGAAAATAATCTTGTAATAATTTTTTCCTATTTTACCATCATTTCTGATAAATGGATGGTCTTTTCACCCCTAAATGATTTATGGTTTTGTGGTCATTATCTTTCTTAGGACCATGTTATCTATCACTATCTATTATTACAAGTATGTTAGACTTCTCTTTAATATCTATATTTTAAATTCCCACTAATTTTTATATTTTATGGGAACCCAAATACTTGATATTTCAGTTAAACTTTACGATTCTCACTTTCCATTTTCAAAATAAGTTTTATTATCCCTATGTATGATGTGGGTTTTCTAAAAGGGTCAAAAACTTGATAAAATATATAAAATTCTAAGAAAATATTTTATTTAATGGGATATAATGTAAAATCCTATGATTTTTAGATACAATTCTCTTTATATAATTTGAAGTGTTCAATAGCTTGCTTAACACAAAACATTGAGCTTTAAGTGAATTTAGATATATTATACAAATAATAATTACATGATAAAATGGAATTAAAATTAGAGGGTATGAATATAAGTAAACACATTATAAAATATAGTTATAATGGTCATAATAAATACAAATTTATTGATTAATAATTATGAAATAAGAACTCAAATTTTAGTGAGGTCATATTATGCTTCAAAAATAAAATTTTCTTAAAAAATGAATTAATGGAATTTTTTTTGAGGAAATAGTAAATAATTATTGAAAATTTTATAAATTTTAATTTATAAAATTAACATAATTTTTGAAATAATTATAACAAAATAAACATATGGTTAAATTTCATGATTTTTCACAAATGATTGATTTTTCATTGAATAGTGAAAATACTGATTTTTCAAATACTCTCATTATTTTTATTAAATAATGAAATTTAAAAGTCCAATTAAATTTTGGAATTGGTATTAAATTAAAATAATATAATTTCCATTTATAAATAATATAATTAATTAAATTTTAATCATAATTATACTTAATTTTGGTATAAGTTTATTTTTGGACCAAAAACACATTTCATTGAATTTTGTGTATTTTAACTTAAATTAATTTTTACCACTTATGTGAATTGAATTTGATAAAATTTATTCCATATTTTGAATTATTGGGTTCAAATTTTGTAAATTTTACCTTTTATTTTTGGTCATTATAAATAATAACCATGGTGGATGTTTTTTAACTCATTAAGGGTACAATGGATAAAATAGGGTTAAAACTTTGGGATAAGCCTTTAAAATTTGATTTAGAATATTAAATATCAATCTGTATTAATGTATTTAATTAATTTTCCATAAATTTCTAAAAAATATGGCCAATTGGTGCCATTTTTCTTTGATATTGACCCTTATATTACTTTAATAAAAGAATAAAAGAAAATGTTACACTTTTGACATTAATATCTCTCATATTCTTCTATAAGGATATAACGAGATCATGTTTTGTTTTAAATGTTCTATTAAAATATGAATTAGTTTTTTTATCATCATAATTCATTTTTATTTTTTTATTTTTTAAATGACTACCACAAATTATTACACAAAACTGACTGAATATTTATTAAATTAATAGAAAAATACAATAACTGAATTTAAAAATATTAAAAGTAAAACAATTTGGATGAATTATTATGTTCCAAAAAATTTATAGATTAATCTATCATATTATATATGTTTTAATGGATTATATTTTTGTTAAATCTTTATCTTGGTATGTTTAATGGAAAATAAAATGAATAATGTCAAAAATAATGTTAATGAAAATTTATGAAAATAATATTTTAATACATATTTTAAAATTCATAAATATATTTTAAGAGGAGAAAATTTATAAAATATGGTCTAAAATTTTATCCCATTGTCCATTTATGTTCCATTTTTTAACTTGTATTAAAAATTACAAGCCTTTAATATTTTAAATGTCATTAACATGATTAAGGTTAAAATTTATTAACCAAGGGGTTAATCTAAAGGATAAAGTTTAAAAGTATATCTAAAATTTTACAAATTTTATTGGATAATTATTTTAAGATCATAAAATACTTATCATAATATCTATTTCATTTTGAAACATTTCACATGATTTAGACAAAAATTATATTATAATATTTCATGAATCTCTCAATGTCCCGCACCCCTAAATTATAAAAGAACACCCAAATATATTTTCCTTACACCACATTGAGCCATATATCTCGACCAAACCTTGAAAAATAATGTTTAAAAAAAATTTATACATGATTTAGTGGTTTTTTTCTTCTTAAAAAACCATTCAAATGGTTCTTAAGAAGGAATGTAATGGAAGTCTGCTGAAGAAGAGGTAATCGTTTTGACTAAATATTTCAAGTTTATTTCTTATTATACATTCACTAAACCTATTGTAACCAAAAAAATAAATAAACATTATATTATCATAATTAGAATTAGAATTTTTTATGAATATGGTAAAACCATTTCACATCTCTTTTCTATTATAAGAAAAGTGAAAACATTGCTCATCCGTACGTACGACTTACCATCTCCACAAAGCGGTGTAACTCATTATTCATCGCCAATTTATTTGGATGGTTATAAAAATATAAATAATGGATATATATATATTTATATGTGTGTGTGTGTGTGTGAAATATTTCATAATTATTCTTCTATAATTATAATATCATATTTAACTTCTTACCTTCCAATCTGTTGATAAACAATAACACCACCCGTGCTTATATTAGAACTACCACCTCCACGAAGTGATGTGATCATTTTTTGATTTCTAATTTTAGTGTATTGTAATAAGGATAATTTAAATGAATAAATATGATATAATTTATATAAAAATTACAAAATACCAATGAATAATTATTTATCTTTCTTTTTTCCATTCATCAAAAAGTGAAAATAACATTCATGAAAATGTACGGCTTATCGTCTCCATGTATGGTGTAATTTATTTATCTATCTATACATTTTATAGATAACTATAAAATTATATTTATTGATTATATATGATATTTATATCATGATTAAATTTATATATATGATGTAACATTTTTTAAGGTAAAAGGTTTAAAACTACCGAACCAAAAAATACGTGGAAATGAAGTAGTTATAACCTAAAATAATGACTTTAAAAAATAATTGTTAATAAAAATATGATAAAAGGTTATATTTAAATCATATATAGTATTATATATATAATTATATTTCTGTAATATATTTATAATAAATATATATTTAAAATATAGGAGTTTCAGATATATATGAAGGAAGTTAGACCCTAGGTAAGGTGTTTCTTAACTAAATTTCTATTCATTAGGTCGAAATTTGATATCAATGACTATGTTTTTCCATGGTAATGTGTTAAATTAACTATAATTGTATTATGGCGTATTTACACTTGTTTTTTTATTTAAATTTATTATACATAATCAATTCATTTAGTAATTATCACCTCAATTTTATGATCTTTGTAAGGAATTTTGTCTCAATTTAAATTCCATTAAGTCATATATGGTATTACATACCAATTTATTTTTATACGGTTTATATACTAGAACTTTGATATATTTCAAATGAATAAATATTTATTCATTATGGTTAAATTTTTAATTAAAGTTACTCTTTCAAAGGGTTACAATTTAAAAGATAACAAAGTGGTAAAAAATTATTTCAAAATCTCATTTTGGATTTATTATATTTTGCATTAAGAAATAATATAATATTTCCTCCAAAAACTCAATTTACTTTATTATAATTTTTATATTCAAGTATTTTCCATGTTTTCTTCAAAAATTTAATCTATTTAATACTTTAATCAAGAAAATTAATATTTAAAATAAAATATATTCTTATTTCTATTTTTGATCATGAATATTTTTCTTCCATATCTATATTTCTCAAAATGGTTTAAAAAGGTCATTTTTTATTTACTCAAATGATATATTAAGTAAATTTTAAGTTATCTTTGGATTTTTACATGTTTTTAAAGGAATAATTCTAATGTTTTCTGAAAGGTTCATTTTCATATTTCTTTTAAAAAAGTCAAGAGTAATTTTTCTTTTAATAGATATGATATTGATATATTTTTCCACTTTCATAACCATTTTATATTACATATATTCTCCTAAAATATTTAAATGGGTTTTTAAGTAAAACTATGTTTTTAAATCTTATTATAAATTTACATTTATATTTTATAAAATACATGATTTTATTACTAAACATATTTTTATGATGAACTAATTTTCATCTTTTATATATTATTAATTTTGTGGTCATGAACATTATTTTACAAAAATTCACTTTTTTATGATCATTGAAAATTTAATTTATCTAAAATATCCATGTTCTTTGTATCATGGATGTTATTATTTATTAAATAATATTCCATTTATACATATGGTGTTTTAATTTCAATTTTATTTGATTGAATTGGGAATTGTTGAAATTTATATTCTTTATTAAATAAGGATATTTTTAGATAGGGAATATTATTAATCAATTAAATTTATCATTCAATATATGAGGAATGTACTAGACATGCAGTAATGAGTGGGCCTTATAAATATATAATCCCTTGATTCCTTGAAAAGTATCATCAGAAAAAACATTTAGTTTGCCTTATTAAATGAGTTTTTGGTGTATGCCTACCCATCGATTAAAATATCTTAGCATAAGGCTTTGATGGTAAAGATATTATGATATATGAGATCATGAAATCCAAAAATATTAATTTATTTTATTAACAATTCAATGATTATTATTCATGCGATTAATTCCTTGATATTATCCATAGATGCATTATGTGTTCATGTTATTGATTAAATGGAATGTTTTTTTAATTATTTACAATGTATATTGATTATTCCTTATTTATTCACAATAAATTTCTCTGTACATAACCCTTAATGAGTATCTAAGATCACCCTTTATGTATTTCTTTACCATGGGATATAAAGAAGGAATATTTTATTAAGTTAAATGATGTATAATATTTACAATTTCTATGTTTTATATATCTTTTCGATTATAAAATGGTAAGAATGTATGTATCTATTTTATGAATACGATTATGTTATTCGGTTTATTGGGATATAATCACATATATCTTATTCCAATGTAATAAAATATCCATTATCTCTAGGTTATTGGAGTTAAAGGGTTGATTAATGAAAGAACCATGAAGAAAATACAAGGATAGTCCTTTGGAGGGGATCATTGACTTGTCACATATGAAATCACCAATATTATGGGAGGGGGTATGGACTTGTGTAAGACTAGCTGTTTAATGATCATGGTAACTCCAAAAGACTGATATAGGGTGGACCTAATAGAATTATATTCCATGTTGTATTTAATATATTCAATTCAAATATGGTGCTAGATGGAGTCCAAATATAGGATTTAGAGTTGGGAGAAAAATCGACCTGAACTAAAAGTGAATAGGATCATTAGTGCATTAAGACATGATTGATAGACTTATGGAAGGTGAAACTAGTTAGTAAATGATTTTGGGAATTTCCTCATAGTATGCTTGGACTCTAGAAAGGATTTCAATTAATTTAATGATTCCTTTGAGTCTTAAGGCATCATGATTAGTGGCTTCATGGCGTGATAGTTGTTTTATTTGTGTACCTTTGTAGGTAGTCAGTTGGAAGTTAAGAGAATAGTGTTTAAACATGAAGTTGATTATTTTGTATTGGAACCACATAGAGGACATCATATTTTATACGAATGAGGTTTTTAAGGATAGGATATGGCCTTTATAAAAGATTAGTGTGTTTAATTTTTTCAGTAGAGACTCATTGGTTTAGCTCAGAACTAGGAACAAAGTTTTGGTAATAAATTTTGAATTTGTTCTTGTGTTTGATTGAGAAAGATGGAATTGAACATAACTGGGTGTGTTGTTAGAATAACAAAATAATGTTATGCGTGGTGATTCCAATAGTGTTAAACACCTAGATTCTTCATTAGGAATTATTTGGGGACGCTATGGTGTATTGAGTTTAATAGTTAAGGTGATTATATTCTTGTTGTTGGAGGACATAAACCATTTGTAATGGCTCATGATATTTATTCTTTGAGTCACAAAGCATGATAAAGATGGGAATTCAAGATTGAGTGTGAAATTGAGGTGATGAGTTGATATTTGGGGGATGAAACACATAAAACTAACTGAGGATGATGATAAAGGTTTATTGGAAGGAATGATTCTCATGCTACCAAAACTTCTAAAGGATGATAAGTGCTATGGTGGGAAGATTCTAATGACCTGAATCACTACGGGTTGTGAAGAATCAAAGGGAAATTGAAATTTTAATTTGGTGGAAATATTTTTCATATAAATTAGTGTCTATCCAAGATAATTCAAGTTTGAACAACTAAAATAGAATATGTGTTACTTGAAATGTTTCTCAAAGGTTATCTTCTGGATCAGTAATTAAACTGATAAGGTTCAGAGCTACTGGAGTTATCACAGTATCCTTTGGATAACCAAAATCCCCCAATGGTGATCTGGTGGGGTGGGAAGGGGCCATGCTATCTAGAAGGACTCACCAACTAGCTTTTTTCTAGGAATAATCACTGTTACCCAGCATGTCTCATTGGATTTACAATGGACCTCGACCAACTAATAGGTGGGGCACACTAGGTGTCTCTTGATGAAAGAACTTATGAATTTTTTAACTACTGAGGACCACTCAAGTTTTAACCCCTTTGATCTATATTTTGAGAACAATTTGAAATTATTAGCCTCTATTCCCCTCTTAAATAGAATTCCTTGATCTAGGGTTGATCTAGACTCTACATGTTGGTGAATATGGGTAAGATCCTTCACTTTTCTTTGATCATTCCCCCCTTCTTTCTCATGTGGTGGCATCTCATTATTCCACTCATCAATGATGATCCTCTTGGTAATTAATTACCTTTATGATCCTTTTATGTATCAATTATACTTTTATCCTATCCCCTTTTATCATCTTGGTCACCTATTGAACATTTTTGTGATCATACTTAAATAATCAGATGAAAATTCCATCAGATCTTGGTGGAATTGTGAAGGAATGATGGAGATTTGGATCAGCATGTCTAAAAGATGTTTTGTGATAATGAAGACAATATATTTATGGGTGTTTCGTTTAATAAATTTTAATTTACGATCTATTAAATATTTTGTAGTTTATTTTAGAAAATTTTACCTCCCAACATGAGATTGATTTGGGGATTGTTCTCATCTTAAAATTGGGTGTGTACTGAGAGTGGATGAACTCCATTGGATTACATTAAGACTAAGGTACATCACTTGGTTGAGTTATTCTGAAGGTTTCATTTTATTTATATTAAATATTTCTTTATTGTGTTTCTATGTGATAGATATTTTTCATGGAATGATGTTGGATTCATGCTACAGACCTTATATGGATGGTTGTTAAGGGTTACGTCTTGGCAGTGATATCTGATAAGTCTTTCAGCATGTATGACTTTTTCCATTTAAATGTGAGTGTCATTATAATTATTTAATAAAATATAATTTGATTATATTTAATTTTTTTGTATTATTGGTTGTCACGACCCATCCCCCAGGTCCTGTACCGTGACCCCAAGTCTGCCTCCTGAAGGCCAGGTGTTGGTGACTAGTGTCGAAGGCATCAACCTGTAAGTGGGAGGTATTTTCTTGGATACTTGTACACATGTGAACTCAAAAACCAAATCCAAAAAGCTTAAATTTGAACACTAAGTAATCAGAAACCAGAGTACAACATCAAGTAAATAATTGAGTGGAAAAAATGGTCTAGTATAGAAGCCCAAAAAAGAATTGGAGACAACAAGGTACAAAGGGAGCACTGATGGCCATCTGCGGAAAATCCCAAATGATCGCTAGATTAGTGAATCTACTGGAAGTTAAAGTAGTATTTCTTGTCTGCCTGGTCCTACTAGGACCCTCCTGGTCCTAGACCACCAATTCCACCGTTGTAACGTTCGTCTATCCCATCCCCCTAAGCTCCTCTATCAAAACATCAAATGTCTGCACCAAACACAACACGTGTGGGCAAAGCCCGTGTAGGGGTGAGTAACTCAGTACTCAATAGGGAACCCTGACACCCTCGATGGTCTCTCAAAAATACACAAAGTAAAACACCACAAAACAACCACGAAGTAAACTACAAATCCAAAACCACGAAGTAAACCATAAAACCAAAACCACAAAGTAAACCACAAAGATTATGCATAGTCATCTCTAATAAGGTATATGCCAATAAATATACCTAGGTCATCCAGATATACTCTTCTCAACCATAGAGAAACATAAGGATCCAACCTCAAATCCATTACCAGGATTTCCAAAGAAGGCTCAAAGCATAACTCAAGGATCAGGAGTACACGCTCCATGAGCTGGCCATCCCTGATGGCACCCATCTGAGAGATGTACTCCATCAGGTACAACTCAACCATTCATAATGGTACATTCTAAAGGACGTGCTCGATTAGGAACTTTCTGCTAGAACTACCTTTAGTGCCCAGTACTAGAGGTTTTGTTGTCACGGTCTTGCGCTCAAAGCAAGACCAAGGGAAACTAAGTGAAGAGGACCACTCTTCGACACTGTATTCAGTTGGGGGATCACTGCTCTAGTCTAACCTACAATATCTCAGTTTCTATAGTAAGAAGTAGCCCAAACCTCTGTCTGTCGAGGGAGAACTAACTTCTACCTTGGTATGGATTACATAAAGTGTAAGGGCCCACTCCTCGTAACTGTGTCCTGTAGTCGAGGGAGCTCCAAATACCATGAAGGACTTGCTCCCCATTGCTACTCAGAGATTAGGGAGTACTACTCCATAAGTGAGGACCTTCACCCTACCCCATAAGGGAGTACAAATCTGGTAGTTTTTTTACTGTGGGGGACTCGTGCCCTAGTACGTCATGGGATTACCAACCCTAGGATAGAGGACCCACACCCTGGCATGGAAGGGGAGTACCAACTCTACTGGAACAAGGTGTAAAGAGGACATGCACCCTAAATTGGAAGGGGTGTACAACTTGGTGACTAGAGGACCTGCACCCTTGTAAAGTAAGGGAGTAACCAACTCTATCACAATATCTGTTGTGGGGTACACACACCCTAGTACATCAAGGGAGTACTAACCCCAGGCTAGAGGACATGTGCCTTGGCACGGTGGGGGAGTAATGACTCTGTCGTAGCACTGCGTAAGGAGGGCCCACACCCTGGGTTGACAGGGGGTACCTACTCCTAACATAGAGGACCTGCACCCTACCCGGTAGGGGATTACATGACTCTATGTGATTTAATTATGGAGGACTCATGACCTAGTCCAATAGGGGATTACCTACTCAAAAGATAGAAGAACCTACTAAGAGGAAAACGAACCTACACACATGATGTGGGGAGTCCTGTGTCTACCGGAGCAGAGGAGTAAGGAATACCCATGCCTTGAGTCATCAAGGGAGTATCCATCCTAACTCTCACCAGAAGAAACACTATGGTTCTGATCCTCAGGCAATCGATCATACCTCAACTACCACGAAGTTCCACAAATAAGTGACCCAAAGGACCACTTTTTCATAAGGGTTCCAACACGAGAGAAGATGCATCAATCAAACGCCCGGTCTGTAAGTTATAAGAATTTTAGTACTGAGGGTTTGGTTGGATTCATGTTCGATCCAACCCAGTCGTACTTCAACTTTATCCAAAACTCAAGTGGAGTATCTCAAAAGGACCGCCTCATCCCAAGGGTTCCAATTCCATAGACGGTTCGTCAGATAGATGTCTAGTTTATGATATTAGGATCTTTAAGTGTAGCTGGGTTGAAATGGGGTCGGGTTCGGTATGACTTGTTCAGACCGACCTGACCCAACCCGATCTGGGTCAAACTGACCCGGGTCGACCCGGGCCGGCCTGATCGGTCTGTCCCACCTGGTGAAGTGGCCCGCCAGGCTCACCCCGGGTTGTCGTTGCGTGTTGGCCCCCTTCTCCTCGAACATGGAATAGCCATGTTTGGAACCTGCTCACATGGTCAGGCCCATCAGCCACATCCCCCACGTCAACCCGCAAGGCGGGTTGACTTCTCCATGCGGTGCCACGTTGGGGCCGTGGGACTCCAGAAACGCGGCCCGTCGTGGTCGCAGCTTCTGCCACCCAGGCATGCCACTGGGTCACGCCTCCTCCTCTGGGCAGTGGTCGGGTCAACAGCCTACCTCTTCTCTAACAGGCATGCGGTCGGTTCCACTGCCAGTGCCAGCGCGCCGGCCGTAGCTTCCCCGGGCCTCCAAACGCACTCTGGTGACCTGTTTTTTGTACTGTTTGTGTCTGCATCCCCCAGGTGATTCCCTCTTCACTTCAATAGATCTAGATACACCTTTTTGTCAATTTCAAAGAGTTGATCACAAGGAATGAACATGAGGAGGGGCTCTGTCCTTGTTTGTGTTGGCCTGCACCCTCCGCATTAGAGGATAAAAAACTGGGGAGGTTTATGGGAGTGTATTTCAAAGAAAAATAAATCAATCCCAACATTGAACACCTAAAGATACTATCCATCATGAATGAGTGACTTTTGGATCAACTTTTTCATGGGTTGATCCACATCCATCATTTTAAAACAATGAAGAATGGGGAAGATCTTTAACCAAAACAAACCCATACCTCTTATGACATCTGGTTTCGTAGTGTTCGTCCTTAAGGGGTTAAGATGTTGACGTCGCTTCCCAACTCTGATCTTTGAAAGGAATTGCAGGTGGTGAAGATACACCGGCGTTCATAATTCTTCATTGGGGTGGAAGTCTTCCAAAGGTTCTCTAGAGAATCCTCCAAATTTCTCATCCATATTTGTCCAGCACGTCGATCTATAAATAGGATCATGTCGTATCATTCCCATTATGATATGAAATCACGTCGTTACGCATTTTCATTTATGAAACAAGATCACTGTTATGTTCCATTAAAGTGTCATTACGTTGTGAGTTTAATAGGCCATTGATGAGCTTCACTAATTCATATTTTCGCTGCCATGTCATTGCCCCACAGCGTCTCCGTCCGCCACTCAAAAGTGAGAAAGAAAAGAAAATAATTCTATTAAATTATTTTATTATTTTTCTTGAAAAGTATGAAAAATAAATTTTCTTCTTGGCCTTATTAGACCAAAGTTAAGTCATTTCTATGTGAATCCTGACATTTTGAATTCAATTGTACCCTCATATTTTTTATCTGAGTGACAGTTCAAAATATATAAAATCTGTCTCATACGTTTACTAAACTTACCTTAAAAAAGTTTGAAATTATGTTCCAGACTCTCCGAACCTCAAAATCATGTACCGCCGAATTTCACAGTCTTGAAATAATTCCATATAAATAAAAAAATATACATAGAAATTATGAGAGGTTATATCCTCTCCACCTTTAGAATTTTTTCCCCTTAAAATCCAAAACCCTAACTTACGGGAGGAAACTAGCTCAAAAAAGGTTTCTATGCTACTTCTAAGCACGCACCATGAAGAAACACTGAGATAAAACACTATCATGTCCATCTCTCGCTAGTTCAACATCATTATGCAATAGGCACATGTTTCTTTAACTGTGAAAAAAGGGAAAAGGCCTAAGTACTACGATTCATATTCAGTCATGGGGTTCAATAGCTCACCTCCATGCTAACCTAGCATAAATCAGAGAAAGAACCCCACTATCCACATCCACCCTAGATGCACTATACTAAAACCCCATAGGTGTTATGCATTCACAGTTGACTCTAACTCATGAGATTAATTATGAACAAAACAGGGCTTCCCATGAGCAAACACTGGGTCTTACCAGACCCTCGTCCTAAAACCTCCGGCGGCCTCAGCAAAAGCTGAAACAAGAACATGGACGCTCCCAATTGTGGAATCTCTACTAAGTATGGATGGTTAGGAACCATTCTACACTGTGAAAACATCTTGTGGTATAACTCTTACACCACAGAATGAATCAAGCGGGACTCTTTATGAGAGTCCAAAATGTGATGCTTGGGATTACATTTTTCTGTAAAGGAGAGTCCTTCTCCACCATGTGGATATACAACATCTCTTGCCTAATATCATCATTTTGGGCATGAATGGTAGTAGTAAATTCCCAAAATGACATCGTAAGGTCTTGATGTTGTGACTAAGATATCTCAACCGCAACTCTCGCCTCCAAGATCCAGTTCACACTATCACACTATGGGAAAAAACGATTATTGTGACGGGGTATTTGCGACGGGTCTTATTCAAGTCGCAAAAACTCCGATGAAAAGGGTTTTTGCGACAGGAATATATTCTCATAGAAAATGGTCAGTAATTTGCGACGAAAATATAGGGCCCATTGCAATTGCAATGGCGCGGTTTGCATGCCAAAACGTGGGAAGGATATTTGCGACGGGTAGAAGGATACCCGTCGCAAGTACCTGGTAGTGGTAAATAGTGTTTGCGACGGGGAAATTTCCCCGTCGCAAACAAGTATTCACCCAGTATTATTTGCGACGGGTCCCATCGCAAATACCCTGCGGTGGTAAATACGGGTTTGCGACGGGACTATGTACTCGTCGCAACAGATAATCCAATGGGGGGTATTTGCGACGGCCTGTCGCAAATACCGGCGGCGGTAAATATGAATTTGCGATGGGGATATACTCTCGTCGCAAATACCAGCAGCGGTAAATAGTAATTTGTGACGGGGATATCCGTCTGTTGCTAATGGTGTGGCATTAGCGACGGGCCCGTCACAACAACCCTGTTACCCGCCGCCCATAATTAATGCGGGCGAAGGTATTTACGACGGGCACCGTCGTGAATACCGGCGGCGGTAAATAGAAATTTGCGATAGGGATAGCCGCCCGTCGCTAATGGTGTCTATTTGTGATGGGCAATTCGCAAAAGGCCTTTTACCCGCCGCCTCTATTTAATACGGTCGAAGGCATTTGCGACGGTATCCCGTCGCAATACCTTGTATTTGCGACGGTCACCCGTCACAAATGCGACCGTCGCAAATAATCTAACCTATATATACACCCCATCTTTTTTTCATAACATTCAGATCTCCATTCTTCTCTCTCTCTCTCATTTTCATATCTGAGCAGAATTTTTTTTTGTTTTAATTTTTTCTTTTGAGAAGAGGAAGGAAGGAGTTAGAAGTTGCAGATTATTAAAGGTATTTATTTTTTTTAATTGTTAAATTATTTTTAATTGTTAATTTTATTTTTAATTGTTAATTTTATTTTTAATTGTTAAT
Organism: Viscum album; assembly: GCA_963277665.1. NCBI lineage: Eukaryota > Viridiplantae > Streptophyta > Magnoliopsida > Santalales > Viscaceae > Viscum > Viscum album. The sequence continues at coordinate 1,876,242,107 of OY728143.1, read as the reverse complement.
TTTATTTTTTTAATAGAATGTTTAGCTATATAGTATAATTAGTTTATGTGCTTGTACCAAATAATCCTTATCTAGATACGAACAAGTAGAGGTGGCTCTAGCACAGATGTACCTAGGAGTGAAAACTCTGACAAGGTGTTTCGAGCTTGACTCGGGGTAACCTTGTACATGACAACGGGCCTTTCTGTGCTCTTGGTTCGACGCTCCCGGGGGATGTTTTGGTAATAATTAGAAATAAATATATAATTATCAAATAATTAAGAAATAATTATATTTAATAAAAATAATTATCAAATAATTAAGAAATAATTAGATTTAATTGATTATAAATAATTAGGAAAAAATTAAAATAATTAGGAAACAATTAGATTTAATTAGGAAACAATTATATTTAATTAGGAAAAAATTAGTTTTAATTAGGAAATAATTATATTTAATTAGGAAACAATTAGTATAATTAGGAAACAATTATTATAATTAAGAAACAATTAGATTTAATTAGGAAAAAATTAGATTTAATTAGGAAACAATTAGTATAATTAGGAAACGTGATTGACCTCTCGTCTACATCAATTTTCTTTTCATTTGTGTGTTAAGTCTTGATAGGAAAATTCTGCCTCCACATGTAATATCTCCTTTTACTGTCAAAATTATCAACCTCCTCGCTAATATAGAGGTGAGGAGGTTTATAATTTTGACAGTAAAAGCACATATTACATGTGGAGGCAGAAGTTTCATGTCAACCTCAACACACAAATGAAAAGAAAATTGAGGTAGATGAGCGGTCAATTACGTTTGTTTTTCTATTCATTTATTGATTAACCACCCAATGTATATGTATATCTTCGCATTTCTAATTAATAACATAATTAGTAACATAATTAGTAACATAATTAGTAACATAATTAGTAATATAATTAGTAACATAATATAAAATATTATATTACTCTAATATTAATAGTTAAATAATACTTATAATATAATTATTTTATTATTATATGTTTAATATTTATAAAAAATATTAATATTATTAAAATTATAAAAAAAAATATTACAATTATCAATATTTTCAACAAGTTTTGATTTATTCTTAACAGTTCAAATCTTAAAGGGTCGCCAATTTTCAGGTCATGCCCAATAAAAAGTTTGCGTCAACCGTGTCCAATGTAAACTCTATAATTGTTCTTGCTTGGTTGATCACCTTGCAGGTAGCGTTGTAATAGGACAACCCAAGTCATGTCTTTCTCATTACTTGTGTCGTCCTATTGCAACACTACTTGCGAGTTGATCAACCATGTTAGGACAATTATAGAGTTTAAATTGGACAAGGTTGACCCAAACTTTTTATTGGGCATGACCTGAAAATTGGCAACCCTTTAAGATTTGAACATGTTAAGAATAAAGCAAAATCTGTTGGAAATATTGAGATTTGTAATAATTAGTAATAATTACTAATAAAATTAATCAAAAATAAAATAAATTCAAATACATGGTTATAAATTGGCACAATTTCTAGTGGATTGACGACTACCTTTTGTTCAAAGTCTCATATATTTTCTACTTTCTCCCACTAAAATCAGTATGAAAAATGTGCTCTAACATATGTTAGAGCAAGTTTTTCATACTGATTTCAGTCGGGAGAAAGTTAAAAAGAGATGAGCCATCGGAAAAATCAGAATAATTAGTAATATAATCTTTACAATGATGATTACAAAATTTAATTTCATTATTCAAGTATATTTCATTTTTCCAAGTATTTCTAAGTATTGCTAAATTAATAATAATTAGTGGGGATGATTAAAAACTAACTGTGTCTCCTATAATTATTGGTAATTATTAATAAATAACTGTAATTATGTATCTTCTTTTTTAGGATATTGTTTCTTATATCATAATATTTAACAATAGTAATGGTTTTAAATTTTGTAGAAACATATATATGAATATGGAACAAGGAAATCGACATCAATCATTATTAGATGATCGTGCTTTGATAAATCAGCGCAGAAATCCAAACAGTTCTAGTTTAAATCCTGTATATGTTGATGGTGTCGAAGCTTTCTTATCATTTGCATCATCAAACCCGGAATTTGTTTCAGAAGGGAAAATTAAGTGTCCTTATAAAAAATGTGCTCTGAGAACATTTGAGACATTTGACATCATTGGGAAACATCTCTTGTGTTATGGTTTTCAATCAGATTATATTTTTTGGTATCAACACAGTGAACGTAGTTCCAGAGAAGATACTAATAATTTGATTTCGGATCCATAACGATTTTAGAATTTAGTACATGATGTTGTAGGGTCATCCGTTCAACAAACAGAAATTGAGGATGATGTTGATTTACCTCCCGAGTAGGCACCATTTGAATTTGCTGAGTTGTTCAGGTCTTCTGAGGATGCATTATATCCTGGTTGCAAGATAAGCAAATTAGAAGCAGTTGTAAAATTTATGGCTATTAAATCAGATAATGGAATGTCAAATAACTATTTTGATCAGATATTTTCTTTGGTTAAAGTATTGTTACCTGAAGGAAATGTGCTGCCTGCTAATTATTATGAGAGCAAAAGACTCGTTCGTAATCTAGACCTTAGTTATCAAAAGATCCATTCATGTTCAAACGATTGCATCTTATATTCTGGTGAAAATGAGTCATTGGATAGTTGTCTCACATGTGGACAATCGAGGTATAAAGAATCTCAATCAGGGAAGTCTGGATTGATTCCTGTAAAGCATTTGAGATATTTCCCGTTTACACCCAGGTTGCAGCGTTTATTTATGTCTCAGAACACAGCAACAATGATTTCATGGCACAAAACCAATATTTCAAATGGTAAAAGCTTGGTTCATCCATCTGATGGCGATTCATGGAAACATTTTGATCAAGTGCATCCGTATTTTTCTTTAGAATCCCGGAACGTGCGATTGGGTCTTTCTACTGACGGTTTTTGTCCATTAGGATATTTTAGTAGTAAGTATTCCTGTTGGCCTGTCTTTATAACTCTGTACAATTTTCCTCCATGGATGTTGATGAAAGAGCCTTATATCTTTTTGACATTATTAATCCCAGGACATCCAAAAAAGAATATTGATGTTTATTTGAAACCATTGATTGATGAGTTAAATTTATTGTGGAGTCATGGTGTTGGTACATATGATGCTGCTGCGAAACAGAATTTTGTAATGAAAGCTGCTTTGATGTGGACAATTAGTGACTTCCTAGAATATGGAATGTTATCTGTCTGGAGTACACATGGTCCAAAATCATGTCCTTACTTTATGGGAGACAACAAAACATTTATGCTCGTGAATGGAAAAAACATTTCTATTTTGACTGTCATCGCAGATTTCTTCCAATCGATCATCCTTTTCGGAGGAATAAATCTCATTTCAGAAAAGGAAGAATTGAAAGAGATGAACCTCCAAAAATGATCTCAGTTATAGAGTTACAATCAGTTGTATTTTCATTACCTTCCATCACTTTTGGACTGACAATTAACCAACAGAAAATTCATGGTTTTGGGAAAGAACACAATTGGACAAAACAGAGCATTTTTTGGAATCTGCCATATTGGTCTAATTTGTTGGTCCGACACATGTTGGATGTCATGCATATTGAGAATAACTGTTTTGATAATTTATTTCATACAGTTTTGGATACCTCGGGTAAAACCAAAGATAATGTAAAGGCAAGATTAGATCTTGCCCAAATTTGCAGGCGACCAGAACTTGAATTGTTTGAAAATGTTAGATCACAGAGATTAATGAATCCAAAATCAGCTTATACATTGACCAAAGAGAGTCGCTTATTATTTTGTCAGTGGATTGCAGATTTGAGACTTCCAGATGGCTATGCTTCCAACTTGGGTAGATGTGTTAAAAATTGTCATATTACCGGATTAAAAAGTCATGACTGTTATGTTATAATGGAAAGGCTTATGCCTATTGGATTAAGAGGTTTGTTGAATTCTAAGATTTGGGATTCAATAACAGATATATCATATTGTTTCCAAGACATGTGTGCGGCGACAACAGACTACGATACATTAAGCAAAATGAAAGAAGCCGTTGTTGTAATTATATTCAAATTGGAAAAAATATTTCTGCTGGCTTTCTTTGACTCGATGGAACATTTGATATTACATTTGCCACATGAAGAAAAATGTGGAGGTCCGGTTCAGTTTCAATGGACGTACCCATTTGAGAGATGCATGCAGAAATTGAAGAAAAAATTCCATAACAAAGCATCAGTTGAAGGCTCAATTGCTAAAGCTTATTTGCAAGAAGAAATTTCTTTATTTTTCTCTCATTATTTTGAATCTGAATATCCCTCAAAATTTAACCGCATGGGCGGGAACGAGGGGAATGTTGATGATGATATGAACAATCAATTATCAGTTTTCAATCATCCCAAACTTGGCTTTGGTGGAGTTCATGATAGATGGCTTTCAGATGATGAACATCATAGAGCTCATACATATGTTCTACTCAACTGTGAAGAAATGTCACCAATTGTACAGTGAGTGCTCTTATCCCTTATTCTATAGATTCTGTTACAGTAAATTAATCATACTATATTTGTAGGTTATATGATGATCATATTAAGAAACAATTTCCACAAATTATAGCAGTTGGCTTAGACGAATGTCTGCAAAAAAAATTCCTATTGGTTTCAAAAACTGGTAACATACATTCTTTTTTGGTTTTACATATAAAATCAATTTATTACTTGTAATAGTGATAAATGTTTTACAAATTTTCAGGTATCTGTACATGCTGATAAGATTGATAGTCGATTGCATATTTTGAGTAGCCCACCATCCAAAATGGTTAAATCTTATAATGCATATGTGGTGAATGGTTATCGCTTTCATACACGCGCATATGGGGAATCAAAGAAAACAATGAATAGTGGTGTTTGTTTGAAGGTATCACATCATAGAGATATTGAAGTTGACTTTTACGGCATGCTTGAAGAAATTATTGAACTGTGTTATTTGGGACAGAATTATGTAACAATGTTTAAATGTCGATGGTTGGATACTGAGAGAGGCCTACGTATTCATCCGACTCGTGGAATTGTTGATATTAAACATAAAAGTCTTCTTGCAGTAAATGAACCATTTTTATTGGCTCATCAGGCACATCAAATTTATTATGCAAAATATTGTGCTACTGCAAAAGAGTTGGATGATTGGTGGAGTATAATAAAAGTTAAATATCAAGAAAATAAGTTTACTCAAACTGAATGTGGTTCCTCTGAAGTGAAAGGAAATGAAATTTTTCAGGACACTCCTCAAAACACATCTTTTTCACAAAGAGACATGAATATTGAGGATGACACCCCACGGTTAAGGGTCGATGGTGACGGTGTTGTCAATGATGTTACAACTGAATTTGAAATGACAAGAGATGATGACAGTGAAACTAATATAGAAATTGATGATGTTGATGAGGAAGATGAAGATATTGACATTGATAACTATGAAGATGATGATGAAGATGAACATTGACACAGTAAAATGCTGGTTTGAATCATAACAAATATATATCTATACATAATAGTTATTTTCAACTGTTTGCTAATAACAATCATTTCATGTTTCAGATGGACTCGGAAACGTTTCGTCAGTTGCTGGAGGCTGATCTACCTATGGATGATGAGGTTCTTGAGTCATCTGACCCTCAGGCTGTTGGCACTACAGGGAGCACTCGGAGGGGGCATGGTCTTGCCAGACTGATGATTCCAGATCCTATCCCAGAGCGACGTCCACCTCTTGGATTCGATACGCACACGCGGTGGTATGGTAACCTGTTTATTTTAGTTATCTTTTATTATAATTTATTAATATTCTAATTGTTTTATTATTTGTTCTTTTTCAACAGTTTTACGCATGTAGCTATTGGACAGGGGAGCGCTATCTTGCGCAATTATTTTTCTCAACCCTGGCTCACATGGGATCAGATTCTCGCTAATGTACAGGCCGCCATGTTCGATCATTGGCTGGTACGTAATTAAATATTATTTATTTTGAAATTTAATTCATTAATAACTTTATATTAGGGTTTATGGTATCCCATCAATGAGATCATGTGTGCCACTATCCACACGGCATGGGTGGTGTCTATGCGTGACCGTTTCCGTCAGTTTTTGCATAATTTGAGAAAGATGGCTGTGAAGAAAGCCAGAGTGACAGAATTTGATGATTCCTGTAGAACCCACCAACCAGATTACATTTCATCTCACATTTGGGATGGATTATGTACACCCTGGTTGGGTGGTGGGTTTCATAGGAGATCTGAATTGGGTCGATAGAATCGGGGGAGACAAGAGGTGACGCATCGAGCCGGTAGTCGTACATTCAGTGCGGATAGAGAGCATCTGGTAAGTACTTTTTTTTAATATTTTATACAACTTTAAATATAAACAGTTTATTTTATATTTATATAGGAAGCCGAGCAGACCGGTATTTCGGCATACGGCATTTATAGGAGGATATACACTGACCCGGCTAGTGGAGAGATTAGAGGTGACCGCCAGCGTCAGATTGTGGTCAGTATTATTTTCTTTTCAGTGTGCAAATTAAATGCATATAATCTTTTCATTATTTTAATTTCTAATTGAAACTTAAGGATTCATATGAGGTCGCGACCTCTTAGACACAGGTTGAGAGTCAAGACGAGACAGGTGATCAGACTAGTGCCCACCATTTTGATGAGACGGCATGGATGCAGGTGACCCAATATGGCTTCGAAAAGGGCCGATTAGTTGGGATCGACTCTCATTTGACTTCTACAGCTTATTATGGTACTGTTGCGATGTCGGTGTCCAGCTCGAGAGGAGCTCATGGAGAGACATCATCTTCTACCTCACAGTATCAGGAGCAACTGCGTGCTCAGAGTCAGCTTATAGAGGATTTGCGTCAGGGGCAGGAGTAGATGCATCAGCAGCACGATGAGGAGATGCGTCGATGGCAGGAGCAGATGCGTCAGCAGCAGGATGAGGAGATACATCGATATGAGAAGCAACATAAGGAGTATATGAAGTATATGCGTCATCTGACTCATAGTTTAGGGATAGAGTTTCCTCCACCACCTCCTCCAGGTCCTCCAGGTCCTCCAGATTATCCACCCCCCAGTGATTTTTTTAGATGTAATAAAAATTTGAGTTCATAGTTTATTGTCATATTAACTATTTACAATTCCTCTTTCATATTGGTACGAATATTACGTGATTTAATTTGTTTTTATTTTTTTAATATATTATTACTTATTAGTATTATTTTTAATGTATGCTTATTTTAGTAATATTACTTTTAATATTTTATATTTATTGTTAATATTGAGAAGTTTATAATTTTATAATTTTATTAATATTAATATTATTAATATTATTTTCTCATAAATATGTATGTTTATTTTAATAATAATATTATTATATTAATTTTTTATATTAATAATATTAGTACTATTATTATTATTTTTCAATATTAATATTTCATAATATATAATATTATATTATTTATATTCATATTATTATTATTTTTTGATATTAATATTTTATAATTATATTATATATATATTTTATTATTAATATTATAATAATATAATTTATTTATATTATTAATATTAATATTATTATTATATAGATAGATTAATAATAATAATATTATATTATTTTTTTATATTATTAATATTAGTATTATTATATTATATTATTTTTATTCATATTATTATTATTTTATATTAATATTTCATAATTATATTTTATATTTTTTTTATTTATATTAATTTTGTTATTATTTTTATATAATATTATACGATTTGTATTAATTTTTTTATTTTTTTTATTTTTTTTTTAATATTTGCGACGAGTACATTTGTGACGGGAAGTCCCGTCGTAAATGTTTTTTACAGTACCATTTGCGACAGGATGAATACCCGTTGGGAAAACCTTTCTGCGACGGTCTGTCGCAAATATTTTCGTCGCAGGTATTTTTTTAAATTTCGCATTTGCGACGGGATTCTGACCTGTCGCAACTAATATATCTGCGACTGCCCATCGCAAATACATTTTTTATATATAAACGAAAACTTATTTGTGATGGGGGACAAATACCGTCGCAAATAATTTTTTTGCGACGGGGCAGCCGCAAAAACACATATTTGCGACGGGGCCGCCACAAAAACACCTATTTGCGACGCCGTTTTCAGCGACGGGCGATTTGCGACGGAGCCCCGTCGCAAAAGACCTTTTGTGACGGGATCCCGTCACAAATATTCAGTTTTCCTGTAGTGATATCAGTGTCTGTGTGTGATCAGCGTGTCTCCTCCATTAAGAGTCTCTAAGTGTGAGGGTCAAGTACATGATCCAACCGAAATCTCAAAGTATCATACAGGGCTCACAGAAAACGAAATATCCAACACCTATGTCTATTTAGAAAGGCTGCAAAGGAAAAGACTCATGTCATACCTCGAACTTCTCTTGAAGATTCTTCGTTATGATCCATGACTATATGCAGCTATCCTCACCTACGTCCTCTAGCTCCATGAGCCTAGCGAGGACCACCCCTGCTGCTCATCTAGCTCCTCTACCTCACCTGATGACTTATGGAACTCCATGCTCCAAGCACTGTCTCTTCCAAGGAGGTTCATTTGTCGATTCCCTCTTTGCAGTACGGCAGGTTGGGCAATCTCCTGCAAGATGTCCCTAGCCATTACAAGTGTAACACCGCTTCTACTGCGGCTGATCTTCTCCTGGGTTCTACTCTTATGCCACAAAACCACATGTCTGTGTCCGGGCATGGGTATGCCTTGTATTCCATGATCTCATCGCCACTCATCTACTAGCTCCATTATACACATCTACTCTCTAACCTCTTCCATAGGTCACATACACCTTCTCCTCCCCTAGGAAACTCTCTACTACCAGGGCTCGTTCCAGTACCCCAGCATGCATTGGAATGCTGAGAGGTATCACCAATTCCCGGATTTCATGGTGCAGTCCCTGCTTGAAGGTTCAAGCCCTGAAATAAGTGTCCACACCATATCTGCGGAATAGTGAGAAAGATCTATTAATCTTGTTGAGTACTCTTCTATCGTCATGCTACCCTGCCATAGGTGCAACAACTCCTATATGCATACAGAGCACAAATTCGCTGGAAATAACTCCTCTATGAAGAGGCATTAAAAGTTTGTCTAAGTGAGGGTCTCCTCATCATGAGTCTGAATCATCATACTCCACCATCTTCTCGCTAATCCCTGAAGAAGGATTGCAGCCAGGACTGCCATCTGGTCAGGTGGTGTCCTCACTAGGCGAAAAACATGTGTAACTACCTCAAGACAATCCTTAGATACCTAAGGATCTATCTCTCCATAGAACCTAGGAGGTATCTGCCTCTAAAACTTGTGTAGCGTGCTCAGCCTGCGTGGATCCTCACCATGAACTGCTAGTGGCAACTGCTGCTCAACAGGTGGTGGAGTCACCGGTACACCAGCCAAAGTTAACATTCTTATATCAGTTCCCTACACTGAAGCCTCCACTTGGATAAGATCATCATCATGATCCTTCTATGGAATCCTATCTGGATGTCATCGTGGAGGCATCCTGAAATGAGTCATGATGAAACATAGTTAAGAGTATATCTAGAGAGATGACTAAATAAGGAAGTGGAGATCATAATCATTCCTAAAAGTTGCATAATCTCTTAATTTCCCTACAACCAATGTTTCCATGTTCCGAGTAGGGTAACAGGTGTCCAGAATCCTAGTGTATGGATACATCGGACGCCACACCAACACTGGAGTCCCTGGCCTGAAAGCCGAACTTGAAACACTTAACACTATTTCCCACAAACAAAATAACAGAACCTTGTTCATTGAAGAAAAACCAACCACCTTTGATACCACTTTTTCCCTAGGGCCCATACCGTGACATACCCCAAGACCACCTCCTAAATGACAGGGGTTGGTGACTAGCACTGAACGCATCAACCTACAAGTGGAAGGAATTTTCCTGGATACATGTACACACATGCACTCACAAACCAAATCCACAAAGATTAAAGGTGAACACTAAGTAATCAAAAACCAGATTAAAAAAACAAGTAAAGCATTGAGTGGTAAAACCAGGATAGTATACAAGCCCAACAAAAGAATTAGAAACAGTAAGGTACAAAGGGATCACTAATGGCCATCTATGGAAAATCCAACATGACTGCTAGAGTAGTGAAGCTACTAGAAGCTGAAGTAGTATGCCATATACTCCTATTCCTACTGGGACCTTCCTGGTTCTAGACCACAAAGTCCTCTGTCATAATATCTGTCGGTCCCATCTCCCTAAGTTCCTATATTGAAACATCGAATGTATACAACAGACACAACACGTGCGGGTGAATCCCGTTCAGGGGTGAGTAACTCGGTACTCAATAGGGAACCCTGAGACCCTTGATGGTCTCTCAGAAATCCAAAAAGGAAAACACCAAAAAACAACCACGAAGTAAACCACAAAGCCATAGACACGAAGTAAACCACAAAGCCAAAACCACGAAGTAAACCACAAAGATTATGCATAGTCTAATCTACTTAGGTATATTCCCATACATGTACCTAGGTCATCTAGATATACTAGTCTCATACAAAAAGAAATATAAAGCTCTAGCCTCAGATCCATTACCAGTATTTCCAAAGAACTCTCAAAGCCTAACTCAAGGATCAGGAGTACACGCTCCATGATCTGTCCATCCCTGATGGAACCCATATGAGAGATGTACTCCATCAGGTAAAACTCAACCATTTCTAATGGTACGTCGGAAATTACATGCTCAATTGAGAACTTTCTAGTAGAACTGCCTCTAATGCCTGGCTCTAGAGGTCTCGTTGTCATAGTCTTGCGCTCGAGGCAAGCCCAAGGGAAACCAGGTGAAGATTCCCACTCCTCGACACTATGTTCAGTTGGGGGAGCACTGCTCTAGTATAACCCACGATATCTCATTCACTCTAGTAAGAAGTGTACCGCACCTTAGTCTGTAGAGGGAGCACTAACTTCTACATTGGTATCGATTACATCAAGTGGAGGGGCCCACTTCTCATAACTGTGTCCTGTAGTAGAGGGATCTCCAACTCCCCTGAAGTAACCACTGCTTTTCACAACTTGGAGATGGGGGAGTACTACTCCATAAGTGAAGACCCACACCCTACCCGGTAGGGGAGTACAACTCTGGTAGTTTTTTCACTGTGGGGGACCCGCACCCTAGTACATCAGGGGAGTACTGACCCCAAGCTAGAGGACCTGCACCCTGACATGGAAGGGGAGTACCGACTCTATTGGAACAAGGTGTAAAGAGGACCTGCACCCTGAATCAGTATGGTAGTAAAACTCGGTGACTAGAGGACCTATGACCTAGTAAAGTAGGGGAGTAACTGACTCTATCACAATATCTGTTATGGGGGACCCGAACCCTAGTACATCATGGGAGTAACGACCCCAGGCTAGAGGACCCACACCCTGGCATGGCGGGGGAGTACCTACTCTACGGTAGCACTATGTAATGAGGACCCACACCCTGGGTTGATAGGGGAGTACCCACTAACATAGAGGACCCATACCCTACCTGGAAGGGGAGTACTAGACTCTATGTGAGTTAAGTATGGAGGACCTGCACCTTAGTCCAATATGGGAGTACTAAATCCAAATATATAAGAACCTGCTCAGAGTAAAATAAACTGGCACCCATGACGTGGGGAGTCCCATCTCTACCGGAGTAGATGAGTAGGGAATACCCACTCCTTGAGTCGTCAAGGGAAAATCTGTCCTAACTCTCACCATAAGAAACACCCTGGTTATACTCCTTAGGCTATTGTTCTTACCTCAACTTACACTAAGTTCCACAAAGAAATGACTCAAAGGACCGCCATTTTATAAGGGTTCCTACACGATAGACGGTCCGTCAATCGGACGCTTGGTCTGTAAGTTATAGGCACTTTAGTATCGAGGGCCCGGTTGGATTCGTGTTAGATCCAACCCGACCATACTCCAGCTTTATCCAAAACTCAAGTATATTATATCAAAAGGACCTCCTCATCCCAATGGTTCCAGCACCGTAGACGATTCGCCAACTGGACGTCTGGTTTAGAAGATAAGGACCTTTAAGCGTAACTAGGTCGAAATGGGTTCGGGTCTAGTCTGACCCAGTTTGGGTTGACCCACCCCAGGTCCGACACAACCTGGGTCGACTTGGCCTGACCCAACCCGGGTCGACCTGGCTCGACCCGGCTGTGCCCGAACCGGCCCGCAGGGCCATCCTGATCAGTCTGGCCCGCCAGGCTCACCTCATCCCACCGTTGAAGGCTGACCCCCTTCTCACTGGACATGGCATATCCATGTCAGACACCTTCTCACACAACCAGTCCCACTGGCTGCATCCTCCACATCAACCCGTATGGTGTGTTTACTTATCCATGCGGCGCCACGCTGGTGCCGCAGGACCCCATCGTTGCGGCCCGTCGCGGCCACATCTTTCTCCGCTAGGGAGCGCCGTTGGTGTTCACCTCCTCCTCCAGCAAGTGGCCTGCCTCTTCTCTACTGGTCAATCAGTCGGTTCCACATCTGGTGTCGGTGCACCAACCGTAGGTTTGTCAGGCCGCCAGACGCACTATGGTGGCCTGTTTTTGCATTGTTTGTGCCCACAGCCTTCAGGGGATTCCCTCTTTACTATGATAGATCCGGATCCGCCTTGCCATTAATTTCAAAGAGATGATCATAAGGAATGAAGATACGGAGGGGCTCAGGCCTTGTTCATGTCAGCCCGCACCCTCCACGTCAGAGGATAAATATTGGGAAGGTTTCAAGGAGTGCAATTCAAACCAAAATAAATCAATCCCAACATTGAACCTCCAAAGATACCCTCCTTCATGAATGAGCGAATTTCGGATCGACCTATTCGTGGGTTGATCTGCATCCATTGTTTTAAAAGAATGAAGAATGGGGAAGATATTTAAACCAAAAAAACCCATACCTCTTATGACTTCTGATGTCATGGCGTTCATCCTTGAGGGGTTAAGATGTCGACATCACTTCCCTGTTCCAATCTTCGAAAGGCATCGCAGGTGATGAAGATCCGCCGACGTTCGTCTTTCTTCGATGGGGTGGAATTCTGTCAGAGGTTTATAAGAGAATCCTTCTAATTTCTCATCCATATTTCCCCAGAACATCGATCTGTAAATAGGATCACATTGCAATGTTCCCATTATAATGATACATTGTGTTGTTGCACTGTTTCATTTATGAAACAACATCACTATTACAAGCCATTAAAGCATCGTTACATTGTGAGTTTAATGAGCCATTGATTAGACTCACTAATGTGCATCACCACCACCATGTCTCTGCCCCACAATGTCACCGTCCTCCACTCAAAAGTGAGAAAAAAATAATTCTATTAGATTAATTTATTATTTTTCTTATAAAGTTTTAAAAATAACTTTTCTGCTCGACCCTTACTGGCTAAAGTTAAGTCATTTCTAGTTGAATCTTGGTTTTATGAATTCAACAGTGCCCTCATATTTTTAATCCGAGAAACGGTTCAAAAGATAGAAAATACGACTCACACATTTAATGAACGTACCTTAAAAAAAGTTTAAAATTTCGTTTTGGACTTTTCGGACCTCAAAATCATGTGTCATCAAATTTTTTGGTCTCAGAATAATTCCATATAAATAAAAAAATTACACAGAAATCCTGAGATGTTACATTGGTCATGATAAAGGAACCCATGGTAATCAATGGATTCCAAATGGACTTGGGAAACTTAGACAAAGATGTTGAGATTTTTAGGGATGGGAGTTGGATTCATTTGATGTAAGAGGACCCATGTACTCTACCCTTTGGTATTATACATGCCAATTTTTCATGGTATGAGGTTCTAAACCATGGGATAATGACCCTTAATTTCATAATGTGTTATGAATGAAAATTAATTTATAATTAATTAAAGATCCTTTAGTCACTACAAGAAAAAAAGGATATACAAATGGATTTTTTCCAACTATTTATGAAAACTATTGGAATAGGGATGTTGATAGGTCTTTACCCAATGGTTTCAATAAAACGTTGGAATAGAGAAGTTTAGATGAGTTTTAACCAACGGTTTTACAGAACCATTGGGATATGTGATACTTTACCCAATGGTTTTACAGAACTATTGGGATATGAGAGACTTTACCCAACAGTTTTATAAAACCTTTGGTAAAATTAAGTTTTATGAATCCTTTGACAATTTTTTTAAAAAATTGATGGTAAATCTTACCTTTACCAATGGTTTTAAAAAACAGTTGATAAATTTTTCCCCTAAAATTGTCACCAGCCCCAATCCCCCATCTGCCAGATTGTAGATCTAAATACGAGACACAGAGCTCTCTCGCTTAGAAAATTATTCTACCCTTCAATCAGAGGTCTTTTGTATTTCACTTCAAATCTATAAGTGGTAGTTCAATATTTTCCATCTATTTTTTTGTTTTATGTTTTGATTTGGCGTAAACTAGAGGTTTATGTGCTATGGTATACCCAAGAATTGTAATTTGATTTGTTTTCTGTTTTTTTTTTTCTAAACTTCAACATTCATGATTTTGTGAGTCATATTTTGTGAGTTAACTTTATTTGAAGTATTTATAGCCACTAATTTGTAGAGTTAGTGAACCATACGAAGGGATTGGGGCCAGTTAGAGTAGTGGTTCAGGTGGAGGTGTGGTGGGGGGGTAGGCAGGTGGGGGGGTGGGCAGTGCAGGGTGGGGGTGTTGGGGGGGAGGGGGGCTATGCAGGGGGTTATGTTGGGGTGAGGTGGGTCTAGGGGGTTGTACAGGTGGGGGTGGGGGTGGGGGTGGGATGCACTGATGGGGGTGGGGGATGTGCAAGTGGGGGGTGTAGGTGGTGGGGGTGCAGTGGGTGGGGGAGATGGGGTGTGCAGGTGGGGGATGTGCAGTGGGTGAAAGGGGGTGTGCAGGTGGGGGTGTATAGTGGGGGAGCATGTTGGGTGTGAGGTGGGGGTGTACAGGTAGGGGTGGGAGGGTGGGCTGTGCTGGTGGGGGTGGAATGAAATTCAAGCCATATGCATTATAATCCCTATAGGTTTCTAGTACCTTTAATCAAATTTCCACAAAATATAAAGGCATTCCTCCTTAAATAGTTTTCTCGATCAAACTTATAAAAAACTAAAATATTTTATTTCCATAAATATCTATTAAAATATACTTAATCATTATAATATGATATTACTTAAAAACACAATGGGGGTGTCAATGAATTTTATCTTATGGCCATTCATAAATAAACAAACCCATAATGGTATCCAAAAATATTATGTTATTATTACAAGGATAAATATATACATAAAATATTTAATTTACTCTTTATTTATCATATAAAATCATATCTAATAAAAAAATTTATTAGAATATTCGGTTTATCATTATACCGATAGAATGTAAAATGTCATTACATTATTCCAAAATCCATGCTAAGGGAGATAATCTCATGAAATTTCACTATTGAATGAACAATAATATTTTTGTCGGATTCATTCATTAAAAAACAATAATTAAATTCTTAACTATGTAGGGATGGATAAGGGTTATATAATTATCCAAAATCACTTTATAAATTTTTATTTCATATAATTTCCCTTTTTCCATTATTTTTAATGGTTTTTGTATCTTATTGTCCACATTTTCCCTTCAATATTGGAATTGATTTACATAATGTCTGATCTCATTTCACATCAAACACTATAGTGTGTGTGGCACATTAGATGTTATCATATTCTGCTAAATTATATTAACATTCCCATTAATAATTTTTTTAACATTCACAGGATTTTTTACATGTACTTAATCATTTAAATCACATCCCAATTCCTTTTAAGAAACTATGTTGATGCTTCTTCCCACATTTTGGTCATGCATATGGATTGAATTTCATTCCACAATTTGAGTTTAAGATGTACTTATATATCTTTTTTCATAAAATACATGGGATGTACAGCCCCCCCCCCCCACCCCCGTGGACAACCTACCCACCCCCCTGGACACCTCATACCCCCTGGACAGCCCTTCCACCCCTATGGACATCCCCCCAGCCCTGTGGACTACCCTCCCACCCCATGGACACCCCCTACCCCCTGGACAACCCCACCACCCCCGTGGACAGCCCCCCACCCCACTAGACACCTTGTACCCCCTGGACAACCCTTCCACCCCCTGGACACCCCCTACCCCCTGGGCATCCCCTAACCCCGTGGATAGCCCATCCACCCCCCCTAGACACCCCCACCCCCCAGACACCCCCCATCCCCCTGGACCCCCCCCACCCCCTGGACACCCCGTACCCCCCTGGACAACCCCCCCCCCCCCCCCCCGTGGACAACCCGTACATGATCTTGTACACTCATGTATAGTTCTTCATAGATATTTTGTTATAAATATAGTATTTTGTTGTCTTTTATATTACGATTCTCATATAGAGTAGTGTGTTAGTTATGGTTTCATATAAAGTGAACAATTCTAGTTTACTTAAATATATTTTCGATGAAACTTCAATATTATTGAATTGATTTTGACGAAATGACTTATAAATTTTTTTTTTACAGAATCGATAGAAGTTGGATGTATGAAACTGATCGGATATCAAGAAATTTTCAAAACAATTTGGAGATCTTTTTAGATTTTTCATTTCACAATGCTTCAGATAGTGTTCACATACACTGCCCCTATTACAATTGTATTGGAAGACCTTGGTTGAGTTGTGAAGAAGTTAGCTACCACATAACCAAATATGGTTTTCAAGAAAACTACTCGGTGTGGTATCACAATGGGGAGAAAATGACATCTCAAATTACTGATGATCCAAATGAGAGGACTGGATTGAATAATTTGTTATATGGTCGGTTTCCATTTATTCTTCATCATGAAAAATAAAGGATTTCAACCCAAGAATATTTCTATATGAGCACACATGATGCGTTTAATGAAAATGATGATGTTTTTAGGGTGAAAAAAATTGAATGATGCTGCCACGACTCTAGTATATCGACAATGCGGTAAAATGAAAAAGCTGGAATTTTTAATCCAATTGTTTTATAGGAAAACTATGTATAGGATTTCTAATACTGCCATTGATTACATTCTTACCTTCTTGAAGGACTTACTTCTAGATGATGCAGATATTCCCTCAAACCACTATATGGCATGGAATTTAGTTGAGGAACTTGGATTTTCAAGAAACAAAATCCATGCATGCCCAAAATATTTTAGTTTATTCTGGGAGGAAAGTGCTGAATGAAATGATTGTATAAAATGTGGCACATCCTGATGGATGCCAAAAGCTGATGGAACACCATCCCATGTTCCATAGAAAGGAATGTGGCACTTTCCATTAATCCCCAGACTCCAGAATATTTTTATGTCTGATGAAATATCAATAAAAATGAGATGGTATGATACTGAGAGAAAGAAGACTAATGATGAGTTGTTCACCCTGAAGATGGATTTTCATGGCAGATATTTGATTATCGATATCCTAATTTTGCATCTAATGTTAATAATGTGAGTTTTGGTCTTTCATGTGACGGTTTTAATCCATTTGGGCAGATGCTTACGTCACACAACACATGGATGCTTTTTATACACATTTATAATCTTCCCCCATGGTTGTGTATGAAAGAACCTTTCACTTTCATGAGTATACTCATATCTGGCCCTTATGATCCCAAGAATGATATAGATGTATGCATGCAACCTTTAATAAAAGAGTTGAAACTTCTTTGGGATGTGGGTGTGCGCACATATGATGCATGTTCAAAAGACATATTTCAGATGTGTGATACACTTATGTGGATGATCAATTATTTTCTTGCTTATGCAAGGATGTCTTGATGGATCACGAAGTGGAAACTATCATGTCCTATTTGTATGAAGAATACATGATCCAGAAGACTGAAACATCATTGTAGTTTCAATTTTATGGTACATCGACGATTCTTGCCAATGGACCATCCATATAGAAATAATCATCAAAGATTTGACAATACCATTGTGACCGATGATCCACCTCAATGTATGTCTAGATCTGATGTGCTTAATGAATTGAAAGATTTCAGTTTTTCATTTGGAAAGGGTAAAATTAAATCTGGAAAGAGAAAGAATATTTCCACTAAAACCTATTATAATTGGAAGAAGAGAAGTATCTTCTTTGATTTTCCTTATTAGTCAACCAATTTGTTACTTCATTGCTTATACATAATGCACATTGAAAAAATATATGTGAAATTTTACTTTCAATTCTTATAAATGTTAAGTGAAATACAAAAGATGATTTATGGTCTCGGCATGACTTGGTGGATTTGGGCATCAGACTAGAATTGCATCATGTGCATATCAGTGAAAATAAATGGTAAGTTCCATGATCTTATTATGTGATGAAACCTACAGAAAAAAGAAATTTATGGAAGTACTAGAGAGTATTAAAGTTCCTGATGGCTATTCAAGCAACATATCCAAACGGGTCAACAGAAGAGAGTTGGAGTTAAAATCTTTGAAGACTCATGATTATCACATCCTTCTGCATGAGTTGATTCCAATAGAAATTCATCATCTTCTTTCCAATAATGTAAGGGTGGTTGTTATTTGGTTGTGCCATTTTTTTATAGATCTTTGTGCTAAGAATTTGTCCAAGTCATTCTTGCAAAAAATGTTGGCAGATGCCCCATTAATTTTTTGTGAGTTAGAGAAAATATTTCCTCCATCATTTTTCACATGCATGTTGCATCTGACTATCCATATTCCAACTGAAATACTTCTTGGAGGACCTATTTTTTTTTGTATGTATCCTATTGAATGAAATATGTACACATTAAATTCTTATGTCCGTAACATCAATCATCCCGAGGGTTCTATCGTGAACGGTTACTTGGCTCAAGAATGTATGGATTTCTGCTCTATGTATTTGTCTGATCTTACTACAAGAATGAAAAGACCAATGAGAAATGAAGAAGAATAGTATGAGAAAATTGAACCTAGTTTTCCATCACTTCCTCAAACAAAAGGAATTCCTGGATCATATATATTGACGACATTAAGCCTTGAAGAGCGAGAGATGGCACATCGCACAGTTTTGGTCAACTGTGATTTGTTCGATGACTAAATCTTGTAATTAAATTCAATATGTATATTATATATATATATATATATATTCCTATTTTTATCTACAGGGAACATAAAGCGATGATAAATAGAAATCATTGTTCATTATCTTTGAGAACGAGGGAGACTTTGCATAGCAAAGAGTTTTCTACTTGGTTAAAATTGAAGGTAATAATAATATTGTTTAAAATAATTAAAAAAATATTTAATTAAGTTTAATATTTATTTATATTTCAGGTATTGAGTTTTCATGCTGACTTTATCTATGATGAAATAAGACCTTTGGCTTTTGGTCATAATACAGTGGTTTGTGACTGTAAATCAATTGTTATCAATGAGTAAAGATTTATTATTACTGAATGAGAAAAGAACATGCGAACACAACATGATGGTGTTATAGTTACTACCACAACAGATTGTTATGCTAGTGCATCAGATAGTAGACCGCGATTTTAAAATGTAGGTTATTATGGAGTCATTGAAAAAATAATAATATTGAATTATTATTCTCATGGACAAGTCACGATGATGAAATGTTAGTGGTTTGATTTGATGATGAGGTAGGGCACATTTATTTTTGATTGTGGATTTCAAGTAATTGATATGAATCATACTCTTTCTACCGATGAACCATATGTATTAGAATCAATGGAGAAACAAGTTTTTTATGTCAAAGACCATCTTCAACCTGAATTTGGTGTCATTATTGAAGTAATTCCAAGACATATTTTTTATGGTGGTGATGATGGAATTGACACCATCCCTACTGCCATTGGAAACGATCCATTTATTACTTTTGATGACTCTGATAGCTCAATTTTCAGAGTTGACAGTGAACCTGAAGTTATGGTGGGAAATATATAAAATCATCCATTCATGTTCTAAATTCTTTTGGTTTACCTCGACTTGGGCTGTTAAGGTTGGTACTAGTCAAATTGATTTAATATTGATTAAAAATATGTTGTATCCGACTAGACCATTATTTTAATTTTCAATGTTTATTAGTTGCAATTTTATTTGAATTGCATTTTCTAATTTGGAATTGAACTATATTCAAACCTATGAAACCAACATTTCTTAATTGGTGAAAATGGCAATGCTTCAACTGTGATTTGTATAAAATTTGTAAAACTATAAGACCTATCTTTAACATTTTACCAGGTAATGAACATGATGGTTTGTATTCTTTGGCAAAACATGTATTGAAACCCGCATCATCTACCTGGTCTAAAGAAATTAAATTTTTCCTTAATTTTGAAAACTGCTTTGACCCTTATGAATCCAGTATAATCAATGTTCCGTGATTTTAATAGACTGATGACACTTAGTAAATAACCATACTACTAAAAATTAAATTTCTTTATTACATCTTGTATAATTTATTAACTTCATTGTATATTTGTTCAAGCTCACCTAAAAAAATGGATAGTTAAATTATCCTTGAATGTCCCTATTCCCTCTTCTTTATTTTGTTTTTTGGGTTACACATTATTTAACCTTTTCTATTTACTTTCATATTTGTTTTCAAATGCAGGAAATGAAACCAATTGAAGAGAGGTGATGAAAACATATTATGGACAACAATCGTCGCATGACTGAGATGGGAATTCCACCACTAGTGCCTACAGTGAGTATTTTATTTCAAATATATATATTTAAATAATATATAATGTCATGTGATTATTTTTTTTTAAACATTGTTTCAGGATACATCTATTAGGAGATAGTTATTTGATGAGCAACCTAGTAGTGGTCCAAGTACTCGGGGTGTTCGTACAAGGGGGGGGGGGTAAGGGAGCTAGATGATCTGGTCGGCGTACCTGATTAGACCCTGCCCCTCCTACTGACATGTCATCCATCCCACATGTTGATCCTAGTGTTTAGTTAGGGACACACAGGATATTTAGGCCTTCCATGTTTTCACCACCCTTTACATCTAAGCCTCCTCACCCATTTGTACCATATCCGATGATGATTCTCACTACCCATCCAGCATTCAGCCAGCCATCCCTGTCATCTTCTTTTACTTCTGCTTCCATCTCTCTAGGATTTTATATTCCATATTCTTCGACTCCTGCTCCGCCAGAGTCTGTCCCTATGGAGCATACATTGGGATCCACTCCATATGTACAAGGTGTTCCTTCAATTTCAACGGATCTAGCAGTTCCCATTGATCAGACTACCGCAGGTATACTTATTCAACTCGAACAAATTTTTACACCATTATTTATTTTCATTAAAACATGTATTGATAAAATATTTTTTTTCTTTCATAACATATACATCTACTAATAGGAGGTGGGGGTGTACATGCATGCGTGTGGTGTGGAACCACCGCACACAGTTGATGGTGCACTACAATTAAGATAGTCAAATGATTGAAAAATTAGGGTTGTAATGTGAGAGTTTTTTGGAGACACTTTCCAAATACTTCGACATCATTCCTATAATCCCATTCTCATGGAGACACCTGCCAAATGAAGTCAAGGATAAAGCTTGGGTAGAGATATGGGTAAACAAATCTGTTGTATTTAATGCAATATATTATTTTTTGTATTTATATGAATTAATATTTTGGTGTCAGCTACGATTTATTATCCCCTATGGTGAGGGTGCACTGCCATCACGTCTAAAGTATTTAAGTTAGCTTTGGATAACTTATAAGAATGAGTTGTACATTAGATGGCATGCTAGAGTGGGTACAAAGTTAGAGGTGGTCCCTATCATGGATGACTTTCTATTAGAACATTAACGACATATGATTACTCATTGGACGAGTAGCCAATTTAAGGTATTAATCACATTAGAGATATTTAAATGAAAAATTTTCATTTTTTTCGTTAATACTAATTATTGAATTTTATTTAGGATTCATATAGAATAAATAAAAAAACATTGATGCTAAAAAATACGTCTACACATTGGGATGTACTACGATGCCAGATCATGAGAGGTAGTAGGTATGACAATTTATAATTTTTCTTTATGAATTGTACTTTCTATTGCAACCTCCATAATTTATTTGATTGATAAAGTTGTTATATAATTTTATTTATGAAATTAATTATTGGTATCCTATTTTTAATTATGGTTTCCTATTTTCAATGTCATTGTAGAGGCATAAATTTAATATAGAATTACTTTTTCCTCGAGCAAAAATGTTTTCCTTGAGTAGAAGGAAGAAAGATGGAAGCGCGGTTAATGAACCGACTCAGCAGTAGATTGTAAGTTTTAATTTGTAGATTTAAAATTTTAATCTCTATTTTGTAACTTATTAATCTATTTATATTTGTAACAAACTGCTTTAAAGGCCCTTGATGCCTAGGAACCTAACAATTTTGGTCCAAATGATCACTTACATCAGGTGTTGGGTGACGAGCACCCTGGTAGAGTACGCAGCCGACCTGGGAAGAGTATAGTTCTAATGAGGTATTGGACCTCCTCAGATATGAGTTATAGTTCCACTGAGTTCTAGCAGGTTAAGGTATAGGTAGAACAGGCTGAGAAAAGGGCCATAGAGATAGCAGAATAGTCTTCTAGGGAAAACACTGCATTTATGAAACTGATGAAAGTTTTACATCCAACACTTCAACCAGAGGCCAGCACTGCTTGTGATGAATGTATGTCATCGATGAATTCTATATATGGTGCACCAGGTGGTAGTTCTAGTGGAGGTCTAGACGATGGTGAGGAGGAGGCCGATGCGGAGGAGGAGGAGGGCGAGGAGGAGACCGAGGCGGAGGAGGAGGGCGAGGAGGAGGGCGAGGCGGAGGAGGAGGGTGATGAGGAGGTCAAGGCTGAGTATGAGGGTGAGTAGGAGGGCATTGAGGAGGGTAGGGATGATGATTAGGATGATGATGAGGACAAGGTTGAGGCTGATGATGGTGGTGATGGTAGTGATGGTGATAAGGGACAGATTGATCTGTTACATTTTTGACTGATATTACTGACCTTTGCTGTTTATTTATTTTTTTTTGTCTGAATATATGTGTGATTAGGTAGGTCACATTATCTTTATTATTTTATCTATAAATAATAAAACTTGACATGATGATTTGTTGTGACTGATTCCCCCCACCCCCTAGACAGCCCCCCACCCCCATGGATAGCCCGCCCACCCCCCTGGACACCCTGTACCCCCTGGACACCTTGTTCCCCCCTAGAGAGCCACACCCACCCCCTAGACAGCCCTACCCACCCATTGGATAGCCCCACCCACCCCCCTGGACAGCCCCGCCCACCCCCTGGACACCCCATACCCCCCTGGTTGGGGAGAAATGATTCCAAACCAAAGATCTCCATGGTAACAAATCAAATTTCTACCTAGGATCATCCTAAGCCATGATAAGGGAGAACCCATCATATCCATTCCATAGAATCCTTTCACAATATCCCCTATGCTCACAAAAATAAAGGATCTCCAACCCGATATCCATGAGATTTGTAGAAACAACAATTCGTGTATTCCATGATCCATTAGATATAATTTCCACAACTGAGGGAAACATCGATAACTTTGAATCATATTTTATGTTGTCATCGATAGAGAAGAAAATAGGTCTTCTAGAAATCCAAAAATCAAAACATAAGAAAATAAAAGATATATTCCCTACAAAATTGGAGTTAGTCTCTATGAAGATCTCATAGCCCCAATACTTTCCTCCATGCCCATGACAAATTCCATTGAACTTTTCCACCCAAAAACTTGGAGTAACCAAGTAGGAAAATGTGATCCTAGTCAATCAAAAATAAAGAAAAATAAGGATTAAAAAGATCCCAAACATTTTTAACCATGGAAGACTTATTCCAGTGCCCATCCCACTTAATACCTAAGAATCCCTCCTCCTTAGTATAATTCATCAATTCCAACTCTACTTGATCCCCAGAAGTAACAAGATAATGGAATTTTGAAAGAGTTATCTAATGATTATCTTTAATGGACTTAACCAATTTATTTGGTCACATAAAGGGATGACACCAATAAGCTTTTATCCTAAGTAAAATAGATTGAACAAGTTGTAATAGTCCAGCAAAGGAAAAAAAATATTTGATCAAACATTAATTCTTATAAAAATTCTCTCCTCCAAAACCATACAGTTTATGGATCTAAGCTTGGAAGTAATAAGGGTAACCCTAAGGTATAAAATAGGAAGGGATCCTCCCTTAATAACCATAGCATCATCAAAACTATCCCAAACATTAGAATAATTTCCATCCAAGAACATCATGGATTTTTAAAGATTAATAGTCAATCCAGAAAAGGAAGAGAGTAAATCTATGTCATATTTCAATACTGATAAATAATATATATTTCAAAATGAGAGTAGTAAAATATCATTAAAAACAAATATGGGAGATGGAAGTCTTACCACAACGCTAATTGAACATTAATGAGCATCAAACAGAGATTTGAGACTTCAGAATGTGACAAAAGTCTTGTATGAAAATCACAAAAATGAGAGAAGATAGAGCTTCCCATTTCCTCAAACCTCTATTTCCATGTAAATAACCTTGAAAAAAACCATTTATATTGGCAGATATCATTAGATAGGAGATGAATCTTTTAATATAGGAGGATGATATGGCTAGAAAACCAAGAAGATCTAAATCATTAGACATAAACTTACATATATTTCTAATGATTCCAAGATCTAGAAGGAAAAGAGTGACATCTATCACTCGGGATAGCCCACCCACCCCCCCCCCCCCCCTAGACACCCCTACCCCTGTGGACATCCCCCCCCCCACCCCTGTGGACAGCCCTCCCACCCCCCCTAGACACCCCCATACCCCCTGGACAGCTCGACCACCCACGTGGACAGCTCTCCCACCCCCTGGACACCCCGTACCCCCTGGACAGCCTGCACCGCCCTCGTGGACACCTCACCCACCCCCTGAACACCCCCTACCCCCTAGAGAGCCTCTCCACCCCCATGGACAACCCCTACCCCCTGGATAGTTTCCCACCCCTGTGGACAGCCCGCCCACACCCCGTGGATAGCCTGCCCACCCCCTAGACAGCTCGCCCACCCCCTAGACATCCCCCAACACCCAAGACACCCCCACCCACACCCTGTGGACATCCTCACCCCCCGTGGACATGCTGCCCACCCCCTGGACACCCTGTACCCCCCTGGACAGCCCCCCACCCCCGTGGATAGCCCGCTAACCCCCCTGGACACCCCTACCCTCCGTGGATAGCCCGTCCACCCCCTGGACACCCCCTACCCCCCTGGACAGCCCAACCACCACTGTGGACAACCCGACCACCCCCCTAGACACCCCCTCCCCCCAGGATAGCCCGACCACCCACGTGGACAGCCCTCCCAACCTCCTGGACAGCCTGGACACCCCTGTGGACAGCCCACCCACCCCTGTGGACAACCCACCTACCCCCTGGACACCCCTCCCCCAGTGGACACCCCCCCCCCCCCCACCCCCATGGATAGCCCACCCACCCCCTTGGACACCCCTATCTCCCGTGGATAGCTCGCCCACCCCCAGGACACCCCTTACCTCCTAAATAGCCTGAACACCCCCGTGGACATCCCGCCCACCCCCAAGACACCCCTCCCCCCATGGATAGCCCCCCCCCCCCCCCCCACAACCATGGATAGCCAACCCACCCCCTGGACACCCCATACCCCCCGCCTGGATAGGCCGACCGCCCACGTGGACAGCGCGCCCACCCCCTGGACACCCCGTACCCCCTGGACAGCCCCACCACCCCCGTGGACAGCCCGCCCACCCCCTTGGATAGCCCGACCACCCCCATGGATATCCCGCCTACCCCCAGGACATCCCCTCCCCCCGTGGACAGCCCCCCACCCCCGCGGATGGCCCGTCCACCCTCATGGATGGGCCGCCCACCCCCTTGGACACCCCTACCCCCCCGTGAACAACCCGCCCACCCCCTGGACACCCCCTACCCCCTGGACAACCTGACCACCCCATAGAAAGCCCGCCCACCCCCTGGACACCCCTCCCCCTGTGGACAGCCCCCCACAACCGTGGATATCCCACCCACCCCCCTGGACCCCCTACCCCCTGGACAGCCTGGCCACCCACGTGGACAACCCGCCCACCCCCTGGACACCCCGTACCCCCCTGGATAGCCCCACCCACCCTTGTGGATATCCCACACACCCCCTGGACACCCCCTACCCCCTTGGACACCCACCCCAACCATCTGTATATCCCCCCACCCCTGGACATCCCCTACCCCCTTGGACAACACCCCTAACCCCCTGGACAGTCCCCAACCCCTTGACATCAATAGCTTATTTCACTCCTCAACACTATATCATGCCAACATCATTTATAAAAAATACAATCCAATCTATAAGAACATCAATGTCCCTATTTTTATTTGTTTTACAATACCAACAAACAACTCTTACACCAATATTTTTTGTATCTTTTTTCACATTATTGATAATAAATACAAATGATATCTTGGGATCTTCTCATTTCAATTAATTTCTCTAAAAAATACGATTTTATCCCTATTTTACTCAGAATTACATCCTGTATCACCTTTTGAGAGAATGAAAGTTTCACTGACAACTTACCTAAGAGACTTTCATTAATATACTTTATATCTACATGGGATAACATAGAAAATAAGAGAGAATTAATCAAGACATAAAGGTTGTACATTAATAAACTCAACATGTGATACCGTTTTGAAATAACTCAAATTAGGGGTTATATAACAGATCCCTCATAAAGATATAGTTTACAGTCAACTGAACACACAAATTATAAAATTCAAGCATAATACAAAATATGATATTTTGTGATTTTGAATGGGATAGATCATTATAAACCTCAAGTGCATTTATAGACCAGTGGTATAGAATCATAGGTATTCTGTATTGTGAACTCTGTGTTATTCTGAAGGTAAATGCATACTGCTTTTGGACAAATTGTAGGCTTAGGGAAGCTGCTGGATTCTAGACAAATTGAAGGCTCTATACCAACAGTTTCCAAAACCATTGGTATATAATTGAATAACCCACTCTTTACCAATAGTTCTCAACTGTTGTTAAATGTATTAGTTAAGCCTTTACCAATAGTTTCTGAAACCATTGGTAAAGGCCTGGTATTCTCAATCTTTAGCAATGGTTTTCATAAACCATTGGTAAAGATCTATTGCAATGGTTTTGAAACCATTGGGAAAGATAATATGATTTCTGGTGTATTTTCCCAATGGTTATTTGATAACCTGTTGGTATAAGCCTATCCCTACGGCTTGATTTCCTATGGTTGGCTAAACCATTGGTATAAGTATTACCAATGGTTTAAAACTATTGGTATATAATAAATTTTTAGTAGTGAGTCATAATTAATTAAAGGAAACATGTTAAA
Source organism: Viscum album (assembly GCA_963277665.1). Classification (NCBI taxonomy): domain Eukaryota; kingdom Viridiplantae; phylum Streptophyta; class Magnoliopsida; order Santalales; family Viscaceae; genus Viscum; species Viscum album. Next base: position 1,876,214,545 of record OY728143.1, on the reverse strand, counting down.
TGTAATTTGGAAAAGTTGAAAGGGCCACAACAGAACATTGTGCATTGTCTTGATATTGGTCACTAATGGCTGAGGATTGACCGATAATGAATTCCTTGAGTACATTTTCATGCATGTGTAGCCCCATGAGACCATGTTTGATGATGATGACATTTTTGAGTTTATATATAGTAGTTTATACACATGTTTGATGTACTGAGATGTGATTTATGTGTTATGACCTACTGTGTATGAACATGTTCACCTATAAATATATATATTGGGAAAATATGATTTCTTATTCTGCGAGTGTTCTTACATATCCTAATTGAAAATAATTTACTTTTTGATCACATGTTTGTACTTGTATCTTCTATGACTCATGATGATATATTATTCTATATATATGTATCATCTACCATTTTTTTGAGACAAATATCATGTTTCCTTTAGAGGTATTATTTTTTTATTGACAACAGGTGGATCATTATATTAGACAAACCTTATAGGGATAGTGATCATGCCTTGAGACAATGATAATGATAGACCTAGACACATATTAGGGTCATGAAAACCTTGATTCCAGACCCATGTTAGAATTTTTTGGGTATGGAGATCTTACACATGTCGACTAGCATGTTTTATAGATGCCTAGGGGAATCCAAGTAGCATATACACTTGATGCCTAGCATATTACAAGTAGAATGTTTACTTGATGCCTAGTGGATATTGATTAGTATGACCACTTGATGACTAGAAGTTTCCAAGTATCAAGTTCACTCGAATCCCGGTGGTATGATAGTGACATGTCTACTCAATTCATTGTGGATGTCGAGTAAATATTTCATCAAAATTGATGATATCCATTTATTACTCTATATATCATTTATGACTATCATTTTGATATAGAGCCATAACAATTATAACTTAGGATCATGGTAGCTCAATTAACACAGTAAAACCTAACACATGGTTTTTATTTCTTGCGTGTTCTTGGAAATATATGATATGATTTCAATGCTATGTATTCTTTTGGCTTTATGATGAAATTATCACATAAAAATACAATGAATTTACCAGTTAGGTACTAGACCATGTTGGTGGTTCCATACTGAGTTGTACTCGCACAATGCTCAGGTATCCATGGCACTTGGGTACCCAAGTAAACCTTACAAGTTACATGTACAGGTTGGGATGAGGCCTGAGATTGATTTTCAAGTTATATAACATGATATAAGTCAGGATGTTGGGATAAAATGTATATTGGAGTTGGATGCATCGTATATTGTACTTTTATTCTTTTATATAATGTACATGATCAGCCGAGTGGGAGACCAGTGTCATGTTTGTGATTGTTGAGTCTATTGTTTCAATATTTATTCATATCAATGGTATGTTATTGATTTCCACTTACCCACATTTTATAATCTTTTCATATTTTCTTATTTATTGTTAACGATTACTCTAATTGATAATATAGTCCCCCCTATAGCTCTACCTTATACCATTGCTAATAAACATAAGTCGCTAGTATATGAGGAGGTACATTTGATGTCGTGTAGAATTCCATCTGGGACCTTTTGATTCTGGTTGGGATGTTAAAGAAAACTAATGAATCAAACATGAAATGTGCCAAGAACGACTGAATATGTTTCTTTTAAAGGTTTGTAACACTTTAAAAATGTGTGTTTGGTGGTAAAAACTAATAAAATAACCAATAAAATCAATAAAATCAAAAAACCAACAACTTTATGGTGTTTTGTGAAATGGTGGAGCTGAAGGAATGATAATTCGAGTTATTGTCTTCCTGATATGAATAGAAACAATATTTTTAAACACCAAAACAAGTGTTTAGCACTTAGATCCATTGAAATTTCCCTTATAATGATATAAAATCATAAGAAAAATGGGTTTTTATTATTTGTGGTGTGAGTAAAGATGAAAATTCAATTGGGAATGCAGTGTGCAAGGAACGATCAAGTAGTTGTTTTTAATGGTTTCATGCCCTTTAAAAATATGATTCAGGGGGGTAGAACCAACTGAATAACCTCAAGATACCCTAAAATATAAAAAAATAAATGTATATTTTTTTAAATAGTGGAGTTATTGGATCATCAATATGAGGTTTCATTTTCCTAGGATGGAAAGAAATGCACATTTATTGGTTTGAAATACCAATATGTGTGTTTAATGCTCAGATCCACAGAAAAAGAAAATGTAATTTTGTTAAACCATAGTAAAAATTTATTTGTATTATTTTTTATTTTTATAAGTATAAATCACATCAATTAGATGTGTGGTGGACCCACAATGGCCAAATAAGTAGTTTATAACAGTTTGATGCCTTTTAAAAAGATGTGTTATGGGGTTAGAATCAATCAAACGACCTATAAATTCAATTAAATCCATCACAATAACCACACAATGAGTTTTGAAATATTGGAGTCAATATAACATCAATATGAGGTTGTTCTTTCCTAAGATGAATGAAAATTCACTTTTATTATTAAAAATAATACAACATGAATTTGATGGTTAGACCTAAGGAAAATGACCATTGGTTGACATGAATTTATAGGAAAATAATTTTTTATTATTTGAGATATGTATGATTAGATGACTTATAAATCAGACAAGTAGTTTCTCTAGAATGATCAAATAAGAAGATTTTGATGGTTTATCATTCTTTAAAAATGTGCATTAGGGGGCCAAAACCAACCGAATGAGCCTTGAATGTCATGAAATCATGAAAAAGCAATCATAAAGTGTTTTTTGATATGGTGGAGTATAAAAATATCAATTTATGATTCATTTTTCCTAAGATAATTGAAAACACGCATTTATTGTTTTAAAACACATAAAATGTGTCTAACAGTCAGATCCATAGTAAACAACCTCAGAAAGATATGAAATCATAGTACCCATATCATTGTTTTATTTTTTATTTGTATAATCAGAGGAAATGTCAATTGAAATTTTATTCTTAACCAAATTACCAAATAATAATTTTTATAAGGCTTTTAAAACTTTAAAACATATGTTATGTGGTCAAAGCCAATCAAAAAACCTCTAAATTCCATGAAATTATAAGAAAATAAACATGAATGGATTTTTGAAATGGTGTAGTAGATGAAACATCAATCTAAGAATTCATTTTAATAATATTTCTGTAAATATTATTTTATTGTTTTAAAAAACTAAAACATGCGTTTAAATACTATATCCATAAAAAATAACCTCATTATGATGTGAAATCATCAAAAAACATTCCTTGTATTATTTTTTATGTGTATGAGTAGACAAAAACTCAATTGAACATGTGTTTCTCCTAAAATGACCTAATAAGAAATTTTTAAAGGATTGATGTCCATTAAAAACATGCATCAGGGGGTCAAAACTAGCTGAACAATATCCAAATTCCATAAAATCAAAGGAAAAGAGTTGTACGGTGATTTTTAAAATGATCAGGTATAACGAACGTCAATTTGAGGTTCTATTTTCCCAATATGACTATATATAATTTTATTATTTTAAAATAAAAAACCATGTGTTTAACAATTAAATCTATATAAAATGACCTCATAATGATGTGAAATCATAGGAAAACAACATTTTTTATTTTTTTGATGTGTATGACATGACAACATGTCAATAAAACATGTGGTGTTCCTAAAATGACATAATAAGAAGTTTTTAAAGGTTTGATGACTATTAAAAATGTGTATCATGGGGTTAAAACCAATAGAATGACCTATGAATTCCTTAAAATTAGAGGGAAAACCATATAGTTCATTGTGAAATGATGGAGTAGGAAGAACATATATTTTAGGATCTATTTTCCCAAGATGATCAGAAAAATACTTTAATTATTCTAAAACACCAAACCATGCATTTAATGGTTAGATCTTCTATAAATATCCTTGGAATGATATGAAATCATAGGAAAATCATGTTTGTATTATTTTTGAGATCTTCTATAAATATCCTTGGAATGATATGAAATCGCAAGAAAAGAATGTTTGTATTATTTTTTATGTGTATGAATAGAAACACATCAATCATACAAGCAGTCTTCATAGAACAATTAAATAAGTTATTAAACATTGGATTCCCATTAAAAACAAGAATAAGAGGGTAAAAACAATAAAAATAACTCTAAATATCACGAAATCACAGTACATAAACCGTATAGTGAATTGTGAAATAGTGGAGGCAAAGAAACGTGAATCCACAATGCCATTTTCTAGGGATGAATGGAAACATGATTTTATTATTTTTAAACACCATAACTTATGTTTAATGATAAAATCCATATCAAATGACCTCAAAATGAAGTAAAATCATAGAAAATATCTTTGTAATATTTTTTATGTGAAAGAGTAGACAACATGTTAATTTGACAAGCAGTCCACCCCAAATGATAACATAAGTAATTTTTAAAACATTTATGCCTTTTAAAAACGTGTGTTATGTGGCCAAAACCAACCAAATGACCTTTGAATGATGTGAAATAATATGAAAACAATAGTACATTTATTTTTAAAATGGAGGATTTAAAAAAACATCAATCCAAGGATCCATTAGTCCTGAATGACAGAAAATACACATTTATTGTTTAAAATGTTATAATGTGCATTTAACAGCAAAATACATATAGAATGAACACATAATTAAAGGAAATCATAGGAAAACTATATTTGTATTATTTTTTATATTTATGAGCATACAAATCATCATCCATACATGTAGTCTTCCTGGATCAACAAAATAAGTATTTTTTAAATGTTTGACATCCATTAAAAACATATGTCTGGGGGTCCAAACAAACTAAAAAACCTTTGAATTTCATGAAATTAGATGAAAAAAACATTATAGAAAATTTTTAAATGGTGAAGATTATGGAATGTCAATCTTAGAATTAATTATCTAGAGATTAAAAGAAATTCATTTTTATTGTTTTAAAATACCAGGCATGGATTAAATAGACGGATCCATAGAAAACGGGCTTGGAATAATTTTAAATCATATAAAAACAATATTTGAATTATTTTTGACCTGTAAGAGTACATATTGTTTCAATTAGATATATGGTCTACCAAAAATGTCTAGATAAGTATTTTTTAAAATATTAACTTCATCAAAAAACATGCATTGGGGAGTTAAACCCAACCGAACAACCTCTAATTACTGAAAAATTAGGTGAAAAAAAACATACTATAATTTTTGAAATGGCAGAGCATATAGAATGTCTATCCAAGGTTTAGATTTCTGAGATGAATGATTTTTTTTAAACATCAAAATGTGTGTTTAATGGTCATATACATATAAAACAACCGCATAATGATGTGAAATCACAGGAAAATTGTATTTTTATTATATTTTACATGTATAAGTAGATAAAACATTGATTAGACACATGGTCTTCCTTGAATGACTGGATAAGAATTTTATAATAGAAAAATAAATAAAAACTATTAATATATTCAAAATCAATTAACCTAGGACCATTTTACTAAGTTTTAATTGAAATATTCTTATACATTATAATTATTAGTTTTTTTATTTTTATAATGCACTATTTTTTTTAATTTTCAATGAATTTAGTTTTATTTTTTGATGGTTGTAGAGCATGGAAGATGATTATAAATGGTTATTTATGAGCTTACAATTTTATATATCATGGATATATTAATTTAATATTTTAATGATGGAACTTTTTATGGTTTTTAAAGTTATTGTAATATTTTTTAAAAATAATATATATATACCAGCCCCCATTTGATAGTCACTATAGGATAGACTGGGTGGAACCTATAGTGACCCCCAAATGGCGGTCGATATAGTAAATAACGACGTACCAAAATCATCCTCCATTTGGTGATCATGTTGTGGCCACTAATGGGATATAAAGATCGCTTTTGGAGGTTGATAAAGGTAATTTTCTTATAGTATTCTATAGAAACAACTTTTTTCTATGTTGGAAATGCGATTTAACTATTCTAAAAGGTGTTAAAATGTTATGGGATTTTAAAAGTGAAATGCCTTTATTAGCACTGATAAAAAACACCTTTATCAAGAATTTTTTAATGATGATAAAGTCCATAGAAGTTGATGAAAAGTAGCAAACATATGGTAACCCAAACAGGAAAACAGATTAGAAAGCATAACTAAACTAGAATAAAAATATTAATGAAAACCAGTTTGGAATACAAATATTACATTTCACCAACATTTCAATTCATTATTTACATTGAAATTTTTTATACAAATAATTTACATTAATCTGTATTTACAGTTAATAAAAAAATTATAAAATAATATAAAAAACAAACAATCATAGCTAGATTTTTTCAAAAACCAAACTTTGTATAGAAAAATTCTTCTGTAATAAAACCAATTTTTATTTTATTAAAAATACATAAAAAATAAAAATATATATAATTTTACTGTTATATAATCCACATTTGGTAAAATATATTATTAATTACTTAATATATTAATGATATTATTAGTTATTAATTAACTTAAATACATAAATAGTTGTCAATAATTATGTCATTAATTACTAATATTTTAATTACATTATTATTGTTAATAATATTATTAATTGTATTATTATTTATTATTACATTAATAAGTTAATTTTTTATTTTTATTTATAGATATAATTAATTAATTTAGTTATGTTATTATTTTTTAAATATTTGACACCAAAGGAGAACATAGTTCACACATTTAGTCGGGGGTCTCTATTCACACTTATATTGAAAACATGCACTTTGAGTCATAATTACCACATCATGTATCAGATTGATTTTTAGTCAAACACTAGATGATAAAAATGAATAATGCACCATTTTATTAAAGATTCAAGAAAACTAGAATTCATTTTCTAAGTTCTGGTGATGTGATGTGTGTTTTAGGCTAAAATGACACTTTTTTATTGAAAACATGCATTTTGAGTCATAACAGCCACAACGAGTGTTGGATTGATGTGAGGTTGATTTCATCACATCATAATGGAATTTTGGATCTTTTTTCAAAAGTATCAAGAAAATATAAGCTCATTTACTTATTTTTGTCAATACGACATGTGTTTTAGAGAAAAATTATACTTTTAATGTGAAAACATTCAGCTTCAGTCATACTGACCATATAATTTTGTGGATTGATGTGTGGTTAATTATTATACATGAAAAATACATTATGGATCATTTTACTAAAGTATGATGACTGCCTGAGCTCTTTTTCTTAGTTCTGTCTATGTGACACATGTTTTAGAGTAAAACGATCCTTTTAATATAAAAACATGTGCACTTTGAGTCATATCAGCCACATTGTGTGTCATATTGAGGTAAAGTTTATTTATACAAATAAAAATGATTTATGGACCATTTTCTTAAAGTATTAAGATAACAAAATCCTATTTAGTCATTTTTGGCTACATGACACATGTTTTAGAGTAAAATTACACGTTGAATGTGCAACCATGCACATTGAGTCATACTTAGTACATAATGTGTTAGATTGATGTGCGGTCAATTCTTACACATAAAAAATTAATTAAGGATAATTTTACTAAAGTTTTAAGACAATTAATTAATTTTTTCTTGGTTTTGGTTATGTAATGCTTGTTTTAGAGTAAAATGACACTTTGAATGTGAAAACATGCACTTTGAGTCCTACTAATAACACTATCTATCATATTTATGTGAGTTAAATTCCTACATATAAAAAATTATATATGGATCCTTTTACTAAATTATCAAGACAATATGTTCTTGTTTTATCATTTTTGTCTATGTGAATCATGTTTTAGACTAAAATGAAATTTATTATTATGAACACACACTTAGAGTCCTAACATGAATATAATGTGTTATATTTAACTGTGGTCAATTCCTACAGATCAAAAAATATTTATAGATAATTTTACTAATGTATATAGATTATCCAAGCTAGTTTTCTCTCTTTTGGAAATGTGACGCATCTTTAAGGAAAAAATGACACTTTTTAAATGTGAAAACATATACTTTGAATCATATCGGCCACATCATGTGTTAGATTGACTTGAAATAAATTATTACATGTCTAAAATTAATTAAAGATAATTTTCAAAAAAATTAAAAACAATCTGATCCCATTTTATTGGTTTGAAAATGTGACATGTTTTTAAAATAAAATAAAACTTTCATCTTCAAAACATGCACATTGAGTCATACTAGAAAAATCATGTGGGAGATTGATATTTAGCTAATTCATATATCATTAAAATGAATCATGTATAATTTTTCTTAATATTTAATAAAATAAATGTTTTTTCTTGGTTTTGGATATGTGAAGTACGTTTTAGACTAAAATGACTCTTTGATATTAAAAACATGAACTTTGAGTCATACCAGCCACATCATGAGTCAGATTGAGTCATAGTCAATTCTTACACATCAAAGATGAATTATGGATTATTTTACTAAAGTATCAAGACAATATGATCAAATTTACCTGATTTTGGCTATGCAGCACATGTTTTAGAGTAAAATGACACTTGTAGTGTGAAAACATGCACTTTGAGTCATTATGACCACATCATGTATCAGATTGATATGTAGTCAATTCTTACACATCAAAAACTCATAATGGAACATTTTACGAAAGTATCAATATATTCTAAGATATATTTTTTTAGTTTGGGATATGTGACATGTTTTATAGAGTAAAATTATACTTTTAATGTAAAAAAACACTCATTGAGTCATACCAGACACGTTGTGTGTCAGATTGACATGAGGTAAATTCCAACACATCAAAAATGAATTATGGATACTTTTTCTAAAGTATCAAGAAAATCCAATCATGTCTACTCATTTTTTTCTATGAGAATATCATTTTAGACTAATTTTACATTTTTAATTATAAACATGCATATAGACTCCTATAGGGAACCTCATGTGTTAGATTTATGTGTGGTCAATTACTATAAGTCAAAAAGTTATTATGTACCATTTTCATTAAGTATCAAGAAAATATGAGCTCTTTTTATCATTTTTGGCTATGTGATATTTGTTTTAGAGTAAAATTACAAAAATTTAATGTGAAAAAACGCAATTTGAGTCATACAAACCACATTGTATGTCAGATTGATGTGAATTAGATTAATAGAATTCAAAAATGAATTATGATTTTTTTCTTACTTTTTGAAAAAAATATAAGATCATTTTCACTATTTTGAAAATGTAACACATGTTTTAAACTAAAATGGAACTTTTATATTGAAAACCAAAACTTGGAGTCATACCGGTGACATTGTGTATCAGATTAACATATGGTCAATTCCTACATGCCAAAAATTAATTATGTATAATTTTTCTAAATATTGAATATAATCCAATCTTGTTTACTAAATTACGGATATGTGATGTTTTTTTAGAGTAAAAATACACTTTTAATGTGAAAACATGCACATTGAGTCACACCGACCACACCATATGAAAAATTAGCATGAGCTCAATTCTAAAACATCATAAATGAATTATGAATCATTTTACTAATGTTTTGAGATAATAATATCTCATTTTCTCAGTTATAGATATGTGATGTGTGTTTTTGAGTAAAATGAAACTTTTCAATGTGGAAACATGAAATTTGAGTTATACCGGCCATATCATTTGATGGATTTATGTGAGGTTAATCCATACAAGTCAAAAATGAATTATAGATTAATTTCTTAAATTTTGAAAACAGTATGATCACATTTTCTTGGTTTTGACTATGTAACACGATTTTTAATCTAAATTGATACTTTTATACTGAAAACACACATGTAGAGTCATTGCTGCCACATCATGTGTTAGATTGATGGGAATTCAATTCCTACTCTTTATAAATGAGTTATATATCATTTTACTAAATATTCAAAAAAATATGATCCGATTTACTTAGTTTTTTTATTTGAAATTTGTATTAGATAAAAATGAAACTTTTAATTTTAAAACATGAACATTGAGTCATACAAAACATATCATGTGTTAGGTTGAAACACATTCTATTCCGATAAAGAAAAAATTAATCTTAGATAATTTTTCAAAAGCATCATGAAATTTTTACAAACTCTTCAAAAAATAATAAGACACAAAATAAAAGTGATAATTATAGGATTATAGAAGTATCTTAAATAGATAAGGGTCAATAATATAAAATCACTTGCATAAAATATGAGAAGGAATCTATTAAAACACCTCAAATTTTGAGTAATGTTATTTCATTGAAAAATATTCATTCAAATTTTAGTGCTTGGACACAAGGGAATACCATCTTGAATAAAAAACTATAATCTAAGAAAAAAAGGAAAAAAACTTTCATAAAATCAAGAAAATAAACCCCAAATCACACACTATTTCACTTCCAAGGTTGAACTATATCCCATATATTGGAAATATGTATTCGTATTTTTGGATATAATGATCATTGACCATTTCACTATCTCCATTTTCTCTGCTAAAATCTCGATGATACTTATCCTTGAGAAATAACTCAAATATTTCTTTATTTTTAGGGTTATCAATAAAAGGTTGAAGAGTTTATAGAAACTCATATTAACCCCAAGTAGAAGGTAATTAGTTAATAGTTGAAAAATAATGAACAATCAATTGGGGAATGGACATATACCCTTTAAAATAATTTAAAAATTATCGAAAAATATGTAGATGAATTAGTCACATGAGATGAGGGTTTAGTAAATGTATCAAAAAGTTTGAATTGAAGATAAACTATATTTGTAAAAGAAGAAGATGGATTTTAATGTTCTCCGTATTCTAAAGTGATTTCCCATTATGTCGTGTCTTGTTTTTGAGATGATTTTACTACTCCTCCTAGATATTCCATGTAAAATAATCATAGAAATATCCCATAGTAAGAAAAAAGGGGTTTGACTAGAATTTTTACTATAGAGGTCCTCAGATAGTTTACGATAACAAGCTACTAAAGTTGCAACAACCTCAATCAGAAATTTTATACTATTGTAAACAATTAGAGGAAACAAAGGTGGTAGAGGATCATAAACTCTATATCCTTGATCAAGAGGGTTAGAAAATATACAGTGGGATTCAAATTCCTTTAGAATGGTAGTAGGATCAAATCTAGAATAAAATTTGGATTGAAATTTAAAATATGGGATTATAATAAAAATATAACCAATCGATTTACAATAATACTCAAATTTAATTTTAGGGAAAATAATATCTAATAATTATGATAAAAATGATTTACATCCCAAATATATCTCCAAGGACATAGAATATACAAGATTATAAACATAATTGGTAATAACCTCAATATGATGTTGGAAAACAATCTGACATGACATACTCTTAACACTCATCTCTAACAAAATCTATTTATTCTTTTGAGTGTGTAGAATATTGGTAGTAACTATATTACTGAGAAAATATTGAAAAAATAATTAAAAAATATTTTAAATTAAATTTTAATTACCTTTAGAAATACATTTTTAGGGATGTTAGTTTGTTGACAGTATATGATAACTTTTCTAAATTTATAAACTTAACATGCACAATCATTGTTAATATTTCATGTTAGACACTATAATAAAATTTAAAAAATTAAGTTAATTATTTTGAAATATGTTTTTATTGTTTTATCTTATTCTATATACCTTAATCTATCTCTATTTGAAGAAACCCATAGGGTTGTTATATCTAATCACCAACATCATACAAGGATTGAGATGATATATATATCACCAAATCATAACAAAATTCTGATTAAAAAATAAAATAAAACATATAATTTTAAGTATATCTATAAAATTTTTATTGTAGTGTATTAAAAATTCACAATAGAAATCATGTGTGGTCTATTAAATAGTAGAAAAATGATTTTTAACAAGATTATTTTAACGAAAGTTCTTTAAGGCTGACATTAAAAGTCTTCCATGCAGACTTTTAATATCAGTTATTCAGTGGTTGACATTAAAATCCCACTTTTAACATTATTTATAGAAAAAATAACATTAAAAATCCCCATGGAATTCTTTTAACATCAGTTATTCAGTAACTGATGTTAAAAGATTCCTTTTAACACCGGTTTAAGGAAAACTGACATTAAAAGTCCCCATAGAATACTTTTAAAACCAACATTAAAAATTTTGAATAGGCTATATTTAATTTCACATTCTTCGATTTGATTGGTTATGGAGAAAAAATGGACTTACAAATCAATCATTATGGAATCCAAAAGATGAACTTCTCTAAAAGAAGTCTTAGAGAAGATAAACTTCTAATGTCTATAACTTTTGATCTAAAGTCTATTTTAGCTCCCCGACCAATAAAATAGAATCTTGGGAAATGAACTACAACATGGTTAAAATTTTATTATTAGTTTTTTTGAAAAAACTATGTCAAAAAATTATTTTTAAATTGGTTCATGAAAAAAACGTCATTATAAGTATTCTATGAGAAATTTTATCATCGTTTTTTCATGAACCATCATTAAAAGTAGGGTTTTAAAATTTGATAATGAATAACAGAAATTAAATGTTATGTAGTGATCCTTTAAAATTATTTTTATAAAAAACTAATGTTAAAAACTCAATGCATGATGGATTTTAATATTGGTAATATATTTAACTGATATTAAAAGTAAAATTAAAAATACAAGAGATTGTATTTAAATTATTTTCACATCGTGCATTTCAATTTTTAAAATACCACCTAAATTTTAATACAAAACCACCAAAAATATTTTTATTTAATATAGAAAAATCTATATTCTCTTTCATTCAACATTTTTAACCACTTCGATCCAATAAAATTTTCAATGCATATTCAATTAATGATTTGAATATGGTATCTATTCAAATCCTTTAATTTTTTTTTATTATTTTCCCCCATTTTAAAAAATGTTGATAATTTGTCTTATAATAATGAAGTCTTATTCTGATAGAGTTATGGAGATAAAACACCTACATGTGATTTACTAACTAAGGTACAAAATTCCTTATCAATCATCATTTTCATCGTCACATGAGTTCTTCACTAAAAAGAAGAGAGATGAAGATAAAACACACACAAAATTATATTATTAGATTTTAGTTTTTGCCCCTAAATTATAGGCATGAAGAAGATTATACAATCTATTAATTTCTTTTCAAACACTACCCTTAGTTTTTTTAATAAAATTCTTCGATGTTAAATTTAAATTAAGTCATATAAATGATAACAGGATTAATGATTCCAAATTTTTCTTCTCATGGATTTCCTTTTATATAGTACTAATATATATTACTATAGAAAATATTAAATGTTATTAACTTTATTGAACATAATTGATTAATTTAGAGATAAATATAACATAAAAAATGTACCTTATGTATGCATTCACAATTAAAACTCACAAAAATCCAAACGAGATAATTTAATTGATATCCTCAAGGATAATAAAATTGGTAATGGCCACTCTAAATATTTTTTATTCACATTCAATATAAGATAAATTTTATTCTTTGAATATTATATCCACATAAACTTATAATGTAAATATATGCAATAGTTGAACTAGTGGAGTGAGGTAATCTCAGAAGGACCTTTTGATTTCTTGGTTTATCTACTATATTTTCTAGATAAGAACTTCTATTTATACTTATTGTTTTCTATATGTAAAATCATACCCCATTTTAGACATTTTTTTCATGAAATTTTTACAGTTATTCATTTGAAAAAAAATGTAAAGAGCATACCTCATTATCACCATGTATCTTTATAAGATTAAATGACCATCTATAAAAGTTCCAATAATAGTATCGACAATGTTAACATCTAGATCATTAAGAGGAATAGGAAAATAAGTGATCAAATTATTTGATACTTCAATCCACACTCTCACATGGTATTTTGGGATTTTTGTTGTGCAACATATCTCCTTGGATATTGTATACCATAACATTCTCAACAAGGTGATGAGTGGGTAATGATAGATATAAATCACATAAAATTTCTTCCCTATATAATTTTAGTAGTAAAAGATTATATATATTTTTTTGAATCACATTTAGCATAAAATATTATGAAAAATTTTATTAACTCGGTTAAGGTAAGTGGTTGACGAGAATGGATAGCCTCAAAGATAGTGGCGTCAAGTGGCTCTCTATTTAAAGATCATGGTTCTAATATTTTGTATCTTTGAAACTTTAACATATACTAGTCTACCATATAATAATAGATAATAATATCTTTTAAGGAATATATTTTTTCCTATATGTTTTTCATCATCTCATATACATATCCTTATGACTTTTTCTTCTCAAAATATGCTCAAGTTGACACTCAAAATCCTTAACCTCTAATTTGGCCATCTTGTATTAGCCTCATAAAAGCTACTAAAATTAGTTGTTCTTATGGTATAGTTTATGATAATTATATTTTATAAACCATATAAATAACATATGAACATAAACATATATTTTTATATAATACTATTTTAAATCATAACAAATAGTATCATGTCATACTTACACATGATTCACACAATGCTTAATTATTTTTATATACTAGGTTTCCTTATTTATTTACACAAGTATCCTTCCATAAAATAGAACATGAAATTGATGTGGATTTATATTATGATACATTTATTTTCAAATAAAAAATGAATATATATTTTTCCATGTCAATAAAACATTTCTAATAAATTTAAAACACATAACATTTTCTTTTCATGTGAACTATACCCTATAATTTCTTTAATATAGGGGAGCATTGGTTTGATTCATGATTCTTAATCTAAGGTATAATTATCTGCAATTTCTTAACTCATTACATTACTATTTTGGGAGTTGGGGTGTTAGGAGGAGGCTTTAGGAGGGTTCAACAGAGTTTGGAGCTATAATTATACTACAATGGGTAATTCATTACACGAATATGTATTCATGATGTGAAAGGTTGTTCATGGATTAGAGGATGGTGAATATTTATTCATGACATGAAAGTTTGATAGGTCCATGAATTACTATAGGAGTAGAAAATATATTGGTTTTATGATATAAATATCAAATAATTCTCCCAAATAAGGCTTAAACAAAAGGAAATCCTTAGTAATGATGATATTGTGAAAGAAATGATTACCAATTTCATAAATTTTGTATCATATTCCCAATGAGGTAAATAAATTAAAATGAAATTTTAAATATCATGAATATAAATATATTCATGATATAAAATATAAAATGGAATTACATACAAATAAATGGTGAATATGGAATATGTATCATGAAAGTAAAAGTGAGATGAAAAACCCTTACCTTAGGCCCGATTTTTGTCGCATGTTTCTAAACTTCTATATAATAAAAATAAATTTATTATAAACATATAATTAATCATACTAATATATATCATACCATATATTATTTTATTATAACTTTTTATCACCCATTTATTAACAATTATTTATTGAAAAAAACTATTTTGGGTGATAACGACTTAGTTTTTCACATATATTTTGGTTCTGTAAATTCGGTCCTTGTTCTTTGATCATAGATCCATAAACTAAAAAATTATAACCATGATATAAATATCTTATATATTAATTATATAAATATCTATAATAATGCATACATGCTAGGGATAGAAAAATAAGTTATCACTCATGGAGATGGTAGACCATAGGTACAAATAAAAAATATTCTCATTTTTTGATGAATGCAAAGAAGGAAGGGTCAAAAATATTTCAACATTAAAGAATCATTATTATATAATATATATCATATATATTCACTAAAACTACCCTTATTACCATTCATATAAAAATGAAATGATAAACATATAACATCATTTTATGGAGTCTGTAGTCCAAACATACACATGAGATACATTATCCTTTTCGTATAGATTGGGATGTAAGAAGTTAGGTGTGATATTATAATTATAAATTTCATGACCCACCATCTTCAATATGAGGGAATATTAAGAAAAGTTCCACGCCCTTCCTTCTTTAAGATGAATGAGAGATAATGACTCCTGAGTCCCGCCTTCAATAGGCCCTAGAGTGGCGACTAGCACCAAGTGTATAGAATCTCACACAAAATGGAAGTAATTACCCTTTTTAATGAAAATAATATTGGGATATAAGATAGTAAAAATCAAAAACAATGAAAAAAATTTATATAAAGGAAACATAAATCCAACCCATGCATGATTTAAACATAAACTGCGATAAAAGTACAACCAGATTACCAAAGAAAGTACCAAAATAAAGAGACTAAGAAGCACCACAACAACTACCCCGATGCTCGACCTAGTAAAGTCCAGAATGGTCCTTAAAGTCCTCCTAGAAACCTAAAAATAGTTTTATATCGTAGGGTGAACATATGGATATACTTAGTAGGGAAACCAAATTCACTCGTGCACAAGTGGGAGAAGCATAATAATGTCCCTGTGAAAATAGTAGAAACCAAAAAAACCTAACAAGGAAATCTAACCAGACCAACCTCACCAAGGAACACACTCAAAATAACGTAAGTCAATTAAGATAATAACATAATCACATCGATTATTTGGGTACCCCACACCACTTTCCCACTGGTTAGCTGCTCATTTATTACTAATAATGTCTCAACGCTACCACTCTTCCAAAATTCAGTCCCACTGCCACAACCTACTCGCACACACCTGGGCCTCAAACCATACACAAATACCTCATATGGAAACCTGGGACAAAACTATACCATGCATATCACCCGCAGACGCCTGGGCCATAACAACCATGCCTCTCACCTGAAAAAACCTGGGCCTTATCCTGGATAAACTTGGGAAAACAATCCTGGACCACAAACACCCAGGACCCTCATACACAACAAAACCTACCCAAAGGATTTTGGACTACAGTAAAACTCAATCTATTATATCCTTCCCAGATATACTCGAGCGGTAAGAACCCAGAAGAGGGTGCGGGGAAGAAATTCAATAACCATCCTTCCATCCCCCACTGGGATGTTGGGAAATACACCCTCCCCCATGAAATGGGGGTTTTAGAAACATGTTTCTCAATAAGTGTGGGGTGCATATAGAAATAAAAATAAAAAATAATTTATATATATAAGTAAAAAACACTCAATCTAACCTACAGGTCCCAAAACCAACAACCTGCCCACCAGAACAACTTTTTATGCTACCAATATATGCACAACCACACAAACAACCATAATAAAACATAGGCCTAACCCCATTTCATTTAACTAATTTCCATTTGTTAATTAAGGGGTTCACTTTAATTTATTCCATCACTACCCGGAAAAAAAAACCAAGCACAACATTTGCAACTGTTTTCAAAAGGCTTGAGGCCACTAAACACTGCCAAGGCAAAGATGGAAGTAGGGACCGGGGTAAAGAAATATATTTTAACACACATTCATAAAAAATAGATAACAACCAACCTATAGTCCCACTACACACCCCCTTTTTCCTAGACACCTGTTCAACCACTGCTAACTTTCATTATTCAAAGTTATACCTCTCAATAATCCTCTCACAACTAGAACCGATAGCCCCACTGAACAACAACACACACCCAGCACAACTATAAACATGAAGTCATGACACAACCCAGTCCTGCAGCCTCACTGCCTAACGACTTCCTAGAAGCAGTCCCACTGAACAAGTCCATCCATTCCATAATCAATCAATCTATCATCGTGATATTCCATCACACCTCCTGTACCACCCCATACACAAAGCCCTTAGCAAAACACCACCAAATAGCAGCCCCACTACACAAACACATTCTTCCCCATTCATAGGACCAACCCCTTTGTCCACCCCCCATACCCATAATAAGGTTACCAAAAAAAACTTCACACAACCCCCACAAAGTACAAAACCCAACCAAACACAGCACACAACCATACCATTAATCCAGGTATATTCAGATTTAATAAGAGGGGTTCTTTAATTCCACTTTAAATAACTAGGGTGATCAAAAAACATGTTTGATTCTGGGGAATCCATTTATTTAACCAAGTATTCATGATTAAGAATATTTCATGTTACATCCATTTATCAATGCATCACAACAAAATGCAGAACCCCACCGGTACACAAGAAAGGACCACCAACAACCATGATTTTCTGAAGGCCATACAACCCATACAATTCTAAAAAAGGTTCACAGATAATAATTAAAACATCATACGTAATATCATAAATTCTATACCATTATTTCATTTTCCCATGTTATCTTTTGTTCATCATATTCCCTTCTCCCATTTTTTTACTTGTTAATGAAAAATGGATTCATCCATTCTTTAAGAATAAATATTACTACTCCCACCCTGCATAATACACAAATAAAGAGAGGTAGAATAATCTCTACATAAAACAACAGGAGACTAAAAATCCTCTTTGTTCCAAATAAGGTATCTTGCGAGCAGTAGGAAAATATAATAAAAATTATCAGGACGGGGCTGTAGCATAGGTGCACAATTCATCTAGAGAATAAGGCTTTAGGCACACCAAGAGGTAACAAAAACACACTATGAAGGTAAGATCCTGAATTTGAAGATCCATATCCTATATTAAAGGAATAACGGTTTTAAAATTCATTAATGTGGGATCGTAGTAAATATAACATGGTTTGAATATCTTAAAGTCCCTATAGTGTAAGTATAATAAATATATACTTAATATCCTTTGAAATTCCCTTAAAAACACCCAAAGAAGTCTTTAAACTTGGTTTACGTAAAAAAGGTAAAAGGGGTGAAACTGGAAAAACACATGGGAAAATGGACATTTGGAAAAGGGTGAGACACATTTTTGGTGTTCCACCATCATGGTTCCATTATTATGGTTCCACCGTTACAGTGCCACTATTTCTGTGTGCCCCCATTTCGGTGTGCCATCATCATGGTACCACCGTTTAGGTGTTCCACCATCATAATGCCACCGTTTTGGTACCACTATTATGGGGCCACCATTTTGATGTGGCACCATTTCAGTGTTCCACCATTACAGCGCCACCTTATTGGTGAAACCATTTGGTGAAACTGGATTTTTGGAAAACTCGTGAAACAAACCACTGCGACCCCCAAGAACACCACAAGTAATGGATTTTCACAAAGAAATGGCCCGGAGAAATCAGGGTCATTACAATAAAAGTTTAATTATTTAATAAATATAATATTTATATATTAAATACATCATTATATCAATTTTTGATAGGTAGTTATGGAAATCAAATTATATCAGTTCGTAAGGTGATAGTTTTCATGACCCACGGTTGATGGTTTCATTTCCCATTTGATGGAAGATGAGATGGATACAAATCATGAAATTAAAATAATAACATAATATAATATGATCTTTAATTATTTTATTATTTTAGAATATTTTATAGAGATTTTAAAGAGTTAAAGGGTGAAATAAAATGAAAATGAATGCTTAAGAACTATACCACTTCTTCGAACAACCTCTTTATGTTTATTTCTAAACCCTTCATAGATTGGTTTTCTCATCAAAAAAAATACTATAGGTCATGGGGATGTATTTAATTAAGGTATTTAGGTATATATTTGATTAAATAATGTGTTATTGATGTTTGAGGATTAGAGGATAGGGGGTTCCCTTTTCTATGTGTGTATGTGTGGGGGGGAACACACTGATTTTTTTAAAAGAATAAATTGTACCAATGTTTTTAACATTCTAAAAGGATACAAAATGGTTAATTATTAAAACTTATATTATATAAGGTCTAAATATATCTATATAATATGAATTTAGAATGTTTTTTAGTTATTTTAACCTTTATCTTACTAGTTTAACCTCTTGGTAAACCCGTTTTAACCGTAAACACGATAATTAATTTTTATTATTTTCACTATTTATTATTACCAGAAATTTAGTTAGAATTATTATATATTATTAATTATACATATTAAAAATATTCAATCCATTTTAAAATAATTATATTCGAATAATTGGAAGAATTTAATTTAAATTTAATCCTATAGATGCGATGAAAAAGTGGGTTTTTAAAAGGAAAATTTTTCATAAGTATAAAAATTGTTCATATAAAAATTGAACATATAATTGATTAAAATTAAATAAATTTTATTAATTATTATATAATTATAATAATTATAATTTTGTCAAATTTTGAAACAAAATTTTTCTTTGTAAATTATTTAATAAAAAATACAATTTTCAATAAAAATCAGAATTGTTTTCACTATTTATAAAAAAATTAATATTTTTAGAAACTTATAAAAATTTACTTTAAACTGATTTTAACAATATAATTTCAAAAATAAATTTTATTTTTTCAAATAATTTTTAAAAAATTAAAAAAAAAACTATTTTTATCATAAGTGCAAAAAACCCAATGAAACAGTTTTTTAGACAAAATTCATTTTTTTAGAAAATCATTTCTTTTAATTTAAAATGATTCTTATTTTTATTTATGATAAATTGATAAATAAATAATTTATTTATAAATATTTAAACCATTTAATATATATTTTATTGATTCATATTCATACCCACTAATTTAATGGCTAGGTTATAACAATATAGTATTCTATAGTTCTTTTTTACTCAAGATTGTGTGTATGAAAAGATATCCAAGAGTTTGATTTTATTTAAAAGGAAATATAAATCATAAAGTCTCAAGGTGTTACATTCTCCCCACCGTAAAAAAATCATCATCGAAATTTCAAAAAGTTCACCTCTTGAAAAGATTTGTGTATTTCTTCATCATAACATCCTCAGGTTCCCACACCGCCTCTTCTGTTTTATGGTTTCTCCAAATTACCTTCACCATCCAAGTCATACAATTCCTAAAAACTTGTTCTCATTTGTCTAAAATATAGACAATATCTTTATAGAAAGATATATTAGGTTCCAATTCCATTTATTTAAATGTGATCACATATATTAGGTATGGCATGTACATCCTTAACAGTGACATATGGAACACATCTTGTACCTTAGAGAGTCTGGGATGCATTTACAAACAGTAAACTATATCTGAAGTTATTTATATTATTTCAAAAGTTCGGATGTACCTAGGTCTCAATTTTCATTTCTTACTAAAACTTATAACACCCTTCCATGGGGACACTTTCAAGAAAACATTATCTCCCACTTGAAATTACAAATCTTTCCTCCAATTATAAGGATAACTCTTTTTCCTAGTTTAAGGTGATTTAATATGTATTTGAATATTATTTACCATTTCTATTATCTCATACCCAATTTCTAGTATTACATGAATCCTTTCACCAACTTTATCCCAAGAATTTTGAGTATGACATCTCTTTACATATAATTCTTCATACAATGCCATTTGAATTATTTAATGGAATCGATTGGTATAGGAAAAATCTATGAAAGGTAAATACTAAGCCCAAATACCTTGAAAGTCAACAGATTATGACCTAATTTTTTTATAATATTTTAATATTCCTTTCAAACTATTCAACATTTTATAAGTGATAATTGAAGCTCAAATTAAGCTCAATATCAAGATCTATCTAAAGACTCTTCCAAAATTTCGATGTAAATCACAGATCACAATCAGATAAAATTAATAAAGGTATTCCATGAAGTATTAAAATATCATTAATATAGAGTCTTGGTAGGTTCTCAAGAGGTAAATATTCTCTTACGCAGAGGAAATGTTCATATTTGGTAAGGTGATCAATGCTAACTAATATTGAATCATTCTTATAAGAAGTATTTGGTAATTGAGCAACAAAACCCATAATAATGTCATCCAATTTCCATGTAGGAATAGGTAGAGGTTTCATAACACCTATAGGATGTTTTATATCAACATTCACCTATTGGAAAACCAAAATTCTTGACACATAATCTGTAATTACCTGCTTCATATTATCCAAAAAAATGTTCCTTCAAATCTATATACATCTTGGTGCTACTGGGGTGTATAAAAAAAATTTATCTATGGCCATCATCAAAAATTTCCCTCTTTAGCTCAGGTATATATGATACACATAATATATTTCCAAATATTATAATTCCATATTCATAGATTAAGTATGCCAATTTTCCATCATTTATGATATTAATTTTATTTTGAAGATTCTTATCAACAGGTCGTGAAATTTTTATTTTTTTCAACAAATATGTATCAAGAATCATTTGAAAACGGGTTTATTTATCACTATCATTAATAATTTAAAGATATAAATTTACTAGATCCATGAACATATGTATTGGTCTTTATTTTAGTCAATACTCCATGATCATTCCTGATAAATGAATTTACTACTTTAATTTCCTTTCTAGGGTGGTAATTTATTGAGGAATCATAGTCTGTGAGTATATTTATACATCCCCTTTTCCTCATGTTGAGATATTTCTATGAAAATATGTATTTAAAACTCTTATGAACCATATATGTCTCAATATTTTCACCATAGATATAATACCTCCATCTTTAAAATAAAATATTGCAGCTGCCAACTCAAGATCATCATTTAGATTGTTCTGTTAATGAATCTTTATGTTACTTGATGCATAGGTAGTAACTTTATCATTTTTCATATGTATATAACCAAATACCTTATTTGAATAATCACTATATATTTCTAACCCATCATTTCTTGATAGTTGATTCATAATCATAGCACTCACCAATCTCCTATTTAATTCTTCAAAACATTCTTCACATTCCATTGTCCATATGAACTTAACCCATTTCTGAGTAAGCTTTGTTAATGATTTATCCAATAAATAAATAAATAAATAAATTTTCTATAGTAACTTTAAAAACTAATGAAACTACATACCTTAGTTATATTTTTTTATGTATTCCATTCTTGGACTGGATTTTTCTTCACAATATCAACTGAGACTCTATACATAGTGACAATATGTCCATGACAAGAAACATTTTGAATCCATAATTCATACATTCTAAAATTTCCATATAAATATTTTATTATAAGATTCTAAAAATTGATCATGAGGTGATTTTCATGTTCCTCATTGCTCTTATAGTACACTAAGATATCATCAATAAATAACACAAAAAAATTATCACGATATTCCTTGAATAATTTTTCCATTAGATCCATGAAGATAGAGGGTTCATTAATCAATACAAGTGGAATTACTATAAACTAATAATTTTGATACCTTGTATAAAATGTTGTCTTTGGAATATCTTCCATCTTAAATCTCAATTTATGATACCCAAAATTAAGGTAAATCATTGAAATATATTGATCTCTTTGAATTTGATAAAATAAGTAGTCAATGTGAGGTATAAGGTACCTGTTCTATATTATAAAAACATTCATTTCCCAATAATCAATACAAAAACTCATAGATCTTTCTTTTTTATTAATAAAAAGAACCAGGGCTCCTCATGGATAAACACTAGTTCATATATATCTCTTAACATGCAAATATTCTAATTGTTTCTTCAAATCCATTAATTATATAGTGGTAATTATATAGGGAGTCTTTGATATTGATATTGTATCAAGTATTAAATCAATGGAAAACTAAAATTTATATTATGGTGGATTCTATAGTAATTCCTCATAAAATTAATTAATGTATTCCAACATAATAGGTACATCCTAAACTTGAATAATACATTTTCTATCCCAATATTATGTCTCCTCTTATTCCCCAAGAATCTCATTCAAAAGGTAAATCGAGGGTTGATCTAGACCAGACATAAATGATAAAATATCCACTCTGATGATCAGGAATTCCATATCTTCATAACAAATAATAATTTCTTTCTATTTAAAATAAAATTTTTCACCATGTTTTGAAATCCTATCCATACCAAGGATTATATCGAAATCAACCATAGGTATAATAATGAAGTCATCAAATAGTGAATGTTTATGTGTCATAATGTGAGTTGAATGACAGATCCTTATTGTGGTGAGACTTCCACAAGAGGTATTGATAAATAAATCCATTCCTATTGTACAAAGAAAATATCTAATTTTCATGAAAACAACTTAGAATAAATAAAGGACTAAGAAGATATATAATAAAAAAATTATCTAAACTTAAAGATATGAGTAATGCACCTTTCACCACAAAATTAGGAACTTCAACCTCAACTGTTGTCATCACATTATCTTGTCCTTTATCCCTTGTAATTTTTTAATGAAAAATCCATTGATGTTTGGGAAAATAATTTGCATAGCCTCCCATCTTCTTACAGTTGAAGCATTTCACATTGGAATATTATTTCTTACCCTTGAAATCAAGATCATAATGACCATTCTTTCCACACTTGTAGGAAACTCCCATTCTTAAAAATAATGCTCTATTGTGTTTCTTTCCATGTTTATTATAAGATGAAAATTCCACTCTTCCTTTATTCCCCTTTTACATAATTCATTTTCTAGAGTGCTCATATAAACATTTATTATCTTTATTCCTTTAAATTTTATAAGACTTGGAGACTTATTTAACCACTCTTGATAGCACATTAGACTATGTCCTTATACAATGAGAATTCTTGGGATACTAGTGCAATTTTAAGTATTAGATTAATCCTATCCAAGAAATGGTCAACCTTGATCTTTGGATTATGTACATAGTCTACAACATACCTTGTATCCTTATAAATTTATATTTATACGTAACAACACTTTCATATTCCTTTAGTCTCAAACTCAATAATTGTCTCTCCGTATCTTCTCATTGTTCACAAGGAAAATATTTTTCCATGAATAATTCCTTAAAATAATTCCACATCATGTTTTCTATTTATTCTTCATATTTTTTATTTTGAATCAATGAACGCCATTGACCCTCATACCTTGAGAGATGAATAACTTCCATGACAATTTTCTCACTTTCATTACTCCCCAAAGGGAGAAATATATTCTCAAAGTAACTTATCCATTACTTATATAAAAAAAGATTTTTTGTCCCATTCAATGATGTATATTATGGATGCATAGAGATATGAAAAATTCTTTCACCACATTGTGGATCAGTAGGTTTCTCTATACGAGCAAGGTTATTAGAGTCAACATGAGTCTACTACCCCAATATAGTTATAATTTGATCTGATCTATCTCTAACCTCATTAAATTCTCTAGGAGGGAAATCACTATATGGATTACATGAATTGACATGGTATGTTTAAAAAAAATTGAATTAACCCATGCATATTCCTAGAGAGTATCAAACATAGTGTGCAACAAGGGCTATTTTCATACACCAGGTGATTATCAAGCCAAATCCTAATATGGAGTTTATAGAGTTGTTACCCCTTAGTATATCTGTGATATAGGCATATCCACTTTTATTATCTATACATGGATTAATTTCTAATAAATACACATTATTTGTGCCTTACTAAAACTTTAGTATGTTATCCTATAGTTATAATTTTCCTCAAATTAAATCATAGTTATATGTTCTCTAATTTTTTTTTTCTGAAATAGAGTTTTCAAGGTTTCTACTAAGCTTGGTCTAAAACCAGCTATAGATACCCCAACCTTAGTATCCATATTTAGTGGTTAATTTATTACATTGGTGCTATATATAAGTGATCGCATAAAAAAGGACCAAATAATTTAGTAGTCTTGGAAAACTAGATACATACTTGAGATTCAAATTACATTTGAAAATGTAAAATAAAACATAGAATTTTCTTTGAGAACACCATTATTCACTTTATCATACCCCTATATGTTAATAATAATATACTTATAAGATTCATGGGTAATTGAAACATATGTAATAGATTAGATCTAATGCTCAGAAAGGGTCTGTATATAATAGAAGATATCGTGAAAAAATAATACATAATCAATATGAAAATGTGAATAATTAAAACACATTCTATTTAATTAATATCTTGAAAATTAAAAATAATATGTAAGGAATAATTGATGATCAAAATAATTCAATGTAAATAGTTACATAAGCTTAAAACATATCTATAGATATTCTAACCAATTGAATAACCACATGGACATCAATAACTAATCTAATAATAAGGGAATGCATAATTCCAGAAATAATAATCGTACTGTCAAGGCAATGTGCCAAGACATATTACATAAATGGGTAAGACCTCAATAAAAAATCCAATATATTTTGTCTCATGAGACCTACGGATGCATTATGGGGCTATAGTGGGCCCTACCCATCACTTACTATGTCTAATACATTCCTCATATTAAAGGGAATAAAAATAAATAATGTAAACATTCGTATTGAAAAAATATCATGTGAAATGTTAATAATTTCCATATTCAATATACATATTCAACATAAGAATTATAATTGGAAAACCAGTACACAAATGTTAATAATTTCCCCAATCAATAAGAATAATCATAAACTATTAAGTGTACTATGGTGAATGGTATCAAAATAGTACATCTAAGTCTAAATGATGTGAGCACGCTTGTTATTGTCGAGTTAGAGGTTGTTACATTGTGTGATGTGAGCATTATTGTTCCTCGATAATTATTATCCATGTCTTTGGGTGGTAAAATTTCATCTCTTCATGTGAACAGCACAAATGCTAAACTATGTGGAAGCATTCGGTAAAGAGTATGTGCTTTAGAAGCAGGAAATGATGGCGTTTTATGCATAAATAATTTCATTGATGCCCCTTTGGTGTTGGAATTAAGTGAGAAATTCTAATTACCTACTCTAAAAGTTTCTTTCGGTGAGGAATCGAGCATGGGTTGCTGCTGCTCATATGTATTCATGCCAACTCTTATGGCTTTGCATGGATTTTGAGGTGCTTTTTGCCATTTTCTTTATTCTTTTTTCTTTTTTATCTTACTGGTATAAGATAATTGTACCTCATGTAATCACCTGAATTTTACCTTTTTCTTAATAAATTTTGGGTATGTAACACCCCAAGCATCCACGGTACGCTTCTCTTTGAAGAATACAATAGCGTGTGTTGTACGCAACTTCGAGCTCTAACACACCACAACCAATCAAACTAGCCATTATGTATAGTAATACCCACTTTTTGAAATTTTATAAATTTTATCTTTCAAAATGGACTTCATTTTTGGATTCGGAATATCAAAATTAGCTTAGGGTAAATTTTTGGTATTTTTTTAAAAATAGTCAGTTTTTTATGAATAGTGAAAAATACTAAATTTTAATTAAAAACAACTTTCTTAATCAAAATAATTTATAGTGATAAATTATAATATTGAGTGGTTTTTAAGTATAATTAGATTATATTTTTACCATTTAATCCAATGTTGTTCATTGGATGTAATTTCACATTTAAACTAGATATAAGTAAGTGTCAATCTTTTGGTAGTTATTATTTCTTAAAAACATGTTTTTTGTTTTGACAACGGGAATTAATTTTAAATTAATTTATGCCAATTCTGTGTTTTGAATTTAAAAAAATTAATTCCATATTTTCAATCAGGTGGTCCAAATTTTTTAAATAGGTAACTTTTATTTTTAGACATTAGGAAAATTTACTTCAGTAAATATTTTATTTACCGTGGTTAAAGGGGTAAATCTAGTAAATAAGGTTAAAAATAATATTATAATAATATAAAATTACCCTAACATGTGTCCTAACCCTATTGGATGATACATTTCCGACCATGGTCATAATTTGGTGGATTTTGGGACTCCATGGAGCCACATTAAAGTGATAATGACATTATATATTAAATAATTTAAAGTAGAGACAAAAATAACAAAAGCAAATATCTTTTAGTAAAACAATTTTTATATGAGGTTATATAATTAATAAATTCAACTATAAATATTACTTATAAATCTAAAAATATTTCCTACCTCAGAATATTTTATTTATAATTTTTAGAAATAAAATAAATATATTTATTTATGACACAATGATGATGCAGTATTTTCCTTATTAATGAAAGAATCAAATAAATAGTATTATAGATGTTAAAATAAATATAATTTAAAAGTTTTGATGCCATCCACGAATTTTATAGGTTAATTTGACATGTTATGATTGATTAAATGAATTTATTTTTTGAATTAATAAGGCTGTTAGGAATTTAACAAAAACAAAATAGCAAATAGTGTCAAAATTGACATAAAAGAGTTTTTAAAACAAATATTATATTATTAATTGATATTTTATTCCTAAAAATATAAGGTTAGGCCAAAGGTCTTAAATAATATTATATATTTCATTAATTAACTAATTTAGGTTCGCTTGGAAGTTTATAGTAAGTTTATTAACCATATAATATAAAAATACAAAGAGACAATATAAATGTCAAACTATTTAACAAAGAGTTAAATATAAACGATAAAGTTAATATAGTGACCCAAACCTATATAAAACCATTGTTTGAGTGGTGTTTGACCCATCCCCACCTCATCCTTTAAATAATTCATTTTGAATCCATTATAACCCGAAAATGATTTTATTATAAAATAATATTTCTAGCTTTTCCTAAGGTGCCCCTCACCCCTCTTATAAAAGGGCACTATCCCTTCTCTCTAATTCACACCTTTAAATCCATTTGTCTCAGCCAAATTATGCCCAAATATCCTCCCAACTGTCCTAAATTCATCATAGAGGCCTTTCTTTAGTCATAAATCCAACCTAATGAGCCCTTTTTATCAAATCAAAAGGAAGAACCTGAAGAAGGGGTAAATATTTCATCACCTCTTTCAAGTTCCTTTCTTCTTCCACTTCCTATTTCTTTTTTTTTTCTATTCTGAAATAATAACTACATTATATTCTATATTATATGATGTTATTATAAATATTTTAAAACCATATTCATTATTCTATCCATCCTTTGAATGACATGTCACCATACACGCGTACGTACGGCTTACCGTCTCCACGTCGTGGTGTAATTGTTATTCAATACATTATTATATATATGGGTATAATAATGATGTGTAATTGATGTAAATAATAAATATAACAAGATAATTATTATTTATATATGATATAACATCCAATTATATATTATTTTAATATCAAAATAATAGTATTGTCGCTCGTGTGTACGTACAGATTACTGTCTTCACGAACGCGATGAGATTCATTCCCCATCGTATCCATTCAAGACTAATTTTAATTAGATGATTAAAAATAATGTTTAAAGACTTAATATAATTATGAATATGAATAAGATATATCCTATCCATAACAAACATTACTTACGTAAATAATCATATAAAGGAAAACGAATCAGTTAACACCCAAAATGACGATAATACTGAAATATTATTAACAAATAAATATTAAAAGATCATATATGATATCATATTAATGTATATGATTCTTGTATAATTTAATAAAAATTATTTAACCATTATAAAAGAGTTTAAACTACCCTCTACTAAGGAAAAGTACAAGGTAAGGTTTAATTTCACAATATCTTTATTATCTGAGGTTGTTTTTATGTAAGTATCTACTAGGACCTCTTTATCATCCACATCCATGTTTCTTAAAAATGTATTCCAAAACATTTTTACTATTTACTAGACTATTGGTTAAAGTAATTTATACCCTTCTTTTAATTTTTATAAAATTATTTGAAGGGAATATTTCTGTTGTTTTCCAAACAAGGTACCTTATGACCTTTTCGACAAAATTAAGGTAAGAATGTTTTTTTAACTTATACGACGGGTGCAGCTATATTATGATGTTATAACAACGTCGAAGCTTCACTTACAATATTATAATAATATTTTCAAATATAAATGTTTTCTTTTATAATTCCATGACTTTTAAATGATTTCAAAATAGAAAGAGATACTTCTCTAAAAAGGTTTTGATTTCATCTATGTCAACATCCTTTGATGGATTTTAAGTTTGTTTGAAGTTGATTTATTATGATACAAAACTTCCCTATTGTATTAAAGGTTTTGTGATATGTTTGAATACAGATGTGTTATTTCATACCATTCATGGTGTATGGATAAAGTATTGAAATTTCATATACCATTTTTAATACAAATGTTTATGTTATGTTTAAACCTTTTCATATGAGGAATGCATTCGACTTAGTAAGTGACAGGTGGAGCCCCCTATAGCTCCTCGATGTATCAGTAGGTCTCATGAGACAAACTAGTGTCTTATAAAAAGGACTTGAAAAAATATTATTTATAGTCTTGGCACTAGGCCTTGACTATGTGGTTATGAAAGTATGGCATTATGCATTCCATCATTATGAAAGTGGCTATTGATATTGCATGTGATTATTCGACTAGTATAATATCCATGTAAGTAAGTAAATGGAATTATTTTGATTTATATTTCCCATATTATGATGAAGTTTATGTGGAAAAGTCTTTTGTTTTAGTTCTATACATTACCTTAAATGTTTATGCTTATTTATGAAAGTTTCTGCTATATAGTCATCCTTACTAAGCATTCGTGCTCACCCCTTTCTATGTTTTATTTTTCCCAGGATTTGAAGAAGTATATTATGACTGGCCTACAGGGATATTCTATGGGATCTCAATGTTTTCCATGGAAACAATTTTGTTGTAGTTTTCCATTTTATGATATAATGTAAACCTTATGAATGTATCTAGTACTTCCAAGGGTACTAAACTAATCGGTCTTTCAAGACTTGATATTTTTATTTTCTTTACAAACCATTATTAAGTATTTATTAGTATATACTTACTCAAATAAAACATTTTTATGATTATGGATTATATCCATAAACTGTTCAATTTATGTTAAGTATTTTACAAGTTTGGAATTATGTATTTTGATTCATAAACTAATCTAGTTTATGTCATTGTTTTGAAATGGTGCCTAGTGCAAGGAATGGAAACCATATCAATGCACGCACTCCATGTATGGATTTCCCACCTACTCAAGATAATTATAGTGGATCTGGTGATATAACCGGTGATAATCAGCTTATCACTATATTGGGACAACTCACTCAAGTTATGAATAAAAACCTTACCCGTATGGAGCACCCTAATTCGCAGTGTGGAGGATCAATGTTAGATAGCTTCATGAGGAAACAACCACCAATATTCAATGAGGGTACAAATCCACTAGTAACTGAGAAATGGATAAATTCCTTAGAGAAAATATTCCACGCCTTGGGGAGTAGCGAAAGGGAAAAAGTTGTTATGGCAGTTTACCACCTCACTGGAGATGCTGATCAATGGTGGTCATTGATTCAAAACACAAAGAAAGATGATGAAGTATCAAATATAAAATGGAGGGAGTTTAAAGAAATTTTCTTAGAAAAATAATTTCCTCATGAACATAGAGTAGATATGGAAAGGCAATTTCTGAGTCTGAGGAAAAAAGAGGATGAGAATGTTGCAAAGTATGAAGCTAACTTTTCGAGGTTAGAGAGACATGTTGTAGATTATGTATGTAACCCAAGAAGATTGATCATTTCTTTGATGGGTTAAAACCATTTCTACATCGATCATTAGTCTCACAATCCTTCTCGTTGTACGAAGATATTGTCTCTTGTGCTATCAAGACAGAAAAATAATTCTCTATGTCTTATGACTTTAAAGCAAAGTAAGAGAAGAAGAGATCTGTTGAACACTCTAGAAATGGAAATAAGGGGAAGAAGGGAAAATTTGAATATCCATCCTGCAGTAAATGTGGTAAGAAACACCCTGATACTTGCCTGAAGGGAATGGGAGTCTTTTATAAGTGTGGTGAAAAGGCCACTAAGCTCATGAATGAAAGGGAAAGAAATTGGTTGTCAATGTTAAACGATACAATTATAGAGAAAGGGAGTATTATGCGAATGATTTTCCTAAACATCAGGTGAACTTACCTCAGAAAAGGCCAAGGGATCAAGGCCAAGCTTATGCTATCACTACTGTTGAGGTTGAAGCTCCAAAAGATGTAGTGTAAAGTAATTTCATGGTTTCCTCAAGTTTAGCCAATGCATTATTTGATTCTGGATCATCGCATTGTTTCATATCTTCCCAGTTTGCTAAGAAAATTAGATATTTCCAATTTGATTTAATAAGGGAGTTGTCAGTCAAAACTCCTAAGGGAAGTATCATTGCAACAAATTTTTGTGAATCAGTCCCCATTAGGGCATATAAATGTTCTCTTATCTATTGATCTCATCGTCATACCCATGATTGAATTTGATATAATCCTCGGTATGGATTGGATTTTGGACCATGATGTAAAAATTTATTGTAAGAAGAAGGAGGTTACTAATTTTGATAACGATGATAAAGAACACCTTATCTTTAGAGCAGAATCGTCACCACCTAATTCTTATCTAGATATACCCCCAGTAGCTCAACTAAATTCAATTATTGGGGAGGAAGAGAATGAAATAACTGTGGGTGAGGAAAGTAATGTTCAAATAGAGTATGTACCTATTGTGAAAGAATATGTTGATGTGTTTCCAGAATATTTACCTGTACATCCTCCAGAACAAGAAATTGAGTTTTCCATTGATTTAATTCCTCGATCAAGGCTCATATCGAAGACCCCTTATAGAATGGCCACTGTGGAATTAGTGGAACTAAAGAAACAATTAGAGGAATTTATTAATAAGGGATTTATTTACCCTAGTGTTTCTTTATGGGGAGCCCCTTTTATTTTTGTTAAGAAGAAAGATGGATTTATGAGGTTGTGCATTGACTACAGGGAGATCAATGCTATAACAATAAAGAAAAAGTATCCCCTACCTCACATTGATGATTTATTAGACCAAATTCATAGAGCTCAATACTTTTCAAAGATTGACCTTTGATCTGGATATCATCAGTTGTGTGTGAAGAAGGAAGACATTTCGAAAACAGTATTTCAAACCAGGTACGGGCATTATGAGTTTACAGTAATGCCTTTTGGATTGACTAATACACCCTCTGTCTTCATATATCTAATGAATAGATTTTTTAAGGAATATCTTGATGACTTTGTAGTGGTATTTATTAATGATATCTTGGTATACTCCAAAAGATACGAAGATCATGAAAATCACTTGCACATTATTCTAAAGACACTTAAAAGACATGAATTATATGGGAAGTTTAGAAAGTGTAAATTCTGGCTTCAGGAGATTTCTTTTCTTGGCTATATTGTCTCTAAGGATGGAATCTCTGTTGATCCTCCAAAGACCAAGGCAATCAAAGAATGGCCAGCACTAATGAGTATAACTGAGGTACGTAGTTTTATTGGTTTAGCAGGTTATTATCGGCGTTTCATCCAGAATTTTCCTGATTGGCTAACCCATTAACCAAGATCACGTGTAAAAGGGTTAAATTTGTTTAGACAAAATAGCGTGAAGAATTTTTTGAAGAACTAAAGAGAATATTAGTCAATGATCCTATATTTACTCTACCATCGGGGAATGATGGGTTTGTTATTTATAGTGATGCATCAAAGAAAGGACTTGGTTGTGTCCTTATTAATAATGATAGGGTTATTGCCTATGCATCACTAAATCTAAAAATTCATGAGCAAAACTATCCTACTCATGATCTTGAGTTAGCAGCTGTAATCTTTGCTTTGAAGATATGGAGACATTATCTCTTTAGTGAAAAATTTGAGATATATACTAATCACAAGAGTTTGAAGTATATTTTCTCATATAAAGAACTCAACATGAGGTAAAGACGATGGCTTGAACTACTCAAGGATTATGATTGCATGATACACTACCACCCGGGGAAGGAGAATAAGGTGGTAGATGCTTTGATCAGAAAAGATCATGGAGTTTTGAACAAGATGAGAGTTGAAAGGGATCCTATTCTCATGGATCTAGTAAAGATAGATATGGGAATAACCATGGAAGGTGGATCATTAATACTTTTTCAAATGGTTGCCAAACCATATTTATTAAAAATGATAAAAAGTTCTCAAGCGGATGATGAGGAGTTTTAAAAGAAGATTAAAGCTGTGAATAACGGGAGATTGAGTGACTTCGTATATGAAGATGGAATTTTGATATTTGGGAAGAGACTTTGTGTTCTCGATATACCTGATCTAAAAAGGGAATTATTGGAGATGTGCATAGTTCCAATTTCTATATACACCCTGAGAGCACCAAAATGTATAAAGATTTGAAGGAACATTTTTGGTGGGACAACATGAAAAGGGATATTGCTGATTTTTTGTCAAGATGTTTGGTTTGTCAACAAGTGAAAGCTGGAAGTAAATATCCTGGAGGAGTTATGGAACCTCTTCCCATACCTGAGTGGAAATGGGATAATATTATGATGGACTTTTTCATGGGACTACCAAAGACTCCTAGAAGGAATGATGCAATATGGGTCATTGTTGATCGTCTTACCAAGTCAGCACATTTTCCTTCTATAAGAGAAGATTTTCCACTTAAACACCTAGCAAGACTATATATTAATGAAGTTGTGAGAATTCATGGAGTACCATTATCGATTGTTTCCGATCTTGATCCACGTTTTACATCAAGATTCTAGAAAAGTCTTCAGAAATCCCTAGATACTGAACTTCATTTGAGCACTGCCTACCACCCCCAAACTGATGGACAATCAAAATGGACTATTCAAACCTTAGAATACATGTTGAGATCATTCTCACTTGAAATTCAAGGTATGTGGGATCAATATTTACCTTTGGTATAATTTTCCTATAACAATATCTTCCATTCAAGTATTCAGATGGCACCATATGAAGCGTTATACAGAAAGAGATGTCGCACACCAACCTGTTGAGATGATGTTGGTGAAATAAAACTCGTAGGGCTAGAACTTATGGAGGAAACAATGGAAAAGGTCAAAGTAATCCAAACCCACATCAAAGCATCTCAAAGTAGGCAGAAGATCTATGCCGATAATCGAAGGAAGGATTTCGAATTTCATATAGGAGATCATGTTTTCTTAAAGGTATCTCCATGGAAGGGTGTTATGTGTTTTGGTAAGAAGGGAAAATTGAGTCCCAGGTACATTGGACCTTTCAAAATTCTAGAACGAATTGGGGCTATAGCTTACCGTTTGTCAATGCTTCCAAGTATCTCCAAAGTTAAAAATGTGTTCCACGTATCACTGTTGAGAAAATACATGCCTGACCCAACGCATGTACTCACCTATGAGGAATTAGAGCTGGAACCTGATCTGTCTTATTGAGAAGAGAATATTAAGGTTCCTGATACAAGATAACAAGTGTTGAGAAATTGGACGACTCGTCTGGTAAAAGTTCTATAGAGAAACCATAAGAATGAAGAGGCAACGTGGGAACCTGAGAAACTTATGATGAAGAACCACCCGAGTCTTTTTACACAGTAATACTCTAGAAATTTCAAGGACAAAATTATTTGAAGGAGGGGATAATGTAACACCCCAAGCTTCCACGGTACGATTCTCTTTGAATAATACCATAGCGTGTGTTGTACGCAACTTTGAGTTCTAACACACCACAACCAATCAAAGTAGCCATTATGAATAGTAATACCCACTTTTTGAAATTTTATAAAATTTATCTTTCAAAATGGACTTCATTTTTGGATTCGGAATATCGAAATAATCTTAGGGTGAATTTTTTGTATTTTTCTGAAAACAGTCAGTTTTTTGATGAATAGTGAAAAATACTAAATTTTAATTAAAAATAACTTTTTAATTAAAATAATTTATAGTGATAAATTATAATATTGAGTGGTTTTTAAGTATAATTAGATTATATTTTTACCATTTAATCCAATTTTGGTCAGTTGACATAATTTCAAATTTAAATTGGACATAAGCAAGTGTTAATCTTTTGATAGTTATTATTTCTTAAAAACACGTTTTTTGTTTTGACAACGGGAATTAATTTTAAATTAATTTTCATCACTTATATGTTTTGAATTTAGAAAAATTTATTCCTTACTTATAATTAGGAGGTAAAAATTGTGTAAATATGTAACTTTTATTTTTAGACATTAGGAATATTTACTTTAGTAAATATTTTATTTACAGTGGTTAAAGGGGTAAATCTCATAAATAAGGTTAAAAACCCATATTATAATAATATTAAATTACCCTAACATGTGTCATAACCCTATTTTATGATACATTTACGAAACTGGTAATCCTTGGGTCGATTTTGGGACCCCATGGAGCCACATGGAAGTGATAATGACATTATATATTAAATATTTTGAAGTAGAGACAAAAATAATAAAAGAAAATATCTTTTAGTAAAAAACATTTATATGAGGTTATATAATTGATCTATTTGAATATAAATAGTAATTAGAAATATAAAAAAATTTACTACCTAAGGATATTTTATTTATAATTTTTAGACAAAAAATAATTGTATTTATTTATGACACAATGATGATGTAGTATTTTTTTTATTAATGAAAGAATCAAATAAATGGTATTATATATGTTAAAATAAATATAATTTGAAAGTTTTTATGTCATAAACAAATTTTATAAGTTAAATTGACATGTTAGTATTGATTAAATAAATTTCTTTTGAATTAATAATGTTGTTATAAATTTAACAAAAACAAAATATAAAATAGTTTCAAAATTGACATAAAAGAGTTTTAAAAAAAATATTATATTATTAATTGATATTCTATTCCTAAAAATATAAGGTTCAGACAAAGGTCTTAAATAATATTATATATGTCATTAATTAACCAATTTAGGTTCTCTTGGAAGTTTATAGTAAGTTTATTTACCATATAATATTAAAATACAAAGAGACATGGTAAATGTCAAACTATTTAACTAAGAGTTAAATCTAAAAGATAAAGTTAATATAGTGAACCAAACTTGTCTAGAACCTATTGGTTGAGTAGTTTTTGACACACCCCCACCTTATCCTTCAAATAATTTATTTTTTATCCAATAAAAACTGAAAATTATTTTATTATAAAATAATATTTCTAGCTTTTCCTAAGGTACTCATCACCCCTCTTATAAAAGGGAACTCCCCCTTATCTCTAATTCACACCTTCAAATCCATTTGGATCGGCCAAACACTACCCATATATCCTCTAAACTATCCTAACTTAATCCTAAAGGCCTTCCTTTAGTCAGAAATCCAACCTAAGGATCCCTTTTGATCAAATAAAGAGGAAGAACTCGAAAAAGAGGTAAATATTTCATCACCTCTTTTAAGTTCCTTTCTTCTTCCACTTCCTCTTTCTTTGTTGTTTCCATTATAAAATAATAACTATAGTATATTCTATATATTCTAATGTTATTATAAATAAGTTACAACCATATTCATTATTCTATTCATCCTTTGAATGACATGTCACCATACGTGCGTACGTACGGCTTACCGTCTCCACGTCATGGTGTAATTGTTATTCAATACATTATTATTTAGATGGGTATTGTAATGATGTGTAATTGATGTAAATAATAAATATAAAATGATAATTATTATTTATATATGATATAACATCCAATTATATATTATTTTAATATCAAAATAATGATATTTTCGCTCGTATGTACGTACAGATTACCATCTCCACGAACGCGATGAGATTCATTCCCCATCATATCCATTCAAGACTAATTTTCATTATATGATTAAAAATAATGTTTAAAGACTTAATATCATTATTAATATGAATAATATACATCCTATCCATAACAAACATTACTTACATAACAAAGCATATAAAGGAAAACAAATCAGTTAACACCCAAAACGACGATAATACTAAAATATTATTAACAAATCAATATTAAAAGATCATATATGATATCATATTAATGTATATGATTCTTGTATAATTTAATAAAAATTATTTCACAATTATACAAGAGGTTAACCTACCCTTAACTAAATAAAAGTACAAGGTAAGGGTTAATTTCACAATCTCTTTATTATCTGAGGTTGTTTTTACATAAGTATCTATTGGGACCTGTTTATCATCCACATCTATGTTTCTTAAAAATGTATTCCAAAACATTTTTACTATTTACTAGACTATGGGTAAAAGTCATTTATACTCTTATTTTACATTTTATAAAATTATTTGAAGGGAATATTTCCGTTGTTTTCCAAATAAGGTACCTTATGACCATTTCGAAAAAATTAAGGTAAGAATGTTTTTTTAACTTATACGACGGGTGCGGCTATATTACGCCGTTATAACAACGTTGAAGATTCTCTTACAATCTTATAAGAATATTTTCAAATATAAATGTTTTATTTTATAATTACGTGAATAATAAATTATTTCAAAATAGAAAGAGGTACTTCTCTAAAAAGGTTTTGATTTCATCTATGTCAACATCCTTTGATGGATTTTAAGATTCTTTGAAGTTGATTTATTATGATACAAAACTTTCATATTGTATTGAAGTTTTTGTGATATTTTTTACTTTGGATGTGTTATTTCATACCATTCATGGTGTATGGATAAATTATTGACATTTTGTATGCCAGTTTTAATACAAATGTTTATGTTATGTTTAAACCTTTTCATATGAGGAATGCATTGGACTTAGTAAGTGATGGGTGGATCCCGCTATATCTCCTCAATACATCAGTAGGTCTCATGATACAAAATAGTTTCTTGGAATAATTCCTTGAAAAAATATTATTTATAATCTTAGCATAAGGCCTTGGCTATGTGGTTATGAAAGTCTGACATTATGCATTCCATCATTATAAAAGTGGCTATTGATATTGCATGTGAGTATTCGACTAGTAGAATATCTATATGAGTAAGTAAATGGAATTATTTTGATTTATATTTTCCATATTATGATTAAGTTTATGTGGAAAAGGATTTTGTTTTAGTTCTATACATTTCCTTAAATTTTTATGCTTATTTATGAAAGTTTTCGCTATATTGTTATCCTTACTGAGCATATGAGCTCACCCCTTTCTATGTTTTATTTTTCCCAGGATGTTAAGAAGTATATTATGACTGACCTATAGGGATAGTCTATGGGATCTCATTGTTTTCAATGGAAATAATTTTGTTGTAGTTTTCCATTTTATGATGTAATGTAAACCTTATTAATGTATCTAGTACTTTCAAGGCTACTAAACTAATCGGTCATTCAAGACTTGATCTTTTGTAATCATGACAATGTTATGTAATAATTAACCGACTCTGGGTAACTAGGGTTGGGGTGTTATAGGGGAGCATGGGTTCTACTCATGCTCCATGATTTTCTGATTTAAAATAAGGGTTTTTTTATTAATAAATAGAAATACCATAAAAAATCCATTAAAAATATTATTGAGTAATATATATTTTTAAAATTGAAAGTCAATTTCAAAAACTATAAATTTCTAGAATATTAAGAAAAATATTTTTTTGAAAATAACATTGTAAACTTGTAAAGTAAGAATCAAAGAAACAAGTGGTCATGATGGTGGGAAATTCCTCACAAGTCATGTACGTTAAAACAATGTTCCCTTTCAATTTTTCAGTAAAATTAAAAAAATTCCTCATTCTAAAAATGAAAAAAAAGATCCTATAAAAATAATTTTTTTTAATTCAAACATGGGAAGAAATTTATTTAATAAATCAATTTTTAGAGTTTAAAAACCATTTTAAAAACATTTTTAGAAAACAATGGTATAAAAGAAAAATGATTTTTGACTAAAGAGATAAATGAAGTTTGATTTTATTAAAAATATTTTCTAATTAATTTTATGAACCAATTATATGAAAATTGAACTATTATATGAAAATATAATGAAAAAATATATCAAAATAAATTATTTTGAATTTAATATATAAATATAAAAAATACCCCCAAATAAGGCTTAAACATAAACAATCCCGAGTAATGATGTGACTGTGATATAAAATATTACAACTTTCATAACTTTTGTATCATAATCCCCATGAATGAAAAAAAATAAAATGAAATTTTAAATATCATAAAACTAAATATTTTCATGATATAACATTTCAAAGGGGGATTATATACACCATAAGAAAATATGTGGTGAATATGGAATATGTCTCACAGAATTAAAAGTGAGATGAACAACCTTACCTCAGGTATGATTTGCATCATGTGTATTTGAAAATCTGGTATAATAAATTTATATTTATTATAAATATATAATAATTATAATTATATAATACCATATATTATTTTATTATAACTTTTCATCTCTCATTAATTAACGACTCTTTATTAAATATACTATTTAAGGTGATAACTACTTTATTTTTTCATGTATATTTTGGTTCGATAATTTTAGTCATTGTACTTTGATCATAGGAAAATAATATACATAACTATAACCATTATATAAATATCATATATATTCATTATATAAATATTTATAATAATCTCTAAATTCTAGAGATAAAAAAATAAGCTACACTATTCATTGAGACAATAGGCTATTTATATGCATGAACGATGTTTTCATTTTTTAACCGACCGAACAAAATAAGTGTAAATAATATTTAACATTTCTAGAATAATTATTATATAATTTATATAACATATTTTAATTGAATAAATCCTTATTACCATCCATGTCAAAATAAAATGAAAAATCTATCACATCGCAGTGTGGAGGCAGTAGTCCATACGTATGAACAAGTGATGTTATCATTTTCTAATGGATTAGAAGGTAATAAAGTAGGTGTGATATTTAAATTCAATAATTATAATTATTTCATAAATAGAATATATTTAAATAAAATTAATCATTATCCATCTTTGATAGGGTTTTATGGAAAATAAATTAAATTGGTTTGTGAGGCGGTAGTCCGACGAACACACGATCAACAGTTTCGTTTAACATTTGAAGGAATATAATATGGATATAAGTAATTAGATTACCATAAAACATATTTTTAAATGAGATATAATAATTTTATTATTTAATCATAGTATATGGATATTTTAAGAATTTAAAGGAATAAATAAAACAAAGATGCATGGTTAAAAAATATACCTCTTCTTTGGAAAAACTATTTAGGCTTATACATAAATCCTTCCTAGGTCTATTTTATGATAAAAATAAAGAATATTGTTCATGTGGAGGGATGTAAGGAAGGTTTTTGGGAGGTAATTGGTTGAACAAAATAGCTTTCTAAGTGTGATGATGAGAGAATAGGGGGTTTCCTTTTATAAGTTGGGGGACACACTTGGATTATTTGAAAACAATAAATTTTACCCATGTTTTTCACGATCCAAAAAGAACTAAAATGGATCATTATCAAACATTAGTTGATATAAGGTCAAAACATGGCCATAAAATAGTAATTGTACAAGGTTTTAGGTCATTTTAACCCTCATCTTATTATATTAACCCCTGGTAAAACTGTTTTAACATTAACTATAGTAATTAACAATTATTATTTTTACAATTCATTATGAAAAAATTATTATGAAATTATTATGTAAAATTAATAATTTTGATTAAAAATATGTAATAATTTTTTTCAAATTCAATTAATGGGAGTGGAATAATTTAATTTAAAGTGAATCCTACATATTTGATGAAAAAAAGGTTTTCAAAAGGAAAAGTTTTCATAACTATTAAATTTTGTTATATTAAAATTTTAAATATAATTTAATAAAATGAAATATTTTTTTAATTATTATATTATTTATGTAATTTAACATTTAAAACAAATTTAAACAAAATAAAACTTTGTAAATTCTTTAAACAAAAAGTAGGTTTTCATAAAAAATATGTATTTTTTACTATAAATCAAAAAATTATGATTTTAAGAAAATTATAAAAAATAAACTCTAAGATAATTTTGACATGTTAGTTGAAAATTTTAATTTAATTTTTTTAAATTAATTTTCTAAAAGTTTAAAATTAATTTTAACATTGGTGTATAAAATAATACGATATTATTTTTTAGAAAAAATATAGTTTTTTAGAAAAGAATTTATTTTTATTTCAAATGATTATTATTTTTATTTATAAACAATTTATAGCCAATTAGTTTATTTATATACATTTAAACCAAATAATTTTCATAATTTAGTTATTACTACTCATACCCTCCAATTTGGAAGTAAGGTTATAACAACATACTATCTTATGATTATTTTATAATCGAGGTTACATGTATCATAAGATATCAAGGTGTTTGAATTTATTTAAAAGAAAATATAAATCATAAAGTCATGGGAATTTACATATGCATAATTTTATTTTCTTTGACTCATAATGATATGGAATGTTTTGTCTATATGTTTTCTCTACCTTATTATGTGATATATATAACATTTCCATTGGAAGTATAGTTATGGTATTAATGATATATAGACCATCATGTTATGACTACCCTTTGAGGGGGAGCGTGTATGACTTGAGACAATGATGATGATGGACCTGGTCATAGGGCAGGTGCATGGAATCCTTGTGTCTAGGATTTTGGGAGCATCATTTATGTGTAAAGACCTTGTGGATTACAAGTCACATGTTTACATGATTCCTAGAGGATTTTATATATCTTTTACACTTTAGTCTTAGTAGATGACAAGAAGTACATTTACTTGATGACTTGTGGATTCTGAGTAGCATGTTTAATCGATGCCTAGTGGATTCCAAGTATTATGTTCACTTGATGCATAGTGGTATGATAGTGACATTCCCTCTCAATTCCTTGTAGATACATAGTAACATGTTCATCATCCTTGAGTTAATCCATTGATTTCAACAAAAATTATTTATGATTTTCCTTCTCACATAGAGATAAATAAGGTAAGACTAGTGGTCATGGAAACATGTTTAGCACATTAACGATTGACACATGGGTTTTTATTTATTTTTTATGCTTGGATATATATTATTTTCTTGTGAATTTATGAATTGTTTGTTTACTTTCTTCTGAGATTATCTCATACATGTAAACTACATTTACCGGTTGGGTACTGTAATGTGTGGGTGGTGTCCTAATGAGTTTTAATCACGCTATTCTCAAGTGGGCATAGAACTTGGGTACCTAAGAATCCCTCACTAGTTGTAGGTATGGGTTAGGATGAGGCCTGAGTTTGATCAGTTAGTGGGATAACTCTCTATGAGTAAAGAAATTGAGATGAGATGTGGATTAGGTTTAGGTTTATAGATTCATGTAATTTTTTTTATTTATATCATGTATGTGATTGGATCGATGGGTGATCAGTATCTTTTTTCAAAATGTGACTATTGAGTCCACTGATTCCATATTTATTCATCCAGTTAGTATGTTATTTGTTTTTTATTACTCTAATTGTATACTATTTGAATGTATTGTTATTTATTATTAATTTTCATTCAGATTGAGGGTATAATATCCACTTGGTTCCTCTTCAGAACCTCGTTTCTAGTCAGCATCCACTAAAGTATGGATATGTGCACTTGAGTTCATGTAGTATTCTAGCTTTGACCCAGTGATTCATGTATGGATGTTTCAAAATGGTTAGCATAGAATAAGAGTCTCATTTTTGCTTTTTTAGTGAGTTGGTAGATAGGTGACATAGTAATTGTATAGATCTTGTGATGAGACTTAGTTTGGTGTGGCATAAATATCTTTTTTGAGGGAATTATAGGTTACCTAGGCACGAGATTGATGTTATTGGTTTTTTATATTATTAACATATATTTTAACCACATGTGGAACTCATATATTTTTAGGTTGTTATTTAATATGGTTTTGGACCTTGAATGTATCATCATGAGGTGTCAGATTCATCGTATTTGGTATGAAAGTTTCTATTGATATGTATACTTATTGTATGAGATTGTATTGATGGATGAGGAATTTTCTTCATAGTGTCAATAACGTGTACAATGTTTGGACATATGAGTTCTGGGTGACATTCTATTCTACTAAACCCCCATGCAAGTATACTATGGATAAAAGTTTATGTGAGACTATGATGTCATACACCTTGGTTATGATAATGAAAATGAAGATAATGGAGATAATAATAGTCATAACAATGTGGTCCCACTATGTTTGGGGGGTGCTATAAACCATGGTAAATCACTATCGGGTGTTAATTACCTTGGTAAGAAACTTATATGAAAATATATTAGATATGTCTGGTTAATTATGGTGCCAACTATATCCTATGTGGAGTGATCCATGTATCCTAATGGAGTTATATTTAACTAAATCATGAGTCTAAGGTCTCTAGATGTTGTTATTCTAAGAGATAAAATTTCATGGCATGTGTTTGGAGATGTTCCTAGATGAAGTTTTGTGAGCCGTGACCCCTAGTGTAATATTATGTTGGGTTTTTATAAGACATTATGTCTTGGGTATATAACTATGGTTAATGTAAATTCTATGCCTCATGATTCTCAGAAGTAACCCAAATTAGGATATTCATTATAAATTTATTGTTAAATTTAATGTCTTAGGGTAATTTTTCATTGAAAAAATTTCATGTGCATGTGAGGAACCCTTGAAAAGACTAAAGTATGGTATTGATATTTTATTGAAACCCATGAGTAAAGATTATATAAAGTTATAGTACCTCTGATATAGGTTTGGGTTTTAGAGATCTTTGATCCTTGTAGAATCTAATGCAAGACCAATGATTACCACGCATGTTATCTCACAATGCAACTCTTGTTGGTCACCAAGTTATGATTCTAAGTGGTAGGACCTTAGAGAGTTAAAGAGAGGGTGTATTCTTAGTGGATTGAGCTAATATATATGGGTCGGTTGGTGAACTATGAATCTCAGTAGCAATGATGTTCTATTTCTATAGAGGAGTGCTGTGAATGATCCTATTTAGTGGTGTTGGCACTTTGTGGATTGCAGAAAGCTAATAAGCATGTGATTAAGATACCAGAGGCTTGATATAATGTAAAATCACTCTGTTGGACTATGGAGTGAAATTTTAATGCCTTGATG
Source organism: Viscum album (assembly GCA_963277665.1). NCBI lineage: Eukaryota > Viridiplantae > Streptophyta > Magnoliopsida > Santalales > Viscaceae > Viscum > Viscum album. Next base: position 1,876,169,814 of record OY728143.1, on the reverse strand, counting down.
AGAAGTCCTAGGTCAATTAGTTTTCATACTTGTGGTTACGTGCAGAGCTATTTGATCTCATGGATGGTGGGTGGTGAGAGGACCATTGAGAATGTTAAGGTTTTATTGGTGAACCTGGAAGAGCTAATGGTATAAGGACACTAAAGGTTTTATTTCAAGTTCACCCTTTCTTTAGTAAATTGTTTCATTTTCATAAATATTACATGGTTTTTCATTATATAGGTTATTATGAGTGGATATGTCTCCTTGGAGAGAGATCACATTGAAAATGGATTGGGGTACTATTGTATGGTAAACCTAAGGTTTTCATCTTTGGAAATGTCATGTTTTGGAGAAATAACATGAATGAGGGGATGAGACTTGTCTAGTTTGAAATTCACAACCCATTCATAGGATGCTAAAGGATTTCATGTCTTTTAATAACTGATCATTAGATGTAGTGAACTACATTCTAACAAACTAGGTGTGTGCAATGCTAGGTGTTTTCTTGAAAATTAGGTATGGATAGACGATTAGGTTTAGGCATTAAATTTTATGATGATCTATTTGGGGTGTATGTATGTAACATTATGAGATTTTAAGATATATTTATCTTTAAATTATTTGAAGTGTTTAACATTTTTCTGAACACGCAACACTGAGATTTAAGCTAATTGAGATATACTATAAAAAATATATTATGTGATAATGAATATACTGAATTGGTTGATATGAATATGTATAACCTCATTATAAAATGTCTTTATAATTGACTAAATAAATAAAAATTTGTTTATTAATTCATATAAAATGTGAACTCATATTTTAGTGAAGTTATATTTTTCTTCAAAAATAAATTGTTCATAAAAAATGATTTTATTTCATTTTGTGTGGAAATTATAATTAACATCTAAAACTTCTAATAATTTTACTTTATAAAACTATCATCATTTTTTAAATTAAACCACATAAATTTACTTAGGTTTAATGTTTGGTATTTTTCTAAAATGATTGATATTTCAATAAATAGTGAAAAATACTGATTGTTCAAATACTATCATTTATTTTTAACAAACAATGTAATTTAAAAGTCCAATTATATTTTGGATTTATTATTTAATTAAAATATGATATATTTTATTTATTAATATTCTAATTAATTGAATTTTAATCATAATTATACATAATTTTGTTATATGTTTATTTTTGGACTTAGAAATGCATTTTCCACAAAAAATATTTTTTTATTACGTTGTTCATTTTTATCTTTAATTAATTTAGGCCCCATATGTTAATTAAATTTGATAAAATTGATTTAATATTTGGAATTAGGAGGTCCAAATTTTGTAAATAGTTCGCTTTAATTTTTTGTCATTATGAATAGTAAAGTTGATGGATATTTGTTACCTCGACAAGGGTAAAACAGGTAAAACATGGATAAATATTTAGGATAAGGATTTGAAATTTATCTAAAACATTAATTTATTGTATTTTATAAATTTAGTTTGGGAATTTCCATTCATTTCTCTAAAATATTTCCATTTTGGGATATTTTTATTTTATATTGACCATTATACTACTTTAAGAGAAGAAGAAAAACAAAATGTCACACTCTTGACTTTAATATCTCAAATATTTTTTCCATAAGAATAAAACGAGTTTATGTTTACTTAAAAAAAATTGAAATATGTAGTAATTTTTTTCATGATGGTAAATTATTTTAATATTTATTTATTAAATTATTACCTTAAATTCTTATGAAATGTCGACACAATATTTACTAAATTAATATAAAAATATAATAAAAGATTAAAAAATATTGAAAGTAATAAAATTTTGATGAATTATTATGTTACATGAATTTTATAAATAAATATATAATATTTTGGATATGTGATAGAATTAAATTTTAATTAAATATTTTTATTACCATCTTTAATTTAAAATTAAATGAATAGTGTAAAAATGATATTAATGATATTTTATGAAAATAATATTTTATTAAATTACTTAAAATCATAAATATTTTTAAATAGTAAAAATGGGATAATATATGGTAAAAAATTTCTTCCATTGTCCATTAATGATCAATTTTTCACTTTATAAGTAAAATTATAACCTCTTAATATTTAAAATTGTATTATTACGGTTAAGGTTAAAATTAGTTAACCAAGGGGTTAATCCAAAGGATAAGGTTTAAAATGATATCTAAACATATAAAAATGTGATTGGATTATTATATTAATACCATATACCATATATATTTATATCTACTCGTTTTTTGGAATTTTTTGACTTGACTTAGGCACATGTTATATTATAATATTTCATGAATTTCCAAAAGTTACATACTCTCACATATAAAAGGACACCCCTTTTCTCTTTTCATTACACCACATTGAGCCATATATCTCAAAAAAACCCAACCAATTATCTTCTCCACTTCCATATCCATGAATTATAGGTATTTTTTCTTAAAAGACTATTTCAAGGGTCATTAAAAAGGAATTTGAAGGATGTCTACAGAAGTAGTGGTAATCATTTTTACTGACTGTTTCATGTTTATTTTTTTCTACATACATAAAACTATTTTATCCATCCTAAAATAATAAATTAATTATCATAAATATACTAATATTAAATTATTATTACAAAACAACCACTTTCCATCTGCTTTCTGTCCTATAAAAAGTGCAAACATCACTCGTGGGTACATATGACTTATTGTCTCTATGTTGCAGTGTAATTCATTTTCATGGCCACATTATTTGGATTTATATAAATATGAATGTAATGAATTTTTATGATACTGAGACACAATTTTTATTTTATAATTATAATAGCCTATATATCTTCTTTCCTTCAAACCCCTTGGAAACTAATAGTATCACTCATGTGTACGTGTGTACTACCACCTCCACAACGAGATGCGATATGTTTTTCATTTTATATTTACATGGATGGTAATAAGGATAGATTTAATACATATATAATATTTATATGAAATAAAAATGATCCTAGGAAAGTGAATTTTTATTTATATTTATCTTTTTCATATGATGAAAAGTGAAAACTGCATTCACGCATACGTAAGGCCTATCATCTCTAGAAATGATGTAATTTATTTTCATATATATATATATATATATATATATATTAATTAAATATATGTATATATATATATATAAATTTAATAAATTTTATATTAATATAATGATAAATGTTTTGGAGATTATGGAATGATGATCAATGTAAGAGGACCAAAATTATTGAGCCATAATATACGTGAAAAACAAAGTAGTTATCACTCAGAATAATGATTTTAATAAATATTTTTTTAATAAAAGACTGATAAAATGTAATATTTAAATAATATATGTGATTATATATATAATTATGGTTCTAAAATAAATTTTATAATAAATATATAATTATTATATTGGAGTTTTGAACACATACAATTGAAGTCCCACATGAGGTAAGGGGCTTCTTAACTCAATTTACATTCATTGGGTTATACTTATACTTCATTGACTATGTTATGACATGACTATGTGTGAAGTAATATATGATTGTAGTAGGTTGTATATAAAATTTTTTTTGTGTATTTAAAAATTTTAACATAATCAATTCATTGATTAATTATCACTTCAATGATATGATCTTTGTAAGGGATTTCGTCTCGATTTCCACTCCATTGATACACATTTGGTATTATACACCTATTTATTTATTTGTGGTTTATAAATTAAAAATTTTATGTATTTAACATGAATAAATATTTATACATGATTATTAATGATTCAATTTAAGTTACTCTTTAATGGGGTTACAATTTAAAAGATACCAAATACGTAAGAATTTATTTTACAATCTCATTTTCTTTTGGGATTACTTATATTTTCATTGAAGGAATCATATAATATTTACTTAATAAAACCCATATCTTTTATTACCACACACACACACACACACACATATATATATATATATAAGGATTTTCCATATTTTCTTCCAACTTTTCCTCTCTTTGTAACTTGAATCAATAAAAGTAAAATTTTAAAGAGAATACAAACTTATTTATCTTTTTGATCATATATATTTTTCTTACATATCTATATTTTTCATTTTTTTACAAAAGGAAATTTATTTTCTAAAATTATTTATCTAGAAAATTTTATTTTATCTTTGACTTTTTACTATGTTTTAAACAAATAATTCTAATGTTTTCTGAAAGAGTTAATTTCAGATTTCTTTAGAACAATTCAAAAGGAATGTTTCTTTTAACATATATAGTGTTAACATATTTTCATACCTCTATAACTATTTTATGATATTTACATTATTATAAATTATTTCAATGGTTTCAAAAATAAAACTATTTAATGTAATTTTATTTTAATTTTTCACTTCAATTTTTCAAAATACATGATATTATTACAACACCTATATTTCTGATGAACTGATGGTTATCTTTTATCTCTTAATAATTTTCTAGATATTAACATTCTCTTGAAACATTCACTTTATTATGATCATTGGACATGATTTTGTCTTAAATATACATATTATTTGTATCATGGATATGATTATTACTTAAACAGTATAACATTTCTACATGTTTTGTTTTACTTTGAAAGTTATTTTATTTGCTTATAAAATATTTATATTCCTTATTGTTTATTCAATATTGATATTTAATGATTTGGAATATTGTTCATTAATTAAATGTATCAATAAATATATGAGAAATGCATTGAACATACACTGACAGGTGGGTCTAGAAATTATATATCCCCTCAATGCATCGATAGGTCTCATGAGACAAACCAGTTGGATAACTTTATTAAATTTATTTTTTAGTGTATTCATACCCATAGATTAAATAGTATTAGAATAAGGATTTTATGGTAAATATATCATAATTTATGACATCATTAAATCCAAAATTAATCATTTCCTCCATTAATAATTCAGTTATTATTATCTATGAGATTACTGCATTTATATTATCCATGGATGAATTTAATGCTCAATTTATTGATTAAATAAAATATATTTTCAAAAATTTACATTTTCATATTGATTGTGACTTATTTATTCCACATATATTCCATTTTATATAACCTATATTATGTATCTAATATCACCCTCTATTTTTATATTTTCCCTAGGATATGAAGGAGAAATATTTGAATGAGTTCATGGATGATAATTGTTAACTTTATCTACATTTTATATTTAATTTTAAATATAAAATCAAAATAATGTTTATATCTAGTTTACTAAGGAAATTAAACTATTTGGTCTTTTTGGATGTGAACTATTATATCACATGAAAATGTTATAAAATAACCATTATATATGGGTTACCGGAGTTATGGTCTTTATAGTTGGTATCAGAGAAATTTTAGTAGAAACCTTGGGAATATGATTTAATAAAACATATATTAGGGAAAATTACTCTATAATAGACTTTTAGGATAAGTCTAAGTATAGTATAACAACCAAATGTTTTGAGATTATGTATTTTTACTATAAATACATCCATGTTTTGATACTAAAAGTGGATGTGGTTTTGAAAAATATGTATCAAGGGGTAATAACCCTAAAAATAGTTGGTTGAGTATATCTCAGCCATCATTTTGGTTCTTGGTGAATGTCCCCTTACTGTACAGCTAGTTTGACACTCATGGGGGATATGCTTGGTATAATTTAGATTTTATTTATAAATTAATAGGATAAATGAGAGATATAACCTATATAAATATATGATATGTTATGGTAATATGGGATAAACCTAAAGTCTCACATGTTGATAAGTATATGGTTGATCAAAATTTTAAATGAATAGATAAGCCTTTTGATGTCATTTGTGATGGAATTTTAACATGATTACGAATTTTTAGGAGACATTTATGGAAATACAACCCTTTGTTTTAGTTTATGTTTTATTGAAAAAGTTTTTAGAGGAATAATATTTTTATATTTTTTAGACATAAGATTAAAGTTATTGATAACCTTAAGGGTTAATATGATCACTAAAGTTGAGTTAAATATGGATTATTACAAATATTGGAACAAATTATTAATCATATAGATAACCATAGTATTTAAAATTAATGTGTTGACTATGTTATTAATGTTATTTCAGAAGAAGCACATTATATTTTTGGTGAAAACTATGTGATTAATGTAAAGGGAATATTATTTTCTATAATAATATTTCATTTTAGGGATAAATATTGAGTTAACTTGTGGAAGAATATTTTATTTTTTAGTAATTTTATAGTTACTTGGGTAATTTTTGGAAATGATTGGAATATTATAGAGAATATATAATTAAGGTATTAATATGTTTTATATGTGGCGTTATGAGATACATTTTTTTGTACGGGGATAAATTTCTGATCAAATATTTCATATTTTTTGGTTTTGAATTTTGTCATATATGTTTTGGAGGGGTATTAAAGTTCACTATTTATGGAATGGATTATGTGGAACTCAAGGTGTTATTGTTTTTGGTTTTAGAGAAAAATATATTTATTTATATTGGATACCTCATGTTAACCATTTTTGTTTTAGTAAATATTTATAGAAATAAGGAAAGAATTTAAATTCTTTTATGGGTCCTATAATCTGCTAAAATTTAATTTTAGTGCTTTAGGCATGAAAATTTCATCATAAATATTGAATTCATGGAGTAAGAGAAAGCGTAAAAATTCATAAAATCACATATAAAGGATGAAATTATTCTTGTCAAATGGAAATTTATCAAGTATGTATATTTTCTCATGTTCTCTATGTTGAAAGTAAATCAATCCATCAACTTTAGGAAAATAATATTGAAATAAAAATTTTATATTTTTTACATTCATTTTTGAAAATGGATATTCTTTTCACCCCTCACTAATTTATAGTTTGTTGGTCATCATCTTTATCATGACCAAGTTACCTATCACTATATATTGTTCCATGGATGTTATCCTTATATCACATATCTATATTTTAACTTCCCACTAATTTTTATTTTTTCTAGGAGCCTGAATACATGATATTTCAGTTAAACTTTTTGATTCTCACTTTCCATTATAAAAATATGTTTTATTATCTATATATACAATGTGGATTTTCAACAATGGTTGAAACCTTGATGACTGAGATAAAATTGTGAGGGTGCAATTTATTTAAGGTGTTAGAATGTAACATCCTTAGATTTTAAGATACAAGTCTCTTTATATAATTTGAAGTGTGCAATAGCTTTCTTAACACGCAACACTGAGCATTAAAATAATTGTGATATATTATAAAAATAATAATTATGTGATATAACGGCCTTTTAATCAGATGGTATGAATATGAGTAACCACATTATTAAATATAGGTATAATTTTCCTACTCAACACAAATTTGTTGATTAATAATTATGAAATAAGCACTAAAATTTTAGTGAGGTCATATTATGCTTGAAAAATTCATTTTTCATCAAAAATAATTTTATTGCATTTTGTTTAATGAAATAATAAATAATTCTTAAAAATTTCATAAAATTTATTTTATAAAATTAATATATTTTTTAAAATTATCATATAAAAATAAACATAGGGTGATTTTTTTTATTTTTCAAAAATGATTTATTTTTCAATGATAAGTGAAAAATAAATTTTTTTAAATTACTCTCATTATTTTTATTAAATAATGTAACTTCAAAGTTCAATTATGTTTTAAATTTGGTATTGAAGTAAAATAATATAAATTTTATATATAAATAATCAAAATAATTACATTTTAATAATTATAATACATGATTTTGTTATTTGTTTATTTTTGGATGCAAAATTCCTTTTTCTAAAAATAATATTTTTGTTGCATTTAACATATTTTATCTTAAATTATTTTCTACCACTTATGTGAATTGAATTCAATAAAATTGATTCCATATTTGGAATCAGGTGGTTCAAATTTCATAAATATAACCCTTTTATTTTTGGTCATTATGAATTGTAATTTTGGTGGATATCTTTTCCTAAGTAAGGGTATAATGGGTAAAATAGGGTTAAAATTTTGGGACAATGCTTTAAAATTTCATTAACACTTTCCACCATCCTATTTTATGAATTTATTTTGGATATTTTACATTAAGTTTGAAAAAATATGGAAAATTGGTTCCATTTTTCATTGATATTTACCCTTATATTACATTAAGAAAATAATAAAACAAAATGTCACACTCTTGACATTAATATCACTCATATTTTTCTATAAGGATAATAAGAGATAATTTTTAGTTATAAATATTCATTTAAAATATTAAAAAATTATTTTTTATCATGGTAATTCATTTTTAATTTTCATTTAATGAATAATTACATCAAATACTTACACAAAACCGGTAAAATATTTATTTAATTAATATAAAATGAAATTAAATGAAATTAAAATATTAAAAGTAATAAACTTTGGATGAAATATTCTGTTCCAAAAATATTTTATATTAATATATCATATTAGTTATTTTTTACTATATTATATTCTAATTTAATCTTTTTTTCAATGTCTTTAATGCCAAATAAAGTGAGCAATGTTAAAAATGACATTGATGATAATTTATGATAATAATATTTTAATTTTTTTTAAATTCATAAAAATTTTCAAAAGAATAAAAGGGGTAAGATATGATTTAAAATTTCACCCATATTCTATTTATGTTCTAATTTTCACCCTATATGAAAAATTGTAAGTCTTTAATATTTAAATTTTCATTACCATGATTAAGATTAGAATTGGTTAACCAAGGGATTAATCAAAAGGAAAAGGTTTAAAATGATATCCAAAATTTCAAAAATTTGATTGTATGATTATGTTAAGTCCATATCCTCCTTATAATCAAATAAATGTCATTTTGGAAATATTTTACATGAGTTAGACACATATTATATTATAACATTTCATAAATTTCCCAAAGCCCCAACCCCTCAATTATAAAAGGACACCCCTATCCCTTTTCTTTACACCACATTAAGCCATATATCTAAAAATAAACTTGAAAAATAATATTATCCACTTCATTATCCATGAATTACTTATTTAGTTCTTCTTAATATACCATTCCTGGGGTCCTTAAGGTGGAATGTTATAGAAGTCCACTAAATAAGAGGAAATTGTTTTTACTACCTTTTTCAAGTTTATTTATTCTTCTATAAAATCTAAACCAATTTTCATCATAAAAAAAATTATCATATATATAATTATATATATTTATGAATATTTTAAATTAATTCTCCACCTCTTTTTCTTCTTATGGAAAGTGAAAACATTGCTTGTGTGTACATACTAATTACCATCTCCACACATCAATGTAATTCAATATTCATCACCAATTTATTTGGATAGTTATAAATATGTAAATAATGAAAATGTAATATATTTATGACATAATTATTCTTTTTTAATTATAATATCTCATATAACTTTTTACCTTCTCATCTATTGGTAAACAATAACGTTGCTCGTACATATGTTTAAACTACCACCTCCACAAAGAAATGTTATCAGTGTTTGATTTATATTTTTAATGGATTGTAATAAGGATATATTTAATAAATAAATATTAAATATATGATATAAAAATTCTCAAATAAATTTGAATTATTATTTATATTTCTTTTTTCCATTCATCAAAAAGTTAAAACATTATTCATGCATACATATGACCTACTATCTCCATGTGCGGTGTAATTTATTTTTATGTCTCTACATTTTATGGATAACTATAAATTTAATTTTATTAATTATATATTTTATTTATTTCATGATTAAAATTATATATATTATGTATCCATGATCAAGTTAAAAGAAACAAAACTACTGAACCAAAATATATGTGAAAAATGAAGCAGTTATCACCTAAAATAGTTATTTTAAAAAAAGAATTATTAATAAATAGATTATAAAAGGTTATAATTAAATCACATATCATATGATATATATATATATATAATTATATTTTTTTAATTGATTTATAATAAATATATATTTAATATATAGGATGTTTAAACACATATAAAGTAAGTCAGACCTGAGGTAAGGTGTTTTTTAACTGAAATTCAATTCATTATTTTTGACTTCTACATCAATGAATCTATTATTCCATGAAAATGTGTGAAATACACTCTACTTATATGATTTTTTATTTTTGCTTGATTTTTTTATATAACTTTTTTACACATAATCACTTCATTGATTAATTATCACTTCAATGGTTTGATCTATAAAAGGGATTTCATCTTAATTTCCATTCCATTGAGACATATTTAGTATTATATACTTGTTTATTTTTATGTGGTGTATATACTACCCCTTAGACGTATTTAAAATGAATATATATATTTATTTGTAATTATTAATGTTTTAATTCAAGTTACTCTTTTAGGGGTTTACAATTTAAAATTTAACAATGAGGTAAGAATTTATTTCACGATCTCATTTTCATTTGTGATTTCTTATATTCTACTTGAAGAAATAATATAATTTTTCCTTCATAAACTCCATTTATTTTATTATCACTTTTATATTTTAGTAGCTTCCATGTTTTCTTCAAACTTTTATACTCTTTAAAACTTTAATCAAGAAAATTAATATTTAAAATAAAATATGATCTTCTTTCTCTTTTTGATCATGCATATTTTTCTTCCATGTCCATATTTCTCAAAATTGTTTTACAAAGGTACTTTTTATTTAATAAAATGATATATTAAGGGAATTTTAACTTATTTTTTACTTTTTACATGTTTTTTAAGTAATCATTCTAATGTTTTCTAAAAGGTTCATTTTCAGACTTCTTTACAAAAATTTAAAAGGATTTTTTCTTTTAATACATATGACATTAATGAATTTTTCCCCTACCATGACCATTTTATGATATTTAGATTCTTATAAAATATTTAAATGGTTTTTAAAAATATAATTATTTAATGAAAACATATTTTAATTTTTCACTTCTATTTTCTAGAATAATTGATTTTATTACTAAGCATATTTTCCTAATGAACTAATAGTCATATTTTATCTCTTATTAATTTTGTGGTTATTAAAATTATATTTAAAATTCACTTTCTTGTGATAATTGGAAATTAAATTTCTCTTAAATATTCATGTTCTTTGTATCATGGATATTATTATTTCTTAAATCATATACCATTTCTATGTATGTTATTTTACTTTGAAATATATTTGATTAACTTGGGAAACATTGATATTTCATATTATTTATTCAATAAGGATATTTTTTGATAAGTAATATTGTTAATGAATTAATATTATGATTCAATATATAAGGAATGTATTGGACATGCAGTAATTAGTGGGCCCTATAAATATTCATCCCCTTGATTCCTCGATTAGTCTAATGAGACAAACCATTTTTCTAGACTTATTAAATGATTTTTTGGTGTATTCCTACTAATCGATTAATTTTTTTTATCATAATGATTTTATGGTAAAGATATCATGATTTATGAGATCATGACATCCAACATTATACATTTCCTTCATTGATAATTCATTTATTATTATCCATGAGATTAATTCCTTGATATTAATCATGGATTCATTTTGAGCTCATGTTATTAATAAAATGGAATCTGTTTTCAATTATTTACCATAACATAATGATTATTCATTATTTATTCATGATATATTTCTCTATAAATAACTATTAATAGGTATATAATCACACCCTTTATGATTTTCTTTACCCCAAGATATAAAGAAGGAATATTTTAATGAGTTCAATGATGTATAATATTTACAAAAACAATTTTTTATATTTATTTTCCAATATAAAATGGGAAGAATGTATGTATCATGTTTACGAATAAAATTATTCTATTCAGTCTATTGGGTTGTAATCACTTATATCTTATTCTAATGTAATTAAACATCCAATAACATTGGGTTACTAGATTTGGGGTTATTATAGGGTTTATTAATGAACAAATCATAATGCGAAAATAAGGATAGTAATTTTTTAGGAAGTATTGACTCATCACATATGAAATAACCAATCTTATGGGATGGGTTTTGGTCTTGTGTAAGACTGGTTTTTGAATGATCATGGTAATTCCAAGAGATTGATGTAGGGTGGACATAATAGAATATGATTCCATGTTTTATGCTTGATTTTTGATTCAAATGTGGTTCTAGATGGAGTCCAAATGTGGGATTCAGATTTAGGGGAAAAATTATTGTGAACCAAGAGTGATTTGTATTTTTTGTTCATTGGAACATGATTTAGAGCCTTATGGAAGGTGAAAGTGGTTGGTGAATCTTTTAGGGAATTTCCTTCATGGTTATCTTGGACTGTAGTATACATGTTGATCAATTCAATGATTCCTCCAAGTATTAAGGCATCATGATCATTGGCTTCATGGTGTATAAGTTGTTTAGGCCATGTAACTTTGTATATAGTCAGTTGGATGTTAACTGACTAGCTTTTCCACATGAATTTGACACTGGTGTATTGGAACCTCATCGAGAACATCATATTTTATATGACTGAGGTGTTTAAGGATAGTGTAGGGACTTCTCTAATGGTTAGTGTTTTCATGTTTTGTTTGTTTGTTAGAGAGTCATTGGTTCTGATCAGAACTAGGAATGAAGATTTTGTATTGAATTTTTACTTTTTTTCTTGCATTTGATCTAGAATAAAGGAATTGAATAGCATTGGGTTTGTTGTTAAAATGAAAAAAGAACTATTCTGTATGGTGATTCCAATAGTAGGAAACTCCCTGATTCTTGAAGAGGAGTCATTTGGGGACACCATGGTATATTGAGTTTAGCGGTTGCAGGGATTAGAATCCTATTTTTGGATGAAATATACCTTTTGGTATGGATCATAATGTTTGTTCTTAGAGTCACACTCCTAGAGAAATATGGTAATTTAGGAGTGAGTGTGAACTAGAGGTGATGATTTGATGTTAAGGGATAGACCATAGATAACCACTTAAATATGATGATCAAGGTTGATTGGTAAGCATGATTACCATGCTACCAAAACTTCTCAAGGATGATACATGCTATGGTGGGGAGATTGTAATGAACCGCATCATCAGGGGTTGTGAAATTAAAAGGGAACATGAATTTTTCATATAGTGAACATATTTTTTAAAGAAAAAAGTATATAACTAACATAATTAAAGTTTTAACATCTTAAAGATATAATGTAGAAATTGAAAGGTTTCTCGTATTTTGGATCAAGGCTCTAGAATTAAAAAGAGAAGGCTTGGAGCTACTGGGGTTATCGCAGTAGCCACCGACTAACCAAAATCCCCCACCAATGGTCTTGTGGGGTGGGAAGATGTTCTAATATCTAGAAAAACTCATTTAGTAGTTGTTGATCTAGGTATAATCATTTTTACTGATCAGTTCTCATTGGATTTCTACTAGACCCCTATCGGATAACCAGTGGGTCACACTATGCGATTCTTAACAAACGAAATTATGGACTTTTTAGCCACAAATTCCCACACTTGTTTTAGCCCACTGGATTGAAATTTTGAGAATAATTTTAACTTATTATCCTCTATTCCTCCCTATAATAATATTATTTTATCTAGGGTGAATCTAGAATCTATGTGTTGGTGAATCCGAGTAAGAAACTTTGTTTTTCTTTGATATTGGATTTTTTCTTTATTATGTAGTGGAAGATCATTATTAGACTTATAAACAATGATTATCATGGTAATTTCTGACCTTTATGATTCTTTTATTTATTATTTCTCCTTGGATATTCCCTCCTTTTAACATCATTTTCACCGATTGAATGTTTTAGTGATCATACTTAAAGAATCAGATGAAAATTCCATCAGATCTTGGTGGAATTTTCTGAGAACTATGGATATTTGGATCGGTATGGATAGAGGATGTTTTGTGATGATAAATTAAATCCATTTATTGAAGTTTAATTGAAGTTATTTACATTGATGATCTATTATATATTTTTGGGTCTATTTTATAAAATGTGACATCGTAACCTAGAATTGATTTTCGTATTTTTCTTGAATTAGAATCAGGAGTGTGCTGAGATTGTCTAAACTCTATTAGATGAAATTATAGTTAAGGTACATCACTTGGTTGATTTATTCTAAAGGTACAAATTTATTTATATAAAATGGTCCTTTATTTTGTTTCCATGTGATAGATATTTTTTCTATAATGATATTGGAATCATGTTACAGACCTTCCATGGATGGTTGGTAAGGGTTCCGGCTTGGAAGTGAAATCCGATAAGTCTTTTGGAATGTATTCTTTATTTAATTTAAATGTGAGTGTCCTTATAATCATTTAATAAAATATTATTTTATTATTACTAATTATTTATAATTTTTGGGAATGACAAATGAACCCATGGTGATCAATGGAGGCCAAATGGACATGGGAAACTCACACAAAGATGATGATATTTGCATTGATGGGAGTTGGCTTCATTTGAGGTAAGAGGTCCCTTATACTCTACCCTTTAGTATTATGCACATCAATTGTCATGATATGAGGTTCTAAAACATAGTCAAACCACCCTTAATTTCATAATTTGCTATGAATGAAAAGTAATTCTTAATTAATCAATGATCCTTTAGTCTTAATTAATTAAAGGAAATTTATTTAATGTAATTTGACAAAGTTCCAAGGGCCACGACAGACCATTGTGCATTGTCTTGATGTTAGCCACTGATGGGTGAGGTTTTTCCAATAATGAATTACCTGATCACATGTGCATTCATGTGTATCCCCATGAGACTTTGTTTTATGAAGACCACAAGTAGGAATTTATATATGTTGGTTGATAATCTTCATTAATGTGTTAATATGTTCTTTATGGTTTATTTTCTATTTTTTATGAACATTTTCCCCTTTAAAAATATATATATTAGGAAAATATGATATCTAATCCTATGAGTGTTCTTAGATATCCCAATTGACCATATTTGAATTCTTTATCACATGTTTGTACTTGTAACTTCTATAACTCATGATGATATATTATGTTCTATCTATATGTATTCTATTCCCAATTATGTGACAAATATCAGGTTTCCTTTGGAGGTATAGTTATGTTATTGATGACAAGTGGTTCATCGTGTTATGGATAACCTTAGAGTGGGAGTGATCATGCCTTGATAAAATGATGGTGATGGACCTAGACACAAGTTAGGGGGAAAATAACCTTGAGGCCAGACCCATGTGAAAAATGTTTGGGTAAGACAAACTTATAGATTCTGAGTATCATTTTTAATTGATTCTTATAGGAATCTAAGTATAATATACACTTGATTACTAGTTGATGCTAAGTGGTATGTTCACTTGATGCCTAGTAGATGCTGAGTAGTATTCCCAGTCGATACCTAGAGGATTCCATATAGCATGTTCACTCATTACCTAGTGGTATGATAGTGACATGTCTACTCAATGCCTTGTGGATTTAGAGTGACAATTTCATCAGCATTGAGGATACCCCTTTATTACTTTGAACATCAGTTATGACTATACATTCGATATAAAGCTATAGTAGATACAAATTAGGATCATGGAAGCTTGGTTAAAACACTACCACTTGACACATGGTTTTTTATTCCTTGTGTTTTTTTGGAGATATATGACATGCTTATAATGTTATGTATTTTTTTTACTTTATGATGAATTTATCACATGCACATATAACGAATTTACATGTTGGGTACTGAACCATGTTGGTGGTACCCTAAAGAGTTGTACTAACACCATACTCAAAAATACATGTCACTTGGGTAACCAATAAACCCTCACTTCTTATATGTATAGGTTAGGATGAGGCCAAAGATTAATTTTCTAGTGGGATAACTTGATATGTATTAGGAGGCTGGGATAAGATCTGTCTTGGAGTTGGGTACGTAGCATCTTGTAATTTTATTCTTTTCTATAATGTACATGATCGGCCTTGCGGGAAATCAGTCTCTTATTTCCAATTGTGACTGTTGAGTCTATTGAATCTATATTTATTCATAACGTTGGTACATTATTGGTTTCCACTTACCCTGATTTTATAATGTTTACATATTTTTTATTGTTAATTATTACTCTCAGTGAGAATATATTCCCCTCACAGTACCACCTTATACCATTACTGATTAATTGTAGTCTCTATCATATAATGAGGCATGTTTGAGGTTATGTGGAATTTTGGATCAGAGTTGGTGATTTGGATTAGGATGTTATAGAAAACATGTTCATCAGACATGTAGTATGACTAAAATGACCAAATGAGTATCTTTTAAAGGATTAACTCCCATAAAAATGTGTATTGGGGGGGAACCAACCAAATAACCACAAAATGATATGAAATTAGATACCAAAAAAGGTATAGTATTTTATGAAATGGTGGAGATGATTGAGCGATAATCCAAGTTTTCATTTTCTCAAGATGAATGGAAACAAAATTTTATTTTTTAAAACACAAAAATATATGTTTAACACTTAGATCCAAATAAAATTCCTTTATAATGACATGAAATCATAGAAAAATTAGTTTTGTATTATTTTTAGTTTGTATGAAAAGATAAAAAGTGAATTGGGCATGCAGTGTGCTAGGAATGATTGATTAAGAAATTTTTAATGGTTTCAAACCCTTTGAAAACATGAGTCAGGGGTCATAACCAAACAAATGACCTAATAATACCCCAAAATATAACAAAAATAACTGTATAGTGTTAAATTGGTGGAGCTGATGGATCATTAATATTATGGGTTATTTTATTAGGATGAGAAGAAATGAACATTTTTTGGTTTAAAATACCAAAATGTGTGTTCAATGCTCAGATAAATATAAAAATAACATGGAATTTTGTGAAATCAAGGTACAAAATTAATTCTATTATTATTTATTTTTTCAAGTAGATATCACATCAATTGGATGTGCGGTGCACCTGAAATGGATGAATAAGTTATTTATAAATGTTTGAAATCCTTTAAAAATGTTTGTTTGGGGGACAAACAAATTGAAAGACCTCCAAATTTACATGAAATTCATCACAATAACCATACAATTAGTTTTAAAATTTTAGAATATAAATAAATTTAATGTGAGGTTTCTTTTTCCTGGTATGGCCAAAAATGAATTTTTATTATTTAAAATAATAAAACATTTATTTTATGGTTAGATAAAAATAAAATTACCATGGGTTGATGTGAAATAATAGTAAACCCATTTTTTATTATTTTTGATGTGTATGAGTAGATGACATGAAAATCAGACATGTAGTTTGCCTAGAATGACTGAAGAAGTAGTTTTTGATGGTTTGACGCTCTTTAAAAATGTGTGTCAGGGGGTTAAAACAAGATGAATGAACCTTATATGTCATGAAATCATGAAAAAACAAAAACAATTCTATTTTTGATATGATGGAGTTTAAAAATTTCAATACAAGATTAGTTTTTCATGAGATGACTAAAAACACACTATTATTGTTTTAAAACACAAAAAACATGTGTTTAATAGTAAAATCCATAGTAAACAACCTCAAATAGATATAAAATCATAGAACAAATATATTTTAGTTATTTTTTATGTGTTCTATTATCAGAAACATCAATTTAATGTTCAGTATTACTAAAAAGACTGAGTAATCAATTTTTGATTTGTATCCACTCTTTAAAACTTGTGTTATGGGGTTAAAACCAATCGAATGACCTATAAATTCCATGAAATTATAAGAAAACTATAAATAATTGATTTTTCAAATGGTTTAGTAGATAAAACATCAATTTGAGATTCCATTTTGCAAAGATGATAGAAAACATCATTTTATTGTTTCAAAACGCTAAAACATGAATTTAAATACCATTTCTATTGATAATGACCTTAGAATGATGGGAAATCATAGGAAAATCATCATTGAATTATTTTTAATGTGTAAGAGTAGACACAACATTAATCAGACATTCGATATTCCCTAAATAACCCAATAATATATTTTCAAGGTTTGGCATCATTTAAAAACACATGTTAGGTGGTCAAAACCAACTAAACAATCACAAAATTACATTAAATTAGAGAAAAAGATCCATACAATTATTTTTCAAATAGTGGAGTATAACGAACATCAATCTAGGGTTCCATTTTCTTGGGATGATTGGTACACACTTTTATTATTTAAAAACAACAAAACATGTTTCTAATAATAAAATCCATATAAAATGACCTCAGAATGATGTCAAATCATAGGAAAAATATATTTGTATTATTTTTTATGTACATGAGTCAGAAACATGTCAATAAAACATGTGGTTTTCCTATAATGACTAGATAAGTAGTTTTTAAAGGTTTGAAATATTTTAAAAATGAATAGTAGGGGTTAAAACCAATTGAATGACCTCTGAATGCCATGAAATCAGAGGAACATAAACATACTTTTATTGTTTTGAAACACCAAAACATAAATTTCATGGTTAGATATACTTTAAATGTCTTTTGAGTGATTTGACATCTTAATAAAACCATGTTTTTATGACTTTTGATGTGTATTAATAGAAACATGTCAATCATACAGGCAGACATCACAAAAAAACTAAATAAGGTGTTTATAAATATTTGACACCCTTTAAAAATAAGCATCAGATGGTCAAAACTAGAAGAAAAAAACTGAATACTGTGAAATAATATGACATCAACTGTATAGTGAATTGTGAAATGGTGAAGCCAAATAAAGATTAATCCACAGTTCTATTTTACAAGGAGTTTTGGAAACATGCTTTTATTATTTTAAAACACAATAACATGTGTTTAATGATTGGATCCATATAAAATGAACTTATAATAAATTTAAATCATATGAAACTATATTTTTATTATTTTTGATGTGTGATATTAGAAAACATATTAGTTGGACATGTGTTCTACCCGGAACAACATAATAAGTAAATTTAAAAACATTAATTCCATTTTAAAACCCATGTCAGGGGGCCAAAACCACATGAATGGACTTTGAATGATGTACAATCAAACGAACAATAGTACATTTAATTTTAAAATAGAGGAGTTGACAGAATATCAATATGAGGTTCCCTATGTTCCAAATGACTAAAAATGAACATTTTTTGTTTAAAACACTATAATGTGAATTTAACAGTAAAATACAAAGAAAAAGAATACATAATGATATGAAAACATATGAAAATTATCTTTGTATTATTTTTTATGTCTACAAGAATATGAATCATCAATCAGACATGCATTATTCCTGAATAGATAAAATAAGTAGTTTTTAAAGGTTTGTACCCCTCTAAAAATGTGTGTGAAGGGGTCAAAACCAACCAGAAAACCTTTTAATGTCATGAAATTAGATGAAAACAACCATAAATTGAATTGTGAAATTGTGAATATTATTGAATCTAAATCTTAGGATTTATTATCTCAAGATGACCAGAAATGAACTTTTATTGTTTTAAAACAAAGACTTTGATTTAATAGTCAGATCTCTAGAAAATGGGATTGGAATGTTGCGAAATCATATGAAAACTATATTTGAATTATTTATTACATTTAATAGTATATAAAATGTCAATCATACATGCATTTTACCAAGAATAACTAAATATGCAGTATTTAAAATTTGAACACCCTCCAAAAACATGCATTGGAGATTCAAAACCGATAGAACAACTTACGGTTACTATGAAATTTGATGACAACTACCATACTATGATTTTTAAAATGGTGGAGTATACACAATTAAATCCATGGTTTTTGTTTTCTAGGCTGACCAAAACCCCATTTTTATTGGTTTAAAATACCAAAATGTGTGTTCAATAGTCAGATGCATTGAAAATGAACTTAGAATGGTGTGAAATCATAGGAAAACTGTATTTGTATTATACTTTATATGTACAACTAGATAGAACATCAATCATATGTATGGTCTATATGAAATGACTGAATAAGTAGTTTTAAATAAAAAATTATTTGAAACTATTAATATATTCAAAACTAATTAACCTTGGACTATTATACTATGTTTTAATTAAAATATTATACTACATTACAATTATTAGATTTTTTTAATTTTTATATGGTACTAATTATTTTTTTAATTTTATTCACATCTAGTTCAACTTGTTGATGTTTATAGAACATGGAAGATGATTAGAAAAGTTTATTTATGAGCTTGTAATTTTTTATATCATCGAAAAATTTACTGAATATTTGAATGATGGTATTTTTTATAGTTTTTTAACCCTACTGTAATATTTTTAAAAAAATAATTTATATATACAATCCTCTATTTTTAAGTTTCTATAGGCTAGACTAGGGGTCTCAATAGTGACTACCAAATAGCAATCGATATAGGCAGTAATGACCCTACAAAATCATATTCCATTTGGTGATCGCTATGCGGCCACTAATGGTCTATAAAGACCACTTTTGGAGGTTGTTAAAAGTGATTTTTCTAGTAGTGTAATATAGAAACCACCTTTTTCTATGTTAGAAATTCACTTTTACTGAGCTAAAAAGTGAAAACATGCTATGCACCTTTAAAAGTGCACAACCTTTATTAGAACTTTATTTTAGTGATGATAGAAAATACCATTATAAATTCTTTTTTAGTGATAATAAATTCCATTTTAGCAACTAAAAACTAGAAAACTTATGGTTTCCCAAATAGAAAAATAGATTAGAAAACATAACTAGAATAGAATAAAAATAGTACAGAAAACCATATTGGAAAAAAATATTACATTACACCATCATTTCAATTAAAATTTTACATTAAAAAATTTCATAAAAAATATTTACATTGATTTGTATTTATAGTTAATAAAAAAAAGTTACAAAACAATTTTAAAAAAACTCTCATAGCTATCTTTTTTCATTGACCAACCTTTGTAAAAAATCATGTCCCTACAATAAAACCAATGTATTTTATTAAAAATACATAAAAATAAACAAAAATTAAATTTACTATTATATAATCCACATATAATAAATTATATTTACTAAATATATTAATGATATTATAACTTATTAATTAACCAAATTACATAAATAGTTGTTAATAATTAATTAATTAATAACATTTTAATTTCATTATTAATTATTAATTATATTATAAATGGAAATTTCTTTATTATTATATTAATACATTAATTTTTTATTTTTAGTTATTGATATAATTAATTACATTAATTATATTATTACTTATTAAATCTTTGACACTAGGGGTAAACATAATTTACGCTTTTAGTCAAGGGTATCCGTTCACACTTATATTGAAAAACATGCACTTTGAGTCATTCTAGCCACATAGTGTGTCATATTATTGTGTAGTCAATTAATACATGATAAAAATTAATAATGCATAATTTTCATAAATATTCAAGAAACCCATAGATCTTTTTCTCAGTTATGGAGATGTGATTCATGTTTTAGACTAAAATGACACTTTTATATTAAAATCATGCATTTTAATCCATACTGGCCACATAGAGCATTGAATTGAAGTTAGGTTTATTCTTATACATCAAAAAGGAATTTTGGATCATTTTTCTAAAGTATCAAGATAAATATGAGCTCTTTTACTTAGTTTTGTCTATGCGACATGTGTTTTAGAGAAAAATTCCACTTGGAATGTGAAAACATGCACTTTGAGTTATACCAACCACATAATTTATGGGATTGATGTGTGGTTAATTCATACAGAAGAAAAAAAATTATGGATCATTTTCCTAAATCATTGTGATAAACCGATCTTATTTCTATATTTTGGCTATGTGATACATGTTTTAGTGAAAAAATGACACTTTAATGTAAAAAAACAAGCACTTTGAGTCACACTTGCCACATTGTGCATCAAATTGAGGTGAGTTTGATTCATACATATAAAAAATAATTTATGAACCCTTTTTCTAAAGTATCATGACAATACAAGCTCATTTCATCAATTTTAGCTATGTAACATATGTTCTAGAGTAAAATAACACTTTGACTATGAAGCCTTTCACATTGAGTCATATTGACTACATCATATGATGGATTGATGTTCGGTCAATTCCTACATGTCCAAAATTAATTATGGATATTTTTCTTAAATTTTCAAGAAAATTAATTCTTTTTTTCTTGGTTTTTGATATGTGATGCTTTTTTTAGAGTGAAATGACACTTTCAATGTGAGAATTTGTAGTTTTAGTCCTATTGGAAAACATCGTGTATCTGATTAATGTGAGGTCAATTCCTATATGTCAATAAATAACTATGGATACTTTTACTAAATTATCAAGAAAATATGAGATTATTTTCTTAATTTTGTCTATGTGAATCATGTTTTAGACTAAAATGACATTTTTTATTGGGAACACACACTTGGAGTCCTAACATAAACATCATGTGTTTGATTTAAGTGTGGTAAATTAATATACATCAAAAATTAATTATGAATAATTTTAGTAAATGTCATCCAAGTTTTATTTCTTAGTTTTGGAAATGTGACACATTTTTTAGAGAAAAATGAAACTTTTTAAATGTGAAAACATACACTTTTATTCATACCATCCATATCGTGTGTCAGAGTAACATTAAGTCAATTATTACATGTCAAAAATGAATTATAGATCATTTTCCTAAAGTTTAAAAAAATCCTATCTGATTTTCTTATTTTGAAAATTTAACATTTGTTTTAAACTAAAATAAAACTTTTATATTGCACATTGAGTCATAACGGGCACATCGTGTGTTATAATGAAATTTAGTGGATTTCTATGTGATAAAAATGAATTATGTATAATTTTACATAATATGATAGATAATAAAAGATTCTTTTTATTCTAGGTTTGGGATATGTGATGTATGTTTTAGGATATAACGATACTTTGATATTGAAAACATATGCTTTGAGTCATACTAATCACATAATGTGTAAAATTGAGACATAGTCAATTCTTACACATCCAAGATGAATTATAGATCATTTTCATAAAGTATAAAGATAATCCAATCTCTTTTACCTTGTTTAGGAAATATAAAATGTGTTTTAGAGTAAAATTACACTTTAAGGTGAAAACATG
Source organism: Viscum album (assembly GCA_963277665.1). Lineage (NCBI taxonomy): Eukaryota > Viridiplantae > Streptophyta > Magnoliopsida > Santalales > Viscaceae > Viscum > Viscum album. Next base: position 1,876,146,747 of record OY728143.1, on the reverse strand, counting down.
CACTTTTTGTTATACTGACCACATCTTATGTCACATTGATATACAGTAAATTCCTACACATCAAAAATGAATAATGGGTCATTTTCCCAAAGTTTTAATATAATACAAGATCATTTTCTTAGTTTTGGATATATAAAATTCATTTTAGGGTAAAATAAAACTTGTAATAAGAAAACACACACTTTGATTCATACCAGATAGGTTGTGTGTCAGATTGACATTAAGGAAATTCCTACTCCATAAAAATGTATTATGGATCATTTTATTAAAGTATCAAGACAATCAAATATCTTCTTCTCAAATTTGGATATGTGAATCTCATTTTAGACTAATTTGACATTTTTAATTATGAACATGAAATTAGAGTGCTATAGGGAAAATCATGTGTCAAATTGCCATGTGGTCAATTCCTACTTGTAAAAAAATAATTATGGTTATTTTTCATAATGTATCAAGAAAATATAATCTTGTTTTCTCAGTTGTTTTCTATGTGATGGATGTTTTTTAGTAAACTGATAAAATTAATGTGAAAACATTCAATTTGAGTCATATTGACCACATTATGTATCATATTGATGTGAATTTGATTCATATATATCAAAAATGAATTATGTTTTTTTTTCTTATTGCTTCAAAATATTCTGAGATCATTTCAACTATTTTGAAAATGTGACAAACGTTTTAAACTAAAATGGAACTTTTATATTGAAAACATAAACTTTTAGTAATAACTATGATATTGTGCATCAAATTAATGTATGATTAATTCCTATATTCCAAATATGAATTATGTATCATTTTCTTAAATATTGAAGACAATCCAATCTTTTTTACACAGTTATGGCTATGTGATGTCTATCTTGGAGTAAAATTACAATTTTAATATGAAAACATGAATATTGAGTCATAACATCCAAACCATGAGATATATTGATATGAGGTATTTTCTAACACATAAAAAATGAATTTTAGATCATTATACTAATATATTAAGACAATATTATCTATTTTTATCAATTTTGGCTATGTGATGCATGTTTTAGATTAAAATGACACCTTTTAATGCGGAAACATGTACTTTGAGTTATACCAACCACATAGTGTGATAGATTGATGTGAGGTCAATTCTTACAAGTCAAAAATGAACTATAGAATAATTTCATAAATTGTAAAAGCTATCTGAGCTCGTTTTCTCAATGTAGACTGTGTAACATTCTTTTTAATCTAAAATGACGCTTTTATATTGAAAACACGCATTTTGAGTCTTTCCAAACACATCATGTAACAAATTGATGTGTGTTTAATTATAACTCTCCCCAAATGACTTATATATCATTTTTTAAATATTCAAGATAATATGATCTTGTTTACTTGGTTTTGGTTATGTGATGTGTGTATTAGACTAAACTAACACTTTTAATTTGAAAACATACACTTTGAGTCAAACCAACCACATCGTGTGTCGGGTGGATATTTGGTCCATTCCTATAAATATGAAATTAATTTTAGATCATTTTCCCTATTTTTCATGAAATGTTTTACAAAATCATCAAAAATAACAAGACACTTAATACAAGTGATGGGGATATGATAATAGAAGTATCTTTAATAGAAAAGGGTCAAAATATCAAATGTCTTATATAAAATAGGACAAGGAATCTATTTAAACTCCTCCAATTTGGTGTAATGTTTCTTTATTGAAAATTATTTAGTTAAAACTTGGACACAAGGGAACACCATCTTGAATACAAAACTGGAATCCAAGAAAAAAAGGCACAACCTTAAAAAGTAGAAAAACAACCCAAATTAACACACCATTGAAATTATAGGGTTGAAATATATACCATAAATTGGAAATATATATTCATATTTATAGATATAAGAATTATTGACCCATTTCCCTATCTCAATTTTCTTATATACAACCTCGACTATACTTTTCCTTGAGAAATAACTCAAATCTTTCCATCTTTTTAGGGTTATAACTAATTTTTTTTAGTTTCTAGAAACTCATCCTAACCCCTAGTGGAAGGAAATTATTAAAAAGTTGAAAATAAATGAACAATAAATTGGGGAATGAACATATACCCTTTATAATAATTTAAAAATTATAGTAACAATAGGAAGATTGATGTACTCACATGAGATGAAAGTTTAATAAATGTATTTAAAAGATTTAATTGAATCTATAATATAGATGTATAAGAATAATATGGATTTTAATGTTCTCTTTTTTGTAAAATTATTTCTAATCATTTTGTGGATTGTTTTCAAGATAGTTTTTATGATACTCCTAGATATTCCTTGTATAATAATCATAGACATATCCCCCAGTAAGAAAAAAAAATTAAATGGTTTGACAGGAATTTTTACCTAGAGAGTTCAATAAATAGTTTATGAAAACAAGCAATTAAAGCTATAAAACCCTCAATTAGAACTTTTATTCCATTTTTATAATTTTTAGGAACTACAGGTTAGAGAGAATTATAAACTTTTTATCCTTATTCAATAGGGTTTTAAAATATATGGTGGGGGTTCAAATTCCTTTGGAATGATAGGAGTATAATATTTGAAATAAAATTTGGATGTAAATTTAAAATATATTATTAGAATAAAAATATAACCAATCAATTTCTAGTAAAAATGAATTTAATTTTAGGAAAAATAATATCTATGAATTATGGTGTTGATTATTTTCATCCCAAATGTATCTAAGGGAATAGACTATACTAAATCACAAATATAATTAGTAATAGACTCAACATGATGTTAGAAAACAATCTGAATTCATATAATCTTACCACTAATATCTAAAAAATCTATTTCTTCCATCGAGAATGTTGAATGTTGAAAGTCTCGGTCGTACTGAGAAAATATATAAAAAAATGATTAAAAAATATTTTAAATGAAATTTTAATTACTTTGAGAAATTACTTTTTAGGTATGTTACCTTTTTGATGGTATATGATAACTTTCATAAATATATGAACTTAATATTCACAATAAATTTCATTATTTCATGTGATACAATATTGAAAAAATTTCCACAATAAGTAAATTGTTTTAAAATGTGTTTTGGTAGGTTTATCTTATTAAATATAACTTAATCTATCTCAATTTTAATAAACCATATTATTTTTTTGTCTAGTCACCAACCTCATATAAAAATTGATATTATAAATATAGATCACCCAATCATAAAATAATCTCATTAAAAAATAAAATAAAACATATAATCTCAAGTGTATGTATAAAGTTTTTATCATAGTTCATTACAAATTCATAATGCACATAATTTTTGATCAATTTTTTGTAAATACTTATATTAGATCCAAAAAAATAAATATTAAGGGTATCCATATTGACTTTCATAAGCATCAAGTGCTTATTAGAAAACAAAAAATAAAATATGTAATGACAAAAAATAAAAATAAATTTTATGCGAATAGATTATATCATTTTACCCCTAAATTATAAGTGTCAAGAAGAGTCTACTATTAGTAAATTTCTTTTCAAACATTGCGATTTGTTTATTTTATTAATAAATTTATTCGATGTTCAAATTAAATTCCGGCATCTAAATGAAAACAGGATCAATGATTCCAAATTTTTCTTCACATGATTTTCCTTTTATATTATAATAATATTTATTCATTTAGAAAATAATAATAGTTTTTAAAAATAATGAAAATAGTTGATCAATTTATGGACAAATAGACCATGAAAATGTACCTTATGAATGTATTCCTAATTGAGACTTTCAAAAATTAAAACTAGATAATTTCATTTATACCCTCAAGGCCAATCACATTGGTAATAACCTCTCTAAATATTTATTATTCACATTCAATATGAGAAACATTTTCCAATTTTAATGTTATATCCACATGAACTAGAAATTTTAATATATGAGGTATTTGAACTAGTGGGGTGAAGGTACTATCAGAATTACTTTTGATTTCTTTATTGATTCATTGGATTGTCTTGATCCAAACTTATATTTACACTTTTTTTTGACTATCTATAAAACCATAACTCATTTCAGACCTTTTTTCATCAATTATCAATGGTTATTAAAATACCATGCTCAAAAATTTCCAATAACATTATTGATCATGTTAACATCTAGATCGTTAAGAGGAATAAGAAACTTGGTGCTTGGATTGTGAGATTCTTCAATCCCTACTCTCATATGATTTTTTAGGATTTTTTTATTGTTTAATATTTCTCCTTGTATATTGTACACTATAACCCTTTCAACATAATGACGGGTTAGTGCTGAAAGATATAAACCACATACAATTTCACCCAATATAATTTTAGTAATATAAGGATCTCTATATTTTTTGATTCACATTTACTATATAGTGTTATGAAAAAAGTTATTAACTCAAGTATGGAAGGTGGTTGATGGAAATGGAGAGCCTTAATTCTAGTGGAGTCAAGTGGCTCTCCATGTAATGATCTTTGTTATACTATTGGTTATCTTTGAAGATATCACATATATGATTCCACCTAATCATACTACATAATAATATTCTTTAAGGTATATATTTGTTCCTTTATATTCATTATTATCTTAGATATATCTCTTTGTGAATTTTTCTTCTCAAAATATGCTCATGTTAACACCCCAAAACCTAAACCTATAATGTGGCCATATAGTTTTTTCTCCTTAAAAAATAATGGTTCTCATGGTAAAATTGAATATGATTTCCCTGTATAAACCATATAAAAACATATGAACATAATTAGATATTTTTATGTAATACTATTTTAAATCATAAAAATTACTATTATGTCATACTTACACATGATTCACATCATGAAAGCATATTTTTATCTAATGGGTTTATTTCTTTATTTACATGAATCTCCTTCTATATCATAGGACATGAGATGGTAGTGAATTTAGATTCTGATATATCTATTTTCATATAAACACTGGGATATATATTTTTCCATGTTATATAAAACATTTATCATAGATTTAAAATACATACAATTTTATTTTCAAGTGAAGCATGCCCTATCATTTCTTTACTGTAGGGGTAAACTGGTTTGATGCATTATGTTTAGTTTCATATTTAATGATCCTCAACTTCTTAGCTAATTACTTTACTGGTTTGGGAGTAGGAGGTGTTAGGAGGAGGGTTAAATAGAGTTTGGAGATGGAATTCTTCTATAATGAGTAATTGATGATGTGACTATGTATTCATTATGTGAATGGTTTTTCATGGATTAGGTGTTGGTGATTCACGTATCAATAATTAATAATGTGATTATGTAATTATGTGATTCATACTGTGAAAGAATAATTAATGACATGATTAAATCGAGGACGATGTGTCTTAAAAACTAGTGGATGTTTGTTGGGTTTAGGGTTTCAGGGATTCAAGACTTGAGTCTATTTTACAACATGAATTTTAGGGACACATATAGACCCACTAAATGATCCTATTATTCACAATGTAAATGTATTAAGGTATAATATATTTATAAATTCTAGATATCTCTAGAATTCAATTATTCCTCTCTTATTTACCTTACACCTGAGGTAAACTCTAGTCATTTCTAGAGGATCTTTAAACCAGTTTCCCACTCCCTTTCTACTTAGATTCTAAAGGATGTTTTTATCCATCCATAGTGAGTAAATAACCATTTCTTCCCCAATTTCTCCAATTATTATTTTTAAATATTCAATGGTGATGTTGTTTTTGTTTAGGAAGTGTTTTGGCCTATGATTTTGATGATCCTTGATGTGATTCAGGTTGATTCAAGTTTTTTTTGTGTAGTTATGGTCTTGAAGTTGTCTCTCCTTCACCTTATTGTTCATGGATATTCATAAATCTTTTTTAAGGTTGGGGATCCTCATTACCTCTATATTTATGTGCATGTATAGGGATTGCATGATTTGGTTTCCTAGTGGTGGATAATATAGTTCAACATAAGAAGATAATTAGCTACGTAAATCTAAATTTAATGGTAATGGTGAGAAACCACATGTTTTACTTATGATGATATTTCTAATGAGATTATACATACTTGTTTCCATTTCTACAAAATGTGACTATTAGGAGCCGTTCATGTCTTTTAGTTGGTATGATTATGGAAACCTTATTGTGTTGATTATATGATATCACCCTGAATAAAAGGATATGAATTTATATATGGATAATGAATTTTTTACCCATGGAAATATATATTTTTTGTGATAATACCCATGATAAGTAATGAATTAAATTTATTAAATACAACATAGAATCCAAATTTTAGTAAATTGTGGAAATAAATACGTGTTTTTTTGTGTTTATGTGAATGTTTTGAATTTGTAGTGGTTGTGTGAACCTTTTTGTGACTTTAGAGATGATGGTAGTGACTAGATTGGGTTGGTAATGTGTTGGGAAGTGTAACAATGGTTGGTTGTCTTGGGAAGTTGTGTGGGATAGTGTGTGGTGGTTGTGATGTGTGTTTTCTTCACTAGGATGGTTGTGTTGTGTTGATATGTATTGGGATATGCCATATTGTGGTGAGGGAAGATGTGATATGGTAGAGATATTATGTGATGTGTTTATGTTAGTTTCATGATCATCCATGTAATAAATTGAAATAATGAAATGTGAAAAGACATGGGTTAGTAAATTAAAAATAAAAGTGTAAGTTTGTGTCTATGTGTGGTGGTTGTGTGGTGTGATGAATTTTTTGGTGGAAGATGTCGTGATGAATTACATGCAGTACAGTGGTAATGATGTAGACTATGTTAATGAAATTGATGTTAACTCATGGGTTGGGTAATTTCATCTATATATCTGTCATATATTTTCTTGTTATTTCAATATGCACCCCACCTGAGTTGGATAACCTTACTAATTCCCAAATGTTTTGGGTATGGCTGTTTTCCCATTATCTAGGCTAGTTTTGATTTAGATGGATGGATACCCCCTCTTCTACATGCCCCTTTAATAGTGGTGATGATACAGGTTGGTGATAGAGATTACCCAATGATGATACAAGTTGGTGTTGAATATTACCCATTGATTATATATGTTAGTGGTGGAGATTACTCAAAGTTGATATGATGGGTTTGTGTTGGTGATTTACCAATGGTGATGATGATGTGATATATGGTGGGGGTCATACATGGTAGGAGGTGGGAACGAGGTTGATTTCCTCCACTTTCTTGAAAATTTAGTTACCTGGTTATGTGATGAGGTTCGGATGTGATGATAAATGATGTTAGCATGAGAGGCTAGATCCTAGAGTAGGTTTAAATAGGTCAGGATGTGTCCCCACCCACATCACATATATTTAGATATGTTATGTGAAATTTACAGATGGGATGGGAAAAAATAATGTTATATGTTGGGAGTGGGTGTGGAAAATCTCGGGGGAAGTGGTTATAAGGTGACTTTTTTGTGTTTTTTTGATACTATGTTACTGTATTGGATGTTTTATTTGGTGATCATGCTAGAGTGAGGTTGGGATTAGTTATATGGCCTATTTAGGTGAATATTGGTTCCTCTATTTGTTCATTGGTTTATTAGTATACTCTTTTAACATGTGAAATGAAGACCATGGGTATGATCCTTCAGATTATATATGTTATTATGACCATAGGTATATATATACTAGATTTTAGGTTTCTAGAAGTATTTAGATGACCAAACTAGACATTACATGCTTATATTTGGAGTTTCTATTGAGTCACTACCATTTGACCTGTCTTTAGTACTTAATTTTATACTTTTATTGGTATTTGTTAAATTATTTAATCATTGTGGTATGGTTTCATATTTAATTTTATATTATGTGATGGATTTTATTGGTGTCTATATGGTCTATCTCTCGATCCTATATTATTAATGGGGGTAATTCCTTCCATATTTGAGATTTGTATACCCTCAGTTTTTGATGCCAACCTAGGGCCTACTAGAATTAGACTCGAGGAGTTAATATCTCTCTTCCTTATTTTATAGACTAGGTGGAATATTTAGTGGGAGGGGGATGTGATAGAGTGGTATACAAGGTTTTGGTTCAGAGATAGGATAGATTTTGGAGTTAGGTACTATTGATATTTCATGGGTCAGTAAGGAAATGGTTATAGTTGATCATGGAACATGATATATGATAGGGAGACCATCTATGACATGATATTTTAGAGTCCCCATGATTTAATGTATGTATTATGATATTACTGAATTATTGAGTGAGGTGGTACTATTTCTAGGGATAATACCTAAGAGAGGTATATGCATTATACTTCTTTGTATTCATGTCTAAAATTTGATGAATTTGGTAATTAAATGGAAACTAATTTAATTAATATTTAAAAATCCATGATATTGGGATTAGGGAATCATCCGGTTTCTTATGAATAAATCCTGGTCACCATCTAGTTATAACTCAAGAATTAGAGGCTTAGTAAGATTATCTAGTTTATTATTAGAGGATCTAATCGGTATAAGAGGTTGAGTTATGGGAGAGGGACTTGCATTCCTTTCAGAGTTATAGATCTAAGAATTATGAGGGGAGAATATATGGTATAAATATAAATAAATGGTTAGACAATTTTGATATTTTCATAAATCTAATTCATGATCAGGCTAGGTTTTGGGTTCCATTGGTAGTTAATCAAATGTGGGGAGCTGCGCATTAGTGGTGGATGTTTTATCATGGAGAAAGGAATGCGAAAGATATTTTATGGGTTTACTTTCATAAGGAGTTTGATTTTGAGTTCCATTAATTGGTTATAAAGGCAATTAAGAGAAAAGATATAATTTCTCTTTAGTTAGGGAGTCTGAGTGTGAGTTACCTTGGGATCAAGTTCAAGGATCTCCTACACATTACCCTTGATGTATTTTCATATGAGTTTTTCAGAGCACAATGTTTGGAGGAAGAACGGTTCCCAGCGTTTAGGAATGCAGTTACCCCATTTACACATCCTATGTATCTAGTGGTGCATAAAAGGAGAAGGTTATCAAGAATATTCATTCTCAAAAAAAATCCTCAAGATAGTGGTAAACATGGAATCTTTAGGAGAATGGTTCTAGGAAGTGGATTAGGGATGTCTTAATAGTGTGGATTCTGACTGATGGGGATCTGGACTTGGAAGACCTTTACACAACATTTTGGGGATGTTGGCTCCCAAGAACCTTCCAAGGGAATCCCGCTTTCATGTTTTCTCTATGGGGGTCACATCCATCACCAGAATTAGTGTCCAATAGACTTGATAGGACTTTTTCAGATCAATAGTAAGACCCATTTTCAGCATCATCATATGTTTTCTCTAAGGTAGTTTCAGAAGCATAGAATATTGATGCTTATCCAATAGTTGGGGTAAGATGGAGTTAGTTAGGGTAGCCTCACAATTTTCCTTATCCCTAGGTACCTAGTCTAGAGTGTATTCATGTAGTCCATCAGTAGAGAGGAAGAGGAGATGGGTGTGGGTAAATACATGTGATAGAAGTTCCAACACTAGTAGGGATAAATAAATTTCTAGGGACAATACATTTATCATATACCATTATTTTTTATTTGTATGATTTTAGATCCTCATAATCCTTTTATATCTCCAAGATATTTTAAAATAAGAACATAATTTTCAATAGTATATACGATATGCAACACCAAGCTTAAAATTCCCACATAGTATATTACCATAATAATAAAGCCATTAAATCAATGAGAATGAATATTATTAACTAATTTATCAAATATATATAAATTTCCTACTCAATATAAATTTACTAATAAATTTTTAATAAATAATTATTCAAATTTTAATAAAGATATTTTGTTCTACAAAAAATGTATTTCCTTAAAAAATCATTTTTATTAATTTTTACGTGAAAATATCAAAATTAATTTATAGAAATTTTATAAATTTTATTGTATAAAATGAAAATCATTTTTTAAATCAGCATATCAAAGTTAACTTAGGGTGAAATTTTGTTATTTTTCTGAAATGTTTGATTTTTTAGTGAACAGTAAAAAAAATATAAATTTCTATAATAATGTCATTTCTTTTTAAATTTAAAAGTAACATTATTATTTTAACATTATTTTTATGTAATATAAGTATTTTTTATTTATATATAATCCAATTAATTACAATTTAATCTTTATAACACATTTTAGAATAAGTTCTCTCTTTGTATTAAAGACATGTTTTCCTGGAATCTATTTTAAAGTGTATAATGTTTCTCATTTTAGTTAATTAAAATAAACCCTAAAGAGTAATTATTTAAATTAAATTTATAGATTATATATCTTCAATTATTAATTAAAATAAATATTTTTGAATATTTATAGTCATATAGTTAATTTAAAATCATTTTTTCCTTAAAAAATGAATTTTTCATAAAATCTTTTTTTTAATCACATTTGTGGGTTTTATTTTAAAATTAATTCTTCAAATTATATGAATTTAATTACATAAAATGGATTATATATTTTAAATACTGAATATTTATATTATATAATAAGTTCAACTTAATTTTTGGTCATAATGAATAGTAAAAATAGTAAAAAAACTAGTTACCATGGTAAAAAAAATTGAAATGGAAAAGTGAGTAACCTTATAGGTAAATGGGATAACTAGTTTAAAAAATGTTTATTTTTATAGGTGTAAGTTTGGTATTTTTTTATCACTCCAATTTTTTATTTTTCAATTTTGGAGGCACTTATATTGAGATTGAGTTCACAATATTCAATAGTTTTAAGTATTTAAAAAATGTCACTCCTCCTCAATTATAAAAGGGTACCCCTCACCTCACTTATTCACACCTACAAATCCATTTTGATCAACTAAAACATAAAAAAATCACCCTATAACATCCTTATATACATTATAGTGCTTATATTCTTCCCAAAATAACAAACTTGGGGTCCTTAATAAGAGATCCAAAGGATGTTCTTCTAAGCGAAGGTGATCGTGTTCATTGAGCTCCTTCTTTTTTACTTCTTCTTTTTAAACATTATTTTATGTCATAAAAATTAAAATATAATAAAAATAGTATCTAATATATATTGAGATGTTATTATATTTATTTAATAATATTTATCCATATCCTCTTTCATCAAATTGGAAATGAAACCATCGTTCATGTGTACAACAAACTACTGCCTCACAAATTGATGTAATTTTTTTTCCATTATCACCACTTATGGAAATTCATAACGATAAATTTAATTTTTATATATGATATTAATTACATAATAATAAATTTTTGAAAGTAAAATTTCATATACCTTCTTACCTTACCATCCACTGAAAAATGATAGCATTGTTCGTATGTACGACAAACTACCACCTTACAAAGCAATGTGATTTAGTTTTTAATTATCGCATCCCATTAATGGTATATATAAGTGAATTTAAAGAAATAATATTATATTTATGATATAATTATCATTATTTAATGATAAAACAACACTTTACTTATTTCCATTGTGATAGTTGAATATGGAAACATTACTCATGCATACATATGACCTACCATCTCCATGCTTGTAACAAAGTTAATTTTCATAACCATATTTCATGGTTGGATTTAAAATTATAATTAGTTTATAAAATTTTAATTATTTAATGATTATTATTATTGATATGATGAAACAATGACTCCTTTGACCATGGTCAATAGACTATTTCCGTTTTGAAATTTGAGCTTAGTTTCCTCAAAACACCCAACATAGACATAACTGAATAAGTTATTAAATATGTTATTAAAATAAATTAAAGTGTTTATATGTAAATTATTAAACCTATAAAAGTTTCTTAAGAAAACAAATAATTGATATAATTTTATTATACTTGATATAAAGGATATGCACAACAAATATAGCCTTGAGGTAAGAGATTTCTTTTCTCACATTTATTTCATTGAGACATATTCCATATTAACTACTTATTTATTTTTTGTGGTGTATATACTACCAATTTTATATTTTATATTAGTAATATATTTATCTTCTTGGTATTTAATTTTTAATATGAAATTATTTATTTTACAGGGGTTATGATTAAAAAGTTATCAAAGTAGTAAGGGTATATTTCATAATCTCATCATTAATTGGGATTATTTTTACTTGAATTTTCATTAAAGTAAATTATTTTATAATTGTATAATAAAACCCTTTAATTTTCCTATCCTCCATTAATATATTATTTTTTCATGTAATATTACATTTACCATACTTTTTGTCTTAAAATGGTTGAGAATTTTATTTAAGAAAAGACATATTTGTTGTTTTTTAGTTGAAAGTTCTTTTTGTTCCATGTCCATGTTTTTTAAAAATGTTTTAATTTTTTTAATATTAACCTATTATTATTAAAGTAATTTTTTACACATTTTTTACTTGTAAAAAAATATTTTAAAATAAATCTTCTTATCATCATCTTAAAAAAGTACTTCGTAAATTTTACTGAAAATGTGAAAGGAATCATTATTTTAACATACTCAACATGAACAAAATTCCCCACCATTAAAAACACTAATTTCATTGAATATTGCCTTAATTTTTTCCATGATTATTATAAAATAAAATATTTTTCCAAATGTTCTACAAATTTTTTGTTGCCAAAATTGATTTTCAATGTGAGAAGGCTATTTTCCTCATGAAATATTCCATGCAATATTTTAATGACATTTCATTAACAATGATAACAATTGATATTATAGATTGAATTTAAATTATGTATATATTTATTTAAAATATAACCCTATCTTCTTATACCTTAATTTAATGGGGTTAACAGATAAATTATTTTTATCTCTCAAATTCCTTCATTATGAAATTTTCTTTGATTATGACATGAGACAAGATTATGTAACCCATTATATTTCCTTAGGTAATTCCTATGTTATATATTACAATTTAATTCCATTATTTCACACACATAGATCGTGTAAATATTATTATGGGTGTTCCCATATAGTGCTCCATTACATTGGGTAATATTTTTGTCTCATGAGACATCATGTATGAGATTGAAGATCAGACCTAATCCATTATGGGACTTTGTCAACCATATGATATTATCTATGTAATTAGATTTGAATCATGTTTATATCATGTTAGAATTTTATTTCACATTTCATTTGTTACCATGATATTATAGTACCATGTTCCTTAAGTAATTCTCACATGTCATTACCTATGAGCCATATATTTTACGATATTATGTTATATCTTTGAATCACATGTTATGTTTCCTTATCATGTTTATTCCCTTTCTATTATTTTTATCTCACACATTTTTTAATGTATTACCTAAGTTATATAATTTAGTTTCATTTTCCTAAAAGGATTTAGTAGCGCATTATAAAAAATAAAATAAAGAAGTTTTATTTCTGTCTCACTTTTAAGTATTAATAAACTAGTATTCCAAATACACTAGGATTCATGGTCATTAGGTTATTATTAGTGGATTATTATGTTAAAAATAATGTTGTAATATGTGTAAAAGGATTGGGTCACTATAGTTGTTATCAGATAAAAGGTTTAGATAACCTTTGGACACTAGGATGAGAAAGATTTTGTGAGAACCCTAAAGATAAGTCCAAGTATAATTATTTGTATAGGAAGATATCATGAAAATTTTTTGAATTATAGAGTGATTAGGTTCCATGAAAATACATCACTATCTAGATAAAATAAGTAGATGTGGATCTAGAATAGTAGTACCTATGGGTAATTACCATGAAAAGGGTTTATTGAGTTAGACCCAATCATCAACTGGTGCATGAAAATGATCCTTAATGTATATCTAGTTTGACACTCATGGGGGTTATATTTTGGAGATTCAAAATCACTTTATGACCCATTATGGAGTAATTGAGAAAAGATTTACATTAGAAACCCTGATAAGAAACATTACCATGGATAACCCATATTTAAACCTAGAGACTCATAAGTCAATGTATACTTATAATTTTTAAGTTATTACTGATATATTTATATGTTTCCCTTATTATAGTTTAATGAATTGTCATATTTAATCTTGTATTTTTGTTGTTTAATGATGAAAAATAGTAGAAAGCATTACAACAAACAATGTTATGGGAAATGTAATGGTTTCCTTAAAGAGACGTGTAACCTAACATGAACAAAAGTTAGAAACCTTATGATCATGATGAATGATATATCTATAATTATTATTAAAAACTAGAACATAGATTAATTTAAAAAAAATAAAATAATAGAAGGATGGATCCCCATGGAATATCAAGTGTTAAAGATAACGAAGAAAAGAAGATTCAATTTTTACATGTCAAAAATTTCTTAAGAGGCACCATGGAAAAGTCCTTAAAGTAAATAGAATTTAATTTATGTATGGTAAAGGAGGGAATAAATAATCTAATTATTACAGGAAAAAATAATATTTTGGTTAAAAATACAAATGGAAACAAAGTTTAACCTAAGGAAAGAAAAATAGTTCAATGTCATAAATTTGGTGACTCGGTCAATATCTGAGTCAATGCCCTAATCCAAGGAATAATTCCAAAGGTCATATTTTATGAAAATAATTTAAGTGTAATTATTTATGTGTTTAGGTTTTTTTTAGTTTAGATTTATGTTATTTAAGTGTTTTTATTAATGGTATCATGAATCATCTAAGCATCATTCTGCAATAGTTTTTTTCTAAGGATTTACAAGAATATATTTAATAGTAATTAAATATTTCATTGAAGAAACATGATTGAGTAAAAGATAATCTTTGATATGGGCTTGCTATTGAGGTAATTATATTCAGTTAAAACTATTTGATTTTTAAAAAAATAATGAGATTAATTAAAAATCATAGAGGTTAAAAAAAGCAATTTGATTACTAATGTTATTTTTTGATGATGTTCATCATATTATTGAGAACATTATATGATAAAGGTTAATTATGAATATGACTATCATTTTTTCTATAGTTTTATAAAAATGAAAAAATAAAATTTGGGTGACAACTCATCAAATCTAGTAAGGGCATGGGTATTGAACCCACAACTGAAGGGTGATAAGTTTGTAGTGCCTACCACTAGCCTACAAATCATACTAGTTAGAATGGAATTGTTTTTACTTAAATGATTTGGTGGATAAATATTATGTTGATTTTTATAATCATATTAGAGGATCATGTATTTTTGGTCTTGTAGTATTTTTAGGTGATTAATTATATTTTGGGAAACATTTTATTGATTTGAGATATATATAACCTTTAGGTTTAATGGAAATTATTTTTTTGAGAAGAATGATATTAGGTTTTTGGAGATTTATGTTGAAGGGTATGAGATGGCCATTAAGGTTAAAAGCTTCTTTCATGTTGTGGTTATTTATTTTATTTGGTATATAAGTCTATTTATTTAAGGAATGATCTTTGTTAGAACTTTGGTTATATTATTGAATTTTGGATATTAATATTTTCATATTAATTTGGGTATTATCTTACTTTGTGATGACTATTTTGGTTTGAATAAATATAGGTGGATTAGGTTGTTACAATTTTATAGATATTATGATACATTAAAAGTTAATTTAGCGCCTCAGGCATAAAAATTCATATTGAATATTCATTCCTTAGAGAAAGAGGTGAAGTAGAAGGTTATAGAAGCACAACCAATGGATGAAATTGTTTTTATGAAATAAAAAGATATCAATTAGGTTTATTTTATGGTGTTATATATCAAAATAATATAATAATCCCTCATATATATGAAAATTATCTTGAATAAAAAAATTTATCCCATTACCATCATATTCAATGAATCAATGGTCTTTTAAATCATCAAAGGTGTGTGGTTTTTTTCATTAAATTTCACCTAATAATAAAATTTCAAATGATAAATGATGTCTGTCACTCACCATAATTATTTTTAATTTTCTTATATGTCCAAATTTTTACTTCCAAACAATGTACCCCTACTTGTAAACCTAGTTATGTGATATTCTAGATAAACCTTGTATTTCCCTTTCCTTATTTTAAGAGGAAGTTTTTTTAACACTTTTTTTATGATGTGGATTTTGTAAAAAGGAATTTTCAAATGTAAGACCCCTGATTACTAAGAACAAGTTCAAATATCATGGATGAAATTTATTTAATGGGATTAAAATTCAACACCTTGAGATTTTAGAAGAATAACATAATGTTCAATAGTATATGTGACATGCAACAATAAGATTAAATGAACCGTGAAGAATATTACCATTATAACATAGTTTCTATATTGGTGAGTATGAATAGTTTTACATACGTTATGAAATATATATAAATTTAATATATAATATATATTTATTGATAAATTCTTAATAAATAAGCACTCAAATTTTATAAATACATTTCCGTCAAAAATTATTTTTATTGATTTTTGTGAGAAAATATTATATTAATTTATGAAATATTATTTTATAAAATTAATATGAATTTTTCAATAAATATTCTAAAATTATATTAGGCTGTAATTTTGGTATTGTTCTAAAATGACAGATTTTTTTACTAAATAGTAAACATACCAATTTTTGTAATACTGTGAATTATTTTTGAATAAAAAAGTCCCATTATTATATTAATTTGATTTCCGAGAAACATAAGTATTATTTATTTATATTTAACCCAATTAATTGGATTTTAATTATATTTATACCATATTTTAGTATAAGTTTATTCTTAGGCTTAAAACATATTTTTATGAAAACTATTTTAAAATGCATAATGTTTTTGGATTTTAATAAATTAAAATAATATCAAATGAGGAATTATTTAAAATAAAATTTGAATATTATACATATATTTTTTTTAATTTTAATTCATTTTTGGATGATTAATAGTCATAGAGTTAACATAACACCATCTTTTCATTGAAATTTTCATTTTTTCAGAAAACCACTTCATTTATCAGACTTGTGGGTTTTATTTTAAATTAAATTAGGCTACTTCAATGAATTGAACTTGATAAAATGGATTACATATTTAAAATAATCATAATTTATATTAAATAATGATTTTATTTGATTTTTTTCATATAGAAAAATAAAAATAGTTAAAAAAATAGTTACCATGGTAAAAATTTAAAATGGTAAATGTGAGTAACATTAGAGGTAAAGGGGTTAATATGTTTAAAACATTTTTATTTAGAGTATTGTTTGGGTTTATTGGTTGTATAAATCCTCATATCCTTTATTTTTAAATTTTTAGGCACTTTTCTTGAGAGTGACTTCCCATTATTGATTTGTTTGTGTTTTTATAAAAATGACACTCCTCAATTATAAAAGGGTGCCCCCTACCCTCACTTATTAACACATATAAATCCATTTGGAGCTACCAACCCCTGAAAAATTATATCCTAAAATAATTATAAAAATTATTGAGATTATTTTCTTCCCAAATTACCAACCTTGGGTCCTTATTAAGTGATCTAAAGGAGGTTATTCTAAGCGAAGGTAATCGTCTTTACTGAGCTCCTTCATTTTTTACTTATTTTTTCCCACCTTATATTATGTAATAAAAATTAAAATATAATAACACCATTATACCCTATATACTAATATTTTATTATTTTTATGGCATAATATTTATCCATCTTCTATTCCATCAAATGGGAAATAAAATCGTCATTAGTGTGCGTGGAAGATTGCGGCCTTGCGAACTGATGTAATTTATTTTACATCATTGCATCTCATGGATATTTATAATGATGGATTTAATGTTTATATATGATTTTTATGACATATTAACCATTTTTTAATAGTAACATATCATAAAACTTCTTACCTTACCATCCATTTAAAAATGATAAAATCGTTCATGTGTACGATAGACAACCACCTCATTAAGCAATGTGATTCATTTTTTATTACAGAATATGATGCACCCAATGGAGTCATTAAATCATATATACATGGATAAAATTATATATTTATTTGTTCCTGAACCGTACTTACTACAAAGGTATAGTATAATAGAAGTGTGGGGTTGAAAACACCGAGAGAGGGGAACACAACGATGAAAACTCTAGACTAAAGGTTTGGTCATTAAAATTTCTGGTTGATTTTATTAAACTAATTATGAAATTAAAATAAATTAATTTAAACCTAAAAATATATGAGATGGGAACCAGTTTCCAAGGATGTTTTTTCTAAATAAAGTATTTCAACTTCACTTTCAAAAACATTATGTCAAATAGATGTGCATCCAAACAATTTCATTGATATAAGAAATGGTAATTCCCTATAAAACTACCCTATAATATAAATTCATCATGGTCATATGAATCAAAAGGGAAAATTTTCATTAATTTCTTATTTCAAAAATAATAATAATAATTCCATTCAATGGTCCTGAATAAATCATCTCAATCATGTTGAGGTTTGTTCATTAATGATGGAATATGGTCAATGTATCAATGATGAATAAAATAGATGTGTTTGGAAAATGTGATAATTTTGAATACAAACATCTTTATGATGAAATTCAATCAAAAAATGATGGTACACAACCCCTTTAATTGATTCTACTCTCCCCTATGGGTATTACCCAACCATTTTATGGTGATTTCCAACAACGAGTAAACCCAAAACCATATGAGAGAGATTAAGAAAGAAAGAATTATATGGGAATAAATTAATGAATAAGTAAAGGGGAAATATTGTAATTAAATAAAAAACCATTCGAGGTTACAAGAAAGAAGAAGAAATAAAAGTAAACCAAAATAGAATGAAAAACCTATTTATGGTAGGTCGGAACCCTACGACAGTCTCCCAGTGGTCCATCCTCACACCTTTAATAGAATGAAAAAAATCTATTGGCCATAAATAATATTTATTAGCAAGGAAGTAATCATTATGTTTCCACTTGTAAAAAAAGCATTTAATGGATGCTTTGAGTCAAATGGTCACCCCCCATAATGAAATATATGATTAAATAAGTGTTTTTTAAAAGTATTCTTGATAATTTTCACATAGAGTATTATTTACCTTACATGTAATGTTTTTCTGTCATGTAATGTTTAAAATAAGTGTATCTTCACCTTCCAGTTCCAAAATCTCAATTTCATTTGGCTTCTTTAGTTTTGTACCTTGGAAGTGATCCATAATCATCTTAAAAAGGTGGCGTGGCCTCGTGAGAAAATATCACGACGCAATGTGACTTTTTATTCCTCAATTGCCACATTTTTTATCATATGATCCAAATGTTGTTATTAATTAAGAATACATAAAACATAATTATCAGGAAAACATCTCATGTTAAATAAATTAATATCTAATGGAAACATATATAAAAACCCTTCACAATATAGATGAAAAATATAGATATCAGCAACAAATGGATAATATATGTACGTATATTTAAATATATAATATTATATTTGTGATATAATTGTTATTATGGAAATTTAAAATAACACTTACCTTCTTTATATCATGATCATTTCAAAATGTAAATGTTACTCATACATACGTACGACCTACAATCTCTGTGATTATAACATAATTCATTTTTCATAACCATTTTATGTTTTTTTAAGTATAATTATTTCAAAAAGATGATAGTTATTTAATTATAATTATTCTATAGATTATGGGATAATTACACCATTGACCACAATCAACACACCATTTCCATTTTGAAATTGTGAACCAAGCATCCTCAAAACACCCGACATGAACATAACAGAAAATGTAACTAAATATTTTATTAAAATCAATGAATAAAAAGGTTTAAGTATAGAAGATTAAACCTGGAAAAGTTTCTGAATAATATAATTAATTTATATAAATTTATTATTAAGGAGATAAAGGACACACATGACAATTCTATACTCGAGGTAAAGAATTTATCGTCTCACTTTTATTTCCCTGAGAAATATGTCATACTCACCACTTATTTATCTTTTGTGGTTTACATACTTCCCATTTTATATGTTATATTATTAATCTCTTAATATTAATGGTATTTAAATCTTAATTTTATGTTATTTATTTGTTGGGGTTTATGATTCAGAAGTTACCAAAGCAATAAGGGTTTATTTCATAATCTCATCAATTTTCAGGTTTGTTTATGATTGAACTTCAATTAAAGGAAATTGTTTGATATTTTTATAATAAAACCATTTAATTTTATTATATCTTGGTTATTTATGATGTTTTCAATTAAAAATATATTTTTACACTCTTTGGATCTTAAAATGGTTGAGAAAATCGTTTTAAGAAAATCCAACTTTATTTCTTTTTTTGGTCAAAAATAATTTTTATTGCATGTCTATGTTTTCAAAAAAGGTTTTTTTTAATATTATTTTATTATTGTTAAAATTTATTTTTACACCTATTTTAAGTTTTAAAAACATTTTAAAAGTAATCTTCCTATCATTTTCTGAAGAAGTTACTTTTTGACTTTCACTACAAATATAAATGGAATCTTTATTTTAGAATACATGGGATTAAAAAAAATATAACATTATGACAACTCATTTCCTTGAATATTACATTACATGTTTCTATGATTATTTATAATAAATTTTTTCCCTAATATTCTATATTTTTTTAGTTTTTAAAAGTTATTTTTAATTTGATCAGTATATTTTCATCAAGAAATATTCCATGTAATCTTTTAATGGAACTTTCATCAATGATGATAAACTTTGATGTTATGGATTCATTTTAATTTGGTTATATATATATATATATATCAAAAATATAACTATATTATTATCACTTACGTAGATAGGGAAACACATGACTTATGTTAATCTCTCAACTTCCTCCATTATGGAATTTCATTTCATTATGATATCAGACAAGAATATGAAACCCATTTTATTTTTATTGGTAAAAATTATGTTATGAGTTATGGTTAAATTCATTTATGTGGATCACGTAGATCAACAACATGTTATGATGGGTGTTACCATATAGTAATCCACTTCATTTTGTAATTTTCTAATCTCATGAGACGTCATGAATTATAATACAGATTAAACCTAATCCACTGTGTGACTTTTTTTACCATGTGATATTGTCTATAGAGTTATTTTTGACTCATGTTTATTTCATCTTATATATTATTGAAACATTTCCTCTATTACCAAGATATTATAATACCAAGTTAATTATTTTTTTTATTCCATGGGATTATTCATGAGCCTTAACTTTTATGATATCATGTTATATATTTGACTCACATGTTTTGTTTCCTTTTCATGTTTATTCCCTAAATGATAATTTTTTATCACCCCTCTCTTTATATATTCCCCAAGTTATCCAATATAGTTTTAGGAGCCCGAAAGGATTTATTATATCATTATATAAATTAAAATAAATAATTTTTATTTTAGTTTCACTTTGAGGTATTATGAACCAAGTAATTAAAAAACACTAATATTTATGAAATTTGTCTTGAAATTAATAGATTTTCATTTTAAAAATCATGTAATAATGTGTTTGAAAGGACAGGGTCACTATGAATTTGTTTCTCTTAATTGGGTGTATACTTTTGGACTGGATATAGAGAGAATTCTTATGACCATAGTGTTTTCTACACCCATTGGAGGTTGGATTCTTTTTTTGATGTGTTCCATAGAAGTAGACTGATGATGGTGCAACACCAGTCAATGGGGGATTTATTATTTCCATATATACAACTATAATAGGTCATCCTTGGTAGATATTGGTTATATTCCATGAATTAAATCATCAACTACTACTAGATGAGGGTTTTGTTTTATAATGTGGAGTAAAAATGAGTGGTGTTCACTGGAGACCAAAGTTATCAAATGGATAATTGGAAATTGGATCTCTATATTTCTTAGTTGAAAGATATATTAGTGGAATAATAGGTACAGGATTATCCTAGGGTTATGGATGAGTTCCTTGATGTTTTTTTGTATGAGATTAAGACACTACCCCTCAAGGTGACATCAATTTTGGAATATATTTTCACCAAATTTTTCTATTATTTTGATGGATCCTTATAGACACTACTAAAAATAAGGATTTAAAAATCACTTGAAACAGATTTTAATAGTGATAGAAAAGCATTGTTAATCATGAAAAATATAATGGAGGGATTCACCTTTAACAGTTTTAAAAAATTATTGACAAAGGGGCCCTTTATTCGTGCTAAAAAATCACTGATAAAGGTCCCCCTTTATCAGTGTTTTTTTACGCGGATAAAGGGACACCTTTATCAGTGCTCAAAATAGAACTGATAAAGGCCTAGTTTCCTATGATGTTCTATTTATTTAATAGCACACCCAACACCTTCACACCTACACAAAACAACACATGCACACAAATAAAGCACATAAGAATGAAACAATGCACACAAGAGTTTCACAAACAGTGCTATATACATTCACATGACATTATTAATTTAAAAAAACACACAGCTATATACATTTAAAACAATGTTCTATATGGTTACAAATAAAATTATCCAACAGAGAGTTAAAAAAATTAATGTTTCATCATTTGAAATCTATGATCCCCACTCAAAAATTTTCATCCATGGTATTAGTTTTCGAACAAAGCATCTGAACTCAACAAAAAAATCTAACTATATAAGAAAATAACTATTCTTTTAGTAATAAAATAATAAAATAAATTAAACATTAATATGAAAGAATAAATTAATAAAATGTCAATTTTTAATAAAAAAGACACATTTGGAGTTATACTAGTCACACCATACATCGTATTGAGGAGGGTTTTATTCCTATAGGTCAAAAATGAGTCATAGATCATTGTTTTAAAATATTAAAACAATCCAAATTGGTTTTCTCAGTTTTGAGTATGTCACTTATTCTTTAATGAAATTAATATCAAATTTGGATTTATATTGGTCACATAGTACTTTAGATTGAGGTTTGGTTGATTCCTATATGTTACAAATGACTAATGGATTGTTTTCCTAAAGTATCAAAACAATATGAATTTGTTTTCTTGGTTTACAGTATGTCACTTGTGTTTTTTCTAAAATTAATGTAAATTTTAAATAAAAAGAGACACTTTGAGTCATAACAGTCACATTGTGCATTGAATTGAGGTGAAGTGGATTCATATATTTCACAAATGACTTATGGATAGTTGTCCTAAAGTATCAAAACAGTCTAAATGTGTTTGATTAGTTTGTATTATGTTAGTTTTGTTTTTTACTAAAATGTCATTTTAAACTGGAAACATGCATTTTGAGTCATACCGGTCACATCGTGTGTTGGTTTGATATGACACTTCTTCGTACATGTCACAAAGAACTTATGAATCGTTATCCTAAATTATGAAGACAATTGGAGCGGGTTTTCTTTGTTTTCAGTGAGTGACATGTTTTGAGCTAAAATGTAAATTTTAAACTGATAACAGACACTTTTATCCATACTAGTCACACCATGAATTATATTGAGGTGTAGTTGATTCCTACATGTCAAAAATTATTGATGGATCATTTTCCTAAAGTATCAAAACAATCTGAATGTGTTTGCTCAGTTTTCAATATGTCACTTGTTTTTTTTCTAAAATTAATGTCAATTTTAAATAAAAAGAGATAATTTGAGTCATACCAGTCTCATTGTGTATTTAATTGAGGTTAGGTGGATTCATACATGTCACAAATGATGTATGGATTATTATCCTAAAGTATCAAAATAATTCGAATGTGTTTGCTCAGTTTTTAGTATGTCAGTTGTGTTTTTTACTGAAATGCCCTTTCAAATTGGAAACGCGCATTTTGAGTCATAATTGGATGAATCATGACTTGGTTTGATATAAGACTACTTTATACACATCATAATTAACTTATTAATCGTTATCCTAAATTATGAATACAATTGGAGTGGGTTTTCCTGGTTTTCAATGAGTGTCACGTTTTGAGCTAAAATATCAATTTTAAACTGATAGTAGACACTTTTATCCATAATGGTCACACCATGCATAGGATTGAGGTATATTTGATTCCTACATGTAAAAAATGAAAGATGGATTGTTTTCATAAAGTATCAAAACAATCTGAATTCATTTTCTCGGTTTGTAGTATGTCACTTGTGTATTTTCTAAAATTAATGTCAATTTTAAATAAAAAGAGACACTTAGAGTCATACCAATCACATTATGAATTGAATTGAGATTCAGTTGATTCCTACATGTCACAAATTACTTATGGATCATTTTCCTAAAGTATCAAAACAATCCAAATGTTTTTTCTTAGTTGGTATTATATCAATTTTTTTTTTACTAAAATGTCATTTTTAACTAGAAACATGCATTTTGAGTCATACCGGTCAAATCATACATTTTTTTATATGATATTACTTCATACATGTCATAAATAACTTATGAATTGTTATAATAGATTATAAAGACAATTAGAGAGGGTTTTCTTGGTTTTTAGTGAGTGACACATTTTGAGATAAAATGTCAATTTTAAACTGATAAGAGACACTTTTAGCCATACCAGTCACACTATGTGTCAGATTGAGGTGAGGTTTATTCGTACACAACAAAAATGACTCATGTATATTTTTCTTAATGTATCAAAACAATATGAATGTGTTTTCTTAGTTTTCAGTATGTCACTTGTGTTTTTTTTAAATTTAATTTCAATTTTAAATAAAAAGAGACACTTTGAGTCATACCAGTTGCATTGTGCATTGAATTGATGTGTGGTTGATTCTTATATGTCAAACACGACTTATGGATAATTTTCCTAAAGTTCCAAAACAATCAAAATGTGTTTTCTCAGTTTGTAGTATGTCGGTTGTGTTTTTTTACTAAAATTTTATTTCAAACTGAAAACATGCATTTTAAGTCATATCAGTCTCATCGTGCATTGGTTTGATATGAGACTACTTCATACACATGAAAAAGAACTTATTAATAATTATCCAAATTTTTGAATAAAATTGGAGTGGGTTTTCTTGGTTTTCATTGAGTGACATGTTTTGAGCTAAAATATCAATTTTAAACTGATAACAGACACTTTTATCCATACCAGTCACACCTTTCATTATATTGAGGTGTGGTTGATTTTTTAAATGTCATAAATAAATAATGGATAGTTTTCCTAAAGTATCAAAACAATATGAATGCATTTTCTCAGTTTTCAGTATGTCACTTGTGTTTTTTTCTAAAATTATCTCAATTTTAAATAAAAAGAGACACTTTGAGTCATACCAGTCGCATTGTTCATTTAATTGAAGTGTGGTCAATTCCTACAGGTCAAAATTGAATTATGGATCATTTCCCTAAAGTATCAAAATAATCAGAATTATTTTTCTCAGTTTTCAGTATGTCACTTGTTCTTTTACTAAAAATAATGTCAATTTTAAATAAAAAGAGATACTTTGAGTCATACTGGTCGTATCGTGTGTCATATTGAGGTGTGGTTGATTCCTACACATTTAAAATGACTTATGGATCGTGTCCCTAAAGTATAAAAAAAACTAAATGCATTTTATCAATTTTGAATAGGTCAGTTACTCAGATACCAACTATAATGACCTAAACATTTCATAGATTGATATCACATACTAGTAGATTAATACTCCTTATATAAAAGAAATATATTAAATGTAAATATGAAACAAATTGTTAATTCTATGGAAAATTATTTTACTGTGTAAACATCTAGATTACCTTTGTGATTGAGCAGACACAATGTCATTTCTCTTCCTGCAAATGCATGTCACATGGACAGAAATCTTCTAAAATAAATGAACCCTACAAGGAATAATGAAAATCAATTCAATGTTTCATTATATAATTTTTCATTAAAATGGATATATTATATCGTAACATTACCTTTACATCTTTACAAAGGGTTTATTTGGTTCAGATATAAGCTAATAACAAAACTAATGATTCTTTGTGCACTTCACTACTGTTGGTTAACTACAGCTTACCATAGCATATGATCTGAACATCTGATCCAACGTCCCCTTGATGCTCTCATCCCACACCATCTCTATGATATCATCATTTAGAATTCACTTTTCCTTCTCTTCTTGCACTAATTTACCTATTAAATGGGTGAAGGAAGAGAAATAAAAATGAACCCTCAATGATGATATCATAGAGATGGTGTGGGATGAGAGCATCACGGGGACGCCGAATCAGATGTTCAGATCAGATGATATGCTAAGCAGTAGTTAAACAATAGTATTGAATAATACTTAATTTTGTTATTAATTTTGTGAGTGATGCACAAAAAATATTCTTATAAAACACTACATTAGTAGAAAAAATAGTATAAATGACCAAAATAAAAAATATAAATGATCCATGCCATAATAGTTTAGGTCTAGTGCTTTTAGAAACATGGGAACATAAAGAACTAGTTCATAAGAGTCTCTAGTTAAGTTATTCTTTACTAGAAAAACAAATCATTTCTAAAACCATTCTTTATAACCTAAGGATATGAAATATAATAAAGGGTGATCATAGATGCTCAATATGTGTAAACAGGGGAGATATCAATGATCATATAAGGATAACATAAGTAGTAGGAATTCACCTTCATCCTATTTGGGTACAATCTTCCATCAGGTATGCTACCCATTCGTTTCTAAACACATCTATATCATCTTGTGAATATGAGTTTTTGCGATAGTCATGGTAGTACTAAAAAAATATAAATACACAAAGTATTAATAAATATTTTAAATTAACTAGTAATTATTTTCCAAAATACCTCTCTAGGGATGATAGTTTGTTGATTAAATACGATATCTTTTATAAATTTACAAACATAATAACCATAGTCCTTTTTATTTGTTTGTTTAGGAAAATATATAAACATCGAGGAAAATAAGTAATTTTTTTTATATGTGTTTGGACAGTGAAATATTATTATATACACCCTGATAGTTTTCCAGTTGTAGATATTGAAGGTATTCTTTTCTATAGGCCCTAGATTTATTCCATGAAGTAGACAATATTGATGCACCGCCCTATCATAAGATAATCCTCATTAAAAGATAATATAAATTATATAACTAGATGTTTAGTTCTAAAATGTTGGATCTACTGTATTAAAAATTGACAAACGCCATCATGCATGGTTGGTATGTTGGATATCCATGCATTGAATTTAGAAAATAAATCTTTAGAGTATCCAAAATGATAGTAATGAGCATCCAATGCTGCCTAAAAACACAAAAAGGAATAAGTAATGAAAGAAATGAAAATATAGTTGATATGATTAAATTGTATATTTTTACCCCTGCATCATTAGTATTAAAAATAGTCTATCATCTGTAATTTGTTTTAGAACAATTTGAGAAGGTATGACATTATTTCACCCTCTATCGGAATTTATTTCTTCTTTTAAAGAGGTGATGTGAGGACAAATGAGTCCAAATTTTTGTTCATAGGGAAATCCCTTCAATTGTTTTTCATATATACACCTATGAAAAAAATTAAATGTATTTATTCATAATTATCATAGTATATTAAATTTTGTAAAATCAAATCATGAAAACATACCTCATGTATACATTTACAACTAAGGAGCCTAGCCATTCATACTTGAGGATTTCATTTACATTTTCAGCACTAATATAATCTAATTCTTCCCCTATATACATATTTTTTTTAAAATAAATTGTGTGAGTATTTTTTTCTATTAACTTTGTATCCACATGAGACTGCAATAATACCAAATGTGGATATAGAATGGTCGAGGTGAAGGTGCTCTCAGTAGATAGTTTCGATCAGTTGGTTGATCCTTGATATAGTTTTGATCTGATTTTTCATTTCTCCCCTTCCCTTTGTCATTTTTTAATAACATTTACCAGTTCAGACCTTTTTTCATTAAATGTTAAAGGTTCATATTGAAAAATAAATTGGAAATGAATACCTCATTATTGACATGTTTTTTACAAGAATTGACAGTCATGCGATGAATGTTTCTACAGCTTGTTCGACTATATGAATGTAATCATCTTCATTTGGAATAGGTATCTCAGCTCTCGGCTCATGAGATATGTTAATCGACACTCTGACATTACCTGTTAGAAGTGATCTGTTGTGTATCATGTCATTTTGTATATTGAACATCGAAGCCCTCGCTATAAGTCAATGGGTTGGAGTTGATAGATATAAATCACAATCATTTTCACCCTATAGAATATCAGTACATGAAAAGTATTAGTGTCTATGTGATTCACATTTCATAGAAACAATTATTAAAACATTTATTACCTCATCTAATTCAGGTTTTTGAGGGGAATGGCTCACCTCAAAACTGGTGGGGGTGGGGCGGGATCTTCACACATTGGGTGTTCTTGATTTGTTTCTTCTCTTTTCCTCCCCCCATAAAACATGCTATCAGGTCTCTCTGGTATTGTAATTATTCTTGAATCATAGATAATATTTCTCTCATCTGTTTCATTTCCTCAGTTTGATCCTCCACTTGTTTTTTTCTGAAAATATGTTCAGGGTGTCACACCAAAACCAACACCTCTGACACGTACATACTGATTTAGCTGCTTCAAGGCCGCTGAAAGTATGTCTACATCTGGTGTGGGTGTTGTTGATTACTATGACTATGTCAGATAGAAAATATAGTAAAATAATTAATCATTGTTATTTAATAGTGATTTAAAGAAAAACTAATTTATAATATTTCATTTTTTCACATGTTTCCCACACTTTTTGTGTGTTTTCATCTATCAGTATCCCCTCTTTATTTACACGAGCCTCCTTCCATAGAACATGGTGTGCGATGGAAGTGGATTTTCATTTTGATTCATCAATATTCATATAAATAGAGGAACATGGTTATGGTGTTGTTTTATGTCACATAAAAGTATTATTGTATATTTAAAATACGTACCATTTTTTCTCAAGTGAAGCATACCCCATCCTTTATTTATGGTAGGGGTATGCTGGTTTAGCTACCTGTAACTTATTTTCATCAATCAGTTTCTGTTTCATAAATAAAAAAACTATCAATTAAAGTGATGAATACAAGAAATGTTAAACAATGTATTACCATACATAATATACCTGAAAATCCTGCTTTACACGACGGCTGCTAAATGCATCCCACGCTCCTTAGGATATCAAGTGTGCATAAAGAGGAGGTGGGTGTGACTTGATTTTCCCTTCAGTATCTTTAATACGATATTTCATTAAAATTGTGCGGAAGCTTATATGAATCCTTCTTGCAACTCTTAATACATATTCCTTGTGCAAGGCATCAACTATAAATGCACTCTACAAGGGATGATTAAGAGTAATTCAATGTTTTAGTATTTTATTTTATTTTAGTAAATTAAAGAAATGATATCATAATGTTACTGTAATCTCTTCCCACGGTAGTGTGTTAAGCCCAGTGAAAACTTGGTGCCACAACTATACATCAATCAGCACACATTTCTAAGTGACATTTCAAATGTAGCTACTAAACGTGGATTTTTTGGGGTTAACATGTTGGCCTCGCTTATTCCATACCACTTCAAATTTGATTCCTTTTTCTTTTTACTTAAGGATTTTGGCTAACACTGTCAAACTACAGTACTCTTGTATTTTTTGTGCCGCCAGGGTTTTATTTCCTACCGTTTCCTCAGTTTTAGTATCATCATTATGTTCCTCCATAGCACTAGCATCAGTACTAGGACTAGAAGCAACAGGTTGAGAAACCTGTTGTACCTTAGCAATGGGACCAGAAGCAACAGGTTGAGAAAACTGTTGTTCCTCTACACTGGGACTAGCAGTAGCAGGTTGAGATACCTATTGTGCCTCGGGATTGGGTGCATCAGCAGGTACAGAATTTATTACCTGTAGAATTTGTTTAACATTTAATTTATATTACATAAAATTATCAACGAATAAATAATAACATAAGGTAACACAATGTATATTACAATAAAAAAATAACCTGATTATTAAACTCTCTTTTTTTAAAGGCTAAAGAGATTTTACCCCTCTATCGACAATGAAAATCCCTTCATTGTGGTCTCCTCTAACATACAAAACTCCATATACATTGGGACCGCTGTGAAACGATTGCAAAGTTCCAATTAAAGGTTCATCCTCTATTTAATTTTCATCTAACCCTTCAGTTTTTTTAGTCGATAATAGAACAATTGACCAGTTTCCATTTGCGGGATCTAGAATATAACATACTTGTACTACTTTTGATTCCATTATAAATGGTTCATTTTTATCCCCTTCCTTACATAAATCAACTTTCACGAATCCCAATCCATATATTTTATCATCACTCCTATTATTAACCCACTTGCATTGAAAAATAGAGACTTGTAATTTCGTATAATCCAACTCCAATATTTTTTTGATGATGTCAAAGTATGACATATTCGCATAAATTGGATTTCTATTCTTAGCACCAGAAACATGCATCGCTTCAGCCATATGTGTAACCCCACTATTCTGAATGGTATTGTCTTCATCATGTTCATTAGCATAGAATTTATAACCATTAACTACCTAATAATTTTAAGGTAATACATAAACACTTGGTCCTCTGGCTAGTCATCGAATTCATTATGAAATTGAGTCAGGATTTTCATCTGACTTCTTAAAAATATGGTCCTAAAACCATCCTATAAACTATTGACTATGTGTATCTGATATCCATTTTTCATCCCTACATGGATTCAAATGCCTAATAATTTCTTTTTGTGTTTGAACATATGGGTCAACATCAAAACTGTTATGAAAAATGTAAAGGTGGGCCTGCTCCCAATCTATAATATTGATTGTTAAAACCTATCTTCTAGAAATTCCTTCACCCTTAAGACTCACAGTGTGAAGAGATTTTGGTAGGCCAATTCTTTCCACATGAGACAGGTATTCATTACAGAATTCAACTGATTCCTCAAAAATATATAGCTCTGCAAGACAACCCTCTGGCCGACTTCGATTTTGGACATACCCTTTCAAAATATGCATATAATGTTCAATGGGGTACATCCATATATAATGTATATGACTACATAGTTGAATCTCTATCACCAATTTAACTATAAAATGAACCATAAGTTCAAATAATTTTTGTGGGAAGAACATTTCCAATTCACATAATATGATGGCAATTTATCTTTCCATAGTTGGAAATTTCTTCGGGTCTATAACTTTGTTGCATATAGATTTGAAGAAGAAACAGAGCTTCGTTAATGTATGGAAGACATTCTTAGGAAAAAATTCAATGTAAATATATATAATTAGATCTTTCATCAAAACATGGAAGTCATGTTATTTCAGACCCTTTAACTTTAAATCGCTCATTGACACGATGTTCTTGATATTTAATGAATACCCCTCTGGAACCTTTACGTCATTCAAGAAGTTGAAAAAATGATATCTCTACTGGTTATAAAGAGTGTAAGTATCATGAGGAAGAAATGTTCATTTTTCACCCTTCACTGGTGCCAACTCTTCTCGTAATCCCATCTCAACTATGTTCAACCTAGCCTTAATTTCATCCTTTGTTTTTTCGGATGCATTTAGCAACGTGTCGATGACATTATCACCTAAATTTTTTTCAACATGAATAACATCAAGAAAATTTTTTACATACAAAAAATTATAGTATGGTAATTCAAAAAAAACTAATCACATTTTTCAACTGGTTTTCATAAGGTTTTTCAAAAACAGTTTACCAAAAGTAGTGTCCACATCTTTTACTTTCTCAAAAAATTGATCACCTATTAGTGGAGACAGTGTTGTTTGTTCTTTTTAACTTCCATCAAATGATGTCGTCTAAGATCGGTACTTATTCCATTGGGGTATAAATCTGTGATTTCCTAGAAACACAGTTTTTTATGAATGTTTCAACCTAATTGATTGTGTAACTTATTCGAAAATAGGACACCCTTGAGTTCCTTTAATGCTATATCCTGAAAAAATTACATAAGTAGTAAATTATTTTATCATCCTATACAACATGGCTCTCAAAGTAAAATCTTCATTTTTGTAAGCATCACACAATGTAACACCTAAATCAAACAATAATTTAAAATCCTCGATCAATAGAGCCAAATAAACATCAATATCATTACCTGTTTGTTTTGGTCCTAATATAATCATAGATAACATGATTTATTTTCATTTCATGCATAACCATAGTGGTAAGTTATAATTTACCAACATAACTGGCCATGTACTGTGACTACTGCTTTGAAAACCAAAAGGATTCACTCCATCTATAGATAATCCAAGATGAGGGTTTATCAAATCATTTCCAAATTCATGATAGTCATGATGAATTCTATTCCACTGATGAGAGTCCACCAGGTGACAGAGTTTCCCATATTTAATTATTGTATTTTAATGCCATGTCAATTTTCCTACAGCCTCCTCACTTTCATATAGGCACCTAAACCTTATAATGATTGTAAATTACCATAAAACTTTCGAAGGATTGGATTCATATTTCTTGTATCGATAATCACCACACTTTGGGAATTCTTTAAGTGATTTATGGTTCTTGTGAAATATTTTACAGTCATTCGGGAAGGCGTGTATTCTTTCAGATATCATACCCATCAAGTATAGCATTAGTTTGGTATCATATGTTCATATTAGGAGCTCATTATATTCTAGGAGCATGTCATTCAAGAGAGAAAGTAGTTCCGTAAAACTAGAGTCACTCCACCCATTTCCTGCTTTCAAATTATACAGCTTCATTACAGCTAACAATGTTGTATATTTAGTGCAACTAGCATATAATGGAATCTTTTCACAACTCTTTAACTTCTCAAACAATTTTAGGCAATCACGAAGTTCATCTTCAACTGTCCTTGTTATTTCTTCAATACAATCATCATCATCATTCACATATTTAATCACATCCTCCATACGGGTGTCTTCGCTATTCACACTTGTAATTATATCAGATGATCCATAAAATGTAGTGTTATCATAGCCACTACCTACACTCATTTTTTCATGTGTTTATTCCAAAATTTATAACTTTAATCTATTCTATGACAGATCAAGTGTTCTTCTAACTCCTCTGGACTAATTTTTCTCAAATAACAATAGTATAAAAACAGACAAAGGATTTGATAAGGGTCATATGCATGATCTTTTGAAAACTCGATAAAATCTTTCACACCATCTTCACACTCTTTTTTCAACTGATTGACATTAATCCATTATTTATTCATATTAATCCTATTTTATTTAGTAATATTAATATTTAACAAAATAATTACACAAAAGATGTTCAACTAGGGTCATCATCCAACTATAATCAATGGAACTATGGTAAAAAATACCCTTACCTATCCATGCATTACTTAGGACCAAATTAGATCACACCCATCTTCCCAACCACCTGGTCAATGGAACTAGCTATGATATTCCCTTGTACTAGAATGTTTTAGTATCCCACATGTAATCTATATGTGTTGTTGTAAACCAATTTTTTAGTGTTTCTCTAGAAACATAATTTCTCAAGTCAACAACTATAGTACTAAACCAATAGATGGTATGATTTTTCATAGATTTCTTGTGGGTGGAAGGATTCATTACATGTTTTTTATGGTTATTTGACTATAGTGTCCATAAAGTGTCTCGTAGAGTCCACTAATGAAATGGTTTTCAAAGATTCAGTGGAATTGAACTAGTAAAAAAGTGGTGGTTCCATTGAAATGGGTAAGGTTTGGATTGATATTCAATGGTGGAGGAACTACAACATGGAAAAAAAATGGCATACAAATCATTCCAACAACTTAAACACCATAAAAACACACAATTGTGCTTATAATCTCAACACCATACAAACAAAACAAACACAATTTCAGATTTTACAATGCATCCCTCATTCAATTACTCTTGTTAATTCAGGGGTTATCACATAATTTTTATCATATTAGGGAATTCATTCATTATCCAAGTATATGTAAATTACCAATTTCTATATTCAAATTTTCAACAGGAAGCAACCAACATGAAATTCATTTAGGGCGCAAACAAGGACCACAAATGGCCACAATTTTTAGCGGGGCATTTAGCCCATACAATTCACAACATAAAAATCAATATCAAATAGTAATAACATGAGAACAAGAGGAAACCAATGAGTAATATGAGAAAACTCACCATGAAGGTGTCATTCATTGTGCGGCGGAGGTGCGTTCGCGGCAGAGGAGAGGTGCGTGGCAGAGGAGATTTCCAACTGAAAAGAAAACATAAAATGAGAAATCATATGTTATACCTATCCAAAATAGGTCTAATGAGATTTAGTAATGGGACATGTCTAGTTAAATAGTTTTATTGGTCAATATTGGGATTTTATTTTCCATCTACGATATCTGCTTATTGTTTATTTATTTTTTGCATATCTACTATTTTCCTAGATGTTCAACTTATGAATGGGACATGTCTGGTTTTTAGGAGAAAGATCATTTTTAATTTACTCTAATTTAGGGGTAAAATATCCCACATTAATTGTAACATTTTCTAAATGGGTCATTGTTATCCCATAGGGATCATGAACGTCTCTTAGGTTAGTGGAAAGTCAGGTCAGTTGTTGGTTATGATACCAGCTTGGGCCATATCATTACACTTCCAATTGTAAATGACCCATGTTCACTTAAATATAGGATGGGAGGTTAGACACAAATATATTCCCAACTCCACTGGAGTTCCTATGGGGGTGGGTCCTGATAGTATCATATTTGATAAATCTTTTATAGATTGGACATTAGAGTAGTCATTACTAATGATTTTCTCATTTGTATGGTAGTAATGTTTGTTGAACCTAGTGTGTGAAGTAGACATCCAAAACTAATAGGTGATTAAAACTTATGAAGTGACTTCATAACCTATGGAAAAATATATAGGAAATATCTTACAAACCTCATTGAATCTTAATAGGCTTGGTTTCATTCATCATATAGTTACAAGTGGTGTGGAATGTGTAAATGATAAGCTTGAGGGGGTTAAATGATGTGGATATGTTGATATAAATAATGATGTGGAAGTATGTTTAAATATTCATAATATATTTTTCATTAGAATGAGGTTGGTTTAAGTAATTATATCTAGATATATTGTGTTATTCCATCATGAGGTTCAATAAGAAGGGGTGCATCAAGCATCCAAGGTTGTGAATCATAGACTAAAACTAGAGGCTGAGAATGTAATGAAGTTATCCTTAAGGGGGTTATATATATAGAATTTATTGAAGTATGATGGTTTTTTTAAAATTAATGTGACTTAGTGATAGTTATATAAATTTGAGATTGTATTTCATCTAATATAAATAAGATATCTACTTCATGTTCCTTTTGGGGTGATTTTGTTTTGAGGCTCAACATGATAGATGTAGATTCATTTCTGGGGTGTTAGAAGGACCTTAGAGTTTATAGAGATATTTAATATATATTGATGATTTTTGGGTTTTTTATATTTTTATAAGTATCTCATTATATGACTTGATAAAGGATATTTTCAAGTTGATCTTAGTAGAGTTAAGATTAATATGAAATTATTTTTACATCGATAATTATGGTTATCTAAAAATTATATTTTATCCTATTGTGTGGTATATAAATTACATTCATAATTGATACATAATTTGACTAGTTTCTTAATAAAATTCAATCATTGGTATTGGTACTATTTTGTAGGTATTATTTCTATTAAAATACTCATGGATGAGTTGGATGCTCTATGGGGTTGAGGGGTGTTTCAAAGTAAATGTGTTCTATCGAGTTAAAGTGAATCATGGTATAAAGAATATGATTTTTTCATGTTGGCAATGAAAAAGTGTATGAGTTTACTCATAAATATAGAATTCATGTTTGTTTAGACCATGTTGAAAATGATCATCCTGAGATGATAGGTGAATTTAGGTGTTGCATATTATAACTACTATCTTGATGATGTTAACCCCTTTTATAGGATATTTTTACCTCATTTAAAGGAACTAATTAAATTCTTCACTCTTAATGGTTCACTCACCAAAAAAACACAAATGAATAAATATAATGAAACAAGTATTTTACATGGTTTACTATAAAGGGATACATCTAAGGATAACACATCATTGATGAGTCAATGTAAAAAAATATAGTATACTCACATTCAGTGGAATAAAATTTTAGTGATAGTAATTTCATAACAAGGTTATTTTGAGGCACATGAATATCCACAATGAGATGGATGCTTTGAGACACAATGTAAAAAAACACACAACCATGAGTCATACAAAACCAAGAAAAAAATTTAAACCTGGCAGCGGAGCGACCCCCCCCCCCCCCAATCCCTCTTAAAAAACCAAACACACACCAAAACCATTTCCAAAACAAGAAATAACACTTTTACATAAACATTGAAAAATGGTCCTTTACACCTTGGATTTACCAAAAAGTTCCCAAGTTCCTTTTTAATCCAAGTTAAAACACAAAAATCATATGAAAGTGCCAAATGGGCCCTTGAGTTTCAAACACACACACACCCAAATATTTAACAATTTCCAAAAGGGTCCTTATCCTTTCCAAACACACACAAAATCATTTCTATAAAAAATCCATCAAAACTCTAAAATGATGAAACCATTATAAAAAAAATAAAAAAATTATCAACAGTTGTAAAAACAAACCAAAAAATTTATAAACAGTTATATAAATAAGAAAACCAATTTATAAAAAAATTATAACAAGATAACCATTTTATGAACAATTTTTTATAAACAACCCAAAAAGTTTATTAAAAAAATTATAAATAGATCAAACAAATTACACAAACTAGAAAACATCATAATAAACTATTCAAGAGTAATATGAAGGTGATTTTTATGTTTAAAACATTATCAAAACAAAAAATGACATCCACTAAACACAATTTTATTAAGCAAAATAAACATAACCAAGGAAAAATACTTCAAAACTATTTTTAACAAAACCAACTAACTTGAAAACACTATAGAAGATTAACCAAGTGTATTGTGAAGCTATGAATCTAGTCAAATATTTAACAAAAAACATTAAAGAATCAAATGGACTTAATCAGAAAGGAAAACATGGATTGTCCTGCCTCATATGTGTGAAAATGGGGCGGTGATTCAATATAATGGAGAACAAGACACCACAGACCCTCCACACACCCTAAAAACCAAAGGAAACGCATCACACCTAATGTCGCGACCCGTCCTCAGGACCCGTTCCGTGACTACCCCAAGCCCACCTTCCATAGGCCAGGGGCTGGCGACTAGCACCAAAGGCGTAAATCCCTAAGCTGGGAATGAATTTCCTTTATAAAAACTAAACATACACAAACAGAGTACACAACTGGAATAAAATTACTAAGAAATACTAAATATAGAAGAGGTGATAGAAAGTAAAAGGGGCCGGAAATACAAGCCCAACTGAAAGAAAGTAAAACTAAAAGACAAACAGTTGGAAGGTGTCTAGAAGCTCCTGGATCATCTACCATGGATCCTACCTGAAGGGTAGGTACAGATAGCCTCCTCAGCGCTCCACATCCGTCCGTCTCCTCCAGGTACCATCTCGTCGTGATTTCCACCTCCAGGTACCGTCCAACCCTTATACACTCTGCCTCGATCAGTGTTGCTCGTCGTCTACATCCAACACAATGAGGTGCGGGCATAGCCCGTGCATGGGTGAGTATAACAATACTCAGTAGGGACCCCTAAACCCTCAAGGTCCCACAAAATCCAACAAGGATAAACCACAAATTATGAATCAACATATAACTATTACTTAGGTATATTCCCATACATATACCTAAGTTATCTAGAAACCCATCTCAATCATGAGGAAAACACAAAGGTCATTCACTTAGCTCAAACCAGGATTTTAATTATCGAAACCAAGGCTGCTAGAGAACTCCTCCTCTGTCGAGTACAGTGGTCCTGTCGCGACACTGAGGCGCTTCTCACTAACCTTAGACTGCTGAGGTACTCCTCCTGTCGAGTACCACGGGTCTGCTGCCAACTACTAGGTGCTCCTCCATTGTGGGTCTGCCTCCATCTACCAGGCGCTCCCCCTAATAGCCTGTAGAGGTACTCCTCTTATTGAGTACCACGGTTCTACCACCAACTACCAGGCTCTCCTCCGTCGTGGGTTTGCTGTCAACTACCAAGTGCTCCCCACTGGGCTAGTCGAATCGGTCAAGCAGTCATCAGGTCTGTCAGCTACTAGGTCTCCGCACTCTGTCTGCTCATCACTGGAAGGATCTGCTCCCTGAGCTACTGGGAAAAACTCCAACTGTCACGAAGTGACACTAAGAAGTATCTCAAAGGTCTGCCATGTTATAGGGGTCTCAACGCAATAGACGATGCGTCAATCAAACGCTCGGTCTATGAATTATTAGTCTTTTAGTCCTAGGGGGGCGGTTGTTTTTTAGGTTCAAACCAACCTAAATGTACCCCAACTATATCCAAACCTCAAGTTGGGTATGCTAAAGAAACTTTCTCTCTCTCATATTCTTGTCGCTGAAGACGGTTCATCAATCGGACACCCATAGACCAAGATGCGGGCTAAAAGGTGTAAACAGGCCATAGTGGGTCCGGGTCCGGTCCGACCCAGTCGGACCGACCCGGCCCGACCCAATCTGAACTGGGGTCTAACCTGGTCTGTGGGTCCGACCCAGTCCAGGGGGACGGCCCGGCCTGAGGGTGGCTAGGCCCGAGGCGGCCCGGCCCGAGGCGGCCCGGCCCGAGGCGGCCCGGCCCATGGCGGCCCGGTTGGCCGGCCTGCGTGGCCTGGATGGCCACATGTGGGAGGGGGTGTCGCGCCCCCTATTTCCAATCAAAACCAGTGCTAGGCACCGGTTCTGTTTCTCCACGGGACCCTTCGGGTCCCGCCTGTAGCGCACACCGGCGGTCGGCTAAGCCGGCTGCTTTGGTTTCTCCACCACGGCGCGACGGCGCCGCGATTTTGCTGGTCTCCGCATGGCACGACAGCATTGCGACACCTCCGCCGCGGCCCGTCCTGGTTGTGGCCTCCCGCTCCTCTGCGCGGTGCGATGGCGCAGCGCTCGTCGTCTGACAATCATGTCCCTTCCTCCCGGCGCGGTGCAACGGCACTGCGTCCCTCTGGCACTGCCGCAGCCCGCCTGGCCGCGGCTCGGTTCTCAGTGCAGCATGGCGGTGTCGCGCCCTTGTGGCGACCCGACAGCCTTGTTCTGCCGGCTTTCTTCACGGTCGGCTCGTTGTCGGTCGCCACGTGTACCACTTCTATCGTCATCAAACAAGAACCAACAAAAGGGGAGGTTCGTGCTGTGTTCAGGCTGTCTGAACCCTCCTCGTTATGGTGATATCATTCGGTTCTCAAAGCACACAACATACGACGGGGTACGGAGGGTAATATTCAATCTTAAAAAAATAACCCCTACCTCGCTTGTCGGTAATTTTTGACAGAGTCACGGGAAGGCAGCATCATTCCGTTGACGTTAGAGGAAAAATGGGTACTCGTTGTTGGTGGATGAGTATTCTAAGGTGACGAAGTAGAAGTCGATGTTGGCGTTCTTCGTGGGCGTCACTTCCCTTTCTTGCCCCGGTTGAAGAAGGAAGAAGATGGCGACGGTTCTTTGTGTCCTTCGTTGAGAGGATATTCTCTCAATTCTTCCAAGGCTCCATCAAATAATTATGCCAACCAAAATAAAGTAATATAATAACCTTTATTTTAAATGGTTGGCATGAATTCAAATGGATTCAAATAATTAATTAATGAACCATTAATTAATTTATGTTGAGTGGCACACTTATGAGGGAAGGTGAAGAGGCTCCCCAATTAATTGAGAGTTACAAGGGGTTAAAGGGGGGTTTAAAGATCATGTGTGCCCCACCTAAAAATATCCTCCCAAGGGAGGTTATGTGTGGGTGGGTCCCACCACTAACCTCCTCTTGGAGGTTTTAACCACCAAGGAATAAAAATAAGCTAACACTTATTTTTATTCAATTTAACTAATAACCCCAAAATCTAACTCCCATTATCATTAGATTACAATTGTGGTGAAGGTATCTCTAAGAAATTACTTATGCTGCGAGTTCAATGGTGCCCTTGGATTTCAATTCCGAGCACCGGTTCAAAAGATATAAAATCCTTCTCGCATGTTTACTGAACGTACCCGAAATAAAGTTCAAAAAATTATTAATAGTCACCCTCGACCCGCACCGGTCAAGGTTAGGATCTAACTAGGTGAAACACGCACCAACGAACCCAATGGTACTCTAAGATTCTCAATCCGATTTACCTTTTAGAAGTTATTAATTTTACAATAAAATAATTGACACTTAATTATTTTATTTGCGGCCAAAAACTAACTTTCTCTGGTGGCCCTCACCGACCCAAGTTAGTATCTTCTTAAAGAAAGACTACCCTCATGAGTTCAGTGGTGGTCTAGGATTTTTAATCCTAGTTACCATTTGTGAGTTATAATCATTTGAAAAATAAAATAATTTTATTTAATTATTTTATTTACGGTTATGCCATTTTTGGGTTTTCTCACAGGAGGCATGCGCTGACTAAACTTAAGTCACGCCTAGGGTAAACCCGCCATCCTGAGTGCAATGGTGTCCTTGTATTTATGATTCGAGTAACTGTTTAAGAGTTATTCCACTTTTTCAGGAAAACTGCTTATGCGCGTTAATTTAAGCTTAACAAAACTTCGACGGATCATTCCAGGCACTACGGGCCCCAGAATCGGGCACCGTCAGATTTCGTGGACTCGTAAAATTCCCATGTATTTAAGAAAAAAAATTCCACAGAATTTTTGGGTCTTTAAATTCTACCCACCTCAGGAATTTACATCCCCATAAGCTACAACTCGAACTAAGGAAACAAGTGGGGGTACTGAACACGCATCTGAGCCTCCCGCTCCTACGTGCTCACCTGGAGGTTCCCGTGCTGCCAACGAACACGCACTAGAGGTATCGACCGTCCACATAGGACCCACTCCTGTCGATCCTCAATCTCCACTGGAACCTCCATGAAAGTTTCCCTGTCATCGATGTCTAGCTCCCCATGGTCAATGATGTGGGAAGGGTCGTTCATGTATCTCCTCAGTTGAGATACGTGGAAGACGTCGTGCACCCGGTGCAACTGAGGTGGAAGAGCCAAGCGGTAAGCCACCTCACCTACTCTGTTGAGGACCTGGAAAGTCTGATGAACCTCAGAGATAACTTTCCGCCTTGTCCAAATCTCCATAGACCTCATCGAGGTGAGACACGTAGAAAGACGTGGTCACCATCCTCGAACTCTAGAGGTCTCTGTCTCCTATCAGCATAAAACTTTTTTCTGATCTGTGCAGTCTTCATTAGCTCCTAGATGATTTTCACCTTCTCCATGGTAGCATGTACCATCTCTAGTCCCACTAGTGCTGACTCCCCTGGGTCTGTCCAGCACAGTGGCGATCTGTAAGGTCGACCATACAAGGCCTCAAAAGGTGTCATATCGATGGTGGAGTGATAACTATTGTTGTAGGAAAACTCCACCAAAGGTAGGTGGTCCTCCCATCTACGACCAAAGTCGATGAAACATGCACAGAGCATGTCCTCAAGGGTTTTAATGGTCCTCTCAGTCTGGCCATCTGTCTGAGGATGGAAGGCAGTGCTCAGATTAAGCTGTGTCCCGAAAACCTCCTGCAACCCCTTCCATAACCGGGAAGTAAACTGTGCATCACGGTTAGAGACAATAGAATAAGGTACTCCATGTAAATTCACAATCTCATGCACGTAGAGGCATCCTAAGATCTCTAATGAGCCCTTCTCTCTGATCGGTAGGAATTGGGCCGACTTGGTGAGTCGGTCAATGATCACCCATATCGAATCGTGACTCCTGGATGTACCGTTATAGGGGAAGTGTGGAACTCCCTCAAAACTTCCTCCTGAAGTGATACTGGTACTATGGTACGTCCTCTGAAGAGGATGATGTGCTCCACACCTCCATAAAATCAATCAGGTGTCTGCCCTGTGGATATTTGATCACATCGTGTCTCACAGTCAGCGTCTCCATGTTGTGCCTCCCTGACTCGATGAAGGAGTGGAGGAGTGACTGTAAGAGACTATAGATGGGAAGCTCCATCCCTATTCATAAAGGATATCTGTAAATCATCCAGCTGCTCTGTCGCCTCTCCTAGAAGTTGTATACCAGTTCTCCAACTGAGTGCATCTACCACAACGTTCCCCATCCCAGGAGTATAGACTATCTCGAATTCATAGTCCTGGAGGAACTGAAACCAATGTCGTTGTCTCAGGTTCAGGTAATTCTAAGAGAATATATATCTAAGACTCTTGTGATCAGAGTATATGGTAAAACATTCACCCGTAAGGTAGCGTTGCCACAACTTCAAGGAGAAGACCACTGCTACTAATTCCAGTTCATGGGTAGCGTAGTTCTGCCCGTGTTGTCTCAACTGCCGAGAGCCATATGCGATCACTGCTCACTCCTACATCAAGACACATCTGAGTCCAGTCCCTGATGTGTCGCAATAAACTATATACCCTATGCCTTCATCTGGAATCCTCAAGATTGGGGAACTAGTCAGCCTTTGCCTCTGCTCTTGAAAGCTCTTCTGGCATCTCTCCGACCACATGAAGGGTTTCCCCTTCTTCTCTAAGGCTGATAGTGGTGCTATAACTCTGGAGAAGTCTGGCACAAAGGTAAGTATGGTCAACTCATGAGTGATCGGTTGCACCCTCTTATGCATGAGTCCATCATGTGCTGCCTGGGTTTTACTTTTTACCGTCCAAGGAAAACCTAATCCCAATGTTGTAGATAAACCACAACCTTTTTTTCCTAATACAGTCAATCTTTGTATGAACTGTGGTTGCCCAGTCCATAACCAAACTAACATTGTAAGGCCTCAATGCTGCCACCCAGAGGTTCCAACCGAAACTCTCACCTCAAGGGTCAGATCACACCATCGGCGTAAGTGTGATTATCGAGTCTCCTCCAAAAGGTATCTTCAGACGTGAGGGTTAAGTCAACGGTTTAACCGGAAACTCTAGGTCTTGGAAAAGATTCATGGAAGGAAGGAATTTTTGGTACCTATGTCTATTGTTACGGTAGCTAGTAGTAGACACAGACCGTACCTCAAATCTTTCCCAAAGCCTTTGGGTCGCACTCCATGACCGCATGCAACTGCTCTCTTCCCCTGTCCTCTAGCTCCCTGATCCTGGTGGGGACTACAAAGGTGGGTGGTTGTAACATGTTGAAATGTACACCACCTCATGCTTCTCTCCTAGATCTTCTTCCACATCTGCTACCCTGCAGATTTATCTGTCTATATCACATCCTCTTCCCGAAACTTCTTGCACACCCAAGTCTTTGAGACTCGCACCAGTTTCCTACTTTCCCACTACTAACATTCACTGGCTGTATCTGATCATCCAAATAACATTCAACCATAAAGGTTCTCTCTAGCACCCTAACATGATTAGAAATGCATAAAAGAAAATTGTTGGCTCAGTTGTTCTTAAACACACCTCGCTCAGAAGTACAAGACCTGAAGCACTGATCATATCGTATTCATCGAGTACTAAGAACGATCGGTATGCCTCGATGAATACTCAGCTACCGACATGTTGTCCTGCCAAATATGTATAAGTTCTTGAGAACTCTCAGCCACCTCCTCAGGCCAGTACTCAGCCGCCTGTGAGTCAGGCTCGCCTCAGAACTTGAGGGGTATCTGATGCTGAAACACATGTAAGGCACTAAGCCTACAAGTGTCCTATATATGTACTTCCGGTTGCAACTTCGGACCAACAGGCAGTGACATAGCTGACACACTACCTGAAGGTACAATCTCGGGCAACGGTCCACATACCGAAGCCTCATAACTATGTGGTCCAACCTCATGGTCATTCACTGGGAAACACT
Organism: Viscum album; assembly: GCA_963277665.1. Classification (NCBI taxonomy): domain Eukaryota; kingdom Viridiplantae; phylum Streptophyta; class Magnoliopsida; order Santalales; family Viscaceae; genus Viscum; species Viscum album. The sequence goes on along the minus strand of OY728143.1, from coordinate 1,876,102,948 downwards.
AGTAGCTAAGATCACCATCTGCTCTACTAGTATCTCAAATAGATGGAGAACTCTAGAAATTGCCTCCAGTCTGTCCTCTACTGCCTGGGAATCTGCCTCGCCTCATAACCTCAGAGGCCTCTGCCGCTGGAACTCATAAAACACGCTCAGTCGGCGTGCACCGTTCTCCAATGTGGTTGGTGGCATCTGCTTCCCAATGGGTGGTGGTGCTGCTGGTACCCCACCCGATGGTGCCAACATAGTAAGAGGTCCCTGCACCGGAGCCTCGTCGCTCGGTGGTTCGTCACTGAGTACTATCTCAGGAACCCTAACTAGCAATCTATGTGGAGGAATCCTTATAAGGAACAGGTGCACCACGGTCAAAAGTTTATACCTGGTGAGCTGACCTGGTTGAGCTGACTAAAAGAGAAACTTTTGAAACACACACGCAATCAGTGTTTTCGTGCACTGAGTCAGAAATCAGAAGTTGGGGTCCTGGTGTACGGATACGTCGGTCTTCACGCCAACACTGGACTCCCTGAACTGAAAACCACACTCAGTACCCTTAACACTATTGTTTCACAGAAAATAATGATCAGAGTCCTAAGTTTTGTGGTAGAACCGACTCCTCTGATACCAATTTTTCACGACCCATCCTCGGGACCCGTGTCTTGACTACCCCAAGTACTGCCTTCCATAGGCCATGGGATGACGACTAGAATCAAATGCATAAATCCCTAAGCTGGAAAGGCATTGCCTTTATTAAAAGTAAACACACACAAACAGAGTACACAACTGGAAGAAAAGCACTAAGAAATACTGAATATAGAAGAGGTGCTGTAAAGTAAAAGGGGTTGGAAATACAAGCCCAATAGTAAAGTACAAGTACAACTGAAAGCAAGTACAACTAAAAGACAAATAGCTAGAAGGTGTCTAGCAGCTCATGGATCATCCACCATGGATCCTACCTAAATGGTAGGTATAGATAGCCTCCTCAATGCTCCACGTCCTTCCGTCTTCTCCGAATACCGTCTCGTCGTGAGGTCCACCTCCGGGTACCTTCCAGTCCTTGTACACTCCACCTCGGTCAGCGTTGTCCATCATCTGTATACAACACAATGAGGTTCGGGCATAGCCCGTGTAGGGGTGAGTATAACGATACTCAGTAGGGACCCCAAGACCCTCAAGGTCTCACAAAATCCAACAAGGATAAACCACAAAGTATGAATCAACATATAATGATTACTTAGGTATATGCCCATACATATACCTAAGTTATTTAAAAACTCATCTCAATCATGAGGAAAACACAAAGGTCATTGACTCAACTCAAACCAAGATTTTCATTATCAAAACCATGGCTGATGGAGAACTCCTACTCTATCAAGTACAGTGGTCATGTCACGACACCGAGGTGCTTCTCACTAACCTTGGACTGCTGAGGTACTCCTCCTGTCGAGTACCGCGGGTCTGCTGCCAACTACCAGGTGCTCCTCCATTGTGGGTTTGCCACAAACTATTAGGCGCTCCCCCTAATAGCCTGCAGAGGTACTCCTCCTATCAAGTACCACAGGTCTACTGCCAACTACCAGACCCTCCTCCTCCGTGGTTCTGCTGCCAACTACCAGGCGCTCCCCACTAGGCTAGTCGAATCGGTCAAGCAATCGTTAGGTCTGTCAGCTACTAGGTCTCTGCACTCTGTCTGCTTGTCACTGGAAGGATCCGCTCCACGAGCTACAGGGAATAACTCCAAATGTTTTGAAATTACATGAAGAAGTATCTCAAAGTTCTTCCATGTCATAGGGGTCTCAACGCAACAGACGGCGAGTCAATCGAACGCCCGGTCTGTGAGTTATTAGTCTTTTAGTCCCGGGAGCCCGGTTGGTTTTTAGGTTCAATCCAACCTGACTATACACTAATTGTATCCAAACCTCAATTGGGGTATGAAAAAGGAACCATATATCTCTCATATTTTCATCGCCGCAGACGGTTCGTCGATCGGACACCCATAGCCCAAGATGCGGGCTAAAAGGTGTAAACGGGCCATAGCGGGTCCAGGTATGGTCCGACCCAGTTGGACCGACCCAGCTTGGGGCGGCCCGGTCCAGCCCGTGGAGGCCCGGCCCAAGAAGGACCGGCCCGAGGCGGCCTGGCTTGTGGCAGCCCGGCCCGTGGCGGCCTGGCTGGCTGGCATGTATGGCCTGGTTGGCCATGTGTGGGAGGGGGTGTCGCGCCCCCTGTTTCCGATCTGAACTGGTGCTGGGAGCTGGTTCTGTTTCTCCACGGTTCCCACCTATAGCGCGCACTGGCGGCCAACTGAGCGGGCCGCCCTAGTTTCTCCACTGCGGCGCGACGGCACCGCAGTTTTTCTGGTCTCCGCGTAGCGCGACGGCGTCGCGCCACCTCCGCCACGGCCCGGCTTGATTGCGGCCTCCGCGCGGCGCAACGGCACCGCGCTCGTCGTCCGACCGTTGTAGCCCTACTGGCCACGACCTTTCCTCTCGGTGTGGTGCGACGACACCACACCCCTCCGGCACCACCGCAGCCCGCCTGGCCACGGCTTGGTTCTCAGCGTGGCCTGGCGGTGTCGTACCCTTGTGGAAACCCGGTGGCCTTGCGCCACCGGCTTTCTTTGCAGCTGGCTCATTGTCAGTCGCTGCGTGTACCGCATCCATCATCATCAAACAAGAAAAAACAAAAGGGGACGGTCAGGCCATGTCCGGGCGGTCTGAACCCTCCTCGTTATGGTGATATCATTCGGTTCTCAAAGCACACAACATACGATGGGGTACAGAGGGTAATATTCAATCGTAAAAAAATAACCCCTACCTCGCTTGTCGGTAATTGTTGACGGAGTCGCAGGAAGGCGGCGTCGTTCCATTGATGTTGGAGAAAAAAGGGGTACTCGTTGTTGGCGGGCGAGCGTTCAAAGGTGACAAAGTCGAAGACGAAGTCGACATTCTTCGTGGGCGTCACTTCCCGTTATTGCCCCGGTTGATGAAGGAAGAAGATGGCGAGAGTTCTTCGTGTCCTTCGTTGAGAGGATATTCTCTCAATTCTTCCAAGGCTCCACCAAAGAATTATTCCAACCAAAATAAAGTAATAGCATAACCTTTATTTTGAATGGTTGGTATGAATTAAAATAGATTCAAATAATTAATTAATGAACCATTAATTAATTTATGTGGAGTGGCACACTTATGAGGGAAGGTGAAGAGGCTCCCTAATTAATTGGGAGTTCCAAGGGGTTAAAGGGGGGTTTAAATCTCATGTGGGCCCCACCTAAAAATATCCTCCCAAGGGAGGTTATGTGCGGGTGGGTCCCACCACTAACCACCTCTTGGAGGTTTTAACCAACAAGGAATAAAAATAAGCTAACACTTATTTTTATTCAATTTAACTAATAACCCCCAAATCTAACTCCCATTATCATTAGAACGCCACTGCGGTGAAGGTCTCACTAAGAAATTACTGACGCTGCGAGTTCAACGGTGCCCTCGGATTTCAATTCCAAGCACCGGTTCAAAAGATATAAAATCCCGCTCGCACGTTTACTGAACCTACCCGAAAAAAAGTTCGGAAAATTACTAACAGTCACCCTCGACCCGTGTCGGTCAAGGTTAGGATCTTCCTTGGTGAAACACGCCCCAACGAACCCAACGGTACTCTTGGATTTTCAATCTAAGTTACTGTTTAGAAGTTATGAATTTTACAATAAAATAATTGACACTTAATTATTTTATTTGCGGTCAAAAACTAACTTTCTCTGGTGGCCCTCGCTGACCCAAGTTAGTTTCTTCTTAAAAAAAGCCTACGCTCACGAGTTCAGCGGTGGTCTCAGATTTTTAATCTAAGTTTCCGTTTATGAGTTATAAGCATTTGAAAAATAAAATAACTTTATTTAATTATTTTATTTACGGTTATGCCATTTTTGGGTTTTATCACAGGAGGTCCGTGCCGACTAAACTTAAGTCACGCCTAGGGTGAACCCATCATCCTGAGTGTAATGGTGGCCTCGGATTTCTGATTCAAGTAACCTTTTAAGATTTATTCTACTTTTTTAGGAAAACTACTTACACACGTTAATTTAATCTTAACAAAACTTCTACGGATCATTTTGGGCACTCCGGGCCCTGGAATCGCGCACCGTCAGATTTCACAGACTCGTAAAATTTCCATGTATTTAAGAAAAAAATTCCATGGAATTTATAGGTATTTACACCTAAACCCTACCCATAAGGGTTTATCCAAACCCTACGCATCCTATGGAAACTAGGGAAACCACAATAGAGACTCACTGGGGGGAATCCATGCACTGTAGAGGAGGTCGTCGGGATGGTCATCAGATGAGGAGGGAATGCCTGAGCAGGTTAGGTGGACAAGGGGGTTGCACAAGGAGGAGGAGGAGGAGGAGGAGAAGGTGGAGGAGGAGGAGGCAGCAACGGAGGAGGAGGCAGCGGCGGCGGAGGGTCGTGGCGGAGGGGTTGCGACAGAGGGGTCGTGGCACAGGGGTCGCGGTGGCACAGGGGTCAGCTTCCACGAAGGCTTGAAAGGGTATAAGGAATGAGGAGCCTGTTTGGCTTCTTTTATAAATCCCATTGGAACCTTTATCAGCATTAGTTAAAATCACTGATAAAGGTATGTTTTATAAGTGATAAAATAAAAAGCACTGATAAAACATACCTTTATCAGCACTTTGTTAGTGCTGATAAAGTTAGGCATTTATCAGCGTAGATAAAAACCTATTTATCAGTGCTAAAATTATAGCACTGATAAAGGTAGAATTTTAATAATTTATTTATTTAATTATATATTTATTTAAAATGATATATAGGATAAATATTTATTTATTTATTAATAATTGTAACTATAAATATATATTTATTTATTTATACTTATAAAATTATAATTTAAGTAATTATAAAATTATAAGCAATATACTTATTATATTTATAATCATATAAATATATAAAATAAATATACAAAATAAATATATTAATTATACATATTTAAAAGATTATAGATATATATAAATATATTTCTTCTAATTTTATAAATATTTATATAAAATATTTATTTATTTATAAATATAATTATAAATATAAATATATATTTATATTTATTTATTTAAATAATTATAAAATTATAAAAAATTCATATATCTAATATTTATAATTTTTTTAATATATATAATTAATATATTTATTATAATTTTAAAATTATTTAAATATATCTATATTTATTTATAACTATAAATAACATTTGTATTTCTTTATCAATATTTGTATAAATATTTATAAATATATATTTATTTAATTATATACAAAATATTATATATGAAATAAAAAAATATATTTTATATAAATTAATAGTTATTTAAATAAATATAAATTTAATTTATTTATTTATAAATATTTTTATATATTTATAAATATTTTTATTTAATTATATATTTATAACTTTATAAGTAGTATAATTAATATATTTATTATAATTTTATAATTATTTACATATATATATATATTCATAGTTATAATTATAACTATAAATAGTATATATTTATAAATATTTGTATATAATTGTTAATATATATATATATATATATATTAATAAAATTATAATATTATATGTATAATTTTATAATTATTTATATATATATAGTTATAATTATAATTACAAAGGTATTTGAAAAGTATTTATATATATCATTAAAAATATAATAAAATATAATTATTATTTAAATATATTTAATGTGATTTTATAAGTACATTTTTTAGAACATATATAGTTCATATGGGTAACATTATGAATTAATCAATATACCACATTAATGGACAATGTTATGTAATGTATAAATGAACATTCATGAATGATACATTACATATATGCATGATCAATATATTCACTGACCAAATTCAATGAAAAACACATATATTCAATAATTTTAATTATAAATATATATTAAAAAGTATTATATATTTATAAATAAAATAAATATATTAAATGTAACAAATATAATAAATATAATGAATTAATATAATAAATCTAATAAATTAATCCAATAAATCTAATAAATATAAATCTAATAAATCTCTAATAAATCCCATAAATCTAATAAATCTAATAAATCTAATAAATCTAATAAATGTATTTATTATTTAATGTAATTTATTATAATCTTATAATTATTTAATTATAGATATATATATATATATATATATGAAAAATTATAATCTTAGAAATAATTTTTTTAATTAAAACATTATATTTTTTTTGATCTATTAAAAAATATTTATTAATTATAAACATGCATTTTTTATTTAATGTATACAAATAAACATTATTTTTGAATATAAGTATAATAATTTTATATAAATTAAAAATATTTTTAATTAAAAACTTTTATCAATGCTAATAATAGCACTGATAATGGCCCACCCCTTTCTCAGTGCTTTCTGCTTAGCATTGATAAAAGGCAGCACTTCCCTTGCCCTGTTTAGTGGTAGTGAGAATGGTGCCTATAGAGCCTCATGAGTGGAGTTTACAAGTTGATGATATTACTTAGAGGGGTTTCATCCAATCCAGTGTATCTCCTTGGGGTGATCCAGTGTTTTTGTCCAATAAGGAAGATGGTAGTCTAAGGTTGTGTGTAGACTACTAGAGGTTCAGTCAAGTGATGGTCAAAAATAATTTCAATCTCTCAAGGATTAATGATATGTTCAACCATTTGAAGAGACCACATTTATTATCAAATATATACTTACATTATGGATATCACCAGATGAGGGTGAAATATAAGGATTTCATGGAGACCGCCTTTAGGTGAAGTAATGTACACTTCAAGTTTTTCATAATTCCACTAATTATCATGAAAACACTAGTAGTATTCATGGAGCTCATTAAATTTGTGTTCCATGAGTTTGTGGACCAATCCATATCCATGATAATTGATTACATCTTTCTCTACTAGAAGTTAGAGGAGGAGCACACCGGCCACCTTAGATATGTCCTGCGGGTTCTTCGACACAGTCATATTTATAGAAAACTAGAGAACTGAAAATTTTGGATATGATAGGCATAATTCCATAGGCATGTGGTATCATAGTAGGGTGTGGCTATGGACCCATCAAAGGTTTAGGAAGTCATCTCTTGGAAAACACCCAAGAACATGGTATAGGTTTACAATCTCTTTAGTATTACATAGTATTTCCAAAGGTTTTTTTTTCTATTTATCTTGGGCTACATCCCCACTAAAAACATTAACTAGAAAGGACCATAAATTTTTATAGATTGATCAGTTCCATGTAGTTTTTGGTTACCTGAAGGAGAATTTGATCAATTCCCTAGTGATTTATTTTCCCAATGAGGGTATAATTTTTGAGTTTTTTATGCATCCCATCTAGGATTGGGATGAATTTTGGTGCAACAGTGGTAGTGATCACATATGGGTCTAGGTAGTTACATACCCATGAGTATAACTATTCCACCCATGATCTAAAGTTAGCAGTGGTTGTTTTTTCACTAAATTTATAGAGAAATTATCTCATTAGTAATCAATTTTAGGTTTTCATACACACAAAAATCCATAAATATATTTTCTCTTTGTGGGATATAAATTTGAGCTATATGGGGCAGATGGTGTTTCTCCAGGATTAAAAAACTGAGATATTATATAATACGGGAAAGGGGAATGTTAATGTTGATATGATGAGTGATATATCCTAAAGAGATATGGTTAGGGAGTATATTTATTTTTGGAATGGGATGGAGGATATTGTAGTGATGCATCTTAACATGATGGAATATAGTGGTTGAGGTTTCCTTTATTATATGACCATGGAGTCATCCTTGATGTAGTTGGTGGAGGAGTCTCATCAAGGAGACATGGAGGTAGAGGTGATGTGTGAAATTTTTGGAAATGATGATGCACTATGGGGAGTGTCGGAGGATAGTCATAACCATGTACTATTCCAGGGGTGGTTTTTTGTACCATAATAAATTCTTGAGGGATTTCTCTATGAGTTTCATATCTCACCCTTGGTGGTATACCTTGGTGTATCTATGATATATCATAGATTTACGAGAAATATTTTTAATCTTGTGATAAAATAGTAAATAGAAGAGTTTTTTGTGAGATGTATGGTTTGTTATAGGTGAAATACAAACACTATGTTCCTAGGGGTTTATTACTTCCTTAAGATTCCCCTGAGTGTAAATGAGATGACAACATAATGGATTTCATCGTCGGTTTACCCCGGTATTAGGGAGGATGTGATTCTATTTGGGTAATTATTGACCAACTGATGAAGCCAACTCATTTTATAGAGATCTATAAATTGAGTTCCATGGATATTTTATTGATCTGATATATGGATGATATAATTAGGCTTTATGGGGTACCAAGGACCATCATCAATCATTATTATCATAATTTTACCTCATAGTCATGGATGATATTTCAGTATGCCTTTGGCTCTAACTTTTTCCTTAGAATTATTTTCACTATTAGACAGATGGGAATATAGTGTGGATCATCCCAATGCTAAATGATATTTCTAGATCTAACATCTTATACTTTGGTAGATTATGGGTAAGAAACCTATCTTTAGTTGAGTTTTCAAACAAAAAATAAATACCACTCACCCATTATAATGGATTTGTTTAAGTAAATGTATTAATGAACATGTTGTTCTCCATTGTGTTTGATAGAGATTGGGGAGTCAGCAGTTCTATGCCTTGATGTAGTAAAGATAATGATTGAAAATATTTGAACTGTCTAAGAGTGGATAGTGGTGTCATAGGACCATTATAGGGATTATGTTGATCGTATTCATAGGCCCCAATATTTTGAGGTTAAATACCATGTGTTTTGAACAGTTTCCCCTCATCAGGTTCAGTAGAGGTTTGGCATAGGGAATAAGATTTATTCCCTATTATTTAGGCCTTTTAAAGAATCCAAGTGAATTAGTGAGGTGAAATATATTTTGGAACTTCCACCATGGATTAAAAATATTCATAACATATTATACATGTCCCAACATCATCAGTATCTTTATGATATGTATTTTACTGGGTAGAGTTGGATATTTAGGATTATTCAACATTTATAGAGTGACAAGTTAAGGTCCAAGATCATTGAGAGAAATTTATATGTAGAAAAAAAATCCCCCTAGTTTTTGTGGTGTGGGGGAATTTTTGTTTGAAAGATATTACTTGGGAGTGTGATGACTAGATACATGCCTAGTACCAAGAGTTGTTTTTGAGTTTTCCTTGTTTTGTTTTTCATCGATGATGTGATGTTTGAATCTTTCTTATTTATGAAATATTAATTTTATATACTGGTGAATTAGTTATTTCTTAAATTATATTAATATGATAATACCATTTCTAATTAAGTAATGTTATATTTATGACATGTTTCAAAACATTATGGATGATTTAGTTACACCCAAAGAAAAAATATATTGATATGAAGGTTGGGATTCCTTGTTTTTTGTACATGGTGTAGTGTTTTATGATGGTTGATGGGGTTTTTTTATTATTCAATTTAGAGAATGAAATGGTTGTACAAGTGGTTATGGGGATGATAGGAGGCTTATTGCTGGTGAGATGGTAATGTGGTTGTGTAGAATATTTCATAGACATTTTGTCTTGGCATATTGTGTCTGGTTGGTGGTAGTTTTTAGAGTGTAATGAAATCCCTAAGAGGTATCTCATAGGATAGTTGTTTAGAAATGTACATTTACATTTTTTTTGGATTTTATTACCAAGGATTATAATTATCTTATAGGTATATAACGTAATGGTTCATTCCAAATTGTAAAGTTACATTTCTAGTTTAGGATTTTGAGATGTTTAGAGGAGGATCAAGGAGGGTTTGATGGATTTTGGAGATAAAATTATATTATAGTGGGTAATTCATGGCATTAATATGTATTCATTATGTTTGAGGTTGTTTGAATCTTATAGGATGGTGATTCAAAAATTATAACTTTATAAGGGGGTTATATTATTAAGTGATTTGTAAAATGGAAAAATAATCCATGAAGTGAATTAATTAGAGAACAATGTGCCATATAAATGGGAGGATGTTCTTCAGATTTGGTGTTTGAGGGATTCATGGTCTAATCCTATTTCACAACCTTAATTGGAGGGCCTCAAATGCACAACATGATCTGGTGATTCGCATCATGAATGTGTTAAGGTTAAATATATTTATAAACTTTATATCTCCCTTGAATTATTTCATTCCTTTTCCCTCAAACCCTAGGTAAAACCTAGGAATTTTTGGAGGATATTTTATCCCCTTTCCTTCTGATTAGATTCTTATCTTCCAAATGCCAATATTTGTCCATCCACGGTGAGTAAATCCACTTCCCTTAATTTCACCAGTTCCTATTTGGGAGTCTTTTTTAGTGACATGTTTTTGGTTCAAGGAGTATTTTTAGTAATGATTTTGATGAAATTTGATGTGATTTGGGTTTATTCAAGGTTTCCTTAGACATTTTTGGTCTCTTAGTTGTTTCCCATTTACCTAATTGTGTGTGAAGATTCATAAATTATCTTTTAGCAAGGGGATCCTTATTCTCTAACTATTTATGTTCATAAATGGGGATTTCATGTTTTTTCTTCCATTGGGTGTATATTAATGGTTATATTATGAATATAATTAATCAGATAAATCTCTATTTGATGGAAATGAAGAAAAATAAAATGTTTCTCTACTTTTTTTATATTTTTGAGGAGATTATAATTACTTGTTTACATTACAAAAAATCATGGGTATGGAGAGGAATTTTTGTGTTATAGTTTATAAACATATGGAATCATTGTTTGGGGGATTATTCTATATAATCCTAAATAAATGGATAAGAAATTATATATGGTTAATTAATTTTTTACCCAAATAACTATAGAATTTTTATGATAAAATTCATCCTAAGTAGTAAATTAAAGTGATTAAAGCCCTTGTGAAATCTAAATTGTCATAAATTATGGAATTTGAAATGTGTTTTTATGTGTTGATATACTTATTTTGCATATATTATAGTTTTTTATCCTTTTTAGGGCTTGATTGATGATGGTGGTGGCCTTATTGGGTATGGAATGTGTTGGGCAATGATGTGATGGTTGGGTGGAATTGGATATGACATGGGATGGTGTGCGGTGGTTCTGATGTGTGGTTGTTGTGGTGATATTGTTGGGTTGTGGTGATATGTCTTGGAATGTATTGTGTTGTGGAGGTAGTGTAAGTGATATGGGAAAGATTTTATAAGGTGTTATTTTTTTAGTTTCCCAGTTAGCCATTGAATGAATTGAAATTCTGAAAAGTGAAAAGACATGTGTAGGTAAATGGGTAGGCATGGGATGAAATTTAATTATGAGAGTGTTATCAAGTTGATATATAGTATTTGAATTAAATAAAATGAATGATAAATGAATAGGACATGAATGAAATAGTCTATTAAATGTGAGTTAATGGAAAATAATTAAAATATTGAAATGGTGGAACCTATAATTAAGAGTGGAATTGTATAGCCATTGTGTGGTGTGATGTATTCAGTGGAAACAACAACTGTGAAAAATTTTATGTGGTGTCGTGGTGTTGATATATAGTATATTTATATAGCTGATGTTAACCTATACATTAGGTAATTTGTACCATCTATATGTCATGTATTTTCATGCAATTTCTATATACTCCCTGCCCGATTTGGATAACATTAATATTTCCCAAATGTTTTGGGTTCTAGGTGTTTTTCTTAACATCCAAGTTGGTGGTTATTTGTATGGTTATCTACCCCTTTTCCCCAATCAACCTTTAATAGTAGTGATGATACAGGCTAGTATTATAGATTACCCTGTGATGATATGGGTTTGTGGAAGAGATTACCCAGTGATGATTCAGGTTTTTATTAGAGATTACCTAGTGATGAGATAAAAAGTTGGTGTTGGGGATTACCCAATAGTGATGAGGATGTGATAGATGGTGTGGTTCATGCATGGTAATATCAGGGAACGTTTTTTATTTCTTTCAAATTCATGATACCATAATTCTCTAAATATGTAATGAGGTTGTGATATGATGATGATTGATACTAGACCCTATGGTAGGTTTTTATGGGTATGGATACATCCAAAACTATATATGAGATATTTAGATATGTGATGTGATATGTATGTAAGGTATGGGATCATATATAAATTTATGTTGGGTAATGAGAGTGAAAAATAAATGGGGAATTGGTTGTGAGGTGCATTTTATTTGTGTTCTTTTTATAATATGTTACTATATTGGATGTGGGATTCATTAAGTATGCTATGTTGAGTTTGGGATTTGTTAGTTGGTCTATTTAGGTGCATAATGGTTCTTCTATTTGTTCACTAGTTCATTATTATAACCTTTTTATATGTTCACTAGTGACCTTGGGTATGATCCTATTGATTATAAATGTTATGGTTACCCTTGTTATATATAATCCATTGTTCAAGTTTCCAAGAGGATTTTGGGGAATGAGTTAAACATTATTATCTTATATTTGGAGTTTTTGTTGATTCACTACTGTAGTGCTTGTATTTTTCATTTACATAGATACTTTTATACATATTTTTTGATATTTTTCATTCATTATGGTATGGTTTTTCCTTTAATTTTATATTATGTGTTGGAGATTCTAGTTAGTTATTTGTTCTATCTCCTGATCCAATATTATTAATGGAAGAAGTTCCTTCTATATGTGAGACTTTTATAACCTCAATTCTAGTTTCCAACTTAGGAACTACTATAGGTTGGGATGAGATGTCATTATCTCTCTTCTTCATCACTGGTCTGGAGGGGCACTGTGGGAGGGAGGGGGTCATGACATCATTAGTCCTTTGTTATTTCATAAATTAAAAACATTAAATCAAAATGGGAAAAATAAATAATGTAAAATAAAATAATATCAATTATAATACACAAAAAAATATTCCACATCATGGTGAATAATGAAATAATTCTATGTTTCTCGGGTTATAATGTGTGCATAGGTAGCTGGTGAGTGGGGGTTTGCTTTCACCTCAGCATCATTGAGATGTTAATTTTTAAAAAGGGTCCAAAAGTTTCTATAATCTTTTATAGTGACCATTAATAAAAATATCATATCATAATAATCTAAATTGAACAAACTATGAAATGTATAATGAAATGTAAATCAATATTCAAATATATAGTTTTTTTTGTGAAATGGAGAAAGTATATCAAACATTAGCCTAATATCTTCCCAAATGGATTTCATTAATGTATGCTCAAAAATTTTCCATATATCTATATCAATTAGAAAATTAATTCATGTTGTGATCCCAATTTATATAATGAACATTGGCTTATTGGGGCTAACAGGTTGGTGGTGTTTATTCCATAAAACCTAAAAAAAATTACCATTTTCTAATTCCATAATTTTAGTTCACATGGTAATGCTAAACTAATTTTTTTTTTACATCAACATATTGTTGATCCCCAATAAATTTATTAGTTTCATCATCGATAGTGTGTTATTTTTATGGGATGGGTAATATCAATGCGTGTAGAAGTCATTATATTCATTATTAGTTAAATATTTAATTTATATTATGTAAATATAGTAGATAACACATAATATTTTGATAAAAAACATAGTATATTTAAAAACAATTTAACTTATTCATTGAATTCAATTTTTCCATTAAAGTTATAATGGATTTATCTTGTAAATTGAGTATTTAAATTCCCTCCTTATTCACCCTCTCACGTACAAGAAACTATCTATATTATACCACCATTCAATTTAACCTCCCAATAAAAGGGCCATCCTCAATTGAATTTTCATCTAACCTTGTACTTTCTTTAGTCATCAATATAATAATTGACCAATTTATATTTACAAGATATGAGAAATAAAATAAATTCACTTATTTTGATTCCATTATGAATGGTTCATTGTTTTACCCTAGAATATTGAAATTCACCTTTATGAATCCCAATTGAGTGACTTTAACTGTACTTTGGTTGTCAATCCATTCACAATTTAAATCCATCACTTGAAATGTTGTATAATCCATCTTGTATATTTATTCGATAACTAATGTATACAAAATTCTCAAAAATTTTATTTTTATCCTTGAAACATGATATATGTATTGATTTCACCATAAGTGTGACTGCATTATTTTTCACCATATCACATTCATAATTTTCCTTAATACATAATGTATAACAATTAATTATGCGACCATTACAAGATAATACAATTACATTTGGTCCTCTAGCTATCCATCAAATATGATTATCAATTCAATTCAAAATTATAGATAAATTCTTATAAATTTTATCTCAAAACCATTCCATAAATTATTGATTATGTGTATTTGGAATCCATATTTCATCCCTTTAGGGATTAAAATGTATAATAAGTACTTGTGGGGATTCAAATTATGGTGTAACCTATGCACTATTATGTAAAATGTAAAGGTGATATTGTCACCACTCTTTAATGGAGATTGTAAAAAAATATATTCCTTAAATCCCTTTTCCACAAGTTTTCCAATGTGATGAGATTTTTATAGACCAATACTATGAACATATGATAGGTAATCGGTATATATTTCAATAACTTAATCAAAAAATATCACTCTATAATAAAACCTTATTTCCATATTTAATTCTTGATTGATACTTTCAAAATATTCATATTCCATTAAATGGGGTACATAAATATATAATGTTCAAGATCGCATAGTTAAATCTCTCTAACTATGTGAACTATTAGTTTGACCATTATATAAAATATTGATGGTGGGAATAAAATCTACAGTTCAAATATTATGACTACAATTTACTTATTCATGATTAGAAACTTAATCGGTTTTATAACTTTACTACATATGTCATTGAAAACAAATAAATGACTAGTTAATTTGTGATATAATTTTTTTAAACAATGAATTGTAAAGATACACACATTAAATCATGAATCAAAACATGATAATTATGGGATTTTAAACCATATAACTTAAAATTATTAATTTAAAAAACATTCATGATATTTGATTAATACCAATTTGGATCTTTTATACCATTAAGGAAGTTGAAAATTTTAAATTTTTCTTATTTGGATAGAGTTTAAGTTGTTGGAGGAAGAAAAGTCCATCTTTAAACCTTCATGGGTGAAAAATATTCCCTTATCCCCATTTCAATAAAGTCTTATATAGCCTTAATTTCATATTTTGTTTTTTGTACATTTAAAAATGTTAAAATAAAGAAACAGATATATTTGTTCCCATGAAATCATGAAGATGTTTGATTTACAAAAAACTCCAATGCTATAAAACAAAGAAAAATGATCTCTTTTTCCAACTTGATTTCATAAGGTTTTTCAAAAAAAAATTACCAAAAAAAATCAATATATTTTACTTTCTCCAATAGTTTATCACCCATTAGTGGATATAGTTTTGTACCTTATTATGTATTTTAATAAATTGATTTCATCCGAGGACTATATTTGTATTTTTATGGTAAAATTTTGGGATTTACTAAAAATAATTTCTCTGAGAAAATTTTCAACCTAACTGAGTGTGTACCTTCTTCAAAAATGGGACATCACAATATTCCTTTGATGTTATAGCCTAAAAAATTTCCATAAGTAGAAAATTCATTTATCTTTATATACAATATGGTTCTCAATTTAAAATATTTACATCTATGAGCATCATAGAATATAACACTTATATCATATATCAATTTCAGATCTTCGATCAATATAGTTAAATAGATATCAATATCATTACTAAGTTATTTTAGTCATGATATAAACAGAGACAACATAGTGTATTTTCACTTCATGTATAACCATGGTGGAAAATTTTAATTTTCTAACATAACTATCCATGTATTATAAGTATTAATTTTTACACCAAAAGTATATATTCAATCTATAGATAATGATGGATAGATTGTTCTTAAGTCATTTCAACATTTAGGATACTTATAATCAATTTTCATCCACTAAGGAGAGTTTTTTGGGTGATATAGTTTCTCATATACAATTAATTTTTTTGTATTCCTTTACAATTGTATAGTAGTTTCATGAAATCCATATAATCCTATAAACCTTAAAATGATAGGAAATTACCATAAAACTTTTAAAAGACTTTATTCATATTTCTTATATCTATCCATGGAACACTTAGGGAATTTTTTAAGTGATTCATGGTCCTTTAGAAAAAATATACAATCATTTGTATATGCATGTGTTTTTTCAGATATTATACTCATTGAATTTGGAATTTTTTTAGCATCATATTTCTAAAAAGAATGATCATTATCATCTGGCAGTATATTATTCAAAAGACCATGTAACAACCCAGGTTTCAAGTTAGTATCCCTTTATTTATGTAATATAATTATTTAAAGTATTTGGGTGATTTTTGGGAGGGTTTGGAGGACTCTTAGAATTTTTTGGGGGATTTTATGGTGGTGTACGTTTTGAGAATGGTTAGTAAAAACTGTAAAACTCTATAAAACCATGAAAAGTGAGGTAGTGGGCTCTGGGTAGGTGCACGGTTAGGCACACGATTTTTCCAAACCATTCATCCACCTGAGAGAAACTTTTATTCTAGAGACATAAGAATATGTATGGTTAGTGTAAGGTTTCCCTAACTATTCAATCTAACCATACATGGTTAAAAATGATCCTAAAATTATGAATCTCACTCATAATTTCTCTCAAACAACTCATTTTCCCCATGGTCAACACTAACTCGATTTTACCTCCTCTAAAATTAAATGAAGTTTCTCCCCTTATATTATGGAGTGATCCATTGGAAAATATTTTTACGTTGAAGATCAGATTTCTTGGAAAGTATTCGTTCTTTGTGGTTTTCCTTAGATGTATTTGTATCCCCAGTCTTAGATTCATAGATCATGTATCTTGGGGGTAGATATATGATAGTTGATGCCAATAATTATGGGATATGAATATTTTTTTATTAGGGAACAATATCCAAGGTAGTTTTTATGATATTCAACCTGGTTCTAATGAATAATTCTTTTCGTTCTTCATTTCCGCCATATTTTATGAGGTTTATGGATCCACTATTGACTCCTGTTTTTATAACATGAATACTTAGTTTAAAATAGGTTTAATTTCTTGAAATTGATTTTTAAATTGATGTCAAATACATGGTAGAAACCCTCTTTAGTGATTGTGTGTGGACTAATGAAATTTTGTTGTTGTAAAAAGTGATTGGTTTATGGATTTTAAAATGATGACTTTAAAATTGTTTTTTGGTTTGATTCGTGAAAAAAGGATTTTTGGAAAGTTTTTCAATAAAAATACTATTTTATTGAAATTTTTTCCCTCAATTGGATTTTAATTGGATTTTGGAATAAAGTTTGGTGTGTTTTCATTAGAATTCAGGATAGATAAGGTTATGAAGTTTCCCCCATAAAAAGTTGGATGGATGAGGGTATGAACTTTACCCCATCAAAATGGTTCACTAATGACATCTTTGTGAAAGTATGACTCACCACTCATGAGTTTAGGTAGGTTCAAGGTTTCATTCATGGTTGGATGTGTGTGTATGTGGAATGTAATGGGTTATTCTAAAATGGATATAGTTTTAAAGTATATTTTGGTGGATTTCCATGGAAATGTATGTGGTTTGGGTAAAAAAAATTGGCATGCCAATTATTTTATATTATGATATAAAATTTTTTAAATTGTTTAATATGAATTGTTTTATATAAGTGTGCTAACATGTTCTATTCTAGTGCTGTTAGTAGGGTAGTCATTTGGGGAAAACATACTGAGTTTCATTACTTACCCCTTACTTTGGAACTTTGGTTCTTTTACAGATATTGTTTATCAAGACATAGGTAATGAAAACATATCATTTTTATTTAGTGATGATTCATAATACTTGGTAATTGAATGTGGATTAAGAGCTTGGAGAATGTTGGGAGTTATTCTAAGGGTGTCCTTGGAGTCCTTGATTTTTTTTTTTTTTTGATTTTGTCTTCCATTTTGTATTTTGATATTGTTCATGGTTTCCTCTTGGTACTCTGATATAGTTTGGTTTGGTTTGTTATACTTTTAGTTTTACTACATTGTTATCTTAAATCATATAGTAGTTGTGGGTTATGATGTTTTTTATGGTTTCTTTATTTTTAAATGGAAAATAATCCCCCAAATGTTATAAATCTCATATAATTTATTTCTGACCTTTGGTGTCTTGGGGATGCCTCATAAGGCCAAGTATAAATTTCAACTTGACTGAATCCAATGAGGTGGGTTGGGATGTTACAAGTGGTATCATTCTTGGTCTATCCAAATATTTTTCTACATGTGGTATCTATTTTCCTTGGGTATTATTTTTCCATGGATATCAGTTTTCAGTCATGGAGTTGAAAATTCATTCTAGATTAGTCCTTGAGTTGGGATAGTATAAATGAGTAATATTTTCCGAACATGAAATGTAGAGCATAAAAAGTCATAGTTAACATATTTATGCTAAACTTGAAGTTACCAGGGAGTTGGGTATAAAAGTGTTTGGAGAAAATTATAGTAATTTTAATCTCATTGTCATGGGTTTATCCAACGATAAGAGCATGATATGGTTTGATTGAAATTACATCCCACTAGGAGTGCATATTTCATTTTGAGTAATGATTTATTATCAAGCTAAAACATGTTGATTATTGAAAAATATTGATTTTTTTTCAAATTTGATATTTTTAAAATGGAATGGCTGTAGTATTTTGAAAATGGTTTGATTTTTAAAATCATTGTGGAAGTTTCAAAAATGAGTTGAAAATGTAAAGTGTGGAATTTTGGGAAATCATTTTTGGGATAGTTGTGATATGGTAAATTTGAAATTTTTAATCCTTCAATTTCTAGAGAGTTAGACTTAGGGAATTTGTTGTGTTGATAGAAAATTTCATTGGCTAGGCATAAAATAAACCAACTAGAAGAAGCTGTTTATAATGTAGTTTCACTTGATCCATAGGTGAAACAATAACTGGTTAAATGTATTGTCCAAGACTTTTAGGATATTGTTAGAGGGAATATGAGGTATAAACCAAGATACATGGATCACACCATTCAGTTCCAAAATCAAAATCCACCCATATTTCGATGTTATTTGGAACCACAAATGGTAGAGGTGTGGATGAATAGGATGAATCAAATCTTTGATTTCTTTAACATGCCAGAAGAGATGAAATTCAAGTTTAAAACATATATATTGGAGGATATTACATGCCAGTGGTGGGATTTAGAAATTCAGGATAAATTTGACCGAGGAATTTCATGGGAGGATTTTTAATAATTTTTCAACTAAAAATTCAATCCCCACACATTCCAGATTTCTAAAATGATGGAATTTTTCATCTTGAATAAGGATAATCCCTTAGGGATAGAATATACAGCTAAATTGATGATTTTAATCTTCCTTTTACCTAAAGTTTCTTCTAGTGCATCCTTGAAGGCACACAATTTTGAATCAGGGCTAAGGTAGGAGACTTGCTTGGATATTTCCACTCTTTGTATAACATATTATACAGAGATGGTGAATAGAGTAATGGTGGCAGAAAGGGGCATATCAAGAGCTACGGATGGAGGGAGCATGTTTTTAACTATGGAAAATAGTGTTAAATCTAATATTAGGAAAAAGCAAAAGTATGTAACTAATTTACAAAATAGTGGAATTACTCAAAATCAGAAGTCTAGATTAATTAATCTTCCTCCAAATCCCAATAGAAATATTGGATGTTTTTAGCGTGTGTATTTTTATCCCACCAAGTGAGATTATACAGAAATACTAAGAGCATGCCCCAATTTCAATCAGGTTAGACATCTTTAGTGATATTATCACAGTGCTTCAAGTTCAGGTGTTCAGGACACAACTTATGTTTCAAAAAAAATTATACTTCAATGGGGTGAGGGAAATAGACTACCTATCATCAGCAGAATTGTTCTATCAATGGTGATTCTTAGAATACCCAGACTCCTCAACAATGAAAATATCAACAGGGTAATAAATAACAAATTGCATAGAGTAAGTTGGTATATGGTTCTCATCAGGTGATTATGGATGATTAATCTGGACCATCGATGGTGAGAGGTATAATTTTTTCAATTATACCCTTATGAAATCCTTGTTTAATATGAGTGAATCCCATTCATTTATTTCTTATCGTGATGTTTATTTGTTGGGTTGGAATGTTGATATGACACTATCTGTTTTGAAACATAAAACTCCTCTTGGTCAAAGATAATGTTGAGACTTTATGTGTCAAGCATGTTATTTAATAGTTGATGGAGTTGAGTATATATAGGACTTATCTATTCTTAATATGGACGTCTATGACATAATCCTAGGTATGTATTAGTTGAAAATTTTCAAGGCTCACATTGATTTTTATATGTGAATGGTTAGTTTTATGACTAAGGATGGCGTCGACTATCTCTTTAGAGGAGAAAGAATGTAAAGGCAGATGAAATAAGATTTTTGGCACTAGTGTTTGGAACTATATCAAATCAGTTGGCTACGTTGAAATTTGAATTAGTGGATGAGATTGAGAAAAGTGTATTTTCAACAGTTTTTTATCACTTTCTGGCTATTTTTCTTGAAAATTTCTCAGGGTTTCAACTGATAAGAGAAATGGATTTTATAATTGATCTCCATATAGTGACTAGTCCTATTACCCTTCCATATTATAAAATAACATAGAAATAATTAAGGTGATTCAAAGTATTGTTGGAGGAGCTATAAATCAAAGGGTTCATTCGGACTAGCACTTCTCTATGGGCATCAATGGTCTTGTTTGTGAAAAAACAGGATGAAACTATTTTGATATGTGGGGATTATCATAAACAAAACTAAGTTCTAAAAAATAATCAGTATCCAATTCCATTAATTGATGACTATTAAATCAATTGAGGGTATCCTAGTGGTTCTAAAAAATGGACATTCAATAAAGATATCACCAATTATAAGTGTAGAAACAGGATATTCCAAAGATAGCTTTCAAGAGTAGATATGTCCATTAAAAGTATATGGTTATGCCTTTTGGTCTTAAGAATGCACCAGAAGTTTTAATGGAATTGATGAATCAGATATTTCAAAGGTATTTGTATTCCATTGTGTTTATGTTTTTGGATAACATATTGGTGTATTCAAGTACGAGGATCTTGAACAACACTTGGTGACAATGTTGGGAATTTTTCGATATCATTGTCTATATGCCAAATTATCAATGTTTAATTTTTTGATACAAGAAGTATGTCTCCTTTAACATGTAATCTCTGAAAGATTTGTTTCTATAGATCCATAAAATATTGAATCTATTATATCATGGAAACCACCAAATAATGTCTTCAAGATATGCAGTTTCCTTGGTCTATTTGGTTATTACCGATGATTTTTTAATGATTTTTCATGACTACCCTCACTAATTATAACTTGGTGAGGAAGAATGTTCCATTCCAATGGAATAAGGAATGTCATAATGCTTATCAATGGTTTAAAGTTCTACTTACATCAGAATCAATCTTCTCTTTTCCGAAATAAGGATGAGAGTATGTGGTGTATTATGATTCTTCAGGATCTTAGATGGGATTTTTTATCATGTAGGGAGATCATGTTTTTGATTTTGGCTCACGTTAGTTACTTTTTAATGATAATAACTACCCAACACATGATTTAGAGTTAGATTCCATAGTCCATTCTTTGAAGACTTGGGGTCATTACCTATTTGGTGATAAATTCATAGTGTTTACAGATCATAAGAGCATGAAACATATTTTCTCACAAAGGGGTTTGAATCTGTGACAAAGAAGATGGATGTATTATCTCCAAATTATGGAATTTTACTTGATTTATACACTAGGTAAATTCAATTCATTAGTGGATGCATTTATTATAAATTCGTATGGTTATTTGGAAAAATCATCTTCAAATCAGTAGCACTTGATGTCGATGATAGATGACATGTGCTTGGATTGTGAAGACCATGACAGTGTTTCATCTTTATTTATAGTTTATTTGGTTCCTAATTCGGTGAATATAGTTAAATAGGCACATAAATCCAATTCATAATGTGTTTCTATGAGTCTATAACTCAATGGTGGGGAGACTATTGAGGTATGGAATATGAATGAAACTTTATTTTTTGTGGTTTCAAGATCAAATGGTCATACATATGGATTTTTAGGAAAAATTTATTCTTTCTTACCACTATTTGAGATAGTCTATTCATCCTATAATATAGAATATGTATAAGGAATTAGAAGAAAATTTTTGGTGGTTCTTTATGAAAAGAATGGTGGTTGAGCTTATTTTAATATGCCTCGCCTATTAGAAGGTTAAGGTAGAGCATCAGTGACCATAAGGTGTTTCGTAGTCTTTACCTATTCTTATTTGTAAATTGGTGAATATAGCCATGGATTTTGTAATAGGTCTCCCAATAACAGTTTGGAAACATGATTCCATATGGGTGATAGTGGATCGACTCAAAAATTCATCCCATTTCATCCCTATTCATGAATCTAATATGGTAGGGTACTTGTCAAAAATCTATATCCAATAAGTGGTAAAGAGTCATGGAACACCAGCTTCAATAGAATTAGGATGAGATCCAAGGTTTAAATCTAGTTTTTGGAAATCCTTACACCAAGACCTTGGGACTCAGTTGACCATGAGTACGACGTATCATCCTCAAATGGATGAATAATTTGAACAGATGATAAAAACATTGGAAGACATGCTTTAGGATTTTGTAATTAATTTTGGTGGCTCATGGGAGGATCATATATTTTTAGTGGAGTTCTCATATAACAATAGTTATTACGCCTTAATACATATGCCTCATTTTGAAGCATTGTATGGGAATCATTGTCATTTTCCACTTTTTTGGGACGAAACAATTGAGACTTCACTAGTTGGACTGAGGATTTTCCAAGAGATAATAGAGAATATTCAGTTGATCAATAAAAGGATGAAGATGACTCAGAAGCATCATAAATTGTATGTGGATCATCATTTATGGTCGTTTTAGTTCTAGGTGATGGATGATGTGTTTTTGAGAATCTCTCCAAGGATTGGGCATCATCATTTTGGGAAGTAGGGAAATTTATATCCTCGATACATAGGACCTTTTGAGAAACATGACTGGGTTAGTGAGGTGGAATATGAGTTGGAATTTCCACCAGGGTTCAAATTGGTTCATAACATGTTTCATTTATCTCAGTTGAAGAAGTATTATCCTGATCTTGACCATGTGATTCAATGTGGTCATGTTGGCCTAAAGTTGTATGCTTCATTAGTTAATATTCTAGTACGGATTAGGATATAAAATAGAAATTATTTCATGGGAAGATCATTGTTCTAGTGTGGGTTTTTAGGAAACATGGTTAGATTTAGGAGGAAATGTGGAAATTGGAGAAGTAAATGGTTAAGGAATAGCCCAAACACTTTTAAGACAATGGTGGTTTTATACATTACAAGGATAGAAATTCCAATTGTGGGGAGAATTTATAACTCTTATTTTAATGTAAGTAACCCTTTATTTGGGTTTTTCAAGTATGTAAAGTGTTTGGGTGATGTTTTTGAGGTTTTGGAGGACTTTTGAAATGTTTTGGGTATATTTTCGAGGTGAACCATCTTAGCATGGTTAGTAAAAAATGTGAAACTCCTATAGAAAACCATGAAAATTAAGTTAGTGGGATCTAGGTAGGTGTATGATTAGGTTCACATTTTAGGAAAACAATGTGGACACCTAGGAGAAACCGTGATTACAAATACATAGGCATATTAATGGTTAGCACGTGGGTTGCCTAACTGTGTGACATAACCATTCACGGTTAAAAATTAGATCCTAAAATTATTTATTCCACTTTGAATTTATTCTAAACCACTCATTTTCCCCTAGATAGACTCACTTTTTTTTCTCTCATAAAAAAGGCTTTGGAGACTCTTTCCTTTAATTTGGGAGTGATATGTTTTCCAATCTTAGTGCGTTGAAGCACAGGTTTCTTGGTAAGTCTCTTTTCTTGGTCAGTTTCCTTAGATCTATTCTCCATTCCTCTCTTTGACTCATAGATCAATCATATTTGGGATAGATATATTATGGGTGATTCCAATCATTATGATATATTTCTGTGTTGTTGTTAGGGAACAAGATCTAAGGTGGGTTATATGAGATTTTGTAGGACCCTTGATGCTCCCGACAACGGACCAGAACCCCATAGCCCACTAACTCGTGTGCTCTAAGAAACAGGCCACTATCTTGGTATGGGTTTAGGCATTATCCCCTAACCAGCTAAGGATTTAATCTCACCTTCATAGAGAATAAAACCTTGGGTTTACTGGAATAATAACCATAGGGAGCATCCTCTGTTACCACTATGCTATATGGTGAAGTGGTAGCAGATGATTCTCCTTGGTGGTTATTATGAAAGTCAAACCCAGGTTTGAATCTCTATGGAGGTGAGATTAAATCCCCAGCTGGCTAGGGGAGAGTGCCTAAATTGGACCAACTAACTGGGCCAGTCATCGCCTTTTTGAACAGACCTACGCCGCTAACTAGGTCGTAGTCTAGCCATGCCTCGCGCCCACCATTACTGCAGACCAAGCCACCGGGGAGTTATGAATCCACATGGAAGGTGCTGTCCTCGGGCCCTACCAAGATTTAATATACCTCCCCCATGATTTGAACTAGATACCTTGGTCTTAAAATCCCTCCAGGAGTGTCACGAGTACCACTATTCCATATGGTGTAGTGGTAGCGGAGGATGCTCCCCAGTGGTTATTACGCCTGTCATCCATGGGTTCAAATCTCCACAGAGGGGAGATTAAATCCCCATCTATATAGGGGATAGTTCTTGAACCCATCCCAAGTTAGTGGCACATTGCGCAGATCCCATGAGTTAGTGGGTTTTGGGGTTCTGGTTCGTTTTCAGGAGCGTCACTGGTCCAACAATAGTGGTATCAGAGGATGCTTCTCAGTGGTTATTATTCCAATCAGACCCGGCTTATAATCTCTATGGAGGTGAGATTAAATCCCTAGATTCCTAGGGGACAGTGCCTGAACCCATCCCAATTTAGAGGCCCATTGCGCGGATCCAATTAGTTAGTGGGCTGGGGGACTCTGGTTTATTTTCGGGAGCATCACAGGTCCAATAGATTCAACCTCGTATTGTTGAATAATTTGTACCGTTCTTCATTTTCCCCAGAGTTTCTAGGTTTGGTGGCTTCACTCTAGACTCCTCTTATTATAACATGAAGTTTTAGTTTCATTTTTTCTAATTTCTTAAAATTTATTGTGAAATTGATGTGAAAATCATGATAGAAACCCTCTTTAGTGATGGGTCGTGGATTTTTGACATTTGGTTGTTGTGTAATGTTTTTGGTTTATAGATTTTAAAATAATTATTTTAAAATATTTGTTTGGTTTTATTCATGGAAAAGGGATTTATGGAAATGTTTTCAATAAAAATATTGGTTTGTTTAAATTTTTTGGCACAATTTTATTAGAATTGGTTTTCAACATAATATTTGTTGTGTGTTCATGTGCATTTAAGATGGATAAGGGTTTGAAGTTTCCCCAATAAAAAGTGGGATGGATGAGTGTATGAAAATTACCCCATAAAAATTATTCACTAAGTGATGACTTGGTGAATGGATGAATCACCACTCATTAGTATAGGGAGTTTTGTGGTTGCATGTATCGGTTGGATTTGTGGATATGTTAAATGAAATGGGTTATGCTAAAATAGAATTTTTGCAGTAGTTTTAAAATATTGTTTGGTTGGTTTACTTGGAAATGGATTTGGTTTTGGAAAAATGTTTTGGTATGTAAATTGTATTATATTCTGATATAAAACGTTTTAAAATTTATTATATGTATTATTTAATATAAATTTTTTTTCATGTTCTATCCTAGTAGCGTGAGTAGGGAATTCATTTGGAGAAAATCTATTGAGTTTCACTACACAACCCCAAAATTGGAACCTTGGTGATTTTTCATACATTTTTTATTGAGAAATAGGTAAATGAAAGGTATCAAAATTCTTTATTTTTGTTTCATGATACTTGGACATTGATTGTGGAGTTAGATCTTGGATAATTCCTAGATTGGATGTGTTGGTGTCCTTAGAGTCCTTGAGTTTTGTGAGTTTTGTCTTCCACTTTGTATTTTGATATTGGTATTGGTTTATACTTGGTAATCTTATATAGTTTATTATACTTTAATTTGTATTACATCGTTATCATGAATCATATAGTAGTTGTGTCTTATGGTGTTGGTGGTTATAGTTGTTTTATATTAAAATAGAAAATCATCCCCCAACTGTTATAAATACCTTGGCATTTATTTCCATCTTTTGGTGTATTGGGGATGTCACCTAAGTCCAAGTAGTAATTTTGAATTGACTCAAGCCAACGAGGAGGGTTGGGATGTCAAAGACCAAGTAGTTTAGTAAAGCCGGTGTCTCTCCATTAACTACTTTATTTTATATTATATAATTTCAATACTGCTGAAAATGTTTTATATTAAGTACAACCGGTATAAATTTTTCTATTTTCATAGAAATTTAAATTATCAAACACCTTTGGGAAATCACAAAGTTCATATTAAATTCCATTTTTCAATTATTTTATAATATATCCACCATCATTTCCACTAGTATTCATATTAAATGATCCATAAATCGTAGTATCATCCCAATATTTATATATATTCAGTTTTCCCCTGTGTTTAGTCCAACATTTATAGATTTGTTATATTTCATGACAAATAAAATGTTCTTCAAACTATTTTGGATAAATTATTATTAAATAACAGTAATCTAAACACATGTATAGGATTTGAGAAGAGTCACATATATGCCCTAATGAAAACATGATGAAATCTTTAACCCCATCATCATAATCCTTTGTCATGCGATTAACATCCATTCTATTTTTGATTAATATCCATAAAATTAGGATAAAAAATATTCATTTTTTACAAAAAATAAATTAATACACATAAGGTATGAATATAATTTGTATATATATGTTGATATGTATAAAAAATATCATAAATTGAATGTAAATATATAATTATAGATAAGGGTGTGACTAGAAATATTTTTGTGTAAATATATAAATCATATGATTTAAAAAAAGTACATCATATCCAGAATCAATAGAGAATGTTATTGATACTTATAAGAAATTTCATTATTTTCCTATGAAAAAGTCATACTTACTTTGGGTACTCAAATAAGTAATGAAAAAAAAGTTATAATGACAAAAATGGATAGATTTTTTTTCCTTGTCTAGCTAAAACTATAGTGAACTAAACATGGGAGATATCAAGTAAAATATTCAAATATCTTTTACATACATTCATATTCATTCACTACTATAAATATTGTTAATTTCAACAAACTATTTGTGATGGGAAAGGGCCCCATCAAAAATATTCCCGTGGTTACACTTATTTATGATAAAAAGGGATTTCAATTGCAAATAATTGTTTGTTTCTCAATATTTTCAAATTTAAAGTTTTCATATTATAAATACCTTTGGTGAACATGCATAGAATTCTGTAGGAAGATTATTAATAACATCTAAGAGAGATGGAAATTTTTGTTATTATTGTTATTCACTACTAAGGATTATTAGTGAAATATTTAATTATCCATCACAAAAAAATTTGCAATTTATTTTTTTTGTGTCGGGTTAAATTTCAACTTTACTCAACCCTAAAAAATATTTTCTTAAATTCACACAAACTTTATTCTCATCTCCTATGATTGTTTTCTTTATCATTTATAGTTCCCCATCATGAAACCCTATGATGATCCAATCCCAAAATCATCTATCACAGCTGATTTCTTGAAGATTTCTGTTCGAATCTCCAAGGTACAAACTACTCTTCTCTCATAATTCATTATATTTGTGATTTCACATTAAATCTTGAAAAAATTGGTTTGGATAAACTCCTGGAAACAAAAATTTACCATATTTTTATGTTTTATTTATTATTTTGGGTTACTGCAAATTTAATCTTCTCTATTTGGGTGTTCACCTTCAAATGTAATGTATTTCATATCCACAAAAGTTAATTTCAATTGATTTGATTTATTTTGACAAATTTTTAACCTTTATACTTAAATTAATTTTATATTTTATGTGTTCATCTTTTTTTATCTTAAGGTATATGACTGCCCCCACTAACTCCTAATACAGATGTGTCTGCTAACATCACACACTTCATGTGTCTATATATATATATATATATCTAATCATATATATATATAATTATATATATATATGATTGGAAAATATTTCAAGTTATATATATATATATATATATAATATTTTGTAATCTGTGCCTTTTTAGTTGCTTCAAAATAATTTGGAATTTATTATTTTAAATAGATTTTCAAATGGTGTGTCTTATTATGATTATTTTAAAAGAGTTATTATGGTGATATAATGACTAATGAATTATGATAATGCTCATATTTTAAACATGATGTTAAACCATATTTTATTGTTAAATTATGATTGATTTTTGTTTATTTAAAACACGTGAATATAATTTTTTAAATGTTTAGATATTTATATAGAAATATATATATTTACATGTGAATATACATATATAAAAATTAATTGTTTTTGTAAGATTCTTGATATATATATATATATATATATATTTGATATGTATATTTGTTTAAAAAACATATAAAAATATATTTGTTATATATGCATATTTGATTAAGAAATCATGTAATATATATATATATATATATTAATATTTAAATATACACATATAAACATTTAAAAAATATATAAGGTTTTTTATATAAATATATATATATATATATGTATATGTGTATATATATATGATTTTTATATTTATTTAAAAACGTGTAATTTTTTTTGATTTTTATATATGTGATTAAAAAATTGTGTAATATATATGTGTGTGTGTGTGTGTGTGTGTATACATATAAATATATATATATATAATGTATGAATAAATAGTAAATAAGTGTTTTGTAAAAATGATGAGAAAATCAATTTAAAGAAAAATCTTTGAACAAAATATTTTTTATTAAAACAATTGACAGAAAAACATTATAAAATTTATTTTAATGAAAAAAAGAATAAAAATATGTAGATATATTGATTATATGTTAAAAAACCTATTCATCCATGAAAAAAATTTATGGATGTTCATAAATGTTTTGATCATCTTCTATTAATGTATACTCTTTGTTGAGCTTTATTAAGATGAAAAAAAATAATAGTAATAATAAGTTTTTTTTATAAATGTTTTTTTCTAATTAAAAATTAATTAGTATTAGATAAAATATTTGTAAAATTCAATAATTTGTTTTCATTATTTGTAAAAAAATATAAAAAACATGTTTTTTTTAAATTCACAGTAATTAGTAAAAATGTAGAAATAATAAAAATAGTATTTATTATTATTTTTTAAAAATAATTAATCAGTAATTATAAAATACTATTAATATGTGTTAAATATTATAAAGTTATGATATTATTTTAAAAAATTTAATAATATTAATATATATTTAAAAGGTTTCCCTCAGCTGCAATGTTACCAAAAATTTGACGCACATAAATGTTATGCCATGCCTATGGTAGAACTGAAATCTCTGACATAAAGGTGGTCTTAAATTACTCTTATAAAATACGCTACTCATGAGATATTTTAATTTTTTAAAATATAATTAAAATGTTAATGAATTACCCCTATGTGTGATGTTACTAAATGCCTGATGCACATAAAGAGTATGTTGTACCTAGGTAAACCCCACATCTCGGACCTAATGGTGTTCGTAGATTTCCCATATGAGAAACCATTTGAGTGACATTCCATTATTTTGGAAAAACAGGACACATGATATATTATATTTAAAATTTTATTTTATCTACCTTGTGCTTCTACGGTCACCGGAATCCCATGTTAGCTCAATTCCTCATTATGAAAATATTCCATAGAATATTACAAGGTGTTAAAATATAATAATAATTTTTAATTAGTCACAATGAGTAATAATTATTCTTATTTATATTTTTTATTTAGATAATGATGGACTACGGAAGTAGACACCCATTTCTATTATGTGATCATGATTGGATAAATAACCACAAAAATCCCAACAGATTTACTATAAATCATGTCTACATTGACAGTATTGAAACATTAACATCATTTGCATTGATAATTTTTTATTTATTTTTAAAGGAATAATTAAAAGACTATGTAATAAATTTTTTCTTAGAAGAATAAAAACATTTGACAATTATAGACTTTATCTACTATGTTTTGGTTTTCGAAAAGATTATATTTTTTTGGTATCAACATGGTGAATAAAATTCATTAGAAAATTAAACTTTTTTGGTTTCAAAACTATTATTTTAGAATATAATACATTAGATTTATGGACCATATATTTAATAAATTACTTTGAATGGTATTCTAAATCTTTAATGAGAACCTTTTATATTTTATAGTTTTTTGAAATCTACTAAGGATTCCGTATATTCGGGATTCTAGATAAGAAAATTTAAATATGTTTCAAAACTTATGGATATTGAATTATATTTTGGAATTTAAAATATTTTATTCAATCAAATATTTTCTCTATTTAAATCATTGTTTCCTAACAGAATTACATTACCTCCATGTTACTATGAAATTAAGATGTTGGTCCATAGTTTGTGTCTTAGTTATCAGGTGATCTATGCATATTCAAATTAATGCATCTTATATAATGTTGATTCTGAATCATTAGTTAATTTTACATCATATAGAGAATAGAGATACAAATAGGAAAAACATGAAAATCCCTTATTTCATGTGAAAATGTTGAGTTATTTTTCAATTGCACCCCATTTATAGAATTTAATTATTTCTTGCAACATAGCTACATTGATGACCTGGCATAAATCAAATATTTCCATCCATAAAATCATAAATCACCAATTTAATGATGATTTATTATTACACTTTGATTATATGTATCTTTATTTTTCTTCATAAACTCATAACATATGGTTGGTTCTTTCTATTGATGGTTTTTTCATTTGGTTCTTACGATAGTCAATATTATTATTTTCCTATTTGCATTACCCCATAAAACATACCTCCTTGGATGTGCATGAAGGAACCATATATATATATATATATGGAAATATTAATTTCTATAAATTCAAAGAATAATATCAATTTTTATTTGAATCCACTAATTGATGAGTTAATTTCATTATGGAACAACGTTGTAACTGCATTTAATATAATTGAAGATCAGAATTTTATACTAAATTTTGCATTAATATAGATGATCAGTTACTATCCAATGTATCGTTTGTTTTCTAGATGGATTAAACATTTTCTAAAATCATATACATTCTTCATGGAAGAGAACAAATCATTTAGGCTTGTAAATGAGAGAAAGAATAGTTATTTTGATTTTCATCAGTGACATATTCATGAAGATCACCCTTTCCCATGGAATATAAATAAGTTTACAAAAGGTAGAATTGAAATAGATGAACCAAAAAAATCTCTATTAGTTATTCTAGTAAAATCTATCATCTCTTCATTACCTCCTATTACTTTTAGACCAACCATAAACTAACTAAAAATAAATGGTTTTGGGGGAGATCATAATTGGATAATGAAGAATATTTTTTGAGACCTTCTATTTTGGTCAAATTTATTGGTTTGTCAAACGTTATATGTAATGCATGTTGAGAATATTTTTTTTGATAACATATTTTATACCTTGTTTGCCAAACCTAATAATACCAAAGATAATATAATTTATGGTTAGAGCTTACCCAAATTTACAGATATTCAAAATAAATTATTTGAATATTAATAATCACATAATTTAATAAAGACAAAATAAACTTACACACTATCTAATTAAATGTGTTTATTATTCTATCAATGTAATAGAGATTTTAGGTTACGAGATGGTTATGAATATAATTTGTATCATTTTATCAGAAATGGATATATTAACATGTCTAAAAGTCATGACATCCACATCATAATAGAAAGATTAGAGACTGTTTTTCATAGAGGGGTGTTGAATTCTCCAATCTTAGAGGTTTTGAAAAAAAATATCATATTACTTCTAATATATTTGTGCATAAATAGTATATTATGATACATTAAGTATGTTGTGATTTTTTTTTTTTTTTTGATTTTTTATAGATGGGAGAAAATACTTCCTCCATCCTTCTTTGACTCAATGGAACATTTAATAATGCATTTTACATATGAAGCTAAATGTGTAGGTTTAGTACAATTCTAATGGATATACCAATTTTAGATATGTATGAAAAAATTAATTAAGAAAGTACACAATAATGCATCATTTGAAGGTTTGATTACGAAAATCATACTTATTAGAGGAAATTTAAAATTTATTCTCATATTATTTTCAATCATGATATCCTTCTAAACATAATCACATGGGTTATAATAAGGAAAATGTTGATGATGTAATAGAAAATCAATTGTTAGTTTTTAATCTGCCCAAGCTTGGTTTTGGTGGTTATTGTAAATGATGGATTTCCAGTAAAGAACTAAACAGAGATCATATATATGTAATGATTAATTGTGATGAAATGAAATGATTTGTGATGTATGTAATAATTTTTATTATAGATACACTTATTAACATTATTATTTATAGATTATATATTGAACATATCAAAATAAAATTATATCTATTACCACTACAACTCGTGAAAAACATCATCAGCATAATTTTTCATATTGTTTTAAAATATTGGAAAGTTTAGTTTTTTCAATAGAACATTAAATCAATTATTTAATGATATCTATTATTAATAAATTTTCTATTTTTTAGGAAACGCGTCATGAATGTAAAATTGATAGTCAATTATGTGTGCTAAAAACCCTCCATTGACATTGGTAAAATCATATAATGGGCATGTGATTAATGGCTTTTGATTCTATACAAGAATATATGGAAAATCAATGAAATCAATGAATAGTGGGTTTTTTTAAATGATCTCATTAAAAATAAAGTAAGGTTGACTTTTATGGTATGCCAGATGAAATAATAGAGTTATGTTATTTGGGACCAAATTATATAAAAATGTTTAAATGAAAATGGTTTGATGCTGATCGGGGGTTGTGAGTTCATCAATGACATAGATTCATTGAAATTAAATATGATAGTATTCTTGCATTAATTGATCCATTAATGTGGGAAAATAAATTACATAAATTTTATTATGAAAATTATTATGAATATTTGAGATATTTTAATGAATAATAGAGTGTAATAAAAATGAAATTTCTTGAAAATCAGTTTCTTAAAAATGAATATGGTTCTATGGAAGTGCACTATATTGAAATTTTTTAAGAAACATCCCCAAATATATCTCTTAACCAATGAGATATAAATATAAATGATGTAACACCCCAGTTAAGGGATGATGGTATTGATAATGTTAATGAATTAATAAGAGATGGTGAAACTAAATGTCATATGGAAGTTGATGATGCTGAAGATAAAGATGAAGATATTGTCATCAATAAATATGAGGAAGAATATGGTAAATAAAGTATTATATTTAGGATTTTTTTATATTTTTTTATAAAAAATTATTTACATGTAAATTTTTTTGTCTCAGATGGAAATGATCGATGATCTATAATGTTCCTTCATTGATTCCAGTAATTATCATGTTTTTATATTTGATATCTATATTATTATTTATTTACATGTAATAATATTATATTTTTCATTTTATTTATTAGTTTTTTATATTTGATATATATATTAAAAAAATTAAATGTTATATTGTTATATTTTGGTATTTTTTATAAGTAATTATTATATTATAGTATTTATTAGGTTTTTATATTTGATATCTATATTAATAATTTTTTTACATGTAAGATAATTTTTTTTAGATGGATAGAGATATTCTTAATGATATATTTTGTTTTCTCACTGATTCCAGACTTCCCAATGATGAGCCTAGTTCATCTGATCTGCAGGATGTTGTGCCTCTTATGAGTGAGCATCACCTTGATCGATTGATGATTTTGGACCCTATTCCATAGAAATGTCTATCTCTTGATTCTGATCCTTGTTTATAGAGGTATGTACAACAATTAAGTTATTTATTTTATATAATGTTTTTGAATTAATTTTGGTAATGATATTATGATTTTTTTTAAAACTGGGTACAACCGCGAAAGTGGCACACACGCAAGGAAGAAAATTACATGATATTATGATTTTTTTTATTTACACAATTTTTCATATTTTTCTATTGGGAAGGATTTTGCGATTCTAAGAAATTATTTTTCTGAGACACGGGTGTTATGGGATCAGGCTCCCATAATTATTCTTCATCGTATTTTCTACCATTGGATTTACATTATTAAATAATATATTTTATATTATATTTATTTAATTAGTAACTTTTTTTGTACTTGTATTATAGAATTCATGGTATATGATTGATGATATCCTGAGAGATCTAATCTATGAGGCATGGTACACTTTTATATGTGAACATTTTCATCACTTTTTACACAACCTCATAAAGTGATCCTTGCATAGAGATTCTATTACTGTTTTCAACCAGACTTACATCTCCGATGGACCTGACTATATATCAGCTCAAGTATTGGATGGATTATGATCCTACTGGCTATGAGATAATTTTAAGAGGTAATCATATGGAAATCAGAACTAAGGGAGGAAATAGGTCACACATAGGGCTAGAAGTATTAAAATTTTTATACATCGAGGACATGTGGTAAGTAATTTTATGTATTAAGGTATATATATGTTAAATGTAAAATGTTTGTTATATTATTTAGGCCAATACTAACCCCTATATTATGAAGTTTTAAGTCTGTAATAATATGTACTTAAATCCTTGTACAAGAAAACTTGTCGATGAAAGAAAACACTATATTATGGTTAATATTTTTTTAAATCATACATATATTAATTTTATTCTTATTCTTATTTATAATTTTATTTTAAAGAAACATATGAGTCTATGGTTTCTCATTCACAAGAGAGTAAAGATGATAGTTGATTATATTACACTTGTGAGTCATGTTTTGATGAGGAGGCATGGATACATGCAACTATGCATGGTGTTGAGAAAGGTAGGGCGATCAATATTTCTTAATGACTGATAGCTACTAGTAATTATGGTACTTCTATGATTTCATCATTTAGATTAAAGGGAGATCATGGAGATTTTTCTTCATCATCTAATTCATAGTATGAGGAGATGTGTATATCTCATTATGAGGTGATATAGTTTATATAGAGAGAGAGGGAGGAGGATCATGAGTAGCAGCATTAGAGAGATAATCAAATGTTGGAGTATATGTGATGACTTTTTCATGGTTTTGGTTTTGAGTTTCTTCCCCCTAACACTTCGAGTGATTATCCTCCACCTAATTCCAGTTGATGTTCAATTTTTTTATGAATGTTATGTATTTTGGGGCGGTAAATATATTATGTGTGAAAACATGTAATAATGGAATGTTTGTTTTTATCATATTTAAATTCTAAGGTATTGTTATTATTATTTATATTTTTTTTGTATTTTTTTAAAATAACTATAAATTTAAATGTATATAGTAATACATAACCATTATATATTTTTAAATTTTCTATTAGTTTTTGTAATGGATTAACCGTCCATCAAAGAAATTATTTATGACGAACCATCACAAATAATTATTTTAAAAATTATAAATCTATTACTTGTGATGGGATGTATCATAAAAAATTAATTGAAACACCATTTTTGAAATAGAACATTAGCGATGGGAATCCATAACTAATGTCCTATCACAAAATATTTAAAATCTCTTAGTGTTTATTTTTGGGAATATTTACATTTATTTGAAAATTTTATTTTTTTCATTCTTCCCAATCAATTTAATTGATGTTTTCTATTCCATTAATTTTTTTATAATATGTTTAATTGAAATGTTTTTTATGTTAAATTATATTCTTATAATTCAAAACTAAATAATAATGGTTTCAATAATTTACAAACTAGTTAAATTTCATAACACTCAATTGTGTTTGTGAGAACAATAAGTATTCTATTGAAATCTTCTTATTAGTGATCATTTATTACTTAAAAATATTACTAAAAGAAATAAAATTATAATTATTATTACAATAATGAATATCTTTTATTTTAACCATATAAGTTATTAGTTCATAATTGTGGATAATGTACTAAAATTCAATTTTTGAAAATTGAGAAGAGGAACCTCATAGCATCAACATGTTTAAGTTCACCACTCTAAATCTAGTTCTTAATTTCCTAAAAAGATTAATTCTTCACTTTTCAACCCTTTATCACTCTTTCACACTCATTTTACATTCTTTATAACCCAGTGTTTTCACAACCATTTTCATATAAAAATATATTTTTTAACTTACATTATAAATATGTGTTCAAAAAATCTAAATATATTAATTTGGAATTAATTAATCTTTTATGTAACAAAAAATCAATTAGAAATCATATTGAGAGGAATATTAGGGAATTTAATTTTAAATATTAGGTAACAAATATTTTTATTTGGAGGTAGTTATAACGTCCCTAATTTGACACTCCCTCACATGGCTGAAATGAGTTAGTTTCGAGATATCAAGTGTTCCTCCTCATACACCAGAGGTTTCTGAATAGAAGTGGCAGTATGATAAGTATAGTGGGGAGACTATACCACCTGGTTATTGAGTTACAACATAGTGTAATAATCCAATAATAATAAATAAAATATCAGATTGTAGAAATAATAAAAACAATATGATACTGTGGAAAACCAATAATAAAATTCAAATGAATAATCCAATAAATACTAAAGGAATAATGTAATGATATACTGGAATATAATTAATGTCATTATAGAATAGATACAAGTAAATTACTAGAATACTCGAATAAAGACTCAAAAGTCCCCTATCCTGAACCCCTTGTAGGTCCCACCACCAAACTCTAGACCATCTAGTAAGAAAACAATTAATAGAAATATCTTTTTCCATTTTCCAAACATGCATCCATGTAATCTGGTTAAGTACCAAATGGTGTCCTAAATAAGGTGGGAGTATAAATTATTAGTTCCACACCACCATGATGAAACAAAACTAGTATGATAAT
Source organism: Viscum album (assembly GCA_963277665.1). NCBI lineage: Eukaryota > Viridiplantae > Streptophyta > Magnoliopsida > Santalales > Viscaceae > Viscum > Viscum album. Next base: position 1,876,065,724 of record OY728143.1, on the reverse strand, counting down.
AAATGTTTACAATAATTTAATAAACAAGTGTATTAATTAATTAGATAATTAAATTAATACCACATAAACCTATTTCGGCGCTATTCTATAATGTCTTTAAGAATGTCTCACAACAATGACCACCATAACCATATATCCAAGGTAAAACATAATTTTACTCAACGACATGCCATAATGTCTCTGATCATGTCTCATAACCCTGAAAAATATAACCTTGTAACCAAGGTATAATTCACAAAAATTTAGGTCAAACCCATCTATATAATAATTTTAGCACTTAATCAGGGCTAAGCCTAATATATAAGTATTTCAGTATGTGTCTCAAGGAAGCACCCATTTTATAAGCATTTCAACATGTTTCTCTAGGCATAGCCCGCTATATAACCATTTCATCATGTGTCTATGGGAATATCACAATCTATAATAATTTCAATATTTCTCAAGGAATATCCTAGTATATAATAATTTCATCATGTAAATTAGGTCAATGCCTCATATATAAGAATTACAGAAAATAATTATAAGATCGTGACTTTTTTTGGAGTTTTCTTGGGATTGTTTATAGGTACTATTATTTTAATGTTGGTTACTTTTTTGTTTGGGTTTTATCATGGGGTGTGTTTGGGTGGTATTTTTGAGAAAAATGTGAGAAAGAGGGTAGTGCACGATTGGCGCATGGTTAGGGTAATCCATGTGCCCTAGCCCAACAAACTGTGAAACCCGGAACAGTAGGGATTTGCATGGATGACACATGGGTTTTCTAACTTTACTACCTTTTAGGAGTAACCATGTGCCCCTATAAAAGTGGTGCCCTATTTAGGCTCATGGTTAAGGGATATCGTGCTCCCCTCCCCAGCAAACCATGTGCGGGAATTATTTTATCCTGAAAATCAGTTTTATAATTTCTTAAACCCCCATATTAATCCCATTCTTTTCGGGAATATATGTGCCATCTGTATAGTCATAATGATATGGTAATAGGGTTTGGCTGGGCATACTGGCCACTGCATTTGTGGAGGCCAAATCTTGCCTTAAATGGACTCTGGTAGCTCACTTTGGGGCAGCCAAACCGCCGCTCATAGTTTTCCGATGTTGGGTTTTGTCTTAGGGCCTCCAGTAGTTGGTGCTGGTCTCAGCCCTTCAAAGGAGCTCTTTCTGCATCATTCTAGCTTCAGAGGTGGACTTTCTTCAAGTACGATGCAAGGTCCCGCAATCGATGGGTCGTTGGGGCTTCAACCTAGCTAGATGGTCTCTAGAAGATCACAGAGGTAGGGAGAGTCTGTTGGTGGTTGTTTGGATATGTCTTCTAGGGATTCCAATTTCATTTTAGAATGAGGGATTCCTGAGGTTGATTGGTGACTCTATTAGGATCTTATTATGCTCCAATGATAGGATAAGGAGGGGTATGTCATCTGTGGAGGCCCGTATCTTTGTTGAGATTGATCTTACCCACCCCCTACTAAAGAAGATTGACCTTCAGGTGGAGGATTCTTTCACCTGGTTTCATGATCTAGTGTACCCGGTGTTCCCCAGATTTTTCTCACATTTCCTCCTTCAAGTCCATTATCTCCAAGTCTGTCGGCATCGTGGAAACAAGGTTCACAGTATGCTTCCCAGATTGGAGGCACGGAGGGGTGATAGTGAGTGTCTTTCTCCCTTTCCTTATCCTAAGGTGACTCTGTAGCTGGTTCATGAGCCCTTGCTTGCTTCCCCTCCTACTCCCTCAGAGGCCTCCCTAGAGGTCTCTTCGGTGTAGGTGGTTTCAGAAGCACCATAGGGGGAAATGGACCTCATTCCCTTTATCCCAAGGAGTATTTCTTCTTCCCAGGGTTCCCCCTCCCTATTTTTTCATGAGAACCACTTGAATATTTCTCTAGCAATCTATCTATAAAGTTTTAAGGGAACATAGATTTTTTCTATGTCTTCCCTCACTATGGTTGCTTCCGGTAAAGATTTAGAGAAGAACTAGTGGGCTATGGTGGTGTTTTCCCATACCATAGGAGCCCCCTCTAAGGGATTCTCCCCTCCTATCTCAGATTCCCCTCCATGACTACCTTTAGTTGGTTCCTTCCCTTGGATAGAGGGATCCAAAGTAGGAGAAGGGGAATATGTGGCTCCCATTAGGAGGAAATGAAACTCATACAGGATAGGAAGCCCTGTCACACCTGTGGTGTTGCTGGTTAAGGAACCAGGGGTGTGCGCAAGATAAAAGTCCAAGATGCATCAAGGTAGTTCTTCCTCCCACTTTTAGAAGGTGAATATCTCTGTAACTAGTCCCAGGTTAGTCTCTTTAAAATGATACCCTTGCTCATTTGGAATGCTCATGGTCTAGGAGCCTGGGTAAAGTCAGAATTTTTAGCCTCAGAAATATCCAACCACAAAGTGACAGTGGTGGACATTCTCGAACACAAACAACAACCAAACAGAATTTGGGAGTTTTTCATAAGGCTACAGATGCATGGAAGCATGTAGGATGAGCTGGTTAATAGGCATATATGGATCTTTTTGCATAGGATGTGCAATGTGGACTTGATTCAAGTGGGGAATCATTTCCTCACAGTTAAGTTAACCCACAACCTCATTCTATTATATGTTTCCTTTATGTATGGAAGCTACAACAGGCACTCTCAGGAATATTTATGGAGAGATTTAAGCATGTTCGACCCTGGACCTACGGCATGGATAGTGGGTGGGGACTTTAATGTCATGGCTCATCCAGATGAAAGGTAGGGAATAAGACCTTTCCCAAGGCAATCCAACCTTGATTTGGTTCATTTCATGGCAGCCAAGGACCTCTCGGACCCCGTCTTTGTGGGTGAAAAATTCACATGGAGTAATAATCAGCAGGGTCCATGTCCTTAGTGGGGTCTTTTAGAACGTTTCTTGGCTAATATTCATGCAATCTCGGTCTTCTCTAGAACTGAGTTGACCCATCTGGTTCGGGGAATCTCAGACCACTCACCACTTCTTGTGTCTCTGGACTCCTCGCCATAGTTATTGGACTGGTTTAGATTGAGTAAGTATTGGGCAGAAAAACCGGGATTCCATGACCTGGTTAGATCTATTTGGGCCATCCCTTTGCAAGGAAACAAATGGCTTATTTTCACAATAAACAGAGGAGGCTGAAACTTAAACTCCAATCACGGGCGACTGGCCTGGATGCCTCTGAAGAGGTTGTTAAATACATTATGTAGGAAGTCGAGAGACAAGAGATTAGTTTTTAGGAGGAGTGGTATGAGGGTCCCCTGTGGAAATCTTGGAGAAGAAGGGTTTTCTGGCTGATTTACTTATAAATCAAGAGTGTTTGGCTAAGGAGATGGCTCGAATCAAGTTGCTTAAAGAGGGAGATAAAAACTTGGTGTTTTTCACGCATACATCAAGGAGAGGGGAAATCTGGTGTCATATACATGGAATATTTTAAAATAATTTTACATTTAATTTCCATTAATGCATTGTTTTGGGGGTTTCCAAAGGTTTTATGGAATAATAGGTGAGTTTTCATGAATTGGGCCAAACTGTGAGCCCAATTCCAGATTTAAAAATAAATTTTGTTTCTTTTATAAATTTTTTATTTTTTAATATTTTTTAGTCATTATAACTCCTAAATGTCCTCCCTTAATATATTAATACCACCAAGTCAATTTGGGGCCTTTAGAAATCCATAACCAATGTTTATTGGGGTTTTTATTTAAGGGGTTGGCCTGCCCGAAAGCCCAATTCCAGTTTTAAAATTAAATTTTGTTTGTTTTATAACTTATTCAATTTTTGGTCTTTTTTGGTGATTACAAGTCTCACCCAAGACCATTTAACCCAGACACACGTCTAAACTCTCTCCCCACTCTTTGGAGCTGTGGTTCATCGCGAATTGGTGTATAACTCCATAGGGTTCCTCAAATCGTCCAGATTTGAAGAGATAACTTCTTTCTTTAATAACTCTCTTAATTCTTAATATTTTTCCTCCATTATAGTCCCTAAATGTCCTAATTATTCTTGTTCGAACTAAACCTGAATTGTGGCTATTTTAAATTTCAGATACTGTTGTTTTGGAGTGATTACTTCAAGATACTTCAAGTAAGTGAGTCCATTTCTTTTCTCTTTCAAATGGATTAGGGTTTCATTCAATTTTACTAGGGATTCTTACCTTTTTATTAATGTACCAAATGTACATAGGGTAGGGTTTATAACCTAGGGTTTAACCTTGGGTTTTCTTGGTCTTTTATTGTGGTTTTAGGTTTGATCTAGGTCCCTCTTGTTGTGGTGGTGGTGCGATTTGATTTTCACACAAAGGATTCAAGGTTTTTACTAATTTGGTAGGTGATTCCATTGTGCATGAAATTTTTGTGAATTAGCTTGTTGTGTTTATGTTATTTTAATGTTTATTTTATTTTAATGTTTCTGCAAAAATTGGTTTTAGTGGAATTTATAAAGCAAATGAATTTTAAGTGCCAATTTTTGGTGAAATTGGGGGTTTTTCATACAAATCTTTTATTGGTTCATTTAGGGATGTCCTATAATTACATAGTTGATTTTATTGAATTTTATTAGGACTGGAAATCATTTTTTAATGTTTATTATTTTTGGTTGTTGCTACGAAAGTTGGCTTAAATGGTGTTTGGGAAGCAAATGGGCTTAAAGTGTCATGTTTGTGTGAAAATGGGGGGTTTTAAAGGACATAACTTCTTGGTTCACATGGGGCTGCCCCATAACTGAATTTTTGGTTTCATTAAAGGGTATTGAACTGAAATTTTTTTTTGACTTAAAAGTGTGCACATAGTGTGCAAAGTGGATATTTCAGAGAATTTTGGGTGCAAAATAATGTGATATTTTTAGAGGTTGTTTTATTAAAAATCTAAGTGTTTTGTTGCATGTTTTAAGTGGTATAAAATGTGATAGCTATTGTATTGGTTGTGTTTGACCATTAATGGTGTCTTATATGAAAATTTATTTATGTTTCATACTGAAATTTATTGATCACAAAAGGGGAAGCCCGGGTACCTAGGTGGGGCGGATTTGTACTAGTATAGCTAGTGGACCGGATGGGTTTTGTCCCTATTTCACTTAGCATTGGATAAATAAAACTCTAACTAAACTATGTTGATTATTATTGGGGACCACTAGGCTATGGGTATGTTCCCTACTAGTGTCTCGTGCATGAGAAGAAATTTTTCTATGGTTACTTTACACCGAGGTACGAGGTACATAGGGCCCAAGACAACCTAGTGTCGAGGGGTGTTCCCAATGTTGTTGCTCATTGTATTTGTAGTATTTACCCATGTCTTAGGGTGTTTTTGGTAGTAAATTACAGTATATAAACTTTCTATTTAAATGCATGAACATTCTGAAATTTTTTTTATTGAAAACTATTTTCAAGTGAAAGTTACAATTCTTGGAATTTTGACACTATTCTTCCTTGCCTATTAAAACTGCTTACTTTTTCACATTGTATTGCTTGATATTTGGAATCATTGGGTGTTATACTATTTGGATTATGATCATACCCTACTTACACCCCTTGGGTGTAAGTAGACTTGGTTATGTTTGAATCAGGTAAAGTAAAGGTTAAGGGTGATGGCGGTTCAGGGTGTTAGTTCCCATCCTTGGTGCGGAGTTGTGGAGACGGCTTGTGGGTGATTACCCCTTGTCATGTGGAGTCCTTGGGGATGTCTTGATGCTATCTTTATTTGTATTTGGACCTCTTTTATTGTCTTTAAAACAATGTATTCAGTTCTGGTTTTTGGTTAAGACTTGTTCGGCTCGAAAATTTCAGATTTATACTATGGATTGTTTTAATGTGTTATGCTTTCATACTCGGGTAAATCATTACCAAACATAAATTAATGATACCCAGGCACTTGTACCAGCCCGTTGGGAAAGGGAAAGACCTTAGGGCCTTGTCACAAGCTGGGTTTGGTGCCAGTATTGGTGGTAACTAGATTTGGTTTGTGAAAAAATGGTATTAGATGAGGTAAACGTTTTTGGGTTATATTGTTATTTTGGGATGAGTCGGGATAGACAAGAGCTAGGACTATTGGGGATCGGGGTTTTGGTTGTGAGTAGGTTTCATGGCCCTCACCTCTCATGGCAGACCTTGAGTCACCAGGGGATATTAGAATTTACGAATTGACTTCACTTCCAGGTGAGACGTGTGGGCTACAGACCACATGTGGACATCAGGTGGATTTTGTGACTGTTTCATTTTGTAGAAATATGCCTCCCCAGAAAGCTCCCACGCACCCACAAAAGGAAGCTGGAGAGAGTTCTCCCACACCGATTGATCAGAGGCTCATGGAGGTTGTGGTTCGATCTATCCAAGCTTTGGGATAGGGACTATCTCCTACTCTTATTCCAGTTAGGGCAGAAGAGACAGATCCTAGAAAAGATAAAGCACAAGTGTTTCTAAAAAACAAGCCTCCTACCTTCCGAGGTAGCTCAGAACCCCAGGAAGCAGAAGAATGGCTCGAGAAGATCAAGTGTATGTTTTAGTTCTTGGAAACATCTGAGGATCTTAGGGTTAAGTGTGCCTCCTTTCTATTGGAGGGTCCCAACTGTAAGTGGTGGGAGTCAGTGCTTCAGGCTGGGAAGAATGAGCAGATGCACTGGGGAGATTTCAAGGCTGTCTTCAATGAACAGTATTTCCCTGAGGTTTTGGTTCATGCTAGATCTGGAGATTTCATGGAACTTGTTCAGGGGAATCTATCTGTGATGGAGTATTCTAACCGTTTCACTGATTTGGTTCGGTACGCTCCAGAAATTGTCTCTAATGATCAAGAAAATTCCCAGAGGTTTGAGAAAGGCTTGCGACCAGAGATATACTCCCAGGTGTTCTTGTTTAAGTTGAGGACCTATGCTGAGGTCGTTGACCGGGTGTGCATGGTGGAGATTTATAGTAAAGTCAGGGCTGGTTTCTATGGTTCAGTATCAGCAGTGGGAAGTGGCAGCTTCTTAGAGAAGAAAAGGAAGTGGGATGATCATGTGAAGAAAGGAGGTGGCAGTTCAGGCCACTCTTCCAGGCAGTTTTCTTCCACGGCTTCTGATGTGAGATCGGTCGTGTGCCACCAGTGTGGGAAGCCCGGAAACATCCGACCATAATTCCACTTCCTCTGAAATCTTATTACCAATGTGGAGGTATGGGTCATTTACAGCGTTTCTACAGAGTGTCACGTCCACTTCCAAGTGGGGCAGGGTCAATGGATTCAAGAGGAGTGCCAGCACAGTCCGATCCATCGAGGACTGGGGGATCTCGATTTAGAGGTCATGGTGGTAGGGCTGGATCATCTTCTCAGCAGAGCCAATTCAGGGCACAACCACAGACTAGTGGTCATCCTCAGGCAGATACTGGACATCTCCATGCAGTGGATCAGGCACCAGCAGGATCAGAGGTGGGGTCGTCAACAGTTCGAGGTACCGTTTTGATTGCATCTTCTATAGCTGCTACTCTTTTTTGATATTGGTGCCTCTGATTCATTCATTTCTACCCATTTTGTGGACATTCTGAATTTTCTAACTAATTTGACGTCTTTCTCAATGGAGTTGGTGACACCACTGGGAAAGAAGGAGCAGGGTCTCAAGTGCCCATCGTGTGCGCTTTTTGTGTCAGGGGTTGAGATGGAGTGGGACCTCCTGGTCTTAGATATGGACCTCTTTGATGTCATACTCAGTATAGATTGGCTAGTACCCTTCTAGGCACATATTGATTGCTACAGACGGCGTGTGAGTTTCACAGCACCTGATGGGAGTCGTCAGGTTTTTCATGGAGAATGGGATCCTCAGTTAGGTCGCGTAGGACCTCCACTCCCAGAGTTGGTAAGTGTTATCTTCCAGTTGTCTTTTCTCATTATAGAGGATGGTATTTCCCCTGAAGGTGCACTACCTCATGTAGTGAATGAGTTTCCGGAGGTATTCCCAGATGTTTTTTTCAGGTTTTCCCCCCGGAGCAGGATGTGGAGTTTTCAATTGATCTAGCGCCGAGAACACAGCCGATATCTCTCCCCTCATACCGTATGGCCCCCACCGAGATGAGGGAATTAAATATATAGTTGGATGACTTAGAATCCAAAGGATTCATTCACCCGAGCATCTCTCCTTGGGTCGCTCCTGTGTTGTTCACAAAAAAGGCTGATGGATCCCTCCAGTTGTGCATTGACTACCGGAAGCTGAATAAGGTAACAATTAAAAACAAATACCCTTTGCCCAAAATAGATGATTTGTTTGATCAGTTGAAGGGGGAAAAGTGGATCTCAAAGATAGACCTTCTTTTAGGGTATCATCAACTCAGGGTGAAGGATTCATATATCCCAAAGACAACCTTTTGAAGAAGGTACGGCCACTTTGAGTATTTGGTCATGCCCTTCGGATTGACCAATTCTCCAGCAGTCTTCATGGAACTCATGAAAAGGGTATTTCATCAGTATCTCGATTCCTTTGTTGTGGTGTTTGTGGATGACATTCTGGTATACTCTGGCTCTAAGGAGGAACACGAACATCACTTGAGGATCATTTTGGGTACATTACGGGATCACCGCCTCTATGCAAAGTTGTCAAAGTGCACTTTCTAGATTAGGGAGGTGAGATTTCTGGGGCATGTGATCTCATAGTATAGAGTTTCAGTGGACCCTGAGAAAATTAGTGTGGTCATGTTGTGGGAGCAACCGAAGAATGTGTTTGAGATCAGGAGTTTTCTTGGCTTGGCTGGTTATTACAGGCGATTCATTCGGGATTTCTCTCGGCTTTCTTCGCCGATGACTACCCTCACCCGAAAAGGGGTGAAGTTTTTATGGGGTCCAGAATGCCAGTCATCATTCGAGGAGCTGAATAGGAGGATGACTACCACCCCCATGCTAATTTTTCCAAAGGCTATAAAGTGATATGTGGTCTATTGTGATGCTTCAGGTATGGGTCTTGGGTGTGTGCTTATGCAGGATGATCACATGGTCGCGTATGGCTCTCTCCAACTTCGACCACATGAAACGAAATACCTGACCCATGACTTGGAGTTGGCAGTAGTGATGCATGCTTTGAAGACATGGTGTCACTACCTCTTTGGGGAGAAGTTTATGGTCTACTCTGATCACAAAATCTTGGCTTATATCTTCTCGCAGAAGGACCTTAACTTGAGGCAGTGTTGCTGGATCGAGTACTTACAGGGGTTTGACTTTGACATTGTCTATACCCCAGGTAAGGGTAATGTAGTGGCTGATGCCTTGAGTAGAAGGGTTTCAGTGCAGGCTTTGAGGAAGTCCAATGATGAGTGGGCATTGATGGGGCTCTTTTCTCAGATGCATGTGGAGACCAGGTAACATAGTGGAGGGGCATTCTTGGCAAGCATCCAATTAACTTCTTCTCTGTTGGAGTTGATTCAGCGGGAATAGCCCAGTGATGAACTTTTTCAACGGTTGAAGTAGTTTCTTCATGGTGGGGAGACATCCTCTGATTGGTCATCATCTCCTGAGGGCATCTTTTTGCTTCAAGGGTCGTTCAGTAGTGTCGTTATCTCTACGGAAGGTGGTGATGCAGGATAGCCACCAGTCTCATTGGTCTGTTCATCCAGGTGCCACTAAGATGTATTATGATGTCCATTGGCAGTTTTGGTGGCCTGGTATGAGACGGGACATTGCAGACTTTGTTTCAAGATGATACACATGCCAACAGGTGAAAGCATAGCACCAAAGGCCCTCCGGTTTGCTCCAGCCATTACTCATTCCTACCTGAAAGTGGGATGAGGTTTCCATGGACTTCATTATTGTCTTAACACATACAACTAGGGGTAATAATTCCATTTGGGTGGTGATTTATCATCTGACCAAATCATCCCACTTAATTCTGATCAGAGATACATCTAAAGTGGATGAGTTAGGCCGTTTGTATATTCATGAGGTGGTGAGACTCCATGGTGTTACATCAGCAGTTTTCTCATATATAGACCCTCGTTTCACTTCTCAGTTCTGGGAAGGCCTTCAGAAGGCCTTGGGGTCTCAGATTAATATGAGCACGACATACCATCCTCAGACGGATGGTCAGACAGAGCGGGCAAATCAGATTTTGGAGGACATGCTCTGTGCATGTGTATTGGACTTTGGAGGTTCCTGGGATAGCCATTTGGGGTTGGTTGAGTTTTCTTATAATAACAGTTACCAATCCTCTATTCGAATGGCTCCTTTTGAGGCACTCTATGGTCGGCCGTGTTGGTCCCCCCTATGTTGGGCTAAGGTAGGTGAGACCTCACTGCTGGGGCCGAGTCTAGTGTAGGAGATGTCTGAGAGGGTCAAGTTGATTAGGCAGAGTTTATTGATAGCTCAGAGTCTTCATAAATCATATGTTTACCGAAGGCATCGTGACCTAGAGTTTTTTGTGGGTGATAGGGTATTCTTGAAAGTGGCCCCTCGTTTGGGCCATCATCGATTAGGGAAGCAAGGGGAAGCTGACACCGCGGTATGTCGGGCCCATTTGATATCATAGAGCGTATTGGAAAAGTGGAATGCAGGTTGGAATTACCTTCTCAGTTGACATCCATCCATGATGTCTTCCATGTCTCCCAGTTAAAGAAATACAACCCGGATCCATACCATGTGGTGAGTTGGGAAGAACTGGAGTTAGAGCCTGACTTGTCTGTTATTGAGCGGCCAGTGCAAATAGTGGACTCACAAATGAAGGTTATTCAAGGGAATTCCATTCCATTGGTCTGGGTTCATTGGAATCATGGTAATGATACACATGAGACCTGGGAGCGGAAGTCATGGGTTGAGGAAGAGTATTTGTTCCTGTTTTATGATCAAGCTTCAAGTTGACTTTCCGGGATGGAAAGTTTTCATAGTGGGGATAATTGTCATATACATGGAATATTTTAAAGGAATTTTTCATTTAATTTCCATTAATGCATTGTTTTTGGGGTTTCCAAAGGTTTTATGGAGGAATATGTGAGTTTTCATGAATTGGTCCAAACTGTGAGCCCAATTCCAGATTTAAAAATAAATTTTTTTTCTTTTATAAATTTTTAATTTTTTAATATTTTTAACTAATTATAACTCCTAAATGTCCTCCCCTGATATATTAACACCACCAATTCAATTATGGGCCTTTATAAATCCATAACCAATGTTTATTGGGGTTTTTATTTAAGGGGTTGGGCCTTCCTGAAAGCCCAATTCCAGTTTTAAAATTAAATATTTTTTGTTTTATAACTTATTCAAGTTTTGGGATTTTTCGGTGATTCCAAGTCTCACCCAAGACCATTGAACCTATACACGTGTCTAAACTCTCTCCCCACTCTTTGGAGCTCTGTTTCATCGCTAATTGGTGCAGAAATACATAGGGTTCCTCAAATCGTCCAGATTTGAAGAGGTAACTTCTTTCTTTCATAACTCTCTCAATTATTTATATTTTTCCTCCATTCCAGTCCCTAAATGTCCTAATGATTCTTGTTAGAACTAAACCTGAATTGTGGCTATTTTAAATTTCTTATACTTTTGTTTTGGAGTGATTACTTCAAGATACTTCAAGTAAGTGAGTCCATTTTTTTTCTCTTTCAAATGGATTAGGGTTTCATTCAATTTGACTAGGGATTATTCCCTTTTTCTTGAATTAACAAATTTTAATAGGGTAGGGTTTATAACCTATAGTTTAACCTTGGGTTTTCTTGGTCTTTAATTGTGGTTTTAGGTTTGATCTAGGTCCCTCTTGTTGTGGTGGTGGTGTGATTTTATTTTCACACAAAGGATTCAAGGTTTTAACTAATTTGGTAGGTGATTCCATTGTTCATGCAATTTTTTGTGACTTATATTGCTGTGTTTATGGTATTTTCATGTTTATTTTATTTTAATGTTTCTTAAAAAATTGGTTTTAGTGGCATTTATAAAGCAAATCAATTTTTAGTACCAATTTTTGGTGAAATTGGGGATTTTTCATAAAAATCTTTTATCGGTTCATTTGGGGATGTCCTATAATTACATAGTTGATTTTATTTAATTTTATTAGTACTGGAAATCATGTTTTAATGTTTATTATTTTTGGTTGTTTCTTCGAAAGTTGGTTTAAATGGTGTTTGGGAAGCAAATGGGCTTAAAGTGTCATGTTTGTGTGAAAATTGGGGTTTTTAAAGGACATAACTTCTTGGTACACATGAGGTTGCCCCATAACTGAATTTTTTGTTTAATTAAAGGTTATTGAACTGAAATTTTGTTTTTTTTTACTTAAAAGTGTGCACATAGTGTGAAAAGTGGATATTTCAGAGAATTTTGGGTGCAAAATAATGTGAGATTTTTAGAGGTTGTTTTATTAAAAATCTAAGTGTTTTGTTGCGTGTTTTAAGTGGTATAAAATGTGATAACTACTATATTTGTTGTGTTTGACTATTAATGGTGTTTTATATGAAAATTTATTTATGTTTCTTGCTGAAATTGATTGATCACAAAAGGGGAAGCCCGGGTACCTAGGTGGGGCGGATTTGTACTAGTACGGCTAGTGGACCGGATGGGTTTTGTCTCTGTTTCACTTAGCATTTGGATAGAGAAAAATCTAAATAAACTATGTGTATTATTATTGGGGACCACTAGGTTATGGGTATGTTCCATACTAGTGGCTCATGCACGAGAACAGATTTTTCTATGGTTACTTTACACCGAGTTATGAGGTACATAGGGCCCAAGACAACCTAGTGTCGAGGGGTGTTCCCAATGTTCTTGCTCATTAGATTTGTAGTATTTACACATGTATTAGGGTGTGTTTGGAAGTAAATTACAGTATATAACCTTTCTATTTAAATTCATGAACATTCTGAATTTTTTTATTGAAAACTATTTTCAAATGAAAGTTACAATTCTTGGAATTTTGACACTACTCTTCCTTGCCTATTAAAACTGTTTACTTTTTCACATTGTATTACATGATATTTGGAATCATTGGGTGGTATCCTATTAGGCTTAGGATCAAACCCTACTTATACTCATTGGGTGTAAGTAGACTTGGTTATGTTTGACTCAGGTAAAGGAAAGGCTAAGGGTGATGGCGGTTCAGGGTGTTAGTTCTCATCCTTGGTGCGGAGTTGTGGAGACGGCTTGTGGGTGATTACCCCCTGTCATGTGGAGTCCTTAGGTCTGTCTTGATTCTGTATTTATTTGTATTTGGACCTATTTTATTGTATTTAAACCAATTTATTCAGTTCTGGTTTTTGGTTAAGACTTGTTTGGCTTGAAAATTTCAGATTTATACTATGGATTGTTTTAATGTGTTATGCTTTCATACTCAGGTAAATCTTTCCCAAACCCAAATTAATGATACCCGGGAACTTGTTACAGCCTTTGGGGATAGGGAACGCCCTTCGGGACTTGTCACGGGCTGGGTTTGGTGCTGTTATTGGTGGCAACCAGATTTGGTTTGTGACAGCTGGTCAAACTGAACATCCGACTGGAGGATGTTTCCTTCATGGAGGATAGAGACACGGTGGGAGACATGGTCAATTCCTTCTTCCAGGAGCTTCTGGATGGTGCTAATGACCACTTGGATACTAGTTATCCTTCAGAACCATCGAACATCTTTTATGTGATTCCTACCTATGTGTTTTTTCAGATCAATGACAGCATGGGGGAAGTGCCTAGAAAGATAGAGATTAAGGGTTTGCTCATGCATTTGAATCTGGATATCATGGAGGGACCTAATGGATTTCTTAATTCTTTCTACAAGGACTCCTGGGAATTGGTGAATGATGACCCAATAGATGCCATTCGGGATTTATTTAGGGGAGATCTTACCCATAGTAACTTGTTCCACCACTCTCATCCTGATTTCCAAGTCGAAAAACCCCTCTTCGATCTCGCACTACCACCCGATGTGTATGTGTAATGTTCCATACAAGATCTTGGATAATATCATCAACTTCAAACTATCTATCCATATCCCTCACTGCATTTCCCTGGAAAAACATGGGTTCATTAAAGTTTAGTCGATCCAGGAAGCCATCACTTTTTCTCAAGAGATGCTCAATGACATCAACATCAAAACTAGAGGGTCTAACATGGTTATTAAACTCTAAATGAGCAAGGCATACAACCGGGTGGAATGGAGCTTCATTAATATAGTTCTATCAGGAATGGGTCACAAATCTTGGAACATTGATATTATCTTCCATTTCTTCAGCTCTTCATGGTTATTAGTTTCCTTTATGGGAAAATCATATGGGTTCTTCAAGTCCACTCGAGGCCTCAGGCAAGGGGAACCCATCTCTCCATCTCTGTTCATTCTCATTAAAGACGTACTGAGCCGTCTCATCCAAAGAAGCATCAATAATGGAGGCATCCTTCTATATCAGCATCGGCTAAAGGCCCTGACAATTTCTCACCTAATGTTCACTGATGATACCATCTTATTTCTGAATGGTAAGAGTAATTCCATTCACATCTTAAATAGAGTGCTGGATGTTTATTTCTAGTGGAGTGGTCAGATGATTAACAATGGTAAGAGTGATTTCTACATTTACAACTGGTGTTCCACAGCGAGAGTGGAGGTTGTTAGTAGTTTACTTGGAATTCATAGGGGGTTATTCTCTATGATTTACCCTGGCACTCCCATATTGCCTGGAAGGCTTTGTATTCGCAACTTTGACGACCTACATACTAAGATCTCAGATAGAGTTCTGAACTAGAAAAATAAATTTCTGTCTTTCAGTGGAAGGATCACCCTAGTGAACAACATGCTAGTGGCCTCTCTAATTCATGGTTTATCATCCAAAAAGGTGCTTAAGGGTGTGATCAAATCCATTGATAGTATCCTTTCCAATTTCCTTTGGTATCTATTTTTAGAGGGGAAGAAACACTAGGTGGAATGGAGTAAAATGGCAAGTCCGGTTGGGGTGAGGGATCAGCGTGCACAATTTGGTTGATACCCTCTACTGCATGCATGCGAGGCTCACCTGCAGTGTTCTGTAGCTTCATACTCTCTATAGGATTACCATGAACGCATATACTTCGGGCCTCAGGGTCTTAGTACAGGGGAACCTAGATTCCATTTGGTTGTTGATTGGCCCCATTGTTGAAAATCTTCATCCCTTATCTCATTGGACTATTGGAAACAACTATCTTTCCTTATGGAACCAGATTAGAGTGGTGCAGTGCTGGAGTTCCCTAGATTTCCGGCCACTTATATTTAGTACAGGGAAGATATCCTTTTCTCGTCTTTCATAAAAATGGTCTTGGATGATAATCATCTTGAGTATTGTAAACTCATTTATTTAAATACAGAGGAGGATAAATGCATCTTCACCACTTCCTCCTCGAGCTTGTTCTCATCGAAGGATTTCCGTGGCACTGTTAATGAGCAGGTCTAGGTTGAGAGCTGGGATGAGATTGTTTGGGTCAAAAACATTCCAACCAATATTGACTTTATAACCTGGAGGATTCAAAATAGAGACCTTCTGAATGGCAATAATATCCATAGATGTGGTATTCAACTTGCGTCCAGGTATGTTTGTTATAGCGTGCATAGTGAGGAAAGTTCTACTCATCTGCTCTTCAGCAGCATTTAGGAATGCGAGGTATAGAATTCTCTTAGGGATTTATCTATAACCATCTCCTCAAATGAGACTATCTCCTCCTTTCTTACTAAGTGGTATCGTGGTTCAGAGGGTGGAGGCCCAGAGAGGGTGGCTCGCTCGGTTTTGCTGCATGTGGGGTGTTTGTGTCTTTGGAAAGTGAGGAATAGAGTGAAATATGAGGGAGTGGTAGTATCCTCTCATGTAATTATTTTCTGGGAAAAATGGTTATTGGACTTGAACAAGGCAGTGAGGTCTTGGAGGGAGTCACCTTCCCTTCATCGTTTTCAGACTAGATCTAGTGAGGTCTTTCCATCTAGTAATAGGGAGGGTAACTGTGTATGATGGAGACCTCTCTCAGGTGGATTAAAACTCAATACGGGCAGCTCTTGTGTTCAAGGGAGCATGTGGGGAGGAGGTGTGGTGATGGATAGTACTGGCTCATTTTTATTAGAATTCTCGGCCGGACTGGGCCAAGGATCTTCCCTTCAAGTGGAGGTAGTGGCAATGCTCACCAGGCTCAAACTATGCATGAAATAGGGGTTGGATGTATCCAAAATTGACACAGACTCCTTAATTGTCCACAAATCATTGAAAGAGAATGGTGATGCTCCTTGGTCGGTTTTCTATGTCATCAAGAAATGTAAAATCATAATCAAGAACAACGCTCGTACTCTTCACACCTAGATAGAGGGGAACTAGGTTGTGGACTACTTGGACTCAGTGTACTTTAATGGAATGGATAAGGTGTTTTTATACTCTATAGTAAGTATTAAACCTAATGGTATTGACTTTATTAAAGGGGATTCATTAGGACTTCACCATTTTAGGCCCCCGTAGGTTCTTTTTTAGAGCGGGGGAGTGGGGAGGGGTTCCTCTTCGAGCCTTATTTTTGTATTTTTCTATTCTTATTTATAAAATTACATTATGATTATGATGTTTTGGTAATATTATCAACTAAGAAGATGTGAATTAGGGATTTTTGAAATTTTGGATTTGGAGATAATTAATTCTAGAATTAATTATGTGATATAGAGATGTTCATTAGAGATAATTAATTTATGAATTAATTATGTGGTATTCTATTTGAGAATTTAGATAATTAATTGTGGAATTAATTATGGGATTTTGAGTTGTGGGTTATGATTAATTAATTGATGGGTTAATTAATGGGTTTGACATACTTAATTAATTGGGGAATTAATTAAGTTGTTTTAGGTGATTAGTTAATTTTTGAGTTGACTAATATAAATTATTGCATTTAACTAATTGTTGAGTTAGTAATGGAATTTATTTGGATAATTAATTGTTGAATTAATAATGTGATGAATGGTAGCATGGTAATTTAGTTGTGAATTAAATAATGGGAACATGGTCATTCTAATGTGTAAGGTATGAATGGTAACATGGTCATTTAGTTATGAATTAAAGAATGGTAACATGGTCATTCTCATGTATTTGGTATGAATGGTAACATGGTCATTTAGTTGTGAATTAAAGAATGGGGAGATGGTTATTCAATTATGCAATGAGTGAATGGTAACATGTGAATTCAAGTATGAATTAAATAATTGTATCAATGGAATTTTGAGATATAATATCACTTGGGAATAATTTGAGCTCCGACATGAGATGAAGTAAGGATCGAGGTATGGGGTTCTATGAGAAACTAGGGGTTGATGTAGTTAAATAAAGATTAATTGATAATGTGACAACCATTTACTTTTGTACTGCAATTATTTTTTTATAACACTACATACACTATTATTTGACTGGATATTTTTTTAGATGCTATTGGTGGTGGCCTAATGAGTTGTACTCACACCCTACTTGGGCTATCTGATCAGTCCACGAATAGACTTTGTGTTTTCTAGATAGGTTAAGGGAAATGGTGTTGAGATATATGGATATGTTGAGATAGATCTTAGACGAGGGAACCAAACAAGGTTTAGGAACCGCTTGGGGGGTCATCAGTGTCTTTATTTTTTGTTGAATTTTAGACACTTGACACGTACATGGACATGTAATATTTTCATCTTTATTTTTGATATTTTATTTCCAATTTTGTTTATCATGAGATATTAGTAATGTTCATAGTTATATGTTATTATGTTATTTCTAATTTATTTCTTCTGGTGTATTACTCTGATAATAAATATTTTAGTCTCCCCATTACTATTATTAGACCCTCACTTCTATTCATAAACCTTTTTCATACAGAGAGGCACACTTTAGGTCATGTGACCGACCAGTTTGGGGCACCGGTGTGTGGCACCCAAGACGGGATGTTACAAAGTGGTATAAAATGAGTTTTATTTTATTTTATTTTGTCTTACTATTTGGGAAAGGTATACAAGAGAGTAAAAATATTCAAGCCTTGGTTATGATCTCATGCATGGGAGTAGTTAACCTGTGTATGGGGGAGAACCCAAGTACCCAGGGTGGGATTGTTGCTACTGTTATTTGTTGTTACAATTGAATATTATTTCACCTTGGGTGATGAAATTGTTTTGTGATGTGATTATTGATGTTGATATTTTATGAGATTTGACTAATGACAAAACATATCATGTGATTTGAGATTACATTCATCTTTCTAGGAACTCAGGGTTATTGTGACATGCACAATTTTAGGCGTGAACAGAAAACAGGTTATGGGTATGTTGTTGATCGTGAATTGTTTTCCTTGATTCTGAAATTGAAATGAAAATAGTTCCTAACATGAAATTGATAATGATTTTAAAATGATGTAATATGAGAATAAATTGGTATCTAAATTAGAAACTTGAATAATGAGAATGTGGTTACCCTTGTTAACTAATACCTAGGTGTTGGGTGGTTAAGGGTAGTGATAGAACCTCATTTTTTAACCACGTGATGAGGGTTTGGGAAAATAATTGTTTTGGATTGTTGTGTTTCCCTCTTATCTAAACGTGTGTTTTTTAACTGTTTACTAAGGTACGTGTTTGGAATTTTAGAGAGTATACCTCCATGAAGATGCTTGTTTAGAGGATAACCAAAGGAAATGGATTGTAATTATTCTCTAGTGATGGAACCCAAGGCATTGATTTTTTTAGGTGAGGAATTAGGGGATAAGTTCCAAGAGATATTTTCTTGGTTTTTAAGAATCATGGGAAGGGACCCAGGTTGGTTTGTGAAGAGTATGTATGATCTGGAGAGGGAGTTCCAGTTGTATCACCCTCTAACTTTTACTAGAGAGGGTGGACTTGAGGGAGATGAGTTCTAGGTTGAGTCTATCGAGAATATACTTGACCACTTGGAGACTCATGTAGAGAGAATGGTCAATTTGGTTTCTTATATGATATGAGGATCAGAAAATCACTGGTGAGAAGTTTAGGTGCAGATGGGACCTGCTGAGGTATGTTATGGAAGGAATTTTTGGAGAGGTTTGTGGAGCACTTCTATCAATAGATACTGAGGAAAGAGAGAGCTACTAAGTTCACAAGGTTGAATCATGGGAGTATGTCAATGATGGAATATAATAGATGTTTTATATATTTATGAAACTTTTCTCCAATGTTAGTAATGGATGATGCAGCTAAAATGAGACATTTTTAGGATGGGTTAAAATGTGATATTAGGTCCCATGTTAATCTTTTTTAATTAAGGATGTTTGTTAAGGTTGTGTATCGGGATCTCATAGGTGAGGGGAACCTGAAGGAGGCATATAGTACGGGACATATAGTTCTGGCTGGATGATCAGGAGGTATGGATTCTGAGAGTAGGAAGAATCTCCATGACAACATCATCTAGATCAGTGGGAAATAGAGCGCCTGAAGAGAGGGATTAGTAGAATGTGACCTTTCTCGAGTGACTTGTCACTAATGTGGTAGGTCAGGTCACTTCCATAGGAAGTGACCTTGACCACCAGTAGAGTTCAAATCTTTTGATAGGATGGAACATATACAGATGTTCTGCAAGACCCAGTGACAAATGGGAAGTGAGGGTGTAGTTGGGAAAAATCATAGTTTAGGAAGGGAATGTTCCATGCCATATTAGTATGGCAGCTGGAGTTCTATTGTCCGAGGTGGTATAGGTATTAGACATGGAGCTTTAGGGAAAGAGTGAACATATCAGCATAGTAGTTCATCATATGGGAGTCAGACTGTATCATAGGGAAGAGTGGTATGACATTTTTATGTGGTACAACATAGACTTGTGGATAGCAAGGCTGGACCATCAATAGTGAGAGGTACTATTCTTTTAACCATTGCTTTAGCTAGTTCATTATTTTATACTGGAGCCTCACATTACCTTTTTTATGAAAAAACTTTTGAATGGATTGATCTTAGTAATGGAGTTTGTGAGTGGAGTTATGACTATATATACTTCATTGGGAGTATAGTCTAGAGGAATCTATTTATGAAAAAGGTTTTCTATCGAAGTTGTAGAGTATCATTTTATATGGGATCTCTACATCCTAGACATGTCAGGCTTCGACCTAATTTTGGGTATGGAATGGATAGTCACATACCAAGACCATATTGATTATTACTGGAGGATAGTAAATTTTATGTCTCCTAAGGGTGGAAACTATATTCACCATAGAGAGTGGGATATGAATGCTGGCCGAGTAGGGCCAATTACTTAGAAATCTATAGAACATACATCCTAAGTCTCTAGTTTATTACTAAATGATGGCAATGTATAGTAATATGTACTTCTAACTGTAGTAGACCAGTTTTAGGATTTTTTTTTTGGAAGACTTATAAGGGTTTACACCCAATAGAGATGCAGAATTCACTATTAAGCTCATGTAAAAGGAAGAGTCAATTTCTATTCCACCATATATAATGGAACCAACAGAGCATAAATCCCTCAAGACTGAGTTGGATAAGCTATTGGATAAGGTATTTATTCATCTAAGTACACCACCTTGGGGTTTACCTGTATTGTTTTCAAACAAGGCTGACAGGAGTTTACACTTATGTGTTGATTACCATAAGGTAAATCGATTGACTATGAAGAACCAATATCCTCTTCCACATGTTAATGATATGTTTGACCAGTTGAGATGATCTTGTGTATTCTCAAATATTGACTTGAGATCAGGGTATCATCAGCTTAGAGTTTAGACTTCTGATATACCAAGGACTGCTTTCATAAGTAGGTACAACCTATATGGGTTTGTTGTAATTCTATTTGGGTTGATGAAAGCATCAGAAGTGTTTATGGCCATGATGAACAATATCTTCCATCCATACCTGGATCAGTTTTTAGTAGTATTCATGGATGACATCTTGGAGTACTCCAAGACTCGTGATGATCATGCCCAACATCCTGACATCATCCTGAGTACACTGAGAGAGCATCAGCTATATGCCAAGCTATCTATGTGCCTATTTTGGAATGATTAGGTACACTTCTTGAGTCATATCATCTTAGAGTAATGTGAAGGTTAATATAGTGGTTTCTTAGGAGCATCCTAAGAAAATATTTTATATCAGTATCATTTTGGGATTAGTTGGATATTATAGGAGGTTCATCCATAACTTTTCTCATTTTCTAGTTCCATTTTCAAGCTTGACCAAATAGGGGATAAAGTTCGAATGGTTAAAATCTATTGAGGATTTATTTAAAGAGATAATTAAGTGTTTGGAAATGATGCCAATATTGATCCTACATAATCCAGGTGAGGAGTAAATGATGTATTGTGATACTTTAAGGATTGGACTTGGAGATGTGTTAATGCAAGGAGATCGAGTTGTAGTGTATGGGTCTTAGTAGTTGAGGCCTCATGAACAAAACTAGACTAAAAATTATCTTATTTGGATACAGTGGTTTGTGAATAAAATGTTGGCGGCACTATCTTTTGGGTGAAAATTTTACTGTGTATACTAATCAAAAGAGAATAAAGTACATATTTTCACAGAGAAACTTGAATCTTCAACAGTGGATATGGGTTGAGTATATGTAGTCATTCGATTTTGAACTAGCATATACACCCAAAAAGGGGGATAGTTTTGATGATATTTTGAGTAGGAAAACTCATAACCAAGTGATTCGAGGGTCTAGTATCGAGTGAAAGAGGATGACCTTAATAGCTAAAATGTATGTGGTGGTTCAAGAGAGTCAAAAGAAGATGAATCTCATGTCAGTTTCTATGGAATATATACTTTTTAGATGGATCAGATATAGAAAATATGAGTATCTAGAATGTTTGACCTTGAGGGAAAGCTTTTAAGGTGGGGAGGCACCTTCAGAGTGGATCATAGATGAGTATGAGATTGTTTATTTCAGGAATAATATTTTTATACATGAAAGAATGTGAGAGGATATAATGTGTGAGTTTCATGCCTTTATGTTTGTAGTATATACAAGTGTGACCAAAATATACCATGACCTATGATGATAGTTTTGGTGGATAAGCATGAAAAAAGAGATAACATGATTCATGACATGATGTTACACCATCACTAGGTGTAGGCGGGGAATCAATAAACTGGAGGATTACTATATTCATTGTACATTATAGAATGGAAGTGGGAAAACATTACCATGGACCTTGTGGTGGGTCTCCCAAGGACTCCTAGGAAGAATGATTCTATTTGGTTGATTGTTGATTGACTGATGAAAGTAGCACATTTATTTCTTATATAATATACTTAATCATTGGAGAAACTGGGAGTTTTTTATGTTTAGAAGATATTCCAACTCTATGGGGTGCCACAAACTATTGTTTTAGAATGTGACTCGTGTTTTACTTCATTATTCTAGTAGGGCTTATAAAAGGAGCTCAGTATGTATGTTTTTATGAGTATAGATTTCCACCCCAGACAGATGGGAAGTCATAGTGTACTATATAGGTGCTTAAATATATGATGTGAGTGGGTGTTCTATACTTTATTTGATCATTTTATAATCAATTGTATTTATTATATATTTCATATAACAACAGTTTTTAGGGAATAATACAAATTGAACCATACGAGTCACTTTATGGTAGGCCATGCAGATCACTGTTATGCTAGTTAGAGGTAGGTGAGTTTGAGTTATTGGGACTGAGTCTCATGTTGGAGACAACAGATAATGTACAACTAATTAGGAAACATATGGCTAAAACTTATATTAGAAAAAAAAATTCATACACTAATATGCATCGACGGCCCCTAGAGTTTATAGAGGGTGATTGTGTATTCCTTCGAGTAATGCCTAGGTTGGCGCACAGTTAGGGAAAACCTTGTGCCTCAGCCCAACAAACCTTGAAACACCAGACAGTTTGAATTTTAATGGTTTGTGTATATTTTTTCTAACTATGAACCCTTTTAGGAGTAACTGTGCACCCCTTTAAAATGGGAACATGTTTTAGGCACATGGTTAGGGGAAACAGTGCATGGCTACCCAACAAACTATCTGTAGGAATAATTTTAGCCAAAAAAATAGTTTTGAATTTTTTTTTTTTGAACCCCAATTTTAACCCCAAATCGACACCCATTCAAACCTAGGTTCTATTTCATGATTATGGAGCCCTCCTAAAAAATTAAAATCCTTCCTGGACTCTTTTTTTCACAATTAAAATCCTGAATCGTAGATCTTCACCCCTCCTGGTAAGTGGATTCTATTTCGTTGGTTTCCCATTCATTATCCTTTCCTCTCCCATCCTTGGAAGGATTTATTATTCTTATATTGGGGATATAGATCTATGATTATATATATATATCTATATTAGAGAGATATTGATTTATTTGATCTTAACTTAGTCTTTTAGATCCAAATCTCATTCTACGCCATTATGACGCTCAAATTTTGGGGATTTCCATTTGGAGATCATTTTTCAATTAATTGAGATGGGTATTTTATAATTCAAACTCCATATTATTTATTTAATTTGAGTGTATTAATTTTTAGGATTTTTATTATATATTTATCAATTTTTTCTTGATTTAAATTAATTAATTTGGTAAATTGATTAACTGAGGAGATGTGAATTGGGAATTTGGGAAATTATTGATTTAGAGATAATTAATTTTTGATTTAATTATGAGATATATATATTTTTATTAGAGATAATTAATTGATTAATTTATTATTAATTATTGATATTGATAATTAAGATAATTAATTATTGAATTAATAATGAGATTCTGAGTTGTGGGTTTTGATTAATTAATTTATGTGTTAATTAAAGGGGTTGAAGTACTTAATTAATTAGGGGATTAATTAATGGGATTTATGTGATTAGTTAATTGTTGAGTTAACTAATGGAAATTATTTTATTTAACTAATTTTTGAATTGGTAATTTAATTAATGTGGATATTAATTTTTGAATTAATTATGTGATGAATAGTAAAATAGTCATTTAGTTTTGAATTAATGAATGAGAACATGGTCATTATAATGTGTAAGGTATGAATAATAACATGGACATTTAGCTATTAATTAAAGAATGATAACATGGTCATTCTTACGTATGTGGTATTAATGGTAACATGTTCATTTAGTTTTGAATTAAAGAATGGGAACATGGTCATTCTATTGTGTAATGTCTAAATAGTAACATGGGAATTCATGTATAAATTAAATAATGGAATTAATTGAATTTTGAAATATAATATCACTTGGGAATAATTTGGGCTCTGAAATGAGCCGAAGTAAGGAGTGAGGTATGGGCGTCTACGGGAACCTAGGGGTTTATATGGTTAAATAAATATTAATTGATAATGTGATAATTGTATACTTATGAATTGTAATTATTTTCTTAGTACCACTACATAAACTATTATTTGACTGGATATTGTTTTAGACTCCATTGGTGGTGTCCTATTGAGTTGTATTAACACCCTACTTAGGCTACTTGATTGGTACCCATATAGACTTTGTGTTTTCTAGAAAGGTTAAGGGAAAAGGCCCTTAGATAGATGGATGAGTTGGTATAGAGCTTGGATGATGGAACCAAACATAGTTTGGGACCCGCTTGGGGATTTTTTATCGTCTTTATTTTGGGGTTTATTTTAAACACTTGACACGTACATGGACATGGCATATTTTCTACTTTATTTTTGATATTGTATTTCTAGTTTTGTTTACCATGAGATATTGGTAATGTTCATAGTTATATGTTGTTATGTTATTGCTTATTTATTTCTGATGGTTTATTACTTTGATAATAAATAGTATAGTCTTCACGTGACTGATATTGGACCTTCGCTGTTAGTCAGAAGTCTTTGGAATACAAGAAGAAACACTTGAGTTCATATGGATGATCGGTTTAGGGAACCAGTGTGTGGAACCTGGGATGGGACTTTACAATAAATCACAACACATGTAATATTAGCTGGATATCATAATGTCACATCATAGGGATCAATGGTTAATTATGAAAATTATAATTTATCTTTCAGTTACACATTTCATTTATCATTTGGTCATAACCAATATCATGATATTTATCTCAATAAACAAGCCAATCCAAGGTGAATCTATATCAAGCTGACACTCAAATCCCATGTCATGCTAAAAAAACTTTAATCCATCAATCATATCATTTAATCATAGGTTCTATCAGTTGAAAATTATACAAAATCCATGTCAATAACCATTTTGATCCAAATAGACTCCAAGGAATAATCCAATTTATCAGTTAATTAATTTAGTCGCACATTATGTTGTCATGATTGAAAGATTGCACATACCTGATAATTATCACACCATAGAGTAAAGTTTTAGACCCCATACATTTAACCAGTGATGAATGTAAATATTTCAAAAGAAAAAAACTAGGAGGAATAAGGTGTAGATGATCTCAAGAAGGACCCTAGATTAAAACCAATCAATGTCAAAATGAACAAATCACACGGTCAAGATAAATACACCACATGGTTGGAGAACAAAAGGGATAGAAGGAAAAAATCCAACCAAAACCACTAACCTGGGATCATAAACATGATCAGGATGTTCAGAAGAGAGGGAAGGCTTCCAATATCACCTAAATGAGAGCCCTAGGTTTATATGAGGATAGATACATGTGAGATGAATGAAAAATAAATCACATGAAACCCTTTAAAAACCTTCTCAGTAAATTAAATAGTATGAAATAAAGTTAATAATCATGTATTACTTTTTATAGGGATACACCAAAAAACCCATTTCCTCATTTGAATATTTAATTTTCTAGAACATTACATGATGTGTAATTGATTCATGACATGTAACCAACTCACATCATGAATCGGTTCATTATATGAGCATGTTGGCTTCTAAACGTCATGTAAACCATTTACATGGTGTGTAAAGGTTATGCATATAGTTTTCATCTCATTGCCCTTATCAAACCTAAACCCCCTTTAAGAATTCCCAATTTTCCAAGAATCCTTTTTAATTCTTGAGGAATTTATGCCCAAAATCCATTAATTCAAATAAAAATCCCTGAAATGATCCTCATGTAGATCCTCTCTTGTTTTCTAAAGTTTCCTTGAAAACTAAGTCTACATTTATTCAAACAACTAGATATTCATGAGGAAAAATGATCAACAAGGTTTAAATATGAAGAAAAACTTAACTAAAATAAGTGTATTGAAAAAAACTCAAAGAGTGATATACCTAGAAAAATAAGGGATCTTGCAACCTCTGCACCATATAAAAGCTCATCCTTGAGCTTCTTTGATAATTGTAGTGGAGAATCAGTGAACAAGCCTAGAAACTATGCTTTCATAACAGACTCTCTTTCCTAGGTCTCCTTCTAAACTCACCCATTCTGCCAATGTACTTGAACCAATGATATAGTTATACCCTGGAGATATCTATCACTACGATCCATAACCCATATTGTATTCTTAGTAAAGGAAACATCATCAATAATATAAATTTATGTTATTTCTAGTACATGATAAGGGTATGGATAATATCTCTAAAGTTACAACACTTGAAACACGTCGTTCATGGAACTAAAGCATTGTGGAAGAGATAATATGTACACCATAGAACTGACCCTATCCACTATCTCTAGTAGACTAAAAAACATGGGTTCTAACTTTCCCTTATTCTCGATATGATGTTTCCCCAACTTAGGAGACACCTAAAGGAAAACATGATGACCAACATCAAACTCTAGAGGAAATATCTAATAGCCAACATAGGATATCTTCTTACTCGGTGTGGTCACCAATAGCTTCCTAATCAACTAAACCTGCTTAGACATCTCTTGTATGAGACAAGGTCCAACAAGAACTGACTCACCTTCCTCCATCCAAATAAGAGGAAAAAAACATGGCCTTATATAAGAATCCTCAAAATATTCCATTTGGATCGATTCATAGAATCTTTTATTATATTCAAACTCCATGAGTGCCATATATTGCTCCCATAAACCACTTAAATCCAAAACACTAGATCATAACATATCCTCTAAAATCTGAATAGTCCTCATAGATTGACCATCATTATGAGTTGGATATTATGTTCTTAAAAGAACATATGATTGCAGAGCCTTATGAAAACCATTCCAGAAACACAATGTGAAATGAGGATCTCTATTTGAAATGATACTCCACAGAACATCATGGAACGAAACTACCTCAATCATGTAAAGATTTCCCAAATAATCATATTTAAAGGTCGCCCTGATAGTAAAAAAGTGTGGTATCATTGTCATTCAATCCATAATCACCCATACAACATCATTCCTATTGGTTGTCCTAGGTAATCCCATCACAAAATCCATAGTGGAATCATCCCATTTTTCACTCAGGAATGGGTAAAGGATACAAAATCCCAATCAAGCTCTAATGTTTAGATTTCACTTTCTAAAAAGTGAAACATCTTACCAAAAATCCTACTAATTCCTTATTCATTCTTAACCACCAGTATTTTATATGAATATTGTGATACATCTTTATTAAACTAGGATGTAATACCCATCTAGAAGCATGAAAATCCCTCATTAGATCCTTGTATAAGCCCATAGTAAATCATACTCATCCATGGAAAAGAAGATAATTTCCAACTCCAATACATCATAATGATGGAGTCTCCCAACCATATAATATATCTCTTAGAACTAAGCCCTCAAGATCAGATAACTTCTCGCTCTTGATATAGTTCAAAAGCATGGGTATAATAGATGTTGATGTTAGAGATACTCATAACTAAGACTACAGAATATCTAGATTCATGTTTTAAAAGAGTTACATTACCTATCACTCCTCATATGACTCCCATATTTCCTATCCCTACATCTTTCAGCTCAATAAATCAACAAAGATGTTTCCCTTTCCCTGTGTATAATCCAAATCAATGTCAAAAGACTGCAGATAGTTGACCCACCTCCTCTGCCAAAGGTTCAGGTCCCACTGGGAAAAGATGTACCTGAGGATATTTTAGTCCATGTATACCACAAACCTCTAACCCATGAGATAATTCCTCCATCATATCAGGGAATGTACCATTACTACTAACTCTAGATTGTGAGTAGGATAATTCCTCTCATGCAGTCTTAGTTTTTTGGAGCCCTAAGAAACCACTCATTCCTCTTTCATAAAAATTGATCTAATTCCAAATCAAGACACATCACATTACACAATATATTCTTTACATGGAATAGGTAAAATGAGGATAGGTTCCATGGTCATCCTACCTTTTAGTTCTGGAAATTATTTCTCACAAGCATCATACCAAAAAAAACGTTACTACCTTCTTGGTCAGCCTTCACATCAGTGCTTCTAGACAAGAGAAGTCCTGAATAAAGTGCCGATAATAACCTTTTAAACCAATAAATCCTTGAATCTCAAAGTAATTCTTGGAATTATCCCAAAATACCACTATTGCAACATTCTCTAGGTCCACTAAGACTCCTACCTCAGAATAATGTGGCTTAAGAAGTGAACTTTATCAATCTAGAAACTAAATTTGTATAGCTTGGATTAAATATGATATTATCTCGATGTTTTCCTCACTATGTCAAGATGTTGGTCTTGATCATCTTTTAACTAGAAGTATACTAAGATTTCATTGATAAACACCACAACAAACTGGTCTATAAAATGATCAGTGATACTATTCATCAAGTCTACGAGTACTGCCAATAGATTGGTCAAACCAAATGACATCACTACGAACTCATAAAATATATAACTCCTAAAATTCATCCAAGGTATGTCTAATGATATCAACAGCAACTGATGGTATCCATATCTCAAATCTATCTTGCAGAAGATCATAGCTCCTCTCATGTGCTCTAAGATATTTTTGATGTGTGAAAGATGATACTGATTCTTGACCATCATTCGGTTCAATCTCCGATAATATACACATAAGAAAAAAACCATCATTCTTGTTGGAGAAGAGAACTAGAGAACCCCAAGGATTTATAATAAGATGTATGAATTATTTTTAATTTAAGATCTTACAACTAAACTTTCAACTCTTGAAGCTCTACTGGTTCCATTCTATAAGAAGGGATAGAAAATGGCTCTGCTCCCGACACCAACTCGATCGTAAATTCAATCTATCACTCAGGTGGTAAGTCATAGGAATAATCAGGAAAAACATCCATTAAAAGATCTATCATTGGAGGAAAACATCCTAATGTATTCCACCATCATAAAGAGAATGACCGACTATCTAAGCCGTGAGATAATCCAACCAGCACTGAATGGTCCTACATGACCATCATGAAGATCCCACTCACCTTGGAGAGAGTAACTGCCTCCTTCTGGAGACAAAAAGGCAACTCTCCTCTGGTAACAATTGATATGATCTTGATATAGATCTAACCAATCCATACCAAGAATCAAATCAAACGCTATCATTTTCATCATGAACATTTCCCAAAAGAAATGGTAATGAGTTACATATTAAGAACATGCCTTGAAACATTTGATATTATCTCATCGCACTCTCAATAAATATTCAATGGTCAAAACACCATCCAATCCATTCACATAAAATACCAACCCATTCCCAAAAAGAGAAGATAAAAAGGAATGTGATTTTAATGTATCAAACAAAACACATGAAAGGTTAGAAGACATAATAAGTTTACCTCTGATAGTAGATGGTCATGTATACACACTAGCTGAAGTAGTCTATATAATGTGTAGTTGACCATCCCCTCATCCTAGGATCTAGCCTAACTCTCCAGAGATATAGCATCTTCTTGGTATCTCCATTCCTTTATGGGGATACCACATCCCCGACCTCAGCCAGAATTTAATGTGGAACTCTAGCTACCTATCTACTGAGGAGTAGATAAGTCCTTCTTAGACTCTAGTCCCTGTCCTATTCCTCAGACACTATTATTCTATAAAATACCCCTACAAAAACTCTATAGGTGACCCATAATGATACAATCATGACAATCCAAAGTATGGTACAGACATTGAATCCGTTTGTGGGCCATCTTTCCACACTGATAGAAGTATAAGGGAACAAGGTCATGTTATGGATACCCACTTCCTTAACTACTATAACCAGTGATTCTATAGAGAAAACTATCATAGAAATGATTCTTTCTTCTAGAATAAGAACTCATAGTTTTCCCTACTGAAATATCCTACTATCTACCTAAGGCCTCTATTAGATTTCTATCTATAATGAATGATAGATTCATCATATTTGCAAAAAATACTCATAAAACATGTTCATATGTAACCTGATATCATAATGAAGATGATCCTGAAAACGTCTAACCCTAGAGATCTTATCAACTACCAAATATAGAGAAAAATTTTGTAATTCAGTGAAACATTTAGTGTAGTCCAACACCGAAAAACCTGCCGGCATCAGGATCATGAAATAATGTTCCTTTCTATCACTCAAGCTCTCGGGATAGAGATGGTTCATGAACTTCTCAAATTCCTTCTAATAAAGCTCTTCATGCTTCCCTTTCTGCTCTAGAATGACCTAACAATGTATGGATGATCCATGAAGCATATATAAAGAAAGATTTGACCTCATATTTATTGGTACCTCAAGATGATTAAAGATCCTATGTATGTACTCAATCTAGTAATCGGGTTCCTGGGGGCCTCCCTCCCTAGTGAACTTAGGTTGATTCTACAGATGGAACTCTCTTGTAAACTCAGACATCAATGACATGATGTAGAAAGTCTCCCTCTATATGGATATCATGACCCTCGGGAAGTTGTTATGAAGATGAATATCCATATGATCCTTATAAACTGCAGGAATATTTGGGTCACCTATATTAGGATTATGCTAATTTCCACTATCCTGATGATCAAATCAAAGATGAAAAGGATGTATTTTATCTACAAGACAAACACGCTCCTTAGAACACTGTCTATAATAATGTAAAAGTCGACATGTGACAAAAATAGAGAACCAATGACTCATGGTCTCTCTAAACATGGATTACAATTGTTTGAAAATTATATAATAGTTTATTTATTTAATTTATCAGATATAATAGGCATATTATATCACATTTTAAATAGAAAAGTATATATCAAATGTAATAAAAATGAACCTATCATGAATAATTCATGAAAATATATATCCATATGTGCCTATTTGAATGCATGCATACTCATATCGTGCCATACCATACCATGAGTATAAATCTCAAGAACCAATAAAATCATTAAATAATAACCTTACAAAACATTTGAATCGCTTATGGTTAAATAACAACAACTATAATCATAAAACTGTATAAACCACAGTCCACCTTGGGGTTCAAAGATGTTCCTCCATACATGGGTTAGCTACTCCCATTCACAAGCTCATTACCAAGTCTCAACACATATTAGTATCCTTTCTTCCTTTCCTAAATAGTAAAGAAATATAAAATAAACCTCCTTTGATACCATGTTGTAATATCCCCAGATCCAAAACTCTCTTACATGGCTAAAACTACTTGGTTACAAGACATCAAGTGCACCCTCATATGCTAGAGGCTTCCATCTAGTAATGGGGTGTGATTAGTATAGTGTAGAGACTATACCCCCAGTTTATTGAGTTACAATATAGTGGAATAATCCAATAATAAAAAATAAAATATCATGGTGTGTAAATAATGGAAACAATATGATACAAGGGAAAACCAAAAATAAAATCCAACTGAAAAATAAAATAAATAATTAAGGAATAATGTAATGATTTTATGGAATGTAACTAATGTCATGCTAGAAGAAATAAAATTAAAATACTAGAAAACTTGAATAAATACTCAAATTTCCCCAATCCCAAACCTCATGTTGCTCATGCCCCCAAACTCTAGCCCATATAGTAAGAAAA
This sequence comes from Viscum album, assembly GCA_963277665.1. Lineage (NCBI taxonomy): Eukaryota > Viridiplantae > Streptophyta > Magnoliopsida > Santalales > Viscaceae > Viscum > Viscum album. The sequence goes on along the minus strand of OY728143.1, from coordinate 1,876,033,991 downwards.
TAATAAAAAACAAGATCCTTTTCCCTTTTCAAAAACTATATCTATTTAATATACTCGAGTACCAATTGGAGGCTTGAATAAGGGGTTATTATAACTTAGTAGGTCGATATCACAATGTATAAACATAACTAGTCTGATAATAAGTGTATGAAATAATGAAATAAATAGTTGTATTAATTAATTAGATAATTAAATTATTACCATAGTAACCTACTTCAACACCATTCCAAAATGTCTCTAAGCATGTCTCACAGAAATTCCAACCATAACCATATATCCATGGTAAAAGATAACTTTCCTTGGAACCATTCCAGAATGTCTCTGATCATGTATCATAACCATGGAAACCATAATTTTAACCTGGGTATAATTCCAACAAATATGGGTCAAAACATGCGATATAAGAATTTCATCATTTAATCAAGCCCAAGACCAGTATATAAGCATTTAAACATGTGTCTTAGAGCCACGCTTGATGTATAAGAATTTCAACATGTGTGCCTAGGAATAACCCATAATATAAGAATTTCATCATGTGTCTCTATAAATATCCCGCTATATAAGAATTTTAGTAGGTCTCAAGGAATATCTCGATATATAATAATTTTAGTATGTAAATTGGGAAAATTCCCTATATATAACAATTACAAAAAATAAATCACAACACATTTAATAATAGTAAGGAGATCATAATATCACATCATAAGGCTCGATGGTAAATTATTAAAATTACAATTTATCTTTCAATTATATATTTTATTTATTATTTAGTCATAAGAAATAGGAGGCCAATTATCTCAATGAACAATATAATCCAAGGTGAATCTATATCAAGAAAACACCCAACCCCATGTCATGCTAAACACACATTAAAACATTAATCATTTCATTTAATCAATGGTTCTCTCACCCAAACGGTATCCAGAAGCAAGGTCAATAACCATTTGGATCTAAATAGACTCCATGTAATAATCCAATTCATCATTTAATTAATTTAGGTTTATTTTGTAACATCCCCCAATCTAGAAATCTCTCATATGGACAAGAAGGGTTGGTTATGAGAGCTCAAGCGTGCCTCCCCATATGGCAGAGGCAACTGAATAGCAGCGGGGATGTGAAATGTATAGTGGTGAGACGATACCTCCTAGTATAAAGTGTTGTAGCTATAGAAAGTAAACCAAATAAATGAATGAAATCAAAGTATACAAATAGAGGAAGACAACAATAAGAGACCACTAGATAATCTAATAAATAATAAAGGAATAATTTAAATATATGCTAGAATGTAACTAAATGCCATGATAGAAATGATATAAGTAAAAGTCTAGAGAACTCAAATAAAGAATCAAAAGTCCCCTATCCCAAACCCCATGTCGATCCCTTATCCAAACTCCTAGTCATCCAATAAGAAAACAATAAATAGTAAGGCCCCTTTCCCATTTCCAAACCTGCATCCATGTAATCTACTCAGGTACCAAACAGAATCCCAGATAGTGTGTGAGTATATCTTAGTAGGTCGATGCCACCATGTCCAAACTAACCATTATGATAAGAAGTGTATGAAATAAATCAATAAATAGGTGTATTAATTACTTCAACAACTAATAAAATATAAAAACATCCTTCTTTAGATCCATGATAGAATATCTTAGAGCATGTCTTATGACCATTCTAACCACCACCATATGTCCATGGTTAAATAACCTTCTTAGGAATTATTCTAGAATATATATGAGCATTTATTATAAACATTCCCACTGCCACCATATAACCATGCTAAAATAACCTTCTTCGGTTCCATTCTAGAATATATTTGGACATGTCTTACAATAATTCCAACCACAACCATTTAACTATGTTATAGTCACAACAATATAGGTCAAAGAATGATAAGAATTACAATATCTGGGTCAAATCCCTATAAGCATTACATCATGGGACTGGGTAGATCCCACACTCTATAAGCGTTACAGTATGGAACTAGGCCGACACCACTCAATATGATCATTACAACATATAAGTGTGAAAGTGCTAGGACTTAGCCCAATATATAAGCCTTCCATCATGGAACACAAGTCCTATCATACAACATTGATATCACAATATCACATCATATATCTCAATGGTTAATTATAAAAATTACTATTTATCTTTCATATATCACTTTCAACTTAAAACAAAATTGTTTTATAGTTATAACGATAAAAAATAATCCATAACTTAGGGATTCTATATCAATAAATCTCATAGGGTATCATTCCATAAAAAACACACTATAAACCATTATACAATTCAATTTTTTTCATGGTTTTCTCACCCTAAGGGTAGCCATAAGCTAGGTTAGTATCCAATTGAAACTTAAGGGCTCAAATAGATAATCCCATTCATTATTTAATTTGTTTGGGAACATGATATGTTGTCATAATCACAATATTTTATAAACTTGGCAGTTATCAAACAGCAGGGTAAAGTTTTAGAACCCCTACCTTTAACTGATGATCCAAAAATGCTTCCAACGGTAAACATCAATGAGAAAGAAGGTGTGGATGAAATCCAAGATAAACCAAGATAAAATATAAACAAGATTAAAACTAAAAACACACACGGTCAAAGGAATTAAACTACAATGGTCAAAAGAATAAGGGAGAGAAGGGAAAAACCAAACCAAAAAAGGATTACCTGGTATTTATAACACAAACGGGATGTCTAGAAGAGAAGTTGTACCTCCAATATTGTTTGTATAGTTTCTATAGGCTGAGAGGGGAATAACTATAATATATTAGAATTAAATTCATCCACATAATATCCCTGAAAAATAACAGATCAGTGAATTACGTGACGTGTAGTGTAGTTACACATCGTGTAAATATTTTAAATGGAATACACCCAAACACATGTCACCTCATATTTATTTTCTTAAAACACCCAAAAAATTACATGATGTGTAATCCATTTATATAGTGTATAAATATTCTATATATTATTTTTCAGACCATTTTCCCTTTGAACAACCTGAACCTCCTTTAATGATTCTCAACTTACCAAGAACCCATGAAACAATTAACTCATTTATATCCAGACTCCATTAATTCAAAAATCATACACCCCCCCCCCCCCGACTTTAAGTATTTTTCTCCAACAAAAACTATCAATATATGAACAATTATTAGACACCAAGGCTCAAATGAAAAACTCAATGTGAGGTGTACCTAAAAAAAGATGGGATTTTACAACATCTCTATTATATAACATATCATCCCCAAGCTTCTCCAAGAATCACTACGAGGTATCTATAAACAATTATGGACATTGTGTTTTCATATCATACTACCTCTCCCAGGTATCCTCCCGAACTCACCCAAGTTTCCACTGCACTCGAACCAACGGTATAGTCCTACCCCCAAGATATCTATCATTATAGTCCACAACCCATATTGGATACTCCTTAAAGGATGCATCATCACAATTATCGACATCTACCACGCCTATCACATGGGAAGTGTCTAGATGATATCTTCATATCTAAAACATGTGGAACATTTTTTTCATGGAACTGTAGTGATGTGGAAGGTCTAAACATTATTCCACTAGACTGACCCTTTCCACTATCTCAAATAGCCCCAAAAACCTAGGTAATGGCTTTCCCTATTTCCTGATATGGAGTTTCCCCAACCTAGGAAACACCTAAAATAAAAATTTTCACTAACCTCATATTACAAAGGTTGTCTTCAATGGTGAGCATATAATTTTTTCCTGATCTATGCAGTCACCAACTATTTTTTGATAAACTAAACCTACTCAGATTTCTCCTATATGAGACTAGGCTCAATAATTGCTAAATCACCAACATTCATCCAATAAAAATGAGAATGACATGACCTTATATGAAATTCCATTAAAGGTTCCATTTGGATTGATGCCTCAAATCCATTATTATATGAAAAATCAACGAGTACCATATGTTTCTCTCATAAACCACCAAAATCCAAAACATATGATCATAACACATCCTATAGAACCTCAATAGTCCACTTAGATTGACCATCAATCAATGGATGATAGGTTTTCCTTAAAATAAGACACAATCCTAGAGCCTTCTAAATACCTTTCTAGAAAATAGATGTGAAACTAGGATCTATCTCTGAAACGATACCCCTCATAACATCGTGATGTCAAACCACCTCACGCATGGGTATAATTTCTAGATCATAAACTGTAAAGGTTTCCCTGATAGGTAATAATTGGGATAACTTATTCAATAGATCTACAATAACCCATAAAACATCATTATTATAGGTTGTCCTAGATAATCCTATCATAAAATTAATTGTGAAATCATCACATTTCCAATCAGGAATAGGAAAATACTGCAAAATCCTAGCTAGCCTCTGATGCTTAGACTTCACCTGCTAACAAGTGAAGTATATATCCTTGTAGTATACCAGCTCCTTATTCATTCCTGACTACTAGTATTTTCAATATTGATCATGATACATCTTTGTTAAACTTGGATGCACCGCCCGTATAGAAGCATGAAACTCCCACATCATCTCCTCGTGTATTCCCATAGGAAACCATAATCAACCATGAAAATGAAGAGAATTACCACTAATAAGAGACCAATATAATGATTTCACCCCACTATATAATTTTTCCCTTAGAAATGATCCCTTAGGATCATAAAACTATTCAGTCTAAATTTGATCTAAAAGTATGGGTATAACAGATGTCAAAGTCAGATTTACCCATCCATTACACTCTTAAACATCCCGATTCATATCTTCAAAGAGGTCCATTATCCACTATCCATCACAAGACACTATACTAACTCTTTATGTATATTTCATATTGGAGTGTTATAAGTGATGTTTCCCTTTCTTGGTGTATAATCCAATTCAAAGTCAAAAGACAGTAGATACTTTACCCACTTCCTCTACCAAAGGTTCAGGTCTAACTGAGAAAATATGTAACTAATAATTTTATTGTTTGTATATACCACATACCTCTCACCCTGAGATACTGTATCAAACATCTGAGGGAATGTACCACTGCTTCTAACTCTAGATCATGAGTAGGGTAATTTATCTCATGTTGTCTCAGCTTCCTGGATCCATAAGCAACCAATCATCCTCCTCTATTAGAACTGCTCTGAGTCCAATTATGTATGCATAATAGTACATAGTATATGATTTAAATAGCATTGGTAAAGTGAGGATATGTGCTGAGGCCAGCCTTCCTTTTAACTCTTGAAAATATCTTTCACAAGAAACAAACAAAAAAACCTCATCGCTTTATTAGTCATCCTAGACATTAGTGTTGCCAAACTGGAGAAATCCTGGATAAAGTGTTGATAATAACTTTATTAACATATAAATATCTAAATCTCAAAGACTTTCTTGGGATATTCCCAATATACCATAGCTATAAATTTATATAGGTCAACTGACACTCCTACCTCTGATATGACATAACCCAAGAAGTGCACATTATTAATCCAGAAACTGCATCTGGTTAGATTGGCGTAAATTTGATTCTCTCTTAATGTACCTAGGATGATGTCAATATGTTTTGAAAGATCCTATAAAGAACAGAAGTTCACTGAGATGTCATCAACAAAAAACACAGAAAACTAGTCAAAACGATGAAATATACTATCAATTAAGGCCTTGAATTCTATCGGTGCATTAGTCAACCCAAAAAGTGTCACTATGAATTTAAAAAAGCTATATTTTCTCCTAAAATAATTCTGAGGTATGTATGATGGTCTCAACCTTAACTGGTGGTAGCCTGATCTAAAATAAATCTTAGAGTTGATCTTAGCACCTCTCATATAATCAAAAATATCATCAATGTGTGAAATAGGATATCAGTTCACAACCACCATCTGGTTCAACCTGTGATAATCCACACATAAGCACAAAGACCCGTCATCCTTCTTAGCGAAGAGAACTAGATAACCCTAAGGAGATATACAAGTCTATATTAAGCCTTTAGAATCTATATGTTCCAACTAAATTTTCAACTCCCAAAGCTCTACTGGTTCCATTCTGAAAGGTGTGATAGAATATGGCTCTACTACCATCACCAAATCAATCATGAAAATGATCTTTTGCTCAGGTGGTAAGCAGTAGAACTTGTCAGAGAAAACATCCTAAAAACGATCTACCACTAAATTTAAAGAATCTACCTTCATTCCACCACCATCTAGAGCATGAAATGATATCTGAGTCATAAAATAATCCAACTTGCACTGAATTGGTCAAGTATGACCAACCTGAAGATCCAACTCACCTTGGTGAAAATAACAACCGCATTTTGGAGATAATATGTAAATCTACATTGATAACAGGAAATATGAACCTGGTATAAAAATAACCAATCCATAACAAGAATCATATTAGAGCCTATAATTTCTAGTATGAATGGTTCCCAAATGAAATGGAAACCACCAATATATAGATAACATGATTTTTAATGTTTGATATTCTCTTAACAAAATACCAATGGTGTTTCAATGGTTAAAACACCATCCAATACTTACACATCTAAAAACTAACCATTTTTTAAAATATAATATAGAAAATAATGCGATTATCCTATATTAAGAAAAATATAAGCTAAGTTAGATAACACATGAATTGTACCTATGATGGTAGAAGGCCCTTCATCCACGATAGCCATATTAGTCTACATAACATGTAGCAAAATTTTTCCTATCCCTGGGCTCCAGTATATCTACCCTAAGCTACTTCCCTTTCCTAGTACTACTACTCATGCACTAGGGTAACATATCCCTTTCCTTGGCCTGAATGGATAGTGGAACTCCAGATAGCAACCTACTGAGGGGTAGAATATAAAATTATTGACTCATGTTCCTATGCTGATATCCTACCACTGGTTTGCTGTGGAAAGTTCATATAGAACCTCTGAATATGGTCTAGTATTCCACTAATATGACACTCAACTATGGGGTAAGGACACTGTGGGAACTTGTGGCCAAACTTGTGACACTGATAGTAATAGATCATAACACAGTCTTAAGATGGTTTTATACTTCTTTGACTACTCTTCCCAATGCTACCTTAGGAGAAACTATCATAGTGATGCTTCTTTCCACTCAAAGAAGTGTTCCCAGATCACCCTGTTAAAAGATCATGGAAGCTGCTCAAGGCCTTTTTCGTATTCCCTTCCATGATGAGTGTCTAGTTCATCATGTCCTCAAATATTCTCAAACAGAAGATGTTCACCTGTGAAATGATCTCATATAAAATACCATCCTAAAAGAGTCTCACCCTAGAGATCTCATCATCTTCCAAAGATGGTGCAAAGCACTGAAGGTCGGTGAAACCTCCTACATAGTCCAACACTAACATGCCCTCCAGTGTCAGATGCTTGAACACGTGAAATTTTTCATCCCTTAACATCTCAAGATATAAATTGATTAGGAACTTCATCTTGAAATCCATCCAAGATAGATCATCCTATTTCACAGCTACCTCCTAAATATCCCACCAATGTTTGGCAGGTCCATGAAGTATATATGTAGCAAGCTTCATTGTACTATCCATGGATGTCTCAATATTCTTGAAGATTATTTGGACTGAATTGATCAAGAAATAGGATTCTTAGGGTCCTACTTCCCCAATATAAATTGGTGTATATTACAACTGAAACTCTATTATCATCTCATAAATATAAGTAATGGTATGAACAATCTTCTTTTAGATTGATCAAATGATCCTCGGGAAGTTATTGCAAAGATAAACATCCATATGCTCATCAGGAACTACAGTAAGTTTGGATTTATCTGTGTTATGGTTGTACCGATTTTCACTCTCCTGACACTCAAGTTGAAGATGGCGAGGAGGAATTTTCTCTACAAGACAAACACACACCTTAGAGAACTAGATTGCAATAAGGTCAACAATAACAGGTGATTATAACAGAGAAAGTCTAACTCAGTCTCTCAAAACGCGGATTACAAGTGTTTTAACATGAAATATTAACTCATTTAATTTATTTAGTGAAATATATATCTCAAATCATAGTTTAATAGTCAAGAATATATCACATGAAAAAAATAGATATATCATTTTCGTGAACAACTCATATCAATATATCCTTATGTGCCTATTATGATGAATGTATTCTCACCTTGATCCATATTGGTCCATGAGTACAATTATCAAGAATCAGTAACATCTTAAAACAATAACCTCACACAACATGTGAATCACTCAAGTTAAAATAACAACTGTAACAAGTACACAACCCAAACAACAATCCCATCGTTGGGCACTAGGATTTTCCCCTGTATATGGATTAACTAATCCCATGAAAAATCTCATTACCAAGCCCTGAGATATCCTTGAATCCTTTATACATTTTCCAAATATTAGATATGAATAAACGAAAACCTACTCCTCTAATACCACTTTGTAATGTAACCCAATCTGTCACTCTCTCACGTGGCCAAAATCGGTTGGTTATGAGACCTAAAGTGTGCCTCCCCATACTCCATAGGTTTCTAAATAGTGGAGGGGTGTGAAATTTATACTAGGGATACTATACCCCTTGGTATGAAGTGTCATAACAGTATAAAATAAATAATATTAATGAAATAAATCAAAGTATTGACATAGAGGAAGACAATAATAAGAGCCCAATGAATAATTTGATAAATAATAAAGGAATAGTGTAAAGGTGTGCTAGAAAGTAACTAAATTTCATGCCATAAATGACTTAAGTAAAATACTAGAAGTCTCAAATAAAGACTCAAAATTCCCTGGTTTGGAACCCCAGGTTGGTCACATCTCCAAACACTATCCCATCCAGCAAAGAAACAATCAATAAAAAGATCCATTTCCCTTTTCCAAACCTGTATCCATGTTATCTTCTCTAGTACCAAATGGAGGACCAAATAGGGTGTGAGTATAACTTAGTAGGTCGACACCACCATGTATAAACTAACCAGTCTGATAAGAAGTGTATGCTATAAAGTGATAAACATGTGTATTAACTAATTCAATAATTAATAAAATACAACAACAACATGCTCCAGCTCTATGTCGAAATATCTCATAGAATGTCTTATGACTATTCCAATCACAAACATATAACCATGGTAAAATAACATGCATCAGTGCAATGTTAAAATATCTTTGAGCATGTCTTATGACCACTATAGTGACCCAGACCCCAGTTTCCCAAAGCCGGTGATAAAACATGTTGTGTAATTTTTTTTATAAAATAAACTGAATAATTACACAATATATTATACAATAGAGGACCTTTACCAGTCTATGTTTTGGAGGATTATATACAACTATTATATTTCATCAAAACTATACAAAAATAAAACTAATTAAAAATAATAATCTTAAGTGCGCTGCCTCTACATAGAAAACACATCACTAATAAATCTATTAAACCTGTAAAAATGAATTTAAAACATAGGGTGAGAATTTAAAATTCCCTATAAGGGTTTTTAAAACATTTATCATATTATTTAAAAAAATCTTTAAAATAAATATACATACTTAAATTAGATTTTCCTAAAATCTGAATTCTAAATAAATATATTTAGAAAACCATTAATCTCTCAAAATAATTATAATTAAAAGAACATTGGGATTTCTCCTATTGAACATAATAATTTTTTGGTGGGTAGTTCATGATACTTGTCAAACCATAATAAAATCCATAACATATGGTCGATATTCATAACACAGTTGGAACAAAGTTCCCTTAATACTTATGTGTTTACTCTCCATAACGTCACATAACTTACTAGTGTCAATATTTGAAAAAAGATTCGATGGACCTTCCTTTCTCATTCCAAACCCAAAACATTTCAAAATACATAAACAATATTATTTTCTTAAAATAAAATAATTTATCTCATAACATGTCATCAACATTTTCTTGAGAATTTCTAAAACAATTTTTAAGAGAATCTCATGCTTGAAATAACCTTTATTATGTGTAAATCATAAATACAATGGATAAATAATTAAAATGAATACATGATATATAATGCATGATATTTAATTTATAATTTAGTTTATGTCCATAACTAATTATGCATGACATACCAAGGGGTGTAGATGCAATTTCACACATGAAATGAAAGTTTGTGCACATAAAATAACATCTTGTTTAGGATTTGCACATAGATTGATAACTATTATCACTTTAAAATTTGGTTACACATAAACATAAACAATAAATTGATAGAATAAGAATAAATTATAACTTTGAAATAAAATATTAACCCCCTTTTATAAATAAAAAGATATACATATATGTATATTCCGGAAATAATGACTACAACATCAAAATAAAAAACCCTTTTAAAATTTTAAGGCACACAATAAAAAAATAGGGTTTTTTTAATTATTTTCCATTATAGAACAAAAAATTTAACCACATAGGAAAATTGGATTTTTTATTAAAAACATTATTTTCAAGGTTTAACATATATACATATATATATATATATCATATGTGTAAATGTACATATTTTCAAAAAAAATTGATAAAACTTAAACCCTTAAGTTTTTAATTCTGAAAAGTTCATAGAAACAATTGCATATACTTAAATATGTATAAATAAATGTATATATATATAATTCTTAAAAATTGAAAAAAAATTACCCCTTACAAAATATAGGTTTTTAGAATAATTATTTTAACCAAAACCCTTATCATATATTTACATATATACTGAAAATAAATTTTTGTATATGTGTATATATATATAAATCTTTTCAAAACAAAAATAATTTGAGGATGTAAAATAAACCCTTACTTGATTCTGGATGAATAGAGGGGATAATAGATTTTGGACACTGAGAGAGGTCTTGGTAGAGTGAGGTTTGGGTGTCCATGGGTGTGTAAGTAGGGGTTTATATAAACACAAATATAACTCATTTAATCCCACTAATTGAAATCGGTATAAATTATTATTTAGATGGATTATAAAGGAAGGTGAGGAGCATATAGGATTTAGTTTAAAAAACATCCATCAATGTCATGTGTGGAAGATGAAGTCAAAATGGGCCATGGAAGAAAATGACTTCGACGATGGATAAGGAAGAAGCCTACTGGTTCGGTGTGACCTATTATCCAGCGAGGAAGAAAACCCTTTATTTTCATTTTAGTTTTATATTTTTTTTAGTTCTGTTTTCTTTAAAAATTTACCTTCTTTTCACTTTTGATTTTAAATTTTGTCTTTTTGTTTTTTTATTTTTGTTTTTGTTTTTTAAACTTTTTCACACATATCCATTTTTGGGTAAGTGTGTCATGGCATTTTCTATTTTCAAATTGATTTAAGATTTTTTTTAAATAAAAAAATGTTTTTTTCTTACAAAAATTGAACCATAATAAAAGAAAACATAGATATATATATATAATAAAATAATAAAATAATAATTATGTATATTTATAAAAAAAATATAATTATATATTAAATCATGTTTTTATATATAAAATAATTATTTACATTTATAAAACATATAATTTATATTTTCATGTCATGTATATATTTATAATACATTTCACATTTTTTCATCTTTTGTTTTATTCTTTAAATTCATTTTTTAAAATTAATATAATTATATATGTTAAAAAATTGTAACTTTTCATATATATATAAATTCATTTTTTTAATATTATATATGTTTATAATTTCAAAAATATCATAATTCTTATATTTATATTTTATAAATCATGTTACTATAATAAGAACATTTGAAATTCATTTATTTTAAATCACCTTTAAATTTTAATTCCATTAATTAAAATAGTGTCACTTAAAAAAACATTTGACAAATAATAATTTATATAATGTAATCAAATTTAAATAAAATAATTAACACACTATTTTCTATTATTGCAAAATAAATAATTTGATTATGAATAAAATTAAATACATTCATTCCAAATATTTTGTTAAAAATCATTTTGATAAAATAAATTTTGTTATTCAAATAATTTTATAATTTTTTTATGAAAATAATGAAATACATATATCCAAATTAAAATATTCTTTTACAAAAAATAATACTATAAAATAAAATTTGTTTTCAAGAAATTAATTTAAACATAATTTTCAAAAAAAAACTATTTATAAGTACTATTAGTAAAATTATTGTATTTCATAACTTAAAATATTTTAAAAAAATTAATGGGGTGTTACAACCACGCCAACCAACACCATATAACCACGGTAAAATAACCTTCTTCAGCACCATTTCAGAATATATTTGTGCATGTCTTATAACCATACCAACCACAACCATATAACCATGGTATAGTCACAACAATCGGAGTCAAATACCTATAAGCATTATAGCATCTAGGTCAAAGCCCTGTAAGTATTACAACATGGTACATGGAAGAGCCCACTATTTATAAGAATTACAACATAGGAATTGGTCGAGCCCGCTCAATATTAGCATTACAACATATATGTGTGCAAGTTCTAGGGCCTAGCCCAATATATATGCATTTCATCATGGAACACAAGTACTATCATACAACATGGATATCACAATATCACATCATATATCTCAATGGTTAATTATGAAAATAACCATTTATCTTTCATATAAAACTTTCTAATTAAATGTTTTTAACAGTTGCAACAATAATAAATTAGCCACAACTTAGGGATTCTATATCTGTCACGACACGCCATCACCAAAAGGAGGGAAGGGTCAACAGATTGCCAAGTCATTCCTTCTTTAAGTTGAATAAGAGATAATGATCCCCGAAACCTACCTTCAATAGGTCCCGGAGTCGCGACCAGCACCAAGGGTATAGAATCTCACACAAAATGGAAGGCATTACCCTTTTTATTTTTATAGGAATGAGAGATAAGATAGAAACCCCAATAATACCAAAGATGAAAGTAAAGGCAAAGCCAAAAGTAACCCATTACCATATGCATGTTCGACAGTAAATAATACAAGCTACAAAAAAACTCCAAAGGTAAAGTACCAAGAGAAGGAAAACGACAACAGCAACTGCCCCAAGGTCTACACTAGTATGGTCCAGCATGATCCCTAAAGTCCTCCTGGAAACCTGAAAACAGTTTTATATACATAGGGTGATCATACAAGTACACTCAGTAGTGAAAACCAAAGACCCTCGTGCACAAGTGAGGAGACATTCTAATGTCCCGTGGAAAAAGAGATAACCAAACACCCAACAAGGAAAAGTTATCCACTCAAACCTCACCAAGTCACGCTCCCCAAATAACGCAAGTCAAGTAACATATAGTAATAGCACATCGATATTTGGGTACCCCGCACCGCTTTCCCACTGGTTATTAAAGACATCCTACGCATCGAACCAATCCCACCATTTTCACCACATTCCCACTGCCACACCCGCCCGCATACACCTGGGCCATAACCTCACTGAAGTCCCACTGCCAAACCCCGCCCGTAGACACCTGGTCTACAACTATTATCCTGCCCGTAGACACCTGGGTCACAACAACCACTGCCATGCCCAAAGACACCTGGACCAAAAAGCTACCGTCACGCCCGAAGACACCTGGGCCTCATCCCGAAGATACTTGGGAAACAAACTACCCGTAAACACCTAGGTGAACCATCACAACTACCCTACCCGAAGATTCTTGGGCTAATAATGGACTTCAGGCCATCACAGCCTACCCAAAAAGTCTTGGGCTATTCGGGAAAGGGAGCAGAAAAAGAGCTAATAACTAGCCACTCATAGGAGTGTTGGGAAAAACACCCTCCCCATGAAATGGGGTGTTCGGCACTAATTGCTCAACGTGGGTGGGGCGCGAATAAGAAACATAAAAGCTACAAATATATGTATCGGTAACAAACACTCATCCCAACCTAGGGGTTCCAAAACCTAAGCACAAACACCCTTGTTACTATTCATTCACAAAAGAAGTCACAGCACTCACGGCCTAGTCACAACTCATTCCCAGAATCAATTTCCCAACTCAACCATTCTTGTTTTCATGTTCAAGTGATCCCATTAGGGTGAATTTTTCACTACCGGGCAACTAACAGGAATAACCACAAGACGACAGGAAAGAAACAGCCAAACGGCAATTTAAGCATTCACAGTCGGTTCTCTTGCAAGTCACAACAACAAAGGGATAAGTGAGATCCATCGAAGTACTAGAACCAAAGAAAACCCCAAGACACAGCCCCATGTACCCAAAATCCAGGAGCCAACAGTCTCTCAACAATAGAGGATTCCACCCCAATCCATGATATAAGCAGAGTAACCACATAGCCTCAAAATCACAACCAGCGAAAGTACAACAAGGGATCTCATCCCCACCCGCATCACCACAGCAATCGGCCTGTGAAAGAAACAACCAAATCACTACCACCAACACATGGCAACCCCAAGTGGTATTTTCATATTTAAAATATTTAATACACTCCATTGTTTTAATTCCACTATGCTTTAACCAGGGTTATCACAAAAAAGGGTTGATCTTGGTGCTTTCAATTTATTTAACCAAGTATACGTAATTAACCAATTCCATGTTACGGTTATTTAAACATCCAAGAGCACCGAGGTTCATTAGTTCACAGAGAAAGACCACCAATGGCCATGATTTTCAGTGAGCATAGGCCCGTACAATTGACAACACATAACAACATAAAGAGTACAGTAGAACATCGATCCCCCCCCCCCTTCATTCTTTGAAAGTCCGTTCATTATTTTCGTTAAGTTTGGCTTCATAAATTTCCACAGAAGCAAAAGCATGCCCACCCCACATGATACACAGAAAGGAGAGATGAAGGAGAAAATACCTACTTGGTTGATCAAAGATCGAAGTTTTTCTCCACGCGCCAAAACAGGGGAAGCGTGACTCGCAGGTCTCCCGCACAGGTGCACCACTTTCCTCGGGAAAGAAGGGACTTCAAACGCACAAGGAAAAGGAGGAGACTAGCCAAGAGGGATAAGAAGAATTTCTAGCGTGATAAAAAGATGAGATACCCAATGTTATGGGATAAGGAATTTGAACACCTTGGAATTTGTATCGTGGTTTTACCACACGGTTGGGTGGTTACACACGATTGAATTAATTGTTATTTAATAGGGAGGTTTCTCCGGATTTTTAGATATTAAATATGGGTTAAAAACAGCCTTGAAACACCTTAAAAAGGTCAAAAAGGCCTAAAATAGGTGTTACGGGAAAAGTTGTAGAAGGAAAACCCAACAAGTCTAGATGACACCGATCGGTCACACCGATCGGGCGGTCGCGCCAATCGGTCACGCCGATCGGTCGCACTGAACGAGGGGCGACCCCTTAAGATCCTAGAATTTGGAAAAGGGATTGATCATGAGGGTCTGGGCCATTACATTAGATACCTCTCAAACTATTATCACCCTCGAGAATCCAGAACCAAACCCAAAGGAAAGAGGGGGGTCCGAACAACCACCCCGGAAGATACCTCTCAGGAGTGAACCTCTCTGACAGGAACACCTTATCTCCTGAACAACCACGGACTTCCTACTACTCCTTTCCTCATGAAACCATGAAAAACAAAAGACTAAACCATCTGGCCATGTGGGAGAGGGGTTTCCCTTCCTCCATGTTAAGATACTATCCGCTTTGGGCGGCACTGACTCGCTCGCACGGGTTTAGGAACATCCACTTTAATGTGTCCTAACTAGGGATCAGGTCCTCCCTTCCCCATCCTTTAGGACACTTCACACACATTCACAGAAAAAGGAAATTTCACATCCCATAGTCAACAGGGTAAAACATTACATAGAAACAAGTACTGAAAAAATAGGATAAAACTCAAAACAACTCTGGGTACTGGGCACGCATCTGCGTTTCCCTCTCCCAGGTACTCTCCTCAATCCCACCATGTCTCCATAACATGCGAACCAACGGGATGGTTCATCCACGAATAACCTTCTCCTCATGACCCTCAATCATCACTAGTCATTCCACGAAGGTTTCATCATCTTTGATATCTATCTCTCCCCAGTCGAGGATGTGCGAATCATCGTGCAGATACCGACGAAGCTGGGACACATGGAAGACATCGTGCACCCTTTGTAGCTGTGGTGGAAACACCAGCTGATAAGCCACCTTGACGACCTGGTGCAACACCTCGAAGGGTCCAAAGAACCTGGGGGAGAGATTACTCCCCCTGCCAAACCTTCGTTGCCCACACCGAGGAGAGACCTTCAAGAACACGTGGTCCCTGACCTCGAACTCCAAGGGCATTCTCCTATCATCCGCATATGACTTCTGCCGGTCCTGAGCCACCTTCATCCTCTCTCGTATAAGCTGCACCTTCTCCATTGTGCTCTGTACCACCTTCGGGCCAAGAACACCTGCCTCCCCGACTTCTGTCCAGTACACAGGTGAGCGACATGGCCTCCCGTACAAGGCTTCGAATGGAGCCATGCCAATGGTAGAGTGGTATCTATTATTGTAGGAAAACTATACCAGAGGAAAGTGTCGTGCCCATGATCCCCCGAAGTCCAGGATGCATGCTCGTAGCATATCTTCTAAGGTCTGGATAGTGCGCTCTGTCTTCCCATCTATCTAGGGGTGGAAGGCAGTGCTAAGGTGCAGCTGGGTGCCAAAAACATGCTGCAAACCCCTATAGACTTGTGAGGTAAATCTTGCATCCCTATTCGATACTATAGACCTTGTAACCCCATGAAACCGCACCACCTCATCCACATACCTCCGTGTTAGAGCGTCCACTGCACTCGACTCCTTGATTTCCAGAAAGTGAGCCGATTTCGTCAACTGGTCCACTACTACCCATATGGCGTCGCACCCTCCTTGAACCTTGGGTAGCCCCATGATGAAATCCATCGATATTTCATCCCACTTCCACTCAGGGACATCTAAAGGTTGCAACAAACCACCTGGAACACGGTGTTCAGCCTTCACCTGCTGACACACTAGGCACTTGGCCACAAACTCTGCCACCGCCCGTTTTGCCATGGGCCACCAAAACTATCTCCTCAGACCCTGGAACATCTTGGAAACTCCTGGGTGCACTGCCAGGGGTGAGCTGTGGAACTCACCAAGTACTCTCTCACGCATCGCCTCCGGAACGAACAACTTCCCTCGGAATAGCATCTGATTCTGACCATCTTCTATCCACCCTTCCGGAGCACTGCCTTGGATAACCCGGTCACACATCACTTCACTCTCTGGGTCTCCCCACTGAGACTCCTCTACCTAACGTAATAGAGAATACTATACTGTCATCTGATACAGGCAACCCTTATCGCCATCCATCCTCGCATCCAGGTGCAGGGCAGCCAACTCCTCCATCACCCTCCAAGTGTTCACCAACTCTCGGACCGCATCCCTCTGTGACTTCCTGCTCAAGGAATCAGCCACCACGTTTCCTTTCCCTAAGGTGTAGGAAATCTCGAAATCATAGTCCTAAAGAAACTCCATCCACCTTTGCTGCCGTAAGTTCAGGTCCCGCTAGGAGAAGACATACTTCAAACTCTTGTGATTGGTGAAGACCACAAAGCGCTCCCCAACGAGGTAGTACTGCCACAACTTTAGTGCGAATACGACCGCCACAAGCTCCAGATCATGGGTGTCATAGTTACGCTCAGGGGGATGTAACTGCCTAGACCCATAGGAGATCACCCCTTGTTGCTGCATCAACACACATCTGAGGCCCTTCCCTAAAGCATCACATAACACCTCATATGTTGCCCCTTCTTCTAGTAACCTCAACACTGGGGAACTAACCAACTTCTCCTTCAGATAAATGAAGGATGCCCCACACTTCTCATCCCACATGAAATCTCGATCCTTCTTCGTCAAGGCTGTCAAAGGTGTTTCAACTCAGGAGAAGTTGGGTATGAACCTCCGATAGTAACATGCCAGCCCGAGGAAACTACGGACCTCTATCACGTTATTGGGTGCTGCCCAAGAAAAAGTTGCCTCAACCTTTGATGGGTCCACCACTACTCCTTGATCAGACACCACATACCCAAGGAAGTGTACTTCTTGCATCCAGAATATGCACTTCGACAACTTCCCATAGAGTTGGTGTTGTTGGAGGACCTCCAAAACCGTCCTCAGGTGCTCAGCGTGATCCTCCTCTAATATTTAATAGATCAGGATGTCATCGATGAACACTACTACGAACCGATCCAGATACTCCCGGAAGACGGAGTTCATAAGCCCCATGAATAAATCTAGAGAATTTGTAACGCCGAACGGCATGACCACAAACTCAAAGTGCCCATATCTACACCTAAAGGCCATCTTTGGGATGTCTCCCTCCTTCACCCTCAACTGGTGATATTCAGACCACAGGTCGATCTTGGAGAACCATCCTTCACCCTTCAGTTGGTCGAAAAGATCGTCTATCCTCGGAAGAGGGTAGTGATTCTTGACCATCACCTGATTCAGCCTCCTGTAGTCTATGCACAGCCTGAGACCACCGTCTGCCTTCTTTGCGAACAAGACTGGAGCACCCCACGGTGACGCACTCGATCGAACATAAACCCTCTTCATCAGATTTTCAATCTGAATCCGCAACTCCCGTAGCTTCGAAGGCGCCATCCAGTAGGGAGCCATCGAAATCGGATGAGCACCAGGCTGAAAGTCTATACCAAACTCAAAATCACGTTGAGGGGGTAGAGTCGTTACCTCCTCAGGGAAGACGTCCATAAACTCACTGAAGATCCCTGGTACCTCCACCATCTCTGCATCCACTAAATCCACTAATAGCCCAGCTAACAAGGAGAGGAGGGGTTCCTCTCGCCTACTGCCCTTCTGGCCACCCTGATCACTGGAGAAAGTAACACGTCGGCCGTCTAAGTCTGAAAACATGACCCTTCCTCAGAAGCAGTCGATGACGGAACATATAGAGAACAGTCAGTTAATGCATGGGATGACATCGTATGGCTGTATCTACAATAGTAGGAGGTCCCTGACTGACTGATGTGGCCCTATCGTCAGTCTGCATCCTCAATAAACATATATCAAGTCGATCTGACCTCCGACTGGTGTTCTCAGCACTAGGGGAACTGGAAGTCTCTCGGAATATAGACCCAAAGCACGGGCCAGACTGGGTGTAACAAAGGAGTGCGGAGCTCCTGTATCAAACAAGATGTAAGCAAGGGTACTGAACAAACTGATCATACCTCGAACAACCTCTGGTTCAGCTGGAACAGCTGCCTCCGAGGTGTGCAACTGCCTGCGCCTGGCTCCTCTGGCTCTCAGCTATTGGCCACCTCCCCGACCACGCCCTGGTCGAGGTCCCTGAGGAGCGCCCTGGGGGCAGTCTCCTCCTGCAACGTTTCCCCTTGGAGGATCGGGAGCTCTCTTCCTATGTTGCTACTACTGAAAGGGCCTAGATGGAAGCTGCTGCTGCTGAAGTGGGTGTTGGGCCTACCCACAGTCAACGTACTGCACTCTATCCGGGCACTGGTTCTAAAGGTTCCCATGGCTCCCGCAGACGAAGCATCTCAGCCTTGGGCCCGAAGGGAAAGGACGAGGGCTAGGGGATCAGAACTAGAACTGTTGAGGCCTGTTTCCTGCTAGTCGGAACCTAGAGGGTCCCGATGCTAGAGGTCTAGTACTGAAGGCATTTCCCTTTAACAGGCCTAGCTGAATCCCCTCTCGTGATACACCTCCCAACGTGTGCATCCTCTCCACCACTTTAGCCTTATTCTATACCTCTAAGTATGTCGGTAATGTGAATGGGGTGACAGCGTATTGGAGGGAAGGTCGTAGTGCCTCCTCCAAACATCTTTCCCGAGACTCCTTATCTGGAAAGAGGTCCAGAGCAAAGCGGGGGAGATCCTTGAACTTGATGCCCAACTCCCTCACTGACATACCCCCCTGCTGGAGGGAGAGTAGCTCCTGCCTCTTTTCATCTTTCATCGTAGAAGAGAGGAATTCCGCCTAGAACTCCTTCTCGAAATCAGCCCACGCAACCTCAGCATCCTTCCTTTCCCCGAGATAAAGTGTCCACCACTGATGCACTGATCCCAGCATCTAGCTGATGTCTAGAGGAACCCAGTACTCAGTCGGAGCCCGAATCAAGCTGAAAGATATCACCAGCTCCTCTAGCCAGCTCTCCATCTCCATGTCTGAGGTGTTGCCCTCATACTTCCCGAGGGTCTGCCGCTGGAAAGCACGAAGCATCTCCTGCCACTGATTATCCTCCTCCTCTCGGTTAGCCCTCCGTCGGTCAATCGAGTCAACCTCCTGGGCCTTGATCACCCGCATGACTCGTGGTCATCTCCCAGGTGCCATAGCTGCAAGGTAAACAAAGAATGCCTATGCCTGGGTAGTGTAGAATATTGTTCTTACATTTTATTTGACTTCTTTATTTATTTTTTTGAATCCACAAAACACCCATAAACACTAGAACACAAGTAATTATGATGTATGTACCTTTCCTAGGGTCTCTACCCTGAAATCAGTGTAGCCTCACTTGGTCGTTCGGTAGGTCCAAAGTCCTTACATCGGATCACGGGGGTCCTAAAATCCTGTGTCCTAGCCGGTCTTCCCTGGCCTATTTCATGCACCAAGATCACCCAACATTGTTGCCCTACCATCCCATGAAATACTCATTGTGCCTAACTTCAGACTCCATCCTATCTCTCAACCATGCTTCTGATACCATTATGTCACGATCCGCCTTCACCAAAAGGAGGGAAGGGTCCGCAGATTGTAAATCCCTTCCTTCTTTAAGTTGAAAAAGAGATAATGACCCCTGAAACCCGCCTTCAATAGGTCCCGGAGTAGAGACTAGTGCCAAGGGTATAGAATCTCACACAAAATGGAAGGCATTACCCTTTTTATTTTTATAGGAACGAGAGATAAGATAGAAACCCCAACAATACCAAATATGAAAGTAAAGGCAAAGCCAAAAGTAACCCATTTCCATATGAATGTTCTACAGTAAATAATACAAGATACAAAAAAAACTCCAAAGGTAAAGTACCAAGATAAGGAAAATGACAACAACAACTTCCCCAAGGTCTATGCTAGTACAGTCCCACACGATCCCTGAAGTCCTCCTGGAAACCTGAAAATAGTTTTATATACGTAGGGTGAGCATACAAGTACACTCAGTAGGGAAAACCAAAGACCCTCGTGCACAAGTGAGGAGACATTCTAATGCCCTGTGGAAAAAGAGATAACCAAACACCCAACATGGAAAAGCTATCAACCCAAACCTCACCAAGGCATGCTCCCCAAATAACGCAAGTCAAGTAACATATATTAATAGAACATCGATATTTGGGTACCCCGCGCCACTTTCCCACTGGTTATTAAAGACATCCTACGCATCGAACCAATCCCTCCATTTTCACCACAATCCCACTCCCACACCCACCCGCACACACCTGGTCCATAACCTCACCACAGTCCCACTGCCAAACCCCGCACGCAGACACCTGGGCCACAACTGCTATCCCGCCCGCAGACACTTGGTCCACAACAACCACTGCCATGCCTAAAGACACCTGGGCCAGAAAGCTACCGTCATGCCTGAAGACACCTAGGCCTCATCCCGAAGATACTTGGGAAACAAACTGCCCGTAAACACCTGGTCCAACCACCACAACTACCATGCCCAAAGATTCTTGGGCTAATAATGGACTTCAGGCCATCACAGCCTGCCTTAAGAGTCTTGGTCTATTCGGGAAAGGGAGCAGAAAAGGAGCTAATAACCAGCCACTCATAGGAGTGTTGGGAAAAACACCCTCCCCATGAAATGGGGTGTTCAGCACTAAGTGCTCAACATGGGTGGGGTGTGAATAAGAAACATAAAATCTACAAATATATGTATAGGTAACAAACACTCATCCCAACCTAGGGGTTCCAAAACCTAAGCACAAACACCCTTGTTACTATTCATTCACAAAAGAAGTCACGGCACTCACGGCCAAGTCACAAATCATTACCAGAATCAATTTCCCAACTCAACCATTCTTGTTTTCATGTTCAAGTGATCCCATTAGGGTGAATTATTCACTACCGGGCAACTAATAGGCATAACCACAAGCCAACAGGAAAGAAATAGCCAAATGAAAATTTAAGCATTCACACCCGGTTCTCTTGCAAGTCACAAAAACAAAGGGATAAGTGAGATCCCTCAAAGTAATGGAACCAAAGAAAACCCCAAGACATAGCCCCATGTCCCCAAAATCTAGGATCCAACGGTCTCTCAACAACAGAGGATTCCACCCCAATTCATGATATAAGAAGAGTAACCACACAGCCTCAAAATTACAACCAGTGAAAGTGCAACAACAAGGAATCCCATCCCCACCTGCATCACCACAGCAATCGGGTCGTGAAAGAAACAACCAAACCGATACCACCAACACAAGGCAAGCCCAAGCAGGTATTTTCAGATTTAAAATATTTGACACACTCCATGGTTTCAATTCCACTGTTCTTTAACCAGGGTTATCACAAAAAAGGGTTGATCTTGGTGCTTTCAATTTATTTAACCAAGTGTACATAATTAACCAATTCCATGTTACGGTTATTTAAACATCCAGGAGCACTGAGGTTCATTAGTGCACAGAGAAAGGCCACCAACGGCCATGATTTTCAGTGAGCATAAGCCCGTACAATTCACAACACATAACAACATAAAGATTATAGCAGAACATCGATCACACCCCCCTTAATTCTTTGAAAGTTCGTTCATTATCTTTGTTAAGTTCGGTTTCATCAATTTATATAGAAGCAAAAGCATGCCCACCCCGCATGATACACAGAAAGGAGAGATGAAGGAGAAAATCCCTACTTGGTTGATCAAAGATCAAAGTTTTTCTCCACATTCCAAAATAGGGGAAGCGCGACTCACAGGGCTCCCGCACAGGTGCACCACTTGCCTCGAGAAATAAGGGACTTAAAACACACAAGGAAAAGGAGGATACTATCCAAGAGGGAGAAGAAGAATTTATAGCGTGATAAAAAGATGAGATACCCAACGTTATGGGATAGGGAATTTGAACACCTTAGAAGTCGGATCGAGGTTTTACCACGCGGTTGGGTGGTTACACACGACTGAATTAATTGTTATTTAATAGGGAGGTTTCTCTGGATTTTTAGATATTAAATATGGGTTAAAAATGGCCTTGAAACGCCTTAAAAAGGTCAAAAATGCCTAAAATAGGCGTTATGGGAAAAGTTGTAGAAGGAAAACCCAACAAGGCTGGATGACACCGATCGGTCGCACCGAACGGTCGGTCGCACCGACCGGTCGCGCCGATCGGTCACACCGAACGAGGGGCGAACCCTTAGGATCCTAGAATTTGTCAAAAAGATGGATCATGAGGGTCTAGGCCATTACAATATCAATAAATCACCTATGGTCCCGTGTCATGTTAAACACACTTTAAACCATTATCCAATTCAATTATTTTCATAGTTTTCTCACCCAAAGGGTAGCCATATACTAGGTTAGAATCCAATTGAAACCAAAGGACTCCAAGGGATAATCCCATTCATTATTTAATTGGTTTGGGTGCATTCTACATTGGAAGAATCACAATATTGAATAAAATTTCCAATTATCAAACCATAGGGTTAAGTTTTAGAACCCCTAACTTTAACTGATGATCCAAAACTACTTCCAATGAAAAACACCCATGAGGAAGAACGTGTAGATGAATGCTAATATAAACCAAGATAAAAACTAACCAAGATCAAAACCAATAACGCACACGGTCAATGTAATTACACCTCAATGATCAGAAGGAGAAGAGAAAGAATGAAAAAACCTAGATAAAAAGGTTTGGTAGGGATTTCTCACACAAAACGGATGTCCATAAGGGATTTTGGTACTCTAAAATTGCCTGGAGGGTTTCCCAAGGCTGAGAGAAGAAGTGAAAAAGAAAATAAGAATGAAATTCATCCGCACATAATACTTTAAAAATAGAAGGTTGGGGAATTACATGGTGTGTAATGTAGTTACACATCATGAAAATGTTTTTAATGGAATATGCTGAAAAACCGGTAACCTTGGATTTATTTTATCAAAACACCCAACCAATTACAAGACATGTAATCCATTTTCACATTGCATAAATGTTCTGAAAATGGTTTTTAGTCCATTTTCTCTTTTAACAACCTAGAAATACTTTAAGGATTCTCAACTTACCAAGAACCCATGAAACACTTAACCTATTTATATATAGACTCCATTAATTCAAACAAGAATACATCCCCAACTTTAAGTCTTTTTCCCCAATAATGGCTCCTCATCATCGAACAAGACTCGACCACCAAGGATCAAATGAAAAACTCAAATACAAGCGTACTTGGAAAAATATGGGATTTTACACATGTTATATTGGTAAAACTGCAATATTTCACATACTTGACATTTATCAATCCATAGGGTAAATTTTTAGACCCCCTATCTTCAACCGGTGAAGAACACAATACTTCTAACAACAAACTCCCATGAGTAAGAAGGTGTCGATGATCACAAGGAATCTAGATAAAAACCATTCAAGATCATGAACAAAAACACACATGATCAAGAGTAATACACCACATGGTAGGAGAACAAAAGGGAGAGAAGGAAAAACCAAAAAAACACTAAATAGGTATCAGATGTAGGTTTGAGATACCCGGAAGGGAGGTAGGGCTTCTAAAATCATCTGAATGAGAGCCCTAGCTTAAGAGGAGGAAAGTTACATGTGAGATGAATGAGAAATAAATCACATGTTACCCTTCAAAAATATACTTGAGAAAATAACATGGTGTTTAATATATTACATGTCGTGTATTTATTTTTAAAAGGGATGTGCCAAAAAACTCGTATCCTATGTTGAGTATTTAATTTTCCCAAACATTACACGATGTGTAACGAATTCATGTCATGAATCAATTGACGACATGAGTCTATTCTTTTACATGTCATGTAACCCATTTGCATGGCATATAAACGTCCTTCAGACTATTTTCATCTCATTTCCCTTATAAACCCGAACCCCCTTTCAGGATTACCAACTTACAAATAACCCTTAGTAATGCTTAACCTATTTATACCCAGACTCCATTAATTCAAATAGAAATCCTCAAACCACTCCCTATGTGGATCCTCTCTGGTTTTCTCATGTTTCATCATAACCTAAGTCTATTTTTTTTTTCAAACAACCATACACTCATGAGGGAACATGATCTCCAAGGTTTAAAGATGAGGAAGATCTGTATTGAAAGTTTTTAATAGGAAACTTAGATAGAGACATACCTAAAAAAAGGTGTGATCTTACATTAGTGATAAAATTTCAACTATCAAATTGGAATCAGTTTTGAGTGGTTACCAATAAATTTAGTTTTTTACATATTTTGATTCAAATATTTTTGAAAATCTATCTTATTACTTTAAATTTCTGATTGAAACCCATTTTTTATATCTAAAATCACATTTAAAAACTACCACACATTGATTTAGAGTAGTTTGTCTCAGAAATTTATAATCATTTTTTATAATATATTTAAAAAATTATAGGAGAGTGATTATAAGATTTTAATAGAGTCTTTTAAGGTTGAAATTTATGAATAAAAATTGGAACCATCCACTGCCAGACTAGAAAAAATAAAAAAACCAAACTTGAGTATCAAAACCATTTGGAAATCCTAGTATAATAAAGAATGATGAAGGAATTCACCACATCAACGATGGGTAATCAAAAACCAAAGGGTCTTGATCGTTTTTGTTGGGTCAAGAAACTATGGTACCAATAGGCCAAGGGGAATGAGGGTGGTATGGTATATAGGTAACAAAGAACTAAAATTGTGAAATAATGGAAGATTTTATAAGGAGTATAAAGAGTCACATACCTTTGGTTTTGAGAGGTTCGACTCATCTGAGAGGTTCAAGGGGGAGTGGTAGTAGTGGTCGAGTTCCACAAGAGATTGAATGGTGCAAGTGAGTGAGGTTAGATTAGGGGTGATTTCAGAAGACTATGAATGGTTTTATCAACAATTTTCAAAAATCATTGATAATGATAGGTTTTAATAATGGTTTTTTATTTTAGTGCTGATAAAACCATATTTTATTAGAATTTTTTTAAGTGTTGATAGAAACTGTTTCTAATAAATTAAAAAAATATTAAATGAAAAATATATTAAAAGTGAATAAATTTTAAAAAAAAGTAAAAACATAATTAAGATAATTAATTAAAAAATATATCAAATTCATGAATTTTATAAATGAGTGAAATTTAATAACTAAAAATAAATTGATTTCAAAATTTTAAAAAAATGAATAAGTGTTCTTAATTATATAAATTATTTAAAAATTTATAAACGAAAATATATTAAAATAAATATGAATACATATAAAATATATACATTATGAAAATATTAATAAAATTAAATGTTAACGAATAAATATGTATAGCTAAATATTAAAAATGAATAAATGAAAATAATATTATGTGAATAAATAATAAAAATGAATATATTATAAAAAAATAAAAAAAATAATTAACATTAATAGTGAATAAATAATATTAAATAATTTAATTCAAAAAAGAGTGAAATTTAATAATTAAAAAATTAATAGATTACAAATATATTAAAAACGAATAAGGGTTTTTATTTATATATTTTTTTTTGAAAAAACTAAAAATATATATATGTTAAAATAAAAATTAATACTTATTAATTATATAAATTTTGACCATAATAAATACATTAAATTTTAATGAATAAAAATGTATAAAAAATATTAAAAATAGATAAAATGAATAAATAAAAATAAAAAATATTAATAGAATAAAAATTAAAAATTAATTAATTATAAAGTATTAAAAAATAATTAATTTTAACAATGAATAAATAATAATAATAATGAATAAATTATAAAAATATTAAGAAGTAATATATAGTATATATTAAATAAAAATATTATAAAATGAATAAAATATACCAGTTAAAAACATAATATATTAAATATATTATTTTAATAAATAAAATTCTAAAATGAATATTGAAAATTTAAAAAATTAAAAAAATATTATGTGTGTATTTTTATAAAAAAATTCATTAATTACATATATGTGTGTGAAAAAATATTGTTTTTAGATATATAAATAGAACAAGTTTGATATATGTTAAATTGAAAAAAATGACACTTATATAATTAGAACAATAAACATCCATTAATTGATACTAATTAGTCAATATTTTTATGTATTATTTAATTATAATTATGAACAATTTTTCACTAAATATGTAACTTATTAAAGGCGCTAGGGTTTCTTCCCAATGTCGCTGCCACCGCTCCCTCCCTCGCCCCCTTGTCCCCCCTCGTGGTGAAGGTCCTTCTCCAATGCTCCTCCTCTTCTCTCCTTGTTCCCCTTCTCTCCTCTTGGCCTCATTTTCTCTCTCTTGGTGACCACAGTTCCTCTTCCCTTCGCCTTCGGCTTCTCCGTGTTTCTTCCTCTTTTGTCCTATTTTCTGATTTCTCTCTGGTGAAGGTGCTTATGTCTTCCTTGAATCGATGATGTCATCTTCGGTCTCCCTCAAATAAACAACATCTTCTTTGGTCTCCCTTGAATTGATGGCATGTTCTTCGGTCTTCTTCGTATCGACGGCATCTTCTACCTAGGTTGCCTCGCTTCTACTTCGATGGTCCCCGGTTCTTCCGCCTTGTTGACGATGCCTTCGTTCAGAGCCCTCGGTCACTTGAACCATTGTTCTGACCCAACGTTCTGCTGCTCCTATCCTGGTCAGATTTGGTGTGGGGGTTACAACGGGGTTTTGGGATGTGTAGTTTGACGACCGTCAATGTTCCAGACGCGAGTTCCTCGATGTTGGCTTTTTCGGTTTTCTTCCTCATTCTATCAGTGAAGTTTTGTATGATTTGTCCTAGTGGACGATCTATTTCATGCTTGTTCAGTGGTGTTGTGGTTCAGGTTTGGTTTCAACGTCGATGATGGGTTTCTTCTCGGTGGCGTCGATGAGGACTTCTCCTCGGCGATGATGGTCTGCAATGGTTTCTTTCATCGGAAATTCTATTGGTGCTCTGCGGTGACGATGTTGGTGTTCTCAGCGATAATGGGGGTCTGTTGTGGTACAAAGATATGATGGATTCGATGTCAGTGTGTGATGATTGTTTACTACTTTTTGATTTTTAATTTTTGATATGGTTGTTTCAGTGGCGGTATTGTCGAGTCTATGGGTTTTTCATGGTATCTTTTGAATTATGAAACAGGTTGCATCTGATGGTCAAGGTGTGGTGAATGGTTGTGTTTCTTATTTTGAAATTTATCTATGTAATGGGTGTTTAACAAGGTTGTGTTTGGATGTTGGAGGAATGATGTTGTAGGTTCCCACTTACCCTTAAAGTGGATTTTCAATAAAATTTAAAAAAAGGATTGTGGTAAATGTAAATACATATTTTTTATTATATAAATCATATTTAATGAGACATTATATATATATATATAATTATTAATATATTATATATTAAAAATATTAATTATATTAATTATATTAATGAATAATTTTGTATAAAATAATATTTAAAATGAATAGATTATCAAAGTATTAAACGAATAAATACTAAAAATGAATAAACTATAAAAAATAAAAAATATGAAAAGTTTTAAATTAATAAATAATATTAAATGAATGAATTCTAAAAATGAGTGAAATTTAATTAAAAAATTAATTGATTGAAAAAATATTATCAAAATGTATAAAAGTTATTAATTATATAAATTAAAAAAAGATGAAAAATGAATATATGTTTTAATGAAAATTTATACATATATTTTTTATATAAATTAAAAGAGTATTAAAAACATAAAATGTTAATCAATATATATGTCTAATTAAATATTAAAAATGAATAAAATTTCAAAATGACATTGATATAACAAAATGTTAATAAATGTCTATTGATATTTATTAGTTAATATGTTTAATTAAAATAAAATTTTAGTTAACTCATAAACCATTTTCACTAAATATATGACATATTAAGTGTAAATACATATTTAGTGTTATATAAATCATATTTTCCCAAATTATATATATATATATATATCAATATAAATATATTTATATATTAAATGTTCTTTTTAATAATATATACTTTTTTCTAAGATTATCACCTTTTATTGGTGGTAAAACACGTGCTGATAAAGGTTAAAACTATTAGTTCTAGTTAAAAGAGTTGATAAATACAACCTTAATTAGTGCTAATGAAAAGCAGTGATAAAGGTTGTAATTTTTCCAGTGCATTTTTAACGCTGAGAAAGATTTCCTTTATCAACACTTTTTTCTAGCAATTTCTAAATCACCCCTTTATTAGTTCTTTTAGTTAGCACTTATAATGTGTACCACTCAATTTTTTTGATTCCCTAATGGTCTTAGTAGGGGTGACATTTGATGATGCACGACGTGTTCCCCATTCATGGAAGAACATCGAGCTTTTCCCATAAAATAGAAAGTGGTTCTCCTAATTTGTCTATGTGATTATATAATTATTTCAATGTTGATAATGATCCTCAGTTCATGAAATATTGTTAAAACATCCTTCTTTATGAGCTTCAATCATCTCTCTCAAGAAGGTGTGACCACCCCTTCAAGAGCTTTGGTTATCCCCCAGTAGGGCTTGAGATCCAAAAACTGATGTATCCCTATCATAGGTTTTAGGCCTTTATTTGAAGCTCATCATGATATTCTTTAAGCCAACTCCCCACATCTAGAAAGAAGGAGGACATACCATTACAGAAAAAGGTATACTCTTTTTTTTGAATTTTGAATAATAATTTCTCTTTTCTCTTGTCGAGGATAAATCCCTTCTATTTTAGGTGTTCTTCCACTACCAATGGATCATATAATGATCCTCAATACCCTTATAGTGGTAATAAAACCATATTCCATTTAGGATCAATGGTTAGTCTTCACTCTTTTTGAAAAGCATGATATATTTGACGTTACTAATTTAGTTTTGTGTTATATGTTATCATGTTAATATTTATGTTATTACTCTATAACCAGTACCATGTTACAATTTTTATATGATTGGGAGGTCCAATGGAAAGAGTGTTATGTGATAACATAATCTGGATCATGGTTTTTAGAAAAATAGAGATTCTATTCTTAATCATGGCTATATTGAGTCTCAACATGAAATCATGATGGGTTTCAAATTACTTTTTATGGAAACATAAGGTCAAGAAAAAGAAGAAGAGGGTGATATATTGTTCCATATATATGGAATATAGATTTTTAATTTTGGATTGCATATGATTGAACACATCATACTGATGTCAGGTTTGACATGAGTATGAAAGCATGGTATTCTCATGTCGGACATAAATCACAATATCAAGCATTGTTTGAGAATGCAGTGAAAAATAAGGGGATGAACAATATCCCTATTTAAAATAATCCCACATAAATAAATTTATCAGGAGAGGACTCGTTTATTAACAAATAGATCGCATCTATCGCTTAGTAAAGATAGATTTGAGATAGTGCTCTTTTATGACCTCCTATGCTGACCTACACATGAGAGGCTAAGAACACACACCTTCTCCTCTATGTCACACCTTACACACTGGGCCACACCTAATCACGCACTTCCCACACTCATACAGGTGATCAAAGTGCTGGAAAATATTTATAGAAACAAAATAAATTGTAAAAAATGATATGCTTATTATTTTTAAATTAGATGTAAATAATAAATGATGAGTTTATTAAAATGTGTTTAATAAGCCTAAATATGG
This sequence comes from Viscum album, assembly GCA_963277665.1. NCBI lineage: Eukaryota > Viridiplantae > Streptophyta > Magnoliopsida > Santalales > Viscaceae > Viscum > Viscum album. The sequence goes on along the minus strand of OY728143.1, from coordinate 1,876,003,238 downwards.
AATTTAATATTTATATTTAATAATTAAATTTACTTTTTATTTAATTATTTATTCTTTAATGTTATTCATATTTCTAAAATGGGTTATAAAATAGGAATGATTTAAATTATAATTGTGTAATAAAATTTGTTTTACTAGACATTGTCAAATATGAAAAGTTCATATTCATTACTCATGTTTATGAAAATAAATAAAGAATTTATTTCAATAAAATAATTTATTATGAATTAAATTATATTATTTAGAAATAGTGTTTATAAATAATGAATAGGTATTTGTGAATGATTATAATTTTTTTAAAAGGGGTTTTTTCAAAAATTAATTAAAAATAAAATATTTATGGTTGATGGATTAAATGTTTCTGAAATAAATATCATCAATATTAATTTTATATTAAGGATTTTTTATTATAAATATCCTTTTAGAATTAATATATCTTATAAAATATTCATAAATAATATCCAAACATAATGAATTCTTATCAAAATATATAGAATTTGTGTAATATTTAAATAAAATTTTTATTTATAAATTAAAATGACAATTTTTAAAGATATTTATTAATTATATAAATAAAGAATTAATAAAAAGTATTTAATAATTTCAATTATTAATTGTTCATAATCAATTAATTTTAATTTTGAAAATTAATGAGGTCCTTATTTTAAGATCTTATTTAGACCACAACAAAAGTTTTTTGATAGTTTTTTAAAATAAATATTTATATAATGTATGGTAAATGATATTAAAATTATGTAAAAAAGATTACATAATAGAAATTTAATTATAAATGGTTTATAATTCATAAAATACCAATTGATTGAATTATAATTCCATATGATAGATAATATCAAAGAGTACATATTTAAATTGGATATAAAAATGTTTATGTCAAAAATTGTGTATTATACATAATTTTTATCTTAATTATGTAATTTTGAAAGTAAAAATTTAATTTATGAAATATTCAAAAATCGTTATAATGTTTAAATTTATGAAGTGTTCATTTATTTAAGTAGTTTTTTACTTTATTCATGAATATAAAATTGTATATTTTAAGCTTGAAAATTTTATATGAAAAATTGATTAAAGGGGATAGAGGCCCACTCAACATGCTTGATAAAATCTATAAAATTTAGTTTCCAGCTACCTTAACTTTGATTTTTATTTTGATATAAGAGCTTGAGAATAGTTTCTGGATATAGTTTTTACATATTAGGTATTGGAGATAGACTGTATTAAATTATCTCTTGAGTAAAGTATCTATGGACAGTGAGACTTTGGGTCAGATTTCCCACTGACCTGGTGTTTTATGCCTTATTCATGATAGGTGGGTGTTGGCTATATGTTCCTACTGGCTTACTCATGTTGTTTATTTTTTATTTCATAATACTCTAAACCTTAACATGAAGAGTTTATGTACCATATACATATGAAGCATTTAGACATGTATGAATGTGTTTGGATTTTATTTTTGGGTGAGTAACATAAACATATGAGTTGTGTAAAAGTTACATATTATTGTAGTGTGGACACATTAATTTAGTGGATATAATAGTGATTCCAAAAATAAATCATTATAACCATGAATACACAAAAAGGGATAAAACATTTGATTATAAAACAATATATAAGATATAATTTTTATGAATTTAATATTCATATAATGTATTTTAGATTGGTGAGACTTTTAATAAAACCTATAAAATACTAAGTGTGTGATTCTTCCCTAAGAAGAACATTTCAAGATGTTGATCATATAACCAGGTAGTTTCATTCCAAAGTGGGGTGCCCCTAGATTATCCTTTATTAGCCCGTTCATGGTGTTTTCTTTAGGTTATACTATTTGGGAAACCCTAAGGGTTTTGGTACTGGATGAATAGTTTTTAGTATTATATATATGATGGATACAGACAAAGAGTTGTCCACTCAAATATCAAAGAACCAAAACTATTTTTATTAGGATGAATCCATACCTAAATTACTAAAGTATTGAGTTTCACACCAAAGTCAAGTCATTGCATAGTGAAATGTGGATCTTGGCTCCCTAAATGGATATGATGTATGAGATCATAAATTTTAGTGGGGGAACCATCATTTATATTAATCAATGAAAATATATAAAATAACACAATCATTTGTTAAAAACTTTTATTATAAATGAATAGAATCATCATCATCAAAATTCACATTAAAATTAATTCTTGTATGGAGTATCATAATGTTAGAAAATATCAATACTGATAACTTAAGAAATGATATTAAGGAAATATTCTATGTATTATAGAAATTTATTATACTATTTTAAATGGGTTATGATACCAATTGTATATATTACTATTGTTTTAAATATACCGATGTTAAATAAACAAGGGAAGAGTTGATTGACCTTTTAGTTCTCATTCAAGTGATGAAACATTGTTACATAAAAATATTTAAATGTAAAATAATTTATCAAGATCTTAAGAATCTAAGTAAAGGATTTGTGTATTCATCTCATTCCTATTATAATATAAGTGGTGTTTTCATCTAAAAAATAGTTTTTTTTTAAAAAATTGTTGTTATAAATAAGATGATAATATTATTTGTATAGACCAAGTTTATGGTTAATCATATTATATAACATGTTTTGAAAAATAGAAAAGTTTAAGTGTATTTTAATAAAGCTAAAATGTTTATCTAGGTATTTCTTAAATATTTATACAAAAATAAATAAGTTATATTTCATAACATAATTAAATTTGTGTTGAATCTTATAAATATATTCTAAGAGGAAATTAATTTCTATGAGTCTAGTGGGACTATGTTTTTACATAAATAAGATAAAATCTAAAAAATTAAATATTATACCAGCCTAAAGTTAGAGCGATCTCTCTTAATATCATAAATAAATTTAAGATATTATTGGTAAAGGAAAACATGTAAAAGGTTTCTTGCATTTACCATGAGAAAGTGAGTTTCATATTTTTCAAATAATTATACTATTTAAAATGAGTTTCACTTTATCTTTATAAGTTTAGGATGTGGTGATAAATAATAATATAAAAATTCACATTATTTAAAGGGAAAGTATGGTGATATTGGTTCCAAGTATGATGATTTTATGATTTGAAATAGTTATAAGTAGATAATAAAAAATTAAACATTAGATAAAGTAAATAAATTTTAATATGTTCATAAATTTGAACATTTGGAATATGATTCCAAAGTCTAAAAAATTATTCAAATGAAGATTACCATATAAATGTTCTTATCTAAGAGGTTAGTGTGAGTATTTTATCATACATTCGTATATAGATGTTGTAGAAATTACATATAGATGTGATAGAAATTACATATATATGTAATTAGTGAAAAAAACCCAAAAAACATGACAAAAATAAGGCTAAAACTAGTAGTTTATCATATGTGATATGATAAAAAGGATCTTATATATAGTTTTATTGTATATTATTAGAAGAGTTTAAGAATTTAAAATGTATCATGGTTTTCTAATATAGGAAATTTCAATTTATCAATCATTAATGTGTTCTTTAATTTACTTTACATGAATGATATAATGACAAATATCCACTCAAAATATATTTTTGAGTTGTTAGTAACCAATGATCATTATAAAGTGTAATGGGATATGGTGATATATAAGGGATATCTTGAAATGTTTCTTGTAATCATTTCAAAGGGTTGTATAATAGATATGAATAATTTATTCATGTGTTAATAAATATAGACTTATTTTTTAGACTAACCTACCAAATTATATATCATGTAATATCATACAATCATTGATGGAATCTGGAATATATATACTGAAAAATGTCAAAATTTGGGATGTTCTGAGGTGGTATTGCACCTCAATTGGGCTAGGAAGAACAGGTCATGTTGGGGGAACCATATAGATATAATAGAAGATTAAATAACATAAGGTGGTGTAAAGAATCATATGGAGGACTTAGTGGTTAATATTAAAAAATTATTCTCTTGTGGAAGATTATTGGGCTCCATTGTTAAATCCATTTTCAACTAAAGGTTTATCCAACTATAAAGATAAACACAAGGGATCTAATTATATATGGTTCAAATGTGATATTTGAGTCGATGTAGATGATTTATGGAGGTCCATAAGTTATTCTAGATGAATGATGTAGACCAGATAACTAGTGGGTGCGGGTTTGAAGGTATAACTGAAAGGTGTGAAAAGAAGTTACCCTTGAGAACATCACATAGAGAGAGTGGGGAAATGAAATATTTCATAAGTCGTACTATGATATAAAATTCTATCTAGAAAATTCATCAATAGATATAAGTAATTAGAAGATATAGGAGTTGAGGTGGCGGAGGTCATTGACCGAACAGATGGTGAACTACAGAGATTGGCTTGTTCAGACTTCTTCCAATGAATATTGGGTGGTGGTGACTATTGGAAGTAGTGTTTTGGTCCTACTAAAAATAGTAGAGTGTAAAAGTAATGATCAGAAATTCCTAATCAAATATAATCATATTTTATTTAATTTTATAAAAGAGTTGTAAGGTTCTCCTTATGGATTAGGAATCATGTATGAACGATGTTAAAATTTGTGTTGTTCTTATGAATTTCTTTTAATAATTTTTTCCCTATAGTTATTATCTATATTCATTAAAAAGTTTTGTGTTGTAGTGTATAATCCATTTTTTATACTTTTTCACATGGGTATAAATTTTGGTACTTTTTTTCCATGTTGCATGTTATAGCGGATAACTTCATAGAGTCAAAAGTTAGCCATGGTGTATCATCCCACCCCTTACCCATTGTCTTGGGAAGAGGTGGAGGGTGATAATAGGCCTTAAGTGACATCATCAAGACTCCAAAGGATAAAAATAAATGAGAAGGTATTTATAAACAATTGGGGGAAAATTTTACCTTTGAAAATAAAAAAAACCAACCCAACATATCCATTGGAAAAACCACTATATGATTCATGTTTATAATGAAATAAATCTCATAGTATAAAAAAATAGTAAAAATACATCAGAGTACAATGTGGTATCCAATACCAACATTAGAGTACCATGTAGAATCTAATACTAACATTAGAGATCCAAAATGAAAGAAAAACAAAAAAACAAAAAAAACACAAAAGACATCATCTTAATGGCTCGCAACATTCTCTAAGCTCCAAATACACAATCCATGCTCAAGGAATCATGATGTGTTACTAAATAAATGAGATATTTATACTTTACCTATGTCTTGATATACAATATCTACAAACGCACCAATGTTCCCAAGGAGGGGGTGAGTATAAATCTTAGTAGGATTTCCCCAAATGAATCCCCTACTCAAGACACTATGATAGAACAAGTAACCAAATTTATAAAAAATATTTTAAAATAATTTTAAATAGTTTATAATAAAGCCAAAACCATTTCCAAGAAAAATAGTTTTCCATGAAAAGTAATCAAACAACCTTTAAAACCATTTCTCAATGTTAATTTTGGTATACCCAGTACATGATTCACAACGCACCCCCATGCATACTCTGGTGATAGTTATATACACATGATAAGTCACTCATCGATCTACCAAGCCTTCATAAGGTAACCATATCTCATGTTCCCCAATGGAACATATACCTTCAACAAGATCATTTCATCATACCCCAATGGTACATACCTCTTATCTAGGGTCATGTCAATAAAGTGAAATCACACCAACCATGTATGCCAAATACCATTTCAATCTAATAATTACAAACCATTTGAATAAAATAATTCATTTATTAAAAAAATCCAACCAAATTTTCCATGCATCAAATTTAGACATAATTTTAAAATCATTATTTTAAAATTATGAAAACAAATGTACCTCCACAAACCACCAACTTCCACAATTCCACAAACCATAAAAAAAGAGAGTTTCCATCAAAATTTTACATAAATTTAACAATTTCATTAAATAGATTAAATATATTTGAAATCAAGCCTTTATGTTCTAACAAGGGAAGTTGAGAGTGAATCCACCTACTTCACAAAGTTAGGATAAAACAAATAACAACAAAAATTCTTCAAGAAACATGGCTTGAAACTCAAAAAATATTCCTTAGATGTTTTTCCCTACCATAAAAACTATATATCATTATTATTGGCATTACATAACATGTATCTATCCTAAAATGATTATATCCGTGAATCTGAGAGAGGGAAGAAGAATAATGATAAGGAAAACCACCATGAACGGGAACTTAACAAAGAATACGGCCTCAAATGCACCAAGATTCACTAATGGAACACTATAGGATCTAAGGGAAAGGTCTCCATAGCATGAAACCTGGGGTGCTACATTCTATGTACTATTGGTCTTTCTATACCCATAAATTTGGAAACCACCAATTTCTTAATAGAGTTTCAACCATTGCTCCACCATTTACTTCTCACATTCCCACGTTTCTTCTTGAATACAACCATGATACCATAAAACCCACACAAGAATCATGATTTTCCCCCATAAGACATTCTTCTACATATCCAAAATCCTCACTAGAATATGAAAAAATAGCATCTGGATCTAGGATAATGTGATCCCATCAAATTACATGGTCAGTATTAGGATGATACCACTTTAGCTAAGATACCTGAAACACATTATGACCTAAAATGAACCTTGGTGGAAAAGACAACTGATATTACACCTCATCAACTCATTCAATTATCTCAGAAGGGCATATGTATTGAGGATATAGATTTCCCTAATTCCTAAAACAATTATTCTAAGCCTTGGAGAGATTATCAAGATCACATGATCACTATCCTCAAACAAAAATGACCATCAACGATGATCTAAATACTATTTCTTATGAATATGATCCATATAAATACTTTTCCTGATTAACTAAACCTTCTATGTTGTCTCTTACAAAAGGCTTTGTCTAAACAATGAAGTCTCACCTATTTCCACCAAAAAATTGGAGAACAACAAGGACACCCATACAAATCTTCAAAAGGAGTCATATGTATCAAGGATATATAAATGTTGTTATATGGGAACTCCACTAAAGGTATGTTCTCCTCCCATGATCCACCAAAATACATTACATAAACCCGAAGCATATCTTCCTATATTTTTATTGTCCTTTCTCATTGTTCATCCGTATAAGGATGATACATCATTATTTTAGTGAACTCAATCTTAATGGTTTTCTGAAATGATTTTTAGAAATGAGATATAAACCTTGGATCTTGGTTCATCAATATTGAAACTGGTATTCCATGGATTTACCACTTATTGGATATATATTTTTTACAAGTATTCTTCTATATAATATTCATGAATAGTGATGAAATGGGATGACTTTGTGAGCTGATCCACCATCACCCATATGGAATCATGCTTCTGAAACATCCTTGGTATACCTATTAATACATCCATAGCTATCTACTCTCATTTCTTCATGGGAATTGGTAAATACTACAACATATATGCTGGCCTCTGGTGTTGTGCCTTAACCTACTGATAGGTGATGCATCTCATAATAAACTCAGCTTCTTTTGTTTTCATACCAACCCAAAATAATTTTCCTTTTATTTCCTTATACATATTTTGTATTATAAGATGAAAACCTATATCAAATGGTGGTAATAATGAAGAATTTATTCCTTAAAATCTATAGGTATGACCATCCAATCTCAAAACTACAAAAATTAACTCCCATCCACCATGCATCACTCAATGGTATCCCTACCATTGAGTTTTGACATAATCACAACACATTTTGTATTGTATTTATGTTCCTATTTAACCATCTCAACCAAATTAGGAAAATAATAAAATGGGAAGAAAACCACAACACAACATTGGTATTCACAATCCAAGTTCATGGAGGCTATCAAAGACATCATTTTCCACATATTTGAATCCTCCTTTTCCAACTGACCATATGAATTCCTGCTTAATGCATCCACCACCGAATGACCTTTAACCCTTAAATAAATCAATTGAAAGTCAAAAATTTGGATATACTTTATCCATAAAAGAGGTAATGATTCCATGTCTTAAAATAATATACTTAAATAGACAATTCCAAATCATATGTTAGGTAGTTATTCTCATGAAATCATAACCTTTCCCTGATTCCAAAAAAATCAAGATCGATGCTGATGTAAGAAAAACCTTCAACTCTTCAATAGAATTATGAAATTCATCATTCCATTTAAATGGAACATTTTTAATCGTTAAATATGTCATTGGTGAACCTAGTTGTGAAAAAACATGAACAAAATGTCAGTAATAACCAGCTAAGCCAAGGAAACTACATATCTGAGAAAATTTATTTGGTGGTTTCAAAGAGATCACAACAAATATATTTTATAGATCCCTAAAACTCCTATTTATAGATAAAATTTATAAGGAAACATACCTCTTATATAAAAATAAAATTGAAATTTTGACATACAAATGATGATCCCACTAGATTCTCAACACTGTCACTAAGTATTGCACATGATCAACCATTGTCCTTGAATACACCAATATTTCATCCAAAATAACCACCATAAAAGAATATAAATGACTTTAAAATATAAAATTCATCAATTCCATAGAGAAATATGATGTATTCGTAAGACCAAACGGTATAACCACATAATAGTAATGGCCTTATCTACTCATGAAACCTGTTTCTGGAATATCCTCTTTCCTAACCATCAATTAGTGATATACCAATCACAAGTCAATTTTAGAGAACCACTTTTCTCCCATAAATTGATCTAATAGATCATTAATATGTGGAAGTAGACATCTATTATTTATCATAAATTGGTTAAGATTAAAAAAATCCACATACAACCAAAGATCTTCATCAACCTTTTTCAAAAACTAAACTGACACTACCCACAGAGTCACAATAGACCGAAAGGACCCTTTACATTATAGCACTTCCAACAGGAATTTCACTTCCCATAATTTTTTTGGTTCCATATGATACTATGGAAGTAATATAGGACTAGTCCCTAGTAAGTGATCATTAGTATACTCTACTTCTCTTTTAAATGGAAACCTTGAGAAATATTTGGGGAAAACATCAGGAAAATGATTAAAAATTGTTGGAAAATCATGCTCCTCTATCTTATATATTGATTCCAAGGTCAAATATTCTATCTAGTATGAGATATTTCCAACTCTTAGTGTCAAAAAGTCTGATTAACCTTCCATTACATTCTAGTCTCCTTTAATGAGATTCTTGATTCCATTATCAGCCATAAAACCCTTCAAGTATAACAGTTAATGTAAGATTTGAATAGTTTCAACTAATATATACCTAGGAATATTCCATAGGAAATAATATAAATCATAGAGAAATCCCATATAAACTCATCTCCATCAATAGTTATAGAACAGTCTTTACACATAAAGGCTCGATGTTCTATTTTTCCAATAGGAGTTTGAAGTTTCAAAATAGAAGACATCATCTCAACATGAAAATGTAAAAGATCAACAACACAAGAATTAATAAAATAATGGGATGTACCCATATCAAACAAATATTTCATAAGATTAAAATTAAAAATAATCATAATTATCACTGTCTAAGGTACTGATTGATAATCCATGATCACTTGATCAACTCCATACAACTACTGACTCAGTGTAGTATGTTCTTTGTCACCCTATTAATATTGCACTGATTGAAGATTCATGGTATTCATATTATTACCATAGATAGCTCAGTTCTGTTGAAAAAAAACTATTCTGTTATCCTCATCCTGTCAAAGCAAATGATGTCTATGAAACATGATATGTTTCCTGAGTACTCGAACTTAGACCATTGTGACAATAGCACTAAACAAGCCCCATATGGTTGAAATTGTTGAATGATATAGGTTGTTCTTTATAATTTCATTTAATGTGATCAAAAGAAAAACACTGAAAACATATGGGATTACTCTTAGGTTTTGGAGGAAGATTCATTGATCTAGCCGTCTGATTTTGAGTCATTACACTAACTTGGAAACAAGTGTCCCTCTTCTGCTTATTCCTATCATTAGAGTTATTACCATTTCAAATAGGTATAAACATGATTCCTCCACCCATATTTCCTAAGATTTTACTTTCTTCCACCATTTCTCTATTAACGATCTTTGTATAATCTGATATACAAAGCATATAAATCTTAGATAGAATCTCTGGATTTAACCAAGATTCAAAAATGTGTGCCTTCAAGGACGCACTTGCAGCAACCTTAAGTGGGGAATGGACTAAATTCATAAATTTATCAGCATACTCTATCACTAAGAGATTTTCTTAGTTCATGTTGAATTAGCCCGACATTATAGGCATTCTAAACAAGTGAGGATATAATTATTTGTTAAATAATTCTTCAGAACAATCCCATGAAATGTCTTGGTCCAATTTATCTTGAATAGTTAAATCTCACCACTGGCGTTCAAGATATTCTAGAATGTATGGTTCCAACTTAAATTTCAACCCAGCTACCATGGCTAGTAATTCAAAGATTCAATTCATCTTATTCAACAACACCTTTATCGTTTATGGTTGTGAATCACCATAAATGGTGGGTGGATTCTTCTTTTAGAACTGAATGAAATGATCAACTTGAGTTGGTTGATCCCTTTAGTTACCTATATCAACTAATTGAAAATCCTATAAAATACTCTGAACTAGCTGTTGGTTCACCTGTGGCTCATGTGGAACCACATTTTCAGCAGTCACTTCAATTTGGTTTCTTCTATGCCCAAATGGTGCCACTTTCTATAACAAAAAAACTTTATTTAATATCACTCTATGGAAACTGAAAGCTTAAAAAATTCAAATTTAATATATCACACACATCACCACAATAATTTAAAAAAATTAACATTTTTCTTCTATCAAATCATTTCTGAAAATTCCACCATTCTCTTTGAAAATAAAACCATTTTCAACTGTTTTAAAAAATCAATAAATTTTCACCAAATCATAAATCATTAAAAAAATGAAGTATGCACTCTTAGAGGGATGTAATTTCTATCAATTCATTCCACTATCTTCTAATAGGATAAACCTATTATGATTATGAAGACACTGAATCCTAGCAATAAATTCCAAGGTTGTTATAAACAATTGGTAGATGATTTTCCCTTTGAAAATAAAACAACCAATGCAACATAGCCATTAAAAACAACCACTATATGATGCATGATAATAATGAAATACAATGAAATGTATAACTAAAACAACAAAATTTCATTAGAGTAAAATGTGTAATCCAAGATTAACATTAAAGTACCAAATAAAATCTAATACCAACATCAGAGTACCAAGAAGAAACCAAAAAAGAAAATCAAAGACACCAAAGATATAAACATAATAGCTCCTAATATGATCCATCCTCAAACTCTAAAAACCATGCCCAAGGATCACTATTAATCACTAATAAATGAGATAGATTTCTTTTACCTTTTTCTCGATATACAATATCTGAAAACACACCAAAGTGGCCTGTAGGGGGAGAGTACAAAACTTAGTAGGATTTCCCCAAAGTGGCTTCCCTACTCTCAAAACTAGGATAAAACATGTTATCATATTTATATAAAACAATTTAAAATAGTTTATATCAAAGACAAAACCATTTCATAGAAAAAAAATCTATGTAAAAAAACTAAAAAGTCTTTAAAACCATTTCTCAATTTTCATTTTGGCATACCAAATACATGATTCAAAACACACACACACACACATGCAAGCTTTGGTGATAGTTCAATACTCCTGAGAAGTCTCTCATAGATCAACCAAGTCATTAAAAGGTAACCATATCTCAAGTTCCCTAATGACACATAACCATTCTACAGGGTCACATCATTTTACCCCAATAGCTCATGCCCAATATATAGGTTCGCGTTAATGAAATGAACTCACACTAACCATGTATGCTAAATTCCACGACAATCCATCAATGCCAAACCATTTCAATAAAACAATTCATTTATTAAAAAAAATCTCAATTTTTTTCCATAAATTAAATTCAAAAATAATTTTAAAATCATCATTTTAAAATTATGAAAACAAATTCACTTCAACAAAACACCAGTTTCTATAATTCCACAAACCATCACTAAAGAGGGTTTCCATCAACATTTCACATCAATTTCACAATTTTATTCAATAAATTCCATCAATTTTAAATCATACATTAATGTTATAATATTAGGAATCGAGAGTGAAGCCTCCTACCTCACAAACATAGGAGAAAATGAAGAACAACAAAAATTCTTCAACAAATATGTCTTAAAACTCAAAAAACCTTCCTCAGAACACGTTACCTACCATAAAAACAACCATATAACATTAGTATTAGTATCACATAACATGGATATATTCACAAAATATTAGATCCATGAATTTAATAGATTGAAAAAGAATAATGATAAGGAAAACCACTAAGAATGAGCACTTACTATGAAATCCAACCTCCAACGCACCAAGATTCTCCAAAGAATCTCTCTCGGTTCAAAGGGAATGGTATCCACATATTAAAACTGGGGGTGATATACATGGGACCAAAATATTTTGATAGTATTTTCTAAAAATTGGAATTGTGGGTAAAATCTAAGATCTTATATTTATGAGGATCGAGGGAAGATCAAATTTATTGCTCAAGTAGCTTGTAATTAAAGAAATATTATACATTATATTTATAATTTTTTTACTTTAAGCTAGTGGTAACTGGTACAATATTTTTTTCCGAATTCATAAATTTAAGAAACACTTCTGGGCATAGAATAATAAATATTTATACCAGTTGTAATCAATGATTTATATTAGTGGAAAACCTATGTATTAGGTTGAACCCAAACAGATTAATGATATAGTAACCCTTAGAGGGGTAAAACCTTATAAGAATTTAGTGTACCTTATTTACATTCAAATATCATGCATACTATTTAGGGTGAGTTTTGTCACATGAGAGGATTGATAATTTAGCAGGTTATATGTGTTTGATTCAATTCAAAAGAAATTTTAAATGTGTACCACTAAGTCAACCCCCACCTTTTCCTAGAGATTCACAATATTATGAGGCATTATAATTCATATCAGATCAACCAAGACATTGGTACTTATGGAGAGTATGAATTCAGTAAAAAAATTGGCATTACAATATTCAACAGAAAACATTTTCATGGATGTAAGTATATGACGATTCCATGTGTTATTTCACTTAGATTAAAAATATTTGATTATATTACTATGGGATTTTCACTGAACTATAATGATAATCCATGGATGTTCATTGATAAGGGAAACATAGAAGTAGATATAAAGGCTATAAATAGAATTCTTATGTCCCTATTATAAAAAAGTATATACGATGGTGATGGTTCATTAATTTTCAAAAGATATTTAGGATAAACATGAAAGAATCAATAAAGAGAATGCGAATGTAGATTTTGTAAACATTATATATAGAGGATTAAGTATTAGGATGTATAGATGAATGATGTTGAAACTATTGAAGATTACTTTGAAAGAGTAAATGATAATGTTAACAACATTATAGTATTCAAAGAGACCTTTGAAGCTTCAACTTTCATCAAGAAGATAATAAAGAACTTCCATGATATGTATGATCCTAAAATTTATATATTTTTTGATAGTGATAATTTATCTTTACATAAACTAAATAACATAATTATTTTCTATATAATTAAGAAATATATAGAATTTTAGAATATGATCAAGGATGAGGTGGAGTTTCAATCCACGGGGATGTATAAAATATGTGAAGAGAAAGATGAGCCCTCTATTGATTTAATAGACGAAGAAGATAAAAATAACGATTATAAGAGTATTATCACTTATATATAAAATAACCATAGGATAGGTAAATAAAATTAAAAGGGAAGACACCTTATAAAATTATTTAATGGTGGAGGAATTAAGCCCTTTGTGAAAATTTTTACAAGGAATAATGGTGGAAAGAACAAGGATGATGAACATGGAAAAACCTAAGATAAATAAATAGGTTAAAAACTGTAAGGAATTTAAAAAATCAACTGATGGTAATAAGAGGATAACCTAAAATAAAAGATTAAGTTTATTGAGAAAATAGGAGGAAACATTATCATTTGAATATATTATATCTAAAGAATAATTTTTGAAAAAATTTAGTAACTTCATGGATCATGTTGAAAAGAACTAAGAAAATTTGTGGAATGAGAATGAAGGGATAAGAACCTTACATAGGGAATATATTGAAACTGTAACTTGAGGAATGTCTTGAGAAAGATACTAACCTCAAGAAATAAGTCACATTATTTAATAAAGAAGATAAAAAATGAATAAATGAAATGGGTTTTTCCTATAAAAGGAAGATTCATAAATTGAGGAAATTAAGACCATCAATCTAAAAGCTACATAACATGGTAAAATTTGTTAAAAACTTTTTGAAAAACATTCCATAAAGGTTGGAGATATAAGAAAGACATAATCAAGGTGTCTTAATGATAAAAATATGATAAATAAGATGACTAGAGATTTAAAAAAACTTAGATATGCTAAAGAAAAATCATCATTAGTTACTAAAGTTGTGAAAAAAATGTAGGTGAAATGTACTACTGATAAACCTATACATAATTTTTTTCTAATACTACAGGGTCTTAAAAAATATGATTTTTTTGGTTAAAATAGTCATTATAAATATTTATATACTATAATGGGAGATAAGAATAATTTTTATAAATGTATTCCCCCAAAATAAAGGTAAGGTAGATTTGAAAATACATAAGGATATCAATTATACTTTTTGAAAGAAAACTCGTATCATTATGGAATAAGAAAATTCAAAGGCCATTTTTGGTGATGGGAATATCTAGGAACAAAGTATATAACTTCTGGAACAATATGTCACTCTTATAGAATAGGTATGAATTATGGGAGAGGAACCACTAAATAAAAAGAAGATACTTCTAGAAATATTTATGTGTAATCAAAAGATAAAAGTATAAAAGAATTTTTACCAAGGTAAACAGAACTAGGGGTACCTTATTCTAGATTAGTGATCTAAGTAACTCATTTTATTTGAGTGATAAACATGAAAATGAACTGGTTCACATAAGACATGGCCATATTGGTCAAATAAATTTTAGTAAGATCTTTCAGAAATATGATGGGAGAGATCTACCCTAACTAAATTGAGAAAGAAAAACTATTTGTAAAACATTCCATTAAGGGAATATGGCACATGTTAACCACAAAAGGGTAAAAATTCAGTACACTAGACCTACTGAAATTATGCTTTACAATTTATGTGAACTGATAAGGCATTAATCCATGAAGGGTGATCATTAATTTATCAATTTCATTGATGATATCACTCAGGTGACTAATGGGATGTTCATGAAACACAATTATGAGGTTTTGGAGATGTTAAAAAATTTCAAAAGTGATATTGAGAGAAAAAAACATGGAGTACGCATCTAATTTTTTTGAATAGATAATGGAATAGAGTTCAAAAATAATTCATTTGAGTCATTCTAGAAGAAAAAAGGATTTATAAATCAGTAATATGATCTATAAAATACTCAGTAAAATAGATTAGTAGCATGAAATAATATAATATTAGTTGTGATTGTAATAAACATGGTTTCTAAATAATAAATATCGATATTCCCTTGGATAAGAGCTATAAAAACAAAAGAACGTATTTAAAACTGGTGTTTATTGAGGCTAAAATAAATTATGAATCTGTATGATATGTAATTTAATAAGAAACATTTAAAGAACTGGTTTGGGTTAACCACACATGTCACCAGATCCAACTCACTAGAAGGCCTCAAGCATGCCTCCCCATAATCTATAGGCTATTAACTAGTGGTGTGGGTATAAAAATATGAAGTTGGGAGATTATACCCTTATATCAGAGTACAATAATAATGGAAATAATCAAAACAAAACCCCAACATAAGAATAAATATATAAAAATATAAATAACTAAAATACAAATAGGATACAATTAAATGATATATGGAATATTGTCGCACAGAACCGAATCATACTAAAAAAACAACTGATCACCCACCGAGCTAATCACTTATAAAAAAATAAACAAGTTCAAGATAAATACACAATGCTCTACTAAAAACTATGAGCCAAACCACATAACCTAACTCCACAACTATAGAGATACCCCACCATAATATTGAGAAATCACATGATAGAATCCACTCAATCATGAAACAAATGTCCCTACCTAATCAAATACATAACACATGATCCTTCTAAAGGAAGACATAAGGGTCTACACACATACTAAGGTACACACACAAGTGGTGAGAAATGAAACTCTACAGGACACCCCCAATAGTAAACTCATAATCTCTTATCATAAAAACTGTATCCAACATGTGATATTCTCATATTATTCAAAAGATATTAACATCTAGCATAAGCATAAACAGGGTCATAAAATAATCAATTGCAGTTAATAAAGTGGGATAAAAAATGTAAAAAAATACAACCCCATGATATATTCTAACCCCCGAGGTAAATATAACCTCGATCTAGCCCATGCCAGAGGATTTATAGCATGAAGATCACCCATACACATAACATTAGGCACATCCTATAGATCTAAAAGGGAGCTCCATGATGTATAAAAACACAATATACATGAGTTCCGAACCCTAGGGAATAACCATAGATGTCCACACAAAACACAAAACTCTTATAGACTCTATGAATCTAATAAAATATACAAAATGAGTATAATAAGTCTACTAACATTTATATGACCTATCCAAATCATTATAGTCCTTTGAAAATAACCATTTCCAGAAAATATAAATCCAAGTAAAGTTATAGACCATATCTCGGGTCCATCAACACTCTTGGGACAATATACATGTAACCTCTAGTTGAGTAAGTATCTATTGTACTAGAGGAGGGTATTAGCCCGCTAAATCATTAATAACTTCCTATTCCTACCCTACTATAACAACCCAGACATAACGTACATAGAAATTACATTATTTTTTCAGGAAACTAAATACATTATAAAAACAAACACCCAAAGACCATATTAGTTTAGTGCCTTTGGAAACATGAAAAAAAAAATATCTTCAAACTCAGTGAAAGATCTTTAATATTTCCCACAAATATCTACCCCTAGTAATTCTTCTAAAAAACGTTCTTCATAACACGGGGAAAAGAAACATAAGAAATGGGTGAGCTTGAATGCTCAATAAGGGTAAATAAAAGAAATACATAAGCATAACATGAACATAAGGGTATGAGAACATGGCCATATCATTAGAAGATCATACCCTGCATATCCAATATCATAAAATGAGTCATGTCATTAAGATTATTAGTTGAAAAGACACGAATCATATGATAACTAGGAACATTATCCATTAAATCATAACATTTGAATAAGAAATGAAATTTTGGAATAAACATAAGTATATAAAAACCCTATGTCAAGGATGCCTATGAAGGCCTTCATAACTTGTTAGGCTTGGGATAATCACCAATATACCTACTTCAGGCTTGGGATTCCCTCCTGTGCACCCTCCTATTTTGGGATTGGGATGCCCTCTCATGTACCCTCTTGTTTCGGGATTAGGATTCCCTCTTGTGGACCCTCTTATTTTTTGATTGGGATCCCCTCCCGCTTACCCTGTTGTTTTGGGCTTGGGATGACCTCATTTTTACCCTCTTGTTCCGAGCTTGGGATTCTATCCTATGAACACTTTTTTCTCATAAAACAGTTATCACTACCCAATGCAATGGAGGAAGATATAGGTCTCACCCGTCTAATATTAAAACCATACATACATGTTCCACAAGATAATAAAACTTGCACCATAGATTGATCCATAAAAAGATATGGGTTTCATAAACATCATATTATAACTCATGAAATGTGTTAGGACCAATAGGGGTCTATATACCCTGAGAGGGGGGGTGAATCAGGGTATGGATATTCTTTTTCAAAGTTCTTCCTGGCCCACTGGATCTTGACCTCTTTATTACAATGGTCACTTTGTTTGCACTTCTGTGTTTATTATGATCACTTATTTTCTTCTTTATCTGATGATGATACTTTAAATGCAATGCAGGGAAGTAAGCAGGCAGACGCAGAGATTTTTACTTGGTTCACCCTCACTGGGCTACGTCCAAGGAGCATACGCCGACAAGTTGTCGGTCGTACCAAATTCCACTATTCTTCACTAGATGTGGATACAATGGTTCGGGATAGATCACTTTTATTCTCAGGCTCACTGCCTTTACAAAGTTTAGGGTCAGCTCACTACTTTCTCAAGGGTCACTCCCTGTTTCTCTCTCTCTGGCTCACTGCCGGTGGAGAGGATCACCTTCTTCCTCTTCCTTTACTCACTGCTCCAGAAAGGACCCACTCACAGTTTATAGACCTGTAGGTCTCTTCATTTGCATGATGTAATGCATCTTCTTCTGTATGTAGATGCTCTATTGAAGTCCAAATTTCACCCGTAGATGAATCTCTTTTTGCACTGAAGGTATCGGGCAAACTTCCAGCTTCCACGCGGCATGAAAACACTGCTGAAAAATCAACCTTACCTGGCGCGCAAGTCAAAGCCGGTGCGCAAGTATCGGCGCGCAAGTCACAAATGGCGCGCAAGTCTTCCTCAACCACTTGTGTGACACAAGCTTTTGCAACTCCAAACCTGCGCGACTCACTTCCTTCCTCACCTAAACCACCTCAGGCGCGCAACTAACACTTGGTGCGCAACTTCCAACACTGGCGTGCAAGTCCCACTTGCGCGACACACCACCACTTGCGCGACCACCACACCTGCGCGACGGGAGCTCTGAATCTTCAAAGTGTTGAACTCCGGTGAGAAATGAGGGGGGTGGTCCAGTATTTATAGGCAATTTGACCACCCTGCACGACGGCGCGCAAGTCAAGTCTCGACGCACAAGTCTCGGCGCACAGGTCTCTTCCCCTGCCAGTCACTTGCGCGTCCTACTTCCAAACTTGAGCGAACCTCTTTCCTTTGCCATATTTTGATCTTCTGATCTTGAAAAACCATAGGCGCGCAAGTTCTCAAACTTCTAAGGCATCGGCACACAAGTCTCTTTCACGGCGCGCAAGTCACTTGCGCGACACCACCAATACTTGCGCGACACTTATCCCTTTGCCATATTTTGATGATCTGATCTTGAAAAACGTATGGCGCGCAAGTTTTCAAGTCTTCAAGTACACAACGCGCAAGTCCCTTTGCCAAAAACCACTTTTCTTCATTTGTTGATTTTCAGGCCCAAAAATTTGGCAAACACTGGAAAACGGCGCCACCTTGTATCTGTTCTTTTTATGCCGCCTCCAGATCATCCATTCCATTGTCGACGTTCTTGAATCAAACATGGATCATTGACCACAGCTCTTGAACTCGACATTCCACCATGAAATCTCCTTTGTCAACAAATTTGTATGTCATGGTTTGCATTGTCAACTATCACAACACAGATGTTCACTTTGTCAACAAACACAATCACCTCAAAAATGCTCCAATGATACCTTGAGGGATTTTTGCCCAACAAAATGAAATGGGTGTCATAAAAATTTAATCATATCATAACCTATGGAAATTATATAGGTTTCATAATCATCTCATCCTAGAATAACATGTGAAAGTAATCAGGTATCATAATCATTTATTATGGTATAACCCATTTAAGAGAAATAATTTTCATAAGCATATAAATCGTGGAAGAGGAATGAGTTTCATAAACATATAACCCATGAATGAGAAATGAGTTTTCATAAACACCATGCCATAAAAACATAAACCATTCAGAGAATGATATTGATTGGAACCTTTGGATCGTGCCCCATAAAATAATGAGTAACATCAATGAACATCATCTTAGATGGAAAGTAATTTTGAGATATCCATTAAAAACATTTCTCGAGGAAAACAACCATTCTTATTTGAAAAAGGATATTTTAAACATAAAACCTTTTGAAAACCATTTTCTTGAAAATAAACTTGAAAACTTATAAATAAATCTTTGAAAACATTTTGGAAACCTTTTTCTTTGAAAACAATAACGAGACCTTGAAAATGTTTTGAAAACAATTTTCATTGAAAACTTATAAAATAAGATTGAAAACATTTTGAAATCCATTTCTTTGAAAATACTTTGAAAACTTATAAAAATGGATTGAAAATGCTTAAAATACTTTTTTAAACATAAAACATTTCTGAATACCTTTTTATTTAAAAATAAATTTGAAAACTTTTAAATGAAGCATTGATAACCATAATACATTTTTGAAAACCTTTTTCATTGAAAACACATTAAAAACAGTGAATGTTCAAAATATTAAGAAAATTTTTTCCCTTAAAAATAAACTTGTAATATTACAATGGAAGCATCAAAGAAATGATATCATGAAAAAAAAGTATGTATGTACATGCTGAATATTCCTTTCACTACAAGAAAATTGACTTTGATTAATAGATATTTTGAGTTAGATAATATATCTGTTGGTAAAAATGAGTAATTCCAATAGATATTATGGTTTGTTGGCATTATTTATAAGTAATAACAATTATTTTTTCCTGCAGATATATCTTTTAATATTTACTATTTAGTACAAATAAATCTTTTATTTGCAATTAAACTGATCACATTATAATACTATTACCAACAATTATTTTACCAATAGATGAATTTATTATTATCCCCAACAAATCTTTTACCACTAAGAAAATATGTAGAAATAAATCATCCAATAACAAAAAAATGTTTTACAAATTATTGAATATATATTATATATATACATAACACAATTTTATTGATAAATGATCAAAATTTACCATGATATGCATCAAATACATACCTATAATGTCAAATAAAGAAATGGATGCAAGTCACAAGCATGACTCGAATATATTTTCATTTTTAAAAAACATTATAATTTATTATGTGTGATTATTTATCATGTTTATTAATGTTAACATATTATATTTTCATATTATATTTTAATTTTTTAGAAACATTATAATTTATTACGTGTAATTATTTATTAGTGTTATAAAATGGAAATATAATATGTTATTCCCGCATCTCCAATCACATTTACCGCTCAGACACCCGCACCTAATCCAGTACCGTGGAAACCCTAACAACCAAATAATATCCATCTCTGGTTTGTTCGATCGGTATCCATCCCCTCAAATTTGGTCACTGGCCTTGATCTAGATCACGGACCAGCCTTTCCTTTCTATCGATGGTGCCATTTTCACAACCTCCCCGATGGTTTGGAGGTCTCTGCTACCGCCGCCAGTGACAACAACATCCACTTTCACCATGGGCATGTCTCTTCCCAAAACCCTCCACTTGCCTGATGTTATCCATCCTAGAAATAATTTCCCCCCCACCCGAGACTTGTCATAATTATCTTGGATTATCCATGGATAATGGCCCCCATTTTTTGTGGTCTCGACATACCGAATGATGGATTTATGGTTGCAGATCATCTGAGAAATTGGGTCAAGCATCTCCCAAAGGTGTTCTTTGAGTCCTCTGAATTCAGAGATTGATCAATCTAAAGGATCACTATCATTATTTGCACTGAATTGGAATAGCGACACTTGCAGACATAGTTCCAGGTCAGAGAAGCTGGTAAGGCAGGTGTGCTCATTTTTCATGGCGCCACTGAACAAGATCTTCAGTTCTGCAATGAGTTTTTTTTTACTTCTCGCTACAGGGGAATCACAGTCACCCATGTCTTTATTTCCATCACAAATTTCATGGATGTTCAAGTTGGTGATGACATTAATGAGTCTCTAATGTTTTTTATTGAGCATCTCTATGCAGTATTTGTGTAGGAAGCAGTCTTGATTTTAGTGATTCATCTTTTTCCACTACATGTTAGCTTATTTATGTATGTTTTTTTAGTTCATAGTTCTTATAGATTTAAATCCCAGTATGTTCAAAGATTGACCAGGCAGTTCTTAAAGCAATTTTGGTCATAGATTGACCAGATGACTCCTAATGATTTTGAGAAATTATTTAGGAGAATCTCCAGCATTCTTCTTGCTATGAAACCATTAGCACATCCAGGAAATATGAAATTGGAATCCATCGATTTTTAAAGAGAATGTGGAC
The DNA here is from genome assembly GCA_963277665.1 of Viscum album. Taxonomy (NCBI): domain Eukaryota; kingdom Viridiplantae; phylum Streptophyta; class Magnoliopsida; order Santalales; family Viscaceae; genus Viscum; species Viscum album. The sequence continues at coordinate 1,875,981,112 of OY728143.1, read as the reverse complement.
TATAATTTATTATAAATATCTATAATCCATGATTGTCAAAATTGATTCCATACTTCTAAAAAAGAACCACATGCTTACATTGATGAGATTGTTGGACATTGCAGTTGATTGATGCCTTTCCCATTGTAATGGAATAAGATTGTTAATTATTGGAATAATGTTTCTATTATTTAATTTCTGTTCTTATGGATAAGAATTATTTAAATTTTCATTCAATGATCCTCCATTCAAATTCCACTTTACATAAGTGGAACTTTGGTGGTATTTATATCTCATGCATTTTACTGTTTTTTTATGGCTAATGATTGAATTATTTTTTTATTTTTAAATGAAAATTATTATGGATTATTTTGACGATTGTCTTTCTTGAAGCTGTATTCATTTGTTTTTTAATTATGATTTTTATATTTTCAATAACTTTACCAATTTAGTTTTTGTAGTTAACATAAATTAGGATTTTATATCTTTTCTTGATGTGGCGTATTTCAAAATCTTCCCCTTTGTCATCCTTTCTGTTTATTTCCCCACCGCTCATTGATCAGTATCTTTTTTGATTTCCCTATTGTTTGAAATTTTTTGCAGCGTTCTAGGTAGAAAATATTTTTGTTGTTTTCCTTATAAATAAGGACTTATTCACTTAATCTAATTCCCACTTAAGACTATCGACATCAACATTAATAATTCCAAATAAAATTATTCAACGAAAAGTTACATCTTTATCCTTGGCCAACCCTACACTATTTTAAGAATCATATCAGGCTAATGAATTGTCTAGGAGATCGAATCAACTTTTACATGGGTCAACTTCAGACCCATGTTTTTCATATGTTCCTTGTAGTTCATGATATGCTTGTATCATAAGAGACTATTGCCTCTAACTAAATGCTCATGTAATAACTCACAAGCATTCCATTCGATTCTTGTTAGAATCATCTTTATTTCTTCATGAAAAACTATTGGATACATACATTCTTTACTACTACTGTTTCAATACTAACCGTAACAGTTATCTATGTAATAGGAACACTTAAAAAACATAAGTTTTTAAATCATTATGCCTTTTCTATGTTGGATGGCAGAAGATTGAGACTTTTTCCTATCAAGTCCTAACTACATTAGATCTACTCTAGTTTAGGACAAATAATGGAAGTCATGGAAAGTTATTGTAGAAAAGATGGTAGTAGAATGGTGGAGATTTAAGAAGGTATGAATTTTCAGACCCATGTTTTTCATAGGTTTCTTTAAGTTCCTGATATGATTGTATTATTAGTCTTATCAAAATTTCTTAAGCCCCCACATTTGAATTTAATGCCTATTTTTCTTACGCATTAACTAAAAGTTTATCAGTATTTTTCAATATTTTAGTAATTGAAACTTTTCTTAGAGTTTGAAGTAGTTATTTGTACTTACTGCAATTACCTTTTTTTCATTTTTTCCAACTTTCGAGTTCAAAAAATTAAATAAATTTATTTTTTCTACCTTTACCAAAAAAATTTGAATTTATTGGTTCAATATTTGTGTTCCCATTCCAAATTTCTACCAAATTGGTAACAGAAAAGAAGGTTATTTCCTACAATCCAATGAATTGCCTATTAGAAAAGGATCCCAAGCTAGATGTTATAATAGAACCTTTTAGATTTTGGATAGATCTCCAAGTGGAGGATCCAATCTCGAATCAATATCTCTAATGATTTTAATATTGTTTAATACAAAAGCTCAAATCACCGACGCGACACATTCTTCAATACGATTTAACATATTATAGGGACCAATAATGGTGGGAATTGGTTGTATGGTCTTACTATCACTATTAATTTACTTTTTTGAAACAGATTTTTCCTCTGTAATGTTGCTATTATCATCAATTAAGACAACATCATATTTTTATTACTAATGTTCTATTAAGTGTTTTACTTTGGTTTTAAATGACTCGATTTGGTTTAGTTCTATGTTGTTTTTAGGCTATGTTCTATTAAATGAAATTCATTTTTATTTCATGAGACCTATTTATTTTTTGATTTTACAATTCCTAGTTAGCACATTATTTTTTAAAATAAAAATACATATCAAATCCCATGCAATAGCATGAAGAAATACTAGTTCAGTTTATATTGGTCTCTCTCATCGGGGTTCAAATAGTAAAGGTAACTTTATCATATGATATGATTTCAATCTAATTTTGGTTTATGTGATTACTATGATTATCTTTTTTTTTTCACAGAGTTTCTGTAGTGATTATTTGGTTTTAGTTTCTATGATTAGGGATCTGGAAGACCATCACATGGTGAGGAATGTGGGTTAAGCCTGCTATGGATGAAACATGTGGCAGTTCTCCTCTGGCTATCATAGAAAATGGAAGTCTGAATAGTGGATCTGATTTGTATGTTTTTTACTTTTTGTTTCATTCCAATTTTGTTGTGGGCATCAGGGTTTTGTTCATGTTTATTCATTTTTTTGGTTCTGTTTTTATGATTGCGTGTGCTTGTTAATTTTGCATCATTGTGGTGGAGTGCTGACACAAATGACATTATGACATTTGTAGAGGATTTCTAGATGGTGGTTTCTACCCTGTGATATTCTCTCTCAATTTTTTTATTAAAAACACTGCAAGTACACTTTTTCACTACAAGCATGCTTCTTCACCTGTAAGTATGTTCCCCCATGGATATTTTTTATTTCTCTTGATTATCTTTCTCACAAATATTTTATTCTTTCAAATCACTAAAAGAAAATTAGGTATGAATATTGGAGACCTCCAGTAAGAATTTTTTTTAGTTTTTAAAAAATCGAAGTATATATTAGATTTGGCTTTATCCTTGATTTCTGATACACCATGGTAAATGAAGAAAATACATAAATGAAAAAAATTAAAAGCAGGAAGAAGTATTTTGAAATTTAAATGTTTAAAGAACAATTGTTTTTGGAACTCTTTTGAAAATCAATTCTAAAAATACATTTTCCTTGCAAGTTGTGGATTTATCTTGAATTATAATTCTAAATTTTCATTGTTTTTTCAATATTTTATAAAATGTATTTGTGTGATGTGTTAGGAAGGTGATTAAAGGTGATTGGATAAGACAAACCATGTCTATTGATTGGACACATCATTGCTTGAAGCCCACTGCACATGCTCAATCGGGTCCATATCCACACCAAAGCGCCTCCTTGTTCTTTCCTTTCTAGTGGCTTCCAAACAAGAGCAACTCCAGTTTCCAAGAAGACCTTGCTCATGATCAGACTGACTCCACAAGCTGACCCTCGAGGTAACATTATTTGAAAATCCTCGTGCAGCAACCACCGGTTGAGAGCACCAGCCTGAAGTTCAATCCCAGAAAATGCACCAGCCCGAGCTTCTTCTTGCAGATCTGACTGGTTCCTATGCTCTCCAAGCCTCAACAAGCACATGCAGACCTGAGCAGCCCCATTGACTCTTAGCTTCTTCACACCAGTGATGTACAGGACAAACCACGCGGCCATCCATCATTTGTTGAGAGATCATTGATTACTAAAGGGGTTACCTCACTAATGGTGTTATTCTTATGTCTTATTTAATCAATGTCACTGAGGATAAAGTATTGACAATAGGTGGATTCTCAGTTGGTTATAATTATCTTGTCGTTTCCCTTTGGCATGATGATCCTACGTCAAAAGATAGAGTTGAAAGGCCATATAAATACATAGTAGGTAAGATTCCATATATTATTTGTTTTACTTGCACCTAAAGAGATGACATGCACCTAAGATTGAATATGTCATCTAAAGCATATCCATGTATTATTTAGTGTTATCATTTGACATGGTCTAATTTTAGTGTTATTATTTGGCATGGTCTTGCATACACATTTTTCAATAAAATTTTATAGCCTGTAAATCTGGTACTTTGGTTCTTTGATTGTGTTGCAGGCGCACTGTTATATTTACAAGAATGAGTACTGATTCTATTTTCTTTGACATCCCTTAATTCCCATACAAGGAATTTGATTTTTGGATAAACAATGTTGGAGTTGATGATCTCTTTACAGATTTCATAGGAAGCCTTCACAATTTCCATGTATTGTATGCCCGTTAGCAATCACAACTATTGCATGTGATCACATCCATTTCCTCTTACAAAAAGAAACCCGAATTGCATAGTTGGGGGAGATTATTCTGGTCGCATCTAAAAAAAAATTGGAAGCTCCCATGACCATCTCACTTAAAAAAATTATGATGGTGGTTGTTTCTTCCACCTATTATCATTTGTCACTATGGTGTAAAAACACAATTTTGAAATGTATCTAAATCGGTAAACTTGATTGGACTAATCAACATTGTTGTTGCGATCTTGTTATGATTTCAGTTATTCATAATTGAAACAGTAGTAATTTTATAGAACAGATTTGAAATTTCTATATTAATTCTTTGAATTGAACTTGAGTTTGACTATTTTATGATTTATGCATATCTTTTTTGTTAAAAGTGTGAGGGGAAGAATTGATGCTATCCACTGAGCTGTGGACCGTGACAGTGATGATCATCTCACAGATGTCCACTTCTATCCACAAGTAAAAGTGTAAGAAAGGAGACTTGCAACAAACATAAAGAAACATTCTTTCTTGGTGTAAAATGATAGTGATCCATCTCAAAGATTTCTATTTCCACCCAAAAGTACAACTGAAAGAAAGGGACTTGTTTACATGTGTGGATCTCATTTCCAGTGTGAACTAGGGCAGTGATACTCAATGTATGAGAGAAATAGATCTGCAAATGAACATATTTTTAAATTAGGTTTGAACATGTTTTTTCAAATAGACTCATTTTTTTGTAGTTTAATATAAGATAATTTTATAATTATTATATAATAAATAGATTATATATAAATAGATTAATAAATATAATATTAAATTTTAATAACGAATATCAGAATATTGGGACATAATATTTTATTTTAAAAATATTTTACAAATAGATATTAGTTGGTATTGCATATAATATTGGTAATAATATTACTTATGCAAAGATAAATATTGGTAATAATATTACTAATAGGTAAATTTTTCGTATGACACTTGCTAAATATTTTAACCAACAAATATATTAGATGTTGGTATTATTATATCAGCAATAGAACTGTTTTATCTGTCAAAATAACATTTAGTGACAATGTTTTTACAAACAATTTAGTGACAGGACAATTTTTTTTGGTAAAATGATTTACCAACATAAAATGATTACAAATAGATATACACATGTTGGAAAAAGCTAATTATTTTTTAGAGTTTTTACCTTAAATGTTCATAAAAGTGTCTTGATCGGAAAATGACAAAAATGTTCCTTCTAAAACCATTTTTAAAAAGTCAAAACATGGGTAAAATTTCCTTTAACATCATTTGATAAATGGAAAACATTATTGAAATCATTTTTAGAAATCATGGTTTTGAAAAAACACAGATTTACAACTGAAAGGAGTGTTAAAGTTGGATGTTCATAAAAAAGTTTCTTTAGCTTATTATGTACCAAAGAGTTGAATAATGGTACCATTACATGTATATAACTTTCATATACACAGGGTAATAAAATTCATGAGATTTATGGAGGGATGTATCCTAATATTTCATCAATGGAAGAATAATCGTAAATAATCTTGATAAGTGATGAGATTGAAGAAGTATATTGTTTCCATTTTGGTAAATTTAATTCACGATGGAAGGAATAAAATTACTTGAAGCTTAAAATATCATTATATGAAGGTGATTCACGATATAACATTTCAAAATGTAGTATATAATCTTCATATAAAGATATAGGATCATAACATGGAATGTGTCTCAAAAGAGGCAAATTGAGGAAAAGTTACTTTTCTGATTTGACAACTTTTGAAACATAAACCCCATGGTAGAAATATCATTAAATAGCTATATAAATTGCAAAGACCCGTAAAATTTAAGGAAATTTTTTTTCTTAATTTTCTTTGGAATTTTACAAGAACGCAGTTTCTGACGGCACCTGATTCCGAGGCCCGGTGTGCCCGGAATCTTTTTTCGAAGTTTAGCTCGGGTACGTTCAGTGAACGAACGAGCGGAGTTTTCTAACTTTTGAACCGGTGCTCGGAATCGAACTCCGAGGGCACTGATGGAATCACAGCGCCGATATTTGCTTAGAAACGCCTTTTCCGGAGTTGCGTTTGCTCGGGTGTGGTTTTTAATTTTGGGGATTAAGTTAAGAAATAAAATAAAAGTGGTGCAACACTTTATTTTATTTCACTTAAAGCCACTTAAAGCCACTTAAGCTAAGTTAAGCGGATAGGGTGGAACCCAAAATATCTTACCCACTTGGTAGGATATTTGTGAGGTGGGGCTCGCACGAGCCCCACCGTTTCTTCCCTCATAAGTAACGCACCCGCAACCCCTTCCTTAATGAAAGTCAACCGTGCGTTTTTCTGGTTAAGAAACGCCCCATTAAATTGGGCAGTTAAATTGTTACAATTAATTATTCGAATTAATTGTTCGTTACTTACATTTGATTTTCAAATTGTTGGCATGAGAATAAAATAAGACCAACACTTGTCTTATTGGGGGGTGGCTTGTTGAGAGGATTTGGAGAAAACTCTAAGGCCTGAAGATCTTCATTCTCATTCGCGAAGAACGCGAAGAACGCGAAGAACGCCGACTTTCGACGAAGGGCGACGAAGAACGCCGAATCCTCAGAGATCGACGACGCGACGCCGTGTACCGCGACGCCGACGATCCTCCTTCCGTGACGTTTCTTCCACGACGTTCCTTCCCCGCGGCAATCTTCGATCAACAACCGATTGAGCGACGCCCCTTTCGCGACGCGACGATCGTATTCTTCCGCGACGGTCGTTTCCGCGACGAACTCACGTTCGACGACAACGTTGAGGTAGGGGTTTTTGTTCCTTTTAATCTATGTGATTATACCCGCGGTTTGTTTAAATGATTGTTGTGAGACTTTTTAAACCGTTAACGCGGTGGGTGCGGACCAACGAACAAGTCCGAACCCATCGCACTTTTGTTCTTGGTGTGTGGAACGACAGACGACGACAAAACAAGCCGCACGAGCGATGTGAGGTCCTCGCAGTGAAGGACGGGCCTCAGGAGGGCCATTGGCGAAGACAACACGCAATTCCGACCACCGGAACTCGTCCGGTGATCCGCGGAGCAGCCCGCCGGCGGCAGGTGGCGGCGGCGCCCGACGCGCCGCCGGGAGGAGCCGCCGCGGCTGAAGCCGGGGCGGCAGGGCGCGGTCCCGCGACCGCGCGGGACCGAAGGGGGACGGGACGCGGCAGCCGGCCGCGTCCGCTGGCCAGGGCGGCCCCACGCGGGGCCGCGACTCCTTCACGCGGGGGCAGCGCGCTTTCCGCCCGCGTCGCTCGGCCGTAACGGCCGAGCCGACCCGCTGGCCACCCGGGTCGCGCCCAGGCCGGGCCGGGCCGCGCCGGCCGGGCCGGGTCGCGCCCATCCAGGTCGGACCCGAACCCAGGTTGGGTCGACCCGGTTCGGGCCGACCCAGGGGGTTGGGTCGGGTCGGTCCGGGCCCAGACCCCCGTTTTCGGATCCCTTTCGGTCTTTTGCCTATATCTTGGGCTACAGACCTCCGATTGATGCACTGTCAGTGCCGATGCGATCCTTGGATCGAGACGGTCGTTTCGGTATATCGTACTCAAGGTTTCGAAGTACCTTGGGTTCGGCCGGGTTGGTTCTTACACGAAACCAACTGGGCCCTCGGAGTGGAAACACTCATAACTTGAGCTCCAAACGTCCGATTGACGTATTGTCGACTTTGATGAATTCCTCTAAGTGAGACAGATCTTTTGACTTACTCCGCCCGAGGTTTGGATGCAGGTGGAGTACGGTCGGGTTGGTTTTGACTTAAAAAACCAACCGGACCTCTAGGACGAAAAAGCCAATAACTCTCAGACCGGGCGTCCGATTGACGCGCCGTCTGTGGCGTTGAGTTCCTGCTGACAATACGGAACTTTTGGATACATCAACTCTGGACTATGTGTCAGTTGATGTATCAGCCTCTCGGCTCGTGGAGCGGGCCCTCCCGAACGAGCTTGCTGTGTGCAGGAACCCTAGAGCTGGCTGCGACTGTGACGACGACGACGACTGTGCAGAGATCCTCAGTGGATTCGACGACGACAACTACAACACTCAGCGATCCTACGTGGATCAGTGCTACAGATCCTGTGTGGGTCCGATCCTGTGTGGGTCAGCGCTCAACGGTCCTGTATGGGCCAGCGCCTACAGATCCTGTGTGGGTCTGATTCTGTGTGGGTCAATGCGGGGGTTAGTTACCTATCGATCCTGTGTGGGTCAGATCCTTTGTGGGTCATTGTGGGGGTTAGTTACCTATCGATCCTCTGTGGGTCAGATCCTTTGTGCGTCATTGCGGGGGTTAGTACCTATCGATCCTTTGTGGGTCCGATGACTTAGATGAATCTGTGACTATATCTGATCATCTCTATCGTCATTCGAAGAAGTATACCTGTGTGAGATGAATCCTGTTTTGCTTTCCTATGTGGATTGTGTTGTGCTATTCCGTGTGGATTTACGTTTTGCTTTCCTGTGTGGACTGGGTTGTACTTGGGCTCAGATGTTGGAGCCGAACGAGAATTGATGACTTAGGTATATGTATGGGCATAACCTAAGCAGCATCAGATGTTACTTCGTGATTGTATCTTTCCTTTGTGGATTATCCTTTGTGGATTATGGGAGACCTTCGAGGGTCTCGGGGTCCCTACTGAGTAGCTTATACTCACCCCTGTACGGGCTATGCCCGCACTACGTTGTGTTGGTTGCAGACGACGGACAGCGCTGATCGTGGTTGAGGCTTGCGGAGCAGGACGGTACCTGGAGGTGGACCTCTGGGCGGGACGTACTCGGAGCGGACGGTTGGACCCGAGGAGCTGTGGAGGGTATCTGTGCTCACCCTTCAGGTGGGACTTCCAGTGGGCGGCTTGACGTTGCGGCTTTACTTTCAGTTGTTGTTTTCCCTTTCGAGTTGTACTTTACTTTCAGTTTGGGTTTGTATTCTGGCCCACTTACTTTTCCGCACTTACTGTTGTACTCAGTTTTTACTTCTGCTTGCTTACTCTGTGGTGTTTGTTGTTTACTTTACAAAGGCAATGTCTTCCCTTTTTACTAGGATTTACGCCTTGGTGCTAGTCGCCAGCCCCTGGCCTATGGAAGGCGGGCTTGGGGTAGTCACGACACGGGCCCCGAGGATGGGTCGTGACAAATTGGTATCAGAGGAGTTCGGTTCTACCGCAGAACTTTGGACTCTGATCTTTCTTCTATATGAAGCAATAGTGTTAAGGGTATTGAGTGTGGTTATCAGTCCAGGGAGTCCAGTGTTGGTGCGGCGACCGACGTATCTGTATACCAGGACCCTGACTTCTGATTTACGACTTAATACACGAAAACATTGATTGCATGTGTGTTTCAAGTTTTCTTTGTGATTACTTTGTGTCAGCTCACCAGGTATACTGTTTGACCGTGACGCACCTGTTTCTTTTCAGGATGGCCCCACGACGGCAGCCAACTAGGGTTCTGAGAGTTGTGCGTGATGACAGCCCGCCGATCGACGCGGCCTCAGTACAGGGCCCTTTGACTGCTGAGGCACCAACGATACCTTTACCCGCCGAGCCACCGATGCTTCCAGCCCCAGCCGCTGACGATGCACGTCGCCTTAGTGCACTGCACGAGTTCCAGCGCCAGCGACCGCCCAGGTTCTGCAGGGAGACGGACCCCCAGACAACCGAGGACTGACTGGAGGCAGTGGTGAGAGTTTTCAGGTTAGTGAGGACACCAGCAGACCTCATGGTGATCCTCGCAGCGAGCCTACTGCACGTGGCAGCGGGCCGATGGTGGAGCTTGATGCTCCAGGTGCACGATGAGGCATCTCTTTTCTGGATGGACTTTGAGAGCCTCTTTCGCTCAGAGTTCGTCCTAGCCACCCTCCGTGTGGTGCGCATCCAGGAGCTTCTTCAGCTGCGGCAGGGCAGCTTGACAGTCGCCCAGTACTCGGCGAGATTTACCGATCTCTCGCGCTACTCGACAGACATGGTACGAGACCCATTCTTCCGGGCCCGTACCTTTGAGCAGGGATTGAGGCATGAGATCAGGGCATCACTGATCTCCCTCAGCATTCCGACTCAGGCAGGAGTACTGGAGCGAGCCCTTTTGATCGAGAGATTCCTTGCTGAGCCTTCTTCAGCAGCGAGACCTACCGCGGGGCGGCACGTAGCAGAGTCTTCTGCAGCAGGCAGCCGACGGATGACTCATGGGTCCAGGCAGACCAGACCCTCAGGCAGACGACCTCAGGACACTGGCTCAGCAGTGCGGGGCACACAGCGCGAAGCCAGTCTTTCGAGAGGAAGGCAGTGCTACGCATGCGGCGGGTAGGGCCACATGGCTCGTGACTGCCCGAACCGCCATGCCGAGGAGCAGTAGACGGTTGAGGGGCCACCCAGGCAGAGGCAGAGGGTCGACCGTGGCGGTCCGCAGGGAGCAGGCGGACGAGGCAGAGGAGCTGGCTGAGCAGCAGGTGGTGGGCGATGCTTTGAGGCTCTACCACCACCACCACCAGGAGGTCCACCCCGACCACAGGGAGCTGGCGGGCAGAGACAGGCACATCTCCAGGCAGTGGAGGCCTACGACCACGGCGCGCCCGAGATGATTCGAGGTACTATCTGTGTCTATTCCACCCTTGCTTCAGTTCTTATAGACACAAGAGCGAGTCATTTTTTCATAGCCGCTGCCCTTGTTCGGAGCTCAGAGATTCTGACAGAGCCGTTGGCTCGATCCTTACGGCTAGAGATTCCTACAGGAGCAGACTTGACGATTACGCACTGGTGCCGGCAGTGCGAGCTTACTATAGGAGGTGAGAGCTTCAGCTGAGATCTTCTTGTAGCGGCGTCGAGGCTTTACGACGTCATCTTGGGCATGAATTGGTTATCTACAGTCCATGCTCAGATCGACTGTATTAGGCACAAGGTGCAATGTGTACGCATCGATGGGTGCAGGTTCACCTTCACCGGTGAGAAGGGAGCCTTCGCAGCACAGGATGGACTTCCGCAGAGGAGAGGACAACCCATCACTCATCAGTTGGCTAGCCTCATCCTAGGAGCAGTTGACGTGCGGAGTCCTAGTTTTCCTATAGTGGTGGATCAGTATGCGGACGTCTTTACCGACGACGTTCCAGGACTACCTCCTCGTAGAGAGGTAGAATTTTATATTGATCTGTACCCCGGGACAGCCCCGATATCTACTCCAGCATATCGGATGGCTCTCGCCGAGCTTCGAGAGCTACGGGTACAGTTGGAGGACTTGCAGGGCAAATGATTCATCCGACCCAGTGTTTCACCCTAGGCTTCCCCAATATTGTTCGCCAAGAAGGCAGACGGGAGCTTGCGAATTTGTGTCGACTATCGTCGCTTGAACCAGGTGACAGTGAGGAACAAGTATCTGCTACCGAGGATTGATGACCTCTTCGATCAGCTCAAGGGAGCACGGTGGTTCTCGAAGATAGACCTCAAGTCAGGCTATCATCAGCTCAGAGTTCGGGATGAGGACGTGCAGAAGATGACCTTCAAATGTCGGTATGGCCACTATGAGTTCTTGGTTATGCCCTTTGGTGTAACCAATGCTCCAGCGGTGTTCATGGGCCTCATGAACATGATCTTTCAGCCATACCTCGATCGATTTGTCGTAGTCTTCATCGACGACATTTTGATATACTCGACCACTGAGGAGGAGCACGCCTACCACTTGCGGGTTGTACTAGACACACTCCGAGAGCACCAGCTTTATGGCAAGCTCTTGAAGTGTCAGTTCTGGTTACGTGTGGTCCAATTCTTGGGGCACGTCATCTCTGAGGCGGGAGTTGTGGTGGATCCTGCGAAGATCGAGGCAGTGCTAGCTTGGGAGCCACCCAGGAGCGTGACGGGGGTGCGGAGTTTCTTGGGACTAGATGGATACTATCGGAGATTTGTGCCAGACTTCTCCAGAGTCGCGACACCACTCTCAGCTCTTACGAAGAAGGGGAAACCCTTTGTGTGGTCAGACAGATGTCAGCAGAGCTTCCAGGAGCTGAGACAGAGATTGACCAGCGCACCTATCTTGAGGTTGCCGGAGGAGGGAGTAGGGTACGTAGTCTACTGTGATGCATCAGGAACCGGACTCAGATGTGTCCTGATGCAGGAGCGGGAAGTGATCACCTATGGATCACGTTAGTTGAGGCCGCATGAGCAGAACTATGTCACCCATGACCTAGAGTTAGCAGCAGTGGTCTTCGCTCTGAAGACATGGCGACACTATCTGATGGGCGAGCGATTTACAGTCTTTTCTGACCATCAGAGTCTCAGGTATATCTTCTCTTAGAAGGACCTGAACCTGAGACAGCGACGATGGCTTGAGTTCCTCCAGGACTATGGCTTTGAGATAGTCTATACTCCTGGGAAGGGGAACGTAGTAGCCGATGCTCTCAGCAGGAGGATGGGCATTCAGCTACTTGAGGAGGCGACAGAGCAGCTAGCCGCTTTGCAGATATCCTTCGTGGATAGAGATGGAGCAGCCTTCCTCCAGTCTCTCACATTCACTCCTCCACTACTGCAGTGGGTCAGAGAGGCACAACGTGGGGACGCCGACTGTGAGATGCGGCATGCGCAGATATCCTCAGGACAGGCACCTGATGGTTTCTCCTTTGGAGCAGAGCACGACATCCTTTTCAGAGGACGTACCTTGGTACTAGTTGCATTACAGGAGGAGGTGCTGAGATAGTTTCACACTTCTCCCTTGGCGGTACATCCTGGAGTGGCGAAGATGTACCAGGACCTCAGACGACAGCACTGGTGGCCGGGCATGAAGAAGGCTGTGGCAGAGTTCGTTTCTCGATGCCTCACCTGCCAGCAGGTGAAGGTAGAGCATCAGGTACCAGCAGGCTTGGTACAACCCTTGGAGGTCCCCGAGTGGAAGTGGGATGACATATCTATGGACTTCGTGACTGGACTTCCACGCACTTTCAGGGGTCAAGACTCCATTTGGGTGATTGTCGACCGACTCACCAAGTCGGCTCACTTCTTACCCATCAGAGAGTAGGGTTCGGTGGAGAGCTTGGGGTGTCTCTACGTTCAGGAGATTGTACGGCTTCACGGTGTGCCATCATCTATCGTCTCCGATCGAGATGCTCGCTTTACTTCCTGGCTTTGGAAGGGGTTGTAGGAGGCGTTTGGGACACAACTACGTCTGAGCACCGCCTTTCACCCTCAGACAGATGGTTAGACGAAGAGGACCATACAGACTCTTGAGGACATGCTCCGCGCACGTGTCCTCGACTTTGGTCGTAGTTGGGAGGACCACCTACCCTTGGTGGAGTTCGCATACAACAACAGCTACCACTCCACCATCGGGATGACACCATATGAGGTGTTGTACGGCTGACCTTGCAGATCTCCTTTGTGATGGACAGACCCTGGGGAGTCAGCACTTGTGGGACCAGATATGGTCCAGGCCACGACAGAGAAGGTCCAGATCATCCAGGAGCGGATGAGGACAGCTCAGAGCCGATAGAAGTCCTATGCTGACAGGAGGCGGAGACCACTAGAGTTTGAGGATGGCGACCACGTCTTCTTGTGTGTCTCACCTCGACGTGGATTACAGAGATTTGGACAAGGCGGCAAGTTGTCTCCACGCTTCATCGGACCATTCCAGGTTCTCAGCAGGATTGGCGAGGTGGCTTATCGCCTGGCTCTACCACCTCAGTTGCACCGGGTGCACGACGTCTTCCACGTATCCCAGCTGAGGAGATACGTGCACGACCCGACGCATATCATTGACCATAGGGAGTTAGAAATTGATGATGGGGCGACGTTTGCGGAGGTCCCGGTGGAGATCGAGGATCGACAGGAGCGGGTCCTACGTGGACGATCGATTCCTCTAGTGCGCATCAGATGGCAGCACGAGAACCTCCAGGAGAGCACTTGGGAGCGGGAGGCTCAGATGCGTGCTCAGTACCCATATTTGTTTCCCTAGTCTATGATGTATCTTTACGGGGACGTAAAGCCCTGAGGTGGGAGTGATGTAAAGACCCGTAAAATTCAAGGAAATTTTTTTTCTTAATTTTCTTTGGAATTTTACAAGAACGCAGTTTCTGAAGGCACCTGATTCCGAGGCCCGGTGTGCCCGAAATCTTTTTCCGAAGTTTAGCTCGGGTACGTTCAGTGAACGAACGAGCGAGGTTTTCTAACTTTTGAACCGGTGCTCGAAATCGAACTCCGAGGGCACCGATGGAATCGCAGCGCTGATATTTGCTTAGAAACTCCTTTTTCGGAGTTGCATTTGCTCGGGTGTGGTTTTTAATTTTGGGGGTTAATTTAAGAAATAAAATAAAAGTGGTGAAACACTTTATTTTATTTCACTTAAAGCCACTTAAAGCCACTTAAGCTAAGTTAAGCGGATAGGGTGGAACCCAAAATATCCTACCCACTTGGTAGGATATTTGTGAGGTGGGTCCCGCACGAGCCCCACCGTTTCTTCCCTCCTAAGTAACGCACACGCAACCCCCTCCTTAATGAAAGTCAACCGTGCGTTTTTCTGGTTAAGAAACGCCCCATTAAATTGGGCAGTTAAATTGTTACAATTAATTATTCGAATTAATTGTTCGTTACTTACCTTTGATTTTCAAATTGTTGGCATGGGAATAAAATAAAGACCAATACTTGTCTTATTGGGTGGTGGCTTGTTGAGAGGATTTGGAGAAAACTCTAAGGCCTGAAGATCTTCATCCTCCTTCGCGAAGAACGCGAAGAACGCGAAGAACGCCGACCTTCGACGAAGGGCGACTAAGAACGCCGAATCCTCGGAGATCGACGATGCGACGCCGTGTACCGCGACGCCGATGATCCTCCTTCCACGACGTTTCTTCCGCGACATTCCTTCCCCGCGACAATCTTCGATCAACAACCGATTGAGCGACGCCCCTTCCGCGACGCGACGATCCTCTTCTTCCGCGATGGTCGTTTTCGCGACGAACTCACGTTCGACGACAACGTTGAGGTAGGGGTTTTTTCTCCTTTTAATCTATGTGATTATATCCGCTGTTTGTTTAAATGATTGTTGTGAGACTTTTTAAACCGCTAACGCGGTGGGTGCGGACCAACGAACAAGTCTTAACCCACCGCCCTTTCGTTCTTGGTGTGCGGAACGACGGACGACGACAAAACAAGCCGCACGGGCGATGTGAGGTCCTCGCAGTGAAGGACGGGCCCCGAGAGGGCCATTGGCGAAGACAGAACGCAATTCCGACCACCAGAACTCGTCCGGTGGTCCGCGGAGCAGCTCGCCGGCGCGCCGCCGGGAGGAGCCGCCGCGGTGGCAGGGCGTGGTCCCGCGACCGCGCGGGACTAGAGGGGGACGGTACGTGGCAGCCGGCCGCGTCCGTTGTCAAGGGCGGCCCCATGCGGGGCCGCGACTCCTTCACGCGGGGGCAGCGCGCCCCCCGCCCGTGTCGCTCGGCCGTAACGGCCGAGCCGACCCGCTGGCTACCCGGCCAGCGCCAGCCGGGTCGCGCCCAGCCGGGTCAGACCCGGACCCGGGTCGGGTCGATTCGGTTCGGGTCGACCCAGGGGGGTTGGGCCGGGTCGGTCTGGGCCCAGACCCCCGTTTTCGGACCCCTTTCGGTCTTTTGCCCATATCTTGGGCTACGGACCTCCGATTGACGCACCATCAGCGCCGATGCGATCCTTGGATTGATACGGTCGTTTCGGTATATCGCACTCAAGGTTTCAGAGTACCTTGGGCTCGGCCGGGTTGGTTCGTACACGAAACCAACCAGGCCCTCAGAGCGGAAACGCTCATAACTTGAGCTCCGTACGTCCGATTGACGTACCATCGACTTTGATGAATTCCTCTAAGTGAGACGGATCTTTTGACTTACTCCGCCTGAGGTTTGGACGCAGGTGGAGTACGGTCGGGTTGGTTTTGACTTAAAAAACCAACCGGACCCCTGGGACGAAAAAGCCAATAACTCTCAGATCGGGCGTCCGATTGACGCGCCGTCTGTGGCGTTGAGTTCCTGCTGACGATACAGAACTTTTGGATACATAAACTCTAGACTATGTGTTAGTTGATGTATCAGCCTCTCGGCTCGTGGAGCCGACCCTCCCGAACGAGCTTGCTGTGTGCGGGAACCCTAGAGCTGGCTGCGACTGTGACGACGATGATGACTGTGCAGAGATCCTCAGTGGATTCGACGGCGACGACTACAGCACTCAGCGATCCTACGTGGATCAGTGCTACAGATCCTATGTGGGTCCGATCCTGTGTGGGTCAGCGCTCAGCGGTCATGTGTGGGCCAGCGCCTACAGATCCTGTGTGGGTCATTGCGGGGGTTAGTTACCTATCGATCCTGTGTGGGTCAGATCCTTTGTGGTTCATTACGGGGGTTAGTTACCTATCGATCCTGTGTGAGTCAGATCATTTGTGGGTCATTGTGGGGGTTAGTACCTATCGATCCTTTGTGGGTCCGATGACTTAGATGAATCAGTGGCTATATCTGATCATCTCTATCGTCATTCGAAGAAGTATACCTGTGTGAGATGAATCCTGTTTTGCTTTCCTATGTGGATTGTGTTGTGCTATTCCGTGTGGATTTACGTTTTGCTTTCCTGTGTGGACTGGGTTGTACTTGGGCTCGGATGTTGGAGCCGAACGAGAATTGATGACTTAGGTATATGTATGAGAATATACCTAAGAAGTGTCGGATGTTACTTCGTGATTGTATCTTTCCTTTGTGGATTATCCTTTGTGGATTTTGGGAGACCTTCGGGGGTCTCGGGGTCCCTACTGAGTAGCTTATACTCACCCCTGCACGGGCTATGCCCGCACTACGTTGTGTTGGTTGCAGACGACGGACAACGCTGATCGTGGTTGAGGCTTGCGGAGCAGGACGATACCTGGAGGTGGACCTCTGGGCGGGATGTACTCGGAGCAGACGGTTGGACCCGAGGAGCTGTGGAGGCTATCTGTGCTCACCCTTCAGGTGGGACTTCCAGTGGGCGGCTCGACGTTGCGGCTTTACTTTCAGTTGCTGTTTTCCCTTTCGAGTTGTACTTTACTTTCAGTTTGGGTTTGTATTCTGGCCCACTTACTTTTCCGCACTTACTGTTGTACTCAGTTTTTACTTAGTGTTTACTTCTGCTTGCTTGCTTTGTGGACCGGGATTTACGCCTTGGTGCTAGTCGCCAGCCCCTGGCCTATGGAAGGCGGGCTTGGGGTAGTCACGACACGGGCCCCGAGGACGGGTCGTGACATAAATACCCATAAAATTAATTATAAGAATCATATAATACATCCATGGATAGTATAAACACCACAAAAAATGAAATGAGTGGTGAATTAGGCATGTATCTCACGAAAATACAATGTGAGATGAAATCCCCTTACCTCATGTCTTGACTCTCATCGTACTCATTGAAAATTCATGTTTGATAAATAAAAGTTTCTCATAAATCTATCACAAAACCATATTATTATATCCTAATACCACATATTGTTTTATTATGAAATTATTATAGAGACCTGGTTTTTTCCCTTGTAATATTTTGGAATATTTCTACATATATTTCCAAAGCTTGGCATTGAGACAACGTGTGATTCCAACGCCTGGTGTACCCGGAATAAATTTTATAAAAATATTAAGTATATTTTATACCATGAACATGGTAGATATGATATATCTCTTAAATGGTAGATTGGATCAGAAATCTGAGGGCACAGTTGAGTATGGAATGTGGCGTTTACCCTAGGCGGGACATAAATTTTGTCAGCACGGGTCTTCTGTAGAAAAAGCCACAGAGCATGTAACCACAAATAAAAAAATTAAATAAAATTATTTTATTTCATCTGTTTTTTCAAATAACTTTTGAATGGGGACTCAGATTTGAAATTCGAGATCGTCGTTGAGTTTGGAATGAGGCGTTTTACCTAAGTGCGACCTGAAGTGGGAGGGCACGGGATGTTCAGATCCCATGACCGTTGGGGATAAATTTTAGAAATTGGTGTTTAAGGAAATGAGCAAGGGTTGGGCTCAATTTACTCCCAGTGCTGGCGAAGCTCTCTCCTCTCCTTCCATTGGAGAACTGACGTAGGATTGTTAAGTTTTGGGTTTTCATAATTGTTTTTTGGTAGTTTTCTCTCTTTGAAAACCCTTGTTGATGGTCACACTAACCCGACCATCGACCATTTCATTTCTGGATCGCTTGTTCCTCGTGTTCTTCCTCCATCCTTCATGTTCTTCATTTATATACTTTTTGACACATCAAAATGACATATGATCTTCGAGAGAAGAATGGTTTTGTGAAGGTATTGATCCATAGATTCTAGATCTATGACGGTTTTGAGTTTCTGGTGCCAGAGGTGACGTATCGGCGAGCAGAAGTGGTGGCTACTTTTTGTCACGTAGAAACGTTGATGAATCATCAAGCGGTGGACGTGTCTATGAAGATATTGTCCCAAGGATTACTGATCTATGTTCGTTTGTGTTTTCTGAGCACCAGAGTGGTGTCTGTGGTCCATAGCGGCCGATGGAGATCTACGATGGTGGAGGCCGGGTGCAGGTGGCTACGCGCGTGGGGTAGCGTGGTGGCGCGTGGGACGGCGGTGCAACGGTTGGGAGCCGGCAGGGCTATAGAGGAGTATGCCAGGTTGTTGTGGCTGGGCTGGGAAGAGGTGGCTGGGATGGGCTAGAGCGGGCCGGAGCGGGCCGGGTCTTCAGGCTGTGGATTCAAACTACTATATCTTCTAAACATAGAGTCCATTTTACGCGATGTATGCAACCAAGAGTTTTTATCATCAAGACATACCTTTTGAGTGGGACTTGGAAATTTTATGTTTTGAGATCATGTATTGGGCCCCCGAGATGCTCAAATAACATTAATATATTATTATTATTACAACTTTGACCCGCCATAACTTCTTCATACGACGTTCAATCAACGTGTCGTCAGCGGCATTGTGACCCTAAATTTGAGGCGGGCGTTTCATGGTCGATTCCAGGCACTTAAACCAAAATCGATGTGTGGGCACCATGAAGCATCATTCGTGTACGATGCTAAGAGATGCATCTTCTTCATCGGGTGTCCGATTCAGGCGAATGAATAGTCGATCCTGTGCACTTTTCTACAAGGATCATATCAGTGTGATCTGTTTGGTTATGCGAGGCCGTTAGAGGAGGACTATAGATAGAATTAGGTTTTCCCTTCAGATAAACGATGAGCATCGTGCACTCATTATCTTTTGGCTAGATAATCCATGTACTCTGGGAGTACACCAACACACCTAGGGGTACTTGTTCGTAGTTTAGTACCCAAGAATGGATAGGTACATGGACAAATGATGAGGTGGGGTCACATGTCACGTGGGCCCCAGACGTGACATGTACCACTTGATAAATCTTTTATCTCTCATATATTCTTATTTTGGACTTGGATTTTGGTATGTGAGTAGCCTATCCAGAGTGTTCTTCCACATAAGACATGATGGTTACCTTCTTAGTTTATTTTGAGATATGATGCAAGATGTTCCGGGCATGATGCCTTTCAGGTGGTGTACAATAACGACTATGATCAGGCAGGTTTATCAGAGTTTTACAAGAGGTACCATCTAAAATGGATGACTATCGTAGTTCCTTGATTCCTTCCAAGGGGCACCCTCCATCTAGTCTAGGCATGGCCCCTCAACAACTCTAGAGTGGCACCCTCCAATCGGGCTGGACATGGGTCCTTATCTTATTTTGAGTGGTGCCATCCAAACGGGATGGGAATGGGTCGTCGATGACCCTAGAGTTTCACCCTCCATCTGGGATAAACATGGGTCCTCATCCTATTCTGAGTGGCACCCTCTTGCTAGGTTGGGCATGGGTCCTTGATGACACTAGAGTGACACCCTCTAGCCAGACTGGTCATGAGTCCTCAACCTTGAAACATAATTTTTCGACTGGACGACATAATAACGAGATGTTGTTTGACGTACCTTTGGACTCACGAGAAAGAGGGATGATTTTACTATTGAGACATGTCCCTGTGACATGAACTAAAACCGCACGGGTGAGACAGAGCCGCCCGAAGAAGATAGTATCAAGGTGCGGTGATTGAGTCCATTTGACTTGCATGTTCAGGGAAGACGTGTGGGATGTTGGGCATCATTTATGGATACTTCTAGAACTATTGGTGACTCTTCTTCTTGGTCTATGATGTGAGATGGAGATCCCCTAAATCTCTCACCTGGGCTTCTTTAACTAAGTATATATATATATATATATATGTGTGTGTGTGTATATATATATATCATATTACAATACCCACTCCTTGGGGGATTTGGTTACTCTCCTTTTAGGAGAGGCGAAGATGCACGAGGTATGCCACGTGCTTTTTGTGTCTAGATTCTCATGGTTGGATGAGTCTACTCTCCTACTATAGGTAGATAAGACTTTACGAGAAGCTCATCTTCTCACCATTTCGAGCTCCTTGTGTTTGGATGAGTTTACATTCACTCTATTATTATTTCGAGTTGTACTCTTTCACTGTACCATGTTCTAATGACTGCTTTCCTCTTCAGTTGTATCACTTACTGCTCCCCTCACTTTTTCGAGGAATCCTAATGAGTATTTTTATACTCAAACCTTCATAGGATTTTCCCTCACATGTCATTCTTTATGAAGACAACAGACAGGTTGATCATGACTTCAGTGGAGCTTAGGGATATAGGTTCTTGGACTATGTATAATGGTCATAGCTTGGGATCTAGGAGTGGGGCTCTCTCAGCTATTTTACTTTTCAGTTACTACCAGGTTGTGGCACTTTTCTGGTTGGTCATGTATTTTATCCCTTTCCCTTTAATTTTTCACTACTGTTCTTGAACCCATTAGAGTATGATGCATGTTTGGTTTCCTTTTTATAGCAGTGCTGTATCATTTTTTCCTTTTTTTTCTATGCACTTTTGCTTTGAGTTGGCTACGTGTATGTATATAGGTTCTTAGGAAAAGTCCTCCTTGATTTGTTATGCCTTCGGTGCTAGTCACCACCCCTAGCATATGGAGGTGGGCTTGGGGTAGTTGTGGCTCAAGGCCCGACATGGGTCGGGTCGTGAAAAAGTGGTATCAGAGGTGGTTCATTCCTTGGGATATTTTTCAAACATTCCCTAAAAAGAAATTGGTTGGGTTTAGGTCAAAAATTTCAACATGTCTTGAGAGAATCTATTAGGTCAGGGATTCTAGTGTTGGTGCATCGACTGATGTAGCCATTCACCAGGACCCTGATTACCTACTTTTCAACTCAGCATACTGAGACATTTGTTGTAGGGAACTTTGGTACACACATCAATAGGTTCGAGTCTTTGAATTTACTTCTTAAGTAATCTAACCATTGTGGTTGATATATTTATTTATTTATTTATATGTTCATTTGACCACGGTACTCCTTGATGATATTCAAAATGCCTCTGCGATGACAGTCATCAAGGATACTAGCTCCGGTTCATGATGATGATTCTATGAGCAATGAGACATAAGTTCAAGATCTATCATTCGATCCCCCTTCCTCCAGGTGGATAGACAACACCACCTCCACCTATTGAGTAGTAGTTAGTCCCAGCAGAGTAGGTTGGGGATGTGCACAGGCTGAGCGTACTCTATGAGTTCTAGCATCAGAGACTGTGGAGGATTCACGGTGAGCCCGATACTCAAGTAGTAGAGGTTTTTATAGAGTCAGTGGTCTTCCTCTTTAGTCTTGTTCAGACACTGAAAAATCATATGATGTCTTTTGTAGCCAGTATTTTCCATGGAGCCTCTGGGCGTTGGTTGAGTCTGGTTACTCAGATGCACAATGAGTCAGTACTCTTGTGGGATGTCTTCTAGGAGATATTTCAGGAAGAGTACTACCCCTCCTACTTATGCTTCATTCAGATTCAAGAGATTCTAGAGTTTCTATAGGGAGGGATTACAGTGGATGAGTACATTAGTGGGTTCACATATCTTACACGATACTCCCTATACATAATTCGCATCAGCTACTTCCGAGCACAAAAGTTTGAGCAGGGACTCCGTAGAGAGATCCATTCTAGCATAGTACTCTTGTGAATAACCAAAAAATCCAGGGTTCTAGAGCTAGAACTGGTGACATATATATTTCTATCAGTGGAACACCAGATATCTAGTTTTGGAAGTAGACATGTTAGAGTTGAGACGTTTTCTGCAGCTAGCAGACATCAGTTGGTAGGGCCTTGATGTAGGATACCTCACCTTGATCAGACTCAGGCACTTGGTAAGGGACATTGTAGAGCACTGGGGTAGCCCAAGGAAGTTTGATGTTATGCTTGTAATGGGTAAGGTCACATGGAATGAGACTACCTGAACAAACATGCTGAGATTTCCAGGAAGATGGTAGATGAACTGCAATGATAGAGATGGTGTTGAGATTAGGGATCTCCCAGGTGAGGATGGGTTGGTCCCCAGGGAGGTGGTGCTGGAAATGGAGAAGGTGGAGTTTTTGTTGGTGGATGATGCAACGAGGACCTTCCACCACCAGGTGGACCATGTCAGGCTTAGGGAGCTGGTGGCTGGGGCTGTGGGCAGAACATGCTATGGATGTCTATGATCCTGAAGTGCATGAGATGTTATGAGTTACACTCTATGTATATTATACATTTTGTGGTAGAACTTATTAGAAACTGTGTGAGGTAATCCTTCCTCCCTAATTGTTTCTTGTGGTTTTACCAAGATGACGTGGGATGTTAGTGTAACCCTGTGTCGGTGTTGTTTAACGTAGCTTTGAATGCATGAGAAAGAGGGGTCTTTCCCCCACCAAGATTCATTTTTGTGATGCGAGAAAAACCATGAGGGAGATTCACTGCCAACCAAAGAGGATAGTATTGAGGTTTGGTTGATTAGTCCCTTTGACTTGTACATTCATGGTGGGGTTTTGTAGGGGAGGGTCAGAGCATGTCCTGGCATTTCCAGTGGAGTTTTTCTACTTAACCTCTTTTTTTCTTGAGATGCCACTAGTGGGTGTGGAGGAGTGTCTGGTTTAGGTTACTCTCCTTCCAATAGAGGAGAAGACACGTAGGGTATGCCACATGCTTCCCGTGTTGAGATTATTGCAGTTTGATGAGTTTACTCACCTTCCCTATTCATTAGTACCTTCGCGTGCTCAACATCAACCATGATACTACAGTTATCAAGTAAAGGTCAAGGTGATGGAGACTGCATGAACAGAACTACGAAAATCACTAACTATATTTGGCAGTGGTAGTCTTATATTTAAGGATGTGGAGACACTAACTTCTAGGAGAGTGATTTGTGGTTTTCTTAGACCACCAGAGTCACAGTTACATCTTTACTCAGAGAGAACTAAACCTAAGGCGGCGACACAGGTTGAACTTCCTACAAGACTATGACTTCGAGATAGTCTATACTTTGGAAAAGGGAAACGTTGTAGTAGATTCCCTTACCAAGAATTCCCAAGATGACCTAGTGTGGGATGTTTTAGAGTAGTTCTCTTCCCTACAACTGTCCCTAATAGAGCATGATGGTACATTTTCCCTACAATCGATGGTGCTGACTCCTTTATTCCTTGAGCATGTGAAAGAGTCCTAGCTAGGAGACCTAAGTTACAAAGATCTTGCGTGACAATGATATCCATAGGTGACACACCATATGGATATTATGACAGAGGGAATCATGATACCTTGTTCTATGTATAAATGGAGGTTCCAGTTGAGATGTGGGAGGAGGTGATGCGAGAGTTACACACTTCTCCCTTAGTTGTACATTTTGGTGTGGGGAATATCTACAAGGATCTTCTGTGGTAGTTTTTGGTGGTATAACATGAGATAAAGCATAACTGAGTTTTTCTCACAATGCCTCACCTATCAGTGGGTGAAGGCTGAGCACCGAGTTCTTTTAGGTTGTTGAAACCTCTTGAAATCCTAGAGTGGAATTGGGATGTAATATCCATGGACTTTGTCACAGGGATTCCATGAAAAATTAGGGGATATAATGCCATTTGGGTGATAGTAGAATGACTCACAAAGTCAGAGCACTTCCTTTCAATCAGTAGAGTCTGGTGGAGAGTTTGGGGTAGTTGTACATACAGGAGATTGTCTGCCTTCACAGGGTTCCCTTGATATTTGTCTCTGATCGTGACATGTGGTCTACATCACGATTGTGGAGAGGACTACAGGTGGTGTTCAGGACCCAACTGAAGATGATTACATCCTTACATCCCCAGACTGATGGGCAGACTAAGTACAAAATCCATTTTTTGGAGGATATGATGAGGGATTGCATGTTAGTTTTTTGGCTAGGGAGACAAGATTTCCCCAAGGTCAATCGAGTTGTTTGAAATCATGAAGAGGGTTGGTGAGGATTCCTACCACCTTGTCCTACCCCCATAACTAGAGAGGTTGAACAATGTCTTCCACGTGTCATAGTGGAGTAGATGCATGCATAATCCTACACACGTCATTGATAGGTGAAAACCTTAAAAGGACGGACCATCCCCTTGGTTTGTGTGTTGTGGAAACACAAAAACATGTATGAGAGTTCTTGGGAGTGAGAGATCCATGTGTGAGCTTAGTATCCTATGTTGTTTCCCAAGTTTTTCTTTCCAGGGAAGAAAATATTGAAGGAGGGAATGATGTAGAGAACTGGTTTTTTCCTTGTAAGACTTTGGAATATTTTTACATATATTTTTAGAGCTAGGCGCTGAGATGACATGCGATTCCGAGGCCCAGTGTGCCCAGAATATATTTTTAAAAAAATATTAAGTATATTTTATACTATGTATGTGATGGAAATGGGATATCTCTTAAAATGTAGCTCAGATTAGAAATTAGAGGGCATGGTTGAGTCTGAAGCATGATGCTTACCCTAGGTGGGACATAACTTTTGTTAGTGTGGGTCTTCTATAGAAAAATCCATAGAGGACGTAACCATAAATAAAATAATTAAATAAAATTATATTATTTCAATGGTTATTTCGAATAACTTTTGACCATGGACTCAAATTGAAAATCCAAGACTGCCGTTGAGTTTGGAATGAGGAATTTTACCTAAGAGCGGCCTAAGTGAGAGGGCGCGGGATGTTTAGATCCTACGACTATTAACGAGAAATTATATAAATAGGTGTTTAAGGAAATGAGAAAGGGTTCAGATCATTTCCTCCTAATGTTGGTGAAGCTCTCTCCTATCCTTCCGTTGGCGAACCAACATCGGATTCTTGTTGGATCACAACGAAACTTCATATCCAAGTAGATCAGAGCGCAACAAACACAACAAAAGATCCAAAATCTAGGTAGGATTATTCTTTTAAATTCTGTATTTCCCGATTGAAGTTTTGGGTTGTCAAAATTGATTTTTGGTCATTTTTGATACTTTGAAAACCCTTGTCGATGGCTACACTAACATGACCATCAACCATTTCAATTATTAATCACTCGTTCTTCATGTTATTTGTCTTTTCTTCATGTTCTTCATCAATAAACATTTTGACATGTCAAAAAGACATCTGATCATCGAGCGAAGCATGGTTCTATGAAGGTCGTGATACCGAGATTCTAGATCTATGACTATTCTGAGTTTTGAGCACTGAAGGTGATGTGGCAGTGAGTGGAAGCAGTGGCTACTTTTTGTCACATGGTAACATTGACCAATCATCGCACGAAGCATGTATTAGTGAAAATATCATCCCGAGGTTTCCAGATCTATGTTTCTTTGTGTTTATCGAGCACTAGAGTGGTATAGGTGGTACACATAAGTGACCATAGGTGCAAAATGGTCCACGATGGCCAACAGTAGTTGAAAACGACAACGGTGGAGGTCGGGTGCAGGTGGTGGCATGCGCAAGGCGGCGAGGTGGTGCGAGGGCGCCCGAGATGGCGGTGCGATATCCATGAACTGGCGGGGCGATGGAAGTGTGGGTTGGGCCTTAGTGGTCAGGCCAACCTGAGGTGAATGGGATGGCCCGAGGCAGCTTGGTCGGGATGGAGCGGTCCAGAGCGGGTCAGGTCTTCGAGTTTTGGATTCAAAGCAGTATATCTTGTAAATGGAGAGTTCGTTTTATGTGGTGTTTGCAGCCACACATTCCTATCATCAAGGTAGACCTTTTAAGGGTAGTTAGGAAATTTTATGTTTTAGGCTCTTAGCTCGCCCCCCTAGATGCTCAAATAATAATAATAATAATAATATATTATTATTACAACTTTGACCCGCCATAGCTTCTGCATGCGATGTCTGATCGACACACTGTTGACAGCGTTGTGACCCTGAATTTGAGGTAGACATTTCATGATTTATTCTAGGTGCTTAAACCAAAATTGAGGCAATAACCTCATAAAGCATCATTCATGTACGATTATAAGAGATGAAAATTCTTCACTGGGTGTCCAATTCAAGCGAATGAATAGTCTATCTTGTGAACTTTTCCACAAGGATCACATTGGCGTGATCCGTTTGGTTATATGGGTCCATTCAAGGAGGCATGTTGGTATAATTAAAATTTTTCCCTTTTAAAAAATGACAAGAATCTTGTGCTAATCAGCCTTTTGGATAGATATACCATGTACTTTGGGAGTAAACCGACACACCTAGGGGTACTTGTTCATAGTTTAGTACCTAAGAATGGCTAGGTATATGGACATACGATGAGTAGGGTCACACGACATGTGGGCCCCATATGCACTGTCTACCACTTGATAAATATTATATCTCTCTTATCTTCTTTTTTTTGACTTGGATTTTGTCATGAGAGTAGCCTATCCTAAGCGTTTTTCACATAAAACGTGATAGTTCCCTTCATAGTGGATTTCAAGATATGATACGAGATGTTCCGGGCATGATGCCTTTTAGGCGGTGTCTGATGACAGCTGTGATCGGGAAAGTTTATCAGAGTTTTCCGAGAGGTTCCATCCAGTAGGGTTGGCCATCAAAGTTATTCAATTCCTTTCAAGTGTCACCCTCTAGCTGGGCTGGTCATGGGCCATCAATGACACAAGAGTGTCACCCTTTAGTCAGGCTAGGCATGGATCCTCATCTTATTCTAAGTGGAACCCTCCAGTTGGGATGGGAATGGGTCCTCGCTGACACTAGAGTGGCACCCTCTAACCAGGCTAGGCATGGGTCCTCATCCTATTCTGTGTGGCACCCTCCAGTTGGGCTGGGCATTGGTCATCATTCTATTCTCAGTAGCACCCTCCATCCAAGCAGGGCATGGGTCCTCAACCTTGAAAAATGATATTTTGACTTGGATTCATAGTAACGAGATGTGGTTTGATGTACCTTTGGACTCACGAGAAAGAGGGACTCTTTTCCCACTGAGATGTGTCCTTGTGACGTGAAGTAAAACTGTGTGGGTGAGACAGAGTCACCCAAGGTGGATAATATCAAGGTGTGTTGATTAGGCCCCTTTGACTTGCGTGTTCATGGAAGACGTGTGGGATTTTGGGAATAATTGATGGATACTTTTGGAACTATTTACGACTCTTCTTATTGGGATGAGTTGTGAGATAGAGATCCCATTAATTTCTCATTTGGGATTCTTTGACTGAGTATATATATATATATATATATATATATATATATATATATATATATATATCCTATTGAAATACCCACTACTTGAGTTTTGGTTACTCTCCTTCTAGGAGAGGAAAATACGTGTAGGGTATGCCATGTGCTTTCCGTGTCTAGATTCTCATGTTTGGATGATTCCACTCTCCTACTATAGGCATCGAAGACTCAATGAGAAGTTCATCTTCTCACTGTTTCAAAATCCTTGTGTTTGGATGAGTTTACTTTCACTCTCTTGATGGGTTGAGCTGTACTCTTTCACTATTCCATGTTCTAATGACTTCTTTCCACTTCAGTTTTATCTCTTACTTGTAATGGCCCAGACCTCTCTGGTCTACTACTTTGTGAAAATTCGGTGTTAGAGGCATTCCGGGAGGTTAAGGTAACTTATCCCCAATGCTTTTCCAAAATCTTCCTTTTCAATGTACCGTTTCAACGGTAGACAGTTGTGAACTGTAACATCACGTTACGTCTTCAGGAAATTTTGATGTTTCTAACTACCCTTGTTTTGGAGTAGTGACTTGAGGGTGTGTTTGGGTGAATCTTTAAGGAAAACTAAAGGTAAGTAGCTTTCGCACGGGCTGCGCACGGTTTGTCTAAACCGTGCGGCCATACCGTGCATACTTAATGTTGGAGGTAGTGGACAATGCATGGTTAGCGCATGGTTTGTCTAACTGTGTGGCCTAACTGTGTGAGGAGTGTTTGACAAGGCAGTAGTGACCGCACGGTTAGCGCACGGTTTGTCTAACTGTGCGAGCAAACCGTGCATGCACTTAAATTAGATCCTAAAATTGTGGATCTCAACCTTTTTGTCTCTAACTTGCTCGTTTAAGCTCCTAAGCGGCCATAACTCAGGATTACCCTCCCTTGAAGGCAGGAGAACCTCTCTCAAGCATTTTTGAGGTGATACGAAGGCTTCTCATGGTGAATCGAAGCCGGTTTCTTGAGGTATGTGATCGTTCTTGTTTGTTTTCTTAGATCTACTTAGATCTACTTCTTCTCTTCTCTTAGTTTCTTAGATCTACGCCTGTTATGGGTAGATCTAAGTGTGTGGATGCCAAATATTATGATATTTGGTCTTGGTTGTGTTAGGAAAAGAGATTTAATGATTATTCTTGGAGAATCAACCAGGATTTCTTGTGCGTTCTTCATTTTTTGGGGTTTTTGTCAAAGACCTTTGAGGTAGGGGATTCGTTGATTCTCTTTCTTTTACGTGCAACTGTATTGTTAGCATGTTTAATCCCACTAGATGACAATGGAATTGACATAATAAATATTTTGAACCGGATACAAATTTTGTTATCGATCATATGTTATTGCCTCTTATTTGGCTAGATAGTGTGATATCTATGCTTGCTTTTCTTAGCTGTTTGTTCTTGATGGAAATCGGTAAAGAATGTGAACCAGGATTAATTTATAATTGTTTGGATAAAGATAAGGAGGCATGAAAATGAATCTGGTTCTTGTTGTAATTAGATGTTAATCAAATTGGCATAGTAAGCATTTTTAATCATTTGTGATATCTTACTGGTTAGGTTTCCCGATGTTGGAACCAACGGATTATAAATCTATTAATTCAAGATGGATTAAATAATTTTTGATTGTTTGATAATTCCTTGAAGGGTTCTGAGTTACCCTCTTGATTATTAAAGGGACTTAGCCTAATTGTTGTGATGGTTGTTTTTCCTGCTGTTTGTGTTGGGATGTGACCCTGGAGGGGTGTTGTGATATGCGAGGGCATAGAGGCCTTTTGGTTGTGGCAGCAGATGATTCCTAGAGTGGCGAGATGCATCGGTTTATGCATGTGAGTGTCGGGGAGGACACCCGGGTTGATGGAATGGGATGGATGTGATTGTTGGATGCTTGCTAGTTCTTTGGTTGTTTATCACCTTTACTTTTCCCCACTGCTCAAGGCAGCTGGTCTTGCTTTCCCTTCTTACTAAAGAGGTGAAGACACGTGGGGTATGCCACGTGATTTTTGTGTTTATATTCTCAAGGGAGAATGGGTCTACGCTCTTGCTATAGGCGACAAAGACTCGATGGGTAGTACATCTACTCACCGTGTTGAGCCCCTTTGTGTTAGTAGCATAGAATGATTTTCTAGAATGCTTGGGAATATGGGAAAGGGTTTCTATAATTAATATTTGATTAAATGGTGTTAACTCATGGGGTTAGAGTTTGCAGAACATAATGATGATGTTGTAATTTTTTTTGAAGGAACAATTGACTTTGGGTGTGATGCTAAGGAAATTTAATATGGAATTGTTCATGGTTAATTAATGTTTAAAGAATTAATTAATGTACAGTGGAACTGATAAAAAGGGAATGAAGTAATCTAATAAAGCTCTTTAAATGGTTGTGTGCTTATAGGATACCTAGTCTTAGAAGTAGCAGCCTGGAGTCTGAGAGATGTTAGCTGCAGTTGTGTCTAAGACTAGGTATTGCCCATAGAGTGGTTGTGAGATATAATATAATCTGTACTTTTTGTGTTTCTATATGCTACTCCACCCTGTCAGTAAGGGCAATTGACACCCTGGGGATTCTGAGCCCTGGGGGGGTGTTTTCCCCAACATTCCGGTGGGAGGATGAATGAATGACTACCCCCTTTAGCCCTGCTCTTTTCTCTTGGTAGATACTTGTGCTGGTAGGCACAACGATTAGTTTTCCCCTTATATGTGTGTAGAGGGTTGTAATGGTTTGTGGTTATTCACACACATATATTCTGGATATAGTATCCTATGGACTACTATAGGTGTAACGTGTTTAGGCCATGATGGCTTGAGGATCCTTACTCGATGTATGGGCTGTAATGGATTGAGGTATAATATCCGACATATAATACACATTATGCGAGCTGTGGTGGCTTGATAGAGCGCTGTCGTGGGCGCCCTCAAATGATTAGTGTGATTTTGGGGTACTTAGGTGCAGCAGAGTGGCTGACCAAGGTCGTCTCTCAAAGGAGGAAGTGAATTAAAACAACTTTTCAGAGGTATTCTAGAAACAAAATAAAAGGGAATAAAAACAATAATTGAAAGTATGGGGGTGGTTGTTTATAGTTTATAAATCTAGAAGAAGTTTGATGGAAGAAGATTGTATTTTTTTTTGTTTTTAGTTTTGAAATGAAGTTTGATTAAAATGACACAACAAAAAGATGTTTGTTTAGACAATATTTAAAAGACGTAATCGATCTAACTCTACCTCTTCAATAATTTATTAATCATTATCATTTAAATTAATATTCACTTAATTATGATCCCTTAATTTGTTAAATCCCGAACCCTACGAGAATTAACTTTACCACAAAGATTGAAGTGAATTTCACCTTAGGCTAACTTCGGAACATGCAATCGCAACACCCTGCTTTGATTGATGTTCTAAAATTAGCTTATGGTTAGTGGTAAATTAAGGCACATAACCACTCTGGAAATGAGGATTAATTGAGTTTAGGGATTATATTTGAACTCTACAAATTGATCCCATGTGGTTTTGAATTACCGGTTAAGGTTGCGCTCTCACAGTTCACACAATTCCCGACCTCGCGTGTTTTGTGTTAACTATTCAATTGCTTGCTTAGTTTCATTTAAATTAAAAA
The DNA here is from genome assembly GCA_963277665.1 of Viscum album. Taxonomy (NCBI): domain Eukaryota; kingdom Viridiplantae; phylum Streptophyta; class Magnoliopsida; order Santalales; family Viscaceae; genus Viscum; species Viscum album. Next base: position 1,875,949,899 of record OY728143.1, on the reverse strand, counting down.
CTCAATTAATAGATCATAATATGTGAATTACAGTAGCTCATTGATTCAAAATAAATGAATGAAGAAGGATAGAGGTCGATCAATTACTAAAAAAAACTACTCTTCCATGGGTGGTGTAGTCATCGTGGAGACGTTTTGCATAAGAAACAGATTGAAAGGGTAGAACCCAATCTTGTCTCCACTCTTGATTCCAACCCAATTAAGAAGATTAAGATAAGAAGAGGAGGGATGAACACAGAAGATTATTTGAAGAAAAATTCAAGAAACAAACATGAAAGAAAAGAAATACAAAGAAGAGGTGAGAGAGGAGAGCCTTTTTGGAAGAGAGGTTTTCACAAAGGATTACTTATTCCAAGAGTTGTGAGGGGCTCCCAAGAGACACCCTTTCGGACACACCTTCTCAAAGCCTCGACCAGCCCTCTCAAAGAGTTAAAACCCCCTTTAAATAGAGTTTGTGAGGGCTAGGGATACATAACTTTTTAAGTGTGAAATGAAAAACTCGTCCAAATATTTTATTCCAACTTTCGCAGCCAATTTGACCACCAAAACGCGTGAATTGGCCGTCCGTACAGAAGGATAAAATTTGAGGATATGGGTCCTCTATCTCCTCTCCAAATTTGGGCTCAATACAGTCCCATTTTAAGGAGTTATGGTCGAAATACAGAATCTTCTCCATTCTGGAGAGCCCAGCCCATCTTTGACTTCATGGACCAATTGCAACAACTAAATGAACTCTTTAGCTCTAGTGTCCTGAATAAAAGTTGTAGGTAATTAAGTTAGGAACACTGTTACAAAATTTAAAATTCCAATAATAAATATAAAAATATTTATCTTCGAAATACTACAGTGAACTATAAAGGGTAAAACTGGAATTTTCATCAAATATTCAAATGAATGATCTAATCCCAAATAATTTCTAATTAAACATATTTAACACAATGTGAGGAAATTATATCATTTATTATCAATAAAATATTCAATAAAATAGTGTTTTATCAACTCCCCCACACTTACCCTTTTGCACTCCTGGGCAAAACCTCATGTCTAGTAAACATCAATATCAAATCAAAACCAATTTTAAAACACATATCCTTGAGATCAATCAATTTCCCACCAAGAATCAAAAGATATCATGCCTCATTAAAAACATTATTTCAAGTTCTCAATTTATATCATTCAATATATTTCCACTTCATTTATCCTCCCATGCACAAAACACTTACCTCGCTTGAATTTTCTCTCATCACTCAAATATCAATTTTTTTGCAATGTCTTTCTCATCCAAACTCATACAAGGGTCACCATAGGCTTGATAGATTCCTACATCTCTACCCGATGTGAGTCAAGGAAATATGTTTATCATGAGGACTTTTCAGGGTTGTTCTGTGGCTTTCGGTTGGTAGGATTAAGATGTGAAAAACTCTGAGGCTGAATGAGGAGGGCTTGACTCTTTTGAAGCAAAATTGCATTAATCTAATTTTCACTTAAATATGATCTTCTCTTCAATCCCCATAGTATCAATTCAGCTCCATCATCATGAAAATTCATGAAAGGTTTACACCATTCATCATTTCAGCATAAAAAATGTCAATCTTCTCAAACATGATTTTCTTGAAAGCTCCAGATGGGCACATCTTTCCACCTCAATTAGAAGCTCCCAAAAAGGCACAACTTCACTTGTCATGAAAGCTCCAGAAAAGGCACAACTTTCAATATAATGACTTTCTTTAGAAGCAAACACATCTCTTCAGAATTTAATTTTCCACCCAAAGTATCACAGAATGTGGTGGAAAAACATAAGACAACTTCCCCCACACTTAAGCTCAACTAGATTCTGCAATTTCACTTCAAGAGTTGGTTGGATAGGGAAAATTGGCTTGTAATGTGGCTAACCTAACAGGATTTGCATGGATTCTAAGGGATACAAGGATTAAATATTCAAGGTAGTCCATTATAAAAAAGGATTTTTTGAAATAGGGGCTTTAATACCAAACAAATGCCTCAATCGTTTAAACATAAGTACCTCAAACCCTCATGTTTTGACAGGAATAGATCAAATTCTGGTTAAATCAAGTATGGTTTGGTTCTCTCAAGAAGTGAGGTGAATGTAAAGAATATGAAAATAATGGTTTAGAATCCTCACAAGAAAGTGATTTCAAATATAAAGACAATGAGATTGGCATGAGATTCAAAATTCAGCGTACTTTCATGAAATTACTAAATATTTGAACTTGAAACAAAGTCATTTCAGCATTCATTTAAGCTTAGTTTCAAGGGGTAAATTGTTTCACTTATTGATATGGATTTAAAAATGGTGATGATAATCATTTTAGCTCAAAAATTTCAAAAACACAAAGAAAATTGAAAAATAAACACACAAAATTTGAAAAACACATTTTTTTTGGTTTTTTTTGAACAGGAAATCAATTGAAATTACTAAACTAAAAGGTTCCCTCCCCCACACTTAAAATATTGCATTGTCCTCAATGTGAACCTATGAGATGATATATGCACATGAAATGCATAATTTTTAAATAGGACAAATAATATAAAAGTGAAAGGGTTAGGAACATCCTGATGTGATCAAGTGATGATGGGGTCATGCAATGTGATAAAATCCACTGCATCAGTAGGAAGTCCCTCAATGTATCTCTTCAAACGTTGCCCATTGACTGTAAAGCTCCTTATAGTTTCCTCTTGTGTGATCTCCACTGCACCATAAAGAAAAACATTAGTCACAACATAAGGACCTAACCATCTGGAACGCAACTTACCAGGCATCAGCTTCAGTCGTGAACTGTAGAGAAGGACTTTCTCTCCAACATGAAACTCCCTTTGTTGGATCATTTTGTCATGAGATGCTTTTGATCTTTCCTTGTAGAGCCTTGAGTTCTCATATGATGATAATCTAATCTCCTCAAGCTCTTGAATTTACAGCTTCCTTTGGATTCCAGCTTGGGCCAAATCCATGTTGCATTTCTTTATAGCCCAATAAGCCTGATGCTCGACTTCCACTAGGAGATGACATGCTTTCCCAAAAACAATCCGAAATGGGGACATACCAATGGGGGTCTTGTATGCTGTTCTATAATCCCACAATGCATCATCCAAGCGCTTGCTCCAATCCTTCCTATTTGGCTGCACGATTTTCTCCAAGATTTGTTTCAACTCACGATTTGAAACCTCAGCCTGACCATTTGTTTGGGGGTGGTATGGTGTTGATGTTTTGTGTGTCACCCCATACTTTCGAAGGAGGGAAGCAAAATTCCTATTGCAAAAGTGTGTCCCTTGGTCACTGATGATGGCCTTTGGTACTCCAAACCTGCATAAAATTTGAGCCTTGACAAAATCCACTACAACATGAGAATCATCAGTTCTGGTGGCCTTGGCCTCCACCCATTTACTCACATAATCAACAGCAACCAAAATATACAAAAATCCAAATGAACTAGGAAAAGGACCCATAAAATCAATTCACCATACATCAAAAATCTCACAGAATAGTATGGGTTGTTGGGGCATCTCATGTCTCTTAAAAATGTTCCCAGTGTGTTGGAAACGAGAGCATGACTTACAAAACACATGGGCATCATGGAATAATCTAGGCCAATATAATCCAGAGTCCAAAACTTTCCTAGCTGTCTATTGGGGTCCAAAGTGTCCACCACATGCAAGTGTATGACATAATTGCAAAACAGACTCAAACTCATGATCGGGAACACACCTCCTAATTACTTGGTCACTACACATGCGCCATAAGTATGGATCATCCCAAACATAAAATCTTGACTCACTCTTTAATTTTTGGACTTGATGTTTCTTTAAATTTGCAGGGATTTTAGAAGCAACAAGGTAGTTAACTAAATCAGCATACCAAGGATGCGTACCTGAGATGGTATAGAGATGATCATCAGGGAAAGTGTCCCGAAGTGGTACCTGATCCAAGGTGTCATCCTCTAGTGTGTGAGTAAGCCTACTCATGTGGTCCGCCACCATGTTTTCTGACCCCTTTTTTCCTTTATCTCGATGTCAAACTCTTGAAGAAGGAGCATCCAACGGATAAGTCGTGGCTTTGCATCTGGCTTCTTCAGGAGGTACCTCAAAGATGCATGGTCAGAAAAAACAACTACTTTAGAGCCCAATAAATATGAATGGAATTTATCTAAAACAAATATGACAGCAAGAAACTCCTTTTTCTTGGTTGTATAGTTTGATTGGGCTGAATCCAGTGTCCTCGATGCATAAGCGATCACATGTGAACGTCCCTCCACCCTCTGAGATAAGACAGCTCCAACCGCGAAGTTGGAGGCGTCACACATAAGCTCAAATGGAAGGTCCCACCGTGGGGGCTGTATGATTGGTGGAGTGGTCAGACACTTATTCAGCTCATCAAATGATACCCTACATGAATCATCAAAATTGAAGTCAATATCTTTTTGAAGCAATCGAGATAAGGGTAGAGCGATCTTACTAAAATCTCTGATGAAGCGTCGATAAAATCCAGCATGCCCAAGGAATGATCGAACATCACGCACACATGTAGGATATGGGAGGGACGAAATAATGTCTACCTTAGATTTATCAACTTCAATGCCATGTTGTGAGACTATATGACCTAAGACAATTCCCTTTTCGACCATGAAATGACATTTTTCAAAATTTAAGACCAGATTTTTCTCAATACAATGATGCAACACATCACCCAAACTAGAGAGACATTCATCAAATGAGGACCCATAAACTGTAAAATCATCCATAAATACCTCCATGCAGGACTCAATGAAATCTGAGAAAATACTCACCATGCATCTCTGGAAGGTACCTGGGGCATTGAAAAGTCCAAATGGCATCCTTCGGTAAGCAAAGGTACCGAATGGGCAGGTGAATGTTGTCTTCTCCTGGTCTTCTGCTGCAATGGGAACCTGAAAATAGCCAGAAAATCCATCCAAGAAACAATAGTGTGTCTTCCCAGCTAGTCTCTCAAGCATCTGGTCAATGAATGGAAGTGGGAAATGGTCCTTACGAGTGGATTGATTTAGTTTCCTATAATCAATACACACTCGCCAACTGTTTTGTACTCTCACAGGAACTAACTCATCATTTTCATTTTTTATAACAGTGAAACCAGTTTTCTTTGGTACAACCTGAACAGGGCTAACCCATTGTGAATCTGAAATGGGAAAGATTATACCAGCCTCGAGCAAATTTTCAACCTCTTTTTTAACAACCTCCAGAAGGGTTGGATTGAGTCTCCTTTGTGGTTGCCTCACCGGTTTAGCCCCATCCTCCAAGAGAATCCTATGCATGCAAATGGAGGGGCTAATACTTGATATGTCTGCCAATGTCCAACCAATTGCCCTAATGTTATCTCTCAAAAGATTCAAAAGTTTTTCTTCATGTTTAAAAGAGAGATTGTTAGCAATTATGACAGGTAATCTATCACCACTGAGCAAGTATGCATATTTGAGATTTGGGGGAAATGGCTTGAGTTCCAATGTAGGGGGGGTGATGTATGGATGGAGAAATTGATGAAACAAACATATCTGCACAATGAACATTAGTATCAGAATATACATCATCAAAATCAGAGAATAAAGCATCAAATCCATCAGCATACTCTACAGCCATGTCATAATCAGAATTCACATGATCAAAATCAGAATATGATTCCATTTCAAAATAAAATCTTAGAGAGACTTTTTCTTTAGAAATGGGTGTGGAAGTACTCTTAGACATCAAACTAGAACCAATACTCATAATCTCCCTAAGCATAGGACAATCAAATTCCATGGAGTTTTTATTTGGTGGTTCAAAATGGGAGATAACAAATGCAGAATGATCCTCTGAGGTGTACTTCATGGAATCCATAACATTAAATATCACAACTTCATCCCCAAATTCCATGGAAAGTGTACCCTCATTGACATTTATGATAGTTTTTGCAGTTTTGAGGAAGGTTTTACCTAAGATAATGGGGGCATGAGAACTTACCTGATCATCCTCCATGTTAAGCACATAGAAGTCTGCTGGAAAGATCATGTCTCTTACCCGGACAAGTACATCCTCAAGGACTCCCGCTGGATATGCCGTAGCTCTATTCGCCAATTGCACCACTACTCTTGTTGGATTCAACTCACCAACCTGCAAGGAAGAGAATACAGAGTGAGGCATCACATTTATTGAAGCTCCTAAATCACAAAGAGCATCAGAGAAGTGCAACTCCCCTATGGTACATGGGATGGTGAATGTCCCGAGATCCTTGCACTTTGTTGGTATTTCTAGAGTTGGTGTAATGAGTGCCGAGACATTCCTTCCAAGGTTGATCCTCTCATTTACCTTGAGCCCTCTTCGATTGGTACAAAGTTCTTTTAAGAATTTCGCATACCTTGGAATTTGCTTAATGGATTCAAGTAGAGGAATGTTGATCTCCACACGCTTGAATGTGTCCAAAACCTCCTTTTGCATTGCTTCTTCAGTCATCTTCTTGGTTTGAACAACCCTATTTGGAAAAGGAAGGGGTTTAGGAGGAACATCATCAATCTTTTTCTTACCTTTATCTTTCTCCTTGGATTGCTCATCAGTTGGTTTAGAATGCGGCTGCTCTGGAGTAGAGGTGAATCCCAGTGGAATGGTAGGTCCAGATGTATCATTCATTTGCTTCCCACTTCTCAATGTGATGGCACTAACATTCCCCTTTGGATTTAGAGTGGGTTGGGAAGGTAGATTTCCAGAATTCTTACTCACAAGTTCATGGAGGGCGGTGGCAATCTGACTCATTTGAGTCTTCAACTCTCTCAGCTCCGAACCTTGACTCTTCAGCTCATTCTGTTGATTAAGAACAATTTGTTTCAAAAGATCATCAGTGTTAGAGTCTACCTTGTGTTGGATATTCCCTTGTTGCTGATTCGTTGATGTTTGAGCTTCGAATATCCTTTGGGGTTGTTGGAAACCCTGTTGGTAAGGTGGAGGCTGCTGGAAGTTTGGTTGAAAAGGGGGCCTTTGTTGTTGTCCAGAGCCATACCTCATGTCTGACTGATCTTTCCACCCTTGGTTGTATACTGTATCAAACTTCTTTTGAGGATATGGTTGTTGTTGTTGCTACTAAAATGGTCTCCCAGGGAACACTGCTGCACAATCTTCTGTCTCTTGTAGTTGTGGGCAACAGTCAGTTGGGTGGCTTGTCTCAGTGCAAATGCCACATAGCCTTGAAGGAGGGGGTTGGGATGTCTTTTGAGCCAATGCAATCTGCCTCACCATAGTTGTTAATTCTTCTAACTTAGTATCAATCAAATGACTTTCAAGAGAAGAAGGACTTACTTGATGTACTCCTCGAACATGTGGTGTACCTCTATCACCGAATTGTTGAGAGTTTTGGGCCATTTTGTCGATCAATGCTCGTGCAGCTACTGGTGTCTTGTCCACCAATGCTCCTCCAGCTGCAGCATCCACCATGCTTCTCTCCATGGGTGTGAGTCCTTCATAGAAGTACTGGATGAGTAGTTTCTCACTGATTTGGTGATGTGGACAGCTTGCACACAGCTTTTTGAATCTCTCCCAATACTCATACATTGACTCCCCTTGTGATTTCTTGATCCCCTAAATCTCCTTTCAAATGGATGTGGTCCTTGATGCTGGAAAAAATCTTTGCAAGAAAAGACGTTTCAAATCATTCCAACAAGTTACATCTTCGGGTTGTAAATAATACATCCAGTCTTTTGCAGCTCCATCAAGTGAGAATGGGAATGCTCTTAATTTGATTTGATCTTCAGAAAAATTTCTTGGTTTAAGGGTTGAGCAAACCACATTAAATTCTTTCAAATGTTTATTAGGATCCTCACCAGAGAGGCCATGAAACTTTGGAAGTAAGTGAATTAACCCAGATTTTAGTTCAAAGTCCGATTCGAGATTTGGGTATGCAATACAATTTGGTTTATAGTTAACATCAGGTGCAGCCAATTCTCGAATGGTTCTATTAAGTTCATTTCCATTGTTTCCAGCCATTGGTTCCTCTTTTATGTTTTTATTTGAATTGCTTCCAATTTCAATGTTTCCAGAAGAGAGGAATTCACCAACTGGTTGAATATTGAAACTTCCCGTAGACTGAGAATTTCTGATTCGAGCCCTAAGGCTACATTCAATCTCAGGGTCAAGATATAAGAGATCTTCGGGATTAGTTCGTGTCATAGATCAAATAAAAATGAAAAGAAAGAAAGTGGACCATAGTAAAATAAAAATGAGAAGTTTGAGTTAATGGTCTAAAAAGAAGTAGAAGAAAATAAAAGAAGAGGAAGAAAAATCAGATTAGGTACAGAAGGAAGAAAGAAGAGAGGAAGAGAATAAAATGTAAAATAAAATAAATACCTCTAATTGGTTGAAATAATTACTTGCCTTCCCCGGCAACGGTGCCAATTTGATAGAGCGCTGTCGTGGGCGCCCTCAAATGATTAGTGTGATTTTGGGGTACTTAGGTGCAGCAGAGTGGCTGACCAAGGTCGTCTCTCAAAGGAGGAAGTGAATTAAAACAACTTTTCAGAGGTATTCTAGAAACAAAATAAAAGGGAATAAAAACACTACTTGAAAGTATGGGAGTGGTTGTTTATAGTTTATAAATCTAGAAGAAGTTTGCTGGAAGAAGATTGTATTTTTTTTTGTTTTTAGTTTTGAAATGAAGTTTGATTAAAATGACACAACAAAAAGATGTTTGTTTAGACAATATTTAAAAGATGTAATCGATATAACTCTACCTATTCAATAATTTATTAATCATTATCATTTAAATTAATATTCACTTAATTATGATCCCTTAATTTTTTAAATCCCGAACCCTACGAGAATTAACTTTACCACAAAGATTGAAGTGAATTTCACCTTAGGCTAACTTCAGAACATGCAATTGCAACACCCTGCTTTGATTGATGTTATAAAATTAGCTTATGGTCAGTGGTAAATTAAGGCACATAACCACTCTAGAAATGAGGATTAATTGAGTTTAGGGATTATATTTGAACTCTACAAATTGATCCCATGTGGTTTTGAATTACCGGTTAAGGTTGCGCTCTCACAGTTCACACAATTCCCGACCTCGCGTGTTTTGTGTTAACTATTCAATTGCTTGCTTAGTTTCATTTAAATTAAAAACTCAATTAATAGATCATAATATGTTAATTAAAGTAGCTCATTGATTCAAAATAAATGAATGAAGAAGGATAGAGGTCGATCGATTACTAAAAAGAACTACTCTTTCATGGGTGGTGTAGTCATTGTGGATACGTTTTGCATAAGCAACGGATTGAAAGGGTAGAACCCAATATTGTCTCCACTCTTGATTCCAAACCAATTAATAAGATTAAGATAAGAAGAGGAGGAATGAAAACAGAAGATTATTTGAAGAAAAATTCAAGAAACAAACATGAAAGAAAAGAAATACAAAGAAGAGGTGAGAGAGGAGAGCCTTTTTGGAAGAGAGGTTTGCACAAAGGCTTACTTATTCCAAGACTTGTGAGGGGATCCAAAGAGACACCCTTTCGGCCACACCTTCCCAAATCCTCGACCAGCCCTCTCAAAGATTTAAAACCCCCTTTAAATAGAGTTTGTGAGGGCTAGGGATACATAACTTTTTAAGTGTGAAATGAAAAACTCGGCCAAATATTTTATTCCAACTTGCACCACCCATTTGACCACAAAAACGCGTGAATTGTCCGGCCTTCCAGAAGGATCCAATGTGAAGATATGGGTCCTCTATCTCCTCTCCAAATTTGGGCTCAATACAGGCCCATATGAAGGAGTTATGGCCAAAATACATAAGCTTCTCCATTCTGGCGAGCCCAGCCCATCTTTGACTTCATGGACCAATTTCAACAACTAAATGAACTCTTTAGCTCTAGTGTCCTGAATAAAAGTTGTAGGTAATTAAGTTAGTAACACTGTTACAAAATTTAAAATTCCAATAATAAATATAAAAATATTTATCTTCGAAATACTACAGTGAACTATAAAGGGTAAAACTGGAATTTTCATCAAATATTCAAATGAATGATCTAATCCCAAATAATTTCTAATTAAACATATTTAACACAATGTGAGGAAATTATATCATTTATTATCAATAAAATATTCAATAAAATAGTGTTTTATCATGGCTCCTAGAACTTACCTGGTTACTTTTGGTTGTGAGGATGGTGTGGTGCTTCGCCCAGGTGTCTGCGGGCAAGACTTTTTGGAGAGAGATGCTCCGGACGTGCGACGTTGGGGCAAAGCGGCAAACCACTGGGGAAGTAGTTGTGGGGTACCCTTGTTATTATTTATTATATGATATATTCTTGTATGTGTTACTTGGTGAGAGTAGCCATGGTGAGGTTGGGAACTTAGTATACCTGTTTAGGTGACGAGTTAGTTTCACTTGTTGTTCACTGTGATTTAACATGCTTTCTTTTCTTTTGCACAGGAGGCTTTGGGGAGGATCCTACTGAGTATACTGTTATACTCACCCTATGTATATATAAACTGTTTTTCAGGTCACTTGGAGCAGGTTAGAGATCACGATGGTTTCTACTAGCTTGTGGTTGCAGGAGCTGTTCGGGCTTGTGGTTGCTAATTTTTTTACTTTCTTTTGGGCACTTGCAGTTTTTCCCCTTTCATTTGTAGTAATTTTTCATGGAATTACATATGTGAACTTTGGTTTCTTTTATATTTCAGTTCTGAGTTGGAGTTGGTTGGTTTCTATCTTATCTCTCTCTTCCGCATGTGTTCTCTTAGAGGGTAATGCCTCCCATTTGTGTGTTTATTATACCCTCGGTGCTAGTCACCAACCTAGGGCCTACTGGAGGCGGGACTCGGGGGTCATTATCTCCCTTTTCACATTGCTGACCTAGGAGGGGTACACTTTGTGGGGAGGGGTTTGTGACAGAGTGGTATTAGAGGAAGGTCGAGGGATAGGATGGAGTTTGGAGTTAGGCTCACGTGAGGTTGCATGGGTTGGTAGGGAAACAGTGTCATTCATGATTAACAAGTGAGGTAAACACTGGAGACCAACTGAGACATAGGCATTTAGGGCCCCCAATGATATGATGTATAGAACTTTAAGTTTACAATGGCTACTAAACAATGTGATACTAATTGCAGGGCAGAGACCTAGGAAAGGATCATGCATCATTTTTATTTGTGCCTATGTTTGAATGGGTAGACCTTGGGATAGGATAACCTAAAATCAATGAAAAAAAATAATTAATTAATGTGGAGTCTTCCATATTTCAGATTTAGGAGCTCTAATGGTTTGTTATTTTATAAGTATGGCTTCAGGTTGACATCCTCGTCAGGTTTGCGTAGAAAATGTCCAGCAGGTTGTTCCAGCAGGTCGCCGCAGGGTAGAGATTGACGACGAAGACACTTAGAGGAAGACACTCCAAGAGTTTCAGTCTCAGAGTCTACAGAAGTACGAGGGCTCCATTTCAGATGAAGTCATGGAATACTGGTTGGAGGAGGTCAAGATAGGATTTAGTTTGATCCGTGCTCGGAAGGAGCACTAGGTTTCCTTAGCTGTGACGATGCTGCATGGAGGAGTAAGACAGTGGTGGTTCTTGTACCTCAGGGATCGTGAGGAGTCAGCGATCTCATGGGAGGAGTTCTGAGACAGGTTTAGAGTTGAGTTTCTTTCTTTGAATGTAAAGGCGTCCAGTCGCCAAGAGCTTCTTACCCTTCGATAGGGGAGCTCCACTATTTGTGATTTTGGAATCTGTTTCAGGAACCTTTTACGATATGCTTTAGACCTGTTACCAGATGAGGAGGCTAGAGCGAGGCATTTTGAGGAGGCTTTGCATCCAGAGATCCAACGCCAGGTCACCCCATTTATGCTGAAGACATATCTTGAGGTGCTGGTGAGGGCAGAGGTTGTTGAGAGGACTTTGGATAGGACCAGATCATCATGAGAGGGGAATCATCATGATTCCTCACGAAGCAGAGCTGTGGTCCGGGGTTCCCGGTTTTCAGGACATAAGAGTTTTCATTCAGCCGGGGGTAGGCCCCAACCCTTAACATATCGTTTCTCCAGAGGTAGCAACTCTCAAGCCTATTCCAAGGGATCAGGTGCTTGTTTTTTTGTGTGGTGGTCGTGGTCATCAGTAGCGGGAGTGCCCGACCTTTCAGAGCGGTCATCGTGCATCAAGCACTACACTCCAGGTTCCTCCGTTGAGACAGTTCTAGCCAAGGTAGCAGTAGCCATTTGCATTAACTTTAGATCAGCAGAGGGTAGATGGGGCAGGTATAGGACAACCCCATGACTCTCCCTGTCCTCAGAGAGCAGAGTGCGACCATGGTGGTAGTTGTCATCAGGGCCAGAGAGGTCATGGAGGAGGTCGTGGTCAGCTTCATGCTCTAGCATTGCCAGCTCCAGGCGAGCCATATGTCATTCAAGGTACCCTTTTCTTGTTTTCTACCTTGGTGTATGCCTTGTTTGATTCAGGAGCCACACACTCCTTCATATCACCTACCCTTGTCTGTGCTTTGGGACTTGAGGTAGAGAGGCTTCCAGTGCCCTTTACGTTGACTACGCGAGTTGGAGGTCGAGCTGACTTGTTTGAAGTATGTAGAGACCGTGATCTAGTGTTGGGGAAACACCTCTCTTGGGAATATTTCCTATGTTTACGAATACAAACATATGATGTCATCCTCAGTATGGATTGGTTGTATTCGGTGTAGGCTATCGTGGATTGATTTAGTAAGAAGTCCATTTTCCTTAGTGCAGATGGAGAGCAAGTGGTGTTTGTTGGTGAGTGAGATCCTCAGATGGGTCATAGGTGTGTTCCATCCTTATCATCCATGATGACTGAGATGATGCTGAGTTCTTCAGAGGTTCAGCAGTTGGCGTTTTCTAGGGTCATAGAGGAGTACCCTGATGTCTTTCCAGAAGAGGTTGTAGCATTACCCCCTCGACGAGAGATCGAGTTTGGGATCGAGCTACAGCCAGGAGAGTCTCCTATCTCTATGTCTCCATATAGGATGACCCCTTCTGAGTTACGAGAGCTACATATACAACTTTATGGTCTATTAAAGTGCGGTTTTTTTCGGCCAAGTGTGTCACCATGGGGTGCACCAGTTTTGTTCGTGAAGAAGGCCGACGCTAGTTTGCGGTTGTGTGTCGATTATCGTCACTTAAACAAAGTGAAAATAAATAATCGCTATCCTCTTCTATGGATTGATGAATTATTCGATCAACTAAAGGGTGCAAGTTGACTCTCAAAGATCGACTTGTGGTTAGGATATCATCAGATGCGTGTGATGGATGAGGATATCCTAAAGACTACTTTCCTTTGTCATCATGGGCATTATGAGTTTGTTGTAATGCCTTTTGGCATGACAAATGCTCCAGCTATATTCATGGGATTGATGAATGATGTTTTCTGAGAGTTCCTGGACAAGTTTGTGGTAGTTTTCATCGAAAATATCCTTGTGCACTCCACGTCTGAATAGGAGCATGCAGAGCATCTACAAGCCATTTTGTGATTCCTTCGTCAACATCATCTATTTGGGAAGTTGTCTAAGTGTGAGTTTTGGGATTGAGAAGTCCATTTCTTGGGGCATGTTGTGTCCCAATAGGGAGTAGCCATGGATCCATCGAAGATATAAGCATTTGTGTCTTGGGCATCCCACAAGACATTTTTAGAGGTGCAAAGTTTCCTTGGTCTTGCAGGATACTACAGGAGGTTCGTAGCCAATTTCTCATGAGTTGTGATCCCTCTAACAGCTTTGACTAGGAAGGATCAGGAATTCATATAGACTGATCAGTGCCAGGTAGTTTTCAAGTATCTAAAGGAGAAGTTAGTAAGTGATCCAGTCCTTTATCTTCCAGCTGAGGGAGTTCAGTTTGATGTTTTCTGTGATGCTTCACATCTGGGGTTAGGCTGTGTTCTCATGCAGCAAAGGTTAGTTATTTCTTATGGGTCTCGGTAGTTGCATCCCCATGAATGAAACTATGCCACCCATGATCTTGAGTTGGCAACCGTGGTGTTTTCTCTGAATTTGTGGAGACATTACCTCATTGGTGAGCGCTTTGTGGTTTTCACTGATCATAAGAGTTTGAGGTATGTTTTCTCCCAGTGTGACTTCAAATTACGACAGCGTCAGTGGATGGAGTTATTACAGGAATACGACTTAGAAATATCGTATACACTTGTAAAAGGGAATGCTGTAGCTGATGCGATGAGCCGAAAGTCACGTAGTGATGCTGTGTATGGATCCGGTGATTTCTGGAGAGTAATGGAAGAACTTTCAGCATTGCATCTTGATATGGGAGAAGTTGGGGGTAGAGGTTGTCTTTTTCAGATGACAGTACATTCATCCCTGGTGCAGAAGGTGGAAGAGTCCCAGTTGGGGGATCTTAAGGTGGAGGTCTGGAGAGACCGAGTTGTTTGTGGAGAAGCCCCTGATGGTTGGACTAAGGATAAACAACACCGAGTGTTGTATCATGGAAGGTTTTTTGTTCCCTTGATGATGCGATAGATGGTTCTCAGAGAGTTCCATAGTTCGCCTTTAGTAGTACATCCTAGCGTGACAAAGATATACCGATCCTTGAGGAGCCAGTTTTGGTGTCCTGGGATGAAGCATGCGGTTGCGGAGTTTGTGTCTTGATGTTTGGTCTGCCAGAAGGTGAAGGTCGAACACCGTGTTCCTAGTGGTATTTTCCAGCCATTAGAGATTTCTCAGTGGAAGTGGGAGGACATCTTAATGGACTTTTTAACTGGTTTACCTTGAGTTCTGGGAGTACATGATGCTATTTGGGTGGTAGTGGATCATTTAACAAAATCATCCCACTTCATAGTGATCAAGGAGTCAAGTTCAGTGGAAGTTTTGTCGAGGAAATATCTAGAGGAGGTGGTGAGACTTCATGGAGTCACTAGGACGATAATTTCTGATTGAGATCCTTGTTTTACCTCCAGGGTGTGGAGAGGTCTCCAACATGCTTTTGGTTCTCAACTATGCCTTAACACTGCTTTTCATCCTCAAACGGATGGTTAGACAAAGCGAACCATCCAGACTCTTGAAGACATGTTATGCTCTTGTGTGTTTGATTTTGGAGGCTCATGGATAAGGCACTTAACCTTGGTGGAGTTCGCTTACAAAAATAGTTTTCACTCCACCATTGGTATGGTACCATTTGAAGCCTTTTATGGTCGACCATGCCGTTCTCCGTTGTGCTGGACTGGGGTTGGAGAGTCCACAATTCTCGGACCAAAATTAGTGAAGAATACAATAGAGATGGTCCAGGTGATTCATGAGAGGATGAATAAAATGCAAGATCATCAAAAATCATATGATGATCAAAGGAGGAGACCCTTGGAGTTTAATGTTGGGGATCATGTGTTTCTGAAGGTGACTCTCCGTCATGGGAAACGAAGGTTTGGTCGTGGAAGTAAGATTTCTCCCAGGTTTGTTGGGCCTTTTGAGGTGTTAGCTCATGTTGGAGCTGTGGCGTATCGAGTAGCACTTCCCCCACAGATGAGTCGGATACATGATGTTTTCCATGTATCACAGCTCCGTAGTTATCTTCATGATGACTCTCACATTATCGATTGGGGAGATATTGATGTTGATGATGATGCAACCTTTGAGGAGCGACCTGTGGAGATCCAAGACCACAAGGATAAGGTGTTGCGCAAGCGTTCTATTCCTTTAGTTCGTGTCTTTTGGCGACACTGTGGCTTGGAGGAGAGTACCTAGGAACTTGAGTCAAAGATACGTGCTCAGTACCCAGAGTTGTTTGATGTCTAACTCTTTTCATGTATCGATGCAGCTTTTTTGGTTATGAAACTTTCTTGTTTATGAGACGGATCCCTTTGTTGTTGTGGTGGATTGCTCTCTTTTGAGAGGTATCTCGGTGGGTGGTTGTTCAGAACCTATTTCATTTTCTCTTTATGTGGGTTTTGGATTCTCGAGGATGAGAATGTTTTGAGAGGTATCTGATGTAATGGCCAGGACCTCTTCGGTCCACTACTTTGTGAACATTCTGTGTTAGAGGTGTTCTGAGAGGTCAAGGTAACTTATCCCCAACGCTTTGCCAAAATATTCCTTTTTAATGAACAATTTCAATGGTAGACAGTTGTGAACTGTAACATCACGTTATGTCTTCGGGTACTTTTGATGTTTCTAACTACCCTTGTTTTGGAGTAGTGACTTGGGGGTGCGTTTGGGTGAATATTTAAGGAAAACTAAAGGGCAGTAGCTTTCGCACGGGCTGCGCACGGTTTGTCTAAACCGTACGGCCATACCATGCATAGTTAATGTTGGAGGCAGTGGCTAATGCACGGTTAGCGCACAGTTTGTATAGCATCCCACCTTTTTATCACATAAACTTTAATTACATTTTACAAAACCGAGGATCTTTAAGGTTTAGTGTCTTGGAAACAAGGAACATAAAACATGAAACAAAAAAAAACATTCTTCTTAAACACTTGAAAGGCTTCTTCTCATGTTCACCCTAGGCTCATTACTGCATCTCATAACCTGGGGACATACATCAAAAGGAAGGGTGAGCAGAAGGCCCAACAAGGGAAACAAGTGAAACATTTTACATATGAACTTGAGATACCTCAATAAAGTCATGAAAAGAACTTTAATGCATGAAAATGAAATCATGAGGCATATCATAATAAAAATAAAACTTTTTCATAACTTGAAGATGTGGCTACATCATTTAACATATACAATCATGAACATATCACCAAGGTCCATCCCCAAGGTGTCATTTTAAAATTACCAAGGTTATTCACCAAGGTATCGTGAAAATTGTAATCTCTAGTGGTTACATCATTACCCAATGCATTGGAGCGCTATCAGGGCGCACCCTTAAATTTGTCTTTATTATCATGTGAGCCACATATATCATCATCAAACATTTCATAAATAACCCATATAGCATAAAGGAAATGGGTTTCATTTCATAATCATAACTTTTTAAAAACTGCTTTAAAGACATGATCTTTATATCACTTTAAAACCCACAGAAAAGGAAGGTGGGTCTCATGTATGTAAATCCCAGAATTTAAAATAGAACATTTTGGTATATATGTGAATACCCCTTTAGAAGAAAGAGCTTTGAGTATTCACTCAATAATGTAAAAGAACTTTAGAAAAAGAGAGAGACATTTTGAGACGGAAATTCTGCAGCATAATGGCTATGTTACGAGGTTTTAGAAGACATTAAAAAGAGAGGGAAAATGGGTCAAACATTCATAAATGACCCATAAAACAGTATATGGACAGAATAAGAAGGATACATGATCATGGTAATGACATTTCAAGGACATACCATTTGAAATGAAAAACATGGAAGGAAGACAAAAATTAGATTTCTCTTATGAAAGTTCGGCAGCCCAACGACGTTACTTAAACTTCAACAAAAATGATTTGAAAAGATCAAAGAGGGTCTCTCATCATGTGAACATAAGAGTTCAGTATGATAAATATATAGACAATTCCCCAACATAATTAAAAAAGAGCTTGAAAGATTTGACATGAAAGTAGAACTTCAAAACGAGAAGGGTGAAGAACCACTTAAAAATTCGGCAGCCTAACGACGCCACTTAAAACATCAAAATACTGAATTGAAGATATCAAATGGGGTCTCTCATCATATGAACATAAGAGTCCAGTATGATATATATAGAGATCATACCCCAATATAACAAAAAGGAACTTGAAATAATTGACATGAAAGTAGAACTTCAAAACGAGAAGGGTGAAGAACCACTTAAAAATTCGGCAGCCTAACGGCGCCACTTAAAACATCAAAATACTGAATTGAAGAGATCAAATGGGGTCTCTCATAATATGAACATAAGAGTCCAGTATGATATATATAGAGATCATACCCCAATATAACAAAAAGGAACATGAAAGACTTGAATGAAAATAGAACTTGAAAACGAGGAAGGTGAAAGAATCCCTTAAAAATTCGGCAGCCTAACGGCGCCACTTAAACATTCTTAAAACGAATTGATGAGAGCAAGGGGGGTCTCTCATCATATGAAAATGAAATAGGCAGTAGGATGAATATAAAAGAACATCCTCCGACATAAGAAAATGAAGTATAAAAGAAAAGACATAAAAGATATTACTTGAAAAGAAAGAGAGAGGTCGGATCCCTTACCTTAAAATGTAACTCTTAAACCTCAAAGGTTGGGACCATGAGGGCTTGGGGGCACCTTGGGAGGACTCCTTGGGAGGTAATGAGACCATAAATTCGTTGGGAATGAGTGGGGAGTCGAATGGATGAGAGGAGGGCTTGGTATTTATAGGGAAAGTGAGGGGACAAGGCATTAATGGCCAAGGGACACCTCACATGTGCTTTTCTCAAACCCATGTGCTCTCCCTTGTCATTTATCATGGAGTTAGGCCACATGGGGCCCCCAAAACAATAATTCATCACCCTTGGCCGGCCAACCCTCAAAATATCTCATGACATCATCATGACACCGTTATGATGTCATTAAACATACCGAAACCCTAAAACTGTATTTTTACTATTCACTGAAAATTCAACTTTCTCAGAAAAATCCCAAAATTTCACATTAACCAAATATCAATGCTCTGATTTCAAAAATGAAATCCATTTTATAAAAATAATTTTCTAAATATTTTTAATTTAATTTTTAAATAAAAACACTATTCATCGAAAATTCATTTTTTTCAGAAAAAACCCCAAAAATTACCATAACATAATATCGATGCTCTGAGTTCAAAAATAAAGTCATTTTTATAAAAATAATTTTCTAATTATTTTTAATTAAAATTTTAATTAAAAAACACTATTCACCCGAAAAAACTAATACTTGAATAATAATTAATGAAACCGTTATTTAACTATTTTATTGAATCACATTACTTAATCAAGGTGCCTAGATTATTTTAAAATTTTCTTTAAGTGAGATTACTAATCCATTTGGTCATATTACTAATCCTAATCATAAAATCACTATTCATAATTTACTATTCATCAAAAATCAAGTTGATCTTATTAGACTCTAAATTTAGTACTGAACATAATTACAGAAGACCATTTTTTGAAAATCATTACACATTTTTAATTATTTAGGGTTTACATAAACATATTTAAAATATCCTTTTTCTAAAATTCATCAAAAATATGCATACTATATTTATCCGGTCATTTCAAAATTCATAAACTTCATCATAAGAAGAAATCCCAATTTTTATTTAAAACAAGGATTACACAAGGTAGTTACAGTCTCGTTACATAACCCCTTATAATACCAGTATAGGACCTAAGAGTAAGGTGTGCTAGGGTGATAGAAGCTTGGGGCGGCTCAGTCAACATTGCCTGAGTAGTAATTTCTATCAGTTTGAACTTCTCACGAAGGCGATTTCGTTCCAGCTTCACATGATGAAGTTCGGCTTGGATTTGATCCAGAGCAAAGCCCAGTGGTGCTACCTCCTTCCCAAGCTCTGTTAGATGGGCTTCGATCGGTCCAAGACTACTAGGTGAGGCCATCGAATCTTCTTTCTATAATAATTAACCAAGATTACTTATATTTAGAGACAATAATCAAAACATTTTGTTCACAGCGGTCATGTTGACCGATGGTTATATAATAGTCAAAACCCACTGATCTCATTTTAATTATAATCATGTTTATCAAATAAAACATTTTTGTTGAGTATAACAATAACACATAAAATTAGGAAACAAAATTTATTTAAAAATTTCGGGTCGTTACAATCTTCCCCCCTTAAGAAATTGCGTCCTCGCAATTTTAAAATTGGGTTTTGAAATTTCATTGAAAGTCCCACATCAAAAAAGGAGTCAGTAAAACTATTACTTTAAAATAAAGAAAGGGAAGTACAATGGTCACCCGAGTTAACCCACACTAGGGTTCCATGTAGGAAAACATGGACATGGAGGAAAAAACAAAGGGTCAAGTTCTGAGGGAGAGTGATAGAGAACATGATTAGGAGAAAGTTAACCATGAGAAAATCCCAAACTTATGATGTGTGTAAACGGTCTTTGATTACCTAGTAGGAAACGTAAACCAACAACATTTTTGTTTTACGTTTCTTTTCATAATTTTGAGGATTTCATTTACTACATAGAACAAAAACATAAGAAAATATACCTACCTTCAAGTAGAGTTTCATCCTTTAACAATTCCCTACCAACACTAATCTTTTCTCCAAATGATGAGAATTCAAAAACACTTGGTCTCATAAAAGCACAAGAATCATCTTCTATAGAATCACATAATCTACAAAAGATTAACTATCTATTTCTTCTATCTTTAAACATTATCCCAAAAACAGAAAGGTTAAGGTAAAACAACTCTTCAAAAAGAAAGAATCTCATAGGAATGGAAACTACTTTTAAATCATCAAAGTTCCATGGTACTACCCAAAGTTCATCATAGACCATTCCATAAATAACGGTCCTTAAAATTCCTCAAAACAAACCAAACTAAGATTGAAACCCAAATACAATAAGGATTTGATAACATAGTCTTCCAAAACAACTTCATTGTTCATCTCCAGACAACATCAACCACTCCTAAAATCTTATAAAAAAGTAGCTAACCTAAACATATTTTACCCAAGAGAGGTTAGTCATTCCCATAAGTAACCTAAATTACTATAAGTTCACCTTAAATTCATCGATTCTTCAAAATATAAGTCAACCTTACTCCTCAATGAAAATACCGTAGTAATCTATTTACCTCAATCAAATATGGTTCCCAAAATAATGAACGTCTTCCAAAATAATAATCATATTTTAATCCCCTAATCATCCCTGTCATATTAATACGAAAATCGTCGCATTTCCTATCACATTGGTTGTCGGAACATGTTCTTCCATTTCCCACCATTAACTAAGAAGAGAAAGCATAATTAGGGGCTTAAGTACTTAGCTAATAATCATGAAAAGGAACTGAAAGCATATAAGGATAACTTGTATATGAAAGGTATACCCTAACTTGTGATCTCCTAGGTTCCCATCTAGGTTATGAATGATCATATATTCTTATGTGAACCTTTATTTTATTTTATCTTTGTTCCTTTAACAATGGTTCATACCAAGCTTATGAATTTACCAAAGCATATCCCCCGGGAGTGTCGTAACCAAGAGTGCAGCAAGGCCCGTTGTCGTGTACCAGTTCCCGTTTGAGTCTAGCTCAAAGCGGTGTTTTCGGGTTTTACCCCTATGTACATCTGTGCCAGAGCCACCTCTACCTGCTCGTATCCAGACAGGGATGTATTTGCTTGGCAACCCCTTACTCAATACTCACCAAAATACCAGGAAGATTTCCTATATTAAACTTTTCTATAGGGTTCCTCCTAGAGTTTTCATATCCTAATTTCCAAAAATAACTAAACCATCCTTTGATACCAACTATAGCATCCCACCTTTTTATCATATAAACTTTAATTACATTTTACAAAACCGAGGATCTTTAAGGTTTAGTGTCTTGGAAACAAGGAACATAAAACATGAAACAAAAAAAAAACATTCTTCTTAAACACTTGAAAGGCTTCTTCTCATGTTCACCCTAGGCTCATTACTGCATCTCATAACCTGGGGACATACATCAAAAGGAAGGGTGAGCAGAAGGCCCAGCAAGGGAAACAAGTGAAACATTTTACATATGAACTTGAGATACCTCAATAAAGTCATGAAAAGAACTTTAATGCATGAAAATGAAATCATGAGGCATATCATAATAAAAATAAAACTTTTTCATAACTTGAAGATGTGGCTACATCATTTAACATAGACAATCATGAACATATCACCAAGGTCTATCCCCAAGGTGTCATTTTAAAATTACCAAGGTTATTCACCAAGGTATCGTGAAAATTGTAATCTCTAGTGGTTACAT
Organism: Viscum album; assembly: GCA_963277665.1. Taxonomy (NCBI): domain Eukaryota; kingdom Viridiplantae; phylum Streptophyta; class Magnoliopsida; order Santalales; family Viscaceae; genus Viscum; species Viscum album. The sequence goes on along the minus strand of OY728143.1, from coordinate 1,875,928,024 downwards.
CATTACCCAATGCATTGGAGCGCTATCAGGGCGCACCCTTAAATTTGTCTTTATTATCATGTGAGCCACATATATCATCATCAAACATTTCATAAATAACCCATATAGCATAAAGGAAATGGGTTTCATTTCATAATCATAACTTTTTAAAAACTGCTTTAAAGACATGATCTTTATATCACTTTAAAACCCACAGAAAAGGAAGGTGGGTCTCATGTATGTAAATCCCAGAATTTAAAATAGAAAATTTTGGTATATATTTGAATACCCCTTTAGAAGAAAGAGCTTTGAGTATTCACTCAATAATGTAAAAGAACTTTAGAAAAAGAGAGAGACATTTTGAGACGGAAATTCTGCAGCATAACGGCTATGTTACGAGGTTTTAGAAGACATTAAAAAGAGAGGGAAAATGGGTCAAACATTCATAAATGACCCATAAAACAGTATATGGACAGAATAAGAAGGATACATGATCATGGTAATGACATTTCAAGGACATACCATTTGAAATGAAAAACATGGAAGGAAGACAAAAATTAGATTTCTCTTATGAAAGTTCGGCAGCCCAACGACGTTACTTAAACTTCAACAAAAATGATTTGAAAAGATCAAAGAGGGTCTCTCATCATGTGAACATAAGAGTTCAGTATGCTAAATATATAGACAATTCCCCAACATAATTAAAAAGGAGCTTGAAAGATTTGACATGAAAGTAGAACTTCAAAACGAGAAGGGTGAAGAACCACTTAAAAATTCGGCAGCCTAACAACGCCACTTAAAACATCAAAATACTGAATTGAAGATATCAAATGGGGTCTCTCATCATATGAACATAAGAGTCCAGTATGATATATATAGAGATCATACCCCAATATAACAAAAAGGAACTTGAAATAATTGACATGAAAGTAGAACTTCAAAACGAGAAGGGTGAAGAACCACTTAAAAATTCGGCAGCCTAACGACGCCACTTAAAACATCAAAATACTGAATTGAAGAGATCAAATGGGGTCTCTCATAATATGAACATAAGAGTCCAGTATGATATATATAGAGATCATACCCCAATATAACAAAAAGGAACATGAAAGACTTGAATGAAAATAGAACTTGAAAACGAGGAAGGTGAAAGAATCCCTTAAAAATTCGGCAGCCTAACGGCGCCACTTAAACATTCTTAAAACGAATTGATGAGAGCAAGGGGGGTATCTCATCATATGAAAATGAAATAGGCAGTAGGATGAATATAAAAGAACATCCTCCGACATAAGAAAATGAAGTATAAAAGAAAAGACATAAAAGAGATTACTTGAAAAGAAAGAGAGAGGTCGGATCCCTTACCTTAAAATGTAACTCTTAAACCTCAAAGGTTGGGACCATGAGGGCTTGGGGGCACCTTGGGAGGACTCCTTGGGAGGTAATGAGACCATAAATTCGTTGGGAATGAGTGGGGAGTCGAATGGATGAGAGGAGGGCTTGGTATTTATAGGGAAAGTGAGGGGACAAGGCATTAATGGCCAAGGGACACCTCACATGTGCTTTTCTCAAACCCATGTGCTCTCCCTTGTCATTTATCATGGAGTTAGGCCACATGGGGCCCCCAAAACAATAATTCATCACCCTTGGCCGGCCAACCCTCAAAAGATCTCATGACATCATCATGACACCGTTATGATGTCATTAAACATACCGAAACCCTAAAACTGTATTTTTACTATTCACTGAAAATTCAACTTTCTCAGAAAAATCCCAAAATTTCACATTAACCAAATATCAATGCTCTGATTTCAAAAATGAAATCCATTTTATAAAAATAATTTTCTAAATATTTTTAATTTAATTTTTAAATAAAAACACTATTCATCGAAAATTCATTTTTTTCAGAAAAAACCCCAAAAATTACCATAACATAATATCGATGCTCTGAGTTCAAAAATAAAGTCATTTTTATAAAAATAATTTTCTAATTATTTTTAATTAAATTTTTAATTAAAAAACACTATTCACCCGAAAAAACTAATACTTGAATAATAATTAATGAAACCGTTATTTAACTATTTTATTGAATCACATTACTTAATCAAGGTGCCTAGATTATTTTAAAACTTTCTTTAAGTGAGATTACTAATCCATTTGGTCATATTACTAATCCTAATCATAAAATCACTATTCATAATTTACTATTCATCAAAAATCAAGTTGATCTTATTAGACTCTAAATTTAGTACTGAACATAATTACAGAAGACCATTTTTTGAAAATCATTACACATTTTTAATTATTTAGGGTTTACATAAACATATTTAAAATATCCTTTTTCTAAAATTCATCAAAAATATGCATACTATATTTATCCGGTCATTTCAAAATTCATAAACTTCATCATAAGAAGAAATCCCAATTTTTATTTAAAACAAGGATTACACAAGGTAGTTACGGTCTCGTTACATAACCCCTTATAATACCAGCATAGGACCTAAGAGTAAGGTGTGCTAGGGTGATAGAAGCTTGGGGCGGCTCAGTCAACATTGCCCGAGTAGTAATTTCTATCAGTTTGAACTTTTCACGAAGGCGATTTCGTTCCAGCTTCACATGATGAAGTTCGGCTTGGATTTGATCCAGAGCAAAGCCCAGTGGTGCTACCTCCTTCCCAAGCTCTGTTAGATGGGCTTCGATCGGTCCAAGACTACTAGGTGAGGCCATCGAATCTTCTTTCTATAATAATTAACCAAGATTACTTATATTTAGAGACAATAATCAAAACATTTTGTTCACAGCGGTCATGTTGACCGATGGTTATATAATAGTCAAAACCCACTGATCTCATTTTAATTATAATCATGTTTATCAAATAAAACATTTTTGTTGAGTATAACAATAACACATAAAATTAGGAAACAAAATTTATTTAAAAATTTCGGGTCGTTACAGTTTGTCTAACTGTGCGGCCTAACCACGCGAGGAGTGTTTGACAAGGTTGTAGCGACCGCACGGTTAGTGCACAGTTTGTCTAACCGTGTGAGAAAACCGTGTGGGCACTTAAATTAGATCCTAAAATTGTGGATATCAACTTTTTTGTCTCTAACTTGATTGTTTAAGCTCTTAAGCGGCCATAACTTGGGATTACCCTCCCTTGAAGGTAGGAGAACCTCTCCCAAGAATTTTGGAGGCGATCCGAAGGCTTCTCTTAGCGAATTGAAGCCAATTTCTTGAGGTATGTGATCGTTCTTGTTTGGTTTCTTAGATCTACTTAGATCTACTTCTTCTCTTCTCTCAGTTTCTTAGATCTACACACGTTATGGGTAGATATAAGTGTGTGGATTCCAAATATGATGATATTTGGTCTTGGTTGTGTTAGGAGAAGATATTTAAGGAGGATTCTTGGAGAATCAACCCGGCTTTCTTGTGCGTTCTTCGTTTGTTGGGGGTTTTTGTCAAAGAACTTTGAGGCAGGGGATTCGTTACTTCTCTTTCTTTTACGTGCAACTGTATTGTTAGCATGTTTAATCCCACTAGATGAAAATGGAATTTACATAATAAATATTTTGAACCGGATAAAGATTTTTTTATCGATCGTATGTTATTGCCTCTTGTTTTGCTATATAGTGTGATGTCTATGCTTGCTTTTCTTATCTGTTTGTTCTTGATGGAAATTGGTAAAGAACGTAAACCGATATTAATTTATAATTGTTTGGATAAAGATAAGGAGGCATGGAAATGAATCTGGTTCTTGTTGTAATTAGATGTTAATCAAATTGGCGTAGTAATCATCTTTAATCATTTGTGATAGCTTACTGGTTAGGTTTCCTGATATTGGAACCAACAGATTATAAATATGTTAATTCAAGATGGATTAAAGATTTTTTTATTGTTTGATAATTCCTTTAAGGGTTCTGAGTTACCCTCTTTATTGTTAAAGGGACTTAGCACAATTGTTGTGATGGTTGTTTTTCCTGCTGCTTGTGTTGGGACATGACCCTGGAGGGGTGTTGTGGTATATGGGGGCATATAGGTCTTTTGGTTGTGGTAGCAGATGATGCCTAGATTGGCGAGATGCATTGGTTTATGCATGTGGGTGTCGGGGAGGACACCCGGATTGATGGAATGGGATAAATGTGATTGTTGGATACTTGCTGGTTCTTTGGTTGTTTATCAGCTTTACTTTTCCCCACTGCTCAAGGCAGCTGGTCTTGCTTTCCCTTCTTCCAAAAGAGGCGAAGACACGTGGGGTATGCCAAGTGATTTCTGTGTTTAGCTTCTCAAGGGAGAATGGGACTATGCTCTTGCTATAGGCGATAAAGACTCGATGGGTAGTACATCTACTCACCATGTTGAGCCCCTTTGTGTTAGTAGCATAGAATGATTTTCTAGAATGCTTGGGAATATGGGAAAGGGTTTCTGTAATGAATGTTTGATTAAATGGTGTTAACTCATGGGGTTAGAGTTTCCGGAACATAATTATGAGGTTGTAATTTTTTTGAAGAAAAATTGACTTTGGGTGTGATTCTAAGGAAATTTAACGTGGAATTGTTCATGGTTAATTAATGTTTAAAGAATTAATTAACATACAATGGAACTAATAAAAAGGGAATGAAGTAATCTAATAAATCTATTTAAATGGTTGTGTGCTCATAGGATACCTAGTCTTAGAAGTAGCGGCCCAGAGTCTAAGAGATGTTAGCTGCAGTTGTGTCTAAGACTAGGTATTTCCCATAGAGTGGTTGTGAGATATAATATAATCTATACTTTTTGTGTTTCTATATGCTACTCCACCCTATCAGTAAGGGAAACTGACACCCCTAGGATTATGATCCCTGGGGGGGGGGGGTGTTTTCCCCAACATTCCGGTGGGAGGATGAATGGCTGACTACCCCCTTTGGATCCTCTCTCTTCTCTTGGTAGATACTTATGATGGTAGGCACAACAGTTAGTTTTCTCCTTATATGTATGTAGAGGTCTAAATGGATTGTGGTTATTCACACACACATATTCTGGATATAGTATCCTATGGACTAATATAGGTGTAACATGTATAGGCTGTGATGGCTTGAGGATCCTTACTCAGTGTATGGGTTGTAATGGCTTGAGGTATAATACCCGACGTATGATACATGTTATGCGAGATGTGGTGGCTCCTGGAACCCACCTGGTTACTTTCGGTTGTGAGGATGGTGTGGTGATTTGCCTATGTGTCTGCGGGCAAGCCTTTGTGTTGCATGAGGTGCATATTTTGGTGCTTCACCCAGGTGTCTGTGGGCAAGCCTTTTTGGAGAGAGATGCTCAGGACGTCCAACGTTGGGGCAAAGCGGTAAACCAGTGGGGAAGTTGTTGCGGGGTACCCTTGTTATTATTTATTATATGATATATTCTTGTATGCATTACTTGGTGAGAGTAGCCATGGTGAGGTTGAGAACTTAGTATACCTGTTTAGGTGACGATTTAGTTTCACTTGTTGTTCACTGTGCTTTAACATACTTTCTTTACTTTTGCAGGAGAGGCTTCGGGGAGGATCCTACTAAGTATACTGTTATACTCACCCTATGTATATATAAATTGTTTTTCAGGTCACTTGGAGCAAGTTGGAGATCAAGCTGGTTTCTACTAGCTTGTGGTTGGAGGAGCTGTTCGGGCTTGTGGTTGCTTCTATTTTTACTTTCTTTTGGGTACTTGCAGTTTTTCCCCTTTCAGTTGTATTACTTTTGCATGGCATTACATATGTGCACTTGGGTTTCTTTTATATTTCAGTTCTGAGTTGGAGTTGGTTGGTGTCTATCTTATCTCTCTCTTTTTCATGTGTTCTCTTAGAGGGTAATGCCTCCCATTTGTGTGTTTATTATACCTTCAGTTCTAGTCACCAACCTGGGGCCTACTGGAGGTGGGACTCAGGGGTCATTATCTCCCTTTTCACATTGCCAACTCAGGAGGGGTACACTTTGTGGGGAGGGGGTCGTGACATTACTGCTCCCCCTTTGCCTTTTCAGGGCATCTTACTGAGTATTTTTATACTCACTCCTACATGGACTTTGCCGGCACATGTCATGACTTATGATGAAAATGAACATGTTGATCATGACTTCAAAGGAGCTTAGGGATATGGGTGCTTGGACCGCGTACAGTGGTCATAGCTTGGGATCCTGGAGTGGGGCTCTCTCAGTTGTTCTACTTTTCAGTTACTGCCAGGTTATGACACTTTTCTGGTTGGGCATATATTTTTCCCCTTTCCCACTAAGCCTAAACTACTATGATTGTACTGATAATAGGTTGATGCATGTTTGGTTTCCTTTTTTTAGTAATGTTTTATCTTTTGTTCCTTTTTCCTATGCAATTTTTCATTGAGTTGGATGCATGTGTGTGTACAGGTTATTACACTACAAAAAAATGACTTATACCAACAGAAATTTTGTGTCAGATAATATATATGTTGGTAAAAAAGAGTAATTCCAACAGATATATCATTTTTTGATATTCATTATCAGTAGTGACAATTATTTTTACCAACATATACATCTATTATTATTAACTATTTTATACCAACAAATGATTTAGCATCAATTAAATTTGTCGCTATATCATACCAACACTAATAATTATCTTACAAACAAATGAATATATTATTATTATTTATTATTAATTACAAGTATTTTCTCATTAAACACATACATTACAATAAATTATTCATTATCAACAAATATTTTACTAACAATTTAATATATTTTTATTAATTTTTTTATATAAAAAGTCATTTGTTAATAAAAATATATGCTTATATAGTGAATTAAAATATTGATAATTTAATAATGTTTGATCAAATTAATATATATAATTTAAAATTATTAATAAATGATTCAAATTTATGCTTTCTCTAACCAAATAAATTACAATCTTATAAATAAATTATAGAGAAGTGGATGTATTTATAATAATTAATTTCTTTTATAAATATATAATTTTTGTCTATTAGAGGAACGCCCATCCAATTTCTGCTTGTTCTGAGCTTCTCACGGGTGATTAGAAAACCCTAAATTCCTATCTCCATGCATCATACTCCCAATCAATCTCCAGGAGATCTTCCACTCCATATAACATGAGCAACGTGGTTTTTTTCATTGGTGGCATGCTGGCCTCCTTTGGGATCACTCACACATGTCGAAACTTTCTACACAAGAAGATGATATTTGGAGGGATTTTCCTGAGGAATCTAGACAAGGATTGGAAGGGGGAAACCAAGAATATGCGTAGGGCATAGCCTCATGTTTTAGGTCCTCCCATCGTCTTGAATCCCTTCCGTAACCAGAATTTCATTGTGATGGAGGAAGAGAAATCTGAATCTCAATGGTGAGTGGTTATTTGTTCTTTTCTTGGATTTAGTATTTCTGCTCATGGACACTACCTTGAATTTCTAATGTGATTTACTTATGGGGAATTTTGTTTTTTTGTTTTTTTTGTATCGGAAATAAATTTGGTGGTTTAAGCGGCCATAATTGAATTTCATGTTTGTCTGTTTAGTATTTGGTCATGGGAGTGGGATGCTCTTTTATTGGAATTTTAGTTTTACATGATGTTTTTTGTGTTTCCTTTCGAATTAGTGTGATGTGTCAATGAAATTCATGCAAAAAATAACATTTGGACTTGGGAATTTATTGCATCACTCATCCCTTAATTTTTAACCTGCTTATATTTCCCGTTGAACTTAAATGTTACAATCTCATGTTTAATCATTTTGTTTTGTAAGTAATGTTATAGGAATAATCCACTTGGACATCAATGACAACAAGTGTGATACTATTTCTTTTGTATATCAATGGATTTTATATGGATCACCCTGCTCGACTTGGATCTCATTAGATCCACTTATTTAATTTGTCATCAGGTTTCATTCTTTTCATTGAACTCTAATGTTGCAATTAATATTTTCTGTTATCTTTTATGAATAGTTGTTTTGATGATAGCAACATGGTAGTGATTTTTGATAAAGCGGATGATTTTTTTCAATTCAATTCATAGGATAATAGTAGTCAATATGAGGTTTTTCTTTCTTTTTTATTAGTTCTTACATTCTTTGAATATGAATTAATTTGTGCATGATGTTAAAAAATCATTTGAGCCTAAAACTGTGAAATTTCAAAACAAATATTTTACCAACATTTAAATCTGTTGTATTATCATAATAATACCATTAACTGATTTACCGATACATGAATCTATTGTTAATAGTTATTGTTATCAACAAATCTTTTACCATTAAAAAAATCTATTACCAATAAATTATTCAATAATATCAAATATTTTACCAAAAACTAAATATATTGATATATATATATATTACCCATTACAAGAATTTCATTTTGATAATAAAAATATATAATTAATTAAAATATTCATAATTTTGTAATTAATTAAAATATCCATAATCCTTATACAATATAATTTTTTATATAAATTCATAACTTTTTTCATTATATATATATATATATAAATATAAGCAAAAAAGTAGATAAAAACTATGATGTGACCCAAAAAACCCTCCCCACTATTCCCCGCACCCCCCTTCCCCAACCCTACCTCGCCGTTCCCCACCAGCGTACCTCGTGCCCAACCTTCCCTGTGGACCTCCTCATAAGAAACCCTTCATTGTTCCCCACCCACGTTTATCATTGACATATTTGCAAGAGCACCCCTCCCTGTTCCTGGCTAGCATCACCCTCATACATCATCACGCGAACCCCCTCCATGTTCCCAACTGACATCTTCATGCAAAGTCCCCTTGTCGGAATCATCCTCCAGTAGGATACCCAATATCCCCATGTCAACATCGGTTGTTCATCAGTTCTGTCTAGCTTATCACTTCTCTACTTTAGTTCCCAATCACCCTCCAGTATCTGATTTTATTTTGGTTCTTCATGTTTATAAATTTATATCATGTTCATGTTAGGAATACATTCTATATTGATCTGGTATTTTTCTTCCTTACTATGTTTTTTTCTCCATTTTGGTACTCTGTATTAGGAATGGTTGTTTAGATTTATTTATTTTGATGCTTCGATTTGGCATAGCTGCACTTTAGGTGTTCGTTGTATTGCCTTAGGCAAATTTACCATTGTTTTTTCAATTCTTAGTTCTGCAATGTTTGGGGTGATTTTATAGTTCATATTTAAAAGTTATCTTAGATACTTAGAAAAACTTTACATGGAATCTGGGGACCATGGTTTAGTCATCATAGCACCTGTGTATGAAAATATTGATTTAGTCATGCCTATTTTGTTTGAATTACACATTTAATGTTTGTACTTCACATATTAAATTATTGTTTGGTTTAATAGCAGGGATACATGTAATACTTGTTAGTAATTTCAAGTTATTTTGTATTAATATAATTGAAATGAGGTTTATCAAAGAAATGTCATAATTTTATTGTGATTTAAAATCCAGGTCAATATTTAAGAATATTATATTACTCATGGGGATACCTACAATTGCTACTTTTAATTTTCCATTGATTCTTATTCTTTTACTTACTGATAAAATTATTTTCTTCACTCATTCAAATATCTTGATATAAAGAACTGTATTTCTTATTGAATATGTGTATCAGTCCATATTAAGTGTTCTATATTTTCTTTTAATATAGAAAACAACTTCATAATTCCATATTCATTTAAAATCATAAAAAAATAATGAAGTTTTTATCTGTTAGTTGATTTCTAACTCATGAATATACCAACATTTTTAATATGTAGTTCAAGTGTGAAATTTTTTGTGTGATTTCCTATGTATTATAAAATATGATTTTAATGACCAAACAAGTTTTTCATGTGTATTTTTATATAATTTAACTATGGTCATGAATTAATAGGTGTTTAGGAGAGAAAAATGGATGCAGAGAGGCTAACTAAAATTGGTGGGTTACAGTTGTCTCCCACCCGATGCTTTAGCCATCCACTAAACTCTGATGGGAGAAACAATGATTTTAACCTCCAAGTCTCTAATTTAAAGGGGTCTTGATCAGTTATTTATTCTTCTTCATCACTTGTTGAGTTTTATACCTGCTTCATTTTCTTGATGTTTGTCATGTGGAATGACTAAGTTCGTCCTAAGTGATTATTTACATTTTCCCCTCAATACTGGGTTTATTGTGGGATTTTTATTCAGTGAGAATGTGGGCTATGGATACTTTGTGTGGTTCTGTTATGATTATATTTTTCCTTTACACTGTTTGTACTTTTCTTCTTTCATAGTAAAGCCTCTGATGATCCTACCATGTGAAAATAGGAAAATTTTCCAAAGAACGTAAATCCTCTAGTATATTACTAATTTCCATTTTTTGTTTACTTTGACTTGAAAATCACTAAATGTTTTGTTTCTGGTTATGTTTTGATTTCCTTTGGTTGTATGGAAACTGTTTTCTATTTCTAACCATATTGAATATCTCAATTTTTTTTTGTATTCTAAAACCCATTTTCTGTTTACTATTATAAATAAATTCTATTCTGATTATTTTAATCCATATTTGCTGCTGCCCTCATTTCTTTATTTTTTTAAATGATTCTTTGTGTCAAGAACTTGCTTATTGGTTCTGAAAATGATATGTGTAAATCTGTTGTGTTAATTAGAATGTTTTAGAATCGTATTCTCATTTTTTATCCTATATTTAGATAAATATATATGTAAATATTCTTATTTATATTTACATGAGAGTTATGCAATCATTTGTTACGTGTATTTGACACTGTTTTGCGATCTGTTCACTGGTTTCATTATAATCATTTGGAATTCTTGGAATTTAGGAATCTATTTCTGAATTAGTTCGCGTTTATTGGTTTATATTTCTTATGAACTTGGTAAATTCCCATGTTTTGAAATTGTATTCTCATCGTTTTGACCCCTGTTTTTGGTAAATCAGTCTATGCAAATTATTGTTTATGTTTTTATGAGAATTATGCAATCATTCCTTACTTGAATTTTCCACTAGTTTGTGATTTGATCACTATTGTTACAATCATTTGGAATTACTAGAATTTAGAAATTCATTTTGGAATTAGTTTATGTTTATTGGTTTAGAGTCATAGAATCTTTACTTGTTCCAATATCACTAATTCATCAAAAATATTAACCATACATGCATTATGATGTTCAGTAGATTCCATACCACTCTTCAAAGGTGCATGTACAATAAACCTTTTTACCCTACATACCAGGTGTTCAATGAGAAATATAGAAGTTTGGGCTTCACCTTCACCCCTCTAGAGCTGAGATTAAAGGCCATTATTGAAGGATTCCTAGATATGGAAATTCTCATTACATGATGTATTCAATTATGGGAAAAGGTGAGTTTTATATTTTAATATTAGTTATGGATTCTCCATTTTGGTTTTCATCATTGGAGGAAAGTCCATGCCTTCCAAAAAGGAGCAGGATTTGGTTCCCTACATGCTTTCTCAAAAGAGTAGAATGACGGGGACCTAGATCGCAGCTTCTAGGAGCTGATAGTATTTGGTGGCATTAGGAATAGAGAAGAAGGCATGGAGATGCATGTCCTTAGGAATAAAGAAGAAGGTGGGGAGATGCAGCGTAGGACCTTCACTGGGTGGAAAGATATTCCCATGGATCTGTTGCTGTGAATCGTCTCTCTTGTGGATGGTTGGTCTCTCATGTGGATGTTTGGTCTACAATCATGTCATCAGGCATCTACAGTGGGTGGAGGGATGCTCTGTCCATGGGCCTTACTCGTCTCTCTCTATCCTGGTGAAAGAACAACATGAAAATCTTGATCCTGTATCTTGCTCCCAAATCTAAAAATCTTCAAGCACTGACCTTGCACTAGGAAAATCTACAACTCAAGGATGATGTCATGGAGACACTAATGAGGCGTTGCACCGATATCTAGAAGATGAACCTTAGAAAGAGCTTCAAGCTCTCAGATCGTGCTCTTTGTGGGCTGGATCATGGTTCTCCTAATCTCATAAAGCTAAACATCAGTGGTTTCTCAGCATTCAGTGATGCTTTACTTCCATATATTTTTGGGTTCTACACACAATTGAACCACCTAAGCCTTTGTGGGTGCATAAGAGATGCAACTGACAGGTCATTGCAAGCCATAGGGAATAGTTGCAACAAGCTGCAGATGTGAGTGTGTTGTCTTTTTCAACATGGTACCCACACCTTCGGTCCCTGGGGTTGTACTACTGCTAGAAAATAACTGATATATCTATGTATGTGATGTCCCCCAGCCTCATGAATAACACCAACAGGAAGAATGAGGTGTGGGAGTCGCCTGGGTGCCACAAAGAGGAGGGACTCATTAACCTTAACATCAACTAGTGCACGCCCTTAACCCGTCAGCTATCCAGGCGATGTGAAACTCATTCCTGGCTCTCCAAACCTACCCGGATCTCCACTCCCTCATTATGAGCAGCTACCTGAACCTGACATCAGTGCATTTTGCATGTGTGGTGTAAGCGCAGACCCATCGGGTCCCTTCCTTGCTCGCCCACACTTCCCAACACTCACTAAACCTTCCTATCTCAGCTTCTTTGTGAGGTAATTTGTGTGTGATACATTTTTTCTTATCTCTATTCCCTTATGTATATTCTCAGCCTAAATAATAGTGAAAAATCCAGCCTTTCTAGTTATTTTTGTAAATCTTAGTTGTTATGAGCTTCCACTTGTTTGGTTTCTTGTTTCATTGAACAACATGTATTAGATCTACCTATTTCACTATCTGCATGAATAATTATCACTATGAAAATTATTTTTTATATTTTAATTTATTTATATTTTTATTTCAATTCATGCATATAGTTTTCACTAATTTGTGTGTATGTTTTTTGGTTGGTTGTGATGTAGATATTAAAGATGAAGGGCATGGCATATCAGCGACTTGAGTTTTCTAGCTAGTATAGGAGTTGACTCAATTTATTTCTCGAGATGGCTCATTTTTTGTATGCTCTTTGGTTGTGTGGGGTGAATATCTTAGAGATGAAGCTTGTGGTATAGTATCTACTTGAGGTTTCTCATTGGTGTCGGAGCTGGCTCACTGGTCCTGAGGCATGGATGAATCACTGGTGCTGGTGGCTGAAGGTTATGGTATAGTTGGAGCTGGATTGCTAATTCTGAGGCATGGATGTGTCATTGGTGCTGGATCTCACTCGCTAGTATTGAGGCATGGATGGGTCCTGTACATGGATGGGTAACTGGGGGGTTGATCCTGTAGGGGTATGAATCCTGTGTTTTTTATTGATTAATTTTGTATTACATTTTGGTATTAATATAATTTTTTTTTCTAAGTTTGAATATTCGTGTAAATTTTCGTTGATTTAATAATTAAAATAGATGAATTATATATGATAAATTAATAAATATAATATGGAATTTTAATAGAAATAAAAATTTATAATTTTTATTCAAATGTAATTTATAAATAGATATTATATATTGATAGTATTATTACCAACAGAAAAATTTATCATAAGAATATTTTGATAAAAACTTTACCAACATATATATTATCTGTTGGTATTATTATTATTGCAACAGAATTATTTTATCTTTCGTAAAAAAATTTAGCGATAGAGTTTTTACCGACAGTTTAGTGACAGAGCCATATGTGTTGGTAAAACGTTTTACCAACAGAAAATGTACTTTTACCAACAGATATGTCCCTATTGGAAAAAGTTAAATATTTTGTAGTGTTAGGAAAAGGCCTCGCTGAGTTGTTGTGTCTTCGGTGCTAGTCTCCACCCCCCTAGACTATGGTAGTGGGCTTAGGGTATTTGTGGCTCGAGGCTAGACATGGTTTGGGTAGTGACAATTATATTACCTTCTTGTTAACAATTCCAAGATAAGGTTACTCCTCAGGTAATATTCACATTATTTTTCACATGTGTCTTAATTTTGTTATATCTTTGGTCCTTATACTAATATCATGATTTATAGAATGTAAAACATGATAAAAATACAATTAATATTCATTATATGTGTATTATAACAATCTATACAATATAGAATTATGAAATGGAATACACCGTTTGTGGAGACGGTAGGCTGTACGTACGCATGAACGCTTCTTCTGTTTTATTGATGTATTGAAAGAAAGAAAGTAAATGAAATATTTGAATATGTATATATGTATATATTATATTTCTAATATCATTATTATTTTTTTATATATCATATAATTTTAGTAAATTCATCCTTAATACATTCCATGTAAGGTGTGAATGAATCACATCGACTTGAGGAGACGGTAGTCCACACTTCTCCAAACGAAATTATCATACATCCACCAAATGGAAAGTATAAAGGTATGTATTGTAAAATAATTAAATAAGTATAAAGACATAATAAATATAGTATATATCATATATAATTAGAGTTTCTATCATAATGATCAACCATGAAAGGTGTTAAATGAAAAAAGGACAATCAATGTTTTGTGAGGCTGTAGTTCACCGTACACATAAACTCTATGTTCGTTACCTATTAGATGGAAGTGTGTGTAATTTTATATCAAAAAATTTGCATAAAACATCTTAGTATATTTAGGAAACCATTTTTTTGTATAAACATAGAATAAGTTTAGGTGTGGGGGTAGATAATGGAAATAAAACTAAAGAGCTTGAGGAAATATGTGACCTCGTCTTTGGGTAACTCCTTTTGGTTTGTACCAAAGTGCTTCCTTGGATGGATTTGTTCCCAAAGGGAGGATTTAATGAGTAAGGCTTGGATTTTGGAAAGTGTATTGGGAAGATATTTATTGATCCTAATAGGTTGAGAGGTGTGAATAAGAGGGATAAGTGGTGGCCATTTATAGGGTTGGGAAAGGAAACAATTGACATTTTTAAAAAAAGGTTAAGTTTACCCACATTTTTACCTAAAAAGACATAAAAAACCAACCAAACTCAATAATTGAAGTTTTATTGACGAAATATGTCCATAAAATTGTTGTTGGACAAGAGGTCAGGTCATTTGGTCCCTTAATATTATGGTTTATTCCTTTGTTAATATTAATTTTACCTTAATCGATGCAATTAATATTAGTCACATTTACTAATATTTTTGGTAAAAAATGAAATTAATCTTATTAGACTATAAATATAATATTGATTAAAACCATGTATATCTGTTTTTTAAATCAATTCATAGAAGTGGAAAAATTATGTTTAATCATAATCCCACAAATGTGGCTAGAAAGCGGGTTTTTAAAGTGAAAATATTGAAAAAGTTAATTAATATTTTATTTATAAATTCAATATAAAAATATTCCAATGATATATAATGGATTAATAGATGTATAATTAATCTAATATTACTTTAAAACCAACTTAAAATGTAATTTAACTATATAAACAAATTATATGAAAAAATAGTCTTGAATTAAAATTCAATATTTTTCACTATTCTTCCAAAAAATGAAGTTTTAGAGAAAAATCCCAAAAATTCACCCTAAGATAATTTTATCACTATGAATTCAAAAATAGAGTTTATTTTATCAAATTAAATTTCTAAACACTTCTAAAATTATTTTTTTTATAGAAGGACATAAAAAGCATTTCTTTTGAGAAAATAAGATTTTAAACATATAATGACTTTACCAAAAATTACATTTTTTCATTATAAATATGTTTTATTTATATAATAAGAACATTGTAAAAAATATTTGAAAAGTATTTATTACTATTCATATTTCTAAGTTTAACATCTAGGTTATAAATTTCCCATTTAAACAATTATAACAATAAAATGATGTTTTGTAGAAACTCAGTGTTGCGTGTAACATACACCATGTCGGTGTTGCATGTAATGTATTCCAAGTCAGTGTTTTATATAGAACATACCAATCTAAGTATATCATGTAGTGTATGCAAACAAAATTTAGTTTAAAAAAAAACTATATTTAGTGTTACATGAAATGAAAAATATCAAAAAGATTAAATTATTTTGAAAAAAATATTTCACAAAATATCAAGGTGTTACATTCTACCACCCCTTAAAATGAATTTTTCCCTCAAAATACATCCAGGATATCAAATTTTTAATACTTGAAAGTTCCTTTCATAGAAACCCACATCGAAAAAAATGAATACTAAAACATCCTTTTAAAAGGGAGAGTTGGAAACATAGAGGTTACCCAATGTAACATATAACTAGGTTTCCACATGAGAGAACATAGGTAGGAAGTGGAAAAATGGACACAGAAGAAAATTATAACTATAAACTTCTAGTGGATAGTGATAGAGAACATGGTTAGGAGAATATTAACAATCAAAATTCCATAAACCTGCGATGATCTAAGGGGAAATTTGATCCATCAAAAACAAAGGTACCAAGATTACATTTTTGGTTTCAAGATCCTTTTACCTAAAGTAGAATAATTTTTATGAAAATATATACTTATATTATTTTAGGACAACTATACCCTTTGTTTTTCTTTAATAAAATTTGAATTCATATTTAATCCCAAGAAATGAAGCTGAATTTTTCATTCCTGAAGCATTAACAGATCATGATATCCATGATAAGTCATCCCATATGTCTTTATATACCATCATCATAAAGAGGTTAGTATAGTTCATATAATATACATGAATCCTAATGTGGTGAGATAATAATTTAATCTTATAAACTTCTTTTGAAGTTTAACATAGACTTTCCATAAATGGTTTACCCTATAACCCTTTCCGAAGGTGAAAATAAAAAATAGTAGAATGAAATTCATGTAACCAGTTTAACATTGATCCCCCATATATCACAAAGCACCACTTGGTTTTCACATTCCAAACATGTGAATACCCTTATAATATATTCCCTTGAAACTTGGTAATAAACTAAATTACCATAAATACTTTTGAAAAAAATGCATGATTCCTTATTCCAATGATTACTGGATACATTCTATAAATGTAAGAAGTTTTAAACTTTATCCTTGATGAAATAGAACACTTTGTCAATAATCAGTTCCAGGGTAATATGTGCTATCCAATTTACTTATTCATATAAAAAATATCATTATATAAACAATATTATCTCAATGCCAGGCATTAATTAAGGGTTACATTCCCTTAATATAAATATCACATTTATATGAAATCAATTTTATATGTCTTATTCAACATTTCATTTTCAATACCTAATGAAAAATTATACTGAAAATAATTATATATTTCCTGATTCATATAACATAATATTTGAATTCCATTAATTAAATACTTAATTCATCCATCCTAATTCTAAAACCATAAATCATGATTCATACACTTATTCTTTAATACCTCTATCCTAGAATATGAAATATGGATCATTTCATAAGGTTCCTTGACCTTAATATAATCATGATTCTTATTTTTAATGTAAGAAATACTTTTAGAACATCACAGAACTTTCACATTTTATTTTTGGTCTCTTTATTTTCACATGTATAACCAATACTCATAAAACCTTCCAGATTCTCTTTATATGATTTCCACTTGGGAAATCTATAATGCCCATATTTTCCACATCTGAAACATTCAATGTTAATAATGTTCCTTCTAGTTCTCTACATTGACTAAGACTATAAAGTAGAGTTTGAGAAACATTTATCATAATTAGATACCATATAATCATTAAAAATTACTTATAGGATGCCTAAATCATGAATTGTACTTCTTTAATCTATGAAACCTTAGGTTTATAATAGTTTATTCATAGTAATATTATAGTTAAATCCTTCATGATGGTTTTTAATGTGTTTTAGAATTCCCAATGCATATCCCATGGGAGTGTCAAAACAGGTCTGCAACAAAGACCGTTGTCGTGTACCAGGTTGCGCCGAGTCAGGCCTGACATATATTATCAGAGATGTTTCTCCTAGGTAAATCTATTACAAATCCACATCAACCTGTAGTATCTAGACTGGGATGTATTTCTAGGAAACCACCCACTCTATCCTTTACCAAAATTATAGGAAATTTTCCTAAATGTTAAATCATCCTTATACTTATCCTTAGAGACACCCCTAGACATATCCTTAGAAATATACATGGGGATCTCACTAAAGTTTTCTCATCCTAGTTTCCAAAGGATGAATAAGCCTTCAATCTAAAACCAATTATAACTACCCATCCTTAACATACACAAACATTACATCATTTTTTAGAAAACTTAATACATTACAAAAACAGATGCCCAAAGACCATATTAGTTTAGTGCATTTGGAAACTTGGAAAAAAAATATTTTAACTCAGTGAAAGATGTTCAATGTTTCCCAAATTGATCTCCCCATCATAGTAATTATACAAAAAAACATTTTTTCATAACCTAGGGAAAGGAAACAAAAGATAAGGGTGAGATAGAATGCTTAATAAGGGTAAATAAAATAAATATGTAAGCATAACATGAACATAAGTGTATGAGAACATACACATATCACTATAAGATCATACCATGCATATCAAAGATCATAAACACGAATCATGGAATTAATATTAGCAGCTGATAATACATGAATCATATGATAACCATGAACACAATACATTAAATAATAACATATGAATAAGACATGGAATTGTGGAATACACATAATCATATAAAAACCCTATGTTAAGGATGTCTTCCAAGACCTTCGTAACTTGTTAGGAATTGGATAATCACCCATGTACCTATTTCAATCTAGGGATTCATTCCTTTGTACCCTCTTATTTTAGGATTGGTATGCCCTCTATGTACCCTCTTTTTTTGGGCTTAAGATTCCCTCCCATGTACCTTCTTTTTTTTGGGCTTGGGATGCCCTCCTGTTTATCGTCTTGTTTTAGGGTTGAGATTCCCTCTCATTTACCGTTTTTTGGGCCTTGGGATGCCCTCATATATACCCTTTTAGATCAGAAAACATTTATCATTTCCTAATTCATTGTAGGGAGATATAAGTCCCATCAGTCACAAAATAAAATCATATATACGTATTCCACAAGATAATAAAACTTGAACCATATCATAAACCATAAAAGGAGATGGGTTTCATAAACATAAAATAATAACCCATGAAATGAAATAGGTATCATAAACATTTAACCACATAATAACATATGTAAAATGTATAGGTAATATAACCATTTCATCCCAGAGTAACTCGTGAAAGGAAGCGAGTTTCATAAGCATTTATCATGGTATAACCCATTGAATAGAAACAAGTTTCATAAGAATATATGCCATATAAGAGGAAAATTTTTCTTAAAAATATAACCCATAGAAGATAAATAGGTTTTCATAAACCCCATGCCATAAAAAAACCATTCATAGAAGGAATATGAATGGAACCTTTGGATTATGTACTAGAAAAGCATGATTAACATCAACGGATGTCATCTTAGATAAAAAATAATTTTGATATATCCTTTAAAAAAATTTCCTGAGGAAAATATCCGTTATTATTAGAAAAAGTATCTTCAAAACAAAAATCATTTTAAAAACCATTTTCTTGAAAATAAACCTGAAAAATTATAAAAAATCTTTCAAAACATTTTGGAAACCCTTTTCTTTGGAAATATATAAAGAGAGATTGAAAATGTTTTAAAAACCATTTTCCTTGAAAACTTATAAATGAAGCTTGAAATGTTTTTGAAAATAATTTCTTTGAAAATATTTTTTAAACTAATAAATAAGACTTGAAAATTTTTAAAATATATTTTTAAACATAAAATATTTTTTAAAAAAAATTCATTAAAAATAGATTTGAAAACTTTTAAAGGAAATTTTGACAACCATAATTTTTTTTGAAAACATTATTCATTGAAAAACACATTAAAAGAAATGAATTTATATAATATTAAGAATTATTTTTCCTTAAAAATAAACTTGTAATATTATAATGGAAGATTCAAGGAAATTATAGTCATGATTGTGGGTATGTCTGTACATGTAATACATTCTTTTTTAACTTAAAAGTACAAAAAGTGTCTTAATCATAAAACAAAAAAAGATTCCATATAAAAGAATCTTTTAAAAGGTAAAACATGTGAAAAAAATTCATTAAAATTATTTTATAAAATTAAATATTTTTGAAATCATCTTTATAAATCATTGTTTTAAAAGAACACAAATTTATTACCAAAAGGATAAATAAATTAAGATTTTCATAAAAAACATTTTCTTAAGTATTTATAGTACCAAAGAGTTGAAAAATGGTACCATTACCTGGATATAACATTAATATACATAGTATAAGAATATTCATCAGAGTTCTTGAGAGTTTGATCATAATATTTCATAAATGGAAGCAAAATCATAAATAATCTCGATAAATGATGAGATTTTAGCAATAAACTGTTATGATTTTTCTAACTTTAATTCATGATGGAAAGAATAAAATTACATAAAGCATAAAATATCATGAAAATATGGTTATTTATGATATAAAATGTCAAAATGTAGTATATACGCTTCATAGAAATATATAGGTGCATAACATGGCATGTGTCCCAAAGGAGGAAAATTGAGACAAAGTTACTTTACCGATTTGGTAACTTTTGAAACATAAGCCCCATGAAATAAATATCATAAAATGGATATTTAAATACAAATAAAATTAATTATAAGGATAATATAATATTTCAAAGGGAAATATAAACACCAGACAAATTAAATGATTCATAAATAAGGCATGTATCTCACGAAAATACAATTTGAGATGAAATCCCATTCCTTGTGTATTGAATCTCATTATACTCGTTCAAACCAATTGTATAATAAATATAATTTTATTATAAATCTATCAAAGAAACATATTATTATATCTAATACTATATATTGTTTTATTATGACTTTATATTACCTGCTTGTTAATAATTCCATGTCAAGGTTACGCTTCAGGTAATATTTGATTTGTTTTTTTGGATGTGTCTTAATTTGTTATATCCTTGGTCCTGATAATTATATCATGATTTCCAAAATATACACCATGATATAAATATTATTAATAATCATAATATATTTATTATAATAATCTATATAATATATAAGTATGAAATGAAATACACCATTCATAGAGATGGTAGCCCGTTTGTATGCATAAACGATGCTTCCGTTTTATTAACGTATTGAAATAAAGAAGATAAATGAAATATATGTATATATTATAATTATAGTAGAATTATTATTTCATATATATAATATAATATCACTAAAAATAACCTTAATACATTCCAAGTTAGGTGTGAATGAATCCCATCGCTTTGAGGAGGTGGTAGTCCACACTTCCCTAAACAAAATTATTGTACTTACACAAATAGAAAAGTATAAAGGTATGTGAAATATTTTTTTTACATAAGCATAATTACATAATAAATATAATGTATATCATATAAAATAAGAATGGATATCATAATTCCTAACCATTAAATGTGGTAAATTAAAAATGAACAATCATTATTTTATGAGGCTGTAGTTCATCGTACAGATAAATAGTATGTTCATTACCCATTATATGGAAGTTTGTGTAAGTGTTGGTATAAAACTAGCATAAAACATATCAGTATATTTATTATAATGGTTTTTTGTATAATAATTGGATAAATATATTTTTGGGGGCGTAGAATGGAAATAAAACTAAAGTGCTTGAGGAAATATGTTACCTCTTCCATGGGTAACTCCTTTTCGATTGCACTAAAGGGATTCCATGGATGGATTTGTTCCAAAAGGGATAAATTATGGAGTAATATAGGGATGTTTTAAAGTGTATTGGTAAGGTATTTTATTATCCTAATAGGTTTAAGAGGTGTTAATAATAGAGATAGGTGGTGGCCTTTTATAGGGGAGGGAAAGGACACACATGAAATTTTTAAAAACAAGTTATGTGTAACCACATTTTTACCAAAAAAAGACATAAAAAACCAACTAAACTCAGTAATAGAAGGTTTATGGCCGAAATATTTCTAGAAAATGGGGTTTTAACAAGTTTCTAGGTCATTTGGGCCCTTAAGTTTAAGGTTTATTCAATTATTAAGTATAATTTTACCTTAATCACTATAATTAATCTCAATCACTTCCACTAATAATTTTGGTAAAAAAACAAGTTCAACTTATTATAATATAAATATCATTCTTATTACAACCATTTATTTCCAATTTTATAAATTCAATTCATATAAGTGAAAAAATTATGTTTAATGCTAATCCCATAGATGTGGCTAGAAAGCGGGGGTTTAAAGTGAGTATGTTCAAAAATTTCATTAAGATTTTATATCTAAATTCAATATAAAAAGATTATAATGACCTAAATTGTATTAATATATGTATAATTGATATCATTTGAATTTAAAACCAACTTAAAATATAATTTAACTATATACATAAATTAGATTAAAAACCAGTTTTGAATTAAAATTTAGTATTTTCACTATTCATCTGAAAATGAAGTTTATCAGAAAAATAATGAAAATTAACCCTAAGATAATTTAAAAATTCTAAATTCAAAAATTAAGTATATTTTATCAAATTAAAATTCTAAATGTTTCTAAAATTAATTTTATTATTTTCCACAGAAGGACATGAGAAGCAGTTCATTTTGAGAAAATAGTTTTTTTAAACATATAAAGACTTTACCAAAAATTATATTTTTTCATTATAAATATGTTTCAGTTATATAATAAAAAAATTATAAACAATATTGAAAAAGTGGTTTTTACTATTCATATTACTAATTTTAAAAACTATGTTGTAATAATCTCATTTAATTAATTATAATAATAAATTGATGTTTCGCAGAAACTTGGGGTTGCGTGTAACGTATGCCAAGTTGGTGTTGTGTATAATATATGCCAAGTCGGTGTTTCATGTGGAGCAATCCAATATATGCCTTTAATTTAGTGTATATAAACCAAACTTAGTGCTTAAAAAAACTATATTTAGTGTTGCGTGAAATGTAACATATCAACAAGATTAAATTAATTTGAAAAACAAATTTCACAAAATATTGGGGTGTTACACGAACCATATCCATCCAATGGAGGAGATAACCAGATAAATCTCAGGAAAAATTCCCAATACAATGATATCTAAAGGCCTCATCCAACATAAAAAACATAAACAATAATTTCCTTAAACATCCTTGACCAAAGGACAACAAAGTAGAGGTGAGTTAACTCTCAAAAAACCATCATACAAACTACTATATCATCAATGTAATTAATCTCATGGTTAAAAATTATAGGGTCTCCCATGATCAAATGAAACAACAAAATGAACACTATGGTCTCAAAATTTCAATTTTTTGATTATAAGGGGATATTATACATCACCAAAGCTGAGTAAGAATTAACCCCCACTGGGTCAACCAAAATATAGAACAAGACACCCTATGTGGGTATCCTCTATTGCATTTGAACCATAGGAAAATCCAAACTTGAGAATATCTAATAGAATCCCTCAATGGCCAACTATTGATCCTTAATAAATAGTTCACCCTAAAGGTCATCTGAAATAAAAATCATGCCCATTAGGGGTATCCACAATAGTACCTCATAATTATCTAAATATCTTCTCAATGTCTTACAACCGTACTCAACATCCCATGGTGTTAAATCATACTAAGGGATATAACCAAATAGATCCTCAAGAACAAGGTTTAAAACCTTAAGCAATAAGTCTATAACTTTAAACCATAAAACCTCTAGAAATAAGTTAAAAAATTCTCACCACTAACATCCCTTGGTCCCATATATGGGAATTTTCCAAAAGAACCTCAAACAGATCTCATTGGCTTACTTATTCTAGTTCGTTCTTTAATATAACAACCCTCACTCAAGCCACATATCACACAAACCAACCTAAAAGAGGATTATAAAACAAAAACCTAAAGGAGAACCTCATTTCTATCCCTAACCAACCCAAATAAAACCTCCTTGTCTCCTAATAAACTGTAACCCTCACCACCACATCCCACTATGGAGGAGACACTCAAAGGTGATTATAACTAAGTCCTCTCATATTTCAAAGATGATGAGGGCATAAAAAATCACTCAATTAACTCACTATAATTATCACAAACACACATACTAAGATTATATTTGAAGGAAAAGAAAATAAATGGGGGTTTTATGAACAAAAACCCTTCGTGATGAACCCAAAACCCAATCTGTTAACAAAATAGATCACAAAATCCTTCATGGGGATCTCAACAGGCCCATTAATATTTATTTTTAAAAATAAAATGATTATAAGGTTTTTAAAATTCACTAAAACAAACACTCTAACTACCTCAAGGAATAACCACCAAAGCTTCATGCCCATACTCTTCATCTGAAAATAGTTAAAGCACCTAAATCACACAATACAATTAAATTTAATTAATTAAAACAATCATAAATGAATTAATTAACTAAATTAAAATAGGAATAGAGATTAGAAACTCACCAACAAACATATGATCTCTATAACAATAACCACCATATTTTAAAGGCCTGTGATGTACCTCTGACACCATGTAGAGAACAAGACCTAACATGAAAATACTAATTATACAAAAATTCCATTCAATTTTATTGAAAGTTAAATAAAAATATTCTGGGAATCATACCTCCACTGAAATGATGAGGGATGTCTTGTAATTATCATATTGAGATGTCCTCTCACCAAGATATAATGAATCCCCATAATCCTTGGATAATTACACCTTTATTTGATGGAATTATAACTGAAACCCTATATATGAGACAAAAAAAATAAACCATAAGGAATATCTAGGAAGAAAATGGGAGAGGAGAGGAAAAGTATTTCCTAAAAATGGTGAATAAAACTCTATAAATACACACAATATTGAGGGTAATTGAAGGGATAAAGTAGGTAGATATATCCCTAGTCCACGACACATGAATGAAGGATGAGGGGAAAGAAAAATACATATGCTTGAGGAAAAAATGAAGCTTCCCACTTTTTAACCCAATATATAAAAATAAATGGTTCGAATACATGATTTTACAAACCATGTACCAACCACGAGGTAGGAACTAACTATGAAAAAACCTCACATAGTCTATCTGCACAGTTTATTATGCCAAACATCACTCTAAGCCCTCTATAACACATCACATGGTTTTTATGTAACTGTGTAGCCTGTACATGAAGGCCACTCACCCAACAAAGTTTTCTTTGTAAAATTCATGGTTTTACATTAAAAATGTGAAAGTCATACTAACCAAATTAATCACAAACAAAAGGAACTAAAAATACTATGATCATTAGAGGGCCACACAGTTTTCACTAAGTTGTTCAAACCAAACCCTGTGCGAGGCCAAAAATAGCTTGAAAACTCCATCAGAAACTTAAAGATCATGAGATTCACCTGAAAACCCGGCCTACATTCCCGGACTAAACCACACATGTTACAATTAAAAAGAGAGGATATAACTCATAAAACATGAATCTGAATCTGAATTCCATGGATGACACCTTAGAGAGTAAAAAAATAGAATTTCATATGAATTTTATAACCCATAACTATGTGGATAATTACATGATTTCCACCATAAATGAATCTAAACCCAAGAGAAGCCTATATGGTTTGAATACAAATAATCATGACCTAAATTGGTCACAATCTCACTAATAAATAACTGTATTCTAGAACCAAAATCTTAATACACATTCAAAACAAAACTTTGACTACCAATACTAAACACAATGGACCTTCTAAAAAAATCCACAGTTTAATCCCTAAACCACCTGGTTCATGTATCTAATGAAATTCCAAATACATTTTCCAAAATACCTTGTAAAATGATATATAGAACCATTATTCATACATTTTTAGGGTGAATCCCCCTAGAGTGATTGGCCTTAACTACCAAGGCACCACATACCATTTTATACATGGTGGTCTTGCTAACACACCCTCAAGACTAATGAAACATTATTATACTATCCAAAAATAAATTTAAATTTGAATATGGAATTTTCCATGGAACTAGATCCATCCATATTCAACTGCACATCAACACTTCGAAGCCACAACAACCAACCTGAGACCTGAAGGATGCCTCCCACTATAGGAGTACCCTCCCCCACCTTATAACAGAATATTAAGATCCATATTGTATGATCCATCGAAAAAAAAACACATTAATTTGACCTAGACAATACACTTGCACTTAATCCTCAAACTAAATACAGTAACCACCAACCATTGCCAACTCACTTGGAATGACAACCCATAATGACCTATGGTGGTATCCCCACCATAAATACTCCCTTACTCCGATCCTCAAGAGGTGAAGTCAACAAGTCCACCATGAAAATTCTTTATGGGTTTACCAAGACCCTAAAACCGCTAATAACTCATGAAAAGTACATAAACAAAAAAAATCATGAAAAACTATTACACATGTTCCCCCCATGTGCAAACTACTCGGACTCACCGAGCATAATAGTTGTGAATTCCCGTAAAACCTGATCGTGAAACTAGAATAAAAATCACACGAGCCATATCCTACTAAACCTAGGATCATGCAACAAAACCACTAACCATTCTCCTCACATAGGTAAAATCCCACAACCAATATACCCTTAATGATCCTTAGTTAAAAACAAGGCTCCTTACACTTCAGAAAAGGATAACCACATGAACACCTATCACCCAGACATAATTCAAACCATGTATTCCTAAATATGTTCCAACCATGACACTAGATTCAAAACCATAAATGAGAAGTACTAGGAATATATATAAACCATAACTATCAAGAAACCTTGAATCCATAATCACTCCCTGCACTCAACCTCAAAACTAGGGAAACTCAATCCCAATCTGAAAACTTATGAGGAATCATCACCCTAATCAATAAAAAACCAATGATTTTAGATCATGAACTATACCACTATGGTCTCCACCCTTTTTTCAATGATGAGACTACATTTTCATCATTGATGAATGTATTTATGAAAATATCCACATGAATTTTCATCTGATGAAAAATACCTATGATATATTTGTGTATAATTCCACCAAGAATCCATATAGGCAACACTATACAGGTCATTACATACATATTAAACAACTAAATATCCTTCTTCAATAAAATTACACACAGATAGGAACATTTCAGGTTAACCATATGTTCCTAGAATGATTCATAAAAATTTTATTCTTAAAAATTGATAAAGAGACAAAATACATAAATCTATAAATCTACAAACACAAGTGAATCACCCGAGGTTAAATCATACAACCATAAAAATGGAAACCAATAACATAAATACCATCACCCTAGTAATTGAAACTTTTAATCAGAAAAGGAGTTCATGAATCACTAGTCCAAGTTCCATCATAGGCTATGAAACATCCCTAAAGCACAAGTCTACCAACTAAAAAAATGAGGAAAAGTAAACCTACATATGATAACATTTTACAATGAATAGTCTCTAGTTTTTATGACATGTCACCCAATCCAGCTCACCAAAAGTACACAATTATTTCTCCCCATATTCTAGTAGATACCAACTAATATTGAGGGTTTCAAAAGATGCATTGGGGAGACTACACCCTCATTTAAAAGTACAATAACAATGGAAATGATAAAAAATATTCATATGAGTACAAAATATAATTATTTGAAACAAAATCATACTATAATAAAATAAAATATAGTATAAAGTCATACAGACTAATATAATATAAAAAAAAATAAATCTCCCACTGGGATGATCACATATACAAAATAAACAAGGTAAATATAAACATAAGAGGTTCTACTGTAAATTTTGAGGAAAACCACATACCAAACTTCCCAACTGTTAGGATGAACCAACCTGATCTTGATACTCCACATGAGTGACTCTAATCGATCATAAAACAATGTTCCCCACTAGGTATACTATGAAATTTATAATGAACCTGAAAAAATAAGGTTATTCAAGCACACCAAGATCTATATTCAAGGGGTGAGAGAAAAATCTCCACAAGAGAACCCCAATAGTGAACCTATAATACTATGTCAACAAAATTATATGACACCCATGATATGTCAATCCTAGTTAAAAAAAATTAATAGTTGGAATTAAACAATAAACAAATAACTATAATAAATAACTATAGTAAATAAAATCATGATAAATAAAAATAAAACAACCAACCTTGGGATCTAGTCTGACAACCAAGGTAAATCTACCCTTACTATAGAAAATTCTAGAGGATATGTATCACACTTATAAACCATAGGCATAATATCAAGCACACATTATAGATCTAAAAACATGCTCCAAGATATATAACAAAAAAATATGCATGAGTTATTAACCCCAGGGAATAAACCTTGGTTCCCACATAGAATACACAAATCTATAAGGATCTAGGACTCCAATAGAACTATATTAACTGGAGATATAAACTATATTAACATTGGGAGAATATTTACAAAGAATGTTAGTATTTTAGAACTAATTGACTCCATAATACATAAAGTTCAGAAAATGAATATCCCTTAAACTAGGTCCATGAATATTTTTTGGAATGCGAACACCTAACCTCTAGCTGGGTAAGTATCCACTAGCCTAAGGGAGGTTGACACTCCTCTAAATCAGTTACCTATTCCCATATAACACCTTATATCCATATAAGTAGAGAAATAGACAAATCTCAAGGCTAATTCCCATTCCAATGATATTCTAATAGTCTCCCCTATAATAAAAAGACAAAAAAGAATTGCCCCAAAAATCCTTCAACAAAGTCCAAAAATGCATGGGGAAATCAAATCTCAAACCCATCATCCAAAATACTAAATAATAATTACCAAGAATCTCATATTCAATAATGATTTGGGATCCCTAGTCCCTTAAAACACTAAAATTCACACTAAGGGATCAAACCACCACTATTATTAGTTGTAAGTCCACACTCAATGTTTCAAACATTGAGTGAGAATCGACCACTCACTAAGCTAACCAAAATCATGGGGCTTGAATGTTCCCTTAAACCACATACACCTCAAAAAAATACCACACCCATCATGAGAAACCTCAACCAGTTACTCAAAACCTAAAATATCTAATACCACCATCTCTCCCATGAGGGAATCCTTAAAGATAGAACATGTTTCCTTTATAGGGGATCCTGTATCATATAAAAACCACTGTAAAATACCTAAAAATAACATATCCAATAATCCCTCAATTTTAAACCCCTAATCCATGATCAATATCCCACTATAATGAGAATCATAAAGAAAAATCTCACCAATGAGGGGTATCCTCAAGAGCCCATTGGACTATTATCAACATCTAATCAATGGATACTAACTGTAATTGAAAACCCATAGTGTAAAATCATCATAAATACATAGTAGAATTGAACCATATTTTTTTCTAAAACCTCAATCTAGAGAACTAGTACCTATAACTCTCAAAACTGAAGAAACCAAACATAAAACCCTCATTAATGAAATCCATAGGAATAATCTTTAGGAACCTTCCAAAACAACCATAAAAATATATCCTTAGGATGCTCAAGAAAGGTATATCATTAAGATCACAACCCTCAACCAAGCCTCACATCACCCAATCTATAAGAGGACTATAAAATAAGAACCTTGAAGGGAACCTCCTGCTTATCCTTGACCAACCCAAAGAACCACTCCACTCCCCCTAAGTGTCTGTAAGACTCACTATTGTGTCCCACTCCATAGAAAAAACTCAAAAGGGACTATAACCTAGAAATATCATGGTTTAAAGATAAATATGGAATCAAAATTCCCCCTTCACTACCACTATACAGAACCACAACATGCACTTGGTGTGATTTTGAAGTAGAATAAAATAAAAAGGTGTGGGGAAGGGTAGGTTAGAAAAAACCCCACAAGCCTTTTCCAAAATAGATTAAAATAGACTTCAAGAGGTTCTTAACATGACACTAATATATTATAAATAATAAAATGATTATAAAACTAGAATAAATCATAAAACCCCCTTACCTACCTCAATATATATCCACTAAAGATTCAGGCTCAAACCCAAATTCCACCAACAAACGAAGCAACTAAATCATTCCACAAAATTAAATATGATCAATTGAAAAAATTAATAATGAATGAATTAATTAAATTTATAGAGTTATAAGGATTAAAAAATAATTAATGTGAATCCCCTATTTGAAACCAAAACTAACCATATAAGTAAGATCCATGGCACACCTCCAACACTATATAGAGAAAAATACATAACACAAAAATTAAAATTAAACACAAATTCCTTTCAATTTAATCAATAATTTATGATGAATCCATAAGGAATCATACCTAAACTTAAATGATGAGTGAGTACATGTAGACACTATTTCAAGATTCCCTATTTCTAATACACAACAAATCCTCATCATCCTTGGATGAAACTACCATGTTTTGGTTGAATTGGAACTAAAACCCTAAGAGAGAAACACCAAAATCAAATGCAAGGAATGCAAATAACGAAGGTGTAGTCAAAATGAAGAATCTAAACTAAAAATAGTGCGTAACAAAACAAAAATCCACCCCATATTGAGGGGAATTTAAGAGATAAAGCTGGACAGGGATCCCTGATCCCTGATTCATGATGAGAAGAAGAGGGGAGAGGGAAAGCCTTATACCTAAGGGTAAAAAAGAGTGTTTTATCACTTTTGAAACTAATCTAGAATGTTTCACAATCTAGATTAATGATTTTACAAAATATGGGATAAATGTTTAGTAGGTACTACCCATTTCAACACTCCAAACATGGTTTGGCCACACAGTTTTCTAACTGTGTACTTACCATGTTAAACAATAGTGAAATTTATCTACAACACCTGTCATGGTTTTTTAAAACTGTATGAAAGGCATGTGCCCTATACTTGAACGTTACTCAACTCACATGGTTTTACCTAAATGTTTCATGGTTTGAAATTTACTATACCCAAGATGTAATAAAAACCCCTGAAAGGACAAAATGAGATGAAAAACCTCTAATCCTCAAAGGTTTGTATAGTTTTCACTAATCCATGCACACCAAACCATGCGCCAAGCCAAAAAAATATAGAAAATTCCATCTCATACAAGAAATTAATTTTAATTTTCTAAGTATCAAAGCTACATTACATGACTAAAAATGAACCCAAAATAATAATAAATAGAGTCTCTAACTCTCAAAAATCAAATTTGAATTAAAATTCCCCAAATGTCCCCTCAACAGTTGAAAAATTAACATTTTATTATGAGTTTTATTATTCATAATGACATGGATCATTACAAAAATAATGTTGAAATAATTTAAGGTTTTTAAGAGAACATGTTTTATTAACATAAAAAATATAGATTTAAAAATGTTTGATGAAAAACAAATGAATGAACTTTCATGGGATATTCATCAAATGGAAGAAGTTATGGGTATTGGATCAACTAGAAATATATGTTGGTCAATTCTTATGATGTTAATGTCATTGTAAATAAAACAATCCTATATGATACAGGTGAAGAAAATTTCAATGAATTAACATAAGATAACATTATTACTTCAAGAAAAGTTAATAAAAAAGTAGATGGATATGAATATAATCTTGTTCATACTACTTTGAATCAGTCTAGTGATATAGAAAGTAATATTGGGAGAAAAATTAAATAGTTTTAAATGTTGAAAAAATAGGTTGTACCATAGAATATTGTTAGAAGATAGGAATTCCCAATACAAAAAATGAAGTTTGTTGAGGATTTATAATCAAATAGATCTTATTTCCTAAGATTAACCTCAATAAGTTTTGTAATCTATTTATAACAAGGAGTAGATAAATTTGATGAATGATGAGTTGGGAAAAATTAAGAAAATGAAACCTAGGATACTGTTTATAGATCCAAAGGGAATGAAAATATTGGAATAAGTTATTTTTCATAAATAAATTCAACAAAAAGGTGATTTTTCAGGGAATAAGGATAGATTAGTTTGGAAAGGGTATTCATTAGTGAAAGGTGTTGAAATTAATGATCCTTTTAACTTGTTGAAAGTGTCAAAACTATGAGAATTTTTATAGATGTTGTTTCTCAAAGAAACTATATTTTTAATTAGATGGATGTTAATTTAGAATTAATGAGTGGTTATGTTGGGTAAGAATTTCATATTGAGAAACTTGATGGTTTTATACTTGACTATGATATAACTAAAGTATATAATTAATGAAATAATTTTTTTTTGTGATGAAGTAGGTGCATCGATCCAATTATGTTAATCCTGATAGTTTCCTAAAATTATTATACCTTTATAAAGGATAAGTTAACATTAAATTATATATAATGAATATGAGAATTAGTACTGTGATTTTCATTATATAAATTATCAACCTTATAACTAAGAAGGATTCTTATTAGAAATAAAAATTGAAGCTGTATGTTTTGAAGGTCTAAATTCAAAAGTTATTAAATGAGGTGATTTGATTCGATGTTAAGAAGATACCCATATTCTGAATGAAAATTCAGAATTTGAAATACTAATAAGTATTGTTTCTAGATATTTAGAAGATGAGGATTCAAAAAATTATAGGAGCTAATGTGCATATTCTGGAAAGTAAAAAATGCATGGAAAACATATCACTATGATTTGATCACATAAGGTATTTATTTAGGAAGACACTAAAAATTAGAAAAATGACCTAGAATCATTATAATACATATGATTATCATAGTATAAGTATGATATTTTCAAGGTGTGTAGAAATGTTGGAAGGAGAGTTATCTAACAAAAAAGTTAAGATTTTTTTTTCATATGTAAAGGTCTTAACCAATGAAATTTATAAAATTACAGGGGAATAATTTGTTGTGTGAGAGTAATTACTTCATACCAAAATGTAAACATAAATAAACATAAGAGTATATTAGTTAGATAGATTTTTGAAAATATAGATTGATATGAATATTTTTTGAAAATTATGACAGTTGATATTATATAGTTCATTCAATTAAAAACATCATAGTGGTTGGAGATAAAATGTTATTCAAGATAAGATAAATTTATGAAGGTAGAAAAATTTAATGAATAATCTTAATATTTATTACAACATAAATCCCAAAATAGACAGTTAGAAGTTAGGAAACTAGTATATCAGAATATATGGAAGACTATGTTTAGGAAGTTTAAAGGATGAACAATATGAATGGTACAATGAAAAGATAGAAATAAAGATAAAATAATAGTAATGTTCTCTCTTGAACTATCAAAAGTTAAAGAATAAATAGATATAAAATTCTAATTCAATTTAACTTAATACCCAGGTGAATTTAAACTAATTTTGATAATGATGGGTTGGACATAAAAGATAAAAAAAATTAAAAAGTTAATATCATTATTCTTGCTCAGATTTGTAGAATCCTTAAAGATCATTGATATCGAGTTTTGAGGCGTCTTAGATTTGGACACCTGAGTCTAGTTCTAAAATCACTTTCTTTAAAAAATGGCATTTATACAAAGTGAGATGAACCAAGATAAACATACATATATTTCACATAATTTTCATACATGAAACATTACATCTCCCAATAATTTTTAAATCCAATGAATAATATTCTTAGTGTATTTAAGGACTATCTGGATAAAAAACTTATTTTTTTATACTTTTGAACATTATTACACAATAAAACCATAATAAACCCCATTATATAATTATCTTAAGTTATAATCATATTAATAAACAAAGGAATTAAAACATAATAAGGGGGATCTTAAAAAATCAATAAGGGAGAACATATACACATTTGATTAAAGGTTATTTCATAATCATAGGAGAAAACATGATCAGGGGAGAAATATCTTATTAAAAATAACATGGAACAATAAGAGTTTTCCATAGGTCATGATAGAGGAACACATAATATATAATGAAAAATAATGTACCAAATAAAAAGAGAATCAGATAAACAAGAAAAATTGGAATAAGGGAATGATAAAAAATCTCATCGAATCATAAATTTTTTCCCACACGAAAAAAATGTGAAATCATAATCATAATTATAGGCTTACTACCAAGACAACATAACATAGTGTACTTAAGATAACTTCCTGTTCACCATAAATGATATCTCATGAGATAAAAACATTACCAAACACATTATAGAACTATCAGGGAACAACATTAATATTTATAACATGTACATGCATATGTTTGACAAATGATGAAAAGAAACTATACATGAATCATAAGAATGATAAAACACATGAGAAACAAGTGGGTTCAAAAATAAAGTCTCATGAAATAACCAAATAAAATATCATATGGATTCCCAAAAAATAAGTAAATAAATTATTTTGGATGTTCATATTTAAAAAGTGAATTATATTTCATGAACATTGAGTTACAATGTATTAAAACTTAGCAAAAATATTGGAGATGTAAGAATAAAAATGTGCCACTTAGGTTATGCATTATTAAATAAGTAAAAGATATTTTAAAAAAGGAATGGGATTATTATTTTACTTCTGAATAGAATTAAACTAGGAGGATTTTATATAAAATAATGCAGGTTTTAAAAATCTATTCATTGATAAAAATATTATATGGATGGGGTACTTGACATTAATCAAAAAATTTGGATTTTCCCTTAAATATGGTTTACATAAAATAGAGAATCATTGGTGGAACTTAAAACATGTATTATACCAAAAAAATAATTATAAATTAAACTAGGTATATATGTAATTAACATATATAAATAATATATATAAATTAAATGATACGAATATAGAGTAAAAAGGATAAAAATAAAGAAAATGTGTATTCCAAAACTAAAAATGGTGGTTTAGATGATCCATTTTATTATTTGAAATACCTATATTGAAACCAACAAAATTAAAATGATAAAAAAATTATTTCTGGAAGGGGTGAGAATAAATATGAGGGTATAAGAAGTTAGAACATATTTAGATTCCCAAATAGGAAAGGTGAATATTTTAGGGAATGAAAAATATGGACATGGTGGAGAAAATTCCATTATAAAGGATTGGTTTATTCTTAACAATGAAATAAATTTTATGAATAAATAATATAATAAATAATTTTTTTCTATGAATTAATTCCCCCAAGGTAAAAATAGGAGTTACCATGTAGAATAGTTAAATGGAATAATGTGATAACTTATATAGGAATAGTTACGGAAGACAACATAAGATCCAAATGGAAGGAAAACTAAGCCAACAAAACACTTATGAATTATTTATATTTTATATCGATAACCATAAATAAAAAGCATGATATGGATATTTAAATTTATTATACTTCAATAAAATTATGATAAAAATAAATCTAAGGGTAAAATTTATATAAAAGGGGGGGGGTAATTGGTGAATACAAGTCATATCTCAATGAAGATAAATTTAGATATAGAAACACTTACCCATGGTCCTAATTATCTCCGTGTGAGTTCT
Organism: Viscum album; assembly: GCA_963277665.1. Lineage (NCBI taxonomy): Eukaryota > Viridiplantae > Streptophyta > Magnoliopsida > Santalales > Viscaceae > Viscum > Viscum album. The sequence continues at coordinate 1,875,892,654 of OY728143.1, read as the reverse complement.
TAACCTCCTGAAAAAATATTATGTTTATTAAAGATTTTATTAAGAAAGTTTTTAATCTATATTTCATTTTATAATATTTATATTTTACCGTGTGTTTTTCATTTATCAATTTTTTTCCTATGTTAGTTATTTATGGTGGTTTAGTCAATTTCTATGAAACTTATATGGTATATTGAATATGGGAAAATATATTGAAAAATAGATTCATAATCTCTATAATTTTATATGTTTATGCATTTTATTATTCCATTAGAAAACAAATTATACTGTTTGTAGGTTTTCCTAAAATTTACTCAAATTAAGAAAGTTTTCTAGATATTTTATTTAAGGTGGTTAAATTTATTATGAATTTATAATATTAATATCACATTTATAATGTAAAATATTATATTTATATAATATTAATAGTTTCTTAAATATAATTTCAATAAATTAAATACATTTTTAAATTCATCTATATTAGATAATAAAAGAAAACGAACTATATCATTTTATGGTGACGATAGTCCACACATACACACAAATGACTGTATCATTTTTCATCTAATGGGAGATAGGTATAAAACTAAATAATTTTTCATTCTAGAAACTTAATCATGTTATTAATATTATATTTTTTTATTAAATAACTTTTTTGACTATCTTTGAAAGGAGGTAATAGGAAATAAAAGATGTCATTCATGGAGGCGGTAGTCTGTACATACACATGTTGATATCTTTATTTATACTAATTTTTTAGAGGAAGGTATAAAATGGATATTACATTAGTGTAATAAAATTACATAATATTAAGGGAGGTCGTATGAGAACATTACCCCTCCCTTCTATTACTCTCCATTGGGAAACACATTAATAATACTTGGATTGGTATTTTTGAAAGACCAAGTATTATAGGATGTGTGTAGAGGGTTGAAGATAGGATAGAGAAATTATTTCATTGAGTTAAATATTTAGGATGAGTAGATAAATGGGGCGGTGAGGGATGGTAATTATTAGTGAGAGGAGTGATATTTTTATAACGATATAAAAATGAAATAACTATTAGAGGGTTGAAAGGGTCCAATAATGGGAAATAATGTTGACAGGATAAAGGAATGATGATCCAAATATCATAAAATTATTCTAAGACATGTTTCTAACATGTTGTAGGTTTCTTACCCTTGGTTAAACATGGATTAACTTAATATACCTTTACTATGATAACAAATTTTTACCTAAGTAATTCATTTTTACACAAAATCAACCTTATTACATATATTGGACCTAATAAATCCAAATATGAAATAAAATTTTGAAAATAAAATTTCTACGTGTGATAAAAAATTATTTTAACATTAGTTTAAATAACACCTAAAAATCCATTTTTTTGGAAAATATTATTTTTACGAGGAAAAATAATTTTTAGGATAAATTTATACATGTTTTGATTTCCATGGAATTAATAAGATTCTTATTAAAAAATTAATATTTATAAGTATTAAACATGAATAAAAAATACAATTATATCGTATTATATCATAAATAATGAAAAATATGAAAACCAATTTTTTATTAGAATAAAAGATTACTTAATATTAAAAATATTAGTCCTGGGTTTTCTAAATTTAACATAGAATTTTTAAATGAATTATTTTATTCATTAATTATATCACAGTTCATTAGAAATATTTTATAAACGTTTTGAATCATGATTATATTATGATAAATTAAAAAACCCAATGGTATTAATAAAAATAGTATTTTCCACTATTATCTTAAAAATAAACTATTTAAAAAAATCCCAAAAAGTATTCATATGATAAATTATTTTTTATAAATAAAAAATGTAGTTAATTTTATCATATTAAAATTATAACAGTTTAGAATTAAAATTTTACATAAAAAATAAAAACTGCAGTAAACACTGTTTTCTTAGGAAAATAGCTTTTAAAATACTAACTATCCATATTTTTATTTCCTATCAACAAATAATTAGTGTTAATATATTATTCATTTCAAAACTATATTTTTTCATTATTTAACCATAATATATTTTTTCTTGAAATATAAATTCTTATCTCATAAAAATAAAATTTTAGAAAAAAATATTTTTAAGTATAAAATTTATTATTATCACATACATATTAAAATTAATTTTTTTATTGATAATTAATTTAAAATAAATATTATAAATTAATTTCATGAAAATAAATTTGAGTGGAGATTAGTAAAAATTACACTATATAAAAAAAATTTATTTGAAAAATATTTTTTTATATTAAATAATATTTACAAAATACCATTAAAATTAATTATTTATATTCTAAAAATTTTATTTATCGAATCCAAAAATATTATTTTATTTATTTTAATTTTATTAAGACACTATATCATACTTCAATAATAATAATATAAATAACAATAGGTAATACAAAAATATAATATTTTAATGTTACACTTGTATTTAATTAATTATATTATCTTAAATTTAGTAATAACTATACAAAACATCTGTATATTTATTAGATACATGTGTATCTAATGACTTTATTTCCAATGAATATATTTTTAAAGATCATATTTATAAAAACATTATTTTGTTCCTATATATATCATTACTAAATTCTTTCATTCTATTCACACATTTTAAGTCACACTTCTCATTTCCATGGTTTTCATTTTTAATGTCACAATATAATTGATAATTTCATTATTTTCTTCCTCATAATATGTTTTCTTTTGATATTAGTGATCCTTTAGAGGGAAGATGATCTAGGATATCTCATAGTGTTAAATATATTATTCATTTACATTTACTGTACAATTTTAATTTAAACACTTTTATTAAATGTTATAAACCATGGGGAGTAATAATCTATGGTGTGTAATACTTAGTTTCATTTTTTATTTTTGTAATGTATTGTTATGAATGAATAAAGTGTTGTTAGTTTAATTACCATATTATATGAATTATTTCTTAGTCTATTTCAATTAATTTAAATAATCAGGGGTAAAACATTTTAGAATTATAAACAAAATGTTTATGGATAGAATCTCATTCCTAAATATCTAGGGAAATATAAGTTTTGTATAGGCTTTGATGAAGTCAAACACTAATATCTATGGTGGTATTTAAGGTATTTGGATGAGACACAAAGAATAGAGAATATATATGGCTAAATGATAGAATTTTTTAGAGTATGGATATTTATATAAATGAATAATATAACTCATAAGTAGTTCAACTAATATTTTAGAGTAGAGATTATTAGTAGATCCCGAACTACATGTTCTGGTAGATTAATTGGGTTAAGTAATATTAGTTATTCTTGAGGTTTGTAAGATATTGAGGTAAAATAAAAACATTAGATGATTTCTATATTGATAGAATAGTTGATATTGTTCTTATAGTTGAATTAATAGATTGAGAAATTTTGATTATGAGTAAAAGTAGAATTTATATATTCTAGAAGCTAGAATAAAGATCAACATTTTTTCCGAAGTAGTAAGAAATTTAAGTGATCTTAATCATTTTGTTTTTTATGGTATTATAATAAACTAATGATAACTAGTATAATAATTTGTTGGGAGACTTGACTATGTGAAACACTTTTTTAGATAATACTTATCCACAACACCTGAAATCAATGATTGATATTAATGGAAAATCTATGTATCAGGATGAAAATAAACATAACAAGGATATAGTCACCAATAATAGAGGAGAACCTTTTCAAAATCCTATATGTGTTATTCACCACTATAGTTTATTCATAATGGTAATGGTGAGATTTATTACTTGAGTGGACTGAGAATCTAACAATTAATATATGTTTATTTTAGTTTAATGTGAATTTTAAAATAGTTCCATTTATTAACCCCACTTCTTAGTGGGGCACCATATTTCTGGGAACTATAATTGTTTTTAAAATATGGGGAATATTACTGGATATGCCTCCTTATCTCTATTTTTGAAATATTTTCTTAGGTCGTCACTTTGATCCAATTATATCATCCCATTCCATATGTTAGACCCAATATGACTTTTTTTTAACTAATCCACCTTAAATTTATGGATTTATTATGAAATTTTGGTATTTATATTCATATAACTATATTTAATTCATTATTTGTTATTCTAGGAGTGTTTTCTATAAAGAACATTTTATTAGGATTCATGCATCCCCTCTATCAGCCTATAACATACCGTTTTATATATAACTTTATGCATGCCTACCATCTCTCATATCATTATAACACACACCTTATCATTTCAAAATAACACTATTCATCTCTTTCATATTGTTATAATTTTTCTAAGTTACCCAATTTTTTTATCCAAAAGAGATGATTTAGAGAGAACTAATGAATCCATTGATTAATAGAGAATAACTACAGATAGAATATATGTTTCTCACATCACTGCAGTCATTTATTATGTATTAACCTGAGATTTTGTGCTGATGTGAGACACATGTATTAAAAATTTGGTGTTACTTGTATAAATATAAATACTTATTGGATGATAAATTTATGTAGTGATGCATGATAGATATAAATTAATAAATTTTCACAGAATAAAAATATATCCATATCTTTTGAGAGTAGGTGACCTAGACCCAACATCAATTGTACTTTTTATAGAATAATTTTTGAATTATGTTGTATTTTTTTGTAGTTTTGGATGAGGATTTGATTAATTTACATAGATATAAAGTTATAAAATATGTATTGATAAGGGTTGAATATGATTTATTATGAGTTAATAAAGTTTTATAATTCTGTGGTGGAGTTTGAGTTAAAAAACCATTCATATAATATTGAAAATGATGAATTTGAGAAGTAATGGAGAAGTTTGACTATGATGAGTAACATATTTAATTGATATGTAAGTTTTTATTAATAATACATAACATATCCTCATTCATATAGAATATATAAATTCAATATCATGCTAAAATGGAATAGCAGCAAGAGTTCTCTATGATAAATAAGATATTATGGTTGATACATAAGAAATTGATAAGAATATGTAATATCCTATTGATGTTATAAAAGATATGGCTTAAGGGTTAGACTGAAATGTGGTATTAGTATGATTTTACAATGATATATAATATATTTCAGTCATTACACAAGAGCATTTAGTTTGGTACATTAGATTTTTCATGAATGAAATTTAGAAAATCTTTTGATCGTTTTATCATGATATGTAAAATAATGATTTCTTATATAGAAGACTTTTGTTAGAAAAAATGATAGATTTATTGAATCTTAATGTAATGATACTGGGTTATTCTTAAAATATTAAATATCATGATGTAATTTATTAGCCATGGTTTTAGAAGAACATTTTATATAATTAAAATGGAATTATTTAAGAATACCACTAATCTATTTTTCAATATATTAATATATGAAGATTTCAAAAATCATTTGTGGAGATCAAAGCTGTGAAATTTCTTGGGAATGTTTTTTAACATTTCTTGTTATAGGATCATGGGTATTTATAAAATGTACGTTGAGATATGACCACAAGACTAGTTAAGAGTTTTTATAGATTTTGAATTATGAGATCTATATCCACATGATTATGTTAATGAATAAAAAATTATATATTAAATATTTTCTTGATTTAATTGTAATTTACATAATTTATTTAAAGGAATAAATTAATTTTCTATAGAGTACATAAGAAAAAAATGTCTAAGAGAAGATGATCCAATGATACACAAAAAGGAATTGAGAATAGTCTATGGGGGTTGTTGTATTAAGATATGATAGAGAATTTCAAGATCAGATAATATATTTGTGTCTTGCGCTTATACTAATGATTGTTCATTAGGAAGTTCTCCATTATTTTATTATAAAAATTTTCTTCTTATTTTGATCTGGTTATGATAAAGGATATACCATTTTCTGTAGCTTCATCTTGATAATTAAAGAGGAGCTCTGTATACGTGGGAAATAAATCACCATACACCGGGGATATAGTTATCTGTATTGGAGGCGAGCCTTGTTAAAAAATATTCCATGTCATTGATATTCACTCCACTACAATCACTTTGAGATATTTAAACTAAATAAGAAGGATAAAACTAGTGGTTTTCAAAATAAAATGTATCAACAATAATTCACCCCACTCTTAGTATTAACCACATTACCATATGATCATAACAATTAATATAAGAGTGTAGAATTATCTAAAATATATCTATTATTGTTTTTATGGATCAATGTAACTCATTCAATATAAATGGATTTATATGTTTGATAAAAAATTATTTTATATTTGGAAAGAGATAATTATACCCTATCTGCTCTCACTTGGTGTTTATATATAGGATTTTGTTCCTCAACTTTTTATTGTTTCATAGGAGTCTAAAACATAATCTCTAATCAATAATAATTTTATGAGAGTGATATAATTGAAAGGAATACATTATAATCCACATGATCTAGAACATAAATTAATAAATTCATTGTATACAAAACTTTTTAAGAGACCTGAAAAAAATTATATAAAATTTATGAATGAGATAATAAAGTGACTATAACTGAGTTATAACTTAGTAGAAGAAAATTTAAATATATAATAATGAGAGAATAGAAATCAGTTGAGGATTTATTTAACATGGATAAAATTTATTTCAATACTATCACAGTTTATAGAGAAACTCTTGAATACTTCATTTTGGTTAAGGAACTCATGATAATTATTTCAAAAAAAAATATAAAATGATTTTAGAACATGATGATAGATATATTGATAAATTAAACACAAAATTAATTAATTATGAGATGATATGAATATATTCTCTCAAAATCCAGGACAAGAAATAGAATTAAATTACTTTTAAATCTTTCATTAATTAGAACATTGAATATTTTCACAATGATACTAATGAATAAAAAAATATTTATGGTTTTTTTGAAACCCTTTCCCTGATTTCAAGAATCATTAAAGGTAGAAAGGTTAGTTCCAAGGGAAATTACCAACATTGTACAAAGTTTTCATTTCTATAAAAGGTTCCCTATTAAAAGATGAATGGAAAATAAAGATAATAAAGCTGTCAAGACACCCTATAAGAAAGTAGAATATTTCAAGAGAAATAAATCTCAATCTCAAGTTTATAATAAAATGGAATCCAAATTATTCATGAGGAAATTTATATCTATTGAAGTTTAAATTTTATACATTTATGATAGTTGATATGGTTATGAAAATTATATATATACTTCTAAAGATGATTCGTATATCTAAAGATTAAGAAGAGACTAAATCTTCAATGAATGAATAAAAAATAAACAATGATTTTTCTACTTAATAAGGATAATAAACCATGGATTATTTATTGATACTAGAGATTAAGGAATTCATAAACAATATTTTAAGTATAATAGATGAAAATTTTCATCTCAAAAGGAACTCTGATAAGAATAATAAGATTCAGATTGGTTGAGTGGTTAATAATTAATAATGCTAAGAAAATATAGATTATTATTGACATGACATCAAATATCATCTTTATGTATGATGTTATTGAAAAGATAAAAATGAAAATTATTAAGATTAATAATAAAAATTACAACTTTATTTATGATTGTAGTAGAGATTTCCTAGGAGAATGTGAATGTTCGAAGAAATATAAGATTCAAAGTAAAGATACTAATTTGTTGTTTGAGAATTACAAGATACAAGAAACAATAATTTTTTATTACGAAGATGTTATACATTCATTAGGAAGCCTAATATTTATATACCTCAAAATGATATTTTGTTTTGAGAAAAATCTCATGGAAAATAGAAGTATGTATTAGTTATGACTTATGATGAAAAGAAAAAACATTCCCATAACTAAAAGGAAATATACTTTGAAAAAATGTATATAACATCCCCAAGATCATAAATAAGAGATTCAAAAAATGGTTTGATGAAATCACCTCATTAGTAGTCTAAAAATAAAATTGAATTTTATTCCATTTGACACTAAAATTTCGATAAAATAAGGAGGTTTCAAGGATACTACTCATATTATAATGTGTAAGTCACTATGATTATTTTTTCCGAGTATAAAATGTATTTACTTGAATAATGAAGGGAGCATAAACCTTGGGAATACACTAGTATTATAGAATAAATTATCTGGTGAAACATATTGACATTAGAATTGAAGTAAAAAAATACTTTTGAGATATTTAACGAAGTTTGTGGAAAGTTTTATGAAGAATAACTCATCTAAAATGATTGTCCTAAAATCCATATAGTTTAATTAAATCTATGTTTGAGGACTGATAATATTCAAAAGGAAAATTAATTTAACCAAATGATAAATATTTTTGAAGTTTCATTCAAAGAATAAAAATATGGGAAGCCAAGGATGAGGGATTAAATTTTCTATTCATAAATGAGAAGTGTCATGACCCATCCCCCGGGGCCCATTTCGTGACAACCCTAAACCCGCCTTCCATAGGCCAGGGGTTGGTGACTAGAACCAAAAGGCATATTCCATAAGACGAGAAGGTATTGACTTTAAACTTGTACAAACACATGGTTTGAGAACACAACAAGAAGCAACTGTGAAGTAAACTGCTGTAGTAAAAGTGTTGAAAGTAGAGGGGGCTGAAAGACAAGACTAACTTTAAAATTACAAGTACAACTGAAAGGAACAATACAACTAAAAAAGGAAAAATAGCTATTGGGTCGTCCTCTGAGGATCCTACCTGAAGGGTAGGTACAGATCTCCTCCTCATCACTCCACGTTTGCCTGTCTCCTCCGCGTACCACCTGGTCCTGGCTCCCTCAAACCTCAGCCCAGCTACTCGTCATCTGCACAAGACACAACAAGGTGCAGGTGAATCCTGTGTAGGGTTAAGTATAAAAATACCCAGTAGGGACACTAAGACCCCTGAAGGTTTCTCAAAATTCCACAAAGGAAAAACCACAAAGCATGATCTCAATCACAAAGCACAAAGCAACATACACAGCTCAAAAATAGTCTCATCTCAAACCAGGTTTTTAGTGAAGTGTAGAAGTGCAGATGATTAGTCGTGAAGCTAGATCATCTTATTCTATCAAGAGGCACTTCTTTTGACCATACAGAGTTTGACCCACACATGATTGATAGGTACTAACCCTCGCAATGATCCAGACAGGATCCGCCCCACCCAGAGTCGATAGGTAACTAACCCCCGTTGACCCACACAGGATCTGACCCACATAGGATCGGTATGAACTGACCCACATAGGATCTCTGAGTGCTAATCCACATAGGATCTAACCCACACAGGATCAGTATGCGTTGACCCACACAGGATCACTGAGCGCTAAACTCTGTAGGATCTGTCTCCAACCTCCGCCTCACTGCCAGCCACTAGATTCCTCGCACCCGATGCGCTCGAGTTTCATAAAACTTGCCCTTGAGATATCAGTCATACCTCGACTTCCACTAATATCAGCAAAGGAGTAACCCAAAGGACCTCCATTTCATAAGGGTTCCAACGTGATAGATGGTGCATCAATTGGACGCCCGGTCTATGAGTTATAAGTGTTTTAGTTCCGGGGGCCCAGTTGGATTTGGGTTTGATCCAACCCAACCATACTCCAAATATCTCTAAAACTCAATAGGAGTATACCAAAAATACCGTCTCTATCCAAGGATCCCAATTCCGTAGACGATTCATCAAACGAACGTCTGGTTCTCAAGATATCCCTTTAAGTGTTTTTAGGCCCGATTGGGCTCGGGTCCAGTCCGACACGATCGGACTAGCCCGACCTGACCCAGTTTGGGCTGGGCTGTGGTGGGTTCGGACCGATGGACTGATGCCCGACCCATCCCATTGGGGGGGGGGTGCGACCCGCAAAGGGCGGCCCAGCCCATATAGGGAGGCCCACAAAAGGGTGGCCCGCAAAGGGGCGGCCTGGCTACATGTGGCGCGACCTGCAAAGGGCGGTCTAGCTGTGAAGGGCGTGACCCGTGAGGGGGTGGCTTGGCCACCTAGTGAGCAGCCCACAAGGGGGTGGCCCTACCGCGTAGGGTGTGGTTCGCAAGACAGCGGCCATACCGCTGTCCATCCAAGCTAGAAAGGGGGGAAGTTTCCCCGGTATCCCGAATGGCCCAGAGGCTGTTTGGTTTCGTGAAAAGGTGGCACCATGTGGGCACCTCCCGGTCACCAAAGAACCTGCCAGAGGAACAGGTTCAGCCTCCTCCGCCGTGGATTCGGCCACGGTCTCCTGCTCATCGGTGATGTGCGATGACGCGCCGCCCTTCCCTTCCGTGATCGGCCGATGAGCCGACCGCCTTCTCCGACTGCTACGGCTGACGAGCTGCGGCCCCTTGCACACTGGCAGCACGCGACAGCATAAAACACCTCCTCTGTGGTCATCTGGTGCTGATCATTCCAATGACCACCATGGCTTTGTTCCACGTCCTCCTCTTGCGGCGTGCATCAACACATTATTCCCAACGTAGTCGGTCGATGTCGCCGCGCTGACAGTCTTCCATGGAGGCGCAAGGATAACAAGATAGCAGAGGGTTTGGGCTGGGTTCATTAGGCCCATGCCCTCTGCGTTAGCTCGTAAACATGAGGGGGGATTAAGGGTTTAATAATCAATTGAATTAAACAAAAAACAAAACCCTACAAAGATACCTCGCAACAACCTCCCGCAAAAACGAATGAATCGAAGATCAACCCGTTAGTCGGTTGGTCTGTGTTCTTCATATTATTCAAGAACGATGAAGAGGAAAATATTTTAAAATGCATAAATTAATAAAACCCCTACCTTGAATCTTTAGAGAAATGCCCGCGCTTGAATGTGGGTCGGTGTTCTTCATTCCTGCAACAGGCTTCCAACGACGCCGCTTGTACGTCGTCCTTTGGTTCATGGTTCGGTGTCACCTGTCACCTCCTGCTAGGATCGACTCCATCTTCTAAGGGTCTAGCGTCGTGGAGCTCCTTCAACACTTCATTACTTGGTGAATCTGTTCCGATACCCCTTTCCAAGCTCCATATATATAGGAGAGGGGGAGGGTAAGTAACGACGTGGGGAATTAATGGGGGATCATAAATTAGGAACCTTTCTAATTACCTAAGGACATCATTACTTAGGATTGGAAGGTCAAGCCATTTATTGGCTTGACACATCTCTATCCTCACACTTTGATTTTATGTTGGAGGATATGAAATAAAATAATAAAATTATTTTATTTCATTTATTTTAAAAAGTCACAAAAATTAACTTTTTCTCCAGACCTACTGTGGTTAAAGTAAAGCCTCCCTTAAGTGAATCCCGACGCTGCAAATTCAACGGTGCCCTCAGATTTTTAATCTGAGTAATGGTTCAAAAGTTAGAAAAAACTGCTCACACATTTACTGAACGTACCTGAAAAAAAGTTCAGAAATTCATTCTGGGCACTCTGGGCCTTATAATTACACGCTGTCAATTTTTCCAGACTCGCAATAATTCCATATAATTAAAAAAATTACATGTAAAATATGAGTCTCTACAAGAAGTAATTTTAATAATAGAATAATTTTAAAGATTATGAAAGTGGAGTTATTATTAAGAGGGTTATTAAACCAATTTATTTATTTTTAGGTTAGTGAAGCTATTACATGTTGCTACATGATTATGGAAGATGAGAAAAATTCATGGAATAGAAGACCTAGACATCATGGAAAAAATAGCATGGAGAAATTAATAATAGAAGAGGTTGTGAGGACCATTATAGTTTTAAAATAAGACACATTAAATATTTTAAAAACATGTCAAAAGTGTAATATAGTGAATAAAATTCCTAAGGGAGTTGATATCCACACTGAAAGACCACTGTAGTTTATTTACATAGATTTTTTTTGAACCATGGCCAAGCAACAAACAAATGGAGATATGTATTTCACCATATTCATTGATAGATTTACTTTAATTATATGAACTATGTTTATATATCATAAATCTTTATATCTAATAATGTTTAAGGGTTTTAAGAGACCATCTAAAATGAAAACATGTTTTTATTTAAATATTTTGATATTATAAAATTCTAGTGATTATGCTCATAAATATTTTTCAAAATACCTTGATAAACATGGAATAAAACATAAGATTAATGTACCTTATACTCCACAAAATAATGGAGTGGATAGATGAAATAATAAAAGTCTTATTGATATAACTAGAACTATACTAACTGATCATGATACTTAATGATATTTATAGTTACAATCCAGCTACTAGAAATATTCAAAACAAGTTATTATTGAGGAAAAATTCACATATAACTCCATATTAATTTTTTTTCAAGAAAAATTCAAATGTAGAACAGTATAATGTGCTTGGGAGTCCATGTTTCATCAAGAGGAAAGGCAATGATGGTTGAAAGTTTTATAAAAAATTTGAACATGGAATTATCTTAGCTATACACAAAATAAAAGTTCATATATATTTTATAATAATAATGATAAAAGAATAATTTAATTGATGATGTAACAATATTTAGAAATGAATTTTAACTCATAAAATCAATCATAAATTTTTTCATGTATAATATTTTCACAAATGAACATACTACAGAAGTTGAAGAAAATGCATAAATTCATGTTGATGATGTAGAATCAACTTATTTAACTGTTACAACTATGGAATTGAGGACCACTATGAAAAAAAACCATAAAATGAATTTTCATACTAATAATATCATTAACGATTGGAATTATGGAGTTAATATAAGAAACATAATCTTGTAAATTAATCACACTAGTCTATATTCAAATATTTAACCCCAAACTATTGGTGAAGCTTTGGAACATAAAGAATATATTCATGAAAAAAATTAAGAGATAGATCAAATTGAAAAGAATGAAACATGAGATCTTGTAAATAGGACAATATAGAAGAAAATCATTGGTACAAAGATGAGAAATGATGATGAAGCCAATGTTTTTAATAAGAAATTATTTAAAAAGTTGTTTGGTGGAATTTTATAATTTAATGCCTAAAATATTAACATTGGGTGTGTTTCCACTTTTTATTCATGATAGAAATCCAATACAAAATAATCTCACATCTTTGATGATAAGAGGATTCTAAGATATAGCATAAATACTTAAAACTATGTAATTTTATATATGATTAAAGGTGATATACACTTAAATAGACTCACAAATTATTATTTTATTAGTCATATATATGATGTAAATTCCACTAATGGAGGCGAATTATTCATTGGTGAGTTTTTTATATCACATTATTCCAAAAATAAATCAATAGTCATATTGGGCTCTAATAAAGCTGTGATTATGGTTATATCATAGGAAGATGGACAAATGATATTCACAAAAACTCAACTAAAGGATATGCATGTTTCTATTTAATATCCACTAGTAATTGGTTGTGACAACCAATGTATTATAACATTTCCATTAAACTAGTGAAACATCAAAGATCAAATTACAATGATATTAAGTTTCATTTATTGATAGAGAATCTTTCTAAAGTCACATTGAAGATCAAATTTGTTCTATCTAAGGAGAAGATTTTTATTATTATTATACAAACACTTCTAACAAAGTCATCTGAGAATTCATTGCTGCAAATTGGAGTGAAACCCATTTCATAAAAAATAGTAATATTTTTTGAGTATCCTTCATTCATTCAATTATGTTTAATTTAACATAAAAGGAGAGTAGTAATATACAGGGGGATAAACCTTTTTTCTATTGAATAATTCTAAACTATTTATTTATTGATTTTATTAATTCTTCTGGATATTAGTTTCTAAATTCATAATAGAATATTCTGAGTTTCAATATCTTATTTAACTACTTGTATATAACTTTGATGTCTAAATTAATCACTATTATTTTCTATAACAAACTAGGTAACACATAATTAAAATTGATTGGTTAATAGATCTCTATTTTATAGAGTCCTACACTATCCCTCTTATATATAATTTTTTTCTTTCAATTAGTTATATAGAAGAGGTTCCATTTTTTTTCATTAGTAAATCAAGATGGAATATATTTCAATGATAATAGTTTAATGAAAATAAAATGTATTGTATTGAAAAAAAACTAGAGGGGGAGATTATTGAACTTATTTAAGGATGGAATTATATTCATTGATAATACTTATGGATGGGTATTTGAATCATCTATATTGAGATGATGTTGGAGCAGTTGTTTTGAGAGGGTTAAAGATGTTTTAATTTATGTGAAATGAGTTATGGAATTGTAAGTAAATGTTAGATTTTTAACAAAGGTATACTTATAAAGACCCCATTCTAACATGCATAGATATCAAATCAATTTAGATGAATATTCAGAACTTGATCATATCACATTAGAAGATCATATTGTGCATATCAAATATCATAAACATGAATCATGACATAATGATTAATAGTTAGTAAGACATGAATCATAATATAATTGGGAAAATAATAAATGATATAATAACATATGAATAAAACATGGATTTTTTTATACACATCAGTATATAACATTGTGAACATGTATTACTAGAAACATGTTCACTCATTAAGTTAAGGACATGAAATCAGGCCCCAACATAGACTTATGGACATGAAACCAGGTGAACACATAATATTGTTAATACGAAATTAGGTTCACACTTAACATTTTGAACTTGTAATCAGGTTTATGCATAAAATTATAGACATGAAAATAGTTCCATATATAACATCATGAACATGTAATTAGGTTTACAAATTTTTTTTTGAATATATAATAGGGTTCACTTATAACATTGTGAGCATGTAATCAGGTTCACACATAAACTTATGGACATGCAACGACGTCCATGCATAACATTTTGAATATGTAATTAGTTTTACACATAACATTTATACTCATGAGTAATTCATCATTACCCAATTCATTATAGGGAGATATAGGTCCCACCTATCACATAATATGTGTGCCATAAGATTATAAAAAACCATCATATCATAACCCATGAAATAAAATGGGTATCACAAAAATTTAATAATATCATTACCTATTGAAAATAGATAGGTCTCATAACCATTTCATTAAAGGATTAACTATGAAAAGAAGAAGGTTACAAAATAATAAAACCCCTAGATGATAAGTGGGTGTCCAAATCATCATTAAATCAAAACATAAACCATTAAAGAAATAATATGAATGGAGCATTTGGATTATTCCGAGAAGGGAATGAGTAACATCAATGGATGTCATATTATATGGAAAATAATTTTTAAAATAATTTTAAAAACATTTCTTTATGAAAATATCCTTTATATTTAAAAATTATTTTTAAAAGGTAAAACCTTTATAAAACCATTTTCATTAAAAATTCATTGAAAACATATAAAGAAGACTTGAAATCATTTTTAAAATATTTTTCCTTGAAAACATATAAAATAATCTTTAAAACATCTTTGAAAACCGTTTCGTTGAAAAAACTAAAAAAGAAGTTTGAAAATAATTTTGAAAACCTTTTTATTTAAAAAATTATAAAAGAATATTGAAACAATTTTGGAATAATTTTTCCTTGAAAACTTATAAAATAATCTTCAAATAATTTTAAAAAATATTTTCTTTGAAAAAACTTTCAAAACTTATAAATTAATCTTGAAAACGTGTTGTAAACTATTTATTTGAAAATACATTTAAATCTTATAAAGAAATATTGAAAATGTTTTGAAAAAAAACCCTTTAAAAACCCTTTGAAAAACTTATAAAGAAATATTGAATTTTTTTTCAAAACCATTTCTTTGAAAAACCATTGAAAACATATAAACAATTATTGAAGAAATAATTGGAAAATATTTTATAATACATGGTTTTGAAAGAACATATATTTACGACCGAAGAGACAGGTAAAGTATGACTTTCTTAAAAAAAAATTCTAAATACTCTTATGTACCAAAGAGTGTAAAATGGTATCAATACATGAAGATATCATGAATATATAGAGTAGATTAAAATTCATGAGTTATCTTGAGAGATGGATCAAAATATTTCATGGATTTAAGCATATACATAAACTATCTTGATAAACGATGGGATTGTTTCAATAAACTCTTACAACTTGGTAAATTTGAATTATAATCCCCATGTAAGAAAAAAATTACATAAAGCTTAAAATATTATGAAAATAAAGATATTTATGATTTAACATGTCAAAGGAAATATATACACCTCATAGAAAAATATAGGTGCATGACATGGATGTGTCTTAAAGAAGGAAAATTGAGGCAAAAGTTATTTAATAATTTGGGAACTTTTAAAACATAAACTCCTTGAAATAAAGATCATAAAATGGAGATGTAAATAACAATATATCTTGGAATAAGAATCATAGAATAAATCAACGTGAAGTATAAACACCACATATAAGAATTATATGCCTAAAATGTTCACAAACATGCATGGGTACCCTGGTAACCTCATAACCAAGGCGGTCCTGACATAACCCTAAGGGCGTTCCCAATCCCCATGGGTTGGTGACTAGAACCAGGAATCATACAAAAAGATATGGTAATGAATTTTCCACAAACATTATGGAAGAAATATAATAAGATAGTATGCATATAAGAAAAAAATCCAATGGGAGAAGTGTAATAGAAGTCAAAAAGTTATAAGACAACCCAAATTACTATAACAACATACCATAAAAACTAATAGAACAACCCAAGTTCCAACTGATAAAACTCTCCAAGTCCATGGATCCACAACTAGAACCACCTCCAAGTGGTGCTTTACCAATGCTTGATCCTAGAATGATATAATATACAAACACCTGATGGCACATGTATGGTTTGAGCTAAAAGACTAATAGGGTCTCACTAAGGATTCCATTATAGATTCCAAAATTTAATTAAAAAAATAACAGAAAATCAATTTTCAAATAAATAAGGTTTTCATTATGAAAGAATATTTAAAAAAATCATTATTTATATTTTAAAATATGGAATATATTTCAAATGATGGAAATACTTTAACAAAAGAAATATATAAATTTTTTTATATAAAACATTTTATATAAATAAGAAGGCATGTAAAATAGTTTATAATAATGGAATATATTCATTTGAAATAAAAACAAGTGATAAAATGGTCATATTCCTAAGAATGTATGATAGTTCTAGGATATAGGGACTCTACACTCAAGGTGACATGACAATATATACAAACATTCCTTTGAATTCAGGCCAAAGAGGAATCATCACTATCATCTAAGGGATGTGATGTGCTGTATTTTTGTTTTGGAATGTTGTAAAGTGTAAAGTTCCATCCAAATAGCTCACTAACTACCTAAGGCCTAAATGTACTCTGATAAAAAATCAACAGTGGGAAATTTATTTTAATAAATATTAAAATACACTTCAACCCATTCTCTATATCAAATATGCCAATTTTCCATTTAAAAACCATAATGGGTTTTTTTTCAAAGAATTCCTTTTTCTAAAATAATACCCAAAGGATTAAATCAAAATAATTTTAAGACATTTTTATAAAATAAAATATGAAATAAATTTCATAAAATTAATTTACAAAATTTTCCATCAAAACAATTTCAAAATTTAAAATCAACCTTTTAAATTTCACTAATTTCCATCAATTTCTCAAAAACACCTAAATTCCATAGAATTGGGGGTTTTTCTTTATTTTGTGCCAAAACCAAATTTCCAAAACCAAATCCCCCAATTCAATGGAATTCATTTTTTAATAAACCAATTTAAATAAGTTTCAAGTAAATTAATTGAAATCAAACAATTGAAATTAAACCAAGCAATTCAGGTTAAATAAAATTTGGCCATCATAACATAACCACCTAACTTTCACGGAAGCATTACATCTGTAATGGAAACCGCCAACTAGAAAAAAGGCACAAAAGATCTTGTAACTCAACCTAGAAACAATATTAAGCAACATAGGGTTTAGATCAATCAACCACAAGATGATATTTCATACTCCAAGGAGAGAAAGATAAAGATATGAAGATATAGAGAGACACTAACCCATAAAGTCACACCACAACTAAAACAATGATCAATCGCTGATAAAAATGACTTGGAAGGGTTTGAGAGCTTCGAAAACACCTAGATAAGTCTCTTGGGATGAGTGAAAAAGAAAACTGAAATTTAAAAATAGAGAATTTAGCCAAGCACCTGGTTTAAAAACAATAGTCAGGACTTTAAATGTTGTGTAACCCAATTACACATCGCAAAATTGAAAATTACCAAAATCATCAAAAAACCCATAACCTTTTAATAAAAATAATATTTATTATCATTATAATTCACACATAGTGTAACCATATTATAAAATGTGTCAATCCCTAGAAGACTACAAAACGACCATGTTTTTATGCTTAGAATCCAACAAATCTCATCCTTCACCATTATAGGTATCCTCGTAATTACTTCTTAGCCCTACCTAGAAAACTAAAAAGGAAAAACATGATAAGTTTTGAAATATACCTATCATAAGAGTAAAGAGATTCTACACCCTCCCCACCATAAAAACTTTTTGTACACATAAATTCTATCAAGAAGCTTTTATACCAAAAAGGTGAGGCCACTGCTCTTTCATTAGTGCCTCGTGCTCCCATTTCTCATGAGAATCTAAACCGTGCTCCCATAGCAAACTAACAAGAGGTATTTTCATCCCATTAAGTACCTTGGTTTCAAAATTTACTATCCTAACTTTCCATTTAGTCACGAATAACTCAGGATCAACCTCAAGATCACTCCAGCAGAACACATGAGTTAGATCAGGTAGATATATACATAGCTGAGATACATGGAACATGTTACATATCAATGTCATATGCTGTGGAAGTGATAAATGGTAATAAACTTTCCCACCTATTCAAAAACCTCAAAAGGTCCCACAAAACAATGATAAATCTTCCCTTTCCCCCCAAGCCGTCGATGACCCAAATGAGGTGAAAATTTAAAGAATACATGGTTATTATTTGAGAATTCCAATGACCTATAATTATGATCAAAATAAGACTTATAATCGATCTGTGACATCAACATTTTCTGATGAATCAACTAAATTTTTTCTATCATCTATTGAACCATTCTCATTCCAACCAAGTAATATTCACCAATATCTGACCAACACAATAGAGATCTACAAGGCCGGTAATACAAGGCCTCAAAATGATCCATTCTGATCGTATACTGATAACTATTATTATAATTAAACTCAACTGACCCCAAATGATCACCCTATGATCCATAAAAGTTGAGAACACAATAAAAAATCATATTATTAAGAATATGTATAGATCTTTTTACCTAGCCATTAGACTATGGATGGTATGACATAATCAAATGAATGTGAGATACTAGTGCCTCCTTAAGTATTTTCAAAAAACAAGAAGTGAACTGTAGATTTTTTTAGAAAATATAGTAGATATAAATCCATGAAAATGAAAAATCTCTTTCACATAGAGATTTCCCAACTCACCAACTTTGGTTGTATCATGAATGGGTGTAATGTGTTCCGATATAATTAGCCTCTCGATCAAAACACATATCACATTTTCTTTTTATAAGTATGTAGAAACCCATCAAAAAGTCTATAGTGATATAATTCCACTTACAAGTAGGTACTAGAAGTGGATGAAGAAAACTTTAAGGTTTCTGGTACTCGACTTAACCTGATGGAATATATAACAAAGAGAACCAAACTAAAAAATTCCATATCTCATACCTAAACACCATAACTGCCTCCACATTTCACAGAACATCTAAGTGGATCCTGGGAGTACTGCTCACTAGGAACTATAAAAATCCCCCATTAAATATTTCCTTACCAAAGTTGGTACCAAAAATGGTTCTGAAATCATAGGATTCCCTCTTTAGAGAACAACCAATCTAACACGTTCTCTACACCATTAAGAGAGTTTTCAGTGCTATGGAATTCATCATCAAGATACTATTCCAAAAGAATCATCTCGAGAAGAGTGGATGTCAACTAAACACTAGATAAAGAAACCTCATCCCCTGAGTCCTAGAATCCAATATTCAATTATGAAAATAGAGTCACCAAGTTACAATATTATGAGGACTACTTCACAGCCTAGGTTAGAAGATTCTTACTCAAAGCATCTACAATGATGTTCTCTTTCCTCAAGGTATAGGAGATATCAAAATTAAAATACTATAGGTATTCCACCCAATTCCCTTGGAAGACATTTAAATCATTTTGAGATAATATATAAATCAATATCATATAGTATTAATATGTGATGATCCTTTCTATGAAAAGATAGTGCTGCCAACTCTTAAGCGTGTGCATAACATCTATATGCTCAAGGTCATGGGTGAGATAATTATTCTTATATGGCCTAAGCTATTAAGATCCATAATAAAAAACATGATCACCTTGCATAAGAAATAAACCCAACCATGAACCCGATGCATCACAGAAGACCACATACCCCCGCCCGGCCTCAGGAAGAGTCAACACTAGTGCAGTAGTCAAAAGACATTTTAGATTACCAAAAGAATTCTGAAATTTTTCATCTTATGTAGACTTTAATCCATTCCGAGTTATAGATGACATCAGAGAATAAAACTTTGAGAAGTCTTTTATGAACCATTGATAATACCAAGATAAACCCAAGAAGCTATGAATATTGAAAAATCCCGTGGTTATTCCCATGTAATAACAAATTTTAACTTCTCAATATCAATTGATATCCTATGTTCTGATAGCACATGTTCCAATAATTTCACTTCCTAAATCTAGAAATCACATTTTGAAATATTGGAGTAAAGGAGATACTTTCTCAACAAGCTTAGAACTATTCTCAGATGATGCACATGATCCTACTCATACTTAGATTAAATAAGGATTTCATCCATAAAGATGACCATGAAGGTATCATGATACTTGTGGAAAATACTATTTATCAAATCCATAAATACTATAGGAGAATTGGTTAGACCAAAGGGCATGACATGGTACACATAATGGCCATAATTTCTTTAAAAGGAGGTTTTCTGAATGTTATATTCTTTTATCCTCAACTGATGGTAACCAGATCGAAGATAAATCTTATAAAATCACTTCCCCCTTTCAACTGATCAAATAAATCATCTATCTATGGAAACATATACTTGTTCTTTACTATCACTTTATTTGGATTTCGATAATCAACACAAAGGTGCAATGAACCATCAAATTTCTTAGAAAATATAACCGACACCACCAAAGGTGACACACTCAGGCATATAAATCCATTTTCTAAAATATCATCCAACTAAGTCTCTATATCTTTCAGTTTCACATGTTCCATGTAGTAAGTGTAGAGACCCGAATCTTGACATACATGGACATTACATTACTTTTTCGGAATACTTAGTACATAACAAAACACACACACAAGGATCATAATAGTTTAGTGTCTTTGGAAACTCGGAATATAATCTTCTAATCGTGGTGAAAGATCTTCAACATCTCCCATAAAGATCTTCCTTTTTTTTATACCTAAAACCTTTCTTTATATCCTGGGGAAAAGAAAACATAAAAGGGTGAGCTCAAATGCTTAGTAAGGGTAAACAAAAGAAATATCAATCACATCATATACATAAGAACATAGCTTTTGGAAATCTTAACCTGCAAAAGAGATCATAATATCATAACATGGGATAAATCATAGAAGTGAAATGTAATTCCAATAATCATAACTTAAAACATTAAACTTTGTGGCATGCACACATAATCATAGAGAATCATTTCATGTTAGTCAAGACTCATTGCCAAGACTATCTTAGTGGACAAAGTCCCTTTCTGAACCGAGTCACCCTCGTTTCAGTCCTGTTTCACTGAACCGGTATAACCTACCATTCCATCCATGTCTATATCATGATATATAAAATCTTTACCCAATGCATTGGAGGGAGATATAGATCCCACCCATCTTATAATGAATCCTTTCTTATGTGTGCCACATAATCATAAATCATACATCATCGCATAACACATGTAACAAAAATGGGATTCTTGAAACATCATGACATCATAAAACAAATCATATAAGGTAAATGACTTCATAAAAATAATTCCCTCACAACATAATCAAATAAATGTAATAATAGGGATAAAAACAGAACCCTTTATTATCTTAGATGGAAAATAATTTTGATAAAACACTTGAACTCCATTCTTGAGGAAAATATCCATTCTTCTTCAAAAACATTTTTCCTTTCTTAACATGTCATACAACTTTAAACAAAAAGAAGTTGATTAAAAATAAACTTGAAAACTTTTAAAGGAAGCTTCTTAGAAATAATGTTTTAAAAATACATTCATGCCATATAAGTTAAAAAAAACATTCTTCCCGTACTTTTGTCGAAAAAGTCAAAAACTACCTCGTACAAAAAACGACAAAAGATTCCTTTCATATCTTTTACTAAAAACTCACCGAAGGGTAAAATTGGATTTAAAAAAATTGTAGGTGGATGGAAATAATATTAAATATTGAGGAAACATGGATTTGGATGATAAAATACACCCCAGTAAATACCAAAGTATAAACAATCTCGGATAAAAATGAGATTGTGATATTTCCCTTACCTTAGGTCCAACTTGCTTTGTAAGTGTCCCAACCTCCTGTATAATGATTTAAATCATGTTATTGACTTATTACAGAATCATATTCATTGTTATTATATCATATATGGTCCACTTATGACTTTATATTACCCGTTCTTTTGTAAATTCATGTTAAAGTAGCGTTTTGGGTAAAATCGTCTCATTTGTCGTTCGTGTTTTTAACTTGTAATTATTCATATGATTACTTAGATCATGATTAATTAATTCCAGAATATAAAACATGATTTATATATATATATATTCAGAATATACATATATATAATAAATCAGTAAATGGAAAGAAATACACCGTTCATGGAGACGGTAGTCCGTACGTACGCATGAACGCTGTTTTCGTTTCCTTATTGAATTGAATGGAATTAAGTAGATGACATAAATATAAATAAATCCAGTATAATTATTATGTCATATATTTCATTAGTACTTACTATATATACTTTATAATCATTCATGAATGGTTAATCATTGAGAATGAATCTCATCGCGTCGTGGAGACGGTAGTCCGTACGTACGCACGGGCGATGATATCGTTCCCATGGTTGTGGAATTGTGTTGAAGTGTATTTATACTATTTCAGTATCAATATCACTTTATAATAATCATATATAGTTACTCATTACACCATTATACCCATTCAATTAAGGTGGTGGCGGAAAATAGATTACACTACGGCGTGGAGACGGTATTCCGTACGTACGCACTCGCGGTGATTTCCTTTTTCCGTAGGATGGATAGAAGGTTAATTAGAGTTGTTTCATATTTATAATAACATATCATTATATTAGAAATACTGATTTTATTACTTTATCATGAAACAACTAAAGAAGAATAAGTTGAAGAAGAAAGAAATTGAAAAAGATCGGTAATGGATATTACCTCTTTTTGACGCGCCTTTTCTTAACCTCCACTTAAAGAACTAAGGATGGTCTTTAAAGAAGACCAGGACCTCTAGGATGATACCAGGGAAGTGGAGAAGAGATTTTGGCAGGGTTTGGCCAAGATTGAAGGCTCAATGTTGTGTGAGGAAGAGAGGGAGGAGGTTCCCTTTTATAAGGGAGGAGAGGGGGACCTTTAGAATAACTAAAAATATTATTTTATTATAAAGTCAAGTTCGGTTTTAAATAGCTCCAAATTGATTTATTTATAGGCTAAGGTGGGTATGGGTCTAAATCCTCTCATACAATAGGATTTAGACAAGTTTAGGTTATTATTTTAACCTTATCAATTAGATTTAACTCTAAGTTAAATAATTTAACTTTTACCGTGTCTTTTTGTTTTCTTACACTATATGGTTAATAAACTTACCATAACAAGCCAAACAAACCCAAAGTTGTTTATTATTAATATATATATCCTTATCTAAGTCATTTGGCCGAACCTTAGATTTTCAGGAATTAAATAACAATTGATAATATAATATTTTTTTTAAAAACTAATTTATGTCAATTTTGACACTATTTGGTACTTGATTTTTATGAAATTTATAACAGAATTATAAGTTCGAACCAAGTTACTTAAATCAACAATAACATGTCATATTAACCTAGAAAATTAGTTTAAGTCATAAAAAGTCTCAAATTACATTTATTTGGGCATTTATAACATCAATTATGTTAATTTTTCTTAAAAAGGTAATTACTGCATCATTGTTGTGTCATAAATAAATTAAATTATTTAAAGTCTAAAAATTACAAATAAAATACCATTATGTAGGAAATTTTTTTATCTTTATAATGAATATTTATAGTCGAATTTATCTTATGTATAACACCATATTAAAAATGTTTTAGTAAATAAACTTTGATTTTAACTCTTTTATCTCTTCTTTGAATTAAATAATAATAAATGTCCTAATCTAATCCAAGTTGGCCTAAATGATAATATTTTACACTTAAGGTTGTTTTTGGTCGAGATACACTTGTCCAATAGAATTAGGACATGTGTTAGGGTAATATTAATATCATTCTTACCCTTAATTACCCTATTTACTTTTAACCGTGGTAAATAAAAGTAAAAAGTTACTATTCACCAAAAATTATTTTCATCTCATTGAACCATATTTTACTTACTGAAATCAACCGTGTCTCTCAGATTTTTGAAATTCCATTCACAGAAGCGGTAAAATTATGTTTTATGAAAAAATCAGTTTTTTTTAACTACCACTTAGTAGTTTCACTATTCATAAAAAATTGATGTTTTTCAGAACAATGCCAAAATTTCATCCTAAGCTATATTTCATATTCCGAATTCAAAAATGAAGTCTATTTTACCAAATTAATATCATAGAAGTTGCATTAATTAATTTTATAATTAAATCCCGCTGTTAAAACAAATAACGTGTTTTTAAGAAACAATATCTATCAAAAGATTGACACTTGTTTATGCCTGGTTTAAATGTGAAATTACATCCAATGACCAACATTGTATTAAATTGTAAAAATATATTCTAAATATACTTTAAAACCACTCAAATTAATAATTTATCACTATTAATTATTTCGATTGAAAAAGTAGTTTTTAACTAAAATTTAGTAATTTTCACTATTCATCAAAATATGAAAGTTATCTGAAAAGTACCAAAATTTCACCTTAGGCTAAATTCGATACTACGAATCCAAAAATGAAGTCCATTTTGAGAGCTAAAATTTATAAAATTTTAAAAGGTGGTTATTACTATTCATAACGGCTAATTATAATAATATTTTAATAGCATATCGTTGTTTAGTGAAACTCGGTATTGCGTACTACACACGCTATCGAGGAAGGTCGCGATTGCGTGTAATGCAAGGCAAGTCAAGGATGTGTGTTGTGCAAGCTCCTTTTGGTGTAACGCACCACACAAGACATTAATAAAATTAAAAAGAATATTTTTCATAAAATCTCGGGCTGTTACATTCTACCCCCCTTAAAATGAATTTTGCCCTCGAAATTCGTCGGGGTTATGAATGGTTTACTACTTGAAAGTTTCTTTAATACAAACCCACATCGTAAAAAGGAATACCAAAACCAATCTTTAAAAACAAAAGTATGAAACGTAATGGTTACCCAAATAAACTAATCACTGGGTTTCCACATAGGTGAAAATATGGATATGGAAGAAAAATCTAACCATCATGTTCTTATGGAGAGTGGTAGAGAACATGGCTATGGAAAATACAACAATCACAAATCCATAAATTTGTGACTATCTAAGGTACCATCTGATTAATCAGATATAAGAGAACTAGGAAAACATTTTTGGTTTTCAATATCGTTTCCCTAAAGTTGAATAATTTGAATTAGAATAAATACTTACTTTATTTTGGTACAATCTCACTGTTGTTTGTTCCTTGAACAATTTCCACTTAATCTCTTAAATAAATGAAGTTGAATTTGTTATTCGTGAAGTGTTAGCAGATCATGTGATAGAATGACGGGTCATTCCATCTGTCTCAAGCAAAAGTTATTAAATATACATAAGTCATTCTATAGTGAGATTAATCATATATGGTTCCTAAAATGGACTTATACTTCATATATCATACTGCTTAATATAATAAAACTAGTTTCTACTAAATAGGGACTTCCTGTAGGCCAGTGGTAGGCGATAAAGGCCAGTCCCACTTCAGTTGTGGGTTCGATTTCCACAGCCTTGTCCGACGCAATGGGCTGTCGCCCGTCCTGCAGGTTGTCCTTTTTCTAAAGCTATATTACTATAACATCCCATCAATAATAACGAAAAACTTCTATACTTAAACAATACTAACTTATGTCCAACATAATCCAATCCAATCTTTAGTCTTATCCATAATACTGCAGTCCACTCTCATAATATAGTGAAAACGATTACCAGAGATTTAATACCATCGTTGATCCCCATATATCATAAGATATGTCTTGTTGGTCACATTCCAAACATTAAAAGGCCTTAATCATGTATTCTCTTGAAGAATGAATACCCATTGAACCTTAGTGAAAACATGAATACTGTCAAAAGTTAACTCTTTCCACATACCAAAATCCAAAAACTCTATATACTCAAACCATAATATAACCTTCTCCTTATATCAGTCATGAGCTCATGAATACTATCAAACATTTAATTTTCTCCTTATCCCTTCATTATGCGCATATCATCTACATTCCAAAAATATCTGAATAACCTTTCATGGATACTGGTAACATTAATCATACACTTTAAAAACTCAAGGAAAGACAATAGTGTAACAATCCTTAGATGTCTCTTTATTCCATAGTACCATGAGATTACTTATACAACATTACACATGATAAACATATAATCATTCCACTACATTCTTAAACCATTAACCGAGCTTCAACAATTATTTCATCTCACATATCATTTGTAGTCTCTTCATCATCATCCACATAAATACTACCCGTACGACCATACTGCTTCTCTTCATGAGTCTTTCCCTTAGGACATTGGTTTTCATAATTCCCATACATTCCACATTTAAAACACTTAACCATTTTTGATGTCGTAGCAATACCATTATCCTCATCCATGGTGTTAACTAAACCTTTTCCTTTGTACTTACTTTCTTTGTGTCCTTCTTTTCCACACCCAAAGCATCTTCCAGTTCCCTTGAAAGATTCTCCTTGATGCCTCTTCCCACATGATTTACATAGGGGGAATTGAACTTTCTTTCCTCTATGATCATCATGAAACTCCATCTTTCTCTTATTAGCCAAGTCAGGAAACTTACCAAATTTGAGTTTATTGATCATATTATGAGATTGCTGATTCGGCATAATAATGATGGTTGGACTTCCAAATCCTATTTCATTTGGTTTCTCATGAATAATATCATTCCATTGTCCATAATATCCTCCATTATCGTGAATCTTCTTGTTTCCAGCCATTTTCTAAAACCCAAAAAGAATAGTGTTAGAGGCAAAAATCATAATAAAGGGGGAGTAACTTCAATATCTAACATCTTAGGTTTAATCTAATATCGTTAACATAATTCTAGGACTATATCCTATATGTATACTTATCCTTAGGGACATCCCTAGACATACCTTAGAAATATCTCTAGGGATCTCACTAACGTTTTCGCATCCTAGTTTCCAAAGGTTGACTAAACCTCCCTCTGATACCAACTGTAGAGACCCGAAGGTTGACGTACATGGACATTACATTACTTTTGCGGAATACTTAGTACATAACAAAACACACACATAAGGATCGTAATAGTTTAGTGTCTTTGGAAACTCGGAATATAATCTTCTAATCGTGGGGAAAGATCTTCAACATCTCCCATAAAGATCTTCCTTTTTTTTATACCTAAAACCTTTCTTTATATCCTGGGAAAAGAAAACATAAAAGGGTGAGCTCAAATGCCCAGTAAGGGTAAAAAAAAAGAAATATCAATCACATCATATACATAAGAACATAGCTTTTGGAAATCTTAACCTGCAAAAGAGATCATAATATCATAACATGGGATAAATCATAGAAGTGAAATGTAATCCCAATAATCATAACTTAAAACATTAAACTTTGTGGCATGCACACATAATCATAGAGAATCATTTCATGTTATTCAAGACTCATTTCTAAGACTATCTTAGTGGACAAAGTCCCTTTCTGAACTGAGTCACCCTCGTTTCAGTCCTGTTTAACTGAACCGGTATAACCTACCATTCCAGCCATGTCTATCTCATGAGATATAAAATATTTACCCAATGCATTGGAGGGAGATATAGGTCCCACCCATCTTATAATGAATCCTTTCTTATGTGTGCCACATAATCATAAATCATACATCATCGCATAACACATGTAACAAAAATGCGATTCTTGAAACATCATGAAATCATAAAATAAATCATATAAGGTAAATTACTTCATAAAAATAATTCCCTCACAAAATAATCAAATCAATGTAATAATAGGGATAAAAATAGAACCCTTTATTATCTTATATGGAAAATAATTTTGATAAAACACTTGAACTCCATTCTTGAGGAAAATATCCATTCTTCTTCAAAAACATTTTTCCTTTCTTAACATGTCATACAACTTTAAACTAAAAGAAGTTGATTAAAAATAAACATGAAAACTTTTAAAGGAATATTCTTAGAAATAATGTTTTAAAAATCCATTCATGCCATATAAGTTAAAAAAAACATTTTTCCCGTACTTTTGTCGAAAAAGTCAAAAAGTACCTCGTACAAAAAACGACAAAAGATTCCTTTCATATCTTTTACTAAAAACTCACCGAAGGGTAAAATTGGATTTAAAAAAATTGTAGGTGGATGGAAATAATATTAAATATTGAGGAAACATGGATGTGGATGATAAAATACACCCCAGTAAATACCAAAGTATAAACAATCTCGGATAAAAATGAGATTCTGATATTTCCCTTACCTTAGGTCCAACTTGCTTTGTAAGTGTCCGAACCTCCTGTATAATGATTTAAATCATGTTATTGACTTATTCCAGAATCATATTAATTGTTATTATATCATATATGGTCCACTTATGACTTTATATTACCCGTTCTTTTGTAAATTCATGTTAAAGTAGCGTTTTGGGTAAAATCGTCTCATTTGTCGTTCGTGTTTTTAACTTGTAATTATTCATATGATTACTTAGATCATGATTACTTAATTACAGAATATAAAACATGATTTATATATATATATATTTAGAATATACATATATATAATAAATCAGTAAATGGAAAGAAATACACCGTTCATGGAGACAGTAGTCCGTACGTACGCATGAATGCTGTTTTCGTTTCCTTATTGAATTGAATGGAATTAAGTAGATGACATAAATATAAATATATCCAGTATAATTATTATGTCATATATTTCATTAGTACTTACTATATATACTTTATAATCATTCATTAATGGTTAATCATTGAGAATGAATCTCATCACGTCGTGGAGACGGTAGTCCGTACGTACGCACGGGCGATGATATCGTTCCCATGGTCGTGGAATTGTGTTGAAGTGTATGTATACTATTTCAGTATCAATATCACTTTATAATAATCATATATAGTTACTAATTACACCATTATACCCATCCAATTAAGGTGGTGGCGGAAAATAGATTACACCATGGCGTGGAGACGGTATTCCGTACGTACGCACGCGCGGTGATTTCCTTTTTCCGTAGGATGGATAGAAGGTTAATTAGAGTTGTTTCATATTTATAATAACATATCAGTATATTATAAATACTGATGTTATTGATTTATCATGAAACAACTAAAGAAGAAGAAGTTGAAGAAGAAAGAAATTGAAAAAGATCGGTAATGGATATTACCTCTTTTTGACGCGCCTTTTCTTAACCTCCACTTAAAGAACTAAGGATGGTCTTTGAAGAAGACCAGGAACTCTAAGATTATACTAGGGAAGTGTAGAAGAGATTTCGGCAGGGGTTGGCCAAGATTGAAGGCTCAATGTTGTGTGAGGAAGAGAGGGAGGAGGTGCCCTTTTATAAGGGAGGAGAGGGGCACCTTTGGAATAACTAAAATTATTATTTTATTATAAAGTCAAGTTCGATTTTAAATAGCTCCAAATTGATTTATTTATAGGATAAGGTGGGTATGGGTCGAAATCCTCTCATCCAATAGGATTTAGACAAGTTTAGGTTATTATTTTAACCTTATCAATTAGATTTAACTCTAAGTTAAATAATTTAACTTTTACCGTGTCTTTTTGTTTTCTTACACTATATGGTTAATAAACATACCATAACAAGCCAAACAAACCCCAAGTTTTTTATTATTAATATATATATCCTTATCTAAGTCATTTGGCTGAACATTAGATTTTTAGGAATTAAATAACAATTGATAATATAATATTTGTTTTAAAAACTAATTTATGTCAATTTTGACACTATTTGGAACATGATTTTTATGAAATTTATAACAGAATTATAAGTTCTAAACAAGTTACTTAAATCAACAATAACATGTCATATTAACCTAGAAAATTAGTTTAAGTCATAAAAGGTCACAAATTACATTTATTTGGGCATTTATAACATCAATTATGTTAATTTTTCTTAAAAAGGTAATTACTGCATCATTGTTGTGTCATAAATAAATTAAATTATTTGAAGTCTAAAAATTAAAAATAAAATACCATTATGTAGGAAAGACGTTTATCTTTCTAATGAATATTTATAGTCGAATTTATCTTATGTATAACCCCATATTAAAAATGTTTTATTAAATAAACTTTGATTTTAACTCTTTTATCTCTTCTTTGAATTAAATAATAATAAATGTCCTAATCTAATCCAAGTGGGCCTAAATGATAATATTTTACACTTAAGGTTGTTTTTGGTCGATATACACTTGTCCAATAGAATTAGGACATGTGTTAGGGTAATATTAATATCATTCTTACCCTTAATTACCCTATTTACTTTTAACCGTGGTAAATAAAAGTAAAAAGTTACTATTCACCAAAAATTATTTTCATCTCATTGAACCACATTTTACTTACTGACATCAACCGTGTCTCTCATATTTTTGAAATTCCATTCACAGAAGCGGTAAAATTATGTTTTATGAAAAAATCAGTTTTTTTAACTACCACTTAGTAGTTTCACTATTCATCAAAAATTGATGTTTTTCAGAACAATGCCAAAATTTCATCCTAAGCTATATTTCATATTCTGAATTCAAAAATGAAGTATATTTTACCAAATTCATATCATAGAAGTTGCATTAATTAATTTTATAATTAAATTCCTCTGTTAAAACAAATAACGTGTTTTTAAGAAACAATATCTATCAAAAGATTGGCACTTGTTTATGCCTGGTTTAAATGTGAAATTACATCCAATGACCAACATTGTATTAAATTGTAAAAATATATTCTAAATATACTGTTAAACCACTCAAATTAATAATTTATCACTATTAATTATTTCGATTGAAAAAGTAGTTTTTAACTAAAATTTAGTAATTTTCACTATTCATCAAAATATGAAAGTTATCCGAAGAGTACCAAAATTTCACCTTAGGCTAAATTCGATACTACGAATCCAAAAATGAAGTCCATTTTGAGAGATAAAATTTCTAAAATTTTAAAAGGTGGTTATTACTATTCATAACGGCTAGTTATAATAATATTTTAATAGCATATCGTTGTTTAGTGAAACTCGGTATTGCGTACTACACACGCTATCGAGGAAGGTCGCGATTGCGTGTAATGAAAGGCAAGTCAAGGATGTGTGTTGTGCAATCTCCTTTTGGTGTAACGTACCACACAAGACATTAATAAAATTAAAAAGAATATTTTTCATAAAATCTCGGGCTGTTACATTCTACCCCCCTTAAAATGAATTTCGCCCTCGAAATTCGTCGGGGTTATAAATGGTTTACTACTTGAAAGTTTATTTAATAGAAACCCACATCGTAAAAAGGAATACCAAAACCAATCTTTAAAAACAAAAGTATGAAACGTAATGGTTACCCAAATAAACTAATCACTGGGTTTCCACATAGGTGAAAATATGGATATGGAAGAAAAATCTAACCATCATGTTCTGATGGAGAGTGGTAGAGAACATGGCTATGGAAAAGCCAACAATCACAAATCCATAAATTTGTGACTATCTAAGGTACCATCTGATTAATCAGATATAAGAGCACTAGGAAAACATTTTTGGTTTTCAAGATCGTTTCCCTAAAGTTGAATAATTTGAATTAGAATAAATACTTACTTTATTTTGGTATAATCTCACTGTTGTTTGTGCCTTGAACAATTTCCACTTCATCTCTTAAATAAATGAAGTTGAATTTGTTATTAGTGAAGTGTTAGCAGATCATGTGATAGAATGACGGGTCATTCCATCTGTCTCAAGAAAAAGTTATTAAATATACATAAGTCATTCTATAGTGAGATTAATCATATATGGTTCCTAAAATGGACTTATACTTCATTTATCATACTGATTAATATAATAAAACTAGTTTCTACTAAATAGGGACTTCCTGTAGGCCAGTGGTAGGCGATAAAGGCCAGTCCCACTTCGGTTGTGGGTTCGATTTCCACAGCCTTGTCCGACGCAATGGGCTGTCGCCCGTCCTGCAGGTTGTCCTTTTTCTAAAGCTATATTACTATAACATCCCATCAATAATAAAGAAAAACTTCTATCCTTAAACAATACTAACTTATGTCCAACATAATCCATTCCAATCTTTAGGCTTATCCATAATACTGCAGTACACTCTCATAATATAGTGAAAACGATTACCAGAGATTTAATACCATCATTGATCCCCATATATCATAAGATATGTCTTGTTGGTCACATTCCAAACATTCAAAGGCCTTAATCATGTATTCTCTTAAAGAATGAATACCCATTGAACCTTAGTGAAAACATGAATACTGTCAAAAGTTAACTCTTTCCACATACCAAAATCCAAAAACTCTATATACTCAAACCATAATATAACCTTCTCCTTATATCAGTCATGAGCTCATGAATACTATCAAACATTTAATTTTCTCCTTATCCCTTCATTATGCGCATATCATCTACATTCCAAAAATATCTGAATAACCTTTCATGGATATTGGTAACATTAATCATACACTTTCAAAACTCAAGGAAAGACAATAGTGTAACAATCCTTAGATGTCTCTTTATTCCATAGTACCATGAGATTACTTATACAACATTACACATGATAAACATATAATCATTCCACTACATTCTTAAACCATTAACCGAGATTCAACAATTATTTCATCTCACATATCATTTGTAGTCTCTTCATCATCATCCACATAAATACTACCCATACGACCATACTGATTCTCTTCATGAGTCTTTCCCTTAGGACATTGGTTTGCATAATGCCCATACATTCCACATTTAAAACACTTAACCATTTTTGATGTCGTAGCAATACCATTATCCTCATCCATGGTGTTAACTAAACCTTTTCCTTTGTACTTACTTGCTTTGTGTCCTTCTTTTCCACACCCAAAGCATCTTCCAGTTCCCTTGAAACATTCCCCTTGATGCCTCTTCCCACATGATTTACATAGGGGGAATTAAACTTTCTTTCCTCTATGATCATCATGAAACTCCATCTTTCTCTTATTAGCCAAGTCAGGAAACTTACCAAATTTGAGTTTATTGATCATATTATGAGATTGCTGATTCGGCATAATAATGATGGTTGGACTTCCAAATCCTATTTCATTTGGTTTCTCATGAATAATATCATTCCATTGTCCATAATATCCTCCATTATCGTGAATCTTCTTGTTTCCAGCCATTTTCAAAAACCCAAAAAGAATAGTGTTAGAGGCAAAAATCATAATAAAGGGGGAGTAACTTCAATATCTAACATCTTAGGTTTAATATAATATCGTTACCATAATTCTAGGACTATATCCTATATGTATACTTATCCTTAGGGACATCCCTAGACATACCTTAGAAATATCTCTAGGGATCTCACTAACGTTTTCGCATCCTAGTTTCCAAAGGTTGACTAAACCTCCCTCTGATACCAACTGTAGAGACCCGAAGCTTGACGTACATGGACATTACATTACTTTTGCGGAATACTTAGTACATAACAAAACACACACACAAGGATCGTAATAGTTTAGTGTCTTTGGAAACTCGGAATATAATCTTCTAATCGTGGTGAAAGATCTTCAACATCTCCCATAAAGATCTTCCTTTTTTTTATACCTAAAACCTTTCTTTATATCCTGGGGAAAAGAAAACATAAAAGGGTGAGCTCAAATGCTCAGTAAGGGTAAACAAAAGAAATATCAATCACATCATATACATAAGAACATAGCTTTTGGAAATCTTAACCTGCAAAAGAGATCATAATATCATAACATGGGATAAATCATAGAAGTGAAATTTAATCCAAATAATCATAACTTAAAACATTAAACTTTGTGGAATGCACACATAATCATAGAGAATCATTTCATGTTAGTCAAGACTCATTGCCAAGACTATCTTAGTGGACAAAGTCCCTTTCTGAACCGAGTCACCCTCGTTTCAGTCCTGTTTCACTGAACCGGTATAACCTACCATTCCAGTCATGTCTATCTCATGAGATATAAAATCTTTACCCAATGAATTGGAGGGAGATATAGGTCCCACCCATCTTATAATGAATCCTTTCTTATGTGTGCCACATAATCATAAATCATACATCATCGCATAACACATGTAACAAAAATGGGATTCTTGAAACATCATGACATCATAAAACAAATCATATAAGGTAAATGACTTCATAAAAATAATTCCCTCACAACATAATCAAATAAATGTAATAATAGGGATAAAAACAGAACCCTTTATTATCTTAGATGGAAAATAATTTTGATAAAACACTTGAACTCCATTCTTGAGGAAAATATCCATTCTTCTTCAAAAACATTTTTCCTTTCTTAACATGTCATACAACTTTAAACTAAAAGAAGTTGATTAAAAATAAACTTGAAAACTTGTAAAGGAAGCTTCTTAGAAATAATTTTTTAAAAATCCATTCATGCCGTATAAGTTAAAAAAAACATTCTTCCCGTACTTTTGTCGAAAAAGTCAAAAAGTACCTCGTACGAAAAACGACAAAAGATTCCTTTCATATCTTTTACTAAAAACTCACCGAAGGGTAAAATTGGATTTAAAAAAATTGTAGGTGGATGGAAATAATATTAAATATTGAGGAAACATGGGTGTGGATGATAAAATACACCCCAGTAAATACCAAAGTATAAACAATCTCGGATAAAAATGAGATTGAGATATTTCCCTTACCTTAGGTCCAACTTGCTTTGTAAGTGTCCGAACCTCCTGTATAATGATTTAAATCATGTTATTGACTTATTCCAGAATCATATTCATTGTTATTATATCATATATGGTCCACTTATGACTTTATATTACCCGTTCTTTTGTAAATTCATGTTAAAGTAGCGTTTTGGGTAAAATCGTCTCATTTGTCGTTCGTGTTTTTAACTTGTAATTATTCATATGATTACTTAGATCATGATTACTTAATTCCAGAATATAAAACATGATTTATATATATATATATATATTCAGAATATACATATTTATAATAAATCAGTAAATGGAAAGAAATACACCGTTCATGGAGACGGTAGTCCGTACGTACGCATGAACGCTGTTTTCGTTTCCTTATTGAATTGAATGAAATTAAGTAGATGACATAAATATAAATAAATCCAGTATCATTATTATGTCATATATTTAATTAGTACTTACTATATATACTTTATAATCATTCATGAATGGTTAATCATTGAGAATGAATCTCATCGCGTCGTGGAGACGGTAGTCCGTACGTACGCACGGGCGATGATATTGTTCCCATGGTCGTGGAATTGTGTTGAAGTGTATGTATACTATTTCAGTATCAATATCAATTTATAATAATCATATATATTTACTCATTACACCATTATACCCATCCAATTAAGGTGGTGGCGGAAAATAGATTACACCACGGCGTGAAGACGGTATTCCGTACGTACGCACGCGCGGTGATTTCCTTTTTCCGTAGGATGGATAGAAGGTTAATTAGAGTTGTTTAATATTTATAATAACATATCAGTATATTAGAAATACTGATGTTATTAATTTATTATGAAACAACTAAAGAAGTAGAAGTTGAAGAAGAAAGAAATTGAAAAAGATCGGTAATGGATATTACCTCTTTTTGACGCGCCTTTTCTTAACCTCCACTTAAAGAACTAAGGATGGTCTTTGAAGAAGACCAGGACCTCTAGGATAATACTAGGGAAGTGGAGAAGAGATTTTGGCAGGGGTTGGCCAAGCTTGAAGGCTCAATGTTGTGTGAGGAAGAGAGGGAGGAGGTGCCCTTTTATAAGGGAGGAGAGGGGCACCTTTGGAATAACTAAAAATATTATTTTATTATAAAGTCAAGTTCAGTTTTAAATAGCTCCAAATTGATTTATTTATAGTCTAAGGTGGGGATGGGTCGAAATCCTCTCATCCAATAGGATTTAGAAAAGTTTAGGTTATTATTTTAACCTTATCAATTAGATTTAACTCTAAGTTAAATAATTTAACTTTTACCGTGTCTTTTTGTTTTCTTACACTATATGGTTAATAAACTTACCATAACAAGACAAACGAACCCCAAGTTGTTTAGTATTAATATATATATCCTTATCTAAGTCATTTGGCCGAACCTTAGATTTTTAGGAATTAAATAACAATTGATAATATAATATTTGTTTTAAAAACTAATTTATGTCAATTTTGACAATATTTGGTACATGATTTTTATGAAATTTATAAAAGAATTATAAGTTCTAAACAAGTTACTTAAATCAACAATAACATGTCATATTAACCTAGAAAATTAGTTTAAGTCATAAAAAGTCTTAAATTACATTTATTTGGGCATTTATAACATCAATTATGTTAATTTTTCTTTAAAAGGTAATTACTGCATAATTGTTGTGTCATAAATAAATTAAATTATTTAAAGACTAAAAATTACAAATAAAATACAATTATGTAGGAAATCTTTTTAGATTTCTAATGAATATTTATAGTCGAATTTATCTTATGTATAACCCCATATTAAAAATGTTTTAGTAAATAAACTTTGATTTTAACTCTTTTATCTCTTCTTTGAATTAAATAATAATAAATGTCCTAATCTAATCCAAGTGGGCCTAAATGATAATATTTTACAATTAATGTTGTTTTTGGTCGAGATACACTTGTCCAATAGAATTAGGATATGTGTTAGGGTAATATTAATATCATTCTTACCCTTAATTACCCTATTTACTTTTAACCGTGGTAAATAAAAGTAAAAAGTTACTATTCAACAAAAATTATTTTCATCTCATTGAACCACATTTTACT
Organism: Viscum album; assembly: GCA_963277665.1. Lineage (NCBI taxonomy): Eukaryota > Viridiplantae > Streptophyta > Magnoliopsida > Santalales > Viscaceae > Viscum > Viscum album. Next base: position 1,875,855,138 of record OY728143.1, on the reverse strand, counting down.
TACTGACATCAACCGTGTGTCTCGGATTTTTGAAATTCCATTCACAGAAGCGTTAAAATTATGTTTTATGAAAAAATCAGTTTTTTTTAACTACCACTTAGTAGTTTCACTATTCATCAAAAATTGATGTTGTTCAGAACAATGCCAAAATTTCATCCTAAGCTATATTTCATATTACAAATTAAAAAATGAAGTCTATTTTACCAAATTCATATCATAGAAGTTGCATTAATTAATTTTATAATTAAATCCTGCTGTTAAAACAAATAGCGTGTTTTTAAGAAACAATATCTATCAAAAGATTGACACTTGTTTATGCCTGGTTTAAATGTGAAATTACATCCAATGACCAACATTGTATTGAATTGTAAAAATATATTCTAAATATACTTTAAAACCACTAAAATTAATAATTTATCACTATTAATTATTTTGATTGAAAAAGTAGTTTTTAACTAAAATTTAGTAATTTTCACTATTCATCAAAATATGAAAGTTATCCGAAAAGTACCAAAATTTCACCTTAGGCTAAATTCGATACTAAGAATCCAAAAATGAAGTCCATTTTGAGAGCTAAAATTTCTAAAATTTTAAAAGGTGGTTATTACTATTCATAACGGCTAGTTATAATAATATTTTAATAGCATATCGTTGTTTAGTGAAACTCGGTATTGCGTACTACACACGCTATCGAGGAAGGTCACGATTGCGTGTAATGCAAGGCAAGTCAAGGATGTGTGTTGTGCAAGCTAATTTTTGTGTAACGTACCACACAAGACATTAATAAAATTAAAAAGAATATTTTTCATAAAATCTCGGGCTGTTACAGTAAGAGGGAATAAAAATTGGTTGAGTACTAGGAACTATGTCAATAGAAAACTCAACCTCTATCAATAGTGGAAAAATGTAGAATTCAGAAGGAAAAAAGTCAAAAAACTCAACAAACAATAGAGGGAGATAAAAAATCAATGATTATTTCTCCATATTAAAGGAAAACCCAGATATAAATTTCCCCAACTCTAGATAATAAGGTCTATCCCTACTCAACCATGAAACCTATTCTTGTTGAAAGATATGACACACACAATCGGGTGTAATAAAGGATATCCGATGAAGATAAAAAAATATAGGCTTTATTGGAAATGGGCCAATACATCCCTAATATGACATCATGTAGTTCCATGTCGAGAACTAGAAAAATCCAAGTAAGTTTTAAATTCTATATAGAGAAAACACAAGTGGGACTATAAAGACTCTGCTCGCTCTTCATACTAAGGGGTGTAGAAATATCCATAACATAAGATTAAAGCTCCATATAAAGATTTAGAAAATTAAAAATACAAGTTGAAATAAATGAATGTGATGCACCTATATCAAATAGAGCGGTTACTAAGAATGAAGATATAGTTATAGTACCTCACACAGTCGTCAAAACCATATTTTCTTCATTTGGAGACTCTTCAACTACGTAAAAATCTTGATTCTGGATACCTTGGGATAGAAGCCTCTTGTACATGAAGCATATGATTTAACCAAAGTTCTAGAAGGAACTAACGATCCTATTCAACTATGCATAGTAGAAAATATATGTAAGAACCTTTGTAAGTGACCTGAATATCTGCAGAAGCTAAAATTCTTAGGTGCCTTAGTGAAAACCCTCTTTGAATGCCCTAACTTTCCACAATGTTATCAAATCGTTGGACATATTCCAAGAACTATAAGAGATGTAGAATGAAACTATTGTAGAAAACCACTATGAGAGTCATCATGATTATGATTTCCTTTAAAGAAACCCATGCTGTCACTGGGAGAGAAGGAAACTCCCAATAACCCAGAATTTCCTGCAAGGTCCATTTTGACCATTAGCATTCTATACAACACATCAATATAAGAATGAAGTCTTAGTAATAATACTTGAGAGAAGATATCATATAATAGTCCAAACTTGAACCATCAAGTAATAATATTATCATTTGATACAATCTCAGGTTCAAACTGCACTAGCTCAACAAAATAATTTTCATACTCCATCACGATCTTGCCAGCCTTCTCATGTTTGGAAAATTATGTACCCTTGGATAACACCATCAGATTTGGATAGAACTAGTCGATGAAAAAAGATTTGAAATATTTACACTCTAATCTATTATGTTTCCTCACCATCACCATCATGTCCTACTATCTCCAACACGATCCTTGAAGCACAAAGGTGGAACACTTCACCTTGATTTCATCAGGTGTCTCCAAGAACCCAAAAAAATTCTTGGTATTTCTCAACCATTCCTCTGCCACTTTAGGATTATTTGATCCCTTGAACACTACTGATTTCTGGAAAAGGAACTATTGAGAATGGTTCTGAAGATCATCCATTTGAGGTTCCACCTATAGATCCTGGATAGGAACTAGTGTTGGTGCTTTTCCAAGATTATGGATAGTACGCACAATCACCTCAACCATACTCGGGTCCATAAGAGGATTCAATTACTGAGGTTCAGAAGAAGCTTCCTACTAGGTCCTATTCACACATTTCCTTAAAGGCATGATTCTACAAAACATTAGTATGAAACAAGTAATATATTATATTAACACTCAAAATGAAAAACAAGGGAAAAATAATCCCAACAAATATAGAAAAGATCTAGATTTCAATATATCCAAAACAAAATCCAAGAAAATTCTATAACTAAAACTGAAGGAATATTTATGAAACCTACCCCTGGTGTATTAAGTTTAATTATGGTTATATAAAGTTAGAAACTTAATCACAACTACCTCCTAAGTCCCAAAAAGAATACAAAAATGTATACTAAATTCAAGGAAAGATTTAAAACCTACACCTTTGACACCACTTTTTCAAGAACTATCCTAAGAACCTTGGTAACCCGATAACAGAGAGGGTCATGACATAGAATAAAGGGAATTCCTAATCCTCACAAGTTGTTTACTAGCACTTGGAATCATAAAAAATGAGATTTAGAATGAATTTTCCACAAACATTATATAAGAAAGGTAATAATACAAAATGCATATAAGAAAAACTCCACAAGGAGAAGTGTACCAAAAGTATAAAAGGTACATAAAAAACTAAAGTACAACAATAAAGTTCCAAAAAATGAAATAAAAGACCATGTACTAATGGAGATAACTATCCATGTCCACTGATCAACAACCATAACCACATCTATGTTGATATTTACCCTTGCTCACACCCAGAAGGAGATAATCTACAAACACCTAAAGGCACAGGTATTGTGTAATATAAAATCCCAGTAGGGTCTCACTAAGTATTCCATAATATATTCTAAAATTTACTTAACCAAATAAAAATCTTTAAATTTTCAAATAAATAGTTTTGGAATTTTGAAATCGTATTTAAACAAAATATGATTTACATTTCAAAAGATGGAATACATTTTAAATGATGTAAATTCATTAAAAAGGATTAAATAAAAACTTTTATATAATTTTTTTTTAAATAAATTAAAAGGCATGAAAAAGAGTTTATAACAATGGAATATATTCATTTGAAATAGAAACAAGAAATAAACATGGTCATATGCCTAAAAAGGTATGATAGTTCCATGTTATTAGAACTCCACACTCAAGGTGAATTTTTTTTTTACATATGTACCTTTGAACTTAGGTCAAAGGGGACTCATCACCATCACCTAAGAGATGTGAGGTGCTACATTTATGTTTTGGAACACTGTTAAGTGCAAAGTTTCATCCAAATAACTCACTAACTACCTATTTATTGCATGTTATCTAACAAAAAATATGTGATGGGAAATTTATTTTAGGAAATATAAAAATAAAATTCTTTCTATTCTCCATTTCAAATATTCAAATTTTCCATTTAAGAACCATAATGGGGTTTTAATCAAAACATGTTTTTTTAAGATAAAACCTAGAGGTTTAAATCAAAACCATTTAAATTCATTTTTTTCAAATAAAATTTGAAATAAATTTCATCAGATTAATTTATTTTTTTCCATCAAACCAATTTTATAATTTAAATAGAACAATTTAAATTTCACTAATTTTAATCAATTTATCAAATACACCCCTATTTACTGGAATTGGTGGTTTTTCCCTATTTGTTTTTCAAAAACAAAATTTTCAAAACAAAATCCCCCAATTCAATGGAATTTGGATTTTAAAAAACTAATTGAAAGAATTTAAATCAAAATATTTAAATTAAATTAAGTAATTTTGGCTAAATAAAAATGTTCGATCATAACAGAACCACCTATATTTCACTGAAATACAACACTCAAAACTGAAACCACCAACTAAAAAAAATGAATAAAATATCTAGGAAATCATCATAAAAAAAAGATTCAACAAAAAAGGGTTTAGATCTATCAACCCCAAGATGATCTATCAAAATCCAAGGAGTGAAAGAGAAAGAGATGAAGAGATATGGAGAAAAATTACTTAAAAAATAAAACCAATACGAAAACAATGATAAATCATGGAAAAAAATGACTTGAATGGTTTTTATAGCTTCAAAAATGAATGGGAGAGGCTCTTGGGTCTAGAGAAAATAAATATGAAAAGTAGAAATAGATATTTCATCCAAGCAGCCTGTTTAAAAACAATATCCATGAATTTATAGGAGGTGTAACCTAATTAAACCTTATGAAATTGAAAATTCCCCAAATATCTGAATAACCTAACTTATTTTAATAAAAATTGGATTTATTATCATTATAATTCACATGTCATGTAACTATATTACACGATGTGTAAATTCCCAAAAGACTACAGAATGAGTAGGTTTTCATGATGAGATTCCAACAAATCTATGACTTCACCATTATATGTATCCTCACAATTTATTCTTTTTCTACCAAAAAAATGAAAAAGTAAGAGCATGAAAAGGATTTAAACATACTTAACATAATAGTAATGGGATGTTACAAACATGGCTTATGTCTTATGGAACATAAAAGTGAGATTAGAAAACACTTACTACTTGAGTAACCTAAGAATCATGATCCAAATGAATTAATAACATCAATTTAAATATTTTAATATCATTACATATTGTAAATTAATTATATAACATATTATAGGTATGTATATACATCACACAAAATAAGTGAGTGGTGAAAATGGCATGTATCTCATGTAAATAAAAAGTGAGATAAAATTCTCTTACTTTATGTCTTGAATCTCTTCGTACTCATAAAAAAATAATTTATAATAAATATAAGTTTATTATAAATATTTTAAAGAACCATATTATTATATCTAATACCATATATTTTTTTATTATGACTTTATATTACCCTCTTATTAACAATTCCAATTTAAGGTTTCGCTTCGAGTAATATCCAATTTGTTTTTCATATGTGTCTTAATTTGTTATGTTTTTGGTCCTTTACTTATATCATTATTTCCAGAATGTAAACCATGATATTAATTTCATGTATATTTATTATATATTTATTTATTATAATATACAAATGACATAAATATGAAATGGAAGACACCGTTCATGGAGATGGTAGACCGTGCGTACAATGAATGTTGTTTCTGTTTAATTATTGTATTGATAGAAAGAAAGTAAATGACATATATGTATATATATAAATACTAATTCTAGTAAAATTATTATTTCATATATATCATATACATTTAATACAACCCAACCTTAATACATTTCATGTAGAGTGTGAACAAATCACATCGCTTTGAGGAGACAGTAGTCCACATTTCCTGAAACAAAATTATCATAGTTAAAAAAATAGAAAGAATAAAGGAATAATCTATATAAAAATTACAAAAGAATAAATAAATTATAAATATAAAATATATCATATATAAATATAATTTCCATCATAATTACTAACCATTAATGATGGTAAATGAAAAATGAACAACATCGTTTCTTGAGGCGGTAGTTTTCCATACACAAGAATGGTAAGTTCGTTACCAATTTCATGGACGTGTGTGTAAGAGTAGGTAGAACAATTATCATAATAATATATCAATATATTGAGTATAATATGTCTATTATGTATGAATTATTTAATAATAATTGATTTAGTGGAGAGGGAAAGTAAAATAAAGGAGCCTGCAGAAGGACATTACCTCTTGTTTGGATAACTCCATATGGTTTGCACCAAAGGGATTCCTTTGTTGGGTTCATACCAAAATTGAGGCTTCAAGGAGTAATTTCAAGATTTTGGGAAGTTAATTTCATATATCATCATAGATATTAAGTGTATTGTGTTTTGTGAAGAAGGGGGAGTGGCATTGACCTCTTATAGGGGGCACACACTTGGAATTTTTTAAAACGTGTTAGGTGTACCCATTTTTGTACCAAACTAATGTCATAAAGAACAAAAAAACACTCAATAATGGAAGTTTTATGGGATAAATATGGCCATATATGGGAGTTATAAAAGTTTCTAGGTCATTTTATCCCTTTATATTAAGTTTTAGACCCTTACTAATCTTAAATTTACGAGAACCAATGTATTTAATTTTAATCACTTTCACTAATATTTTTGGTAAAAAATAAAGTTGATCATACCAAAATATAAAATTTAGAATGATTACTAAATTTTATATCCATTTTTATAAATTCAATTCATAGAATCAGAAAAATTATGTTTAATATTAATCTCACAGATGTAGCGAGAAAGCGGGGTTTTTATGTTAGAATGTTCAAAAGTTTAATAATCTTGTATATCTAAATTCAAAAAAAAAAGATTTCAATGAAATAAATTGTATTAATATTTTTATAATTTATCTATAGTGAATTTAATACCAAATTAAAATAAAAATTAACTATATAAATATTTTTTATAAAAAAATTATTTTTGAATTAAAATTTAGTATTTTTCACTATTTACCCAAAAATGAAGTTTCTCAAAAAAATCCAAAAATTCCTCCCTAATAATATTTTGACATTATAAATTCAAAAATTATTTTTATTTTATAAAATTAAATTTCTAAAAGTTTCTAAAATTAATTTTATTATTTTTCACAAAAGTACCAAAAAATAAGTTCTTTTGAGAAAATAGCATTTCCAAACATATAAAGACTTTAGAAAAAATTATTTGTTTTATCATCATTATGTTTTATTTATATAAAAAAATATAAAAAATATTTTAAAAGTTTTTGTTACTATTTATATTATTATGTTTAACGACTATGTTATTATTATATCATTTTATTAATTATAATAAAAAAATGTTGTCTCGTAAAATCTTCATGCTGTGTGTAACACAAGCTAAGTAGGCGTCGCGTATAATGCAAGACAAGTCAGTGTTTCATGTACTGGAAACTTATCTTGGGTTATATTATAACAAAATCATAACATGGTTTAGTATATAAAGAAATAATTACTTGGTTCTTTCATATAAGACAAGCTATATTCAATGTTGTGTGAAATGAAAAATATCAAAAAGAATAAATTATTTCATAAAAAATATTTCACAAAAACTCAGGGTGTTACATTATTCCCCCCTTTAAAATAATTTCTCCCTCGAGATTCATCTGATTATTAAATGGATAAATACTTTTAAGTCTCTTTAATATAAACCCACATCATAAAAATGAACACTAAAACTTCCTTTAGAAAAAGAATGTTGTAACCATAACAATTACCCAAAGTAACTCATATCTAGGTTTCCACATAGAAGAACATAGGTGGCTAGTGAAATCATAGGCATGGGAGAGAAATACAACTATCATGTTCTAGAGGAGAGTGATAGAGAACATGGTCAGGAGAAAGTCAAAAATCACAAATACAAAAATCAAGAATGATCTAAGGGACCATTTGATTAATTTGAAAACAAGTTACTAGGATAACCTTTTCAGTTTCAACATTTTTTTCCTAGAGTTGAATAATTTTCATGATAAGTTATACATAATTTATTTCATTCCCTTTCATAAGAAAAATATAACCCTTTGGTCATTTCTTAACCAATTTCTACTTCACCTATTTCTCCAAAAAGGAAGGCAGATCTTTCATTACCGAAGAACTAAGAGATCATGAGATTCATAAGTCATCCCATATCTCTTTAGTTACAATAAATAAAAATTTATTAGAGAAGGTTATCCAGTATGAATAAATCCTCATGTTCTGATATAATACCTTAATCTCAAATACTTCATCTGATTTTTAACTTAAAAATTACAAAAATGGTTAACCATATAACCCTTCTGAAAGTTGAAAATCCAAAACTTTAGAAATAAGTTCACTAAATAATCTTAATACTGATAAACCATATAATAAAGTATCTCTTGGTTTTTACATTCCAAACTTGTGAATAACCTCATCGTATATTCTCTTGAAACATGGTAATAACCTAAATTACCTTAAGCACTCTTCAAAAACATGCATGCTTCCTTTTTCCAATGATTACTAGATATATTCATTAAATCCAAGGAGTTGTAAAATTCATCCTTGACAACATTGAATACTTTTTTCAAAAAATACTTTATCAGTTCTGAGGTAATAATTATAATCCAATTTACTTTTTCATATCCACTATATTGTTATCCAAACATCACTATCACAACATCTATATTTAATTAAGGGTCACCTTCCCTTAATCAAAATATCACATTTCCATGAAATCACTTTTCTACCTCACCAAAACCATTCAACATATCCTTTAAAATATAAAATTAAAAACATATACTGAAAATAATTATATATTTCATGATTCATATAATATAATCATTTAATTATATAACATATAAATCATCCAACTGTATTCTAATACCATTTACTTAGGATTAATTCACTTATTACTTAATAAATATCTCTTAGAATATGAAATATGAATCATATCTTAACATTTATTAAACTCAATTTAAACTTTTTTATCAAAAATACTATTATAACAACACATAACTTTCATATATCATTTGTAGTCTCTTAATCATTAGTAGGAAAACCATTACTTATACCGCCTTGCTAATTCTATTAAAGATCCTTCCACATAGAAAATAAATTTTCATAATTCCTATACTTTCTACATTTAAAGCATTCATCAATTGATAATTTGTTAGGGAGGCCAACATTCCCATCCATTTTGTTAACTAACCTTTTCATTTCCCCTTTGCAGTTACTTTCTTTCTGAACTTCTTTCCCAAAATCAAAACATTTTCTATTCCTTTTAGACATACACTTGGGTTTTTCTTTCCAAATTCTTGATATGTAGGAAATTTAATTTTATTTCTTTGATGGTCTTCTTTACCTGAATTCTTAATGATCTCTTCCCCCTCTTCTTCTGTGAGTCTTAAAGTTAGTTAAGGTACACATTGTTAATCATGTTCTGTGAAAACTGATTAGGCATGATTACAAACTTCTTCACTACAGTGATCACCCCATTTGACTACTCATTAGAAAGTTTTCTATCACATTTATTGTTAACCCACTTCCTTCTGGTTCCATCCATTGACTTAAACCAAAAAGCATAGAGTAAGAACATGTGTCATAGTGAGGAACCACATAATCATGAAACCCCATTTTGTCTAAATTTTGACACCTTATTTAATCTATGACACCATTGGTTAATTCTAGGTTATTAATATACAACATATTTTTAAATCCTTAATGATAGTTTATGAAGAGTTTGTGAATTGCTAAAGAATATCCCCTAGGAGTGTCAAACCAGGTTCTTTGTAAGTCCCATTATCATGTACTAGGTTATGCTCGAGTCAAGCTCGACACACATTGTAATAATTTCTACTCCTAGGTACATCTATACCAAAACCAAATCCATTTATAGTATCTATAAGGGGATGAAATTCTAGGAAACTACTCACTCCATCCTTTACCAAAATTCCAATACATTTTCCTAAACATTAAATTATCCTTATATTTATCCATAGAGACAACCCTATACATATCCTTAGAAATATCCATAGGGATATCACAAAATATTTCTCATCCTAGTTTCTAAAGGTTGACTAAACCATTCCTTTGATACTAACTATAGAAACCCCATCTTAATATACATATAAATTACATCATTTTTTGGAAAACTTAGTAAATTACAAAAATAGATGTCAAAAGATCATATTAGTCTAGTGCCTTTGGAAACATGGAAACATGGAAACATAAACAATGATACAAGAGTGAGCTAAATTATATCTGAATAGGATCATAATGACTAGAAACCTTCTTATAAACATCATACATAATACATATTTTCATATCATATGGGAGGAAACATAAAAAGGGGTGATCTCAGATGATCAGAAACGGTAAAAAAGAAAGATAAGTTAACATAAACATGAGAATAATGGTATAAGAATGTGATAATAACATTATCAGATCATACCTTTCAAATCAATGATCATAAACATGAATCATGGCATAAATATTAACAGTTCGTAAGACATGAATAATAATATAATAGGAAACATTATACATGAAATCACAATATATAAATAATACATAGAATTGTGGCATAAACTGTCACGACCCGTCCTCAGGGCCCGTGTCGTGACTACCCCAAGCCTGCCTTCCATAGGCCAGGGGCTGGAGACTAGCACCAAAGGCGTAAAATCCCAATAACTAGGAAGGCATTGCCTTTATAAAAGAAAACAAGCACCACAGAGTACAAGCGGAAGCAAAACACTAAGTACAAAAGAAAAGCTGAAAAGTAAATGGGCCAGAATACAAACCCAAAAGAAAGTACGACTACAACCGAACAAGGTACAACAACAAAAGACAAACAGCTGGAAGTAGGAAGCAGCTCCTGGGTCGTCCTCCTCAGATCCTACCTGAAGGGTAGGTACAGATGGCGCAACTCTTGGTCGTCCACCACGGATCCTACCTGAAGGGTAGGTACAGATAGCCTCCTCCACGCTCTCGTCCGTCAACCTCCTCTGTGAGTCGTCACATAGTGTAGTCCACCTCTGGGTACTGACTCGTCGTGTGGTCCACCTCCGGGTATAGACTCGTCGTGTGGCCCACCTCCGGGTACTGACTCGTCGTGTATTCCACCTCCGGGTACCGTCCAGTCCTCAAACACTCGGCCTCCGTCAGCACTGCCCGTCGTCTGCAACCAACACAACGAGGTGCGGGCATAGCCCGTGTAGGGGTGAGTATAACGATACTCAATAGGGACCCCGATACCCTCAAGGTCTCACTAAACCAACAAGGATAACCACAAAGAAGATCTCAACAGATAACCTCTACTTAGGTATATGCCCATACATATACCTAAGTTATCAAGTAACCCATCTCAATCATGAGGAAACACAAGGATCATGAAATCAACGGATAACCACTACCCAGGTATATGCCCATACATATACCTAAGTTATTAAGTGACCCATCTCAATCATGAGGTAAACACAAAGGTCAAAAGTCTCAGCTCAAACCAGGATTTTCATTATCGAAACCATAACTGCTGAAGAGATCCGTCTCTGGAGTGTACAGTGGTCCTGTCATGACTCCGAGGTACAGCTCACTAACCTAAGATTGCTGAAGAACTCCACCCATTGAGTACTGTGGGCCAGCTGCTACAACCAAGCGCTCCCATGTGCTGCTACAACCAAGAGCACCTCTGTCGTGGGTCTTCCGCTACAACCAAGCGCTCCCATGTGCCGCTACAACCAAGCGCACCTCTGTCGTGGGTCTGCTGCTACAACCAAGCGCTCCCATGTGCCGCTACAACCAAGCGCACCTCTGTAACACACCGAGTCGTTCGATCAGCAGTCGTCTGGGTCTCAGCCAGCTACACGGTCTCTGTACTCCGCACGCTCGTCACTAGGAAGGTCCGCTCCATGAGCTACAGGTCGATACTCCAAGTATCTCAAAGTCCCACTAAGAGGTATCTCAAAGTACCGCCTCGTCATAGGGGTCCGAACGCAACAGACGGCGTGTCAATCGGACGCCCGGTCTGTGAGTTACTAGCCTTTTCGTCCCAGGGGCCCGGTTGGTTTCGTGAGCGAACCAATTCCGGCCGTATCTCAACTGTACCCCGAACTCTCATAGGGTATACTCATAGGGACTGTTTCTCAACGAGATCACCAACGCCGCTGACGGTTTGTCAAACGGACGTTCTGTCAGAAAGGTAACAGCTTTTCCGTTCCAGGGGCCCGGTTGGATTTCAGTGCGATCCAACCCAGCCACTATCCATCTGCATCCAAAACTCGGGCGGAGGATGCCAAAAGTTCCGTCCCATCAAGAGGAATTCAACGAAACAGACGGCGCGTCAATTGGACGCCCGGTCTGTGAGTTATTGGCTTTTTCGTTCCAGGGGCCCGGTTGGTTTCGTGAGTGAACCAAACCGACCGCACTCCGACGACATCCAATCCTCGAGCGGAGTAAGCCAAAAGATCCTTCTCACTTAGAGAAATCCAACAAAGTCGACGGCACGTCAATCGGACGTCCGGAACTCAAGTTACGAGCATTTCCGCTCCGAGGGTCCGGTTGGTTTCGTGTACGAACCAAACCGGCCGAACTCAAAGTTCTCCGAAACCTTGAGTGCGATATACCGAAACGACCATCTCGATCCAAGGATCACGTTGCCGCTGACGGCGAGTCGTTTAGAGGCCCGTATCCCAAGTTACGGGCATTTGACCGGAAGTGGTCCGAAAACAGGGGGTCTGGGCCCGGGGCGACCCGGCCCGACCCCCCCTGGGTCGGCCGAACCGGGTCGACCCGACCCGGGTCCGACCCGGATGGGCCCATCCCGGCCCGGCTTGGTCCGGTCCGGCCCGACCGGCCGGCCCGCCGGCCGCGGCCAGGCAGTCGCCGCGGAGCGGCGAGGGTGCGCGCAACCGCCACCCTTCGCCTCTAATTGAGGCCGGCGTTTCGCCAGCTGCCCCTGTTCCGGCAGCGCGCCGCCGCCGCCTTCCGCGGACCACCGAATGCGCTCCGGTGGTCTGTTCTTCCTGCCGTCTTCGCCTATGGTCCCTCCGGGACCGCATCTTCACTGCGAAGGGATTCAAACACCCAAACGGCCTGCTTCGTTGTCACCCGTCAAACTGCACGTCAAAAACGAAACGCGCCGTCTTCGTGGTTCTACGGCGCGACGTGTTGGTGCCACGCCCCTTCGCCGCGGCTCCACTCTGGCCGCGACACCTTCGACTTTCTTCGACGCGGCGCGACGGCATCGCGTTCTTGTTCGGCTTCTCGGCGTGGCGCGACAGCGTCGCGTAATACTACCGAGCGATTCTCGCGTGGTGCGATGGCACCACGCCATCCCGTTCCATCCTTATTAGAAACAATATCAATAATGGAGGAGGGTCGGCCGTGTTTGTGCGGTCCGACCCCCTCTCGTTAATCGATAACAACTGGTTGTAAAATCACGAAGGATGACAAGATAGAATTCACGAACAAAATAATTAAATAATAAACTTCAACATCAATCCGCATGAACGAACGATCCGCGGATCAACCTGGAATTGGTTGGTCTACGCTCGTCGTTCTTTTCTCAGAAGATAAGAGAATACCAAAAATAAATTCCCCTACCTCGATTCAGATATGGTGCACGTCAACAACCCTCGGAAGACGAGCGTCGCGGAGGTCGGGCGTCGTGGGGAAAGAACGTCGACTCCGTTGTCGTCGAGGTGCGTTCGAAGGGGAAACGTCATTGGAAGAAGACGTCACGTTCTTCGGCGGAGATGTTCTTCGTTGGAGGTGTTTTTCACGTTCTTCGTCGAAGGTGTTCTTCGTGTTCTTCGTTGATGTTGAAGAAGAAGAAGACTTAACCTTTTCTCTCCCAAGTCTCCACCACAAGAACAACTAACCCCAAAATAAAATAATCCTCCCACTTATTTTATTAACCCAATATAGGTTTTGAATTTCAAGAGTTTGAAAATTCAAAACCCACATTTAAATCACTTAAGTTATTAACATAAGATGTTATAAAATTAAGGAGGTGTTAAGTTATCAAAACTTAAATGGGGGGTTTAGAGGGGTTAGGAAAGTTAATGAATTTGAAGAGGTGGGGAGGGGTTCGTGTGGGCCCCACCCTTTCAAATATCCACACATGGGAAGTTGGATGGATGTGGGCCCACCACCAACTTCCCATGGGAGAAGTTAACAACTTAACATGAAATAAAATTGATTTAACAATTTTATTCACTTTTTTTTAATAAAACCCCAAAAATTAACTTCTTCTCCCGCACAAACGCAACTACAGTAAAGGTTCCCTTAAGCGATTACCGGCGTTGGGAGTTCATTGGTGCAATCGGATTTCAATTCTAAGCACCGGTTCAAAAGATAGAAATTCCCACTCGCTCGTTCACTGAACGTACCCGATCCAAACTTCGGAAATTAATTCCAGGCACACCGGGCCTCGGAATCAGGCGCCATCAGAAACCGCGTTCTTGTAAAATTCCAAAGAAAATTAAGAAAAAATTTTCATTGAAATTTCAGGGTCTTTACATTACTCCCACCTCAGGGCTTTACATCCCCGTAAAGCTTCAACACAAACTAGAGTCACAAAAGCGGTACAGAGCACGCATCTGAGCCTTCCGCTCCCATGTGCTTACCTGGAGGTTCCGTACTACCAAAGAAAGTGCACCCGAGGAATCGATCGTCCTCGTAGGATCTGCTCCTGTCGATCCTCGATCCCCACTGGAACCTCCGTGAAAGACACCCCATCATCATCGTCCAGCTCCTCATGGTCGATGATATGTGAAGGGTCGAGCACGTATCTCCTCAGTTGAGATACGTGGAAGTCATCGTGCACCTAGTACAACTGCGGTGGATGGGTCAAGCGGTAAACCACCTTGCCTACCCAGCTGAGGACCTAGAAAGGTCCGTTGAACCTCGGAGATAACTTGCCTCCCTGGCCATATCGCCGTAAAGCTCGTCGAGGTGAGACCCGTATAAGGACGTGATCATCATCCTCGAACTCCAGAGGTCTCCATTTTCTATTAGAACTGGAACTCAAAAGACTGCTGCCACGAGGGTAAGGTTGACCGAATCAAGAGTGATCGGTCGTACCCTCCTGTGAAAGAGTTTATCCTGTTCTGCCTGGGGTTTCCTTTTCACCGACCAAGGAAAACCCATCCCGATGTTTTCCTAAAACTGTCAATTTTAGTATGAACAGTTATTTCCCATTCCATACTCAAACTAACGTCGTAAGGCCTCGATGCTGCCACCAAGATATTTCCAACCGGAACTCTCACCTCGAGGGTCTGACCACACCGTCGGCGTAAGTGTGATTATAGAGTCTCCTCCCAAGGTATCTCCAGACGTGAGGGTCAAGTCCACGGCTTACCGGAAACTCTAGGTCTAGAACAAGATTTGTGAAAGAAATGAATGATTCATATCGACGTCTGTTACTACAGCAGCTAGTAGTAGACATAGAATATCCCTTGAATCATTTCTAGAGCCATTGGGTCACACTCCTTGACCACATGCAGCCGCACTCTTCCTCCGCCCTCCATCTCCCTGAGCCTGGCAGGAATAACTAAGGCGGGTAGTTGTATAATGTTAGGATGTACACCACCTCATGCTGCTCTCCTAGCTCTGCCTCCACGTCTGCTGCTTCGTAGACTCATCTTTCCTTTAAGCTTCCTCTTCTTTAACATTTAACACGCCCGAGTCTCTAAGACTGGCACCGGTTTCCTATTTCTTACTGCACTATGTAGTCTTCATCCACTTTTGGATGACCTGGACCTCCTTTAGTCTCACAAGAGCTGCTATGATTTCTTATTTGCTGATAAGATAAACCCGGTCTCATCCCCTGGATGAACCACATTCGTTGCCTAATAAAGTCAATCCTGACATGAATGATGCATTCATGCCATGGATGACGTCGTAAGGCCTCGACGTAACTACTAAGAGATCCAACTGTCACTCTCTCCTCCAAGGGTCGAGTCACACTGTCGGCATTAGTGTGAGGTCACTGGGTCCCCTCCAGTAGAAATCTCGAAAATGAGGGTCAAGTCAACAGTTTTAACCATGACCACTCAGTATCAACCAAACAAAAGGACAGGAAAACAAAAAAAGATAAGTGTCTTTTTATTATTGCAGCTCATAGTACAAAGACACAAATACAACAGCAACATGGAACTAGAAGTACAAAGGACGTATCCACTAGTTCCTCTCCTGCCCACCTGCTCTCAGAGCTCTACTACCTTGTCCACTGCTCGGCTTTTTCTCAAGCACTCGCCGCTTCTTCTGCCTCGGTGGCTCCTCCAGCACCCGCTGATCAACCGTACGAGGATTCGGACAGTCACGTGCCTGGTGACCCTTTCCACCGCTTGAGTAACACAACCTGCTTCTGGAACGCCTAGATCTGTTCCCACCACGGGTGCCCCGCACCACCGGTCCTAAAACCTGAGATCGTTCAACTGCTAGTCTGGTCCTCCTGGACCTCTGCATCATCTGTCTACTGCCCACAGATGACTCGGCTGCTGATCGAAAAAACACGCGGCAAAGGCAGAAGCTCCTGTACACGCTCGGGGTGTAGAGCTACTGGCACAAACTCCACCCTGAAGAAGGTATCAAAGTCTTCCCATGCGAAGGTCATCCCGTCGCAAAACTGGAACAAGTGGCTCCACCACCTGCCTGCTGCTGCCTGAAGGAGGCTGGTAGCAAAGATCACCATGAAGTCTGCAGGCGTCCCCACTAGCCTGAAGACTCTCACCACATCCTCCAGCCAAACCTCAGCCGCATGCGGGTCCGTCTCTCCCCGGAACCTGGGTGGCCTCTGGCACTGGAACTCGTGCAGCACGCTCAAGCGTCATGCATCACCTACTGCTAGGGCTGGTGGCATCGGTGGCCCAACGGGTAGTAGTACCGCTGGTGCCTCCGCTGGTGCCTCAACTGCAAGAGGGCCCTGTACCGAAGCCTCGTCGCTCGACAGGTTGTCAGCACGCACATCCCTCTGGGATCTAGCTGGTCGTCCGAGAAAAGGCATCCTGAAAGAAATAACGTAACACGATCAAACGATTATACCTGGTGAGCTGACCTGGTTTGAGCTGTTTTAAGGGGAAACCTTTGAAAACACACACACAATCAGTGTTTTCGTGCACAAAGTCGAAAATCAGTTGTCAGGGTCCTGGTGTATGGATACGTCGGCCGCCCGCACCAACACTGGACTCCCTGAACTGAAAACCACACTCGGTACTCTTAACACTATTGCTTCACAGAAAGAAAATATCAGAGTTATAAGTTCTACGGTAGAACCGGCTCCCTCTGATACCAATTTGTCACGACCCGTCCTCGGGGACCGTGCCGTGACTACCCCAAGCCCGCCTTCCATAGGCCAGGGGCTGGCGAATAGCACCAAAGGCGTAAAATCCTGATAACTGGGAAGGCATTGCCTTTATAAAAGAAAACAAGCACCACAGAGTACAAGTGGAAGCAAAACACTAAGTACAAAAGAAAAGCTGAAAAGTAAATGGGTCAGAATACAAACCCAAAAGAAAGTACGACTACAACCGAACAAGGTACAATAGCAAAATACAAACAGCTGGAAGTAGGAAGTAGCTCCTGGGTCGTCCTCCTCGGATCCTACCTGAAGGGTAGTTACAGATGGTGCATCTCCTGGTCGTCCACCACGGATCCTACCTGAAGGGTAGGTACAGATAGCCTTCTCCACGCTCTCGTCTGTCTACCTCCTCTGTGAGTCGTCACGTCGTGTAGTCCACCTCCGGGTAGTGACTCGTTGTATGGTCCACCTCCGAGTACTGACTCGTCGTGTGGTCCACCTCCGGTTACTGACTCTTCGTGTATTCCACCTCCGGGTACCGTCTAGTCCTCGAACACTCGGCCTCCGTCAGCACTGCCCGTCGTCTGCAACCAACACAACGAGGTGCGGGCATAGCCCGTGTAGGGGTGAGTATAACGATACTCAGTAGGGACCCCGAGACCCTCAAGGTCTCACTAAACCAACAAGGATAACCACAAAGAAGGTCTCACCAGATAACCTCTACTTAGGTATATGCCCATACATATACCTAAGTTATCAAGTAACCCATCTCAATCATGAGGAAACACAAGGATCATGAAATCAACGGATAACCACTACCCAGGTATATGCCCATACATATACCTAAGTTATCAAGTGACCCATCTCAATCATGAGGTAAACACAAAGGTCAAAAGTCTCAGCTCAAACTAGGATTTTCATTATCGAAACCGTAACTTCTGAAGAGCTCCGTCTCTGGAGTGTACAGTGGTCCTGTCACGACTCTGAGGTACTGCTCACTAACCTAAGACTGCTGAAGAACTCCACCCATCGAGTACTGCGGTCCAGCTGCTACAACCAAGCGCTCCCATGTGCCGCTACAACCAAGAGAACCTCTGTTGTGGGTCTGCCGCTACAACCAAGCGCTCCCATGTGCCGCTACAACCAAGCGCACCTCTGTCGTGGGTCTTCCGCTACAACCAAGCACTCCCATGTGCCGCTACAACCAAGCGCACCTCTGTAACACACCGAGTCGTTCGATCAGCAGTCGTCGGGTCTCAGCCAGCTACACGATCACTGTACTCCGCACGCTCATCACTAGGAGGGTCCGCTCCACGAGCTACAGGTCGATACTCCAAGTATCTCAAAGTCACACGAAGAGGTATCTCAAAGGACCGCCTCGTCATAGGGGTCTCAACGCAACAGACGGCGCGTCAATCGGACACCCGGTCTGTGAGTTACTAGCATTTTCGTCCCAGGGGCCCGGTTGGTTTCGTGAGCGAACCAATTCCGGCCATATCTCAACTGTACCCCGAACTCTCATAGGGTATACTCATAGGGACTGTTTCTCAACGAGATCACCAACGCCGCTGACGGTTTGTCAAACGGACGTTCTGTCAGAAAGGTAACAGCTTTTCCGTTCTAGGGGCCCGGTTGGATTTCAGTGCGATCCAACCCGGCCACTATCCATCTGCATCGAAAACTCGGGCGGAGGATGCCAAAAGTTCCGTCCCATCAAGAGGAATTCAACGAAACAGACGGCACGTCAATCGGACGCCCGGTCTGTGAGTTATTGGCTTTTTCGTTCCAGGGGCCCGATTGGTTTCGTGAGCGAACCAACCCGACCGCACTTCGACGGCATCCAAACCTTGAGCAGATTAAGGCAAAAGATCCGTCTCACTTATAGGAATCCAACAAAGTCGACGACACGTCAATCGGATGTCCGGAACTCAAGTTACGAGCATTTCCGCTCCGAGGGCCCGGTTGGTTTCGTGTACGAACCAACCCGACCAAACCCAAAGTTCTCCGAAACCTTGAGTGCGATATACTGAAACGACCGTCTCGATCCAAGGATCGCGTTGCCACTGACGGAGAGTTGTTTGGAGGTCCGTAGCCCACGTTACGGGCATTTGACCAGAAGTGGTCCGAAAACGGGGGGTCTGGGCCCGGGGCGACCCGGCCCGATCCCCCCTGGGTCGGCCGAACCGGGCCGACCCGAACCGGGTCAAACCGACCCGGGTCCGACCCGGATGGTCCCGGTCTAGCCCGACTCGGTCCGGTCCAGCCCGACCGGCCGGCCGGCCACGGCCAGGCGGTCGCCGCGGAGCAACGGTTGTGCGCGCGGCCGCCACCCTTGGCCGCTAATTGAGGCCGGCGTTTCGCCGGCCACCCCTGTTCCGGCGGCGCGCCGTCGTTGCCGGTCGCCGGTGCCGCCGCGCCGGTGTGGCGCACCGCCGCTGCCTTCCGCGGACCACCGGACGCGCTCCGGTGGTCCGTTCTTCCTGTCGTCTTCGCTTATGGTCCCCCCGGGACCCCATCTTCACTACGAAGGGATTCAAACGCCCAAACCGTCTGCTTCGTCGTCGCCCGTCAAACCACACGTCAAAAGCAAAACGTGCCATCTTAGTGGTTCTCCGGCGTGATGCGTTGGCGCCGCGCCCCTTCGCCGCAACTCCGCTCTGGCCGCGGCGCCTTCGACTTTCTTCGACGCGGCGCGACGGCGTCGCGTTCTTGTTCAGCTTCTCGGCGTGCCACGACGGCGTCATGTAATACTACCGAGCGATTCTCGCGTGGTGCGACGGCACCACGCCATCCCCTTCCATCCTTATTAGAAACAATATCAATAATGGAGGAGGGTCGGCCGTGTTTGTGCGGTCCGACCCCCTCTCGTTAATCGATAACAACTGGTTGTAAAATCACAAAGGATGACAAGATAGAATTCACAAACAAAATAATTAAATAATAAACTTCAACATCAATCCTCATGAACGAACGATCCGTGGATCAACCTGGAATTGGTTGGTCCGCGCTCGTCGTTCTTTTCTCAGAAGATAAGACAATACCAAAAATAAATTCCCCTACCTCGATTCAGATATGGTGCACGTCAAAAACCCTCGGAAGACGAGCGTCGCGGAGGTCGGGCGTCGCGGGGAAAGAACGTCGACTCCATTGTCGTCGAGGTGCGTTCGAAGGGGAAACGTCGTTGGAAGAAGACATCGCATTCTTCGGCGGAGATGTTCTTCGTTGGAGGTGTTTTTCGCGTTCTTCGTCGAAGGTGTTCTTCGTGTTCTTCGTCGATGTTGAAGAAGAAGAAGACTTAGCCTTTTCTCTCCCAAGTCTCCACCACAAGAACAACTAACCCCAAAATAAAATAATCCTCCCACTTATTTTATTAACCCAATATAGGTTTTGAATTTCAAGAGTTTGAAAATTCAAAACCCACATTTAACTCACTTAAGTTATTAACATAAGATGTTATAAAATTAAGGAGGTGTTAAGTTATCAAAACTTAAATGGGGGGTTTAGAGGGGTTAGGAAGGTTAAGGAATTTGAAGAGGTGGGGAGGGGTTTGTGTGGGCCCCACCCTTTCAAATATCCACACATGGGGAGTTGGATGGATGTGGGCCCACCACCAACTTCCCATGGGAGAAGTTAACAACTTAACATGAAATAAAATTGATTTAACAATTTTATTCACTTTTTTTTAATAAAACCCCAAAAATTAACTTCTTCTCCCACACAAACGCAACTACGGTAAAGGTTCCCTTAAGCGATTACCGGTGTTGCGAGTTCATCGGTGCAATCGGATTTCAATTCCGAGCACCGGTTCAAAAGATAGAAATTCCCGCTCGCTCGTTCACTGAACGTACCCGAGCCAAACTTCGGAAATTAATTCCGGGCACACCGGGCCTCAGAATCAGGCGCCATCAGAAACTCCGTTCTTGTAAAATTCCAAAGAAAATTAAGAAAAAATTTTACTTGAAATTTCCGGGCTTTTACATACACATCAATGTATAAAATTAAAAAAAATAGGTTCACTCATTAAGTTAAGGAAATGAAATCAAGACCTCACATAAACTTATGGACATGCAACCAAGTCCATACATAATGTTTTGAACATTCAATCAGGTTCACTAATAACATTGTGAATATGTTATCAGGTTTACAAATAAATTTATAGACATGAAACTAGGTCCATATATAACATTGTGAATGTGTAATTAGGTTCATTAATAACATTATGAACACATAATAAGGTTAACTCATAACATGGTGAAAATGTAATTAGGTTCACACACAAACTTATGAACATGCAAAAAGGTCCATGCATAACATTGTGAACATGTAATCAAGTTAACACATAACATTTATAATCATGAGTCATCCATCATTACCCAATGAATTGGATGGAGATATATGCTCTATTCATCACATAATATGTGTGGCATATGATTATAAACAATAATTATATCATGACCCAATAATTGAAATGGTTATCATAAACATTTCATTTTATCATTACCTATAAAAAAGATATTGGTCTCATAACCATTTCATCTAATCATAACACATGAAAAGATGCATGTTTCAAAAGAATATAACCCATGGAAGAGAAATGGGTGTCATAAGTATAATTCCATAAAAACATAAACCATTCAAGAAAAAATATGAATGGAACCTTTATATCATTCCCATAAGGGCATGATTAACATCAATAGATGTCATCTTAGATGGAAAATAATTTTGAACTATCTTTTAAAAAAATTACATGAGGAAAATATCCTTTCTTCTTTTAAAATTATTTTTAAAACATAAAAAAAACATTTTCCTTGAAAATGAATTTAAAACTTAGAAAGAAGGCTTGAAATAAATTTGAAAACCTTTATCCTTGATAACTTATAAAATAATCTATAAGAAATTTTCATAACTGTTTTCCTTGAGAATATATAAAATAAGCTTTAAAATTTTTTTGAAAACTTTTTTTCTTGAAAAAAATATAAAAGAAGGTTGAAAACATTTTGGAAAACCTTTTTCCATAAAAACTTATAAAAGAAGATTTAAAACAATTAGAAAACATTTTTACTTAAAAAAAATATAAAATAAGATTCAAAACATTTTAAAAAACCATTCCTTTTAAAACACTTTCAATACTTATAAATAAATCTTGAAAACGTTTTGTAAACCATTTCTTTCATAATGCTTTGAAAACTTATAAAAAAAGATTGAAAACAATTTAAAAATAACTTATTTGAAAAAAATTTGAAACTATATAAAGAAATATTGAAAATGTTTTCCAAAAATTTTATTTGAAAAAAAATTAAAATATATAAATAATTCTTGAAAAAAAATTAAAACCATTTCCAAAAACATGCTCTTGAAAGAACACATTTTTCTGACTAAAGAAAGAGGGGTAAAGTTAGACATTCTTAAAAAACAATTCTCAATAATATTATGTACCAAAGAGTGAAAAAATGGTACCAATACAAGAATATGTATTGAATATACAGATGAGAATAAATTTCATGTGTTTTATTGAGATATAAATCATAATATTTCGTTGATGGAAGTATAATCCTAAACAATATTGATAAATGATGATATTATTTCAATAAACTTTTACAACTTGGTAACATTGAATTATACTCCCCATTTATGAAAAAAAATAAATGAAGTTTAAAATAACATGAAAATAAGGATATTAATTATTTAACATGTCAAAGGTATTATATAAACCTCATAGAAAAATATAGGTGCATATCACATCATGTGTCTTAAATAAGGTAAATTGAGACAAAATTAATTTACAAATTTGGTACATTTTGAAACATAAAATCCATGAAATAAATATAATGAAATTTTTATGTAAATACCCATAAATATAGGTATAAGAATCTTATAATAAATTTATGGTCAATATACACACCACCTATAAAAATTATGAGCCTAACATGGCTTGTCTCACAGAAAATAAAATTTATATGAGAAAACCCTCACTATTTACGTAACTTTAGAATCATGATCCATATGAAATAATAAAATAAATTTAAAGATTTTAATATATTTAAATAAAGTAAATTAATGATATAAAATTTAATAGGGTAGTATATACACCACAAAAAATAAGCGAGTGGTGAATATTGCATGTATCTCATGGATATACAAAGGGAGATGAAATTCCCTTACCTTATGTCTTGAATCTATTTGTACTCATATAAACCAACCATATAATAAATATAAATTTATTACTCATATTTTAAATAACAATATTCTTATATATAATACCATATATGGTTTTATTATGACTTTATAATACCCTCTTATTAATAATTCCATGTTAAGGTTTCTGTTCGGGTAATATCCGCTTTGTTTTTTGCACGTTTCTTAATTTGTTATGTTTTTTATCCTCATAATTATATCATGATTTAAAAATTGAAAAAAATTATATTAATGTAAATTATAATCCTTATATATTTATTTATAATAATATATTAATGATAGAATATGAAATGAAATACACTATTCATGGAGAGGGTGTACCTTACATACGCATGAACGTTGTTTCCATTTAATTATCATATTGAATGAAATAAATTAAATGAAATATATATATATATACACACACACATAATAATTATAGTATAATTATTATGTCATATATATAATATAAGTTTTTTGAACCCAACCTTAATACGTTTCATTTATATTGTGAACAGATCACATTGCTTTGAGGAGACGGTAGTCCACACTTCCCCAAACGAAAATATCACAGTTACACAGGTTTATTCTATATAAAAAATAAATAATCATAAAGAAATTATAAATATAAAAATATAATATATAAATATATTATCCATCATAATGACCAACCAGGAAAGGTGGTAAAGAAAAAATGAACAACATCGTTTCGTGAGGAGGTAGTTCGCCGTACACAAAAATGATAAGTTTGTTACCTATTAAATGGAATTGTGTGTAAGTGTTGGTAAAAAACTTATCATAAAAAGATATCAGTATATTTAGGATAATTAGGATATTATTTATGAATTAAATGATAATAATTAAGTTAGTGTAGAAATAAAATAAAAGAAATAATCTTGAGGAAGGGTGTCACCTCTTCTTTGGGTAACTCCTTTCAGTTTGAACCAAAGGGCTTCCTCCGTTGTCCTTCCACCAAAAGGGAGGATTCAAGTAGTAAGATAGGGATTTTTGGAAAGTGAATTGTAAGAATATTTTTTGAACTTAACTAGCTTTATAGGTTATAATAATGGGGATATGTGGTGGCCTTTTATAGGGGAGGGAGGGGACACACTTGGAAATTTTGAAAACAAGTTAAGTGTACCAACGTTTTTACCTTAAAAAGTCATAAAAAACTCAATAATGGAAGTTTTATTGAAGATATATGGCCATAAAATGGGGTTTGGACAAGTTTATAAGTCATTTTGGACCTTAAGTTTAAGGTTTAGTCCCTTATTAAGCTTAATTTTATGTTAATCACATTAATTAATTTTAATCACTTTTACTAATAATTTTGATCAAAAATTAAGTTGATATTATTAGACTATAAATATTAAATTGATTAAGTCCATGTATTTCCATTTTTCTAAATTCAATTATTAGAAGGGAAAAATTATGCTTACTACTAATCTCGCAGACATGGAGAGAAATTGAGTTTTTAATTTGAGAATGTTGAAAGTTCATTATGATTTAATATCTAAATTAATCATAAAAATGACTCAAATTACCTTAATTAGATCAATAAAGGAATAATTGATCTATTTTTTTTACTTTAAAACAAAATTAAAATATAATTTTACTAGAAAAATAAATTAGACAAAAAAGAAGTTTTGAATTAAAATTCAGTATTTTCACTATTCACTCAAAAGTGAAGTTTCTCAGAAAAGTACCAAAAATTAACCCTAATATATTTTTCACAATATGAATTAAAAAAATAATTCTTTTTTTATAAAATTAAAATTATAAAATCTTCTAAAATTATTTCTATTATTTTCCACATAAGGACTTAAAAATAAGTTCTTTTGAGAAAATTGTATTTCCAAACTTATAAATACTTTACAAAAAATGATATCTTTAGTCATAATTATGTTTTATATAAATAAAAACATTATATATAATATAGAAAAATTATTTATTACTATTCATAGTATTATTTTTGAAGTCTATGTTATGACTATCTCATTTAATTAATTATAATAAAAAATATTGTTTCATAGAAACTTAGTGTTACGTGTAACACATGCCAAGTTGGTATTTTGTGTAGCGTAAACTAATATTGGGGTTTAATATAACGAAATATTAACTTGGTGTAGTGTAAAATGAAAGTTTTACTTAGTAATTTCATATAAAAAAAGCTATATTCAGTGTTTCATGAAATGTAAAATGTAAAAATATTAAATTGATTCGAAAATATATTACACAAAAACTCACGGTGTTACAATAATTTGGATATT
This sequence comes from Viscum album, assembly GCA_963277665.1. Classification (NCBI taxonomy): domain Eukaryota; kingdom Viridiplantae; phylum Streptophyta; class Magnoliopsida; order Santalales; family Viscaceae; genus Viscum; species Viscum album. The sequence goes on along the minus strand of OY728143.1, from coordinate 1,875,829,535 downwards.
TGAGAGTAAAAAATATAAATGTTCTAGATAGGTTTCCCCTTGATATGTAACATTTTTAACTAGAATGTATAGTTTTCTTAAAAATATATACGATATCCTAATTTACATAGATGAAATTTAATAATGATCATACTACAATTCCAAAAATACAATGACATTTTTTGATATGGAAGATATTATGGTTCATTCAAAAGATATTATTGGGAATATATAATATCCCATTGATCTTACAAAAGATATGTATTAAGGATCATGTTAAAATGTGGTAATGTTGTTAAGACACTATGATACATAATATATTTTAGTTGATATGTTTTATCCTATAAGGTGGTATGTAAGATTCCTCTAGAGTTAAATTCTAAAAATCATTTGAGCTTAGTAATATGATATTTAAGATATTTTTTCCTCACATTATGTTTTTTTATTTATAATTTTTTTGAATTTTGGATTCATAATGTGATGATTTTGATCAATTAATTAAATTTTAAATTTCAAAACGTTTTTTATTAGCTATAATTAATACAAAAAATTATTGATAATTAAAAGGGAATTAATTTAGAAGATTATTTATTGATTATTCAATACTTTTATATATTATTATTTGAAAATTAATTTTTTAGAGATCAAATATGGATGATTTTCGTATGAATTTATTGAGCAATTTTAATTAGAGGATCATGGGTATTTGTGGAATGTATTTTTAGGTTTTCCTGTGAGATTTTTAGGGAGTTTGTTATGGATTGATGATTTTTGAATGTGAATCCACATGGTTATATTGAGTAATGGAAAATTATAGAATAAAAAATGTTTTGATTCAATTGGAATTTCTATAATTTAATTATGGTAATCAATGGATTTCATATATAGTATAGAAGAAAAAAGCAGTGATAGAGGATGCTGCAATGATTCTAAAATAAAAGGAACTGAGTAAAGAGAACAACCTAGAGGGACCACTATATACTGATCGGAGGAATAAGGTCAATATCAGATAGTTTATTTGTTGTTCATACTTACTCTAATGAATTTTTTTGAATAATTCTTCTATGATTTCCTTATGTAAAAATATAGTTCTTATTTTCAACTTATTGGTTACAGAAATTGTATAAGGTTCAAGTATATACCCTTGAATATAGCTTTATTTTGATAAAAAATTATATCCATATATTTTTTGGATAAAACCATCATAAATTTGTGATATAGTCATCCATATTATATGATAACCATGTTAAAAACCTATTGTGTCATATTTTAGTTGCTAAATCACAGTGATTTTTTGGTATTTGAACTAAATAAGAAGAAGGGTATTAGTGGTTTAAAAATAAAAAGTTTCAAATCTGATTTACCACAACTCTTAGGGTTCATCATGTCTCTAAGTGATCCCAAGACATTTCTATTACCATATAATCTATAAAGATATTTATGCATGATTTATTCTTACTAATATAATGTTATTTCTTATTTTTAAACTATTAACATGGTAAATCCCATAGATTATTTGTTTTATCAAAAGGTTATAAAAGATACAAGATATAATGAGAACCTTGAGATGCTATATAATAATATTAAAAATATTTCATATAGTCTAGATTAATCATACTGATGGTTCACTGATGATGTTTAACTACAAGGTGTAGGAGTATCATAATCATTGGGAATTATTCTCATGATGTTTTCACTTAGTGATCTCATGTAGGGGAGATCAAAAGTACTGACTGAAAAACTGGAACACAACTTGTTTTGGGTGTCATTGGATTCTCATATATATGAGAATATTTATTGGTATCTCAACATGAGATCATTATCATTGTTTATATTTTGATATTTCACATTAATGTATGATGAAAATCATGACATTTATGTTGGTGGTCATGTAACTTTAATCAGGTGTGCCATTGGTGGTATGATATTGATTTAATGATCAAGATCATATTTGTTACTTATAAAGGGAAGAATATATAGTTTTAATCTTTAATGGGATGTTAGTTCCTTAATTAAATCAATGAAAATGATAGATTGTGGAAAGTCTATAAAATATAGTCAAAAAAATATAAATAAAGCATTAAATGATAAAGACAAAAAGTAAGCATCTTTCCTTATAAGATATGATGAGACAGAGTGTTTATATTACATATGTATTGTTTAAAGGAGATAATTACAACTTATGATTTATTATTTACTCTTTAGTTTTTATGATGTGTTTCTGGATACTAATTTTGTTTTGTGAATATCACTCACTACTATCAAGATAAGGTATAACACCCCAAAATTTTAAAATAAGAGCATGTTATTAAATAACCTGTATGACATGTAGAACCAAGCGTAAAAGGTAATATAAAATCCCATTATTTTAAAATATATTTATAATATTAAATAAATTCAATATATTACATGGATTTTAATGAACACAACACTGAGTTTTTTTTGAGTTACATGCAACAAAAACATTCTTCGACATCTTTCGTTACATGCAAGACTGAGTTTTACTGAATATTTTTAATATTATTATTTAAAGTGAAAATTATCTTTTAGAGGTTAAATTAGAAGTTATGAATAGGATAAACTAGATTATGAAAACATGTGTCTTTAAAAAATATTAAATGAATTCATTGGTTAATTATAAATGAATATAAAAAATAATTGAATATAAATGAAATGTTATTATAAAAAATCTATTTTTATGCCCCAAAGGTGTTTTGTATTAATAAATTAAATTAATAAATACTATTTAATGATATTAAAGAAATATATATATATATATTTTATTCTATAAAATATTTTTTTACATTTATCTAATATATTTGATAGAAATAATATAAGAAAAAATCTAATTTTACACATAAAAAACTATATTTTTTAAAGGAAGTTTTTCCACATTTTAATGGTTCACCAATTTTAATACTATATTTTGAAAATCATATAAATTTTATTATAAAAAATAAACTTCATTTATTTAATATGAGTTTCAAAATTATATTATTATTATTTGTTTTATTTTTCTGAGAAGTTTTATTTTTTGATGAATACGGAAAAAAACTGAATTTTAATTGAAAATTGACTTTTCATCAAAATAATTTATACTATTAAATAATATTTTTAATTTGTTTTAAAGTAAAAATAGAAATATTATACATATATTAATCTAATTTATGTCATTTAAATTAATTACATATTGAAATATGATATGAAAACGTAGTAATCTTTTGAACATTTTCACATTGAAACCCACTTTCTTATTGCATCTATGAGATTATTTTTAGATTAAATTATCACACTTATGTGATTGGAATTTATAAAAATGGATTCCATATTTGGAATCATAATAATTTATCATTTATATTAATTTCAACATAGTTTTTTTCTAAAAATATTTGTGAAATAAATTAAAATTAATTACAACTATTAAGGTAGAAACAAGTTTACTTAGTGGTTAAACCTTAATATTAATGAAACAATGACTTAGATAATAATAAAAATCTAATTTTCAAGAAATATTTCTACCCCTTACCCCATTTTATTCAAAAAAATTCATTATTGGAGGCATATTATGTAAGTAATACATCTCAATAGTGTTTAAATTTATAATTTACTAGAATGACACTTCTCCCCAAATATAAAAAGACATTTAATCCCCTCATTTAATCACACCTATTAAGCCATTTGGATCATAAAAACCCAGAAAATAATAACTGCACAAAATCCATAACATCATTATATAACCTCAATTTAATAATAAATAAATCCAATAAAGTCCTTTGGTGCAAACGAAAAGGAGGTTTTCGAAGAAGAGTCAATGTTTTTCAACAAGAATTGTTGTTTTATTTATTTCCCCACACCTTAAATTATTATTAAATTATGATTATATAATAACATAATTATCTTAAATATAATTATATGTGTTTTATGTTAATTTTATTCTCTAAAACATCCCAAACTTCCATCAAATGGGATGCGTAATCATTGTTCGTGTGTACGTCAGACTACCGCCTTACGAACCAATGTCATTCATTCATCCATTACCACAATTCATAGGTTGGAATAATGATGTATTTATATTTTATATATGATATATATGATATTTATAATTTATATATTGTTATTTAAATTTTTTATAACAATAAATTCATGCATTCCATTTTTTTGGATTATGATAACATCATTTGTGGACGTGTTAACAACCACCTCCTCAAAGCGATGTGATTCATTCACACTTTACATGGAATGTATCAAGAATGGGATGAATAAATATATATTATATTTATGAAATAAAAATTATATAGTAATTAAAATATACATATATATCATTTACTTTACTTTATTTTAATATGAAAAGAAAATGGAAGCAGTATTCATGCATACGTATGGGCTACCTTCTCCATGAGCGGTGCATTTCATCTCTTGTCACTAAATATTTTGGATTACTAAAAATAAATATATATGATATTTAAATCATGGATTAAATTTTTTATATGATGAAATAATAATCTATATAAGAGGAATAAAAAATAACAAGTCAAAACATACTCGAAAAACTAAGCAATTAACACCCAAAATAGTGAAAATAATAAAAGATAATTAACAAACAGGTAATAAGATATTATATAAAGATAATATATGATATTATAAATATTATTATTGTTTTGGTTTAATTTAATAACATTATGAAAAACATTATACTATAGATAAAATATCATTCGACCAAAAGGAATTGTAAGGTAAGGGATTTCATCTCAATTTACATTCCATTAGAACTTATTTGTTCTTATAAACCAATTCACTTTAATGTGATGTATATAATTAAAAATTTTAATTTAATATAATTATTCACTCATAATTCATGGTATTTAAATTTTAAATTTAAGTTATCACATCAAAGGGGTTTGACTTGAAAATTATCAAGTAGTAAATGTTAGCTTTGAAACCTAAGTTACTTTTGTGATTGTTACATTTCTCTTAAAACAATCACTTCCTAATGACCGTTTTCTATTGGAAACTAAATTTATTTTAATTATCCATACTCTTATGTGATTGGTATAGTGACTTCCTAAAATTTATAACATTTTTACATACTGTGTGTAGTTTGAAAAATATTTTATTAGCCGGGGAAATAATGATAAATCCATATCTTTTACTCAATACAAATATCTCACGAGGCACATTTTTCATGAATAAAAAAAATTATTAGGTATATGAGGAATGATTTGGAAAATTATTAAATGGGTGGGCATAATTATATATAAACCCTTTATTCATTGGTAGTCTCATGAGACAAGTATTTTGTATAATCAGATGGGTTTTACTCAGTATGTTATAAACAATCTTGTGAAAGGTCTTGATGGTAAAGGTATCATGTACCTAGGAAACATGGTGTCCACTAATCAATAATTTCATTCATTCAGATTCATTTATTATTCTTTCATGAGATATATTTCATTCTCAGTTTATGGATTAAATATCTTGTGTTTCATATACTTACCTCTATATTTTCACTTTTCCTTATCCTATTATATAAATGGAATGTATGGTCAGTTATTTACCTTTCCATATAGATTATTCTAATTAATTCATCATTTCTTCTACTATAGTTAACCCTTAATGATAATTTTATCTCACACTTATTTTTTTTCCTTTACCTAGTATATGAATTTGAATTCATGTAATGAGTTTCATGGATGCTAAGCTTTTAATTTTTTTTGTTCTATTTTATTTTCCTAATGTAATATGGGTATAATGTATGTAATATGGTTTTCCAAAAATATTAATTTAACACCCCAAGGGTTTTATTAATAAATTGAAATTCATGAAATAATGTGTCTCTACATAATGAAACTTTTTTTTAAGGAGACAGTTATAAACTATCTGTTACACATAATTTTTTCGCTTCTATGATTTGAATTTCGAAAAATGGGTATCTACGGTTGCGATTAATATGTTATTTGGAGTATGATAGAACCAAATTTTTTTGTTTAATGGTAACATACCCTTATGAATATTAATATGAAACTTATGAATAGTAAATTGTATTATTATTTTATTTTCTTAATGTTATAATATAATGAGATATTGATTAATTTTTCAAGGGGAGATAAAATGAGTTATAGTTTTAAAATTGTTATTTTTGGAATAAATTATGATTTTATTTAAAAATTAATTTTCTCATATTTATAAAATTATTTTTATTATATTTAGTTCATTTTTTAATTATAAACATCAGAAAATTGTTGGGGTTAATTTTTTGGTTTTTTCTAAAATACTTGAATTTTTGGTGAATAGATAAATTCAACAATTTACAAAAAATGATAAATAAATGAATTTCTGCATCATGATTGAGTCATAGATGATGTAAATGTACATCGGTTTGAACTCACATGAACATATTACTATTTTTGGTCATAATAATCAAGACTATTAATATTAATGAGGAAAAATATTAAACTAATGGATAAAATAAGGGAAAACCCCTCCTGTCCTCTACTATAAATACAACCCTCACCCCCTCTTCATCTCACAACTCTAAAAATTTAAGAATTTACTAAATTATGAATAATACCATTCCCAAGTATCTTCCCCATGACCAATACCTACTATTCTCACAAAAAAGTTCAAAATCAAAGGTCTTAAGGAGGATCTCAAGGAGAAGAGATTAAGAGGTAAAAATCCCCTTTCATTTTCTGGTGTTTTCATTTTAATTATTTTATTTTCTTATATTCTATTCACCTCCCCTTATCCAAGAGGAATGAAAGCTCCATAATATTATATTTTTTTATGTTATCATGTTTATGAAAAAATTCATCAACTTACTTCTTCTCCCCCCTCTAATTCTAAAAATAAAAACACCACCCGTGATGTGTCGATTTACCAAAATCACGGACAATGTGTTTTCAATTTCCATTACTTCCTTCAAATATGGTTCTAAAACTATTTTAATGGTTCAAAAATACTCTAAAGTTTCTCTCTTATGTTATTTAATTAACTTATATTCATAATATTAAAGGTATATGATGAAACAAGTTCTTGATTATTGAAAAACTACCAAAATGATCTATACCAATATCACTAATGATTCATCTAATGATTCATCCTAATACCATATAAACAAAATTATTTATGGTATAATTTAAAATTATGTAATCATATAACCACAATTTAATTCCACTACTAGAGTTTTGCTTCCATTTAATAAGAAAATCCTCTACAAACCGACCATGGAAATCATGTGAAACACACACCCAAAACAATGGAAATAACAAAATATTATTAAAAAATGGGTCGAATGATGTTTTAAAATAATCATATAAGGTGTTAAAAACATTATTATGCTTCTGTAAAATATTAATAACAACCTTTTAATCAGTATACATGATATTTAATCAAGTTTTATGTAAGACGAAACCGATGTAAGGGAATTGTTAACCCCATTTCCATTCTTTGGGTTAAACTTCAACTTCATTAATTATATGTTACCAAGATTATTGTGTAATGAAATTTTGTTTATATTATGTTTTATTATGTGGATTTATAGTTTATAAACATAATAATTTAATTATAATAATTATCACTTCAATTATATAATATTTCTAAGGGACTTTCCTTTTAAAAATCCTCTTAAAATTCTATTTTACAAAATTTTAAAGAAATGTTTTTATGAAATTATCCATGTTTTATGATTATTTTCTAGTTATTGTGAATTGTTTATGATAAAGGATGGGACTTATATATACCTCTAATGTATTGGGTATGTGTATGTCTTAGGTCATCCGTATGGTTACTCCAAGTGTAACTGTGATGGTTACACCATAAGGTATTCATGAGGGTTACATTGTAAGGTAGTTGTAAGAGTTACAAATCATCAGGTATTTGTGGGGGTTACAATATAAGTAAGTAATAGCCCATGAAACCTTTATTTTTTATATATGTTTTTTAATGTTTTATGGAATATCATGTTTCACAAAGTATTTTTTTACCAGTGAGAATTATGTATTTGTGAAAATGATTTTATATGAATATAAGTATTCAAGGACTAATGGTTTATTTATTTATTTTTATTTACCTTACTGATATTTTTATGATAATACCATGTTTTAAATGTTTTTCATAGGTTATAATGATTTGTAATAGAAATAATGAAGTTAAGTTAAATGTTATGATTATTTGTTGAAGAAATCATGTTATTGTTTTGTGTTAAAAATTTTATGTTTTGGAAGAAATGGATAATGTTTTAGTGGTACCCACATTATATTACTGTGGGTTGATATGTATGAATTTTTTCCTAAATTTCTAAATCTCTAAACTAAAAAGATATTTGGGGATGTAATGAAGCGAAATCTAGTGTAAATATCTAGATTATGTAATTTTTAAGGCCGGATCCTTATAATTGGTATCAAAGAACAGTTTAGATAACATTAAGAGTCATTATGATATTAAAAAAATACCATAAATTATTTTTAATTTATGTTTATATTTAAATGGTATAACATTTAATTATTACCATGTTTATTTATCAAATACATGTCTGTTTAGAATGGTTTTCCATAGAAGAAACAGGTAACCCGAAGTTAGAAGGAATCAAGAGGCTGATATCTTTCTGAATCCACAACCAGGGATGGTTGGAATTAGAACTAAATAGTTTGTGACTGTAATTTCTCAGCTAACACCTGAAATAAATGGTGTTGGAATCCATCTAAGATAATAACTAGTGCTACCATAAAGGAACATGATGATATTGGACCATTTATGAGGCCACACCATCCTGATTTCAGAGGATATTCTGACCTAGTAGTGGCTGAAGGATGGATAAAAGTCCTTTAAAAGATATTCTATGTTATGGGATGTTCGTAAAATCAAAAGGTTAGTCTTTCCATTTATTTTTTGAAGGTGAAGATGATCAGTGGTGGTCAATGGTCAAGAATATCAGGGATAGAGAGGACATTGAAGCCTTAAAGTGGGATGGATTTTAAAGTATTTCCCTTAAAAAATATTACCCTAAGGTGGTTAGACATAGGATAGAGAATCAATTCCTTAAATTGAGGAAAAAGGAGGAATATTTAGTGGTTGTGTATGAAGAAAACATCACCCGATTGGAAGGGTATGCTCCAAATATTATTCGGGATCCTTATAGTAAAATCAATCACTTATACTTAGGATTGATGCAAAGATACTAAAGGGAATTGGCCTCTTGATAATTAAAAAGTTATGAGAAACTTGTTCAATGTTATGAGAGGGTATAAATGGAGTTTTCTTATGATAACTTATAATTTGAAAACAAATAGAAGAAGAGGTCCAGATGGAAAGCAATGGGTAAGAATCAATCAAATAATTCTGATGATAAGAATTTCTAGTTTTCAGTTTGTGAAAAGTGTAGTCAAAAGAACCCTGGGGAATGACTTATAAAAATAGGGAAGTGTATTAGTTGTGGTGATTTTGAAAATATGGCCTTGCTTGTAATGAAAATTATCTTAATATCAACTCTATAAAGAAAACTATAAAGTGTTTAAAATGTGATGAGATGATTCATTATGAAAATGCCTGCCCAAAGAAAGATCTGAGTGATGGAACACAACCAGAATATAAGAAAAATTGTATAGTGAGATCCTTTGTGACTACATAAGTAGGTGTCGGGCCATCCAATGAAGTGGTATCAGGTACTTTGTTTATTTACTCCTATTTTACTAAAGTATTATTTGATACATGGTCTACACATTCTATTATTTCTGAGATATTCTCTAGTAAATTTAAAATATCACCTCAACAAATGAGACTAGAACATATTGTTAAAACACCAGGTGGAAATGCTATAGTAAAAATGCATTTTAAGAATCTTCCTATTATTATCTGTGGAAATAAATTACCTTAAAATCTTATTGTTTTAACCTTAGTAGAGTTTTATGTCATTCTGTGTATGGATTGACTTTTTGTTTATCATGATATGATTGATTCTAGATCTAAAAAATTTGTTTTTTAGAAAGAGTTTAATTTTTTATACAAGAATGAATCCATACGATTGATTACATATTAAGAAGATGAGAAACTATTGAAATATAGAAATAAAATTTATCTTGCTCATATTATTGAAAATAAGGGATCTGTTCAGATTAATAATGTGCCAGTGGTTAATGAATTCCATGATGTTTTTAATGATGAGTTATCTGGTGTTATACCTGATCAAGAAGTTGAATTCACCATTGACTTAATTTTCAATGCTAAGCCAATTTCAAAACCCACTTATCGAATGGATCAAATGGAACTTATATAATTGAAAAACCAGTTGCATGAGTTTTTTGATAAAGGATTAATTCATTCTAGTACATCACCATGGGGAGATCCTATTTTATTTGTTAAAAATAAATATGGTTCCATGAGACTTTGAATTGATTATAGGTCTTTGAATAAAATTACTGTTAAGAATAAGTATCCTTTATATCACATCGATGACTTTTTTTATAATCTCAAGGGAGCTTAGTATTTTTCCAATATTTATTTGAGATTTAGGTACCATCTGAAGAAGGTGAAGGAGGATGAAAATAAAAAAAATATTTTTGAACTATATATAGCCATTATGAATTTGTTTTTATGCCATTTGGGTTAACTAATGCACCTGTAATATTCATGGATCTTATGAGTATAATATTTCATGAGTTCATAGATAAGTATGTATTTTTGTTTATTGATGAAATTATGGTGTATTCTAAAAGTAAATAGGATCCTAAAAATAAATCCAAGGGTTGTTTTAAAAACCTTAAAAGAAAATAAAAGGTATAGAAACTTTAGAAAGTGTGAATTTTGGTTACAACAAATTTCTTTCCATGGTCACATTGTTTCTAAATATAGAATAACTATTGATCCTACTTAAGCGAAAGTTTTTGGAGAATGGAAAATGTCCACAAATATAACTGAGATTCATAGATTGCTAGGTTTAACAAGATATTACAAGAGGTTTGTTGAAAACATTGAACAATTATCTAGTCCACTGACTAAGTTAACTAGAAAATGAGTTATATTCAACTAGAAAAAAAATGTGATGATTGATTTTAGGAATATAAAAGAAGATCGGTTAATGCTCTCGTTTTAACCTTATATTCTGGGAATGGTGAGTTTTTCATCTACACTATTTCTTAATTAAAGGGAATTTGTTGTGCTTTGTTTCAAAATGATCAGGTAATTGATTACACTTCAAGACAACTAAAACCTCATGAGTTAAATTATCCCAGACATGATTTGTAAATAGAAGCTATGGTTTTCACTTTAAAAATCTGGAGGCATCATTTATACAGAGCCATATATGAAATATATACTAACCACAAAAGTATGAATTATATATTCACTGAAAAGGAAATAAACATAAGGTAGATAAGATGGATTTAATTGATAAAAGATTATTTTTGCATGATCAATTACCATCCTTCAAAAGAAAAAAAAGTAAAATATTCCTTGAGTCGTAAACATCATGCATCATTAACTATGTTATGACTAGAACAAGACACTTTGATTAATGATTAAATGAATTTTGGCTTGGAAGTTGTTGGTGGAAGAAATTCCTCCATTTTTTTCAGGTTTTAGTGTAGTAATCTTTATTACACAGAATTAAGAAAGTGGAGAAGGATGACATAGAGTAATAAAAAAAGGTAAAATTGGTTAAAATGGGTAAGTTTCTAGAATTTAACCTTGATAAAGACTATGTTCAATTATTTGGAAAGATATTATGTGTTCCATGTGATTCTATGCTGAAGAAACACTTATTGTGTGAAAATAATAGTTCTAAATTTTCAGTTCATCGTGTAAGTACTAAGATGTATAGAGAACTTTAGGAGTATTACTAGTGATATGGAATGAAAAGATATATTTTATATTTTACAGTGAAATGTTTGATATGTCAACAGGTTAAAGAGGTGTGATAGTTACCGAAGGGGATGCTTCATCCTTTACTAGTTCCAGAGTACAAATGAGAATATATATCCATGGAATTCTATGTGGGACTACCAAAGAATTCTCAAGTTAACAATGCAATTTGGGTTGTTGTTGATTAAATGATTAAATCTACTCATTTCCTTCCTATTCGAGATACTATTTCTTTGGATCGTCTTTCTTGATTGTACCTCAAATATATTTTTAGGTTATATGGAGTTCCTTTTTCCATTGTATCTTACCGTGATCCCAGGTTCACTTATAAATTTTGAAAAGGAATTTAGTAGTTGTTGGGAATAGAATTAAATTTCAGTATATCTTTTCAACCTAAATCAAATGGGTAGTCATAATGGATGATTTAGACATTGAAGGATATTTTTTGAGCTCATTTAATGGATTAATAGGTAATTTGGGATCAATATATTTCTTTATTTGAATTTTATTTTAATAATAACTTTCATTCTAGTATATAGATGGCACCTTTTGAGGCATTATATGGGAATTGGTGTTAAACTCCAGTTTTTTGGGATGAATTTGGGGAAAGGAAGTTGATGGGATAATGATTAGTAGAGGAAGTGACTGAGAAAGTGAAGATGATATAGTAACACATGAGGATAACTCAGAGTAGGTAGAAATGTTATGCAGATAATAGGAGGAAACACTATTATTTTGAGGTAGGTGATCATGTTTTTCATAGAATCTCACCATGGAAAAGTGTTATGAATTTTGGTAAGAAAGGAAATCTGAGTCCATGATTCATTAGACCTTATCAAATCCTAGAGAAAGTTGGACTAGTTGCCTAACAAGTATCTTTTTATTTGATTTTATCTCAAGTACATAATGTTTTTCATGTTTTGATATTGAGAAAGTATGTTCCAGATTCATCTCATGTTTTGAGCTCAGAAGCAGTTCAGCTGGAAGATAACATTTCTTATGAAGAGAAACCTATTCAGATTCTTAATCAAAGATAACAAGTATTGCGGAATAAGGTAATCTACCAGGTAATGGTTTTGTGGAGAAACCACATGGTTGATTAAGAAACATGGTAATCTGAAAATTCTACATGGGAAAGGTACCCTTATTTAATAATTAAAAAAAATTGCGAGGATACAACTTCTTGAAGGTGGAGAAAATGTAAAAACCCAAGGGTTTTAAGAATAAATTTAAATGTATGACACAATGAGTCTTTACATAATGAAACTTTTTTTTAAGGATATATTTATAAACTATCCTTTAAACATAATTTTTTCACTTCTATGATTTGAATTTCAAAAAAAGACATCTACTGTTGTGATTAGTAAGTTATTTGGATCCTGATAGAACCAACTTGTTTTTTTGGTGAATAGTAACATACCCTTATGAATAGTAATATAAATAGTAATATGACCCTTATGAATGGTAAATTGTATTATTATTTTATTGTATTAAGGTTATAATATAATCAGATCTTGATTAAAATTTCAAGGTGACATAAAATGATTTATAGTTTTAAAATTGTTATTTTTGGAATAAATTATGATTTTATTTAAAAAATAATTTTCGCATATTTAGAAAATTATTTTGATAAAATGGAGTTCATTTTTGAATTATACACATTGAGAAATGGTTAAGGTGAATTTTTTGGTTTTTTTCTAAAATACATGAATTTTTGGTGAATAGTTATGTTCGATAGTTTATGAAAAATGCTAAATAAATGAATTTCTATATCATGCTTGAGTCATGGATTATGTAAATGGCCATTATTTCAAACTCAAATGAAGTTATTAATATTTTTGGTCACAAAAATAAAGAGTACTCATAGTATTTATGAAAAATATTAATCTAATGAATAGAATAGTAGAAAACCCCTCCTCTCCTCCATTATAAATACCACCCTCGCCCCCGTCTTCCCATCACATCTCTCAAGATTTTATAATTTCCTAAATTATTCCTAATACCCTTACAAAGAATATTCCCCATGACTAAGACCTTATGGTCTCACCAAAATACCAAAACCAATGGACTTAAGGAGGAACTAAAGGAGAAGATATCAAGAGGTAAAAATCCCCTTTCACTTTCTTGTGTTTTATTTTCAATTATTTTATTTTGTTATACTATCTTTAAGTCCCCTTATCTAAGAGGAATAAAAGACCCATAATATTATATATTTCGGATGTTATTATGTTTATGAAAAAATTCATTAACTTACTTCTTCTCCCCCCCTCTCTTAGTCTAAAAATAAAAACACCGTCCGTGATGTGCCGATTTACCAAAATCATAGATGATGTGTTTTTAATTTCCTTTAATTCCTTCAAAATTGGTTGTAAAAAAATTTTAATGGTTGAAATATATTTAAAAGAGTATTATATGACATATATTATGTTATTGAATTAACTTATATGCATAATATTAAAGGTATATGATGAAACAAGTTTGTGATTATCAAAGAACTGCCAAAATGATCTAAATAAATATCACTAATGATTCATATAATGATTAATCATCATACCATTTAAGAAAATGATGTATGGTGTAATTTAATATTCTAGAAACATATTACCACAATTTTTCCCACTTTTTGAGTTTCTCTTCCATTCGATAAGAAAATTCTTTATGAACTGACCATGGAAATCATGTGAAGCACACACCCAAAATAAAGGAAATAAATAAAATATTATTAATAAATGGGTCAAATTATGTTATAAAATGATCATATAAGGTGTCAAAAACATGATTATGATCTTAAAAAATATTAATAACACCCTTTTAACCATTATACTATAGGTTTAAACAAGTTTGAAGTAAGAATAACTTGAGGTAAGAGAATTCTTAACCCAATTTCCATTCATTAGGTTAACCTTCTAATTCCTTAATTAAATGTTACCAATATTATTGTGTGATGAATTTTTGTTTATATTATGATGTATTAAGTGTATTTATAGTGTATACACATAATAATTTCATTATATGAATTCTCACTTCAATTATATAATATTTTTAAGGGACTTTCCTTTTAAAATCATCTTTTAAAATTCCTTTTCAAAAAATACAAAAGAAATGTTCTTATAAAATTATCCATGTTTTATGATTATGTTATGGTTCTTGGGAATTTTTTTATGATTAATGGTGGGACCTATATCTACCTCCAATTCATTTGGTATGTGTATGTTGTAGGTCGTCCGTATGGTTACTTGAAGTGTAACAGTGATGGTTACACCGTAAGGTAGCCTTGCGGGTTACATTATATGGTAGTTGTGAGAGTTAAAAATCATATGGTAGTCGTGAGAGTTACAATATAAGTCATTAATGACCAAAGATAAATTTATTGTTTTATATATGATATCTAATTTTTTAGGGAATCTCATGTTTCACAATGTAAGTTTTTACAGGTGAGAAGTATGTCTTTTTGAAAATGGTTTCATATGATTATTAGTATTAATTGAATAATGGTTTATTTGCTTCTTTTTATATACCTTACTAATATTTTTATGAGAATCCCACGTTTTAACTATTTTTCATAGTTTATAAGGATGTGTAAGAGAAATATTTAAGTCAATTTAAATGTTATGATGATTTTTTGAAGAAATCATGTTGTTGTTTTGTGTTAAAAAATTTATGTTTTGGAAGAAATGTATACTGTTTTAGTGGTAACCACTTTATATGATTGTGGGTCGATATTTATGAGTTATGTCCTAAATTTCTAAAACTCTAAACTGAAAATATCTTTTTTAATTTAATAAAGTAAAATCTAGTTGAAATAGCTATATTATGTAATGTTTAGGTTGAGTACTTATAACTAAACTAATTAGTAATTTGGGATTTAATTCATTACAGTTATTCCAATTTATTAAATTAATATAACGGCTCTGAGATTCTAGGGTCGGGGTCATTATATTTGGTATAAAATTAAGTTTAGTATAATTCTTGGGAACTAGATTTAGTAAAACATAGATTAGAGAACACAACCCTAAGATATAATTTTAGGATAAGCACAGAAGAAAATACCAAATAGACCCTGTGATTACAATATTAGCTATTCATTAATTTTTCAATTTTTGTTATTCATATAAATATTTTTGGGATTATACATTATGTTTCATAGTGTTAGGATCTAATCCATTATATTCCATTATTTAGATATGGAACATGGATGAATGAAAAGCATCGATACTCATAGCCCATGTAGAGGTTGCCTTACCGAGGATGCCGATATAGTTGGTATTGGAAGTAAGAAAGTTATGGATATATTAGAGAATATAAATTAGGTTATGAAACATAACCATGAATGGATGGAGAAACCTATTATAGAATGATATTCTCTTATATTAGTTCACTTTATTCGATAGAGGCCTTTGTCATTTAGTGGGACTACTAAACTAATGGATGATAAGAAATGGATAATGTCTCTAGATAATATCTCTATGGCCTTGGGATGTAGTGAAAAGGAAATGGTTATACTTATAGTGTATTTTATTAAAATAGATGCTGATCAATGGTGGTCATTGATCTAGAATAATTGGTAGGAATAATAAATATAACTCATGGAAAGGAAATATTTTATGGAGAAAGTTTCGATAAATATTTCCCTCATGAGAAAAAAACTGATATAAAGAGATAATTATTTAGCTTAATGAAAAAGGAATAAGATTGTGTTACAGAGTATGAAACTAACTTTTCATTTTTATCTATGTATGTTAGAAATTATATGTGAAAAAATAGTGAAATATTGGCCTTATCTTTTAAGGGATTAATTCAAGTCTCCAATTGAAAGTGGTTTCTAAAACTTTTTCTTCATATGATGAAATATTTTCATGTTCTATTAAGAAAGAAAAATAATTCTCCATGTATTATGGATTCAAAGGGAAGAAAGTGAAAAATTGGATGAAAGTATAAATCATAGATAAAGGGAATAAGGTAAAATATTATTTTACCACATGTGATAATCATGGAAGGAATCGCCTCAAGAAATGCTTGAAATGGTTGAGAGTTTGTTATAAGTGTGGAGAAAAGTTTCACCATGAAAAATATTAAAAATGGACAAATCAAAACATCAATATTTAGTTTAGAACTATAGGTAGATGGTGAAATATGCAAAAAAATTCCCCATGTGTCAAGGTAATATACCTTAGAAGAAGCTAAGTCATCTAAGAGAGGATTATAATATTGATATAGATGAAGTGGAATTATTAATTTTCTCCTATATTTGGATTCTTGAAAAAAAATTGTAGGATTATGTTATCGATGATATCCTTGTTATACGAGTTATATCATGTGTATGGATAAAACTAAATAACTTTTTCATTAAGGATTTAAAATAATGTTTTGATGGGTATCGATGAATAAGAAAAATGATTCAGTGACATGTTGACCTTCTTGGAAAACATATGAGTGAGGGAAAGAAAATACTTAATATGTTCTTGATGTTGAGATATTTATTTTTTCATAAAGAGATGATTGATATAGATAAATTAAATTGAATATTACTGACTACCTTTGAACTGAGTAATTAGTTTTTGACAACATGGTTTATGCTATTATTGATAAAGTTTAAAACATTTTTGGACTTAAGGAATATATCCAAAAATCAATGTTTTATTTAAAAAATTAAAAATAATTAATTTTTTAAATAAAATTTTATGGTAATTCTTTTTATTATAATGTTTGAAGAGAATACATGATGAAGGTGTTCACATGTTTGGTAAGTGATACTTCATGTTGATTGAAGACAAATTATATGTTCATTTTTTGAAATATAGGTATCTTTATTATAAGGTGTTGGATCATAATCAATTTTAAAAGTAAACCATTTATGAAATGGTTTTAGTTAATCTTTAGATGAGGTTTTATAGGATAATGTATTACTTCACCATATGATGCAACCTATTCTATGAAATGGAGTAAAAATAGATTAAGGAAAAACCAAAGGTTAATATTGTGTTTATGAAATAGAAAATTTTATTTAATTATATTATTAGAGAGTTAATGAATTCATAAACTCTATGAAAAAGGTTCTTGAAACAAAAATGTTATCATAATACCTTCATTTTTTTAAATCCATGGTATTTTAAATCATTAATGATTTATGGTTTTGAGCCCCTCAAAATTACATTGACCACTCACTTTCATTGTGGTTAATGAACTCAATAACTCTGCATATATATTTACTATTTTAATCCATGTATATATCTTAACTTGATAGAAATGTTCTTCTATATGGAAAAATAATTACAGATTATTCCAGATGACATTTTTTATTCATTTTATCTCTTATTAAAAGGATATTTTTTAACTCTTATATGATTTGGGTTTTTCGAAAAGTTTATTTCCAAATTAAAATCCTTTTATTACCATTATAATGTTTAAATTGTGAGGACACAATTTATTTAATGTGGAGAGAATGTAACACCCCAAAAATTTTAAAATATGAACATTTTATTCAATAACATGTATGACATGCAATAAAAAGTGTAGAAGGAAATATAACACCCCAAGAATTTAAAATATATTTAACATATTAAATAAATTAAATCTATTACATAGCTTACAATTCATTCAATACTGAGTTTTCTTGTCTTACAAACATCAATGAAATTCTTTCATAGCTTGTGTTACATGCAAGACCGAGTTTTACTGAATACTATTAATATTATTATTTAAAATTAAAATTATATATTAGCTATTAAATTTGAGGTTATGAATCAGATCAAATAAAATTTTAATATGCATGGTTTATAAAACTATAAAAATAATTCATTGGTTAATTAGAAATAAATATTAAAACCAATTGAATATAAATGAAATGTTTTTATAAAAAACTATTTTTAATCCCAAAATATGTTTGGTATTAATAAACTAAATTAATTAATATTAAATAATTATATTAATGAAATATATACATTAAATTTTCAATAAAATATTTTTTTCATTCATCCAATATATTTTGTGAAAATAAAATTAGAACAAATCCAACTACACAAATAAAAAGTAATATTTTCTAAAAGTAGTTTTTCCTCCTTTAAATGGTGCACTTGTTTTAAAACTAAAATTTGAAACTTTTATAGATTTTATTTAAAAAAAATTCATTTTTTAAATTTCAATTTCAAAATTATCTAAGTGTTATTTTTTTTCAAAGCAATTTATTTTTTTGATTTATAGTGATAAATACCGAATTTTAATTAAAAATTGACTTTTCATCTATAAATTTAGAATGTAAAATTATGTTTTGAATTTATTTTAAAGTTATAATAGATTAAATATAAATCTATTATTTCAACTTATGTCATTGGAATCAATTTTATTTTGAAATATAATATAAAAACATTGTAAACATTTGAACATTTTAACTTTTAAAACATACTTTTTCATTCCCTATATAGGATTAGTTCTAAATTAAATTATGACACTTATGAGATTTTAATTTGAAAAAATAGAGTCCATATTTTTAATAATAATATTTAATTATGTCTATTAAGGTCAACTTAGTTTTTTTACCAATGATATTAGTGTTTGAAATTCAAATTAATTACAATGATCAAGGTAAAAATGAGTTTACATAGTGGTTAAACGTTAATCATAAGAGCCCAAATAACCTAGAAACGTTTACAAAAAACAACCTTATATAAATATTTAGAACATATACCCACTTTTATAAAAAATATTTTATTATTGGATGCATAAGATGTAAGGGATACCTCCCAGTAGTGTTTACCTTTTAGTATTTACAAGAATTCCACTCTTCATCTACTATAAAAAAGAACTCACTACCCTCACTTATTAACACCTATAAAGACATTAATATATTCCAAAAATAGAAAAAATAACTCCAAAAAATACCTACCCACATCATAGAATCCTCACATTTGGTAGAAATCAATCCAAGGAAGTCTATTGGTTCAAACAAAAATAAGTTACCCGAAGAAGAGGAAACGTTCTTCAACAAGCAATTTTGTTTTATTTATTTCTACAATCCTTAAATTATTATTATATAATGTATATATAATAACCTAATTATATTAAATATACTAATATGCTGTTATTTTAAATTTACTAAATAAAAATTCTTACACTTCCATCAAATGGGATCCACAATCATTATTCGTGTGTTGAAGACTACTGCCTTGCGAACCGATGTAGTTTGTTCTTCCATTAACACCTTTCATGGTTTGTAATAATGATGGATTTATAGTTAATATATTATATATATATAATAAATTTATAATGTATTTATGATTCTAAAATTATTATATAAAATATAAAATTATGATTTACATTGGTTGGGAATATGATAACATCATTTGTGGATGTGTGGTCTACCGCCACCTCAAAGCGATGTGATTCATTAACGATTTACATAGAATATTATTATAGATGAGTTTAATAAAAATATTATATATATATTAAATAAAAATAATACTGTAATTATAATGTACATATATATCATCCAATTATATTTATTTTAATATGATAAGAGAATGGAAGCAACGATCATGCATACATACGACCTACCATCTCCATGAACAGTGCATTGCATTTCCTATCACTAAATATTATTTATTACTATAAATAATTATATACTCAATATATATTATAATTAAATCATTTAATACATTCTGGATATTATTGAATCATGTTCTAATTAATAGGAAAAAAATAACATGTCCAAACATACTCGAAAAACATGGAAATTAACACAAGAAATAGTGAAAATCATGAAATATTATTAATAAATGGGTAATAAGATATTATAAGAAAATCACAGTTATTATAAAAATATTCTGGTTATTATATGAGTTAAAAAAATTATTAAAACCATTATAAATTATGTTAAAGAGTTTTCAACCTAAAGGATGTGTAAGGTATGTGATTTCATCTCAATTTACATTCTATTGAGACTTATTACTTATTATTCACCAATTCAAATTATTGTGGTGTACATACTAATAATTTTTAATTTAATATCATTATTCACTCATAATTCATGATATTTTTTGTTTCAATTTTAATTATCTCATCCAAGAGGTTTTATTTTTAAACTACCAAGAGGAAAAATTTATCTTTAGAACCTCACTTTATTTTGTAATTGTTAACATTCTCTTGAAAAAATCACCTCCTTATGAATATTTTACATTTGAAATCAAATTTATTTTAAATTTACATAAACTTAGGTTATTGTTATAGTCATTTCCTAAATATTATACCTTTTTTCATATGGTGTAACTTAGAATGATATTTTATTAGGTAGGTAAATAATGATAAATCTGTATCTTTTACTCAATATGAATATTTAATAAGGAACATTTTTCATGAATAAAATATATTATTTTATATATAAGGAATGATTTTTGTATGTAAAACATGGGTTGGTCCTACTTATATATATCCCCTTGATTCATCATTAGTATCAAGAGAAGAATAATTTGGACAATTAGACGGTTTTTTAACCAGTATGTTATAAACCATCTTGTGAAAGGGCTTAACAGTAACAATATCATGTACCCATGAATCATGACATCCATATAATCAAGAATTTACTTTATTCATATTTATTTATTATTTATCCATGATATTTTCATATTGAAATTATGTTTGGATATAATTCATTCTCAGTTTTTTGATTAAATAGAAAGTTTTTCTATTACTAACATTTCCATATTGATTTTTCCTTATCTAGTTATATGAATGGTATGTGTGATCAATTATTTAGATTTTATTGCTTATTATTATAGTTTATTCATTATTTATTCTAATTTACTTCATACTTATTGAGAATTCAATCTCACTATTATTTTGTTTCCTTTACCTAGGATATAGAGATGAAATATTTGATTTAATTTCAAGGATGATGACATCATACTATTGTTATGATTTATTTTATTCTCCCAATGTAATATGTCTATCATGTATATAATTTGTTTTTTACAAAATTGATAAAATAGTCAGTCTATTGGGATTTGATTCCTTATATTAATTCCAATGTAATAATGTAAGGCACCAACTCTAGGATTTTGGGGTTGAGGTCGTTACATAAGGGACTAGATTGTCACACATAGTGTGTTAATAAGTTATACCAACTTGAATGAATTAGAGTTTTGGATAATGTTTCTAATGAGTGAAGGGGACAATGAACATTCTATAATGAAAGATCACATGTAAATTAATTAAATTACATTATTCATGTGTAAAATAACAATAACTGAATTTATTTCTCATGGTATTCCTTAGTTATTTAAATTTCAAAATTGGATATGAGAAAAGTTGGATTTCAAGTGAAAATTTATTATCTAGGATTATTAAACATTAATAAGATAAATGGTCTCCATTGATGGATTTTATACCATCATTATACATATAAGAGTTCCATAAGAGAGTTAAAAATTATTTGTGATATTTATGAAAAGTTAAATAATCTTTTGATGACACTTTTAGAAGAATTTTCTAGGAAATAATACCTAAATAATCAATTTTATTAAAGTTTAACACAAAAATATAAATATATTTTACACAAAAAAATGAAGGATAAATCACATTACATGAATTATCTCATCTTCTAATATATTTATCAATTCATTGAGGGAGAATCCAAAGGGAATATTATAAGAGGGTTGACAAAAGTTCACATTTTGATTGTGTGGTGTTCTAGTGATAGAAGGGATGCTATAAAACTCAATATTCTTCCATTATATCATAAAAATAATATATAATGATGTTTCAAGGGATATGGTGTATGTGTGGAAAATCTTGAGGGATCCTCTCTCTTTGATCTATGATAATCTAGCGAAGAGCAGATCTCAATGAAATATCACAAACTAATAGGTTATTATTTCATTCAGGTTCATCATGATTAATATTATTAACTATTAATTTATAGAGAAATATAGGATTTATTATTTTAGATCTTGTGTTACCACATATGTTTATATGAAAAAATTTTAAAATTCCAATTTCTACACTTTCTCAAAGTTTCAGTAATTTTAACAATTTTTGATATATCGTCAGAAATATTTTTTATAGGAACTGCATAGAAAATGAAACAATTTTCTTGATGACTGATATAAAATATTCATAACAAATTACAGTTACATTTATTTGATTGGTAACACAAGTCCTTTTTAAGTACACAATTTTTTTTCAAAAACATTAGACTAATCATTAATAATTATCTCAATGTTTTATTTTATCTTAAATTGACTAACTATTTTACAAAATATATCTATGATGTTAGTGATTTTTTTGAACTATGTGTTTCTTGAGGGAAAGAGACTAATGATGAATTAAATATGATTTTTGTTTCTTTTAAATTAAATAAAATATAATATAAAAAATAGAAATGAAAAAATATATTGAAAGTAGAAGAAATTGTTGATTCATAAATCTTGTTAAGAAGAGTGAGAATGAAATAAAAATAAACACAATATATAATATGCTTTATAATAATTTGTACCGACATCTATGATAATTACACCTCCAAATTTAATATTTTTTTTATTATCGAACAATTTATTGAAAATAAGAGCGAAATGAAAATAATGCGATTGCATATCAGTAAAATTGAAGTTGTACAAGTAGTAATAAATGATTTGAGAAAAAGATACATGTACTAAATAGTCATACTTACCACTAACTAGTTTCTATATATGAAATAGCGAATCAAATTCTATTTATGTATTCATTTATATTTTTTCTTTTTGAGGAAGAAACCAATAGATGGATTATTATAAGGTGAAAGCTACTGGACTTTACCATAGACCATATATAGAAAAAAATAAACACAATTATGGTGGAATGTAAGAGATTGTGAAAAAATTGAAAAAATGATCCAATGGTTCTAGGTCTGGTCACATTGTGGTATAGATCTCTATTTTATCTCTATTTTCTAAAAGTGTGATAAATGAGTCAAATGGTAACTTATAAGTGAAGAAAAGTGGTGGGGTGATGATGAAAGAGGGAAAACCAAAGTGAAATCATAATAACTTCAGGTGAAGGATAAATGGTAGATTACTAGGATGAGATTAACCAAAAATACCTCTACATAATGGTATTCATAAAGCATCAGATGGAAAAAATAGATGAAAATGGAAGCTGCTAGCATGGATCATCCCATATAAGATTAAACCAAACAATCCAAATAATACCCAATTATGTGAACTAAATAATAAAATTTAAATATATAACTATCTAATAATAAATTCATTGTTTATGTAAAAATAATATCAAAACCTAATGAGAGAGTAAAACCTATAAAAATACTTTTATAAGAGTATGTATATCCTTTTATGGGATCAAAGAGAACCTCATTTAAGGTGAAAAAGATATATTTCTAGTATAATGAGATTATAAAAATAAAAAATTAGTGCATGAGTGATTCATCATTCCTAGCATCATGAAAATATAAACAAAAGATAATGATTATTTCATTTTATTTTTAAATAAAAAAGCAATAAAAACAAAAAAAAAGTCAACTATTTTCAAAGTAAACTAAGGGGAATGTCCTTCAGCATAATTTTGTTAAAGTGAAACCCTATCCACCATCTCTAAACAATTACAAAATTTGGAAAATTTAATAGTATTAGTCAATCTATTATCTAGATTATCATTATAGTGTATCTTATTAACACATATCATTACACTTTCAGAAAATAATATAATAAAATGAAACCTTATTTCTATGTGTTTATATGTACCATAGAAAACTAATTTTTTAAATATGTGTAATTTAGATTAAAAATAAAGGTAATTAATAATACAATGGATTATATAAATTTTGTTCTGAAAAAAATTCTCGAGCCACATTAATTCCCTAATAGCCTTTGTTAATGGAATGTACTCAACCTTAGTGGTTGAGAAATCCAAAACTGTTTTTATGTTACATTCCTATGATATGGGACCCCCAAAGTTAGTGAAAACAAAACTAGATAAGGATTTCCTAGTGTTAATATTTCTAGCATAATCAAATTCATCACATCTAGTTATAATCTTATCATACTTAATATGTCTACCATAAAAAAGTGACATAGAAGGGTTGTAATAAGTATACCTCAATATACATTGAATTGAATGCTAATGCGACTTATATAAATTACCTATGAACCATCAAAAATTAAAAATATATAATTAAATGTGTAATATATTGCGAATCATACCATAAACTATTATACAAATAAAATTAGCATAAGGAATTGTTCTCCTAAACAATATATAAATAGCAGTTATAGGAGACTAAGATAATTAAGGTTTGAATAGAAGGAAAATGGATCACTAACTAGATTAAAGAACTAAATAAATAATTTTTAGGAATTTTTTAACATAACCACGATAAGAAAACTAAATTCCTTCATGTTTTCTATCCATTATAATTTCCATAACAAAAAAATATTGTCATCACCTATAAAATTCATTTCAATTATTATTTTCAATTTTATTCTTGTAGTGAGGATCAATTTCATGTTTTTAAAAAGAAGAATAATATCATAAATATATAGTTTAAGTAGAATATATAGTTTCAAAAATATTTAATTTAAAAATATGAATCAAATATGATTTTTGCTATATTTGTTTTATTTCATGAATGAATTAACACTCTTATACCATTATCTATATACCCACATTACACTATATAAACACCTTTTAATTAAAAACACCATTCTTTTTTTGAATTTATTAGAAAAACAGTATAGAGGATTAATGTATAACTTTCCATCAATATCTCTATATAAGGAAGTATTTTAATGATCATTATTTTAATATGATGATAAATTTAATATAGAAAATATAATATTAGTATAATAAAATATTTTTTAACCACACGAGATAAATTTTAGAATAATAAATCCATTTTATTTTAAGGAAAACCTAAGTTAAAAGTTTGTTCTTATATTTAATTCTTTCTCACAAGTTTAATCCTAGTTCCATTTAAGGATACATTTACTAACTATAACTATGGAAATAAGTGGTTTTTTAAAATATAATAGGTATAGTTTTTCATTAGGGAATTCATATCATCATGCCTGGTAGAAATCCAATGATCATAATCACTTTCATTAATAGTATGTTAATAGGACTTGGGATACTTAGTCTCATAATCATAGGAAATGTGAATAGTAAAATAATTTATATTAGAAAGGAAAAATTAACATGTTGGTATAATAACTCACTTAACATGATCTATAGTGAGCCAGTAGTCATTAGTCATAGTATAGAGTTCATTATATGATCCACTCTAAAAATCAAAATCGCAATGACTATCTGGTTTTTTTTGTGGGGTATCATCAATGGATGACTAAGATTCATCTAAAGGATAAACCTTAATACCCATATTTTGGGGTGACTCATCAGTATCACCACACAGAGGATTCAACTTAGTGGTAACTAGTTATTGGAACACAACATTTAGACTAATTATATATTCCAGAAATATAAGATTTTAAACCAATATTTTATAAAATTTAATACCCTTAGTAAAATTGTGAAGTGAATCCATTTTCAAATCAATATAAATTTATAGCATTTGGAGATTGAGAATCATGATCAGGTTCACTATAATTTTGATCAATAGTAGGAGGATGTACTCGATTTGAGGGTAGCACAAGTTCATCTATTCAGTGGTAGAAGATATTCTACCATGGTTATAGGTCTATCATAATTTCACATCTTCCAATGTTTCTACAGCATAATGCTGGGAGGTATAGAAGCTATCAAAGTTGATGGGTCACTAGGGTGGTCACATAGCTCTAACGGTTTAGTAACATGATCTAGGTTTTTAGGGGAGTAGGTTTAATTTGTTTCAATTGGTTCTTCTTAGTATTCATGTACATAGAAAAAATGGTTCAAATAAGAATTTATTAGAGAGATGGGAAGCTGTTAGGATTAATTTTATTTGTAATATTTTTTTATCACATGTATTATACCAACAATATAAAGAAAACAATAATGTGATTTCTCTATGCGTCTAGGACATAGTCTGACGTATGCTAAACATTGTTTTCATTCTATGATTTCTTTATTTTCATTTAATGTTTTTACATTTCATTTATTTTTGATACATTATATATTTGATAATAGGTGTGTGTATGAAGATGAATTTTCTAGTGATTATGGTGGTTTAACGGAAAAGTTCTGGTACACTTAGTCATAGGGGAAAGAAATGTTGAAGATCAATTTTTGGCTATGAAGAATCAACTACATGCGATCATCTAGTGGATTGATATGTGATGATCTTGTGGTTTTATCATAAGCAAGAATATTGTTATTTTTTCACATGATTTCTTATCCCCCCAAAAGTGGTATCAGAGGGACATTCAACATTTATAGGTTCAATACATGAGTAAGAGATCATACATGGAATTAGATAAAGGAAATATCTAAATAGATAAATTATATGGGATAGATTTTGGCATATATAAAATGATGACTTGAAATAATATGATTTATAAAGGCTTAGAGGTTCCCTTGTAATGATTTATTTTAGTATTTATAGATAAATACTAATGATAGTGCTTTAATGTAAAGGTTATGACTAAGGTAAGAATGTCTCTTGAAAGGAATGTTTATTTCAATATTCTCAAAAAGAAGACTATAATTGATGTAATGATAGAATTAGTGGATATGTATGAATAAAATGGACCTAAAATAAGTTTTTATATTGTTACAATTTTTTACTAAGGTTCATGGAAGGAAGGCCAGTGAAAGATCATGATAATAAATTCAACATGATTCATGGGATGGTCTAATTAGTAAAGGCTACTTTTACCAATGATGTATTGTCATTTCTATTGTTATCTTCACTTTAGGAGAGATGGAATGTAATGATCACTATAGTTCATAAAACTATGAAAAATAATATTTATTGTTTGATTATATGAGGTATTAGATACTCAATGAGGAACTTTAGTGAAGGGAAGTAAAGGTGCCAACAAATAGTACCTATAATACCTATGGAAGAGGATGCTATCCTTAACAGAAGAAAATATAATATAATAATATATTGTTAGATAAGTCTTAAGGATGAAACTTTATGAGGCAAGGTGGTTATTCCTAGTCCATATGGTTGGAAATGTAGGAAGAAATGACATATCATGAATGATTACAAAATCCAAAATGAGAAAACTGAAAAAAAAATCAGTGATTGAATTTTTAGATTCTATTACTATAAAAAAATAAAACAAGGCTTTATTTTTAAGTGCTGTAATTTTTGTAGAATATTGGGTGATCGAATATGGAGTGTCCTATCATTAAATTATTAATCAATGATGCATAAGAAATTATGTATCAGGAAGGTTAGGGAATGTCCATCTAGTGGATGGTGATTCCATAAAAGTTATTAAAATAGATGATGTAAATAGATAAAGAAAGAATGGAGGATTGTGGAAGCTATCATAATTTCTCCATATTATTGGTCTTTAGAGTAATATTATTTCTATTAAACACATTTATGATGGAATCTATTGGACTATATTTGACTATGGAGTTTATAAAGTGAGTTAGGGATCCCCATTGATTGAAAAGGGAGTAAAGAATGAAACCCTTTACTTGAAAAGATATTTAGAATTTTTTTTAATTTTTAAAGTTCAACTTTTTTATGATCTAGATATATGGAATTGTAGGTTTGGTCAACTTAGTGAGATGGACATGAAGTTTTAAAAGTCTAAGTGATATTTTAATCTTGATCACACAGAAATAAGAGTGTGTGAATGATATGTATTAGGAGATAATAAAAGACATTATTTAAACATAGATGTTTAGAAGCCCATGGAATATCAGCGATAGATTATACACTCAAATGTTTAGGGATCCAACCATGTTCTATCTTATAGAGGCTGTCTTTACATTCTTACATTGATTTACAATGATATATGGAAAGTATTTATTTACTTCTTGAAGGAAAAGTTTTATTTATTCAAGGTTTTTATTAAAAGAAAATAAGTGGCAGAAAATGAGTGTATCCATAAGTTAATGTGAATATGAATAGACAATGGTGGTGACCAAACCAGTCACAACATCCAAAATTTTTATAAGAAGGAATGAATATGGTCTAAGTAGATGGTTCCCAGAACTCTATATCATAACAGAGTGAAATAATGAATAATTGCGACTCTTACAAAGACCACAAGGAGTACAAGGAAACACATAGAAATGACCAAGAATATTTGGGTAGAGTTATTGAACTTGATACCTAATATTACAAACAGAATTACAATATTAACAATTAGACATGAATGACCAAAGGAACCATTATCTGGAAAATGAAAATTTCATCATCTTAGAGCCCTCAATAGTTTATCATAAGTACATTTAAATGACAAGGATATGGAAAATAATGATTATATATCCATAATATATAATTTCCTTGGTAATGGAGATTTAAATATTTGATATTACTTGTAGTATGGTGACATAAATTAGTATCAAAAGAAAAGAAGTTTTATTTAATGAAAATGTTTTATGGAAGGGAAAAAATTTGTGGATTAGGAAGTTGAAAGAGAATCAAAAATCAAATTCTAGGTTGATTAGTGTATTGATGACTCACAAAAAAATATAAATCCAATTTATGGGATTAATTAACATGATGTCAATATGTAAGACCATTAGAAAAATAGAAAGTTTAATATAAAAATAAGTTTGAGTGGGAGAACCATATTTACATGCCCCCTATGTGTGAGTGCTATATGTTTAGGTACTAGTTGAAAGAATAGAGTTAAGTAGTTCAGTTTATACAATTCATTTGAGGAGATTAACTCAAATTAGGAGACTAGTTCATAGGTATAGTGTTGATATGAATTCTATACTTCTAATATATATAAAAGAACTTGAAAATACAGAGGAGTTATCTTTTCTTAATGACTCTAATTAATGGGATTTAGCCATGAATGAGGAGATATATTCAGTAAAGTTTAGTAGGGAATATGATATAGATGAGCTACTCAAGGGTAAAATGTCACTTTTGAATAATTGGGTTTTCTAGATTAAGGAATAATCTTATGGAAATATAGATATAAATAATGTCTACTAGTAAAGGGGATTCAATCAAAGTAAGGAGTATATTTTGTAGAAATCTTCTCACTAGTACTCAAACATTCAACCATATAAACTATTTTAATAATTGTTAGATAAGAATATATGTATCTCAAGATGATGGATGTTAAGGACAATTTCTATCATGGTGAGTTAGAGGAGGATATCTTCATGAAACAACTTAATGGTTTATCGATATTAGAGAACCAAAATTTGGTTTGTAGATGAAATAAAATCCTTTATGAGTAGAAACATTCCCCATGAAAATGGAAGTAGAAATTCTATTTATTCATTTTAGTGTAATTTTTCATCCAGTGAAATATATAAAATTTTTGTTATAAGAAGAAATTGGAATATGAGACATTATTTATATTTGTTTTTAATGTGGATTACCTATTGATTGTTAGACTAGATGTTTGTAAAATATAAAATTTCAAGAGTAATTTGTATGGATGATTCTAGATGACAGATATTGGATAAGGAAGATTATAGTGATGAATATCGAGAGGGATTTGAAAGTCATTACAATGGTTTTATCATATAAATATTACATATGGAAGATCATGTAAAGGTTGGGGAAGAATGAAATAAATCCAATATCAACCCCACTTAACTCCCACTTCATGTTTTCTAACTCACATGTGTAAACAACAGAAGTTTATGCTAAGTTCATAGAGAAATTTCCATATTCATAAATGATAATAATTTTTGTGTATACAATGGTTTCCACTCATCTTGACTTTTCCCACAAAGTCGGAGTTCAGATTTGGTATATGATGAATCTGGGGAAATTATATTAGTGGTCTGTGATGTAGATTATATGATATTTTAAAGGATTATATGATCAATACATATGTTATTGATTGAATAAACCATATATATGATTCATGGAATCAGACTTTGGGAGTAACATGATTATAATAAATAAGAAATACATTATTCACATTAACTATTATATAATCAACTATAAAATTATCATCAAACTTATATAGCCATATCATTTCATTCATTGAATTAATTATAGATACATAATCTACTTCCTCTAAACTTAGATAAATAATATTAATTGAAGAAGAAATAATTCAGAAACCTAATGTATTAAAAGTATAGGGATCTATGAATGAATAAAGGAATTCAAAATCATAAAGATATATTCACCAAGGTGGTAGTTCAAAAAATAATTAGGCAACATTGAGCCTTAGTAGGACTTGGGTGAATAAAGGAGGGAAAAGGGGGAATGTTGCTAAATGATAAGTGTTGGAGGGTTTCTAAGGTTCTCTATATAATGAGACTTCAAGTATGATATTTCATAATTTTAATCTTAGATTAGATCCTTAGAAGTTCTGAGAATTGTATGTTTAATCATCAAAGTTAAGTTCACCATAATTTTAGTCAGTGAAAGGAGGCCCAAATCATTGTTAAGGAAATAAGAGTAAATATCTTTAGATGCATCAAATATTTCTAATGAGTTTTGGTCCATTGTATCTTCACATATAACTATACTTCAATGAGATATCACTTGGATTTTAGGATATTTATCATAGTTGATGGGTCAAAAAGTTGGTAACCTAGCCAAGATGGTAATGTCTCTTTATCCAAATTTTCAAGGGAACTTGTTTAAATTATTTTAAAGGTTATGATTATTATTTTAGTTCGTGGAAATAGTGGTTAAAATAATAATTTATTGAAGATATGAGAGGTTGGTGAAGATTAATTATCATTATAATATTTTCACATAACCTGTAATCTTTTGGATATAATAAAAGTAATAAGTAGTGTGATTCCCCCATGCATGTAAGATATAGTCAGAATCATGTTATGTATTTTATTATTTCTATTATTTCTGTATTTCCATTTCTTGTTCTAATATTGAATATATTTATGGTATTTTACTTATTTTTACTATGGTGCATGTGATGATGAGTTTTTGTAGCGAGTAGGGTACTTTAACTGTCAAAATCTGGTATGATCCATTAGGTGGGAGAAAATATTCATAGATATACTTTCCACTATATTTAATCACTTATGTGTGATATTTTGGTGGAAAGATTTTTAAAGATATGATTCTTTTATCAAAACTATGAAGATAATTTTTTCATTGGATTTCCCATCCCCTAACAAGGATAGCCCATAAAAATTAATTTGAAAATTCTGGGTTTTATCATGTTAGTTTTAACATATGATTGAGTAGTACACCAAAAAAATATCATTTGTGAAAATGAAATAGTCCTTTTATTAAATAATTCTTTCAGGGTCTTATACCGATTAATAATAAATGGTAACTAATTGATAAAATAAAAAATTGTATAGGAAAACATAACCAATTTTTTCTTAGTTAGACTCAAGTTTGAAAATATTATTTAAACCCAATCCAAGATTGTGTGGTTCATATGTCATGCGAACTTATTTTGTTATAGATCATGGTTAAAAGTATATTTCCTCATAATACCATTAGATAGAAATCAGTTAGTAAAATTTGTGTCATATTTTGGTATAATTTTTTTCCTAATAGTGTATTGGAATTTCAAAAACTTAAGTCTCTATAATTACATTTGGTAGAACCATATGGATATAGGTTCACCATCATTAAATATTTCTATATTTTGGTTAGTGGAAGTAGTTGAGTGGAAGAAGTAGAATAAAAGTAGTAGTGAAAGTAGTGGCATATATGTGTAGGAATGTATATAGAGAAATAAATAAACACATTAACTTATAGAGAAACCACATTTTTGAGGTTGAAGTGATTTAAAAGGAAGGGAATTTATAAATACTACATTGAAGTACTAGATGAAGAGGATATTGGAAGAAACTGTGTCTATGTGTTGAGAAAGTACAAAAATGAAATGGGGTTGTACAATAGTTTTATTTTATGTTATATAATGCATTATTGATATTCACGAGGGTTGTGTAGTGATTATTTAATATAATACATAATTTTAAACTTCTATCATATCCAATTTTTACACTATCTACTATAAGAACCTGTTAAGATAGTGATTTTCTTTTTCTAAGTGTAGGGATTCCAAAAACATTGGTTCCAAGGAGTGTTTTCTCCATGGATATCATAAGGTGATGCAAACGAAAGTTAACAACTAGTAGATTCAATTATTTTTATTTAGGAGAGGATATGGACATAAGTTCTAGTATATTAATTTGTATAGTTATATGCTATATAACCATGTGTGTAAAGAATATGAGGAGTCAGCTTCTATCACCATGAAGGGTGGGGGGTTCCCTACAGAGCACTTGAAATTGGTGTTCATCCCTAGAGGTTTTACTATGGTTCTTTAGGTAGTGTGTCCAAAATTATTTCCTTATAACATGGTATAGTTTTTGTTCCTAAAATATTGGGTTCCCATGTAACTTAGTTTCACCCTTTTTGAAAGATTTAATATTCCCTTTTTGAGAAAAACCAATGTTTGGACCCTGTAATCTCCATATGTTGTGATTTTCATATTATTTTCATGAATTTTTATTTCTTGTTTATTATTTATAGAAGTTTGTATCTAGATTTTAGATGAGTTAATGAGTCTATGTTCTTAGGTTAGATTTGTATTCTCTGTTCATGTATATCACATTTTAAAGTGTGTTTTGATTTGGTATGTTTATACTCTTAGTTTTTTTCATGTATGTTATGTGGTATAACTTCTAAAATGAAGGTGAATTAGAATAAACAAGTGGTATCATTTCTAATTTTTAGATTACTAATAACCTAACCCAATAAAATTTGTTATAGAGATTTGTTTACTATCATAATTCATTCCTTAGACATATAGGAGAATTTGAGAAGAAATCCCTTATCCATTATTATTTTCAGATTCAATGGGAGATAACTGTTTCCATAGAGGGGAATTGAAATTGATAATGTTATGATTTATGTTGAATGGTGTAATATACAAACATTAGAGGTTTTTGGTACTTTTAATCCTGTAGAGTTTGGATTCTCTATTGAAAGTGAATCATTTAGAAGTGATGTGTCTAGAAGAATAAGAAATAATGATTGGAATGAATAAAGAAATGTTTCAGAAGGTGTATCCATGTGAGATAATTTATCAACTAATTAGAGGATGTTAAATAACTGAGATCTTATTAATTTGAAAAAATAATGATTCTATGAATTCATATATTTCATAATTCCATATATATAATTATAGATGGAATGTGTTTATTTGTTGGAAAATTATGCGGTTGGAATTTATATTTCTAAATGTTTAACTTCTAGAGGTACAAAAATAGAAATGATGAGAGGGGGTGGATGTTTTTTTATAATGTGTTTTCTAGGAAGTTTGAGTTAGTTATTTGGCCCATGTGTTCTCATTATTCAATGTCTGATAATGGAAAGAAAGAGTTTGATTTAATTAATCATCATATATAATGTGCTCATGATTATTGGAGAAGTTGTGGTTCTATTTGAAAGAGGAATTATGGAACATAGTGAAACATTATCCCAATCAATCAGTAGGTGAATCGAATGATCATCAGTGGAAATAGGTTAATATTTGAGTGAGATGGTATGAGGGTTGTATCTAATTATAAAAAATGTATGATTTCAAAAAGGGAGTTTTTTGGAAGGACCATAAAGGTTGGAGAAAAATACTTCAAGAACCAGGTTGTTATTACATGGGAGTCATAATATTATAGTCCCAAACCTAATCTCCTTGATCCAATGCTAAAATCATAAACATTAAATATATGGATTTGATAACAATAAAGGTAACCAAATTTTTTCTATCCAAAATGTACAACATCAGAAAGAAAATTTGGATAACCTATATACACATGGAACCTTTAGGTTTTTAGTTTTAAATAATTTTGATAAACTCTTACATAAATAATTCTCATGAATTTATAGGATTATTTTACCCACTATACCTAGCTTTTCATATTCTATAATAATTATTCAATATCTCTCATAAACATTGTCTTGTTAGAAAACTTTCTAGACACAAATCATTTAAGCATAATTCTTAATAACCCAAGGAATAAGAAATATAAGAATGCTGATATCAAAGGATCAGTAAGAGTAAATATAATAATTAACAATTTAATACCATTATTGAGGATAATAATAGAATAAATTTGTGATGACATAATAAAAGTTAATGATCATAACATAAAAACAATCAAACCAATAAATACATTTATAATAAATAATGAAACATGGAATAAAGATTAATCAAAGTGAAGAGTCATCAGAATAAATAATCACCGGCCATGTGATTTCAATTGTGATAAAATTAATCATTAAAAACACATAGAAATTATAAATATATATTGTTGTTATCTTGGAATATCATCTCCAAAAAACCCTTATATAACCCCTAAAATTTTGAATAACCATACTATTAACTTCTAATATAATTACCCAATGCATTATGTTTCATTTTTGGCACATCCATCATATAATCTATATCGATGTCACTTGTAGGCTATAATGGGGATCAAGCCTTTGTAAACAATTTACAAGAACCATAACATCAATTAAGTACAAATAAATTGCATCTCATAATGAAAATCATATATAAATGAATTTTATTCTTTTTATAACATGATTAACCTATGTAAAAGAAATGGATTCAATGAAAATCTATTTGAAACATGATTAACAAATAAAAATAAAATAGGTTCCCAAAAAATATATTGAAAAAATCATAATCCATCCAGATAATGAATAAGGAATTTATCATTGAAAAGTATCCTTGTTGAGAGTAATAAATATCAAGGTTTATTGAAATTGATAAATGGACATTCCCTTAAATGATCATTAATAAAATTATTGAGGAAAATAACCATTTCAATTTTATTAACATCAAAGGATGTTATAATATATGGAAAATAATTTTGAAATATCACTTGGAACATTTCTTGAGAAAAATATACTTTTCATTTTGAAAAAAATACTTCTAAGTATAATTTTTTTTCAAATATGAAAGGAATAATTTTTATTGAAAAAGTAATTATAAAATGAAAAAGGATAATTTAAAACATTGAGTGGTAATGATAGCGGTAAAATCCATTCATGTTGTAAATTCTAAATAAATATTCTTTTGATACATTTTCTAAAGGGAGTAAAAGATATCCATTTGTAAAACATTAAGAAATTTCATTTTAAAAAATTTTAAAAGAAGGTCAAAGATCATGGAAAATTGATTTAGGTAATAGTTTATGTTTAGAAAAGATCACTTTTTAAAAAAATTTATAAATTTTTTATTTAATTTAAATATTCCTAATCTAAAATAAAGATACAATATTGATATCTCTTATAAAAAAACATTCTTGTTTTTTCTTGATTCAAAAAGGTAGGAAAGAAAAATTAAACAAGTGAACCATACTCTTAACCATAGGAGAAGAAAATAGTTTTGTTTCATGAATAAATAATGATATTATATTTAAAATGGGATGTATATACACTTTATATTAGGAATTAGTTTTGTAACATTTAAATATTCTCGATGAAGAAAAATTGAGATGATGTCCCTTACCTTGAGTCTAGACATTCAATGTATGTCATTTAAATCTTATATAATAATCTTAGATAAATTATTTTATTTCATAAGTTCCTTTTAAATATTTAATAACTTATAAATAAATAATTTATTTTATTTATTTTGATTAAATATTTAAAAACCTAATCAATTAAGTACACACCGTGTGTTTTGATGATGTTAGTTCATTGTTCTAAAATTGATTCCATGTGTTGATTGAGGAAAAAGGTCATTATTTAAATATATATATATATATATATTAATAATTATTTAATAATTATTTTATTTATAAGGAATTTATACTTTTAAAAACAATCATGATATATGGTTATGAAAAATGAACCATGTTACTAACATGGATATGATGGGATGTACGTATGCATGAGTAACATTTCCATTTTCAATGATCATTATGAAAAGAATGTGAGTGATATTTTATATTTAAATAATGGCCATAATAAATTAAATAATATATTATTTATTTAAATATAATTATATATATCATCAATGTGATTTGATGATTAATAATAATCACATCTCTTCAAGGAGAAGTTAGTCCACATGTATGCCCAAACAACATTATCATTTTTTAGTGACTAGAAAGGTAATAAAGAAAATAAAATATTATATATTAATAATGATACATATTAAAAAACTATCCTAATTATAATATATATATATATATATTATATTTATCTAATTTATCCTTATTACTATCCACATAAAGCGCTATTGTAAAATGAATCACATTGCTTCACGAGGTAGCAGTCCGTCATATACACGAGTGATGCTATTTTATCTCCAACATAGTGGAAAGTAGGAGGGTATATATGATATAATAATTAAATAAGAATAATTATGTTATAAATTTCATATATATATATATATATTAATTCCATCACTATAACCAACCATAAGAGGAGTTTATGGAAAACAAATTACAGTGAATCGTGTGGCTGTAGTCCACCATACAAATGGATGAAAGTTTCACTTCCCACTTGATGAAAGAGGAGATGTATCTAGCTTATAATATTACTATAATAATATATATTTATATGGATGATACTGGTGTTAATATTTCATCACGTTTGAAGAATATTTTAGGTAGGTGTAATAAGAAATAAAACAAAAATGGTCAATTGATAACAAGACCTTTTCATCAGACAACCTCTGAAGGTTTACACAAAAAGATTTAATAGATTGTATTATTCTATAAAAGAAAGGGATATAAGATTAAGAGAGGGTATTAATTAATGGATTTTTTTCAGTTATTAGAAAAAAATATTTGGAGGTGTAAATAGGAGGGTAGAAGATGTGGCCTTTTATAAGCGGGGGATAGAACACACTTGAAATTTTTGAAAAGAAAAAGTAACACACACTTTTTTCACAAGACACAAGGCTCCAAAATTGACCACTCTAGATACATGGATCATATAAGTTATTAATATTTCCATAAACTATAATTTATACAAGTATATAGGTAATTTTCACCCATTTAATTTTACTTTAACCCCTGGTAAATCCAACTTAAACTTAACCACGGTAAAAGTTTTCTAATGTTTTCACTATAAAATATGGAAAAAATTAATTTTAACATAATATAAAATAATAATTAATATATTTAAAAATATTTAATACATTTTTAAAATTAAATTCATATAATCAGCTTAAGTTAACTAAATATTAATCCCACAGATGCGATGAAAAGGTGGGATTTCAAGAAATATATTTTTTAAGTATTTGATGATTTTATGTCAAATCTATGGATAATAATAATAATTATATGAATTTTAATTAATATATATAGATATAAAATCTATAAATTTAATTTAACTAATTTTCTATTAGGTCTTGTTTATTTAATTGAAATATATAAACATTATGCACTTTAAAATGGTTTTTCAAAAAATGCATTTTTAACATAAAAAAATCTTATCAAGTCTAATATAAATATAATTAAAAAATAACTAATTGGATTTAATATAAATCAAAAATAATTATGCTAATTAAAATGAAATTATAATCCCAATGTAATTTTCAACTTATATAATTTTTTAAAAATAAATGTCAGTTTTAAAAAATTCTATATTTTTTACTATTCACTACAAAATCAATATTTTTCAAAAAAATATGGAAATTTTTCCCAATTTTAATTTTAAATAAAATGACTTAAAAAATTTTAATTCTAGATTTTTTTTAAATATATGTAAATTAATTATAATATTTTTTCAAAAAATAAATTTAAATCATTTTTAAGAAACCGTATTTTTTAAATAATAAAATTACATCACTAAAAATTTATTGATTATTTAATAAGTATTTGTAAATAAATTTAAATTTAGTCATATATATATATATATATTTAATAAAGTATTTAATATTATTCATATCTGCCAGTTTAATCACTAGGTTTAAATGGTCATATATGTCGTGGGTCGTCTAAGCTAGGTGTTGCATGTCAAATATTCTATTGAAAATAATGTTATTCTTTTGAAATATTATAGTGTTAAATTATCACCCATTTAAGAAATATCATCATAAAAATTTAAAATTTATCTCGTTAATTATTAGTTTTATATTTTAAAATACGTCTCTTGAAATCCCACACCGTAAAGATGGCTAATAAAACATCTTCTAGATAAGAGAGAAAGGGAAGTATTAAGGTAATTTGGAATAAAAAATAACTAGGATTTTAAATAGGATAACATTGGTGGGAAGTGAAGATTTGGACATGGAAGAAACAAGTAATTATAAAATAATGATGTAGAATGA
Source organism: Viscum album (assembly GCA_963277665.1). Classification (NCBI taxonomy): domain Eukaryota; kingdom Viridiplantae; phylum Streptophyta; class Magnoliopsida; order Santalales; family Viscaceae; genus Viscum; species Viscum album. The sequence goes on along the minus strand of OY728143.1, from coordinate 1,875,790,395 downwards.
AATAAATCATTGATAACAAGAATGTGTATGATTATGAGAACGTAAACATCCTTATAACCACAAACCAAAGAGGTGTTTAAAAGACCATAAATTTAATAAAAAATGATAGTAAGAGATAATATTTTGTTTTAGGATCATTTTTCTAGAGTTTAATAATTCCTTGCTATATATATTTTATAAAATAAGGGAAATATTATTACTTTACAAGTTCAGTTTCACCCTTTCATCAATTTCCACCACAATCTAATCTTATTCTCCAAAAGATGAGTATTCAAGATGTAGTTTTTTATACTTGAAGCACTAAAATAAACATAAAAAAGGTCACATAATACCCATAAGGATAAAAAGATATTCCTCATATCTTTAGAAATTTAGCCCAACCAAAATGGTTAGCGTATGGTAATATATTTCAAAAAATGAATAAACCTTCATATGATGAAATATTACATTAATATCTAAAATTCAATAGTAATTACCAATGTTCAAACATAATAATTCCACAAATTGATTAACCCTATATCCCAAATAACCATATTAACCTCAACATTAAAGAGTATTTTGACCTCAAATTTTATTTCATACATTTCATCTTATAATCTCAAAAATGTAGTGACCTTATTTTAAAAAAACAATAATCACATAATCACTAAATAAAATCTAAATCCCATGGTTATCTATACGATAAAACATATTTTATAAAAATGAACATAAATTTTTTCTTTTGAACTATTTAAAATATTTATTCCATAATAACCAAGATATCACGTAGGCTAGTGGTAGGTTTTAAATCTTATCTCCCATGGGTTATGGGTTTAAGCCCCATGAAATTTCTGGATGTGATGGGTTGTGTACCAGATAGAGGGTTATCTTTTTTCCTCAAATTACATCCTTATAAATCTCCCTGAAACATGATAAACATCCTTAAATGTAACCCTAATTATCAAAGATCATATAAGAGTAAATTATTCTCAATACCTTTAAACTTATGATCAACCTTAAACTCATAAACCTATGATGGTATCCATAAAAAATATGATAAGATCACTTGAAAATGTCATAATGTCATAATTTATCTATATATTTTCTATAATACCAAGTATAACATCCCCAAACCTACACCTCTATATCTGATGAAAAAATCACCAACATTACATTTTTTACATTGATACTGATTAAAGTGACATAATTTTCAGCCACAAAAACTCAAAACAAAAAAATTAAAAATTTGATCACCTACATATGTAATTACATTTTAGTTGTAGTTTTTTAGAGTATTAGGACAAACTCGTACCCAAAAAATAAACATGAAAGTATTTTTTCGACCATGATTATATTTTCATATTCTATATTAAGTCTTCACTATTTCCCATAAAGTTCATCATTTTAGAAAAATTTGTAGACAAAAATAATTTAATCAAAACTCTTCATCATATGGTTTATAGAAATCATAATATGGATGAGTTCGAATGATCAGTAAGGGTAAACATGAGAATTTAAAATGGAATGTCATCATTGGGAATAATAAGGTAATAAAACATTGAATAGATAATCAAAGTCTATGATCATAACATAAGAATATTCATACCATCAATACATGGATCATATATAATTAAACATGGAATAATTATTAATCAAAGGAAATAATCATAATAATCAACAATCATGAGCCATGTGATTTCAATCTTGATCAAAGGAATCATTAATATTCTATAGAAAGCATAAATAAAATATGTTTCCATCTTGGAACATAATCTTCATAGAACCCTTACATAACACCTATAGAACTCTTACAAATTGAAATAAACAAAAAAATTATGACTTAATTAGCCAATTAATTGGTGATATATCTAGGAACTCCCATTATATAGGCTATATTAGGTTCAACTATGAGCTACAGTGGGGATCAATCCTTTGTAAAAAATTTCCATGAACCATAACATGAATTAAGTACATAGAAATTTCATATCATCGTAAAACTCATAAAATATCAATTTTTCCTCACATAAATTTAATAACCCATGAAAAATAAATGGATTCCATGATAATATATTTGAAAAATAATTAACATGTAGAAAGGAAATAGGTTCCATGACAATATTTTGAAACAATCATAATCCATATAGTTAATGAATAATGATGATATCATTGAAACATATCCCAATAGAGCTTATGTAATACAAATGGTTGATGATATTCATTAATGGAAATACCATTAAAATATAATTAAAAAAATTATTTAGTAAAATAACATTTTTAATTTTTGAAACATCAAAGGATGTTATTTTATGTAGAAAATGATTGTAAAAGATCACTTAAAACAATTTTTGATGAAAATATATTTTCCATTTTGAAATAGTTATTTTATATCTAAAAATTTACGAAACATTAAGGAAATAATTTTTTATAAGAATAATTGAAATACAAAATTTAATCTTTAAAAAATTTAGTGTTCACGATGTCTGTAAAATATTTTCATATTTTAAATGTTAAAATAATTATTTTTCAACCATTTTGTAAAAGAAGTCAAAGTGACCCATTTAGAAAAAATTAAGATATTTACATTCCAAAAACTTTTTAAATAAGGTGATCATTAAATATGGATTTAGGAAATCTTTTATTTATTTAAAATAAGACTTTTGAAATCATTTTTCAAAACATTGTCATGGAAGAGAATGATTCCTGATCTAAAACAACGATACAAGATCAATATCACTTACTAACAAAATTTATGGTATTTTTTGAATCAATAAGTGTGTAAATGAAAATTAAACATGTGAAAAAAATTCATAAAAATAATATAATAAAACATGTGTGTTTTAATAAAATAATATCATTCCTACCAAAGAACCTTCAATATAAAAAATTCTAAAAACAAAGGATATTGTATCATAAAGCCTTTTCCTCTTTGGTGAATCCTCAATCAGAAGCCCCATGAAGGTATAAAATTAGATCAAACATCAAATATCATGATATTAAGGATATTCATGATACAGAATATCAAATATTCATCATATACACCTCCTAAAAAAATTTAGGTGTATAACATAACATATGTTTCAAAGAAGACAATTGAGATAATAAATCCTTACAATGATTATAACATTGAAGTGAGAATTAATTAATGAGTCTATTATGTGTATCAAATGAAAATCCAAATAAAACAAGTGTAAATTTAATAAAAAATAATAAAAATTCAATATACACATAATATAAAATTATCAAATACAATGAAAATGTAATATAACTAAATGAAAAGAAGATATGTTTTGAAATTATTTACTACTTGTTAACATTGAAGTCAAATCCCCTTGGATTAAAAAATTAAAATTTAATGTTAAAATACCCGTATATTTTAATTATTTAAGATATTTCATGAAAAAGGGGTGGTATATACACCATATAAAATAAATTTTGTGCATAACATTAAAATATTCTTCAATGAAAAAAATTGAGATACAGTCCCTTACCTCGAGTTTAGAAATTCCACGTATGTCATTTAAATCATATATAATAAGATTAAATAAATTATTTTATTTCATAAGAACCATTTTATAATTTAAATAATTAAAATTAAATCATTTAGTTTATTTATTTTAGTTATATATTAAAATTATTAATCAATTAAATTTATATTAGGTGTTTTAAGACGTTCGGTTAATTATTCCAAAATAGATTCAGTGTGTTGACCAAGGTCAAAGAGATCATTATTTAAACATATATATAATAATAATGATGATTTTTTTTTAAAAGGTTGGGGCCGAAGCCTCATTTATAATTAAAGGAAAGCAAAGACCTCTTTTAACTGGGTAGAGGGAGACCCATTACGTAGCCCGAAGGCCCAGCGGGAATTTAGCCCATTACATGGCCCGTAGACCCATTTTTTTGGCCCAAAGCCCATTCTGTGAATAGTACTGCTACAGTACTGCACAGTACCCGCCACCGCTACAGTACTCTGCGGCCGCTACAGTACCCTGCCGCTGCTACAGTGCTCGCCGTTGCTACAGTACGCTATAGTACTGCTACAGTACCTGCGCCCAATAGGTTTTGAAAAGCAATAAAAAAATATGGTTATGAAAAATTAACTATGTTTTGATCAAGGAGACGGTAGAACGTACATACTCCTGAGTAACAATTCTATTTTCAACGTTCATTTTAAAAAGAAGGAAAGTAATAAATTAAATTTATATAATGATCATCATAAAATAAATACCAAATTATTTATTTAAATATACTTATATATATATATCATCCATGTGATTTGGTGATGAAAAAAATCACATCCCTTCTTGGAGGCGGTAGTCCACACATAAGCATGAACGACATTATTTGTTTTTAGTGAGTGGAAATGTAAGAACTAAAATTATATATTGTATTTTATTAATGATATTTTTTCATTAATATCATAATTATTTCATATATATCAAATATATTCATTAACTATATCCTTATTATATACTTTTTAAAGCTTTAGTGAAAAATGAAACACATCGCTTCAGGAGTCGACAATTTTCCAAACACACGAGCAATGTTATCACATCAAACACAAAATGAAAAGTAGGAAGGTATAAGTGATATAATAATTAAATAAGTATAAATATTTTACCAATATAATATATATAATTTAAATTCATCATTATCAATAGTCATAAGAGGAGTTGATGGAAAACGAATTACATCGCATTGTGAGGAAGTAGTGCACCGTAAAGACAAATGATGGTATCATTTCACACATGAATGAAGAGGATATGGATATAAGTTATGAAATTAAAATAACTAAATCTTATTATATGAGAGATAATGGGGTTATTATTTAATAATATTTAATAATATTTTATGGAGGTGGAAGAATAAATAAAACAAAAATGCTCAGTTAAGATTGATATATCCTTTTTTAGACATCCTCTTAAGGTTTAACCCAAAAGAATTATTGGACCGATTTAATGATAAATCCATGTACTTTAGTATTTCATTAAGTAATTAATCATGAGATTTGGGTTTGGAAAAAAATATCTGAATGTGTGAATTGTATTGGATAAGGGGTAGCCTTTTATAAGTGGGGGAGAGGAAACACTTGAAATTTTTAAAAATGAAAAGATATAACCATGATTTGAAAATAAAAAAGTATAAAAAATTGACCATTCTTGAGAATTAGATAATATAATGTTGAAATTTTTACATATGAAATAATTTAGGCAATTTTTAGTTCATTTTAACTATTATATTTTTAGTTTAACCCCCGATAAATCTTGTCTTACCTTAACCATGGTAAAAGTCTTTTACAGTTTTTACTATTCATTATGACCAAATATTTCATTGAAAATATTATATAATATAAATTATTCTGAATAAATATATGGAATATAATTTTATAAATTCAATTCACACATTTGGTAGAATTTATTTTAAAATTAAAACCACAAACATGATGAAAAAGCTGGTTTTCAAGCATAATATGATTTTATATTAACTCTATTACTAGTAAGAACAATTATATGAATTGGAATTAATATTTATATATTTATAATCATTAAATTTAATTTAAAACATTCCATGTTAGGGGTTTTTTAAATTATTTAAAATATGGAAAAATTATTCACTTTAAAATGGTTTTTTAAAATATCTTTCTAAACCAAAAAAATATTCCAAAATCAAATATAAAGATGATTAGAAAATAATTAATTTGATTTAATGTAAATAAATTATATTATTTTTACATTAAGTAAAATTTTAATTAAAATGGGGCTTTTAAATTAAATAATTTATTTAATGTAAATGACAGTTTTAAAAAAACCTGTTTTTTTCACTATTCACATAAAAATCAATATTTTCCAAAAAAATAAAAAATTTAATGCTATGTAAATTTTTATATGATTATTTTGAAAATTAAATTAATTTCATGAATTAATTTTTTTAAAATATGTAGAAATTATATATAATATTTTCTTAAAAAAACTGTTTAAAATCATTTTTGAAGAAAACAAATGTTTGAAGAATAAAACTACTTTACTAAAAATTGATTGATTATTTACTAGAAATTTATCAATATTTTTATATTAATTTATATTAATTTATATATATATATATATATATTTTATAATATAGTTAATACTATTCATAACTAGTAATTTAATGGCTAGTTTATAAAAGTTCGATATCTCATAATTTATTTAAGCTGGGTTTTTCTTATCAATTACGTTGTTGAGCATAATGTTATTATTTTAAAATCTAAGTGTGTCAAACCACATAAAATTTAATAAATAATTAATGTGTTATTTTTATATAATTATAGACACAAGTGTATCAAAAGTTATATATTTTTGATTGCTCTTATAGTGCCATCATACTTTATACCTTCATTGGAAAGGAAACTTGAAAGCTTGGATGTCGTTTACACACGAATAAGTATGAGGTCTTTTGGAAGAATTATTGAAGAAGAGAAATGTGTGTAAGACACTGAATGATAGTATATAGGTTTGAAGTTTATAATTAAAGGGTTATGACAACAATATAAAGAGACGTTTCAAAATTTATGCTTTTCATGTTTTCTTGCAGTTTGAGAATACTGATCCCTAAACACCAGATGGTGTCATAGACTATATAATGAATTTTATAAGAAAATATATTTTATAAATACTCCTTTACTGGAATAAAAATTTGTTTTTATTATATACACTACAAATTCATTATATAATCGACCAGAAACACATTGATACTAATAGAAGGAAAACTCTATGTATCAGGAATGTTTTCAATATAAAGAATTAAATATAAAGTATTTCATGATTTTGAATAAATAATAAAATAATCTATAAGGAATTTAGTTTTCCAAACATTTCTTATTGATGGTGGGATTATTAAAGCATTAGTTCAAGTCTATAATGTAGCGGGAGTAAAGGACTATGTCTTCCTTGGTTGTATAGAGTGATGGTAACCAAAAGGTGTTAGGTTTTTTCCATAGAAGTTCATCTGTTCATTAATGGTATATTTTTAGAAGTTATGTTTTTGATAAAGTTAGGTTCTAGTTTTATAATTGTGGTTTATTATACGATATAACTCTCTAATTGGGGATGCTTGGTGTAAGAGTTTTAGATTCACATGATTATAGGAGTTGGTCCATAAATGAATTACATAGTGATGTTTTTTTTGATTGGCATTCAATAAATTTAGATATAGGTATTGTATTTTTTATTTAAATTAAACTCTATAGAGTAATTTAGAAGTTTTTTAGGGAGTGTAATGATTGATCCAAGTCTAAAGAACTATGTTTTTCTCTTAATGTATCTTGGATGATTCCATTTATGGTGTTGAATCCTAATGACATTAAAATTGGGGAATGAATGGAAGTTATCAAGTGAGACTTTGGATAAATTAATGAGAATGGAATTCATGCGTGACATTGTTATTAATGAATTGGGAAAAAAATATCAAGTGGGATATTATTGTGGTTTTATGTGAGAACTATGATTATATCCATTATAGTGAAACCTGGTGACATTTAAATTGAAAAAAATAGATGTTGGATAAGGAGACTTTGGTTAAATAATTAATAATATTCTTCAAGTAGTATGTTGTTATTATTAAAATATAAAAATAATTATCAAGTTGGATACTACTAGTTTTTTTCATGGTTACTATCATATTGTTATGTTCTTTTTATTTTCAGAAGTCAAGTTTATAGAATTACATTTTATAGAACCAGATATAGATATGTTCACCTTCCCATAGTTGTTTGGATTTATTTTAGTAGAGGTATCTAAGAAGAAGTGAATTAATAGAATAAGAATAATTAAATAATTAGTAGATGTAATGATATGAATGAATGAGAACACAGAAAGATAAATTTCTAGTAACATGATCATGGGTAGCCAATAATTTCCATAAGATGGAGTAATATAAAAGGATGGAAAATTTCAAACATGGAATGAATGTTCCAAAGGATGTGTATGTTAGAATAAACTATGTCTAGCTATTGTTAATGGATGGTGATACAAAAGAAATGAGTAAGATTCATATGTGTTGGTATGTAAGGAGTTCTTAGTATTCAATACATTTACATATGGGTTCATTATAACATTTCATAATATTAAACATATAGAGTTTATATATTCACATACTATTATCTAGAAGGAAAAATTTAGGAGCCAATTACCTTTGAATAAGTGGAAATATTCTTGTGATTTTTGGTTTTAGGGGTCATTCAATTAATAAAATGGATGTCTAATCATAATTTAATGACTCTAAAATGTATAGATTGACTATTTAGGATGACATGAGGATACATGTTTTGGAGTAAAAAGGCATGGAGTGTTGTGAGAGATGACCATGTGTTAAAGGAAGAGTATGTGACATGTTTTTTCATCATTTGAGGGGGGTGGATTTCCCATGGAGCAGTTATGAAATGTGGTTGTTGCTGGAGGATTTTAAATGGATATTTTTGTAGGGATTCTAGAATTAGTACCATATAACTTGGACTTGGTGGGGATAATAAAAGGTATGGTTCCCATGATACTTTATTTCTTCCTTAATTAAATTTGCATGGTTCTCCCTAGAGTAGAACTAAAATCAGAACCATGTAATTTTCATGTAGTGTGATTCTTTCATATATATAAAGTGTTTTTTGATAATTCATTATGTACATAAGTTATTTTATGGTCATTAGGTGAAAAATGTAGTGAAATAGCATAGGTATAATTTTTATTTTTTGTTCATGAAAATTATATTTGTTGTGTTCATTAGGATTCAATACATTACTTGGCTTCTATATTTTTTAGTTCTAGGGGATAACTTCCAAACTAAAGGTTTATTAGACCCAAAACAATGTTGAAAATACTATAATACATTATCAGATCTCATATCCATAAGTCTCCTCTAAGTTTGGTTTTCAATAGAGTAATTCCAAGATTTATAAACCTAAAATAATATTGATCTATTATAAATAATGTAAAGACTACGAATCCTTGAAAATTCATCAATAATTTTAAAATAATATAAGAATATTCCATGGGAGTAGGTACTATAGGGAACCCATAAATTAGAGTAGAAATACATTAGTTTATATTTTTACATAATGAAAAATCTATGGAAGATGGACCTTATAGACTAAACTAGAAAAATATCTATATATAAAGGAATGTTAATTGGTGTAACCTAACACATATCCCAATTTACAAAACTAATCCAGAACCTTCTAACATACATTCCCTAACTATATATGTTGTATCATAGTTCTATCCTTGTTAGTGACATAGGTATTATACAACATCTAAGAATGTTTTTTTACAATTAAAACCTAAATCACTCTAGCCAAATTTCCTCTAATAACCATTAAAGAACCCTAGAAAATTAAATGGAAACCATGTTTATTTTCAAATGTAATGATTTATGATCTATAAATCCTAATGAAATAATGATTATATAAAGGGTAGAAACCCACCTGACTTTAGTAATGGTGATAAAAAAGTTTTCATCCAATGATGAGAGACAATATTTTCACAATTCTATTCTTTTTTTAATGAAAATTAACTCAATAATTAATATTGAACCTTGGGAATTTAATATTTTGTGATACTTAGTTGAATATGGAGTTAAAGTGTTAAATGAGCTAATTCTCTATTTTTTTTTCATTTTATTAGCTTTTTTGGAATTAATTGAAAACATATACACTGATTTTTAATATTTCATGTTTAAAATGTTAATAGGATTATATTAATGATTTTTATTGGATTTATCATTTTAAAGTTAATTTAAAAAACATAAAATGAGTACTTATTTACACTGTTTTAAGATAATTTATAGATTCTATTTTTAGAGTTATAGAAGATGAATATAGAAAATTCAATTTTTTTGGAAAATAAAAATGAACACTCATGTGAAAGGGAAATTTTATCTATGTGAAAGAGTAACTTTTGTAAGTTATAGAAGCGTTTAGTTTTTCAAAATAAAATACTATTATGTGAAAATAAAAGAGTAGATTTGATGTCGTATAAGAGTCATCCCATTATAGCCTATGAATTCTAATAACATCTTTGAAAAATGTAAGAATAATTTTTAATATTCACACTAGAATTTATAAAATATTGGGGATGATAAAGAGTCCATTATACTAAAACATAACAATCATTTATATGCTCTCGAAGAAGTGTACGTTTCAAGTACTTACTAAACCTTGAGTGCAGTCTAAAATGTAAGAGTCATTTACATATAAATGAAATGAGACCCCAAGGAATAAAGGTAAAAATTATTTCAAAAGGTCTATATCATTTGAGAAATTTGATGAACCAAGTGTATCACCATGAATTTTGAAGTTCCATTTCTATAGAATTAGTTTCATACATAAACTTTTGTTATCAAACTTTAAGATTGCACAATTTGAGGAATTAGTTGTGGCTGCGGAATGCAGGATCACATGGTTAACATCAAGTGGTTGTGTTGTAATTTAAGGATAACTATTCAAGGCCCCTGTGATATTGTGTTTTTAATAGAAGAACACATTTATATCCTAATGTATATTAGAATCATAATTTTCTAGCAATTAAAGGGCTTGAATTAAAATAAATTCCTTCCCCTTTTCCACCCAATTTGGGTAAAATTAATTTGAGGCATCTATATGAAGATAGTCAAATAAGTTTATGTCGACGAAGATTATAGTAAAATATTTAATTAATGAGATGATTCTAGATATTCCCATATGATGAATTTTAACCCTTCAACATGTACACATGGAGATGATCCATGATTGGGATTTCGATACTAATTTATAGAATAATGCAAAAGAATGTATCATGATGGTTATATATGTCTTAAACATTCCTCATTATAAATTATTTGAACCCTTTTCCATTCATCCATAGATATATTATTTTTGGATCAACTTTAATTTATATATTTATATTAATATAAATCTTTTTTTATTACATGTTCATGATTTCTTTACCACTTTCGTTTTTATTTTAATTTTTCTGATATTAAAATCAATGATTATGGAGAGATAAAATGATTGATAACCTTTTAGAGATGTATTGAGGTTGATCTCACTGAATTTATTGTTTTTTAGGGAAAATATGTTCTTGAATGTTCCTCTCATCCCTATTTTATATGTTATTTCATGATCCTAATATAAAATGTTTTACCTTCATTCATATCCCTAGTGTAAAATGGGATCAATGGTATGGGTGGAGATTGGAAGCCAATAAATTTCTAGGGGAGTGGCCGGTCTACCTTCTTAGAAGAATGGTATTATATTCACTTATTTTAAAGGAGGTGGATACCTTGTGAACTTAATATTTATTAGGTGAACTAGTAATTTGAACATAACAATTATAGAGAGGGATATTCATACACACATTAGAGTAAAAAAATTGAGTAAAAATTAGAATATTTTTAGGGGAAATGAATAGAACTCTACAACACTGATCCTATAGTAATCATTTCTTCTTAATTTAATTTCATTATTTTCTACATTTACATATTTATTTCAATTTTTCATTCATTTATCACCATGTCAATTTTTCTATTTAATTTAAAAAATAAACCAATTACAAGTTTGAGAATAATGAGTGTCCTTTTTCACTTATACTCATATGAAAAACCCATGGTCAACTCGAAGATGTGAATATGGTATTTTAAATTCTACTTTTTACAGCCACTAAATAAATCCTTGATATCAAAAAATAACACTATTTCTAAGTAGATTGGATAAACACTTATTATTTTTACCAAATATAAAATTAGTTTTTTATTTTTATATAAATAATAATCAATTATATCATTTTATAAAAGAACAATTTAAAAAATTATATGTCGATCTCACCCTATGATTTTAGTAACAATTCTATTTATTACCAGGAAAATCAGTGGATTTTAAAGTTCAACTAGCCATTAGGAGGAGTTTATAGAGTTATTTGAAGGTTGAAATGATAACATAATCCTTATGTATCTAAAATATATGGATGCATAATTATAATAGATCAGTGGATACTTCTCAATTTTTAAACAAGTGGTGGAAGAACATAAATATTCACTTAATTTCCATCCATTTGATAAATAAGATATTATAGAGGTTGAGGATGCACTTGAGGACCATTCACTCCCCAACCATTTGAAGTGTTTGACCAGAGAACTCATATACCAAAAAAATAATCTGAACCACTTCAAGGTGATGATCAAACTCTGAAATATCTTATTATTATGTATTTTGAAAAATAGTTGAGAATTATCTCTCCCTTATTATCTTCTTTTAACTCAGTGGTATTTTTATTTACCTTATAAGATGGAAAATCAGTTAAAAACTTAGAGCAGATTCTTGAATACCCACTAACTCTAACTCTCAATGGTTCCCATGGGCCTTTAATACCAAGAATGAATTACAAGTTAATACAAATGAGGGGGATTAATTTTTTACTTGAATACATATATTTATGATCTTATTAAACCTAAAATAAAATTAGACTCCCCTTATTTTTACACTAATAAATAATCACATTCATTTATTTCGTTTGTGGAGTTTGAAGAGTATTCCATAAGATATGTGGATAGGATTGAAGAGAGAATTGTGCAGTGTGATATTTGGGAAAATGTTAAACAATTATATGATGGTATGAATCTCTTTTAAATAGAAGAATAACTGACTCAAAAATCACAAGAAGAGAGCCCATTTCCTGGTAAAAAATACGACTACCAAATGACACCACTCCTCCTACAAAATATTTTTCACTATAGGTTACATATATTATCCTTATACCCCCACTTTAAAAAATACTCTATAATTATTGGGGGGATTTCATGAAGCACTCTGACAAAGGGGACCTCCATGTCAAGTGAAAATAGAATACCATTGGTAATAATGACATGTAGTAGTTCAAATCACACAAACTAATCCTCTGGATGATTTTTGATAAAAAATTTGTACTTCCCAATGTGGGTAGTCAAAACCCAATACCCACGGGGTGATCAAACCAATATTTCATTCCCTTTTTTTTTCTTATTATTGTGTTTATTTTTTTTTCAAAATAATTCTGATATATGTTTCAAATTTTGTTGTAGAGTACTAATGTGGAAAAAATATTGGATGATAATGAAATCCTATAAATGGAGCATAAATGGAAAAAATAGGATCTTAACATAGCTACCATAAGAAACATAAGTCTGGTTGTATTCTTCCTTAACAATTATTTTATCATCTATTATATTTTTTATATTCTGATATACTTAAATGGGTACTATTAGAAGATTATGTGTCTGTGTGCATGGGGGGATGAATATAAACCCAATATTTTCACACATAGATATTACATCTTTTTAGATGAATATTCAATACATTAAAAATACACACACCTATGGACTATAATAGTTTAGTGCATTGATATAATAGGTAAAAAAACTCCAAATTTTAAAAGTTATCTTCAACATCTTCAAAAAATATCTTCCTCTTTAGTACTCTTCACAAACATACCCTACGTAAAACCATTCTCCATAACCTATGGAAAGAAAACATAATAAAGGTTGAGCTCAGATGGTCAGAAAGGGTAGGAAAGGGAGTTACGTAAGCATAACATGAACATAATGGTATAAGAACATGATAATAACATTTAAAAACCATATTATATATATAAATATTATAATATTGAGTCATGGCATAAATAATGGATGTTATTAAGACCTAAATCATAATAATATCAAATAACATGATCCAAGAGAGCATAATATTTTAATACAACATATATTTATGGAATATACATATGAATAGAAAATCATTCCCATTGTAGTCAAGGCTCACTTCTAAGGTTATCATAGTAGAATGGGTTCACTCCCTAAACAATCATAGTAGTCATGTTTCACTCTAAAGTGCATTATAATAGAAAAATTCCTTTACTGGTCCATGTTTATTACTCATTACAGTCCAATATATATCTTGAGATATAAATCTTTACCCAATACATTGGAGGTAGATATAGGTCTCACCCATCACATAATGAAAATCATACTTTTTTTGTACCACAAGATCATAAAACATTCATCATATCATAACCCATGAAATTAAATGATTTTCATAACAATTTCATAATATTATAAACTATTAGAAGGAGACAGGTTTTATAATCAATTCATCATGTCATCATAGAATAACCCATGGATAAAAAAATAAATTTTATAAGAATTTTTTCTTGGTATAACTTTTGGATTATAAATGGGTTTTATAAAAATATTTTCATGATAAACCACTTATAGAATGAATATAAATGTTATATATGATTCATATTACCAATAAATAATAAGTTACATCAAAGGGTTTCATCTTATATGGTGAGTTATTTTGAAATATAAATCACTTGGATCATTTCTTGAGGCAATTAAATTTTATTTGAAAATCCATTTTTTAAACTAAAATTTCATGAAATATTTTGGAAATCATTTTCAATGAAAATAAAAATTGAAATATTTTAGCAGAAGATTTAAAAATTATTGAAAAAATTTAATAATGAAAATATCCTTTCTGCTATGAAAAAATATTCTTTTTAAAACATAAAACATTTATAATATAATTTTCTTTTAAAATAACGTTTAATTATAAATGAATATTTTAAATATCATTTATGTAGCATCTGGGCCTAGTAGACTCTATGCGGTTCCTTGAAACAAATGACCACATGACCTCAAGCATGCCTCTCCATATGCTAGAGGCTGTCGAGTAGAAGTGAGGTTCTATGGTGTGTTCATAGGGATACTATTACCTCATAATTAGAGTGTATGAAAATGGTAAATAAAATTGATAATTAGTGGAAACCAAATTAAATAACCAAAAGAGTAATAATAAATCATCCATGTAATAAACTAGTGGAAATTGAATCTAAATCAGATGAAAAATGATGATTATAATGTCATGTAGCTATAAAAAAGTAACGTACTCATGATAAATGAAAAAATAAATATACAACATGCTAAAAAAAATAAACAATTACTAAAATCATACAACACTAGCGTCATAAGAATTGGATCAGTCCTTTTCTTTTGTACTCCATCCTTGTACCAAGAATCAAACATCAGAAGTTGGACACTTCCCTTTATATATACCTTAAAATCACAAATTATATGTAGGTGAGATAGGTGGGTTGAACGAAGTATGAGATATACTTAGCAGGACACTACTGATGGTGTCTAGAACAATCTAGTCTGTTTATAATAAATGAAATGTATGACTTTAATAATAAATGATATGAAATAAATAAATGAATAAATAAATTCAGACATGGATCCTCATAATATACTACACCAACACTATGAGATTTTATCTATGCTGGATAACTCTGAATGAGATTTATTCTATACCTATATAATATTTGTGTATAAATGGGTCCTCAAAATCATGTATCCATAATAGACCGAACCGAGACATGTTATTTGGCTTGAGGGACGTGTCCAAAGATTTAATAGTTTTATATTCATAGAACATGATATATATAGAATTCATATAATTTAATAAAATTCATCTAGGTCCTATCTAATGTGACCCATAAAAAGGAACCCAAGTTCAATCTAGTAGAACTATAAATACCAATCACTGCAATATTCAATCCAAAGTGATCTATAAGTGGGATTCGAAGTATCACTATCAGCATGGTTTAAAGAATAACACATTTAGTCCATCTTAGTTATATCAAATAAGGGACCAAGTATCACCTTTGGAATAGAGTAACCATATTTCCCACTAAGCCCATCCATGGTAATTCCCTTAAAGAACTAGTATTACTCCTGGGTAGGTAATTCATTTACTCGGTGAGACCTTCCAAGGTATTCTATTAAAGAAACCAAGTATCACTCTAAAGACCTGAATATTAAATTTTAATTATAATTATAAATCATGAAAATCCTCTCTAATTCATCATTATGTGGGGAACCTTGTATATCCCTCATCTTGATAAGGTGTTATGGTTTAAAAATCATGAATTTATACCATTTAACAAGGTATTGTAATCATAACACTTTAATCAAGTTGGAAAGTTAATTAAAATCAAATCAAACAATCTATAAAATAAAGGACAAGTGCCTAACACATAGAATATCATCCATTTTTGTTGAAAACACCATCCAATATATATATATATAACATAGTGACTCATACACCACAAATACTTTAAATTAAATTTAGTTCCAATGTACATGGATCATAATCCTTTTAAAATGGGGAACACCGATAGGGATGGATCATGTTGAGGTAATTTCCCCACAACATTGATTCAAGGGTAACTAAAATCTGGTTACACATGAGAATAACATTAAATTTAAGTAATTTTACCCTTTACAGGGGAAACTAGAGGAGTCTGGCTTGTAGCACGATGATACATGGGAAATACTATGATACTTTTAGGAAAAAACAAGGCCACCTACTTTAAGACTTAAGTACTCTCATTTTATATTATCAATGATTAGTTTTTCCTTGATCGAGAGAAAAATAATGAATAGATGAAATCCCTGAAAAAAGGACATATAATCTCACACCAAAATAGAACAAAATATGGAGAGATAAACTAAGAAAGGATGGAATAGGAATAATGATCTTACCATTATGGATCCAATGTAACAAACAACTAAGATAATAGAGCTCGAACAAAGAATATTCCTCAGATCCTAGGTTACACATTGGAGAAGCATCATAAGAGAGGATTCATTGTATAGGAGTAAAAAAAATAGGCCCTATAAATATAATGTGTTCTACCCCCTATGAAAATTGGCCACATAATTTACACGACATGTATTTAGTACACATAATCTAATGAATTCATGACATATATTATGAAAAATTCATGTAAAAATCAAATACCCCCAAGGGAAAAACCAATTCATAGCCTATAAGGGGTCTATCCATACCAAAAAATGTCATGTATTTAAATACAGACCACATATTTTTAATTCATGTATTGTTTTTGGATTTAAACTAAACTTCATTCCTCTAGAATTCATTATACTAGATGCAAAACGATCGACCTAAAAGCCCAATCTCTAAGGTATAAACCCCAAAAAATCTCTATGAGGGTTAAAAAAACTAAAATAATCTATAACTCTTTAATAATTTCTAATGCTACAAACTCCTCTACTTAAAATAGCTTTTCCTCTATTTTCCCTACCAAGGGTTCTAAAACATCATGTGAGAAAATATCTAACCCCTAAGCACATACATTAGACTCTCTCTCTCAGGTCTTTTCTTTTACATTATAGTACTTCCATAAAATCCAAAAAATAGGAACTAACCTACACTTTTGTGACTTCATGCTCTAATAAACAATACTTATTGAATGATACTTAAAGGGAGAATTGTCCTCTAGATCAACATCATTAGGATCAAATGAATGAGATGGGTCAGATTAATAATGGAAAAGTTGTGATACATGGAATAAATTGCACAAATAAAGGAACATATGATGCAATTAAAACTGATAGGATACCATCCCAACTCTATCAATGATCCCAAAATCCTTGACATAGTGACATGATAGCTTTCCCAGTCTTCGAATCCATCAATTAACCAATTTAGGTGAAACTTACAGAAACACCGGAGGACCCAACTCAAACTCTAGAGGTCAGTAGTGACAATCAATATAAGAATTCTGACTAGACTGATCTCTATCC